>CM061059.1:16819111-18215937 GCA_030762865.1 Paraleonurus japonicus
ACTCCTTGACTTCTTGTTCTTACGAGATAACATGATGAGATATGAAAATAAAACCTTATACAATCTTGTTAGTAGCACGATTAGTAAGATAAAGAAGATGAAGATAATCAAGAACAAATTTCAGAATCTTGTATAAGACCTAAAATCAATATCGAAACTGACTTAACACCGCTCTCCGATACCACTTGTTGGTCCCACTTAGTTAGGATGTAGATTAAAGGAAGCTTTTGAATGAACATCTTTCTAGGAAAAATGAAGAATTTTTTGAATAGATTTTTCATTATTTTAAAAATCTTTCAAAACTTATTCAATTTTAAACATTATTTTATTTAGATCAAAAGCTTGTAGATAACATGATATTTAGTTCTAACTTTAAGATCATCGAAATTAATCTTTATTGATTATAGTGAAGCTCACAACCAAAATGGATTTGGATAAGTAAAGTAAGTGTAAATAAAGAACTATCAAGATTTATAAAGTTGGTTAGTACATTATGAATAATCCTACATCCACTCCTTCTTCAACTTGAAGAAGGGTCTATAAAAGAACAAGACTTACTTTTGATCCAACTTACAACTTCTTAATACAAAGATCTTCAACTCTTCAAAACTCCTAAATTCTTCTATCTGAAATCTAACTATTACAGTGAGTAGTGAACTTTGAAGATGTGAAGTAAAGTGTTCTACAAACACTTAGAATTTTTTTTTGAAAACTCTTTTTGAAAACTAGTGTATTGATGTGAAAGTAGAAATCTGAATATAATGAATAATGTGTGATACGTGTATAGAAAAATGAGAACCTAGATCTATTTATAAGTCTGGAAAGACAGTTAGTTTGTTAGCCAGTTCTAACAAACTAAAAACTGCTTATCAAACTTAATCTTGGAAACTGCTCTCATCCTCAGCTGATTTTACTCTACTCGTCTGCAGCTGACTTGGTGAAGACTTGCCTTTCTTATTCTACTCGGCTGATCTTGATCTCGTCTGAGCTCTTCATACTTGTCTCCTGCAGATAACTAGATTTAAGCTTGTCTCCAGATGACTTGCAACTTTCAGTCCTAAGCTGACTTGTCCAGTCCTTGACCTAGTCTGATCAGCTCAGCACTAGAACTTGAACTCAGCTATTCTTCATAGTCATCTGATCATCTGAATTGTTCCTTTTAACTCATCAAAACTTTTTTCTGATCTAACAGTGACTTTAATCTAAGTCCTATTTATATGAATCTTTGGTAGTTGTAACTGTCTTGATGACTTTCAGCGTTTGTTGTAACTAAATAACTTCTTTTTGTTTGTTGAAATTGTTTCTTGGGTAGTTACAACCGATTCTATTAGTTGATTGTAACTTCTTCTTGAAATCTTTAAATATATCTTTAGTTATCTACATATTTAATATTCAGACGACCAATCCTTGTCTGATCTTTGCCATGTCTTTCTTATTCTACTCAGCATGTCTTGATCTTCTTAGGGATGTCATTATCTGGTTCTTGTCTCCGTGTAACTTTACCTTGTTTTCCTTGACCTCATCTGTCTTGAGCTTCCGTCTGATCTTCTAAACTTAGTCTAATTATTACAAGTTATTACTTACTACTTCAGCTGTCTATACAATAAGTTCAGCTGACCGTCTTATTTTACATTCTCATCTTAACCTCATCAAAACTAAATATTTTTTTATCCTAACATTTTCTCCCTTTTTGATGATGTTATAACACTCAAGAAAAGAAATGAGTTAGTAAAATAAAGAAAATTATAAGTAATAAACAATTAAGACATGTAGTCAGGTTTCCAGATAGAACAGACAATCAGACAATTAAGTCAGTAAATTTAAACAGATAAATTAGTGTTTAGCAAGTTTCTATAATTAAGAGAATTTTAATTTTTTTAGAAGATTAACCAGTTATAAGATTTAGTCAATCAAGTAAGTTAAAGCAGATAAGACTCTTAGGATAGTGTTGGTCCCTAGATTGAGTGTTTTAAAAGAGTTTAAGAAGACCTTCCAGAGATAATCTAGAAAGGGGATTGAATAGATTATCTAAAATTTTTACAAAATTCAGATTCTTAATTCAAACTTAAATTGTAAACTGATGTGAGTGAATTGATGCAGGATTTATGTGGTATTTATTTGCAAAAAGTGATGAAAAGTGTTAGTTTTTGAGCTTTAAGGTGTAAGGTATCACTTCTTTGCAAATAAAGTATCACTAATGTAGAAATAATGGATTTTTGATGCGTTTCGTCTTGTTTTCAGGTATTTCGGTGGAATTTGACCAAATCGAGTGCATGGATATTCACACGGGAACGAGATGAATGAAACGGAAAAAAATGGGGGTCGGAGACGAACGTCGGGCCGAGAAAATTCCGTGGACTCGACCTTGGATCGAGGTCGGTCCAGGACCCTCGACTCGAGGTTGCAGCCATTTTGAAGAGTTTGCAAAAATAAGGAAGGCCTCGACTCGAGGGGCTGAAGCTCGAGTCGAGGGATGTGGAATTTACGGCAAGCTCGACCTGAGGCTTGGAGCTCGAGACGAGGGAGGAGGTATTTTGAAAAAGCGTGCCCACGATTTCACCGAGCTCGACTCGAGGGCCTCAAGCTCGAGTCAAGGGCTCTGATTTTCAGAATTTTCCCCTTTTAATCCCATTGAACAAAAAACAGAGCATACCATTCTCCATAACAATTATTTTACAGTTTTTGGGCGATTTCTCAGTTTCCAAGTCAAATTCTCCTTCTAGGTTGATTAGATTGATAGATTTAGATAGATTTTCATTAATTGTTTATTAGATTAGACTTTGATCCATTAGTTTAGTCAATTCACGTTTGTAATTCAAGTGAAGAAGAAGTTACTTTTGAAGATTCAAGCATTCAATACATTGATCATTTGGCTAAATTGATGATGTTCTTCCTCTCTACTCAATTCTATTGCTTAATTGTTGTGATTAGCATTTTGATCAAGCAATTATATTTTTCACCCATGGATTTTGCAATTTGCTCAATGGGCTAATTTACTTGTACTTGGGATAATCAAAATTGAGGATGAATTGATTGTTTGTTCTATGATTGTTGATGATTGATGTTTAATTGAGATAGTTAGTGCTCTAATTGTGATTTTAATTGTGCTTCATGCATTTTATCTCTTTTGATTAGTTTTTGATCACCCTAGCAACAAACGAAAGTTGAGCTAACGTGATTGGAGATTAATTAAGTTATAATTGTGTATTATTGTATGAATTAGGTGCTTCTTAATTGAGAGATTAGTTGTACTAAGAATACTCACCTTAGGCATTGTGTGATTAATGGAGACTTAATTGCATGATGGGTTTTTCTACCTATTTGGTTGAATATCAATTTGATGCAATCATAGTGTGTGATCATTGATTCCTTGATGGAAATTATCCCTAACACCCCTATCCCAATTGATTTTTGAGAATTTCTAGTTTGCTAATAGTTCTAGCTTATCTCTTGCATAATTCATAGCTTTGTTGTTGTTATTTGATTTGAATTCTAGCATTGATTAGTGTAATTGGCTCATAATTGTGTTGCAACAATAGTCATTGAAGACTTGCATTTCTAGGGACTCATTGCAATATTTTTCCCTTGGGTTCGATAACTTAGTTATCTTAATATCACTTGCCGATTTTACCACAATCATAAACCCCAAAATCAAAGTTGTTAGCGGAAACAAATTTATACTCAATCTATAAAACCAGATCTAAAGCAATCTGAAGTGTTTTTAACCAACTAGCAAGTAATCAACAGAAATTAAATGAAAAAAGTAAAGAACACGGGATTTATAGTAGTTCAGATCAAAAGTTCCTACATCTACTCTCCTTCTTCAATCTTGAAGAAGGGACTCTTCCTTCTCACTTACTGTCTTACTTACTGTCGATTACAAGTTACAATGTCAGACGTTCTCCGTCTCTGATTCTCCTTCAATCTATCAATCTATCTAACAAATCTATGTTTACAGTGCAGATTGTGATTTGAAGGTTTACAGAAAGTGTTCTTCAAACATTTAGAAAATATTATGAGAAAACTTTAGAAAACTAGTGAGTGTTTTTCGATAATGAGAGTTTCAGAAAATGAATGCAAAAGTTCTTCTGAGAACTGTGCTTAGTCCTATTTATAAGGTTGTAAGACGGTTAGTTTGTTGTAACAAACTTAAAAACAGCTTAACAAACCTTTCTTTAAAATAGCCCTGACCTCAGCTGATCTTGAGTTTGTCGTCTGATTTTGACTTGGTGAAGACCTGCCTTTCTTATTCTACTCAGCTGATCTTGTCCTTGTCTTAAGCTCTTCATACTTCTCTCAATCAGATACCTTCAAGCTTCTTGATCTCAGATGACTTCATCCATCTCACCCAGTCTGATCAGCTTACTAGTGAAATGTACTACTTCAGCTGATCTATATAGTTTCAGATGGTCATCCTATTTTACATGAGCTTGTCTAACTTATACATTTTAACTCATCTAAACTAAAACCTGATCTAAGAATTTCCCCCTTTTTGATGAAGTTAAAACTACAAGAAAGAAAAGAACTCATAGCTGGTGTTGGTCAAGGTTATTCAAGATAAACGGATAAGCATACTAAGTACATAAACACCTTTTAATCAGATAAGTTCACATAAGAGCAACTATTCACACTTAAGTAAATATCCATACTTAAAAAATTTTAAGAATTTTGTTCTAAGGTATAAAGTTTTTTTTTTTTTCAGATGATTAACACTTAAAAAAATTTCTTGAGATTTCCTTAAAAAACTTTAATGAAAAAGACTTGAACTTAAAAAGATAAGACAATGTAATTCAAATAAGTTCAACACATTTCATTCACATTGGTCAAACACCTTTACATATTATAGGTTGTACAAATAAGATAAAAAAAAAGATAAAAAGAGAAATAAAATCTTATCTATACTCCCCATTGATCTGGTTCAGGAACCATTAGCCAGTTGAAGACTCGTTTTCTTAGCTGCTTTAGTCCGTCTTCATCTGTGAGTCCTGACTCTACCTCAGCTTTATTCACAATCCCTTTTACCCAGCCTAAGTCGATGGTCCCATCCGCATTCTTCTTTGGGCGAGCAAGTTCATAAGCTGGGGCAGATAGATCAGCGTTGAATATCCGATCTGCCTCATCGATCAGTCTGTGGTAGAGATCAACATCTTCTTTCTCGATCCACTCATGCCATCTTAGGTCCTCCTCTTCAGCAGAAGTCCCAGATGCCTTCAGAATATACCAGTAGTACATTCATCTGGCATCTAGATTCTTCTCCTTATACTCCCTTGTGAATTGACCTGCGGTCATCTTTGGAGGGGTGACTGATCTGTGATACGGTCGGAAGGATTTGTCATCAGCTGTCTTCATAACCTATTTCCTTATATCCCTGCTCCACATCATCTCCAGACCCTTAGTCTGCTTCTTCATCTTTTTCCTCTCCTTTTCTCCGTACATGGCCTTCTCCTTCTGGATACACTTTATCTGCTTCTCAGATAAATTAGAGTAGTCTGGCTCTCCTTTTCTTTTCTGAAACTTGGCAGACTGGCAGTAATCTCCATTGGAGTCGGCTCCTTAACTACCTTTCCCTTTCCTTGCCTTTGGCCTCAGATTTTTCAACTTCTTTCAGTCTGGCCATCAATTTCTACGATTTTTCCTCCTTCTCCTCCTTCTTCCTTCTCTCCCCATCTTCCCGCAATGCTTCCTCAATCTGATTCACCCTTAGCTGGAGTGCAATAAGCTTGTCTGATTTAATCTTTAGATCTACCTTGACTGCCTCCAGCTCAGCTGTGTTTGTCTTCAGAGCCATCTCCTTCTTGGTGGCCTAAACATCAGCTGTGAGGGCTTCATTTCTTTCTTTCCTAGTTGCTTCCCCCTTTTTAACTTCATCATTGAGGTCTCGTAGCTGAGTTTCCAAACTTAAACAGTGAACACAAAAATCATATTTGTCGAGTGCAATAGCATCTCGATTGCAAGTATCGGGTAAGCGATTTTAAGATACCCAAGTATATCGAACCTAAGGGAAAAAGTATGTCCGCGAGTCCCTAGAAATGCAAGTTCTCAATGATTATTGTTGCAATCACGGTTTCGAAACAAAAGCTCAACAAAATGCTAGAAATAAACTCAAACAACACAACAAGACAATTAACCAAACACTTGATAGGCAAGAACAAATAGCAAAAATAAATGGGGATAGGGGTGCTAGGGATAATATCCAGCAAGGAATCAATGATCATCAAGCTATGATTGAATCAAATTGCAAATCAACTAAGATATAAAGCATAGAACCATCATGCAATTAAGTCTCCATTAATCACACAATGCCTAATGTGAGTATCCTTAGTGCAACTAATATCTCAATTAAGAAGCACCAAATTCATACAATCATGCACCATTATAACCTAATTAATCCCGGATCACGTTAGCTCAACTCTCGCCTCTTGCTAAGGCGATCAAACATTAATCTAAAGAGATAAAAATGCATGAAGCACAATTTGAATCACAATAAGGGAACAAACTATCTCAATTGATCAACAATCATCAACAATCATAGCATAAGACAATCAAATCATCCTCAATTTCAATTATCCCAAGCACAAGAGTATTAGCCCATGGTGCAAAGAGCAAAATCCATGGGTACAAAATCTAATTGGACAATCAACAATCTAATCACAATAATTAAACAAAAGAACAAATATAGGAATGTTTGATTCTTCAAAGTAACTTCTTCTCCAAAGGAATTACAAGCTTTAATTGAGAAAACTAAGAGATCTAAGCCTAATCTAAGCAACAACTAATCAAAATCTATCTAAATCTAACAATCTAATCTACCTACAAAGAGAAATTGGCTTGGGGCCTAAGAAATCGCCCCAAAACAGCTAATTAACTGCTCTGGAGATGGTTATGGAAATTATACTCTGTTTTCCGCTCAAATGGCCTTAAATCTCAAAATTTCAAAATTTCAGCACCCTCGACTCAAGCGCTCGAGTCGAGGCTCGTGAAGTCGTGGATGTGCTTTTCAAATTTGCCTCCAGCCTAGAGTCGAGCTCCAGCCCTCAACTCGAGCTTGCCGTCTCCGCCCTCGACTCGAGGCTCAGCCCTCGAGTTGAGCTTGCTCTAAAATTTCGAATTTCTCCATCTAGCCTGCACCCCAGAGGTCGAGTCCATGGAATTTTCTGGACCCGACTTCCGCCTTGTTGGTCCCGATTAGTTGAGTATCTTAGGAAAACTTGAATTAACCTTCTAAGAAAAATCTAGAAGGGGGGGGGGTTGAATAGATTTTTAAATATTTTTTAAAACCTTTCAAGATTTATTCTAAACATCCAAGTAGCATAGTGGTAATCTATTTTAAACTCAACTTGAACAAGATCAAAAGCAATCTGATATTTTAGTTCTAACTTTGATTCTGAAATTAATCTTTGATTTATAAATAGGAAATAGAAAGAAACAAGTAAATAAAAGAAAACAATAAAGAATACCAGATTTATAGTGGTTCGGATTATAAAAATCCTACATTCACTCTCCTTCTTCAAACTTTGAAGAAGGGTCTCTTCTACTAGCTTACTTACTCACTTTCCAATCGTACAACTTACAAATTACAAATTTGATCTTCAAATCTTCAATCTTCTAAACTATTCTTGAAGAATCTAACTCTAGAGTGATAGAAGGGTGTTTGAAGATGTATAAGAAAGTGTTCTATAAACACTTAAAAAAACTATGAAGAAATCCTTGAAAATAATTTTTGTGCTTTTTTGAAATCTTGTGAATTGTGAGAATCTGTTGCTGAATGAATAATTCGTGAAATAGATGAATTTTAATGAAGTGTCTAGACCTATTTATAAGTCTGAAAAGATAGTTAGTTTGTTAATTAGGTTTAACAAACTAGAAACTGCTCAACAAACTTATTCTTGAAAACCGCTCAACAAACTTTTTATTTGAAAGGTGACTTGGTGAAGACTCGCTTTTCTTATTCTACTCAGCTTGTCTTGACCTCGTCTGAGCTCTTCATACTTGTCTCCTGCAGATGACTAGACTTGAGCTGGTCTTCAGACGACTTGTAACTTTCCAGTCTTTAGCTGACTTGCTTAGTTGATGACCTAGTCTGATCAGCTTAGTACTCGGACTTAGTCTCAGCTTTTCTTCAAAGTCGTCTGATCATCTGAACTGCTTCTTTTAACTCATCAAAACTTTCTTGATTTAACATGCCTCTGACCCCTATTTTCGCCCATCTCGATCGTCTCTCTGCCCTATGAATGCTAGTACTCTTGTTTTGGCCAAATTCCACCGATTTACCTGAAAACGGGATGAAAAATATGAAAAATCTCACAAGTAATACTTTTTAGAGTTGATCAAGATTATCAGATAGGCATATTAGAACACATTCATACTGAAAATCAGATTCATTCAAATTACAACACTTAATTCACAAAAGAAAAAAATTTAAGTCTTTTAGACTCTTCCAAAATATTTAGTCTGTAAAAAAAAAAAATTAAGTCTTAGGACTTAGAAAATTTTTAGAAAATTTTAAGTCTGAGAGATAAAATTCTCAGATGATTAATACTTAAAAAATTTAAGTTTTCTTAAAGCAAGTAAAAACTTTAAGAAATAAGATAAGTAAATCACATAGGTTAAAATGTATTTATTCACATATACAATTTACAGATAGGGAGAACTGATAAAAATAAGATAAGGAAAAGAAAATCCTGGTCTATCAAGTTCCCCATCGGCTTGCTTCTGGAATGTTCAGCCAGTTGAAAATCCTTGTTCTGAGCTGTTTGAGTTCATTCTCGTCTGTGAGCTCGGATTCTTTCTTGGCTTTGATGACAACTGTTTTGACCCATTCCATGTCTGGAGATCCATCTTGATTTAGCTTAGGAGAGACTAGCTCATAGGCTGGAGCGACAAGATCGCAGTTGAACACCTTATGCGCCTCATCGAGCAGTCTTCCATACAGATCAGCATCTTCCTTCTCCATCCATTCATGCCATTGCATGTCTTCATCAGCTGCACTAGATGGAGATGCCTTCAAGATGTACCAATAGTACATCTATCTGGCATCCAACGCTTTCTTCTTGTATTCGCTGGTGAGCTGTCCAGAGACCATCTTAGGAGGAGCTGACGAGCGATGGACAGGTCAGAAATTTGCTTCATCGGCTGCTTTTGACACCCATTTCCGAGTGTCCCTGTCCCACTTCAGCTCCGCCTTTCCCAACTTCTTCAGTCTTTTCTTATCCTGCTTCACATACTTCTCCTTCTCAGCATGTATTCTTCTAATCTGCTTAGCTGAGAGGTTTGAGTAGTCAGGTTCTTTCCTTTTTCACTCGACTGCTGGTCTGGGACTGGTCAGCTGTTCAGCTGATGAAGACTTCTCACCGCTGCTGCTGCCTTTCCTTTACCCTTGCCCTTGCCCTTGGCCTCGGGATTCTCAGCTTCCTTCATCTTGGCCAGCAGCTTCTCTGTCTTCTCCTCTTCATCTCTTCTCCTCTTCTCCTCATCCTCCCGGATGACATCTTCTATCTGGGTCACCCTCAGTTGCAAGGCAGCCAGCTCGTCTGATTTTTCTTTTATTTCAGCTTTAGCTGCCTCCAACTCAGCTGCATCTGCCTTTGAGTCGAGCTTGTCTGTAATGGACATGACTCCAGCTGTGAGGGTGTCCATTCTTCCTTCAGCTCCTTCCCCCTTTTTGACTTCATCTTTCAGGGTCTGGAGCTGACCTTCCAATGCAGCACAACGAGTCCGGAAGTCTGATTGGTCTGAAGTGAGAGCATTAACCAGGACCTCGTTGTCTTCCGCCACTTTCTGCTTGAGCACCTTCACCTCCTCCTCCAGGTTACTCAGCCGGGTACGAACAGCAGTGCCAAGGTTGGCTGATAGGTTGCGAGAGATATTGACCTCGGCAATCTGCATGTTGGCGAGCATTGTATCTGTGACTGCTCTAATCACCTTCCTCGTCTTCTTTTCCATCAACCTTTGGACTTTAGTGATTATTTGCTTGTGTAGATCCTCAAAGGCTGAGGATATGGCAAAGATTGGACTTGGCTCCTCCTCAGAATCAGATGAGGAGGAGGGGGTGGGAGAAGTTGGACTGGGGGAGCTCATGTGGATATCTCCAAAGATGTTGGAGGTATCCACGGGTTGGGGATCAGAGGGTTGGGAGGAAGTGGGGGCGTCTGATGGTGGTGGAGGGGGAATCTCAGGTGGGGGTGAAGATGGAGGGGGTGGTATTTCGGATGAAGTGGGTGGTGGAGAAGGGGTTGGCTGTGGGATAGTGGGTTGGGGTGCAGAGGGTTGGGGTGGGCTTTGAGAGAGAGTTGAGGAAGATGGGAGTAAGGCTGGGGGTGAGACGGTGGTTATGGGGGTGGGGGAGTAAACTGGTCCGGTTAGGAACGAAAAGAAATCAGATGGGGAGGCTGGAGGAGATGAGGTTTGGGTTTGTAAGAGTGTGGCTGATGAGGTTTCAGCTTGGACTATAGTGGGAGTAGACTGTTTAAGTGGCTCAGAGGTGCCAGCCTGGGTCACCTCTTCATCGCCAGAGTGGGCTGGAGAGGGGGAGGGAGAGAATTGTACCTTTCTGGGAGAAGGAGAGGGAGTCCTTTCGGAGCTGATCTCCTGTACATCTTCCGATTGGACAACCTCTACTGCGATGTCTAGTGTAAGTGCCTCTTTAGCCAGAAGGCTAGGCTGATCAGCAGAGGTTCCTCCCTTTTCTGAGGCTTTTATCAGCCTCCTTCTCATAGGGATCTTCTCTTTCTGCTTCATTGGCTGTGATGCCTCAGCAGAAGTCATCGAAGGCTCAGCTATGTGCTCTTCCTCTTCTTCTTCTTCCTCCTCCTCACCTGAGGAGTCCTGAGCCCTGTCCTCAGCTGCTCCTTCGTTAGAGTCAGCTGGAGCCCCAAGCGGCTCATCCTTGGTTAGCAGCCCTTTCTGTTTGGTGTAGGCTCTAAGTCCATCAGCCCAGTTGATTTCAGCTGTCAGCATATCCTCCAGAATCACAGTCACCTTGTTGAACAGGCTAGTGATCGACTTCGCCTGCCATTTCCCACTTACCACTTCCAGCCTCTTCCTTTCAGTTTCAAATCTTCCCAGCAGCATGCCAGCCCAATTGACTTGTACTCCATCTGGGATGGCCCTCATACAGCACAACCTGGGTCTCGTCAGCCCATCATGGGAGTTCTGCTCCCCTAAAATGACCTTCGTCAATATCGTCATTAATAAACGATATCTCCGTCGAAGCATTTTTTTCTTCAATTCAGACCTCCTACCCCTCATTGAATTCCGGGCAATCATCTCGAATGATTCTACCCATTCGTCTGATTTATATGTGAGGGGGTTTACTCCTTCGCTGCTTGTATCAAAAATCCGTGCCACCTCCGCCGGAGTTACTGTCAACACCTCGTCGTAAACACGGGTTTTGAATATCCCATTTTCGAATGTCTCGTTGACATAAAACTCTATGCCTCTCATATCCAGAGTTTTATTGGAGCTGGATTTCTTGGAACATAATGTCCTCAATCCCGACCTCTCCAATAACTCAAGAATTTGTCTCGATTCTCTATCAGTGGTTGTATCAAAGTCGACGTACATTTTCGACTTGATCTTCTTGTTGTAAGTCTCAGTGTGTACTTCCACCATGGTTGAGGTTATTCCTAATCGTTTTTGGGTATGGCTCATAGAAGAATTTGGCTAAGGGTTTTGGAAAAATTTTCAGAGTAAGTATAGTTTTCTGAAAGTGAAAAAGTTTTGATGGAGAAGAAGATGTATTTATAGGAGGGAAAATTGGAAAGAGAAACTGCTTTTTAGAAAATCTAATTTAATCTAAGCCGTTTATTTAAAAAGATTGATTGTGCTGAATCAACGGTTAAAAATCTGGATAAACGATTGGGATTCAGCGCGTGTAGGCTACTTGCCTTTGGAATGCGTAAATAGTTACTTTATAGACAGTTGATTTGACAGATGTAGGTTACTTTATGCAGAGAAGTAAGTATGCCTGACGTCAGCCTAGGGTTATCTTACTTCATATAAGGGTTTTCGAAAACAGATGGGTTTATAAAGTCATCTGATAAAGTAACTCGTTTGATTTTAAAATAGCCTAGTTTTATCTTTTGGCAAACTTAAAGGGGAAAAAATGATTTTATTTTAAATAAGCAGGCTCAGATTTAATTTTCTAAAGTTAGGTTTTCCAACCAATCAATCCGATAAGAGTTTTTTAAGAAAACACAATATATGGAGATTATTCAGAGGCAAAGGTGTCTGGATAAGAAGGTTTATGATAGATGAGGTTAAACAGTCTAAGTTATCAATATGATATGTGACCTATTCCTGCAAAGACATAGACTTGAAGAAAACCATTAGTAACTTGAGGTAGATCAGATAGGGTGCAGATAGTCATCTGTTTCTCAAGAAATCAGCTGACTATTGTGCCCTAGTCTAATTTACCGAATGTCAGATAAGGTCAATATGACTAATCCTTTATTCTTGATTCCAAAATAGGAGATCAATGATATCAGCTACCTGATTGTCCTTTGACTCATATCTAGTCTGATAATTCTTTCTAGACATAGTAAACTAAATTGAGAGAGACAAAGAATGAAAAACATAGAATTATAGATTAACTAAAAAAGCATCTAATAGTCCTAATTCTACAGATAGTTCTTTAAACCTTGTCTCTGCCAGTGGCTTTGTCAAGATGTTTGCTCTTTGGAAATCAATCAGAATCTTCTCTAGTCTGATGTCACCTTTCTCTACATGGTCTCGGATGAAGTGGTGTCTGATATCTACATGCTTGCATCTCGTATGTAGGACTGGGTTCTGGGTAATAGCTATGGCACTAATACTATCACAAAAGATAGGTACATCTTTGGTGATAATGTTATAGTCCCTTAGCTGTTGACTTATCCAGATCAACTGTGAACAACAACTTCCAGCTGCCATATACTCATCTTCAGTTGTGGAAGTAGCTACAGAGGTTTATTTCTTAGACAACCATGAAATCAGCTTACTACCAAGAAATTGGCAAGTACCAGATGTAGATTTTCTATCTATCTTACACCCACCAAAATCTGAGTCTGAGTATCCAGACAGCTCAAAGTTGTCATCAGCTGGATACCACAATCCAACATTTACTGTTCCTTTCAGATACTTAAGAATTTTCTTTGCTGCTTCAAGATGGCTTTTCTTAGGATTAGCTTGAAATCGAGCACAGACTCCAACTGCAAATGAAATATCAGGTTTACTAGCAGTTAAATATAATAAAGAACCAATTAGACCTCAATACTCAGTTTGATCAGTGTCTTCTCCCTTCTCATCTGTATCCATTGAAAAGTTTGTCATCATAGGTATCTTAACTTCTCGGCTGGTACCTATTCCAAAATTTTCAATGAGATCTTTTGTATATTTGGCTTGATTGATGAATATTCCCTTCTTTGTCTGTTTGACTTGGAGTCTAAGAAAATAAGCCATCTCTCCCATCATGGACATTTCAAATCTGCTTTTCATAAGATGACTAAATTCTTCACACAAAGATATGTTAGTTGATCCAAAGATTATATCATCAACATAGATCTGAACTAATAAAAGATCACAACCAAATTCTTTTCTAAAGAGAGTTCTATCAATTCTACCTTTAACAAAACCATTTTGAATTCAATAATCAGACAAGGTGTCATACCATGCTCTTGGTGCTTATTTAAGTCCATATAGAGCTTTCCTTAGTTTATAAATCTTGTCTCCTTTGACAAAACCAGGAGGTTGCTCTACATAAACTTCCTCAGCTAGGATTCCATTAAGAAATGCTGACTTAACATCCATTTGAAAAACTATGAATCTTTTAAAAGCAGCATAGGCTAAAAACAATCTTATGGCTTCCAGACGAGCTACTGGTGCAAAGGTTTCATCATAATCAATCCCCTCTGATTGTGAATAACCTTGAGCAACTAGTCTGGCCTTATTTCTAACCACAATATTGTTTTCATCCCTTTTATTTTTAAAGACTCATTTAGTTCCAATGACTTTTTGATTATGAGGACTTTCAACAAGCTCCCACATATCTTGTCTTTGAAACTGATTTAGTTCTTCATGCATGGCATTAATCCAGTTGGAATCAGTTAGAGCTTCTGTAATAGATTTAGGTTCAAGTAATGACACATAGCAACTGAACATACAATCTTGATTCAGTTGGGTCCTTGTCTGGACACCAGAGTCTAAATCTCCAATTATTTGTTCAGCTGGGTTA
Organism: Paraleonurus japonicus; assembly: GCA_030762865.1. NCBI lineage: Eukaryota > Viridiplantae > Streptophyta > Magnoliopsida > Lamiales > Lamiaceae > Paraleonurus > Paraleonurus japonicus. Next base: position 16,833,321 of record CM061059.1, read on the forward strand.
TATGACATTACTTTCTTACCTTTATCTTTTACAGTGGATGGTGTCTTGTCTGAATTATTCATTTCAGATGATTCTATGTTACCTTCTGATGACTCTACCTGATCATCTGATGAATTGGTCGTCTGATCTGTTGGTAGATCAGCTGATGAGGAAGATCTTTCAGGTTCTTTTTCTTTGTCTGATTCTTCCTCTTCATCTGAGTCTGATTCTTGATTGTAGAATTTTATGGTTGATCTCTTGATAGTCATCTGATCCAGATCATCTGATATCTTTGTGATGTCCCCTGTCTTATTGTACTCAAAAGAAGATTCATCAAATACCACATGGGGTGTTTCTTCCACACACAAGGTTGTCTTATTAAAAGCTCTATATGCCTTTGATACAGATGAGTATCCCAAGAATATCCCATCTGCTATCTTGGCATCAAAAGTTTTTAATTGAGATTTCTCATTGTTGTGTATGAAACATTTACAACCAAATACATGAAAGTATGAAATTTTAGGGGATCTTCCCTTCTAAATTTCATAGGGAGTTTTCCATTTATCTTTAACAATCAAACTTTTATTTTGAACAAAACAGGCTGTATTAACAGCTTCTGCCCAAAACCTGTGTGGAGTGTTGTACTCAGATAATATTGTTCTAGCTGCCTCTTTCAAGGTTCTCTTTCTTCTTTCAACTACTCCATTTTGTTGTGGAGTCCTTGCTGCAGATGTTTCCTGAGCTATGTCATTCTCAATGCAGTAGTTAGTAATCAGCTTATTAAGGAATTCAGTACCTTTATCACTTCTAATTTTAACAATAGTTAATCCTTTTTCATTTTGAACCTTTTTAAGAAATTCTGGAATCTTAATCATAGTCTCATTCTTTTTGTATAAGAAAATAACCCAGGTAAATCTTGAAAAATCATCAACAATTACCAAAGTGTATTTTCTTCCACTAAAGCTGAGAGGTGATACTGGACCAAAAAGATCCATGTGAAGAAGTTCTAGAATCCTTTCTGAAGAAAGACTACTTATTGTTTTAAAAGAAGCTTTAGTCTGTTTTCCTTTTTGACAAGAATCACACACATGGTTCTTTGAAAATACTTTATCAGGGAGTCCTTTAACTAAAGATTTCCTTGCTATTTTATTAAGAGTTTTGAAGTTTAAGTGACCAAGACGTTTGTACCACAGCCAACTTAAGTCATCTGAACTCTTAGCAACAAGACAAGTATCTTTAGGACAACTTTTGAAATTAGCAACATAAATGTTACCTTGTCTGACTCCAGCTAATAGAATATTTTTATTGATACCATCTAATACATAGCATGCATTATGAGTAAATTTGACACAAAACCCCTTATCACAAAATTGTGAAACAGATAGTAGATTATTCTTCAATCCTTCCACATAGTAGACTTCATGTACTTGAATATCTCCTATCATCAGTGTCCCTACACCTTTGGTAAGTCCATAATTGTTGTCTCCAAACATCACTCTTGGTCTATCTATAGTCTGATAGTTAGAGAGTAGTCGTCTTTTATAGGTCATATGCTTGGAACAGCCACTGTCAATGTACCAGATGACCTCAAGAATGTCTCTCTTTCAACTATCTTCTTATCTTCCTGCAATCACAAATTTAATGCTTAGGTACCCTTTGTATTTTGGGTCCTTTCATATTAAGTTGACTTTTAGGAATCCAGACAAAGATATCAATGTTCCTCAAAACCATAGATTGAAGTTTACATCCATATCTATCTACTAAGATAAGACTTTCAAGATCAATCTTATTTAACTGATATTTTGAAATTGTCTTGAATCTTGGTAAAAATGGATATGTTTTACTTCTTCCATCAAAGCTATTATACCTAGGATAAAACTTTGACTTAGTCTTGGGTTTAACCTTTAGAGTTTCTTTCCTCGTCTGTTTTTTCTTTTCAGAATTATCAAATGAGGTAATTAATTCCTTAGGTTTCCAAGGACTAAATCTAGTTTCTTTCTTTGGTTTAGTTGCTTTAACAAAAACTCTAGGTTTTATTGGATCATTTTTCTTACTCCTATCAAAACCTAATCTAGTTTTATCACTAGACTTTTGTGAAGTATTGAAGATTTTATCTATTGTAGTCTGAGTGTTATTTAGCAGACCTACCTTGAGATTTAATTCTCTGTTAGTCTTCTTGTAACTCTCATTCTCAGAATAGATATTTGAAAATTTTATTTTTAAAGAATTCAAATCCTATTCTAACTTATCTGTCTTATCAGACAAGGTATTAGTTATTGACTCAGTCTGATATTTCCCCTTGAATGTACAGTCTGGTTTCTCACTAATCTTTGTTTGATTGACCTTAGTCAGATCAGTAATTTAGTTCTTTAAATTAAAATTTTCAGTCTCTATCTGTTTATAAGCAGATAGAGCAGTCTCCAAATCTTTCAAAAGTTTCTCAATAAGACTAGGATCAGTTTCAGATAAGATATCACAATCATTATTTGAGAATGAATAGTAATGTACCTCTTTTGCCATTAGACAGATGCCGTCATCTGATCCAAAATCAGATGAGGATGAGGATAATGATGTCTAATGAACTTCTTCTTTCTCAGCCAGAAAAGCTCTCTGATCAGCATACCTTCTATCTCTCTTTTTCCTCTTTTCTTCTCTCTCTCTTGGAGTGAGTTGAGGACAATCACAACTATAGTGACCAGGCTTGTTACATGTATAACAGATATATCCTCTGTCTGTCTTAGGACTACTATCTCCTCGTCTGATTGGTGACTTATGCTTCCTAGTCTGATCCTTTTTCCTATTATTGTCTAAACTCTTTTCTTCTTTATCTGATCTGTAGTTCCTTCGACCTGATCTGTCTCTCTTGTTTCTTTTGTACTTCATTCTCAGCCTTCCATATCTTTTTAACAGAAGAGCCATTTCCTCCTTAATAGATAAATCAGATGCCTTGGAGATCTTTTCAGATTCATCTTGATGAACAAATGCTACAGTCTTTCCAGATGTTGAAGATTCTGTTCATCTTCTTCATCTTCGATTTGGATGTCATACTCTAATGCCTTCAGATGAGAAAATAAAGTGTGATGTGAAATTGAAGATAGATTCTGAGTAGCTTTCAGAATATTAGCTTTCTCTCTCCATCTTTTGCTTAATGACCTTAACACTTTATTGTTAATTTCTTTCTCTGTATATGTTTTACCCAAATCAGCTGCCTTGTTCAGAAGATTAGTCAGCCTAACATCTAGTTGATCAATGGATTCTCCTTCTTTCATCTTGAAAGTGTCAAAAACATGTAGGACTGATTGCAATTTGTTTTCTTTGACCTGATCTGATCCTTCACATATTCCAGCAAGAGTTTCCCACATTTCCTTGGCAGTCTTGAATCTTTTCACCTTTTCAATCCAATCCTTACTCAATGTTTCAATGATCTCAGTTCTAGCAACTTGATCCAGATTATGAATCTTTCTTTCATCACTTGTGAGTTCTGAGCTTTTCTTTTCTTGCCTCACTCTTGTTTCAGCTGCTGCAGTACCATCACTTGTGCCACCATGATAAAACTTGATATGTCCTTCCTCAAGAACCTCCTCCATTCTATCATGAATTGCTTTGAGATGGTTCTCCATTCTAAACTTCCAATAGTCATATTCTTCGATTGAGAAATCAGGTAAACTCCTTGATTTCTTACTCTTAACAGAAGACATGGTGAGATAGAAAAACCAAAACACTTACAAGATCTTGTTAGTAGAACAGTTAGTGAAACAAAGAAAATGAAGATATTCAAGAACAAATTTCAGAATCCTTGTTAAGACCTAAAATCAATATCAGAACAGCTTAACACAGCTCTGATACCACTTGTTGGTCCCGATTAGTTGAGTATCTTAGGAAAACTTGAATTAACCTTCTAAGAAAAATCTGGAAGGGGGGGGGGTTGAATAGATTTTTAGATATTTTTTAAAACCTTTCAAGATTTATTCTAAACATCCAAGTAGCACAGCAGTAATCAATTTTAAACTCAACTTGAACAAGATCAATGAAATTAATCTTTGATTTATAAACAGGAAATAGAAAGAAACAAGTAAGTAAAAGAAAATAATAAAGAATACCAGATTTATAGTGGTTCGGATTATAAAAATCCCACATCCACTCTCCTTCTTCAAACTTTGAAGAAGGGTCTCTTCTACTAGCTTACTTACTCACTTTCCAATCGTACAGCTTACAAATTACAAACTGATCTTCAAATCTTCAATCTTCTAAACTATTCTTGAAAAATCTAACTCTAGAGTGATAGAAGGGTGTTTGAAGATGTATAAGAAAGTGTTCTATAAACACTTAAAAAAAACTATGAAGAAATCCTTGAAAACAATTTTTGTGCTTTTTCGAAATCTTGTGAATTGTGAGAATCTGTTGCTGAATGAATAATTCGTGTGATAGATGAATTTTAATGAAGTGTCTAGACCTATTTATAAGTCTGAAAAGACAGTTAGTTTGTTAATTAGTTTTAACAAACTAGAAACTGCTCAACAAACTTATTCTTGAAAACTGCTCTAGACCTCAGCTGATTTTATTCTACTCGTCTGCAGCTGACTTGGTGAAGACTCGCCTTTCTTATTCTACTCAGCTTGTCTTGACCTCGTCTGAGCTCTTCATACTTGTCTCCTGCAGATGACTAGACTTGAGCTGGTCTTCAGACGACTTGTAACTTTCCAGTCTTCAGCTGACTTGCTCAGTTGATGACCTAGTCTGATCAGCTTAGTACTCGGACTTAGTCTCAGTTGTTCTTCATAGTCGTCTGATCATCTGAACTGCTTCTTTTAACTCATCAAAACTTTCTTGATTTAACACGCCTCTGACCCCTATTTTCGCCCATCTCGATCGTCTCTCCACCCTATGAATGCTAGTACTCTCGTTTTGGCCAAATTCCACCGATTTACCTGAAAACGGGATGAAAAACATAAAAAATCTCACAAGTAATACTTTTTAGGCAAAGTAGTGATACTCTACACATTTAGGCACAAAATCTAACACTTTTGATCACTTTTTGCACTAAAATATCCCCTCAAATCATGCATCATTCACTCCTATCATAATACCCTCAAAGTTGAAGTGTTGCTCCTCCTCGAGCAACGTAGCAAATAAGCACAAAAGAGTGAATTGATTGCAACTATGTCTCATGGCACCATAGAAGAAAAATAAGACAATCGAACCCAAGGGAAAAAGTATGCACATGAGGTCCTAGAAATACAAGTTCTTAGTGACTAAAGTTGCAACAATGGTTTGGAACAAAAACAACAAAACACAAGCAAGAATACGATTAAACAACAAGCAACCAATAGATCGAACACTTAAGATGCGAGAATAAAAACAACAATAAATGGTGAGATAGGGGTGCTAGGATTAACATCCGTCAATGAATCATCAATCAACAAGCTACAATTGAATCAAATTGCAAATCAACTAAGATAGAAAGCATAAACCATCATGAAATTAATCACTCCATTAAAATCACAATGCCTAATGTGAGTATCCTTAGTCTTTCCCATCTCTCAATGTAGAAATCCCCAATTCATACAATCATGCAAAATTGAAACTCGATTAACACCTAATCACGTTAGCTCAACTCTCGCCTATTGCTAGGGTGATTAACCATTAATCTAAAGAGACAATTTTACACAAAGCACAATTAAGAATCACAATTAGGAAACAAACTAATGTGAGTATCCTTAGTGCAACTAATCTCTCGATTCCGAAGCACCCAATCCACACATTCATACACAATTATCACCCGACTAATCCCGGATCACGTTAGCGCAACTCTCGTCTATAGCTAGGGTGATCAAACACTAATCTAAAGAGATAATTATGCATGAAGCACAAATGAGAATCACAATTAGTAAGCAATCTACTCAATTGATCTCCAATCATCAACAATCATAGCATCATCAATCAATTCATCATCAATTTCAATTAACCCAAGCACAAAAGAGTTAGCCCATAGTGAAATCCATGGGAAGAAGATAGAATTGATCAAACACAAAGAAAATCACAACACTTAAGAAATTAAAGAGACAAAAGAGGAAAAACATCACCAAATGATCTTCAATTAACCAAAATAGGAATGCTTGAGTCTTCAACAACAATCTCCAAATGAATTACAAGCTTGAATTGAATGAATTACAAGGATTAAAAACTAATCTATGGCTACTCTAGCAACATCAATGGAAATCTACATCTAATTCTAACTTCTACTCTAATCTAAGGAAGGAATTGGCTTGGGGCCTGAGAAATCGCCCCAAAACCGCTACTAACTGCTACTATGAAAGATGATATGGATTGCCCTGCTTTTCCCCCTTTAAATACGAATTTTTGGAAAAACCTCCCCCTCGAGTCGAGGGTCAGGCCTCGACTCGAGGTCCTTGCCTTTGTCCTGCTGCAGTTTTCCAATTTTTGCCTTTCTCTGCACAGCCCTCGACTCGAGGCTCTTACTCCTCGACCAGAGCTCGAGTCCAGGGCACTTTTCTCGCGCGGGGCTTCAGCCCCGACCCCTGTTTTCGTCCCGGATGTCCGTCTCTTCATTCTAAGCCTAATAGTACTCTCGGTTTGGCAAAAATCCACCGAATTACCTGCGAAATGGACGAAAAACATCAAAACCTCACAAAGTAATACTTTTTAGGCAAAAGAGTGATACTTTTCACATTTAGGCACAAAAACTAACACTTTAGCTCACTTTTTGCACTAAAAATAACCCTAAAAACATGTATCAATTCACTCCAATCATACCCCCAAACTTGAATTGTTGCTCGTCCTCGAGCAATGTAGAAACTAAGAACAAAGGAGTGAATTGATTGCAATTATGTCACATGGCACCATAGACGAAAAATAAGACAATCGAACTCATCAATGATCACTTGTATCAATGCAACTATCCACTAGCCATCAAGATGAATCATGCTCAAACAAATGCTCAATCAAATACTCAACACATTGCTCCTTCCATGGAGTGTTTCACTCTACACTCAAGTGTATAAAGGTTTAAAGCACTCAATCATCAATTGCATGAACAAGTACACCATATGCTTGCCAAAAGACTTAATCTCAATCAAAATCAATTATGATCAATCAAGAATCAAAGAGGTCTTTCTTCTAGGTTGTAATGTAGGCTCTTTGGAAAGGTGAGATGTTTTTGGATAAAAGTGACTAAGTAGTAGAGACTTGAATGTAAGCTAATCATTTCAATACACATCTCTTCTCTTTTCATCAAGCAACACTCTTCCTTTTGAACTTCAATGATCAATCCACCATTCACTTGAGCTTTCTTTTTCTCTTAAGCTCACAAATTGAATTTTTTCTTTCACTTCATTGTCATTTTTTTACAATTCAATCTTTTCACAACCTTTCTTTTCTTTTATGCTTCATTCATCACTTAGCTCATCATCTTCCCACTCTTAGCAATCAAATCACCATCATTAGCCAACATTCAAGCTCAACTCAACATAGGACAAGAAAGGCTCATAAAAATAGGCTAAATGGTTTCAATTTCACTTGGCTTGCCAAAGAATATGGATCATAAGGCTCAACATGGCTCACTAAGGAAATCAAATGTCTTTGGTAGGAAAATATTTGGCAAAGTAACTCATCATATCAAACATGGCCTCTTATCACTTTCAAGACATCACACAAAGATCAATATCAACAAGTCTAGTGGCAAGTTCTAGCATACAAATCATGAATGATGCACTCTCAAAGGATTAATATCAACCGTATAAGATGTACGATCATTAAGGCACAAAAGCTCACGGCTTAAATTGAGCAATGAATTAAGCATCTTCAATCACATTCATCCTTACACAATAAATCAAGAAAATAGCATCAAGCTACAAATCTACTAATGATCATATCAAAATCCAACTAGTCTTGCAAATCAAACACAAGTGCTCATGTACATAATCTCAAGCACACTCACCACCACATGAATGATACTAAAAAATATGTCAATGAATCCACTATTAAGCTCAAATTCAATAAATCTCAAAAGCCTAGGAATAAGGAATCCAAAGAAATCATCAAGGAATAATCATCAATAGACCATCAAACTCAATAAGATCAAGATAATAACCACCATCAATAAAATCATCAAAAATCCAAAACCAATCATCACAAATATCAAGTCAAGAGTTCAAGCACCATCCAAAGTACAAAGGAAAACAAGAATATCAGAATCTAAAGATCAACAAGAGGGAATAAGGAATAGGGGATAGCCCTAGTAGTCGGACGGCGGCGGTGGAGGAGGGTAGTGTCCCTGCCCGAAGTTCCACGAGCTCATCTGCTGAAGGAGTGCATACATGTCATGCTGAGTCTTCAGAGACTCCTCCTGCATCCTCCGAGTCTCTTCATTAAATCTGCGGGACTCCTCAAGCATCCGGTACATCTCATCCTGCCGGGTCAGACTCTCTATATGCATCCTTTGACTGTCTGCCCACATCTCCTCAGTCAAAACCCACGGTCTCTGAGATGAACTCCCCGCCTCGTACTCTCTACTCCTCATCTCGTCCTGCCAGTACATGTTAATCTCTGGCTGGTAATCCTCATCCATCTGTACTGGCGGCTCCTCTTGCTCCGGCTCCTCATCATCCTCGTCTTCAGAATCATAATCTCCGATCTCTACCTCTGCTCCCTCTACAGCTCCATCACCCTGATCATCATCAGAACCCGACTGCTGACCCCCATCGTCATCATCAACCTCTCTAAGCACATCCCCATGCTCTCTAGTGTAGGCGTCTATCGCCTCAGTATGACGCTATGACCACATGCGCAAGTTGATAGTCACAAAGGCCTGCGATCCGAAAACTGTCGTCAACCTCTTATTAGGAAGAGGGAATCGGCCACCATGATGCTGTTGTAGGCACCACGTCCTACCGATGCGGTCTAGCGTCCTCATACGCCGCATGGTATCAAGAGTAAGGTCAGGGCCCTCCACTGCTCTGAGGTTATGCGTCGGGATCCCAATATGCTCAGCGATCAATGTAATCATGCCACTGAAATTAATCTTCTTGAACTTCGTGCTAGTGGCTCTCTCAAATAAGTAGCAAAGATAGGCAGCCGCATTGAATCTGACTCCATGGAGAAAGCACCAAATGACGTACAGCTCCTCGGAAACCACGGCTCCTCCCTCCGATCTCGCGAATATGGTGCTCGCGAGAATCTTCTCAAGATATCGGATGACCGGGTTCCAGATATGTGTGCTCTTAGACTTCCCCGGAACAAAATCGGGCTGATTAGGATCCCTAGAATCTGAAATCCTCCTCCAAAATTGCTTAGCATTATACTCCTTCCTGATGTTCAACAGTGATCGGTCGGGGTCTGTAGGTGCTCCAATAATCTCGTTGACCTCGTCCAGAGTCAACGAATACTCGTTCCCCATGAGCTCAAATGTGATACTCCTCGGGAATTCGGCCCTCCTGGCCTTATCAACCCTCACCGTGCACAGAAACTCGAGAGTGAGTCCTATATATGTCCGAGGCCTCTTCATCAAGAAACCCCCCATCCCGACTTGCTCAAACAAGCGAGGGATATCCTCCTCAATCCCCATCGATATCATGCACTCGTGGTCAACTAATCTCGCCTTGACTACCCGGTTATAGAGCTCGGAATATAACTCAATATGTGTCCTCCACTGGTGATCATCCCACTGAATTCCGAGCTCAGCGGGTGTCCTGTGTGCACGTCGGATGGCAGCTTCTTTCTCGCGAATCTTCGCCTCAGAGAGGTTATGTCTGTCGGCCCCTCTAGACATTGTTCCTGCAAAACATTCCCAAGAGCAAAAATCAATACCAACAAATACAATACGAGCTCGAAAAAAAAAACAACAAGCATACCATGAACGAGTCAACGATCAATAATCATCTCAAATGAACAAAATCCCTAGTAACTAGCAACAAAGCCTCAACAATGGTCAATGAGTCAACTAAACACATATATCCAATAGAAGTGCTCAAAATAATCCTCAAACATGTATACTTACTAGAATGGCCCCACAATTAGCACACAAACAAGCTCAAAAATCATCATGCAATTAAGCTCAATAAAATCCCAAAAAAAAAAATCATAGGCCAATTAGCAAATATTTAAACAATTATGCATCAACAATTCATACACTTCTATCAACACCATAATTCAACTTGACCAAATGATCCAAACAATTATACTAGGAATTCCTACAAATGCCATAATTCACAATTCCAATCCAAATTCACAAATAAATGAGCACAATATCAAATTCAATCCTAAACATGCTCCTAGTCTCATCAAACAATCCAAATATACTCATACAAGGCTCCAAACCATCCACAATAATCATGCATCTCAAGTGTCTATAAAAATGCCCAAAAGCAATGTTCCAAATTCAAGAATTTAAGCACAAATCATAACACCCATGCAATAATCACAATATAACAACGAAATTGAAGCCAAGAAGAGTAGAAATTACGTACCTTGTTTGAAGAATTGGCCAAAAACGGATTTTGAAGACACCCAATCTATTTCAACCAAAAATCCCCAAATTTGCTTCCAAAAACCCTCAAGAATCAATCTTTATGCAATGTATATGATAAAATGATGAAATGATGATGATTCAATGGTGAACTGATGAAAAAACGACGGAAATGGATGGGGGAAGAAACTGGAAACGGCGCTGCTAACCCTCGACTCGGGATTCTGCTGCAACTGATCTACGTATTTAAAAAAAACCCGCGCCTCGAGTCGAGGGTCAGACCTCGACTCGAGGGATCCAAAAATTCAACTGCCTCGACTCGAGGTGGCACCTTCGACTCGAGGGATGTGTCAAATTATGAAATTTTGCCTAAGTATAAATCCCTCGACCCGGGGGCCATGCACTCTCGACCCTGGGTCGAGTCCAGGGAATTTTTGACAATTCCCGGGCCCGACCCGACCCCCAAAACTCCTAAAAATGACCTTTATACCCCTAACGAACCCAAATATGCAAGAAATTACCGTGTTGGTCCCTCGATTTAAGCCCGGTCGCTCATTCGATCGAGGAGACCGGGTTCTCTTCCCTTATGCTCATTTCATCCAACTTTTAAGCTCTCCTTTCCTTCTCGATTCCTCGATTCCTTTGCAATTTCGATCCTTTCCAATCCTCGTAGTGAGTATACCTACACACAGGCAAAACAATTCATCAAAATCATCACTAAGAGATGTATTTCTACCCTTAATGACACACACCCCCAAACTTGAATGAAGTCATGCATTCAAGTTTGGCTCCAAATATATGCAACTCATAATGATATCAACAATAAGCTCAATAATATATGAATCTCAAAGCATAGAGCATCATGTACTAAGCATAAGCAATTAAGTAGCAAGCCAAATCTCCTAAAAAAAACAAAAACACTAGCTACCAAAACACAAGAAAGAAAAATAAAAAGAATGGGTTGCCTCCCATCAAGCGCTATTTTTATTGTCCTATGCCGGACTTATTCTTCACATCCAACATCCTTCATCGGAATGGCCAAGGGTAGCGATCCTCCTTCCCATTATATCTATATCTTTGAGCTTCATAATCTAGGAGGTTCACCGAAAAGATAGGACAACCACCGATAGATATGCAAAGTGTCCATGGTTGTTCCCCTTTTTCTCTTGCCATCCTTCTCGATTCTTCTTTCCTTTCAAGGATGCCCAAGCGTTTCTTTAATTCTTCCCTATAGTCAAGATTCACAAGAGGCAAAATTAAATCATAAGAAGCATCATTATCAATTAAATCAAAATTTGAAGAGTTTAAGGGTATAGAAATGCTCATTTCGATCTTCAAAGCTTCATTCGATGCTCTTAGATTTTCTTCCTCATTATAGCTCATGTCCATCAATGGACACTCCTCTTCCTCACTTTTGACAAGAGAGCCTTCTACTTTTACCTCTTTGCTTGGACCCTTTTCTACATCTCTTCTTTCACTTTCTTCCTCCCCTTCTTTTTCTTGATCCTCCATGATAGTCATTTTCTTCACTTGGCGTAGGAAATCCTTGAGTTGACACTTGATAAACATGAAATGCACTCCGGTGATCTCCATGTTCCCCTCTATCCACGAATTTACCTTTTCTTTGGTCTCATACATTTCCTCATACAAGGGAAGCATTTGATCACATCTAGCATCATCTTCCTCAAGTTTTTCCAACACAAATCCAAGCATCTCTTGCAATATAGCTCTCATATCATGGAGTCCCCATTCTTCAATTTGAGGAGAAGCTTGTGGCATTGAATACTCATAATTATAACTTCTCTCATAATCACCCTCAAATCCAAGACATGGGTTAGATGTTTGATCACAAGGTTCATAATATGGAAACATCTCTTGAGGTGGGGTAGGAATTTCTTCACATCTCAAATCTTCATAATTGGAAGGAACTTGTTGCCATTGAGAATTATCTTCATAGTTCATCCAATTACTGTAACTCAATCCATCAAAGTGTGGAGAATACACTCTACCATCTTGATAATACTCTTGATTCCACATGTATGAGTTGTATCCTTCCATCTAGACAAGATAGCAAAGTATCAAATTCAAACAAAAATAACAAAACAAACACAAACACAAAGGCAACAAGTAGTCACTTCAAACAATTCCTAAGTCTCACTTAAGGCGCAAAAACTAATTCCTAAGAACGGCGCCATTTGATTGGAGTGTATAGGGTAAGAGTTATTAAGACCAATCAACAAAATATCGAACCCAAGGGAAAAAGTATGCACATGAGGTCCTAGAAATACAAGTTCTTAGTGATTAAATGTTGGATCAAGAGGTTTTGATGAGTTAAAGAACAGATCAGACTAATCGGCCAAACTGAAGAACAGCTGAGGATGTAAGCTGATCAGACGAGGTCATGCATTAAGCTAGTCAGCTGAGGTCTGATAACATGCTAGTCATCTGAAGACAAGCTCAAGTCTAGTCATCTGCAGGAGACAAATATGAAGAGCTCAGACGAGGTCAAGATAAGCCGAGTAGAATAAGAAAGGCAAGTTTTCACCGAGTCAGCTGCAGATGAGTATGAAGAATCAGCTGAGGTCAAGAGCAGTTTAAGTTTGTTAAGCAGTTTCAAGTTTGTTAGAACTAACTAACAAACTAACTGTCTTCTCAGACTTATATATAGGTCTAGGTTTTTCATTTTTAAAGATACAACACTTATGCATCTTTGATTTACACATTTCACTACTCAGATTTCACAATCTTTTCACAAGAATTTCTAGAGAGGTCTCAAAAAGTTCTAAGTGTTTTTAGAACACTTTTCCTGTAATCTTCAAAATCCAATACACACCGTAATGTGATTAGTTTTCTAGAAGAAGAGTCTAGGAGATTGAAGATTTGAAGAATTGTACAAGTTGTAAGTTGTAAGCTGGAAGTGAGAAAGTAAGCAGTAAGCAGAGTCCTTTCTTCAAATTGAAGAAGGAGAGTGGATGTAGGATTCTTAAAATCCGAACCACTATAAATCCTGGTGTTATTTCTTGCTTTCTTTAGTTTTCTGTTTGATTTACAAATTTTGTTACATCAAGATTTAAATTCAGAATCTTAACTAAAATCAGTATATCAACCTTGCTTTTGATCTTATAAGAAGTTGAGAATTTAATCATAATCCGCTGTGCTTAATTTGATATTTTGAATTGGTTTTGAAAGATTTGAAAAATCTACAAAATCTATTCAAACCCCCCCTTTCTAGATTTTGTTCTAGAAATCTTACCCAAGGTTTTAATCAACTCAACTTTCCGGGACCAACACTAAAGTTGCAACAATGGTTTGGAACAAAAACAACAAAACACAAGCAAGAATACGATTAAACAACAAGCAAGCAATAGATCGAACACTTAAGATGCGAGAACAAAAACAACAATAAATGATGAGATAGGGGTGCTAGGATTAACATCCGTCAATGAATCATCAATCAACAAGCTACAATTGAATCAAATTGCAAATCAACTAAGATAGAAAGCATAAACCATCATGAAATTAATCACTCCATTAAAATCACAATGCCTAATGTGAGTATCCTTAGTCTTTCCCATCTCTCAATGTAGAAATCCCCAATTCATACAATCATGCAAAATTGAAACTCGATTAACACCTAATCACGTTAGCTCAACTCTCGCCTATTGCTAGGGTGATTAACCATTAATCTAAAGAGACAATTTTACACAAAGCACAATTAAGAATCACAATTAGGAAACAAACTAATGTGAGTATCCTTAGTGCAACTAATCTCTCGATTCCAAAGCACCCAATCCACACATTCATACACAATTATCACCCGATTAATCCCAGATCACGTTAGCGCAACTCTCGTCTATAGCTAGGGTGATCAAACACTAATCTAAAGAGATAATTATGCATGAAGCACAAATGAGAATCACAATTAGTAAGCAATCTACTCAATTGATCTCCAATCATCAACAATCATAGCATCATCAATCAATTCATCATCAATTTCAATTAACCCAAGCACAAAAGTGTTAGCCCATGGTGAAATCCATGGGAAGAAGATAGAATTGATCAAACACAAAGAAAATCACAACACTTAAGAAATTAAAGAGACAAAAGAGGAAAAACATCACCAAATGATCTTCAATTAACCAAAATAGGAATGCTTGAGTCTTCAACAACAATCTCCAAATGAATTACAAGCTTGAATTGAATGAATTATAAGGATTAAAAGCTAATCTATGGCTACTCTAGCAACATCAATGGAAATCTACATCTAATTCTAACTTCTACTCTAATCTAAGGAAGGAATTGGCTTGGGGCCTGAGAAATCGCCCCAAAACCGCTACTAACTGCTACTATGAAAGATGATATGGATTGCCCTGCTTTTCCCCCTTTAAATACGAATTTTTGGAAAAACCTCCCCCTCGAGTCGAGGGTCAGGCCTCGACTCGAAATCCTTGCCTTTGTCCCATCCCTCGACTCGAGGGTCATGCCTCGAGTCGAGACTACTGCCTTTTTCCAATTTTTGCCTTTCTCTGCACAGCCCTCGACTCGAGGCTCTTGCTCCTCGACCGGAGCTCGAGTCCAGGGCACTTTTCTCGCGCGGGGCTTCAGCCCCGACCCCTGTTTTCGTCCCGAATGTCCGTCTCTTCATTCTAAGCCTAATAGTACTCTCGGTTTGGCAAAAATCCACCGAATTACCTGCGAAATGGACGAAAAACATCAAAACCTCACAAAGTAATACTTTTTAGGCAAAAGAGTGATACTTTTCACATTTAGGCACAAAAACTAACACTTTAGCTCACTTTTTGCACTAAAAATAGCCCTAAAAACATGTATCAATTCTTCCCGCGGATTCCACTCGTAATTGATTAGCCTCTGATATAGTTGAATCTATGGCTACTCTAGCAACATCAATGGAAATCTACATCTAATTCTAACTTCTACTCTAATCTAAGGAAGGAATTGGCTTGGGGCCTGAGAAATCGCCCCAAAACCGCTACTAACTGCTACTATGAAAGATGATATGGATTGCCCTGCTTTTCCCCCTTTAAATACGAATTTTTTGAAAAACCTCCCCCTCGAGTCGAGGGTCAGGCCTATTATTCATCTACTATTCATCTTCAGATAATGATTCTTGTCAGTCTGCATCTGATCATGACCAAACTATTATTCATGAGTTATTGAGAGATTTAAAGACATCTTTAGCTGCTTATAAACAATGAGACAGAGAATTTATTTTTAAAGGATCAGATTCAAATTCTAAAAATAAAGGCAAGCAGGTGATGAACAAAGCTCGAGACCGAGGAAACATTCAAGGGGAATGTTTTCACTGTGATCAAGCTAGTACATCAGTTGATTTACTCGAAAGGTTAGAAAATGAATCGAAAACTTTAAAAGATAAATTTGAAGTAGTCTCATCTTTGAAAATGAATTAATTAAGAAAGACAATGAGAAGCTTGTCTTCAAAATTAGTCACTTAATAATTCACAATCAGTAATAGATCATATTTTTAATACTTCCCTTAAATCTCATGATAAGACAGACTTGGTTATGATAGGAACAATAAATCAGATGTTCAAAACCTAGGAAATTTGTGAAAGCATCTGTTCAATCAAAGGATATTAAAATTGGTCCATGGAAACCAACTAGTCAGATAAGGACTACAGTTTCTAGTCTGAAATCAAGTATTCAGCTGAAAAATCCCTATCAGACTAGAAGGAATTCAAGAACCAAAATAAGAAGGTTTTCTTATTATAATTCTTTTGATGGAAGGAGCAAATGCTATCCTACATTTCCTAAGTTTAGGAAAATTACCCAATCTGAATACAACAAGTTGTCATTTAAAAATGACATTATTGTAGACAGATTTGGTAGAAAATCTGAGTCTGACTTATTGTCTGCAGATGAGATGTTTATTTGGATTCCTAAAGTGATTCTTGACCCAAAAGGACCCAAGATCACTAGGGTACCTCAAAACTAATCTGTTTTACAGGATTCACAGGGATCATCACTCAAGGAAGAGATCTTAGCTTCAATATGGTACATTGACAGTGGTTGTTCACAACATATGACCCATAACAAGAAGTTGTTATCAAATTTTCAAAGCATTGATGGTCCAAGAGTTTTATTTGGTGATAATAATTGTGGTCAGACTAAAGGTGTAGGTACTTTGATTATTAAGGATATTCAGGTATCTGAGGTATATTTTGTTGAAGGTTTGAAACATAATTTGTTATTTGTTTCTCAGCTTTGTGATAAAGGTTTTCTTGTAAAATTTTCAAGGGATAAATGTGATATTTTGGATAATTCCTCAGATAAGGTATTATTAACTGGCTTCAGACATGGTAATGTCTATGTGGCCAACTTTAATAGTTGTCCCCAAGATATTTGTCTGATGGCTAAGGGTGGAGAAGATATCAGCTGGCTATGGCATAAAAGGCTTAGTCATCTGAATTTCAAGACCCTTAGTAAGCTGGCTAAGAAGAACCTTGTCAAGGGATTACCTGAAAAACTTTTATCAACTCGATCTTAAATGTGATGCTTGTCAAAAAGGTAAAAAACAGCCTAGACATTCATTTAAGAGTATTAACTCCTCCTCATCCGAAAGAGTGTTACAACTCCTACATCCGGATCTGTTTGGACTGTTACACCTCTCGCCAAAGTGGAAGGAAATATACTCTTGTTGTAGTAGATGACTTTTCTAGATACACTTGGGTTATATTTCTTTTCAAGAAAAATGAGACTATGAACAAGATTCCTGATCTGTTCAGACAAATTCAGAATGAGAAGGGAGTTAATATTATTAAAATTAGGAGTGATAAGGGTACAAAATTTTTGAATTCTTGTTTATCTAATTTCTTCAATGAGTATGGAATTATTCATGAGACATCTTCAGCAAGAACTCCTCAACAAAATGGAGTGGTTGAAAGAAGGAATAGAACTTTGAAGGAAGCAGCCAGGAGCATGTTGGCTGAGTATAATACCCCTCATAGGTTCTTAGGCGCGTAAGCTATCAACATGCTTGCTATACCTGCAACAGGTGCTTAGTTGTCAAAGACAAGGGTAAGACTCCTTATGAGATTTGGAAGGGTAAGATTCCAAGGATCTCATACTTCAAAGCTTTTGGTTGTAAGTGTTTCATTCATAACAATGGGAAATCCAAGTTAAGAACTTTTGATGCTAAAGCAGCTGATGGAATATTCTTGGGATATTCTAATACTTCAAAGGCATTTAGAGTTTTTAACAAGACAACCCTTTGTGTGGAGGAAACTCCTCATGTTGTTTTTGATGAGTTGTATTCCTTCTCGAGATAAAGTGAATCAAATTTCGAAAATCTAGATAAAATTGAATTATCCAAGACTAAACATAGAACTCGTTTATCTACCTACTCTTGATTCAGAATATGATGAAGAAAAATCCCCATCCGATAATCGAAGACAATTTCGATCGACTCCTTCAGATCAGACACCTTTGACATCGGTTGATCAACACGAGTCGGTGATGAAGGGGGAACGTCACCGAGGTTGAGTTAGATGAGTTGCCAATCGAGATTCAAGATGAGGATTCTTCTTCTCATATAGGCAAAAGGATGAGAAGCTATCATCCATCCGATCAGATTATAGGAGACCCATCTAGTAGTGTGCGGAGACACGAATGATGCTAGACTCGAAAGTCTTTTCGGTTGTTATGTGTCGCCGCTTGAACCCAAGTCTATTGAGGAAGCATTATCGGACCCAAACCGGATAAATGACCATGCAGAAGAATTGCATCAGTTTGAAAGGCAAAATGTATGGGATCTAGTGGAAAGACCCTTACACGTAAAGATTATAGGCACCAAATGGGTGTTTAAAAATAAAGCAGATGAGAACAATATTATTGTTCGAAATAAGGCAAGACTGGTTGCACAAGGTTATTCATGACCGAGGGAATAGACTATGATGAAACCTATGCTCCGATTTGCGATTAGAGGCAATAAGATTGTTCTTGGCATTTGCTGCATATAAGTCTTTCAAAGTTTTTCAAATGGATGTTAAGTCTGTTTTTCTTAATGGTGTGTTACTTGAAGAGGTCTATGTAGAGCAGCCTCCTGGGTTTAAGATCAATAACAAGGTCTATAAACTCAACAAAGCTCTATATGGATCTGAAACAAGCTCGTGAGCTTGGTATGATACTCTATCCGATTTCTTGACATCAAATGGTTTCTCTAAAGGTAAGATTGATAGAACTTTGTTTAGAAAAGAAGTAGATGGCAACATCTTACTAGTTCAAATTTATGTAGATGACATAATTTTTGGTTCACCTAATCTGAAATTATGTGAAGAGTTTAGCAATCTCATGAAAAACAGGTTTGAAATGTCAATGATGGGAGAATTGACATACTTTCTAGGCTTACAAATTAAACAGTTGAGTAAGGGTATATTTGTACATCAGTCTAAGTATGCTAAGGATCTGATTGAGAAATTTGGAATGACTACTAGCAGAGAAGTCAAAATACCTATGGCAACTAACTTCTCAATGGATTCAGATGAGCAGGGGATACCCACTGATGCAACGGAGTATCGTGGACTGATTGGATCTCTTCTCTATCTCACTGCAAGTAGACCGGACATAGCCTTTTGCGGTTGGGGTATGTGCAAGATTCCAGTCTAATCCTAAGAAAACTCATCGGAGATCGCTAAGAAAATTCTTAGATATCTCAAAGGAACCTTGCAAGTAGGGTTATGGTACCCGGTGATGACAACTTTTTGGTGACGAAAGTTATTGATTCAGACTTTGGAGGATGTAAGATTGATAGAAAATCCACTTACGGAACTTGTCAATTCTTAGGCAACAAATTAATTTCTTGGTTATCTAAGAAACAGACATCTCATTGCCACCTCCACAATCAAGCTGAATACATGGCAGCTGGAAGTTGTTGCTCTCAACTCCTCCGGATTAGTCAACAGGCTTAGAGACTATAATATTCAAACATCGTTGTTCCTATTTACTTTGTGACAAGGTAATAGTGCAATAGCAATGACTTACAATCCCTGTTTTACATTCTAGATGTAAGCATATAGATATTAGGCATCATTTCATTAGGGATCATGTTGAAAAGAATGACATTAGAATTGAAAAAATTGGCACTGAATCACAAAGAGCTGACATTCTTACAAAACCATTAGCTGAGTCTAGGTTCAAAGAATTGTGCTTAGAATTAGGATTACTTGATGCATCTTTAGCTGGTTTCTAATTTGTGTGCATTTGTTTCCTTATTCCTTTTCCTTTCTTTAAATTAATGTCTAGAAAGAATTATCAGACTAGATATGTGTCAAAGGACAATCAGGTAGCTGATATCATTGATCTCCTTTTAGGAATCAAGAATCAAGGATTAGTCATATTGACCTTATCTGAATTGATAATTACTTGTCTGACATTAAGTAAATCAGACAAGGACATAATAGTCAGCTGAACTCCTGAAGAAAACAGATGACTATTTACATCCTATCTGATTTACCCTAAGCTTCTGATGGTCTCTTTTGAGTTTATGTATTGCAGGAACAGGTCACAGATAACATTGTTTCATTCTTTTATTCAAACTCCTTTATTCTATTTCTTTTGTTTCTTAATAAATTTCTTTTAAAATGGAAGAGCAAATTTGTTTAGAAAAGTAAATCTGAGTCTGTTTTGTTTAAAATTGTTTTGAAATTGCTAAAAAGTTACATATAAACTGTTGGTTTTCAGAATCAGACAGGTTACTCTATCAGATGATTTCCTAAAACCCATCTGTTTTTAAGCTAATCTGTTGTTAAAACTAGTCTGTTTTTCAAACTCATCTGATTTACAAACCCTTAGGCGAAGTAAGGTAGCCCTAGGCTAACGTCAGGTATACTTACTTCTCTGCATAAAGTAACCTACATCTGTCAAATCAACAGTCTATAAAGTAACTATTTACGCATTCCAAAGGCGATTATAGTTCACGCGCTGAATCCTAATCGCTTATCTTAGTTTTTAACCGTTGATTAATACTCAGTAAAAACTTTTTGAATAAATGGCTAAGATTAATTCAAGATTTCAAAAATGGCGGTTTCTCTTTCCAATCTATTCCCCTATAAATACATCTTCTTCTCCAAATTCATTCTTTTCACTTTCAGTACTTATCAAAATTCTCTGCAAACTTTTCACTCTCTCTAAAAATCCGTATATGAGCATTTCTGTAAGAGGCATAACTTCAACAATGGTGGATGTACAAAATGAAACATATGCAAAGAAGGTGAAGTCAGAAATGTATGTCGACTTCGACACCACCACCGATGCGAGAATCCAGGGAAATTTTCGCCGTTATTGGAGGGCTGGATTGAGGACGGTTTGCTCCAAGAAATCCCCTTCCAATAAGACATTGGATATGAGAGGGCTGGAGTTCTATGTCAATGGGACATATGAACAGGGAGTGTTTAGGACCAGGGTGTATGGAGAAGAACTCACTATTTCTCCGGCGGAGGTAGCCAGGATCTTTGATACAAGCGGTGAGGGTGTGAACCCCTCACCTACAAAATCGATGAATGGGTAGAATCATTTGAGATGATTGCCTGGAATTCCATGAAGGAATATCGATCGGAGTTGAAGAAGAGAATGCTCCGACGCCGATATCGCCTTCGATGACCATTGTCACAAAGGTGATATTGGGAGAACAGAGCTCCCACGATGGGCCGACTGCACTGCACTCTGCGTCATGAGAACTATTCTAGATGGGGTTCAGGCCAACCGGGCCTGGTCTCTCTCTTTGAGAGAGGCTGGAGACGGAGAGGAAACGTCTGGAGGTTGTTAATGGGAAGTGGCAGGCGAAGTCAATCACTAGTCTCTTCAACAAAGTGACTGTGTATGGAGGACTTGCTGTCAGCTGAAATAAATTGGTCAGACGGGGTCCGAGCTTACACAAAACAAAAGGGGATACTGACCAAGGATGAGCCACTCGGGGCTCCAGCAGACTCCCGATGAAGGTGGAGCCGAGGGTAGAGCTCAAGCTCAGTGAAGAGGAAGGCGAGGAGGAGGAGGAAGAGGATGTGGAGGTGGAGCTGCCGTCCGTGAGCTCAGCTGAGGCTGAACAGCCAAAGAAGCTGAAGGAGAAGGCCCCAAGGAGACGAAGGTTGGTAAAAACCTCCGAGTTGGGAGGATCGTCTGCAGATCAGCCCACTCTCCTTCCGGAGGAAGTATCCACGCCGCAGATTGCAGCTCAAGTGGTGCACCTTGGAGGAGGTCCAGCTAATAAGTTCTCAAGGGACCCCCTCCTAGCCGAGGTCGGTACACTTCTCCCCTCCCCATCTCCAACCCAAATCGGCAATGAAGAGGTGTCCCAGTGGCACCCTCGAGCCTCTAAAACAGCCTACTCCCGAAATTGTCCAAAGTCCAACCTCATCTTCTCTCCCCCAAATCCAAACCTCATCTCCTCCACCATCCCCATCTCATATCTTGTCCTTTTATCTGGACCAGTATTCTCCCCAACCCCCATCTCCATATCTCCCCACCAACCCCAACTCATCTTACTCCAATCACTTCAATCTCCTCCACCTACCACATCACAAATTCCACCCCCACCATCATCTCCCCACCGTAAATCCCACCCCCACCATCGACACCCCCACTTCATCTATCCCGGCCCGAACCTCATGTGGATACCTCAAATATTTTGGGGATATTCCCATGAGCTCCCCTAGTCCAACTTCTCCTACCACCTCTTCCTCATCTGATTCAGAGGAAGAGGACAGACCAATTCTTGCCATCTCCTCGGCCTTTGAGCAACTTCACAGCAAAATCATCAACCAAGTCCAGAGGATGATGGAGAAGAAAACCAGAAAAGTGATTCGAGCAGTCACAGACACTATGCTCGCCAACATGCAGATTGCTGAGGTCAACATGACCAGAAACTTATCAGCCAATCTCAAGACCGCTGTTGGTTCTGCACTAAGTGCGCTTGAAGAAGAGGTCAAGGCATCGAAAGAGAAGATGCGGTGACAACGAAGTCGTGGTCTCAACACTCACTTTCGATCGTAACGACTTCGCAGACGGCGTTGTGCAAAGCAATAGAGGATGAGCTTCAGTCCCTCAAGGATGAAGTTAAAAAGGGAAGGTGTCGAGAGCAGATCGAAACCCTCACACTGGTGTCATGTCAATAACAGATAGACTTGATACAAAGGCGACACACACTGAGTTGGAGGCAGCCAAGCCGAGATCAAAATCAAATCGACGAGTTTGGTGCCTTGCAACCGAGGGTAACGCAGATTGAAGAGGCCATCCGAGAGGATGAGGAGAAAAGGAAGAAGAAGGAGGAAGAAGAGAAGACGAGAGAAGTGTTGGCTCGCATGAAAGAGTCTCAAGAACCAGAGCTCAAGGGCAAAGGTAAAGGAAAAGCAAAAGAGAGTTAGATCGAGAAGACTCCATCGGTGAGCAGATGATCAGCCCCAGATCAGCCGAGCGCAAAAGAAAGGAACCAGACTTCTCCAACTTATCAACCGAAAGATTAGAAGAATCGGTCTTTGAGAAGGAGATGTTTGAAAAGAGAGAAAAGAAGAGGTCAAGAAGATGGGGAAAGCTGAAATGAAGTGGGACAGGATACTCGGAAGTGGGTGTCCAAAGCAAGCAAATGAAGCCGATTTCCGCCCCGTCCACCGCACCACAGCTGACTCCTCCAAAGATGGTTTCGTGGAAGTTCACCAAAGTGAATATAAAGAGCAAGCCCTGGATGCTAAGTGGATGTATTACTGGTACATTCTCAAGGCATCGCCATCTGGAGCAGCCAATGAAGACATCTGCTGGCATAAATGGATGGAGAAGGAGGATGCAGATCTATATGGGAAGCTGCTCGATGAGGCACATAATGTGTTCAACTGCGATCTGATCGCACCAGCCTACGAGCAGGGTCACCCCCAAGCTTAAAGAAGATGGTTCTCCTGATCTGGAATGGGTCAGAACAGTTGTGGCCAAGGCAGAGAGGGAATCCGAGCTCACAGATGAGAATGATCTGAAACAGCTTAGAGCGAGGATTTTCAGCTGGCTAAACATTCCAGAAGCTGATCGATGGGGGATCTGATAGAACAGGATTTTTCTTTCCTTATCTTTTATTTTCTATCAGTTCTCTTATTTTGTAATCTGTAAATGTCTGTGAATGAATATATTCAGTCTTATGTGAATTTTGTGTATTAGTTTTCTTAAAATTTTTCTAATCTGAGAAATTTTATATCTCAGAATTAAAAAATTTTTCTAAGTATAAATCATCTGAGAAGTTTTATATCTCAGAATTAAAAAAAAATTTTAAGTATAAAACATCTGAGAAATTCTTATATCTCAGAGTTAAAATCTTTTGTTAAAATTTTTTTCTAAAAGAATCTAAAAGACTTAAATTTTTTTTATTGTGATTGAATCTGTTGAAGTGTGAAATTGTGCTGTATCTATCTGATTGATTTAACTAGATTAGTACTAACTTCAGCTGTGAGTATGTTTCCTTCTTATAGGTTTTAACTTCATCAAAAAGGGGGAAATTGTTGGATCAAGAGGTTTTGATGAGTTAAAGAACAGATCAGACTAATTGGCCAAACTGAAGAACAGCTGAGGATGTAAGCTGATCAGACGAGGTCATGCATTAAGCTAGTCAGCTGAGGTCTGATAACATGCTAGTCATCTGAAGACAAGCTCAAGTCTAGTCATCTGCAGGAGACAAATATGAAGAGCTCAGACGAGGTCAAGATAAGCCGAGTAGAATAAGAAAGGCAAGTTTTCACCGAGTCAGCTGCAGATGAGTATGAAGAATCAGCTGAGGTCAAGAGCAGCTTTTAAGTTTGTTATAGTTTCAAGTTTGTTAGAACTAACTAACAAACTAACCTGTCTTCTCGACTTATATATAGGTCTAGGTTTTTCATTTTTAAAGATACAACACTTATGCATCTTTGATTTACACATTTCACTACTCAGATTTCACAATCTTTTCACAAGAATTTCTAGAGAGGTCTCAAAAAGTTCTAAGTGTTTTAAGAACACTTTTCCCGTAATCTTCAAAATCCAATACACACCGTAATGTGATTAGTTTTCTAGAAGAAGAGTCTAGGAGATTGAAGATTTGAAGAATTGTACAAGTTGTAAGTTGTAAGTGGAAGTGAGAAAGTAAGCAAGAAGTTAGCGAGTCCTTTCTTCAAATTGAAGAAGGAGAGTGGATGTAGGATTCTTAAAATCCGAACCACTATAAATCCTCGGTGTTATTTCTTGCTTTCTTTAGTTTTCATTTGATTTACAAATTTTGTTACATCAAGATTTAAATTCAGAATCTTAACTAAAATCAAGATATCAACCTTGCTTTTGATCTTATAAGAAGTTGAGAATTTAATCATAATCCGCTGTGCTTAATTTGATATTTTGAATTGGTTTTGAAAGATTTGAAAAATCTACAAAATCTATTCAAACCCCCCCTTTCTAGATTTTGTTCTAGAAATCTTACCCAAGGTTTTAATCAACTCAACTTTCCGGGACCAACACTAAAGTTGCAACAATGGTTTGGAACAAAAACAACAAAACACA
Organism: Paraleonurus japonicus; assembly: GCA_030762865.1. Taxonomy (NCBI): domain Eukaryota; kingdom Viridiplantae; phylum Streptophyta; class Magnoliopsida; order Lamiales; family Lamiaceae; genus Paraleonurus; species Paraleonurus japonicus. Next base: position 16,858,321 of record CM061059.1, read on the forward strand.
AGCAAGAATACGATTAAACAACAAGCAAGCAATAGATCGAACACTTAAGATGCGAGAACAAAAACAACAATAAATGGTGAGATAGGGGTGCTAGGATTAACATCCGTCAATGAATCATCAATCAACAAGCTACAATTGAATCAAATTGCAAATCAACTAAGATAGAAAGCATAAACCATCATGAAATTAATCACTCCATTAAAATCACAATGCCTAATGTGAGTATCCTTAGTCTTTCCCATCTCTCAATGTAGAAATCCCCAATTCATACAATCATGCAAAATTGAAACTCGATTAACACCTAATCACGTTAGCTCAACTCTCGCCTATTGCTAGGGTGATTAACCATTAATCTAAAGAGACAATTTTACACAAAGCACAATTAAGAATCACAATTAGGAAATAAACTAATGTGAGTATCCTTAGTGCAACTAATCTCTCGATTCCAAAGCACCCAATCCACACATTCATACACAATTATCACCCGATTAATCCCGGATCACGTTAGCGCAACTCTCGTCTATAGCTAGGGTGATCAAACACTAATCTAAAGAGATAATTATGCATGAAGCACAAATGAGAATCACAATTAGTAAGCAATCTACTCAATTGATCTCCAATCATCAACAATCATAGCATCATCAATCAATTCATCATCAATTTCAATTAACCCAAGCACAAAAGTGTTAGCCCATGGTGAAATCCATGGGAAGAAGATAGAATTGATCAAACACAAAGAAAATCACAACACTTAAGAAATTAAAGAGACAAAAGAGGAAAAACATCACCAAATGATCTTCAATTAACCAAAATAGGAATGCTTGAGTCTTCAACAACAATCTCCAAATGAATTACAAGCTTGAATTGAATGAATTACAAGGATTAAAAGCTAATCTATGGCTACTCTAGCAACATCAATGGAAATCTACATCTAATTCTAACTTATACTCTAATCTAAGGAAGGAATTGGCTTGGGGCCTGAGAAATCGCCCCAAAACCGCTACTAACTGCTACTATGAAAGATGATATGGATTGCCCTGCTTTTCCCCCTTTAAATACGAATTTTTGGAAAAACCTCCCCCTCGAGTCGAGGGTCAGGCCTCGACTCGAGGTCCTTGCCTTTGTCCCATCCCTCGACTCGAGGGTCATGCCTCGAGTCGAGGCTACTGCCTTTTTCCAATTTTTGCCTTTCTCTGCACAGCCCTCGACTCGAGGCTCTTGCTCCTCGACCGGAGCTCGAGTCCAGGGCACTTTTCTCGCGCGGGGCTTCAGCCCCGACCCCTGTTTTCGTCCCGGATGTCCGTCTCTTCATTCTAAGCCTAATAGTACTCTCGGTTTGGCAAAAATCCACCGAATTACCTGCGAAATGGACGAAAAACATCAAAACCTCACAAAGTAATACTTTTTAGGCAAAAGAGTGATACTTTTCACATATAGGCACAAAAACTAACACTTTAGCTCACTTTTTGCACTAAAAATAGCCCTAAAAACATGTATCAATTCACTCCAATCACAACGACACCTTAGCTGATCAGGTAGAGTTATCAGAAGGTAACGTAGAATCATCTGAAATAAATAATTCAGACAAGACACCATCTACAGTAAAAGATAAAGGTAAGAAAGTAATGTCATATCACCCAACTGAGCAGATAATTGGAGATTTAAACTGTGGTGTCCAGACGAGGACCCAACTAAATCAAGATTGTATGTTCAGTTGCTATGTGTCATTACTTGAACCTAAATCAATTACAAAAGCTCTAACTGATTCCAACTGGATTAATGCCATGCAAGAAGAACTAAATCAGTTTCATAGACAAGATGTGTGGGAGCTTGTTGAAAGGCCTCATCATCAAAAAGTCATTGGAACTAAATGGGTCTTTAAATACAAGAGGGATGAAAACAATAGTGTGGTTAGAAATAAGGCCAGACTAGTTGCTCAAGGTTATTCACAATCAGAGGGTATTGATTATGATGAAACCTTTGCACCAGTAGCTCGTCTGGAAGCCATAAGATTGTTTTTAGCCTATGCAGCTTTTAAAAGATTCATAATTTTTCAAATGGATGTTAAATCAGCCTTTTTAAATGGAATCCTAGCTGAGGAAGTTTATGTAGAGCAACCCCCTGGCTTTGTCAAAGGAGACAAGGTTTATAAACTGAGGAAAGCTCTATATGGACTTAAACAAGCACCAAGAGCTTGGTATGACACCTTGTCTGATTATTTAATTCAAAATGGTTTTGTTAAAGGTAGAATTGATAGAACTCTCTTTAGAAAAGAGTTTGGTTATGATCTCTTGTTAGTTCAAATTTATGTTGATGATATAATTTTTGGATCAACTAACATATCTTTATGTGAAGAATTTAGTAGTCTTATGAAAAACAGATTTGAAATGTCCATGATGGGTGAGATGACTTATTTTCTTGGACTTCAAGTCAAACAAACAAAGAAGGGAATATTCATAAACCAAGCCAAATATACAAAAGATCTTATTGAAAAATAGGGAATAGGTACCAGCCGAGAAGCTAAGATACCTATGATGACAAATTTTTCAATGGATCCAGACGAGAAGGGAGAAGACACTGATCAAACTAAGTATCGAGGTCTTATTGGTTCATTATTATATTTAACTGCTAGTAGACCTGATATTTCATTTGCAGTTGGAGTCTGTGCTCGATTTCAAGCTAATCCTAAGAAAAGCCATCTTGAAGCAGCAAAGAAAATCCTCAAGTATTTGAAAGGAACAGTAAATGTTGGATTGTGGTATCCAGCTGATGACAACTTTGAGCTGTCTGGATACTCAGATTCAGATTTTGGTGGGTGTAAGATAGATAGAAAATCTACATCTGGTACTTGCCAATTTCTTGGAAGTAAGCTGATTTCATGGTTGGCTAAGAAACAAACCTCTGTAGCCACTTCCACAACTGAAGCTGAGTATATGGCAGCTGGAAGTTGTTGTTCTTAGCTAATCAGGATAAGTTAACAGCTAAGGGACTATAATATTATCACCAAAGATGTACCTATCTTTTGTGATAGTAATAGTGCCATAGCTATTACTCAGAACCCAGACCTTCATACAAGGTGCAAGCATGTAGATATCAGACACCACTTCATCCGAGATCATGTAGAAAAAGGAGATATCAGACTTGAGAAGATCTTGACTGACTTTCAAAGAGCAGACATCTTGACAAAACCACTGGTAGAGACGAGGTTTAAAGAATTATCTGTAGAATTAGGTTTATTAGATGCTTCTTTAGTAAATCTCTAATTATGTATGTTTATTTCTTGTCTCTCTCAATTTAGTTTATTATGTCTAGAAAGAATTATCAGACTAGATCTGAGTCAAAGGACAATCAGGTAGCTGATATCATTGATCTCCTGCTTAGGAATAAAGAATCAAGGATTAGTCATATTGACCTTATCTGACATGACAATTTCTTATCTGACATATGGTAAATCAGACTAGGTGTTAGACCAAGTAGAGTTTTTGATGAGTTAAAAGGAACAATCCAGATGAGCAGACAACGTTGATAAACAGCTCAGATCAAAGTTCGATGCTAAGCTGATCAGACTGAGTCAAGAGCTGATTAAGTTAGCTGGAGATCAAAGTTTACAAGTCATCTGAAGACAAGCTCAAATCTTACCATCTGCAGGAGACGATCATGAGAAGCTCAGACGAGGTCAAGACAAGCTGAGTAGAATAAGAAAGGCAAGTCTTCACCAAGTCAGCTGCAGACGAGTAGGGAGAATCAGCTGAGGTCAAGAGCAGTTTCCAAGATTAAGTTTGTTGAGCAACTTCCAGTTTGTTAGAACTAACTAACAAACTAACTGTCTTTCAGACTTATAAATAGGACTAGATTTTATTTTTCTAGACACTTATGCAAATTTGATTTTTCACACTATTCACTATTGGTTTCACAAAGTATTGTTAAGAGAGAGATTTCAAATATTTTCTAAGTGTTTATAGAACACTTCACTTCACATCTTCAAAAACATATCTTATTCTTAGAGTTAGATTTCAGAAAGTTGATTAGATTTTTGAAGAGTTGAAGATCAAGTTGTAATTTGTAAAGTTTGTACAGTAAGTAAGTAAGCAGCTAGTGAAGACCCTTCTTCAAGGTTTGGAGAAGGAGAGTGGATGTAGGATTGTTATAATCCGAACTACTATAAATCCTGGTGTTATTTCTTGCTTTCTTTTAATTTCTGATCAAATTACAATTTTGTTAATTCAAGATTAAAATTCAGGATCTTAACTAAAATCTGAATATCAGCCTTGCTTTTGATCTTGTTAAAAGTTGAGTTCTCAATTATATTCCGCTATGCTTAATCTGATTCTTTGAATTGATTTTGAAAAGATTTAAAAATTTACAAAATCTATTCAAACCCCCCCTTTCTAGATTTTGTTCTAGAAGGTTATCTCGAGGTTTTATTCAACTCAACATTCAGGGACCAACACTAGGGCACAATAGTCAGCTGATTTTCTGAAAAACAGATGACTATCTGCACCCTATCTGATCTACCTCAGCTACTAATAAGTTTTGATGAGTTTGTTTGCAGAAACAGGTATATCAGATTAGTCTCATAAATCTCTTCATTCAGAAAACCTTCATCTTTATTTTTCCTCAAAATCGTTGTTTTCGAATTAAGCTCTTAAGTCTGTGGATCTCAAGTAATTTGTTTTGTGTAACTAAACTAGAAATATTGTATTAAGTCTTAAACATTTGTTGTTTTCAAAAACCAAACTAGGAGAAAATTTTTGAAAAATATAAGACAAGGTGATTTTGACCAAGACTGAAATTTTACCTAGTCTGAAATAGAATACCTGAGTACTAAGTAAGACATTTCATTGCTTACGTCAGGTATACTAATTACTTCTGATAAAGTAAGTCTATTAACCGTCTAATCCGTAGGATAAATGGTTACTTTTTACGCAATTCAAGACGCGTGTAGGTTACGCGCCTGAATTTAAAGCGTTTTTCTCGCAAAACCGTCGATGTTTTACACGCGCCTTTTAATCAACGGTTCAAAATCAAAACCCTGAGATCATGCCATGTTTCGATTTCCCAACTTTCCCTCTCTCTCCCCCTCGTTTAAAAACTTACCTTCTTCAGTTTTTTAAAATTTTACTTTCATAATTCCCTGCTATCAAAATTTACTAAAAATATTTCTTTCTCTCAAAAACTTATCAATGGCATCCTCTTCTTCTCAAACCCCAAAACCTCCTACATATATATCTGCTTCAGGATCTGATTTTAAAATGCTTTCTGATTCAGTAAAAAATAAATTGAAGGCTGAAATGTTTGTAGATTTTGAGACTACAAATGATAGAGAGTCCAGAGAAATTATCAGATTGTTGGAAGCCTCGAGATTACGGGGTTTTTGTTCGTTCAAATCTACTCTGAACAAAACTGTTGATTTCATCGGAGCAGAGTTCCTCGCACGAAGTGAATTTACAGAAAATGGCTTCAAAACGAGTGTTGAAGGTACTCAATTAGAGTATTCGAAGGAGAATGTTGCAAGGATTCTGGATACCTCCATGGAAGGGGTTAATCCTTTGTTGTATAAGGAAAATAATTGGGAAGAATCGTTTGATCTGTTTGCAAGGGTTACCTACAGGGGAGTGAGGAGAGAGTTTCTACCCTCCTACCAGAAGAAGTACCGCGCAGCCAAGGTTGAACAGCTGGATGTCCCAGTCTTTCCAGCCAAGGAAGTTGTACTTTCACCCATCCAAGAGGAAGGTACTACTTCATCTCTCTCTCCCTCCAAATCTCCACCTGGCAATGAAGAGGTGTGCCCGGCTGGCACCTCCGAGCCTCTGAAACAGCCACAGTTGTCCCATATAGTCCAAACCTCATCTGAAACCATTCCCATCACCACTCAATCTGAAATCACCCCCACTACCACCCAACCTGAAACTACTCTCACCTCAACCATCTCTCCACAAATAGAGCCACCCACTACATCCACCCCCACCCCATCTGAACCTCAACACTTCACACCACCAGAAATAGACATCACCTCTTATTCTTTTCTAGAAGACATACAGATGAGCTCCCCCGTTCCTCAACCCCAAATTTCTGAACTTCACCCTTCTACCTCTTCTTCTTCCGAATCCTCATCTGAGGAGGAGGAAAGTGACTTAAGCCACACATCAGCCATCACTTCCATTATTGCCCAAATGGAGAGGAAGATGAAGCAGGCCTTCGAGAAGAAGCTCCAGAGGAGGACAAAGAAGATGGTGAAGGCAGTCACAGAAGCAATGATCACGAACATGCGGGAAGTAGAGGTAAATCTTACTGAAAAGATTACGTCTATAACTCAATCTGTTCTTGCTGAGAAGGTGACAGCTATGGAGGAGGAAGTTAAAGGGCTGAAATCGCAAGTCTCTGAATACAACTCCATAGTGGTGGACTCATTAGCCTTGGACAAGTCAGACTTTAGGGTTAAATGCAATGATCTGGAGACGAAGCTGACTACCTTGGCTGATTAAGTCAAAAAGGGGGAAAATGAGGTGAAGGAAAGAGAGTTGGCACTCACAGCTGTGTTAGATGAGACGAAGAGCAAGGTTGACACGAAGGCTAGCACAGCTGAGTTGGAGGCAGCCAGAGAGGAAGCTCGCATTAAATCAGATAAGCTGGCTGCACTTCAGCTGAGGGTCAGCCAACTTGAGGAGGCGATGAAGGAAGATGAGGAGAGGAGGAAGAAAGAAGAAGAAGAAAGGACTGCTCAGCTGCTGACAAAATTAAAAGAATCTGAGACAAAAGCAGCTGAGGTGAAAGGGAAGGGGAAAGGGAAGATGATTGAAGAATCTGCTCCAGCCAAAGTCCTAAGTCCTAAGCTCACAATTTCTGAGAAAAGGAAGAGGGAGCCTGACTACTCTAACTTGCCTGAAGAACAGATCAGCAGGATCATGAGAGAGCAGGCTTTCTATGGAGAAAGAGAAAGGAAAAAGCTGAAGAAGAAGAGGAAGGGACTGGAGATGAGGTGGAGCAGAGAAGTAAGAAAATGGGAGATGAAGGAGGCAGATGAAGCTGAGTTTAGGCCCTATCACAGGACACTCAATCCGCCGAAGGTCGTGGCTGGCAAACTCTTCAAAGAATATAAAGAAAAGAATTTGGACGCCAGATGGATGTATTATTGGTACATCCTGAAGGGGTCTGATTCAGCAGAGCCGGACGAGGACCTGAAGTGGCATGAGTGGATAGAAAAGGAGGACAAAGATCTTTATCAGAGGCTGCTGGTGGAAGCAGACAAGTTCTTCAATGCAGATCTTTGTGCTCCGGCCTATGAGAAAGGTAGACCCAAGACCAATCCAGACGGCTCAGTTGACATGAACTGGATCAAAAGCATCATTGCCAAAGCCGAGGTTGAGTCCGGATTGAAAGACGAGGAAGAGCTGAAAAAGCTAAGGAAGAGAGTCTTTACCTGGTTGGCCATTCCTGAAGCCAATCAGTGGGGAATCTGATAAAGGACTTTTTCTCTTTTCCTTATCTTTTTATCTTTTGATCATTGTAAATCTGTAAATATATGGATGAATATATCTGAACGTTTGTGATTTACTTGTCTTATTTTCTTAAAGTTATCTTTACTGCTTTAAGGAAAACTTAAAAAAAATTTCTAAGCATAAGTCTTCTGAGAATTTTATCTCTCAGACTTGAAAAACTTTTTCCTAAAAATTTTTCTAAATATTAGGACTAATTTTTTTTTTTAGTACATTTAAAAAGAGTCTAAAAGACTTAATTTTTTTTAAGTGCTTTAAATGTGAATGAATCTGTTGTAATGTGAAGAATGTGCTCTGATATACCTATCTAATAAATCTTGACTAACTGTAAACTAACTTCAGCTGTGAGTGTGTCTCTTTCTTGTAGGTTTTAACTACATCAAAAAGGGGGAAATTGTTAGATCAAGTAGAGTTTTGATGAGTTAAAAGGATCAATCCAGATGAGCAGACAATGTTGATAAACAGCTGAGATCGGAGTTCAGTGCTAAGCTGATCAGACTAGGACAAGAGCTGATTAAGTTAGCTGGAGATAAATGTTTACAAGTCATCTGGAGACAAGATCAAATCTAGCCATCTGCAGGAGACGATCATAAAGAGCTCAGACGAGGTCAAGACAAGCTGAGTAGAATAAGAAAGGCGAGTCTTCACCAAGTCAGCTGAAGACGAGTAGGAAAAATCAGCTGAGGTCAAGAGCAGTTTTCAAGAATAAGTTTGTTGAGCAGTTTCCAGTTTGTTAGAACTGACTAACAAACTAACTGTTTTTTCAAACTTATTAATAGGTCTAGATTTTATTTTTTTTCAAAAAGAGAATTGATGCAAATATGATTTTTCACACTATTCACTATTGATTTTCACAAAGAGGTTTCAAATATTTTTTCTAAGTGTTTATAGAACACTTCACTTCACATCTTCAAAAACACTTCTCATTCTAGAGTTAGATTTTAGAAGTTTGGTTAGTATTGTTGAAGAGTTGAAGATTGAATTGTAAGTTGTAAAGATTGTAAGTAAGTAAGTAGCTAGTGAAGACCCTTCTTCAAAGTCTGGAGAAGGAGAGTGGATGTAGGATTGTTATAATCCGAACCACTATAAATCCTGGTGTTATTTACTGCTTTCTTTAATTTCTGCTCAAGTTACAATTTGTTAATTCAAGAATTAAATTTCAGAATCTTATCTAAAATCTGAATATCATCATTGCTTTTGATCTTGTTAAAAGTTGAGTTTAAAAATTGTTTTCCGCTGTGCTTAATCTGATCCTTGAATTGATTTTGAAACGATTTAAAAAAATCTACAAAATCTATTCAAACCCCCCCTTTCTAGATTTTGTTCTAGAAGGTTATCTCAAGGTTTATAATCAACTCAACATTCAGGGACCAACAATTGTGTTGTGATTGGAGATATTATTGCTTGATGGACTTGTCCATGGTTTGATTAATATTTTGAGCTCGTATTTTATTCATGGAGATTGATTTTTTCTCTTGGGAATGTTTTGTAGGAACCATGTTTAGGGGAGTATATGGACACAACTTTTCAGAGGAGGAGATTCAGAGACGAGAGAAAGATATTAGATTTGCTCATAGGATGCCCGCCGACCTTGGTATTCAGTGGGATGACTACAAATGGCGGAAGCACATTATTCTCTATGCTGAGCTGTACAAGAAGGTGGTCAAGACCCGCTTGGTAGATCATGAGTGTATGATATCTATGGGAATTGAGGAGGATATCCCTCGACTTTTTGAGCAGATCGACATGGGGGCTTCTTAGCAAAGAGGCCTAGGACTTATCTCGGACTCACCTTGGAGTTTCTGTGCACTGTCAAGGTCCATAAGGCCAGGAGGGCCAAGTTCCCAAGGAGCATTACATTCGAGTTGATGGGGAACGAGTATGAGTTGACCATGGATGAGGTCAACGAGATCATTGGTACACCCACAGACCCTGACAGATCACTTCTTAACATGAGGAAAGAGTACAACGCCAAGAAGTTTTGGAGGTGAATTTCAGATTCAGGGGCCCCGAATCAGCCTGAGTTCATTCCGGGGAAGTCAAAGAGCACCCACATCCGGAATCTAGTGGTGAGATACTTAGAGAAGATTCTCGCGAGCACTATCTTCGCGAGATTGGAGGGAGGAGCTATGGTTTCGGAGGAGTTGTATGTCATTTGGTGTTTCCTTCACAGAGTGAAGTTCAACGCGGCCGCGTACCTCTGTTACTTGTTTGAGAGAGCTACAAGTACAAATTTCAAGAAGATTAATTTTGGAGGCATGATCACGTTGATAGCCGAGCACCTCGGCATTCCCACTCACAACCTCCGAGCTTTAGAGGGCCCCGATCTTACTACCGATACCATGCGGCGCATGAGGATACTTGACCGCATTGGTAGGACTTGGTGTCTCCAGCAGCACCATGGTGGCCGATTCCCTCTTCCAAATAAGAGGTTGACGACGGTGTTTGGTTCTACTGCTTTTGTGACCATCAACCTGCGTATGTGGTCACAGCGTCACACTGACGCGATAGATGCCTACACTAGAGAGCACGAAGATGTTCTCCGAGATGAGGACGACGATGATGATGATGAGGGCCAGTCCGGATCTGGGGATGATCAGGGTGAGGGTGCCGTAGAGGGAGCAGAGGCAGAGGCTGGAGACGATGAGGAGGATGATTATGAGGAGCCAGAGTAGGAGGAGTTGCCGGTACAGATGGACGAAGACTATCAGCCCGAAATTAATATGTACTAGCAGGATGAGATGAGGAGTCGAGATTATGAGGCGGGCAGCTCATCTCAGAGGCCGTGGGTGTTGACCGAGGAGATGTGGGCCGATAGCCAGAGGATGCAGATCGAGTTCCTGACTCGCCAGGATGAGATATATCGGATGCTAGAGGAGACGCGCCAGACGCAACAAGACATGTATGCCCTCTTACAGCAGTTCAGATCCTGGAACTTCGGGCCGGGCCACTACCCTCCTCCACCGCCGCCGTCCAACTCTTAGGGCTATCCCCTATTCCTCATTCCCTCTCCTTAGTTTTTAGATTCTTGTCTTCTTGATGATATGTACTCTTGATGATGATTGTACTTTTTGAGGTGAACTTGATGATGTGATGATTTGGATTAATTGATGATTTTTATTCTCTTGATCTTATTGAGCTTGATGGTCTATTGATGATTATACCTTTGGATTCCTTAGTCTATGATTTTGAGCTTCATTGTGGAATTATTGTCATATCTTTTAGTATCATTCTTGACGTAGTGAGTATGCTTGGGATTATGTACATGAGCACTTGTGTTTGATTTGCAAGACTTATTGAATTTTGATTTGATCATGAGTGGATTTGTAGCTTGAAGCTAGCATTCTTGATTAATTGTGTAAAGATGAATGTGATTGATGATGCTTGATTCATTTCTCAATTTTTAAGCCGTGAGCTTTTGTGCCTTAATAATCATACATTTTATACGGTTGATATGATTTCTTTGTGAGTGCATCATTCATGATTTGTATACTAGAACTTGCCAGTAGACTTGTTGATATTGATCTTTGTGTGATGTCATTAAAGTGATAAGAGGCCATGTTTGGAATGATGAGTCACTTTCCCAAATCTTTTCCCACCAAATACATTTGATTTCCTTAGTGAGCCATGTTGAGCCTTATATTCCCTACTCTTTGGCAAGCCAAGTGAAATTGAACCATTAGCCTGTTTTTATGAGCCTTCTTGTCTTATGTTTAGTAGAGGTTGATTGTTGGCTAATGATGGTGATTTGATTGCTAAGTGTGGTGGAAAGGATATGCTAAGTGATGAAGAAAAGAAGGGTTGTGAAGAAAAATTGAATGGTGAAAAATGTTGCAAATGAAAAGAAGAAAGATTCAATTTGTGAGTCTAAGTGAAAGAAAGCTCAAGTGAATTGTGGTGATTGAACTTTAATTGCTTGAAGGAGAGTTGATGAAAAGTTTGAAGAGATGAGTTGTGTATTGATTTGCTTTCATTCAAGTCTCTACTACTTAGTCACTCTTATCCAAAAATATCTCACCTTTCCAAATAGCCTACATTACAACCTAGATAAAAGACCTCTTTGATTCTTGATTGAACACAAGTGATTTTGATTGAGATTAAGTCTTTTGGCAAGCATATGGCGTGCAAGTTTGTGAATTTGATGATTGAGTGTCTTATACCTTGATACACTTGAGTGAAGAGTGAAACACTCCATGGAAGGAGCAATGTATTAAGTGTTTAATGTTGCATTTATTTGAGCATGATCTATCTTGATTGCTAGTGGATAGTTTACATTGAAGCTTATGTTCATTGATGAGTTCAATTGCCTTATTTATCTTCTAAGGTGCCATGTGACATAATTGCAATCAATTCACTCCTTTGTGCTTAGTTGCTACATTGCTCGAGGACGAGCAACACTTCAAGTTTGGGGGTATGATTGGAGTGAATTGATGCATGTTTTTAGGGTTTATTTTAGTGTATAAAGTGAGCTAAAGTGTTAGTTTTTGTGCCTAAAAGTGTAAAGTATCACTTATTTGCCTAAAAAGTATTACTTGGTGAGTTTTTGATGTTTTTCATCCATTTTGCAGGTAATTTGGTGGAATTTTGCCAATCTGAGAGTACCGGTGTGCTTAGAATGAAGAGACGAACATATCAGACGAAAATGGGGGTCAGGGCCGAAGCCTCGCTCGAAAAAGGAACCCTGGTCTCGAGCTCTGGTCGAGGAAGCATGAGCCTCGAGTCGAGGGTGGTGATGGAGGAAAAACATTTGAAAAAAGCAGCTGCCTCGACTCGAGGGAGAAGCCTCGAGTCAAGGAATGGAGAAATGGCAGGATCCTCGAGTCGAGGGCTGAGCCTCGACTCGAGGCAGGAGTTAAAATTGCAAAAGCATGCCAGCGACTCTTGAACCTCGACTCGAGGGCCTCAAGCTCGAGTCGAGGGACCCCAAAAATCGGAAAATTCAGTTTTAAAGCCATTTGAAGCCAAAACAGAGTGGATACTCATCCTAGTAGTTTAGAGCAGTTTCCAGGTGGTTTCTTAGGCGAATTTCTCACTTTGTAGCTTAATTTCCATTGTAATTGCCCTAGATTGTTAGAATTAGCATAGATTCTAGTTTGTAATCCATAGATTAGCATTTCGATCATTTGGAATTAAAGATTCAAATTGTAATTGAAGAGTGGAAAAGTTGAATTCAAGTATTGTAGCAGACTCAAGCATTCCTATTTTTGTATATTGAAGATCAATTGGTGATGTTCTTACCTTTTCCTCTCTTTAATTCATTGTTTGTGTTGATTTGTGATTTAATTGCTTTCTTAGATTTTCTACCCATGGCTTTTGCTTGTAGCACCATGGGCTAATAACCTTGTGCTTGGGATAATTGAAATTATGGATGAAGTGATTGCCTCATGCTATAGTTGTTGATGATTGTGATCAATTGAATTAGATTGCTTCCTAATTGTGATTCTTAATTGTGCTTCATGGAAAATTGTCTCTTTTGATTAATGGTTGATCACCCTAGCAATAGGCGAGAGTTGAGCTAACGTGATTAGGTGTTAATCGGGTTACAATTTTGCGTGATTGTATGAATTGGGGATTTCTACATTGAGAGATGGAAAAGACTAAGAATGCTCACATTAGGCATTGTGATTTTAATGGAGTGATTAATCTCATGATGGTTTATGCTTTCTAATTTGATTGATTTGCATTTGGATACAATTAAAGCTTGTTAATCATGGATTCCTTGATGCAGATTATCCCTTGCACCCCATTCCCCCATTGTTTCTAGTCTATTTGATTTTGCATTCTAAGTGTTCGATATGTTGCTTGCATAGTTTAGCCATTTAAATTCTTGCTAATTGTGTATTAATTTTAGTTCAAAACCTTGTTGCAACTCTAGTTACCTAGAACTCATTTCCTTAGGGCCTCGTTTGCATACTTTCTCCCTTGGGTTCGATATTTGTTGATTGGTCTTAATACCGCTTACCCAAAAATACTACTCCAATCAAAACACCAGCTTTCGTCCACAGATCATATTTCCAGTCAGAAAATTTGTATCTTCACATCTCTTCAATAAGTAGAATGAGGTCATCCACTGTCCCCAGCCTTGCATTTTTCCATACCATGATATCTATCAGCAATCTTCTCTCTTCTGCATATCCTAGAAAGTTTGGAAACTTGCTATCCACCCAGATAGTAGCCTTTGCTACCGAGCAAGAGAGTAATTGGGAAGAAGAAGATGTATTTATAAGTAACAGGAAGGAAACCACTAATTTTTAAATCATAAAATAAAGATAACCATTAATTAGCATGTTGCACGATCAGATCGAACGGCTATTGATGAAACAGTTCGAATTCCGAAAAGTACACGACCTAAGCAACGGATGCGAAAATGGAATTTTCCAACAATAAAGATTTTTGGATCCATAGAAATAGGAAATAAAATATTGAGGAAAAAATTATGGACCCTAAATTTTTGCAATAAAAAGAGTTGATTTGACATTTAAAAGGATAAATCCAATTGTTGAGGATAAGTTTTGGAAATAAAATATTCCGAAAAAAATATTTACCAAAGAAAGATATTGGAATATTTTAGATCAAAATATTTAAAAAAAAAATAGAAAGAGAAAAAGAGAGAATGGAAGTCATATCTGTCAGCCAACATTGTAATCAGCTGATACCACCAAAGTGTGTGTATAAACCAAAAATATTACAGCAGCAAGATTGACAACCTTTCTGAGCAAGGTTTGCAACTCTTCTAAGCAAGGTTTGTAACCCTTCTAGGTTAGAAACACTTCTTCGAATGATGATATAAATCATTATAATCGACAAGGAACCTTCTGTATAAGCTTTCTAACCCTACAGAAATAGTAAGACAAAAATATATGCAGATAGAAGACTTAAAATAAACATGAAGAAGACTAGGATATAGTCTTCTAGAAGCCTTTTTCAACGTTTCTTCTCTGTCAAAGTTTCTCCTGGGTCCAGCAAGCCTAACTCCACTAATAATTCACTGAATCTCGCTGCTGCCAAAGGTTTAGTAAGAATGTCTGCTCTTTGGCAATCAGTAAGAATCTTCTCCATTCGAATATTCTTTCTCTCAACATGGTCTCGGATAAAATGGTGTTTGATGTCCACGTGATTCTGTGTGATTGTTATTGCACTGTTGCTATCACAAAAGATTGGAATTTCTTTAGCAACTATGTGATAATCTCTTAGTTGCTGACTTATCTAAAGTAGCTGTGAACAGCAGTTTTCAGCAGTCGTGTACTCTGCTTCTGTAGTTGAGGTAGCAACTGAAGTTTTCTTCTTTGAGAACAACGAAACCAACTTACTTCCAAGAAACTGACACGAACCCTTAGTTGATTTCCTATCAATTCTACAGCCTCCATAATCAGAATCTGAATATCCACTGAGTTTTAGATTGTCATCAACAGGGTACCAAAGGCCTAATTTTGTTATTCCCTTAAGATACTTTAAAATCTTCTTAGCTACTTCCATATGACTTTTTTTTGGATTATCTTGAAACCTTGTGCATACTCCAACAACAAAGGATATATCTGGTCTGCTAGCAGTTAGGTATAGCAAAGAACCAATTAATCCTCTGTAAGTAGTCTGATTAACACTTCACCAATTTCATCCGGATCCATTTTGTAGTTAGACATCATAGGTATTTTTGCATCCTTGCTGGACTGGATACCAAACTTCTCTAACATATTCTTGGTTAACTTTGCTTGATTGATAAAAAAAAAATTCATGTTTGCTTGACTTGTAAACCAAGAAAATAATTGATCTCTCCTATCATAGACATCTCAAATTCTGTTTGCATCAAAGAGCGGTGACATTTAAAAATTGAAACATTCTATACGTATCTTTATCATATCACGTTATATACTATTTATAAAATATTTTTTATTATACTAATTTATTTCAAACATTGAGTGGGATAGAATTGAAAATAAATTTAATTAATTTTTTTATTAATTGATTATAACTTTATCAAATTAACAATCTAATAAAATGCATATATGTAATTTGTAAACAAGCTTTTTTTTAGGCGGGCTTGAATTATACTCGATTAATTCGTTAACAAGCTTTTTTTTCGACTTGACTCGGCTCGTTTACATCTTTATCCACAATATATCCGCCCGAGAATTTACTTTTGCCTTAAAAAGTTCAAAATTCTTAGATATTGTCATTTAAACCTGTGTCAAAGCGTAGTTGTTGGAGTGTAAACAATATCTTTTTATCAAACACTTCACATCTATTTTTTAGAAATCTTGCAAATACTTGCAATTTTTAATATTAAACAAAATTTAAGCAAGAATCCAACCACCATTATCTTTTATTTTCTCTTGCACTTAGAAATATAGTCTTTTGTTAAAGATTGATAGAAGTGATCACTTTCCGGCTCCTACATAAATAGAAATTCAGAATTTTATAAAATAACTGGAAATGAGGCAAACATTACTATAGAAAGGACAAATGATTACTATATATAAAACAGGACCAAATGATTTTGTTCTGGAAATAGATAAAATAATATCAAATTGAGACAATTAAGCACACAATAATTATGCAATTTTTACACTAATCAGATATAAAAATGGACTTGATATACAAGGAAATTTCGTAGTTTATTAATGCGTGTGTTATTTTTAGAATACTCTTATTTTCTTTTGATATTATGTACATTAGTATAAGAATTTGTACGAAATTTGCTTATTATGTACTTTCGTATTTGCTTATCTATACAAAGTTTTATGTTTGATTTTTTTTTCAAATATCTCCAATAGTTGGAAATGGGTTGGAAAGATATTTTTTTACAGATTGTACACTAGTATATAAAGGATATTAAGTGATATCTAAATCCTTAAAAAATCCAACCCTTAAAAAAATATATTTCCAACCGTTTTCAGTTTTCGAAGACATCTTTCCAACCCTTAAAAAAATTATCTTTCCAACTATTGGAGATATTTGAAAAAAAAAATCAAACATAAAACTTTGTATAGATAAGCAAATACGAAAGTACATAATAAGCAAATTTGGTACAAATCCTTATACTAACGTACATAATATCAAAAGAAAATAAGAGTATTCTAAAAATAATACACGCATTAATAAAGTGCATGATTATTGTGTAAAAATTGCATGATTATTGTGTGTTTAATTGTCTCAATTTGATATCATTTCAACCTTCGCCGCCGATAACCACCCAACCATCCCGACAATGCCCAGATCCGTAGCCCAGCTGCTGTCGCGATTAACCTCTAACACAGCCACCGTAGCCCAGATCCGTAGCCCAACCGTCGTCGCGAAACCAACACAGCTGCCGTCGCGATTCATCTTCACGTCGCCCAGCGCCATCGTCGCGACGCCGCCAGTGCCTCCTCCGTGCGCATCTCACCTTCACTGCCCCGCCGTCGCGATCATTCTCCTTCGCCGCCGATAAACGCCCAGCCATCGCCAACGAAAGAAAACTAACAGAACAGGCGGTGGCGATAGGTGATGGCACGGTGGTCTGAGACCGACGAGGGAAGGCGGCGGTGACAGGAGACGCGCGGTGGTCTGAGAGCCGGCGATGGAGGTAGTGCGGTGGTGTGAGAGAAAGCAAATTTGGGCGACGTCCGGTGGCGAGGAGGGCGCTACCGGCGGTGGGAGGGTGACGTTTTGGCGACGGGGAGGTTTTCTTCAGGTTGTGTTCTTTTTGTTCTTTTAATTTTAATGACCAATATTATTTTGTGTTAAATGATTGATCTTTATTTATTTTAATTTACATTGAATTTATAATATTGAAGAAATATATAAATGAAGTGGTTGGGGATGGAATAAAGGATTGAAAAGCCCAAATTTCATTAAGGGTATTTAAGACATTTCCTATAGTGAATTGGGCAAAAGGGTAAAATTGGTTTTGCCCTTGTTGACTTGGGCAAAAAAAGAGTTGTTTCTTAAGGGTAAATTATATTTTTTGTTAAAAAAAAAATGAATGGTCTATAAAATTATTTTTTATTTCAATATTTTTGATCCCCTAGAGTTTTTCTGATTGATACCAAGAAAATAACAAATTGCAATTTTAGTTCAAAAAAAATAGTATAAAATTACAGTTTTGATACTGAAAATTAAAGAATTAGACAAAATTTGGAAAAAAAAAAAAAAGGGAGCACTTTTGCAGATACGCTACAAGAAAATGAAGAATTGGCTATGAAATATTTTGTAGGCATTTTTTATTTTCGTTGATATTGTGTGGACAAATATAAATGTCTACAAAATTATATTTATTACCTACAAATATTCCATAACTAGTTTATTATTTTCCTGTGGTGATAGATGCCAAAAATGTTTTGAACTCATTCTTTTAAAATATACCAGAATTGCAACTTAACCAAATTATTTATATTTTGCAGTTTTCAAGATTGATTAATAGTCTTTTTTAAAAATTTTACCATTCAAATTTTAATGTGTAATTCCTGAAATTATGAGTAAGTATAATTTTATGTAGTAATATTAATTAACGACATGTAGGGATACTTAAAAAAATTCGTTTATAGGCATTCTAAAATATCTATATATTATGAAATAGTAAAAATAACTAATACTCTCTCCGTCCCAAAAGTGTTTGCACAGATAAAGGAGCACATTTTTTAAGAAATAAGTGTAATGAGTAGGGTTTTAAGGGGTAATTTAGTAAACCTTTATGTATAAAATAAAGAAATTGGTTGGATTGAGTGTAATGTGGGGCCAAAAAGTAATGGCATTTGGTGTAAATATGTGAATATTGTGAGGGTGGAATTTATGAAAAGGTTTCCTTTTTTGGGTGTGCAAACAATTATAGGACGTACGAGTAAGGTAAGTGTGCAAACAATTATGGAAAGACAAATGATCCTAGTTGATCATTACCACATAATTTATAATTCGACAGTATTTTTTTTTTTTTTGCAAAATAATTCAAAATTATATTGAATATCAAATATACCTTTAATTTTGCATTATAAATTATAGTTTATATAATTTATATATGTCCGTTAGCAACCACCTTGGATTTGTTCCAATCAATCATTGAGAAAGTCACTTGTAAAATATTTTACCGTGAAATATGATCTAAAAACAGAAATTCCAAAAATCTTGTGGGTCAAAATTCAAAATGGGTCAAAAATAGATTTTGTGTGCAATAGGTCATACATCACGGCAGGGAACAAACAACGCATAAACACCGGCGATTAGGAGGCGATTCTACAGCGAACTCCGGCGGAATAACAACGGCATTCAATGACGATATCGAATTGAAGAGAAATACGCAAAAAAAAAAAAAAAAGAGAAAACATAGATGATTTTTTGAAAATTGACAGATAATTAGATGTTGGATGATCCGATTGATGAAAACAGTAATGGAGAAAACTTAAACAGTGATGAATACAAAGTTTATACGAACTTTTGATGATAAATTTATGTTTCTGTTTAAACTA
Organism: Paraleonurus japonicus; assembly: GCA_030762865.1. Taxonomy (NCBI): domain Eukaryota; kingdom Viridiplantae; phylum Streptophyta; class Magnoliopsida; order Lamiales; family Lamiaceae; genus Paraleonurus; species Paraleonurus japonicus. Next base: position 16,877,255 of record CM061059.1, read on the forward strand.
GAATTAATATCGCAGTTGTTACTGATTGGAGTGTATAGGGTAAGAGTTATTAAGACCAATCAACAAAAATATCGAACCCAAGGGAGAAAGTATGCAAACGAAATTCAAGGATAAAAGTTCTAAATGACTTAAGTTGCAACAAGCTCTTGAACTAAATCACTACAAATTGCAAGAAATTAAATGGCAAGATTATGCAAACAATTTATCAAACACTTAGAATGCAAGATCAAATAAACTAAAATCAATGAGGGAATTGGGTGCAAGGGATAATCTCCATCAAGGAATCCATGATTAACAAGCTATGATTGTATCCAAATGCAAATCAATCAAATTAGAAAGCATAAACCATCATGAAATTAATCACTCCATTAATATCACAATGCCTAATGTGAGTATCCTTAGTTCTTCCCATCTCTCAATGTAGAAGTCTCCAATTCATACAATCATGCAAAATTGAAACCCGATTAACACCTAATCACGTTAGCTCAACTCTCGCCTATTGCTAGGGTGATCAACCATTAATCAAAAGAGACAATTTTTCATGAAGCACAATTAAGAATCACAATTAGGAAGCAATCTAATTCAATTGATCACAATTATCAACAATCATAGCATGAGGCAATCACTTCATCCCTAATTTCAATTATCCCAAGCACAAGGCTATTAGCCCATGGTGCTACAAGCAAAAACCATGGCTAGAAAATCTAAGAAAGCAATTGAAAATCTAATCACTACAAGCAATGAATTAAAGAGATCAAAGGGTAAGAACATCACCAATTAAGCTTCAATAGGCAAAAATAAGAATGATTAATCTTGTACAAGGCTTCAATTCAACTTCACTTCTTCTCAATTCTCAGCTGCAAACTTCAATTACAATCCACCAATATACTAATCTAATGAACTAAATGTGGAATCTATCTCAATTCTAACAATCTAGTGCAATTACAAGTAAATTCAAGCTACAAAATGTAAAATTCGCTCAAAGAAACTCCTAGAAACTGCTCTGAACTGCTAGAATCAACTCTTCCTCTGTTTTGGCTTCCAATGACTTAAAAACTGAAATTTTCGGTTTTGGGCACTCCTCGAGTCGAGCTTCAGGCCCTCGAGTCGAGGCCTAAAAGTCGCTAACACATTTCTTTAAAATTCTCTCCTGCCTCGAGTCGAGGCCTAGCCCTCGAGTCGAGCTCGCTGCAATTTTCATCTCCCTCGACTCGAGGCTCCTCCCTCGAGTCGAGCTTCCTGACTTTTTGAAATTGTTTCCCTCCAGCATGAACCTCGAGTCGAGGTCTGTGCACCCTCGACTCGAACTCGAGATTAGGGAATTTTTATCGAGAAGGGCTCCGGGCCCGACCCCCATTTTCGTCCCGTATGTTCGTCTTTTCATTCTAAGAATACCGGTACTCTCGGTTTGGCAAAATTCCACCGATTTACCTGCAAAACGGGCGAAATACATCAAAACCTCTCAAAGTAATACTTTTTAGGCAAAAGAGTGATACTTTTCACATTTAGGCACAAAAATCATAATTTAGCTCACTTTTTGCACTAAAAATAGCCCTAAAAACATGTATCAATTCACTCCAATCATACCCCCAAACTTGAATTGTTGCTCGTCCTCGAGCAATGTAGAAACTAAGAACAAAGGAGTGAATTGATTGCAATTATGTCACATGGCACCATAGACGAAAAATAAGACAATCGAACTCATCAATGATCACTTGTATCAATGCAACTATCCACTAGCAATCAAGACAAATCATGCTCAAACAAATGCTCAATCAAATACTCAACACATTGCTCCTTCCATGGAGTGTTTCACTCTTCACTCAAGTGTATCAAGGTTTAAAGCACTCAATCATCAATTCACAAATAAGTACACCATATGCTTGCCACAAGACTTAATCTCAATCAAAATCATTTGTGATCAATCAAGAATCAAAGAGGTCTTTCTTCTAGGTTGTAATGTTGGCTCTTTGGAAAGGTGGGATATTTATGGATAAGAGTGACTAATTAGTAGAGACTTGAATGTAAACTAATCCATACAAATGCACAATCTCTTCACTTTCATCTAGCAATACTCTTCCTTTTGAACTTCAATAATCAATCCACCATTCACTTGAGCTTCCTCTTTTAAAGCTCACAAATTGAATCATTTCATTTCATGCACTTTCTTTACAATTCAATCTTTCACAACCTTTCTTCTCTTCTATCTTTTAACACATCATCACTTAGCTCATCATCTTCCCACACTTAGCAATCAAATCACCATCATTAGCTAACATTCAAGCTCAACTAAACATAGGACAAGAAAGGCTCATCAAAATAGGCTAAATGGTTTCAATTTCACTTGGCTTGCCAAAGAATATGGATCATAAGCTCAAAATGGCTCACTAAGGAAATCAAATGTATTTGGTAGGAAAGTATTTGGCAAAGTGATTCATCATATCAAACATGGCCTCTTATCATTTTAATGAAATCACACAAAGATCAATATCAACAAGTCTAGTGGCAAGTTCTAGCATACAAATCATGAATGATGCACTCACAAAGGAATCAAATCAACCGTATAAGATGTACGATTATTAGGCACAAAAGCTCACGGGCTAATTTGAGCAATGAATCAAGAATTTTCAATCACATTCATCTTCACATAATTAATCAAGCAACTAGCATCAAGCTACACATCTACTAATGATCATAACAAATTCCAACTAGTCTTACAACTCAAGCACAAATGCTCATGTACATAACCTCAAGCATACTCACTATATCACGATGATACTAAAAAATATGTCAATTAATCCACTATTAAGCTCAAAATCAATAAATCCAAGAAGATATGCAAGAAATACAAGTCACAATTATAGCCTCATCATCAATAAGCAATAAGCTCAATAAACCCCATAATCATAGAATAACACAAAAGATAGGCAAATTAAGAAAAACACCTCCCCCAAACTTAGACAAGTCTAAGTTTGAAAGGAAATGTTGTACCAATAAGCCTTTAAACTCCATCTTTCTTCAAACATGTAGGGCTCATCATGCTTTATGCGCTTTCCTTCTTGATCTTGCATTTCCTTGCAATTTCAATCACTTCCCAAACAAATGTAGTGCGTGTACCTACAATTAGGCATAAGACACATCAAATAATTCCCACTAAGAGATGCAAGAAAAAAATAACGACCAACACCCCAAACTTGAATGATAGCATGAATTCAAGGTTTAGAATGAGAGTGATAAAAATATGCAACTCAAAATGATATTAACAATCAAGCTCAAAATACCCTATGAATCTCAAAGCAAAGAGCATAATTTCCTAAGCATGAGCAATTCCTAAGAATCCAAGGCAAAAATCCACAAAAAGAGCAAAACACAAACACACAAAAGCAATAAAATGATGGGTTGCCTCCCATCTAGCGCTAGGTTTAACGTCATTTGCCGGACGGAACTCTAAGAGTTCATACTTCCCTTTTATCTACAAGAATGTTAGGCACTTCTTTTGGGGTGGAATCCTTGTACCTAACCAAGATCTCCTTTGTCAATAGACAACATCCCATTTCATCTTCCACTAGGAGCTTTCCTTCTTCTTTGATCTCCTTCACTTTCAACACCTCTTTGAGTCTTTCTACTCCTAGTAGTCTCATCCAATTCGACTCCCTCCATACCACTTGATCTCCAACCACAAAGTTTTCAACTTTCTTCTCAAGTGGTGGCTTCCTTTCTTCTAACACCCCCAAATTTGAGCATTGCTCAAGTTTGGTCACTTCCTTCACTCCTTTTTTTTTCTTCCTATCTCCCGGATCAAGCAAAGGTACATGAAGAGCCTTCTCTTTCCTAAAATCATCAAGAGAAACACAAGAATTATTAGAAATCATATTACAAGAAGGAATAAAATGCTCATGAATTAAAGAATTAGAAGAAGTAGAAGGTGAAGAATCATCCCTATCAATCGAAGGGCACAAATCAATGATCTCTATGTAGCCACATTTCTTCTTCTCCATCTTGCTTTGAGCAACTTCTTCCATTGGAGCTCTAGAAAATGTCACTTCTTCGCCATTAAAGCTCAACGTGAGCTCCCCTTTTTCAACATTCACAATGGCTTTTCCGGTTGCAAGGAAAGGTCTACCAAGTATGATAGGTGCCTCAAGTTCTTCCTTCATGTCAAGAACAATAAAATCAACCGGGAAGATGAACTTGTCAACTCCTACTAATACATCTTCAATGATCCCAAATGGTTGAGCATATGATTGATCCGCCAATTGAAGATTTATATTTGTAGGAGTCACCTCTCCTAGCTCCAACTTCTCAAACACGGACAAAGGCATGACATTTATACTAGCTCCCAAATCACACAAGCCTTTAAGATTCCCACTCTCACCAATCTCACATGGAATTATAAAGCTCCCCGGATCCTTTCTCTTTTGTGGTAAGTGTCTTTCCAAGATCTCCTTGCACTCCTCCACTAGCTTGAGCATACCCTTTTCATCCCAACTCCTCTTCTTAGCCATAATCTCCTTCAAGAACTTCTTGTAGTGGGGTATTTGTTCAAGGGCATCCAATAGTGGAATATCAACATGCAAGCTTTTAAAAACCTTTAAAAACTTACCAAACTCCTCATCAAGCTTCTTCCTCACAAGTCTTTGAGGAAAGGGAACCGGATTAGCTTTCATAGGCACTCCCCATGCACCTTTCTTGGACTTCTCTTTTTTTTTCTTGGACTCTCTTCTTGCTTGCTCTTCACTTGCCTCTTCTTTCTCCACAACCACATTTTCTTCAATAACTTCTTCCTCTTTCACCACCTCTTTTTCAACATCCCCATCTTTAGGCATCTTTGGGCCTTCATAGCTAGCACCACTCCTTAGTTGAATAGCACTACAAAACTCCTTTGGATTAGGCTCGGTGGTAGATGGATACTTCCCTTTGTTTTGCATGTGATCCACCGTAGAAGAAAGCTTCCCAACCGTTGTGGCTAATTGTCCCACTTGGTGTTCAATGGTCTTGAATATTGAATCATTCGCCTCCAACTTCTTCATTATCATCCCCAAAATTTCCTCCGTTGTAGCCTTTCCTTCATTGTTTGGAGCCTTTGCACCCGGATCAAATCCGGGAGGAAATTGAACGGCGGCTCTCGGATTGGCATATGAAAAATTTTCGTGTCTCCTCCATGTATTCCCATTAAATGGAGCTTGCGGTTGAAGTTGATAGCTTCCTTGTGGCCTATTTTGGTAAGGCATTTGGTAAGGCCTTCCTCCTTGATAGTTCCCTTGATAGTTTCCTCCTTGATAGCCTCCTTGAAATGGAGGCCTCCCCATATAGTTCACTTCTTCCATAGGCATTAAGCTTTGAAAACTATCAACTTGAGCATGTGGTGGAGGATTTCCCCCTTGTTGTGACACGGTAAGAGCTCCAATCTTGTCCATCATGGCCATCATCATAGACTTCATACTCTCCATTTCCTCCACTTGAGACACCCGATGGTGGTTCCCCCTACTAACACTTGCTTGAAACGAATCTTGAGCAATATTTTCCATAATTTGTTTCATTTCTATCACCGACTTGGACCAAATTGACCCATTGGCACAAGCATTCAAGAAAGCTCTATCGGAATCATTGAGGCCGGTGTAGAAATACATAATGGTTTGCTCATCGGAAAAACCATGTTGCGGACAATTGATGAGTAGCATACCATACCTCTCCCATGCTTCCGGAATAGTCTCTCCATTCTTTTGCCGAAAGTGAGAAATAGCTTCCTTTGCTTGCACCGTCTTGGATGGCGGATAGAATTTCATCAAGAATCTTTTGCTAAGGTCCTCCCATGTACGTACGGTTCCGGGCGGAATAGAATTAAACCAAGCTTTGGCTCTCCCCGTAAGAGTGAAAGAGAAAAGCCTAAGCTTCTTTGCATCTTCGGGTACCCCATGGTATTTTGTAGTGTCCGAAATCTCTAAGAATTGTGCCATATGTTGATGTGGACATTCATCTTCGTCCTTGCCTTCGAATTGTCTCTCTCTAAGCATCCTCACCAAAGTGGGACTTATCTCAAAATTGTTGGCTTCTATTCTCGGCCTTGCTATCCCATCGTAGTGCTCTCTAGGTTGTGGCTCAAAAAACTCTCTCAACGGCCTCCCTTGAGGTGGTAGTTCATTCATAGGTTGTGGTTGTGGTTGGGCATTTGGAATGTGGTGTGGCTCATTGTATCGTGGCTCATTCATGTAAGGCATTTGAGGGAAGTATGGTGGATAAGGTGGATAATATGGGTATTGATGGACTTGTGGAGGATAAGGGTATGGATTTTGGTAAGGAAAGTGTTGTGGTGGCATCCCTTGAAATAAAGGGTTATCTTGAGCATTAAAATTGTTCCCATGACCTCCATTGTCTACTCTTCCCTCTCCATGTCCATTCAACTCCTCAACTTGTGGTTCACCACCCCCTCTCTCCTCATTCCGTTGATCTTCTCCTTCCATATCTTCCCTTCGTCGTCTCACACTATTTCTTCTCAACGTAGCCTCAATTTTCGGATTTAGTGGCAAGGGTGGAACACCACTTGATCGTGTTAGCATACACCTACAATGCCACAAATCCAAGTATCAAATTCTAACCAACAAAATCAACAAAAACAAAAATAAAAACAACAAATAGCCACTTCAAACAATCCTCGAATCTCACTTATTGGCGCAAAAACTAACTCCCCGGCAACGGCGCCATTTGATTGGAGTGTATAGGGTAAGAGTTATTAAGACCAATCAACAAAAATATCGAACCCAAGGGAGAAAGTATGCAAACGAAATTCAAGGATAAAAGTTCTAAATGACTTAAGTTGCAACAAGCTCTTGAACTAAATCACTACAAATTGCAAGAAATTAAATGGCAAGATTATGCAAACAATTTATCAAACACTTAGAATGCAAGATCAAATAAACTAAAATCAATGAGGGAATTGGGTGCAAGGGATAATGTCCATCAAGGAATCCATGATTAACAAGCTATGATTGTATCCAAATGCAAATCAATCAAATTAGAAAGCATAAACCATCATGAAATTAATCACTCCATTAATATCACAATGCCTAATGTGAGTATCCTTAGTTCTTCCCATCTCTCAATGTAGAAGTCCCCAATTCATACAATCATGCAAAATTGAAACCCGATTAACACCTAATCACGTTAGCTCAACTCTCGCCTATTGCTAGGGTGATCAACCATTAATCAAAAGAGACAATTTTTCATGAAGAACAATTAAGAATCACAATTAGGAAGCAATCTAATTCAATTGATCACAATTATCAACAATCATAGCATGAGGCAATCACTTCATCCCTAATTTCAATTATCCCAAGCACAAGGCTATTAGCCCATGGTGCTACAAGCAAAAACCATGGCTAGAAAATCTAAGAAAGCAATTGAAAATCTAATCACTACAAGCAATGAATTAAAGAGATCAAAGGGTAAGAACATCACCAATTAAGCTTCAATAGGCAAAAATAAGAATGATTAATCTTGTACAAGGCTTCAATTCAACTTCACTTCTTCTCAATTCTCAGCTGCAAACTTCAATTACAATCCACCAATATACTAATCTAATGAACTAAATGTGGAATCTATCTCAATTCTAACAATCTAGAGCAATTACAAGTAAATTCAAGCTACAAAATGTAAAATTCGCTCAAAGAAACTCCTAGAAACTGCTCTGAACTGCTAGAATCAACTCTTCCTCTGTTTTGGCTTCCAATGACTTAAAAACTGAAATTTTCGGTTTTGGGCACTCCTCGAGTCGAGCTTCAGGCCCTCGAGTCGAGGCCTAAAAGTCGCTAACACGTTTCTTTAAAATTCTCTCCTGCCTCGAGTCGAGGCCTAGCCCTCGAGTCGAGCTCGCTGCAATTTTCATCTCCCTCGACTCGAGGCTCCTCCCTCGAGTCGAGCTTCCTGACTTTTTGAAATTGTTTCCCTCCAGCATGAACCTCGAGTCGAGGTCTGTGCACCCTCGACTCGAACTCGAGATCAGGGAATTTTTATCGAGAAGGGCTCCGGGCCCGACCCCCGTTTTCGTCCCGTATGTTCGTCTTTTCATTCTAAGAATACCGGTACTCTCGGTTTGGCAAAATTCCACCGATTTACCTGCAAAACGGGCGAAATACATCAAAACCTCTCAAAGTAATACTTTTTAGGCAAAAGAGTGATACTTTTCACATTTAGGCACAAAAATCATAATTTAGCTCACTTTTTGCACTAAAAATAGCCCTAAAAACATGTATCAATTCACTCCAATCAGTTACTCTGTTTTTGGTTTATTTATATAGTAACACATTTTTCTTCATTCAATAACACGTGTGTGTTCATATAGTTGTAAGCACATTAATTTTGTGCCAAATTAAATGACGACACGTGGAAAATAAATATTAATATCAAATAAAATTAATTATTTATATTTTGAGAATTTAATTAAATTAATTCTCAAATTAAATAATTTATTGATATTTAATATACACGTAAAGCCGAAATTAAATTCTACGAATATTTAAATATTCGTAACATGGTGGCAAAGTAATTAACTTACCATATAACGTACAAAATCTCGTTAAAATGGAAAGTTAAATCAAATTGCCCCACATGGAAAAAAATCAAATCAAGTCAAATCAAATCAAATTAAATCAGGCCAAGTCTTATGGGCTTCTAAGCCCAGCCCATTAAATCAATCTCACCCCACAACTATAAATAGGGGTCTTCATTCATTCATTCCACGCACAATTTTAGAGACAATTCCAGAGCTCAGAGCAGACTTCAGACATTCTTAAAGATTCAAAGGCGTTCTTCGCGGCATCAAAGACATTCTTCAAGCAAGTCAATCGGGAACAACGTCCAATCCAAGATCAAGGTGTTCAACCCCTCCGATCAGACGTTTCTCCTTGAAGATTCAAAAGGGTTCATCACAGCCCCTTGAAGATTCAAAGGCGTTCATCCGGTCTTCAAGAACGTTCATCTGGAAAGTCTCCGTAAATAGCGTTTAATCCAAGATAAGGCTCTTAAGCCCTTGGATTAACGTTATAAATCCGCAAATTCAACCTCAGACGAGATCAACCCGAAGATTTCGCCACCAAATCCGTCAAATCATCCAAGTCAACACCAACTTTGAAGAGAAGAATCAGAGGATCAAATTTAGAGCTAGAGTCCACAAAATTTAATCGGTTTAATCCGATTTAAATTAAATTGTAAACGTTTTTCGTGTTCTTATAAACTAATTACACGAAATTTATTGTTACAATAGTAACACATTTTTTTTACACAAAAAAATTCGCAAAGACAACAATAAAATCTCTCTACATGTGTGTTACTATGAGGTCAAACATATGTTATTGTAAGAACAAATATGTGTTACTATACAAGCACGTATGTGTTACTAATTTTTAAGGATATAAAATATTTATTCATGTGTTGTACTGATTTTATTCATATAGTAACACATTTTTTCTTCATACAGTAACACATCTTTGACCTTATAGTAACACAACCTGAGAGTACAATTTTATTTTTACATTTGCACGAGTTTAGTACACATGTTTACCCTTACAGTAACACATATTTACTTCAAATTTTCTACGTGATGATCAAATAGTTTCATGAACTTTTTCTTAACACATTTAAATTATTATTTTTTTTTTAATGTTGAGATCAAATAAGTCCTTCATCTTAATAAAATCACACTCTATTAATGAAAATAAAGTTGTCAAAAAATATAGACCTATTTGATCCACACAAATAAGATTAGAGACTTATTTGACCATTTTTTTTATTTTTGTATTTGGGCGAGTATTTTAGATAAATTTGTATTATTTATTTTATAGTAACACATATTAACAGTTTCAGTAACACATGTTTAACTTAATAGTAACACATCTGAGTGCACCTATGAGCGATATTTTTTTTTACCCTAGCGCGTGTTTTTTTGGAAGAGCTAGTCTCTTGTAAAATATTTTATGGTGAAATTTCACTAAAAGACAAAAAATATAAAAAACTTGTGGGTCAACCAAATAAAATGGGTCGCTCAACCTAGCGCTCAAATTAGGTCAAAATCACGCACGCAAACATGCATAAAACCAACACAGATTAACCTTTCAGCAGCGTCAGTGAGAATCATATAGCAAATTACCATGAATTTCCGACGAAGTAAGTAGCGATGTCAATCAACATCATATTGAAGAAAAATCAGCAAACATACAGAACACGTAGAGGCAAAAAATTAGAGAATGCCGGAAAAATGGAATTTTGAGGAGATTCAACAAAAAAATCTAATCAAAACAATAACGAAATTCATCAACGACATCATATAGATGCGTTGCTGTCTTGATCATCTTTGTTACTAGTTGAATGTTTTTCCCAAAATCTGGAATCAATATCTCAACTATTACTCTGTTTCTGGTATGTTCGTATAATAACACATTTTTCTCCATACAGTAACACGTTTGTGTTCATATAGTAACACATTTTTCCATACAAAAAAACTCGCTCAAAGACAACAATAAAATCTCTTTCCAGGGGTCTTAATATGAACTTAAACATGTGTTACTGTAAGAATAAATATGTGTTCCTGTAAAAGTAAATATGTGTTACTAATTCTTAAAGGAATAAAATATTTATTCATGTGTTATACTATTTTTATTCATATAATAACATATGTTTCTTCATACATTAAAACGTGTTTCACCTTATAGTAACACAACCTGAGAGTAAAATTTTATTTTTGTCTTTACGCGAGTTTAGTACATATATTTGTCCTTATAGTAACTCATATATACCCCTGGGAGCACGTAGGACCAAATTTCCTTTTATTACCCTAGCGCAAGTTTTTTTTGGAAATACACGCGAGACCCGACCCAACACGCCCAGAATCCGCGAATTTCTTATATATGGATTATTTCACGGATCTTAGATTCATGAAATATCACATATGAGAATTTGTCTATATATATTTATATATCTACATTTCAATGTTCTTTTTGCACTAATTTACACAAATGCTGGGTAACAAATTGATTGGTACTTCAACTTTTCTGATAGGTAACTATATGTATGAAAAGTGTTAAATGGTGATATGATAAATGCAATTTGGATTCTATTGTTCCACTTTTCGTGTTCTATTTGGTGTTTCATCTTTCTAAATTTTTAACAGGTGTCGGTATAGTTTATATCATTCACTTACTATTATTTCACCCTCCATGTGTCATTCTTTCACTATGTGGAACACCAATATGAAATAGATAATTTCGTGTGTGATAAATGACCATAAAATAGGTGAAATATTAAATAATAAAAACTTTCATGTGAAACTTGTTCATAGTATGAAATGATATTATTATAATTATTTAATAATATTATTACTCTTATAAACTAATATTGTAATATTTTACTAAACGAATATATGTCATAATATTATTGAATGATGTAATAATACCAATTTTATATTGTGAACAAGTATCACTAAAAATTAACTCATTAACGAATATTTAATGGTTTTTAAGTTAGGAAAAATTATTATTTAGTCCCTAAATCACGTGGGCTCCAAAATTAATAAAATAATGCCCAAGAAATCTCATCAAATTATTTACCTCCAAAATATTTTAGAGAAATAAGGTGTAATTTCAAATTAGTTCTTTTATTAAAAGAAAAATCTAAAAATTCAGAAGACCACAAATCGATTTAGAGGCAGGAACGCCTGTTAAAAATTTTGTTAGGGTAAAATATTTCTTAGGAAAACCCCTAATCAAGTAAAAATGGAAGCTCTTTTAAACAAAGAAAAAATGAATCAACTGAAACAAATATACTACATAAATCTATTATTCTTTACCAAATTGAGAATAAAATCTTGGAAAGAATCCCACCAAATAAAGTCATCAAAATCTTGAAAAGTGAAAATAACATCAGCCACATAGTATCCTCTATATATATACATGATCTTCACTCTATGAAACAACTTTTGCACCCAAGCTCAACTAGTTCTAAAAATCCAAGGCAAAGTATTGTCCGAGCTCAGAAACATTGACACCACATAAATAGAGTCAAATTCCAAAAGATTTTCATCCAACCCTTTTTTATTGTTGTCATAACCCCCTCTATGGCAGCCCAAGGCTTGGCTTCGAAAGCTTGGCCCAGATCTATTTTCCTAGCGAATGCGGCTTCGACGAATCCCATGCAGTAGCGAATAACCACTACAAGAAATTAGACTTTTCATATCGAATTTTTTCGCAACAACATAAATTTTGTCACAATTTGTTACTCTAAGGTGACGAATTTTATTTTTATCACCGAAAATCTTGAATTTATGAAAAATAAAATTTTATCACAATTAATTAAAAAAATCATTGCTAATTTCTAAGTTTCAAAACATTGACAAGAAATTTATCACAATAAACTTTGGTGACGATATTCATAAGAATTGTGGATGATATTCATCGTCACAAACACTTATTTTGTCATAATATTAATTGGTGACGATGTCCATTGTAATTGGTGATGATAATCTTCATCGTATGATAAAATATTATTATGACGATGCAATGTTTTGTCATTAACTATTCGAAATAATTAGTGACACACTTATTTTGTCACAATATTATTTGGTGACGATAATATTCGTCGTATAATATAATATTTTCGCGATGATGGAATATGTTGTCACTAATTATTCAAATAATTAGTTACACATGTATTTTATCACAATATTATGTGGTGACGATGTTCATTGTAATTAATGACAATAATATTCATCGTATAGTATAATATTTTCATGATGATGCAATTTTATTTTTTTTGAATAATTAGTGTCACCACATGCCACACCGAACTAGCCAAGTCGCCTAGCGCACTAGGACAATTCGAGATCGCCTAGCTGGGATGCACCATGAATCAATGCATCCCGACATCCATTTGTCTAAGAGGCTAACAAACCACCCCCACCAGAACTCGACGACATCCTCATCGTTGGTGGATTGTCTTCCTTCTTAGCCCGCCAATATTCAGCAATCACTTTTTCAAACTGCCAATGTGTCACAACTTTCTCCCAAGTAGCATCTGCCTCAGACTCACCTTCTCAATGGACCAAGTCAGCACTGAATTTCTTCAAGAAAGACACATGCAGCTTAAACAGATAGGCCACTTTCCCACTTTCCAGATCTTCTCCCCCATTTTCAAGAACGAGAATTGATGATTGATTCTCTTGTCTGGAGAAATGCCAGAATGGGAATTTTGGAAGATTTTATTTTTTTGTTGGAAGAAATAGGCCACAACGGGTTTGCTGATTAGGAGTACAACCTCCGCAGAAAGCAGGTATTAATTGAGCTTTTGATCTGGCTTCTGATGATCAAGTTTCTTGTGTTACTGCTCGCCTACTAAATTTGCCAGAGCCTATCGAGACAGTTCTAGAGTTTACTGGTCCTTACTACTACCTGTATGATTCTGCTCAGAAGGTTTTGAAAACTGCTCTTCTTGATATAGTTCTTTTGTTTTCCCGCTACCTCCGTCATCCTCACATCTTTCGATGGTACTTCACGAGAATTTGTCTCGTTAGTATGTCGATCAGTTTGAGAAACTAAATCAGAAGTATGCCGCTTTATTCTCTATTTTTGCAACTAAGTATGCTCCGTTGGCAGCCAAAATTGAGGCTTCTAAGAGCTACATCGATGATGCTATTCAATGTGCTCCTTCGTTGATCTGCTAGACAGCTGCTGATATGTTTGTTGACCAGCAACAGAAATTGATAGATATCTTCAATGGTATGATGCTCAACAACATCAATGAGGTTAGGAAGCAAGTGGAAGCCTTAGAATGGTGAAGCATTTCAGAGAGCTTGCTTTGATTGTGAGATGACAGAACAAAAGTTACGACCTCTAATGGATTAAAGGATGAAAATAATAGAGGATACACAAAAGACTTTGCGTGAAAGATTGGCCAGAATGAAGCTACCCATTAGTCGCTAGATCAGATGGTGAAAGAAATTGCTGGAATTCAGAAGGATAATCAAGTCCTTTCTAATCAAACTGAGGAGGTTGCTAAGTCGGCAGGACAACTTGCTGATGAGTAGTTGTTCATTAAGGATTTTGTCACTTTGCCTACAGCTGAGATTAATGAGCTGCAAATGTTCATAGAAAAGTTTCGCTCTTACAAGGTTGAAATCCTCCAAAAGACTCAAACCATGGAAGCTCGCTGGTCCCCTTTCCTGATGAAGTTGAAAAGGGGAAGGTGAACTGAGAACTGAATTTTCTACACGGTCTGAAGCTCAGGATAAGGAGCTTAGGGAAAATAAAGATAGATTCGTAAAGATAGAAAACTTTCTAATTGAACGGGCAAAGAAACAACAACTGAAGAGAGCTCTGAGGGAATCTGGGGAGTCTGCTGAAGGGTCTCAACAGATAAAGAAAAGAAGACTTGTTAAGCTGAGTGACAAGCAGTCAGAACAAGAGATTGAAGCTTTGCATCAGGGGGCTTTCTTAGCTGATGTAGAAGCCATAGGGTTGAGGAAGAAAAGCTTCAGAAAAAAAATAGTGATATCCGAAGAATAAAGGAGTAAGTTTTGGAGATGAAGTCGAAAAATATTTTTGATGTTCAAAAAGCAAAGAAATCTGAGGCAGCTGGGTCAAAGAAAACAAAGGTCGGGAAAAGAGGACAAGCAAGCAAGGTTTGAGGTAGATGAGGACTTCATTCTGCTACACAACATCGATGGTTATGTGGATGAATGTTGTCCATTGAAATGTGTTAAGGCCTAGAGAGAGGTAAAGGCTGAGTTTATCTGTACATACTATGTATGTCAGAGTATAGGAGTTGGTGCTACAGCAGACGAGATTTTCTTGGCATGGATGGAAGAAAAAATATGCTGACTTGAATGCTAAAATTTTTGGAAAGGTCAGTGGAGTTGAACTTGAATATTCATTCTCCAGAGTTTGAAAAGTACATACTCCGATTATTGTTGCAGGGAAGCTCGATCAGATGACCATCCGCAAGGTCATTCGTCAATGTATTGCTGAAGCTCAGTGCTGATACCAAAGACTTGCATGATCGTATTTACGATTGGATCAGCGTTCCTCCAAAGTTTTCCATAGGTATGAATAAAAGAAAGGTTAGGTTTTGATGAAGAAAAAGGTTGGAAGAAGAAGATTCCGTTGTTAGGTTTCTCTTTTTGCATTTTGAAGTTATGTTTTACTTTTGCTTGTGAATTTAGTTGATAGACCACTTTAGGCAACTCTTAGCTAAACCAAACTAACAAGAGCGACTATGGTGGATGGAAGATCTTTAACCTCCTGTCACCTCAACTCAGCCTGGGCCCAAGTCTGCAATCCAGCCATGAAATTGAACTATTTGTCCTCCTCGGACATTTTTCGAATATCAAGCATCAACGAACTGAAATCCTTCACATAGTCCCAAACTGATCCACTATGCTTAAGTTTTCTCAATGCATCCCTTGCAAGCCACGAAGTATTGCAATGCAAGAACTGATCCTTCAATTCCTTTTTCAGAGTTTTCCACGTTTCGATTCGCTCACGATTAGCACTTACATCGTTAGATTGATGGGAATGCCAACACAACTTCACATCACCAGACAAGTAAATACTCGTGATTGAAATCTTTTCCGCCTTAGGGACATGGGCCACCTAGAAGTACGTTTCCATGTCCCATAGAAAATTCTCCAACTCTTTCGAACTACGGGCACCTTCAAATGGTTTCGGATCTGGAACATTCACCTTTGAAGCGGGCCTTTCATCAGCCAACCTGGTCTCAAAGCCTGTTTCAAAATTCTAAAGTCAATGGCAATACCTTCTAGCGTAGATTCGACCGCCTCTATCAAGACAGTGATTTCCTCTTGACAGTAAACAACTCGACCTTCGACGAATGAAGGCATGTCCTCCACTGACTTTTGAATCCCCTCAACCAATCTCTGGATATGTTCCACACTCGCCTCAGTATTGTGAATGCGATAAAAAATGTCCACCTGCTCAGACATCTCAGGGGGCGCCCCAAGCAACTCCTCTAACCGTCGCACCCTCTCTTTGAGAGCAAAAAACTCCCGATTTTGGGAGGAGTAATCAACGGTTTTTGTGGAGCGATGTAAGTGGTGCCGCAATATAGAACTCCATCTGGTGAGGGTTCCAATTGTATATAAGTTAGAAGATTGAAATGTAAATTTTTTCTTATTATTGTGAAATTAAATCTTCTTGCAAATTATTCTTAAAAATATACAAATCAACACAGTCTTCATAATTTTGCACCCTTTTATCTTTTCTTTTTTCTTTTTTCTTTCATGTTCTTCACTTCTTCTAATTTTTTATTTCTTAATGTCATTTTTATGCATCTTATGTTTGTTCATAAAAAAATTTAACGAACGCTCCTACAAAGAATTGTGTCTTTTTATGAATTTTACTTGACCACTTCAAATATATTACTCCCCCGTCCCATACTCGTTGTAATATTTACTATTTGTTATAAATTTTAATGTAATAGTTGTTTAATAATATAAATTATTTTTTAATGGGGGTAGGGTAGTCTTTCCAAATTTAATGAGAGAGTTGTTTAATAGTATTAAATTGAGTTGGTGTGAGAAAAGTAGTGGCATATAGTGTAATATTGTAGTGTTTGAGGGGGATAGATAAAAGTGAAAAAATTATTTTATTATCATTTAAGAAAATGATTCAACGAGTACAGGACGGACCTTTAGACAAATGTCACAACGAGTATGGGAAGGGGTGAGTATATCTTTACAAATTTATTATATTATATTCTTAAATTGATTGTTATATTATTATAGGTGTACTTTTAAATTCTATTCACTTTTAAAAAAGTGGTATTAATTGATATTTGTAGTAAAATTAAAAGTGATGAGTGCTTGAAAATAATGTGATTTTAAATCAAATTAATGAAGTGGCGTGTTTGAAAAAAAAATCACTTTTAATAATATTGGGGGTAATCATATGTGAGGGTAGTTATTATTTTAATTTCTCTTCTCTCAATGAGAATGACATTTGAAGAATTCAAAAGTAAAACTTGTTTTACAAAAATAGATTTTTTATGTATTTTGAAAAATGATTGCAAACACAATATAAGTGATTTTTTTAAATAAAAGTGACTCATGAAATTGAGTTTGCAAATACACATATGAGATGCATCCTCTTAGAAAATATCCATTTGAACTTGAAAAATGTAAGAAAAATGATGCAGGAAAAATTCATTGAAACACAGAAAGGGGCATGAATAATTTTTTTTGAACCAACTACGTAGGCCTTTTTTTTCTTTTTCCGCACCGACCCCTCAAATTGTAGGACCGGCTATGAGAGTAATATTTAAGAAGTCATGAATAACATCTTACGATAGACATACATATATATATTTTATATCCAAAATTAATAGCATGGTGGGACTGAATACACAGAAAGTCACACTGCAACTTTGACAAACTTGTACTTGAAACTTCAATGCAGAAATGACAGAGGAAAAAAAAAAAAAAAAAAAAAAGAGCTAACTACACAAACAAATTCTACACCTGCCGTTCCAATTTTTATTGATCAAAATTAAAAAATTGAACATTTTATTTTTTCATGCCTAAAATAATGAAAAAGTAACATTATATATCCTCTTTTTTTTTAACATGCAAAAAAAAAAAAATTATTAATAGTGAGTACAAGGGTACTCAACCCATTAATAAATTACGTAACTTAGAAAGAATTCAAAATAGTCCATGGGTCCCCAAGCCAAGTACTAATGTTAGAGTTTTAGATAGCCCTACTTCTACAAGAAATTCAATTCCAACTCCTAATCTTAATAGAATTAATTGTTCTCTCCAAATTGATATGAGATTGGTTGAAAATGATATCATTTCTGAGATTCCAGAAACTCCAGATTGTTAAAGCATCAGGTTTTAGCACTCTTTTCCATAAGCATTCGCTAACTTGAAGAAAGTGAGTGATAAGGCAAGCGTGTAGAACTGATAAGTGGAATATTGTGTGTATTTTATGTGGTTAATATAATTATTTTATTATTAATTAAGTGCCACTATTTTATTATTTTCACTTATTATTATTTTTGTCGCCTTTTACTTTGATATTTCATTTCTTCATTAAATACAGGTAATTAGGCAATTTTGGGAGCACGGGATAGGAACCGAGAAGTAGAGAATCAGAACCCGCGCGTTCAGAAGAGAAATGGAGTGATTGTAGAGGAAATTTATTATTTTCTTAATGCAAAAGTCAACTTGGGGGAAAGGGGGATGAACCTGGACGGGGGAGAAAAGAAACCAAAGAAGCATGAAAGAACGCAGCAAGAAAGGAGAACGTGACGAGAATTTTCGGAGAGAAAAACAAGAAGAACATTTTAGTATCATACCTTTGTAATTCTTGTTCGTACGTTTTCTTGTAATCGTGCATAGTATGGCCTCGCGTAGAGGCTAAACTACTTTCTAATCCGAGGACGCCAGAACCTGAAATGCTTCGTCGTTTTTAATAGTAATGTACCTCTATCTTGATTTTTTTTTCTCGTTGTTTGTTTAATTGCTAGGCGTAGTTCGAGTTATTATTTATGTGAGTCTGATCATCTTGCATGCCTAATATTCGTTCGTAGCTAAATTACATGCTATAATCCATAATTGTTATTTGCGTGTAATTGTGGTAGCGAATAGAGTTTGTAGCTCTAAGGACAACGAGTTCTAGATTGTATGATTCGAATATTTCATTTTCATAGTATAGTTCGCCCTATTAGTTTGGCACGTTAATGCAATGCATGAATTGAATCCTAAATACATGTTTTGGGGTTATTCGTGGGATAGGTTAATTAGGGGTCGTACTCACTAATTAATTAAATTTAAGAACTAATTCGAGCTAGTTTGGTCGTACCACTAGTTTAGGGGCGAGATTCGAGATAAGGTAGAGGTATTAGTCACTTTCACAGAGAGGTATTTCACGGGAGGTTATCCTTGGGTTAGATAATTTTCTCATTGATTGTCAGTTCCATTATATTGCTTTTTATTTTATTAATTTTGCTTGAGTTACGTTAGTGAAAAAATTTATCCAATCCCCATATTTTACTTATTTTGTTACACAAATATATTTGATATAAATTAACTAGTCTCGTGGGTTCGACCCCTTGCTTGCCCTGCTACATTAGTAGGTTGGTTTGGGAATTAATTTAATTTTGGGTGTCGGCGACAGCACACCAAATTTTGGCGCCGTTGCCGGGACTTATTAATTTAATGGGATATTTTTTGTGTTTTTAATTTGTGTCGAAAAAAAATTTTGGAAAAAGTTTTCAAAAAAAAAATATTCTGGAAATTTCATTCTGGGAATTGTTTGCGTTTCTCTTTTTCCTGAGTTTAACACTGACCCCCTCAGTGTCCTATTTTTGTTTTTGGAAAATTTGTGAAAAAAAATTCTTCGAACTGGTGTTGTACATTATGGAACTATATTTTCTGTTGCTAACACTGACCCCCTCAGTGTTTATTCAGAATTTTATTGTAGTGAATGATCACTCGTTCAGATTGAAATGCATCACTCGAGTTTGATCCAGAGGTAGAAAGAAGAGCCAGGCAGCTTAAAAGAGAGACTCGTTTGCGGAGACGAATTGATTTTGCATCAATAAGAGAAACAGTGACGAAGGGAGTGATACTAGTAAAGAGGTAGAGTCTGCATTTACGTTCACAAACATGGCTACAGGGAACGAGGAGAGGACGATGAATGAGTTGGCAAATCCGGCCACAAACCATCAACCCCTTTGCATTACTATTCCTGCTCTTGCTGCTAATGTTAATTTTGAACTTAAATCTAGGTTAATTCACTTATTGTCTTCTTTTAATGGTCTTGCAGGTGAAAATCCACATGCTTTTCTGAAAGAGTTCCACGTTGTATGCTCAAGCATGAAGCCAACAGGAGTTTCAGCAGAGCACGCGATATAGTAGGTGTTCAAGTGTATGTCAAGTTGAGTGCATTCCCATTTGCACTAAAAAGCACCGCACGACACTGGTTATATTTCTTACCTCCAAGATCAGTTACTTCATGGAATGAGATGGAGAGGTTATTCCTCCAACATTATTTCCCAGCCACCCGAGTGGCAGTCTTGAGGAAAGAAATTTCAGGTGCTAGACAGGGGCCAGGGGAGACACTGTATGAGTATTGGGAGCGTTTCAAACGTCTCATAGCTTCGTGCCCACAGCATCAAATCAGTGATCAACTGCTCATCCAATATTTTTATGAAGGTCTCACCCTCTCTGATAGAAATATGCTCGATGCAGCCAGTGGAGGAGCTTTGATGAGTAAAACACCAACAGCTGCATGAGAATTGATTTCTAGCATGGCAGTGAATACCCAGCAGTTTGGAGTACGTGATGCCATGAGCAGACCTATGGAGCAACCTAAGAATGATGCTTTAGAAAAGATTGCAAGCATGATGGAAATGATGATGAAGACCAAAACACCAGAAGTCCGTCCATGCAAAGTTTGTCATACTACAGAGCATTCTACTGAAGATTGTCGAGTCCTGAGTGATAGGTTAGAGCAAGCTAATGCAGTTAGTTATGGGAATTTTCAAGGTCAAAGGTATGATCCATATTCCAGCACCTACAATCCTGGGTGGAGAGATCATCCCAACCTTTGTTATGGGAACCAACAAAATAATCAATCATGGGACAATTATAGACCTTAATATTAGGAACACAAATTTCAATTATTTAGAGGGAATGATAGAGGTGCTGAGAGCTCTGGGCAACATATGGGTGAGAAGGATTCAAGACCTTCTTTGGAGAATATGATGAAGGCATTGAACCAACACCATGAATTTCAGCAAGACACTCAAGTGGTAATAAAATCACTAGAGTCTGTGCAACGAACTCTAGAGTCTGGTCAAAGGAATTTGGAAGCCCAAATGAGCCAAATAGCCACTGCCGCCAACCAGCTACAAGCACAAAATAGTGGCAAGCTACCTTCTCAACCTGAGACCAATCCTAGGAATATTTTTGCCATCACCTTGCGGAGTGGTAAGCAATTGGAGGAAATTTCACCACCCACACGTCAAGAAAAATGTGAGGATCAGAATAGGGAGGATGAGGAGGAGGAAGAGTCCATGGTGCAGAATGAAAAAGTGGAGGAAGAGGAAGTTATCCCAAGGAAATTGGACGCAGACTGTACTGACACTGATCCCCTCAGTGTCAGTGCACCAGAAACGAAAATTCAGGTAAAATCTCATAGTTCGATTCCTATTGATACTAATATTTCAACTTTCCCTTCCAGGTTGAAAAAAACTGAAAAAGGCATCATGGATCAACAAACACTTGAGGTGTTTCGGAAGGTTGAGCTTCACATACCCTTGATGGAGGTTGTGAAATAAATTCCTAGATATGCCAAATTTTTAAAGGAATTGTGTATCATAAGAGGAAGCTGGCCAATGATGAAAAGATTTTTATGGGAGAGAATGTCTTAGCTGTGTTTCAACAGAAGTTGCCTCCAAAGAGAAAGGATCCTGGCATGTTCGTAATCCTTTGCACGATAGGGAACCATAAGATCGAGCAAGCTATGCTTGATCTTGGGGCCGCTATTAATGTCATGCCTTTGGCAGTATATGAGCAGTTGGGCATTGGGCCATTGAAGACAACTGGAGTGGTAATTCAATTGGCTGATCGAAGTCTTGTCTACCCTGCCGGAGTAGTTGAGGACGTCCTCGTGGAGGTAAATCAATTGATGTTTCCTACTGATTTCTATATATTAAATATGAATGGAAACCCGATGAATTTCACGCCTATTTTGTTGGGAAGACCATTCTTGAATACTTCCCAAACAAAAATATATGTTCGTGAGGGGACTCTCACAATGGAATTTGACGGGCAGATTACTCAATTTAATATCCTTGATGCTAAGAAAATTTCTAATGAGTTTGACTCTCTTTTTGCTGTGAGTGTCATTGAGCCCATTGTACAGGAAGTTTTCGAGGTTGATTGCAGGAATAAGTTAGAGGAAAAATCCATGCATAATCTACAATGGGAGGATAAAGGAGCCAAGGCCACTGAGGAACCAGAGCTTGAATTGAAGCCACCTCCTAAGCACTTAAAGTACACATATGTGGGCAAAATTAGTTGAAATAAGCTTTCTATGTCGAGCCAACGACAAAAAAAAAAAAGCGCTTGTTGGGAGGCAACCCAATATTTTATTTTAATTTCGCTTATTTTAATTTTCTATTGTTTTAATTTTATTTGTGAGTTTAATTAGTTTTTCTTGCTTGTGTTCTTCTTGATGTTCTCAAATTCCCATTATGACTTTGGACCCTGTTGGGATAAAAATATACTTAGTTTTGATGAGTTAAAGTGTAAAACTAGGATGACCAGCTGGAGATACTGTATAGTCAGCTGATGTAATAAGAACTCTAAATTAAGTATAGGAAGAATAAGATAGGGATGATTCAAAGGAAGTCAGAAAGAGACAAGAACAGAAAACAGATGGTGACATAACCAAACAAGGTAGAAGATCAGATAGAAGTTCAAAACAATGACATAATTAGACAAGATGAAGAACCAGACAAGATGAAGTATCAGACAGGGTAAAGAATCAGACAGGGTGAAGAATCAGACAGGGTGAAAGATTCAAACAGGGTGAAGAATCAGACAAGCTAGAAGAGTTAGTCAAATTCAAGAGTTAGTTACAACCAAACAAGAAGCGGTTTCAAAAATTGGTTAATCAGTTACAACCAACCTCAAACAGAATCAAGGAGTTATAACCGTCATCAACAGAAGATCTATAAATAGATTCAGAGATTCAGAATTTTAGACACGAGAGAGAAACTTTGCAATATAGCAATTTTAGCACTTGAGAAATCTGAGAATTCAAAGTTCACTTCACTATCATTTGTATCATTCACAAACACACTTAGTGTTCATCCATTTTCAGGTGTTTATAGAACACCATTTTCTTTGTAAATCTTCAAAAGCCAAATAGAGATAGCATCAACTTGTAAGGCTGAAGATATACGTTGTAAGTGATGAAAGAAAGAAAGAAGAAAGACAGTAAGTAGAGTCCCTTCTTCAAGTTGAAGGAGGAGAGTGGACGTAGGATCGTTTGATCCGAACCACTATAAACCGTGTTATTTCTTTCAGTTTTTTACTTATTTACTTTGATTATTTCTTGATCGCAAATTCAATTTATCTGATAAAGCTTTAGATCCTATTTGAAGTGAGTTTAATCAAAATTATTTCCGCTGTTAAAACTGATTTTGGAGTTGATAGATTGTCTAAGCTCGAAAAAGTTTTTGATAATCTATTCATCCCCCCCTTCTAGATTATCATTAGAGGGCATCTCGTTTTTGTGTTTAAACTCTTTCTAAAAGGGACCTAACAAGTGGTATCGAGCAAAGTGTTGTCGTTTCCGATAGAAGATTTGTGGTCTTGAAATTTCTGAGTTCTTGTTGAAATCTGATTTCTTATCATTGAGTCACTAACATTTCTGATAAAGTCGTCGTTTAGCATCTTGAATTACGATGTCTTCTGTTAAAAGTAAGAAATCCAGGAGTTTGCCAGAGTTTTCTATCGAAGAATATGACTATTGGAAGTTCAGAATGGAGAATCATTTGAAGGCCATTCATGACCGTATGGAAGAGGTTCTTGAGGAAGGTCCGATAAAATTCTATCATGGAGTTGTTAGACTGGAGCAGAATCTTCTTTACAAGAAGTCAACAAGAAAAGAAGAGTCTTGAGTTAACTATCGATGAAAGGAAAATTCACAATTTGGATCGGGTAGCAAGGACGTAAATTATAGAGACATTGAGCAAAGACTGGATAGAAAAGGTAAAGAGATGTAAAATCGCTAAGGATATGTGGGAGACTCTTGCAAATGTCTGTGAAGGGTCGTAACAAGTTAAAGAAAATAAGTCAAATCCGTTTTACATGCATTTGACACATTCAAGATGAAAGATGGAGAAACCGTGGATCAATGGATGTGAGATTGACTAATCTAGTGAACAAAGCTGATTTGGGTAAAACCTACACCGAGAAAGAAATTAATAATAAGGTACTCGGATCATTGAGCAAAAGATGGAGGGAAAAAGCAAATATTCTCAAAGCAAACACGTAACCTCGTCATCTATATCACATCATACTCTATTTTCTCATCCGAAAGCATTGGAATATGATATACACATTGAAGATGAAGAAGATGAGGCAGAGTCATCTACTACGGAAAGACCGTGGCATTTCTTCATCAAGAAGATTCGACAAGATTTCTAAGGCATCGATTTTTGTAAGAAAGGAGGAAATGGCATTATTAATCGACGATATGAGAGACTCAAGATGAAGTATAAAAGGAATAAGAGAGATAGGTTTAATCGCCAAAAGTATAAATCGAGATAAGGAAGAGAAGTATTCGAGATAATGACAAGAAGAAGGATTCAGTAAAAAGGTATAAATCACCAATCGACGAGGAGATACTAGTCCTAAATCGAGATAGAGGAGATATCTCGTTATACCCGCAATAAACCCGGTCACTATAGTTATGATTGTCCTCAACTTACTCCAAGAGAGAGAGAAGAAAAGAGGAAGAAAAGGGATAGGAGGTATGCGAGATCAACGAGCTCTTCTAGCGAGAAAAAAAGAGGAAGTACATGAAACAACATCGTCCTCATCCTCATCCTGGATTTGGGACAGATGATGACATATGCCTAATGGCTAAAGAGGTAAACTATTACTCTTCCTCGGATAATGATTGTGATAACCTATCGAATCGATCCATGTCTTATTAACAAGCTTCTAAAAGATCTCGAAGACAGCCTTTATCTCGCTTATAAACAGATAGAAACTGAAAATTTAAGTTTAAAGAATCAAATTCTTAATCTAACAAAGGAACATCGACAGGACAAGGAAGAATGGATTGTACATTCAAGGGGGAATGTCAATCTAAGATTACTACTAGTTCCTCGTCCGAGAAAACCAATAAGTTGGAAAAAGAATTGAGTACTTTGAAAATTAAATTTTCAAATATCAATATGGAGAATGAGAATTTTAAGAAAACTAACAGAGAATTAAATCTCAAGTTAGGACATCTTAATAATTTTCATCAACAATTGATAACATCTTGATACTTCTCTTTAAGTCTTATGATAAACTGGATTAGGTTTTGATAAAAATAAACTGAATGATCCTATAAAACCAAGAATTTTTGTCAAAGCCACTAAGACTATGAAAAGACAGTAAATTAGTCCAAAGAAATCTAAGGAGCAAATCACCTCATCTAATATATCTAAAGAGAAAATACAGATGAGGAGAAATGTTTCCAAAAGAAATCTAAAGACTAAATCAAAGTCATTTTCAAAGTATAATGGTTTTGATGGAAGAAGTAAGTCATATCCATTCTTTCCAAGATATAAGACAATCACTAGAGATCAATTAAATAAAATTGATCTAGATAGTCTGATATTAGTAGACAGATATGGTTGCAAAATTCAATCACCGGTTCTCAAAACTTGGATGTGTTTATCTGGATACCTAAGTATCAACTTGACGAGAAAGGACCCAATACACAAAGGGTACCTAAGAATTAATTTGTGATTGCAGAAAAATAAGGAGATAGTTGAAAGAGAAGATGTTCTTGAAGTCATCTAGTATATAGACAGTGGATGTTCTAAGCATATGACTTATGAGAAAAGACTTCTTTCTAACTATCAGACGATAGATGGACCTCGGGTAATGTTCGGTGACAACAATTTTGGTCTAACCAAAGGAGTTGGAACTCTAATGATTGGAGATGTCCAGGTTAATGAAGTTTATTTTGTGGAAGGATTGAAGCATAATCTATTATCTGTCTCACAGTTTTGTGACAAAGGTTATTGTGTAAAATTCACTCATGATGCATGTTATATTTTGGATGGTTTAAACGAAAATATTTTTTTACTTGCCGGAGTCGACAAGGTAATATCTATGTTGCAAATTTCAAGAGTTGCCCTAAGGATACTTGTCTTATTGCTAAGAGTTCAGAAGATTTAAGTTGGCTATGGCATAAACGTCTTAGTCATTTAAATTTCAAAACTCTTAACAAAATAGCAAGAAAATCTTTAGTCAAAGGACTTCCAGATAAAATATTTTCGAAAAATCATATTTGTGATGCTTGTCAAAAAGGAAAACAGACCAAAACTTCTTTCAAAACAATAATTGGTCCCGCTGAGTAAAGGATTTTGGAACTTTTACACATGGATCTTTTTGGTCCAGCTTACACCTCTAAGTTTTAGTGGAAGAAAGTATAGTTTAGTGATTGTAGATGATTTTTCTAGATTCACTTGAGTTATTTTCTTGTACAAAAAGAATGAGATCAGAATAAAATTCCAGAATTTCTCAAAAGAATTCAAAATGAAAAAGGACTAAATATTGTCAAGATTAGAAGTGATAAAGGTACTGAGTTTCTAAACTCGTTTGTTACTAACTATTGTACTGAGAATGGTATAGCACATGAAACATCATCTGCAAGAACACCCCAGCAAAATGGAGTTGTAGAAAGGAGAAACAGAACCTTGAAGGAAGCTGCAAGGACGATGTTATCTGAGTATGAAACTCCACACAGGTTTTGGACAGAAGCCATTAATACTGCATGTTTTGTTCAAAATAGGTGTTTAGTTGTGAAAGATAAATGCAAAACTCCTTATGAAATATGGAAGGGTAGAATACCAAAAATTTCATATTTCCATATATTTGGTCAGTAAGTGTTTCATCCATAATAATGGAAAATCAAAATTAAGAACTTTTGATGCTAAGATTGCAGAAGGGATATTCTTAGGATACTCATCTGTATCCAAAGCATATAGAGTTTTTAATAAGATTACATTATGTGTAGAAGAAACACCACATGTTGTTCTTGACGAAATTTCTAAGTCCGAAAGTATGATGATGTCACCAAGATAGTCAAGATCTTAACAGATTAAATATCAAGAAATCAGTCAAGTTCTACTTACCAGAGTCGGAATCAGATGAGGAGGACACATCAGACATGAATAAAGATAAGGAAGCTGAAAGTTCTTCCATATCACCTGATCAGACGACTACACTACCAAATGGACTAGAAGATATTCCTCAAGGTAATACAGAACCAATTGATGAAAATATCTCAGATAAGACTTCATACTCAGTAAAAGATAAAGGTAAACGAGTATCAACTTATCATCCAGCTGAACAGATAATCGGAAGTCTAGATTCTGGAGTCCAGACAAGGACATAGATAAACCAAGACTGTCTGTTTAGTTGTTATGTATCTTTGCTCGAACCTAAAACTATTACTGAAGCTCTAACGGACTCCAATTGGATAAATGCAATGCAAGAAGAATTAAATCAATTTCAAAGACAAGATGTATGGGAGCTTGTTGAAAGACCTCATCATCAAAAAGTTATTGGAACAAAATGGGTTTTTAAGAACAAAAGAGATGAGAACAACATTGTGGTAAGAAATAAGGCTAGATTGGTTGCACAAGGTTATTCACAATCGAGGGAATTGATTATGATGAAACCTTTGCACCGGCTTGCTCGTCTTGAAGCCATAAGATTGTTCTTAGCTTATGTTGCTTATAAAAGATTTATTGTGTTCCAAATGGATGTGAAATCTGCATTTCTAAACGGAGTCATAGCCGAAGAGGTCTATGTAGAGCAACCTCCGTGCTTTGTCAAAGGAGACAAGGTCTACAAAGTGAGGAAAGCTCTATATGGACTTAAACAGGCCCCTAGAGCATGGTATGATACATTATCTAAGTATTTAATTCAAAATGGTTTTGTAAAAGGTAAAATAGATAGAACTTTATTTAGGAAAGAATCGATAAAGGTCTCTTGTTAGTACAAATCTATGTTGATGATATTATTTTTGGATCAACTAACCTAATCTTGTGTGAAGAATTTAGTCATCTTATGAAGAACAGATTTGGAATGTCCATGATGGGAGAGATGACATACTTTCTTGGACTTCAAATTAAGCAGAGATAAAGAAAGGAATTTTCATAAGTCAAGCAAAATACACCAAAGATCTTATTGAAAAATTTGGAATAGGTACCAGCCGAGAAGCCTAATACCTATGATGACAAATTTTTCAATGGATCCAATGAGAAAGGAGAAGACACCGATCGAGACACAAAGATAGAGGTTTAATTGGCTCTCTTTTATACTTAACTCGCTAGTAGACCCGACATTTCTTTTGCAGTGGGTGTATGTGCACGTTTTCAAGCTAAACCTAAAAAGAGTCATCTTGAAGTCGCAAAGAAGATTCTAAAGTATTTGAAAAGTACAATCTATGTAGGGTCATGTGGTATCCGGTGACGACAACTTTGAGTTGTCGTGGATACTCGATTCAGATTTTGGTGGGTGTAAGATAGATAGGAAATCTACATCTGAACTTGCCAATTTCTCGGGAAGTAAGTGTCGACTTCATGGTTGTCTAAGAAACAAACCTCTCGTAGCTACTTCTACTACCATCAGGCCGAGTACATGGCACCGGAAGTTGTTGTTCTCACTAACTGATCGATCAACAGCTAAGGGACTATAACATTATCACCAAAGATGTACCAATCTTTTGTGATAGTAATAGTGCCATAGCTATTACCCGTAACCAGATCTTACATACCAGTGCAAACATGTTGATATTCGTCATCACTTCATTCGGGATCATGTGGAAAAAGGTAATATCGAGACTTGAGAAAATCCGACCGATTATCAAAGAGCAGACTTATTAACAAAACCTCTAGCGGAGACAAGGTTCAAAGATCTTTCTTTAAAATTAGGATTATTAGATGCTACCTCAGGTGATATATAATCCAAATTGTTATATTCCATTTTGTCTCTATCGCTTATGTTATTATGTTTGGAAAATAATATCGATGTGTTAAAAATCATATGGATAATCATAGAGCTGATATCATTGATTTCCTCTAAGGAATCATGAATCAAGGATTCATCTATTGATTTAAACTAACTTGATATTTATTTGTCTAAACATAGAGTAATTCAGATAAATACATCATAGTGGTGATCGATCACAAGATGGATGAGTATGAGTACCTTGTCTAAATTACTCTAGGAGATACTAACGTTTTGTTCAAGTGTTTGGTTTTGAAATTCTCAAGTCACCGATAATAACCTTAGTAGAATGGATTACAAGAAGAAACATTTAGCGTTCAAAACCGCATACGATTAATTTTACAGGAGTTTCTTAAACTCTTATTAAAAATTATGTCTATTAAATCACATAATTAATATGTGAATTTAATTTCATAATTAGTTAATTATTCAAAAATTGAATTCACTCAAAGAGTCCTTCTTGAAATTTGTTTTAAAATTTTATAAAGGGGTCGGTTTTAAAAGATATTCTTTTAAAAATAAAAAGAGATAATATTTCAGTTTATCTCTCCAATTAATCAAAAGATTTTACAAATCAAGTTACTTCTTGTCGAGAAGTTACTATCGGACCCAAATTTTATCAAATAAAGCTTTGAAATACACCGAGTGACATTCACGCGCATAAATTGAAGGCGATTTCAAATATGAATCGTCAACAGTTCACGCGCGACATATTTAATATTATTCGTGCACTTTTCAAAATAAATCAGCATAATTGCATTTAATGCTGGCACGAAAGCCAAAATCTATACTTTTGCAGTCATTATTAGTTCTGATTAGTTTATTATTAAATCTCTCCATATAAATAGGAAAACGTGTGCATAATAACTTACGCACATAATTTTCTATTCATATTCTCTCAAAAATCTTTTTCCCTCTCAAAATCTTCCAAAACTGTTTCAATGGCGGACACTGGAAAAACCAGAATCAAGTACGAATACGATCTTGCCTCTATCAGAGATCGAACAAAATCAGAGATGTATGTAGAGTGGGATATTTCCACTGATCCAGAAACAAGAGAAATTCTTCAACTTCTCGAATCCAGAGGCTTGAAGAAATATTGTTCGATGAAACCTACCAAACCCAAAACTCTTGACGATATTGCTGCAGAATTTTTAACCAGAGCAAAATCGACAGAAACTGGGTTAGAAACTCGAATTCGAACCCTGGAAAAGAGTAGAAAGGTTCATGTATCCATTGCTGATATTGGTGAGATTTTTTGTCTAAGCACCACCGGCGGCAATCCATTTCTGTATAAGGCGGAGGAGTATTTAGAAAGTTATAAACTGATGGCAAGAAGATCCCAGAAAAATAAAACCGCAAATTTGAAAAAGGGGATGCTGAGGAGAAAATATCGACTTCTGATACTCATCTTGACGAAGTGCATACTGGGGGAGCAGCAGAGTCATGACGGATTGACTAAGCCGAGGATATGCTGTCTGAGGTCCATCATAGACGGAGCTGATATTAATTGGGCTCAGACAGTGTACTCCCGACTGATGGAGGAAAGGAAGAAGTTTGTGAAGACAGAGGTGTCAAAGGAGCTGATTAGATGGTCGCTGACCAAGATAAAAAGTATGATGGCAAGGATCACTATCATACTTGAACACAAGATTGGGACAGACAAGCTGGACTGGGAGACAAGGGTGAAGAAGTTCACCAAGCAAAAGGGTCTGCTCATCAAGGATGAGAAACCCTTTGGACCAACAGATTCAGAAGGAGACACTCCACCTCCATCACCTAAGAAGAAGGCTTCTAAAACCAAGGGAAAGAAAAAAATGGAGACAGTGTTAGCCGATGAACCCTCATCTGAGGAGGAGGAAACTGAGACTGAGGGTGAAGAGGAAGAAAAGGAGGACAGGACAGCTTCCCAAGGGGGAAGTGTCGCTGCTGGGAAGTCTGAGACGGAAACGGTGGAAGTCTCATCTGGAGAAGAGCCAGAAGAAGCCGAGCAAATCCAACCCTCCACATCATCTTCTTCCTCATCTGAGGCTGAAGACTCACCCACATCATCCCAACTTGGCGATGAAGGGGCAGACAAGGCCGCTGCCTCTGAGCCTCTAACACGGTCTACTCCCGAACGTCCAAACCAATCTCAACCCTCATCTGACCCATTTTCTTTCCTATCCACCTCACAAACAGAACCCCATCTATACTCCCTTCTTCCTAATCCTACTGGAGTCATGGGACCAACGGAGGAATCTCTTCGGGTGATTGGGAAGAAATTTCTCTTGAGAAAAGAGCACAACCTTCAAAACGAACCCAAGCTGTTGGAAGAGCTGGTTGATGTATGGCTCCTATGGAGGTTAAGGACAGGAGGCTTTGAGGAGACAGCTATCCTCATAGCCGAGGTTGGTGGGAACAACCCTGTCTATATGGGAGAAGGAAGTGTCAAGATAGCCAAGCTTAAATCCTTTACTGATATCTTAACGGAGAGCATGTTCTTCGATTATATCCTTCACGTGGTATACTGTGAGACATGCCGGCCCTCGAGGAGGCTCGTAAAAGGCAGAGGAAGAAAGACAAGGTGGAGCCGGAGACGGCTTAGGAAGGAATGGAGGTGAGAGCGATTTTGGCCGAGATGACACCGGAATGGAGCCGGAGATGGAACTTGATGGAGCTGCCGATGAGCCACCGAGATGGATACACTGGGAGGCACACATAGAATGGCAGACAGAGTCACCGCCCGGTGGAGGAGCCAACCATAATCGCACATTGGGCTGATTCTCCTCCGGCCAGACTGAAACAGATATTGATGTTCCTATGGAAATGATAGATTTTACTCTATCTTCTCGATCAAGAAGTCGCAGGACCCTCAACGTCTGTGTCTATATCCGAGTTTAACATGCTTAAGGAGGAGGTGTTAAGTCTAAAGAGAGCTAGTCCGAATGCTCTGACTTGTTCAAGAGATGATAACTTCTTCAATCAAGGAAAATATAGAAGCCGCAATTCAAGAAAAAACCAAGATTGATCTATATTTTTCTATGATCGACATGAGGAATGAGATGGCTGCAGCTTAAGACTTGATGGCCAAGGAGATGAACTCGGGATGAATGGGTCAAACAAGACGTCGCTCTCCGCCTATACCGAAATCAAGGATTGATTGAGAATCAAGTACGAGAAGCCTGGAAAGCCAAGGAGGCATCATTTCATCAAGTACTGAAAATGCAGTTGGCTATGGAGAAAGATAGGTGCATTTACGATCATTAAGAAGTTCATGGAGGATGAGTTCACGAGCCGAGGTCGGATGAAGAAACGATATGACCAGCTTGATCATAAGACAGGCATGTGAGAGAAGAACTCGTAGGACAAATTGAACAAGTAGCCACTATCGCAACACCCGTTTCTTTGATGCTAAAAAAGGGGAAGATAGTGTGCTCAAGAAAAAGGATAGACGAGCAAGATGACAAGATCATTGCCCTGAACATGAAGTTGGAGGAGCTGTCTGAAGAGCTACTCAAAGCAGAAGACGAGAGGAGGAAAGATGAGGACAAGGCAGAGGAGGTCAGAAAGATAAGAGGAGCTGAACCCAAGATCACACCCAAGATTTTTTGTGCAAGATCTCGCTCGATGACATCTCCTTCTCGGATCATCTAGAAACAGCTCAAACAGCTCAAATTCCAAAGAAAACACAAGCTGAGATAGATGAAGAGGAGAAGATCCGGAAGAGAAAAAGAAATGAAAAAGAAAAATACAAGCGACGAGATGCAAAGAAAAGGAGGGAGCAGGAGAAGGCAGCAGGAAAATTCTACGATCGCTCTTTGAGAAGATGGGTTCAGAAATTAACAGACGAGCAAGGGGAAGAAGTTCTAAGGCCATTTCATCGAAGTGAAGTAGTTCCCAAGGAAGTTCTACTAATGGCAGATCGAGGCAAAGTGGAGGCCATATGAAGTGGATCGATCTTCCAGTTCCATGTCTGCAAAGCCATTAAATGGGGACTCGATGAGAATGAAGCTTTTCATAATTGGCTGGAAGAAAAGGATCCTCATATGTATCAATATCTAATCAACCTTGCTCACAAGGAATTCAACTCTGATGTAGTCGCACCAGCTTATTCTCGATGGAACCCCCTCTAACAGAGCTGATGGTCATCTAGACCTAGAGAAGATCAAGCAGCTTATCATTAAAGCCGAATCCTTAGCTGATCTCGCAGAGGGTGGAGAAACCATATCTATAAAGAATCGAGTCTTTGACTGGCTCAAGGTTCCGTAAGAGAAACGATGGTATGACTAAATCTTTTCTTTTCTTATCCTATCTCGAATCTTGTCCGAACTTACATGAAGTCAAGTAATGGAATTCTCGTGAATAGAACTTTTGACCTATTCTCATAATCTGTTGATAAATCTTTAAATTTTCTTGAAACTTATATGTGTAACTAATCAATTCTTATAACATAACTTGACTAAGACTCTTACATAGTTAATCAAACTAAATAAAATAAATTAAGACTCCTATCTTTGATCTTTTGACCCTTACTCATAAGTTTGGTTGAACAAAGCTTTTGAATACCCGATCATCTATTTCTATGAACAAAGTGCTCTGGGTGTATGATTCTTGTGTATTACTCTGATTATCTACTTCATGATCTTATCATCATCTGATAATAAAACTAAGTGCTTCAATAATCTAACTAAGTGTCTTAAGTGTATATCCATATCTTTGAGATTACTAACATTTCTCTTTTCTTGAGCTATGTTTTAACATCATCAAAAAGGGGGAAATTGTTGGGATAAAAATATACTTAGTTTTGATGAGTTAAAGTGTAAAACTAGGATGACCATTGGAGATATCTTGTATAGTCGGTGATGTAATAAAAACACTAAATTAAGTATAGGAAGAATAAGATAGGGATGATTCAAAGGAAGTCGAAAGAGACAAGAATGTAAAAATGATGATGACATAACCAAACAAGGTAGAAGATCGATAGAAGTTCAAAACAATGACATAAGACAAGATGAAGAAGACAAGATGAAGTATCGAGACGGGGGTAAAGAATCGAGACGGGGGTGAAGAATCGCAGGGTGAAAGATTCAAACGAGGGTGAAGAATCAGACAAGCTAGAAGAGTTAGTCAAATTCAAGAGTTAGTTACAACCAAACAAGAAGCGGTTTCAAGAATCGATTAATCGATTTACATAACCAACCTCAAACAGAATCAAGGAGTTATAACCGTCATCACCGTAAGATCTATAAATAGATTCAGAGATTCAGAATTTTAGACACGAGAGAGAAACTTTGCAATATAGCAATTTTAGCACTTGAGAAATCTGAGAATTCAAAGTTCACTTCACTATCATTTGTATCATTCACAAACACACTTAGTGTTCATCCATTTTCAGTGTTTATAGAACACCATTTTCTTTGTAAATCTTCAAAAGCCAAATAGAGATAGCATCAACTTGTAAGGCTGAAGATATACGTTGTAAGTGATGAAAGAAAGAAAGAAGAAAGACAGTAAGTAGAGTCCCTTCTTCAAGTTGAAGGAGGAGAGTGGACGTAGGATCGTTTGATCCGAACCACTATAAATCTGGTGTTATTTCTTTCAGTTTTTTACTTATTTACTTTGATTATTTCTTGATCGCAAATTCAATTTATCGATAAAGCTTTAGATCCTATTTGAAGTGAGTTTAATCAAAATTATTTCCGCTGTTAAAACTGATTTTGGAGTTGATAGATTGTCTAAGCTCGAAAAAGTTTTTGATAATCTATTCATCCCCCCCTTCTAGATTATCATTAGAGGGCATCTCGTTTTTGTGTTTAAACTCTTTCTAAAAGGGACCTAACAAGTGGTATCGGAGCAAGTTGTTGTCATTACGATAGAAGATTTGTGGGTCTTGAAATTTCGAGTTCTTGTTGAAATCTGATTTCTTATCATTGAGTCACTAACATTTCGATAAAGTAAATCGTTTAGCATCTTGAATTACGATGTCTTCGTTAAAAGTAAGAAATCCAGGAGTTTGCGGAGTTTTCTATCGAAGAATATGACTATTGGAAGTTCAGAATGGAGAATCATTTGAAGGCCATTCATGACCGTATGGAAGAGGTTCTTGAGGAAGGTCCGATAAAATTCTATCATGGAGTTGTTAGCACTGGAGCAGAATCTTCTGTTACAAGAAGTCAACAAGAAAAGAAGAGTGCTGAGTTAACTACTGATGAAAGGAAAATTCACAATTTGGATCAGGTAGCAAGGACAGAAATTATAGAGACATTGAGCAAAGACTGGATAGAAAAGGTAAAGAGATGTAAAATCTGCTAAGGATATGTGGGAGACTCTTGCAAATGTCTCTGTGAAGGGTCGTAACAAGTTAAAGAAAATAAGTCGCGATCCGTTTTACATGCATTTGACACATTCAAGATGAAAGATGGAGAAACTGTGGATCAATTGGATGTGAGATTGACTAATCTAGTGAACAAAGCTGCTGATTTGGGTAAAACCTACACTGAGAAAGAAATTAATAATAAGGTACTCAGATCATTGAGCAAAAGATGGAGGGAAAAAGCAAATATTCTCAAAGCAACACAGAACCTGTCATCTATATCACATCATACTCTATTTTCTCATCGAAAGCATTGGAATATGATATACACATTGAAGATGAAGAAGATGGCAGAGTCATCTACTTCTGGAAAGACTGTGGCATTTCTTCATCAAGAAGATTCTGACAAGATTTCTAAGGCATCAGATTTGTCAGTAAAGGAGGAAATGGCATTATTAATCAGACGATATGAGAGACTCAAGATGAAGTATAAAAGGAATAAGAGAGATAGGTTTAATCGCCAAAAGTATAAATCAGATAAGGAAGAGAAGTATTCAGATAATGACAAGAAGAAGGATTCAAAAAAAGGTATAAATCACCAATCGACGAGGAGATACTAGTCCTAAATCGAGATAGAGGAGATATCTCTGTTATACCTGCAATAAACCCGGTCACTATAGTTATGATTGTCCTCAACTTACTCCAAGAGAGAGAGAAGAAAAGAGGAAGAAAAGGGATAGGAGGTATGCAGATCAACGAGCTCTTCTAGCAGAAAAAGAGGAAGTACATGAAACAACATCGTCCTCATCCTCATCCTGGATTTGGAGCAGAGATGATGACATATGCCTAATGGCTAAAGAGGTAAACTATTACTCTTCCTCGGATAATGATTGTGATAACCTATCTGAATCTGATCCATGTCTTATTAACAAGCTTCTAAAAGATCTGAAGACAGCTTTATCTGCTTATAAACAGATAGAAACTGAAAATTTAAGTTTAAAGAATCAAATTCTTAATCTAACAAAGGAACATCGACAGGGGACAAGGAAGAACTGGATTGTACATTCAAGGGGAATGTCAATCTAAGATTACTACTAGTTCCTCGTCTGAGAAAACCAATAAGTTGGAAAAAGAATTGAGTACTTTGAAAATTAAATTTTCAAATATCAATATGGAGAATGAGAATTTTAAGAAAACTAACAGAGAATTAAATCTCAAGTTAGGACATCTTAATAATTTTCAGTCAACAATTGATAACATCTTCAGTACTTCTCAGAAGTCTTATGATAAATCTGGATTAGGTTTTGATAAAAATAAACTGAATGATCCTATAAAACCAAGAATTTTTGTCAAAGCCACTAAGACTATGAAAAAGACAGAAATTAGTCCAAAGAAATCTAAGGAGCAAATCACCTCATCTAATATATCTAAAGAGAAAATACAGATGAGGAGAAATGTTTCCAAAAGAAATCTAAAGACTAAATCAAAGTCATTTTCAAAGTATAATGGTTTTGATGGAAGAAGTAAGTCATATCCATTCTTTCCAAGATATAAGACAATCACTAGAGATCAATTAAATAAAATTGATCTAGATAGTCTGATATTAGTAGACAGATATGGTTGCAAAATTCAATCACCGGTTACGAAAAACTTGGATGTGTTTAT
Organism: Paraleonurus japonicus; assembly: GCA_030762865.1. Classification (NCBI taxonomy): domain Eukaryota; kingdom Viridiplantae; phylum Streptophyta; class Magnoliopsida; order Lamiales; family Lamiaceae; genus Paraleonurus; species Paraleonurus japonicus. The sequence continues at coordinate 16,914,031 of CM061059.1, forward strand.
CTCGGATACCTAAGTATCAACTTGACGAGAAAGGACCCAATACACAAAGGGTACCTAAGAATTAATTTGTGATTGCAGAAAAATAAGGAGATAGTTGAAAGAGAAGATGTTCTTGAAGTCATCTAGTATATAGACAAAGTGGATGTTCTAAGCATATGACTTATGAGAAAAGACTTCTTTCTAACTATCGACGATAGATGGACCTCGGGTAATGTTCGGTGACAACAATTTTGGTCTAACCAAAGGAGTTGGAACTCTAATGATTGGAGATGTCCAGGTTAATGAAGTTTATTTTGTGGAAGGATTGAAGCATAATCTATTATCTCTCTCTCTGAGTTTTGTGACAAAGGTTATTGTGTAAAATTCACTCATGATGCATGTTATATTTTGGATGGTTTAAACGAAAATATTTTACTTGCTGGAGTCAGACAAGGTAATATCTATGTTGCAAATTTCAAGAGTTGCCCTAAGGATACTTGTCTTATTGCTAAGAGTTCGAGGAAGATTTAAGTTGGCTATGGCATAAACGTCTTAGTCATTTAAATTTCAAAACTCTTAACAAAATAGCAAGAAAATCTTTAGTCAAAGGACTTCCAGATAAAATATTTTCGAAAAATCATATTTGTGATGCTTGTCAAAAAGGAAAACAGACCAAAACTTCTTTCAAAACAATAATTGGTCCTGCTTCAGAAAGGATTTTGGAACTTTTACACATGGATCTTTTTGGTCCAGTTACACCTCTAAGTTTTAGTGGAAGAAAGTATAGTTTAGTGATTGTAGATGATTTTTCTAGATTCACTTGAGTTATTTTCTTGTACAAAAAGAATGAGACTGTAACAAAAATTCCAGAATTTCTCAAAAGAATTCAAAATGAAAAAGGACTAAATATTGTCAAGATTAGAAGTGATAAAGGTACTGAGTTTCTAAACTCGTTTGTTACTAACTATTGTACTGAGAATGGTATAGCACATGAAACATCATCTGCAAGAACACCCCAGCAAAATGGAGTTGTAGAAAGGAGAAACAGAACCTTGAAGGAAGCTGCAAGGACGATGTTATCTCGAGTATGAAACTCCACAGGTTTTGGACAAGCCATTAATCTTGCATGTTTTGTTCAAAATAGGTGTTTAGTTGTGAAAGATAAATGCAAAACTCCTTATGAAATATGGAAGGGTAGAATACCAAAAATTTCATATTTCCATATATTTGGTTTGTAAGTGTTTCATCCATAATAATGGAAAATCAAAATTAAGAACTTTTGATGCTAAGATTGCGGAAGGGATATTCTTAGGATACTCATACGTATCCAAAGCATATAGAGTTTTTAATAAGATTACATTATGTGTAGAAGAAACACCACATGTTGTTCTTTGAGAAATTTCTAAGTCCGAAAGTATGAGATGATGTCACCAAGATAGTGAAGATCTTAACAGATTAAATATCAAGAAATCAGTCAAGTTCTACTTACCAGAGTCGGAATCAGATGAGGAGGACACATCAGACATGAATAAAGATAAGGAAGCTGAAAGTTCTTCCATATCACCTGATCAGACGACTACACTACCAAATGGACTAGAAGATATTCCTCAAGGTATCTGAGAACCAATTGATGAAAATATCTCGAGATAAGACTTCATACTCAGTAAAAGATAAAGGTAAACGAGTATCAACTTATCATCCAGCTGAACAGATAATCGGAAGTCTAGATTCTGGAGTCCAGACAAGGACATAGATAAACCAAGACTGTCTGTTTAGTTGTTATGTATCTTTGCTCGAACCTAAAACTATTACTGAAGCTCTAACGGACTCCAATTGGATAAATGCAATGCAAGAAGAATTAAATCAATTTCAAAGACAAGATGTATGGGAGCTTGTTGAAAGACCTCATCATCAAAAAGTTATTGGAACAAAATGGGTTTTTAAGAACAAAAGAGATGAGAACAACATTGTGGTAAGAAATAAGGCTAGATTGGTTGCACAAGGTTATTCACAATCAGAGGGAATTGATTATGATGAAACCTTTGCACCAGTTGCTCGTCTTGAAGCCATAAGATTGTTCTTAGCTTATGTTGCTTATAAAAGATTTATTGTGTTCCAAATGGATGTGAAATCTGCATTTCTAAACGGAGTCATAGCCGAAGAGGTCTATGTAGAGCAACCTCCAGGCTTTGTCAAAGGAGACAAGGTCTACAGGCTGAGGAAAGCTCTATATGGACTTAAACAGGCCCCTAGAGCATGGTATGATACATTATCTAAGTATTTAATTCAAAATGGTTTTGTAAAAGGTAAAATAGATAGAACTTTATTTAGGAAAGAATCTGATAAAGGTCTCTTGTTAGTACAAATCTATGTTGATGATATTATTTTTGGATCAACTAACCTAATCTTGTGTGAAGAATTTAGTCATCTTATGAAGAACAGATTTGGAATGTCCATGATGGGAGAGATGACATACTTTCTTGGACTTCAAATTGCTGAGACAAAGAAAGGAATTTTCATAAGTCAAGCAAAATACACCAAAGATCTTATTGAAAAATTTGGAATAGGTACCAGTAGAGAAGCGAGAATACCTATGATGACAAATTTTTCAATGGATCCAGATGAGAAAGGAGAAGACACCGATCAGATACAAAAGTATAGAGGTTTAATTGGCTCTCTTTTATACTTAATCGCTAGTAGACGACATTTCTTTTGCGGTGGGTGTATGTGCACGTTTTCAAGCTAAACCTAAAAAGAGTCATCTTGAAAGCTGCAAAGAAGATTCTAAAGTATTTGAAAAGTACAATCTATGTAGGGTTGTGGTATCCGGTGGACGACAACTTTGAGTTGTCGGGATACTCAGATTCAGATTTTGGTGGGTGTAAGATAGATAGGAAATCTACATCTGGAACTTGCCAATTTCTCGGGAAGTAAGTGACTTCATGGTTGTCTAAGAAACAAACCTCTCGTAGCTACTTCTACCATCGAAGCCGAGTACATGGCGGTGGAAGTTGTTGTTCTCGGCTAACTGGATCGAGTCAATGGCTAAGGGACTATAACATTATCACCAAAGATGTACCAATCTTTTGTGATAGTAATAGTGCCATAGCTATTACCCGAAACCGATCTTACATACCAGTGCAAACATGTTGATATTCGTCATCACTTCATTCGGGATCATGTGGAAAAAGGTAATATCGAGACTTGAGAAAATCCTCGACCGATTATCAAAAAGCAGAGACTTATTAACAAAACCTCTAGCGGAGACAAGGTTCAAAGATCTTTCTTTAAAATTAGGATTATTAGATGCTACCTCGGTGATATATAATCCAAATTGTTATATTCCATTTTGTCTCTATCGCTTATGTTATTATGTTTGGAAAATAATATCGAGATGTGTTAAAAATCATATGGATAATCATAGAGCTGATATCATTGATTTCCTCTAAGGAATCATGAATCAAGGATTCATCTATTGATTTAAACTAACTTGATATTTATTTGTCTAAACATAGAGTAATTGACATAAAATACATCATAGTCGGTGATCGATCACAAGACAGATGAGTATGAGTACCTTGTCTAAATTACTCTAGGAGATACTAACGTTTTGTTCAAGTGTTTGGTTTCAGGAAATTCTGAAGTCAGCTGATAATAACCTTAGTAGAATGGATTACAAGAAGAAACAGAGGCGACGTTCAAAACCAGAGATACGATTAATTTTACAGGAGTTTCTTAAACTCTTATTAAAAAATTATGTCTATTAAATCACATAATTAATATGTGAATTTAATTTCATAATTAGTTAATTATTCAAAAATTGAATTCACTCAGTAGTCCTTCTTGAAATTTGTTTTAAAATTTTATAAAGGGTTCGGTTTTAAAAGATATTCTTTTAAAAATAAAAAGAGATAATATTTCAGTTTATCTCTCCAATTAATCAAAAGATTTTACAAATCAAGTTACTTCTTGTCAGAGAAGTTACTATCGGACCAAATTTTATCAAATAAAGCTTTGAAATACACCGAGTGACATTCACGCGCATAAATTGAAGGCGATTTTCGAAATATGAATCGTCAACAGATTCACGCGCGACATATTTAATATTATTCGTGCACTTTTCAAAATAAATCAGCATAATTGCATTTAATGCTGGCACGAAAGCCAAAATCTATACTTTTGCAGTCATTATTAGTTCTGATTAGTTTATTATTAAATCTCTCCATATAAATAGGAAAACGTGTGCATAATAACTTACGCACATAATTTTCTATTCATATTCTCTCAAAAATCTTTTTCCCTCTCAAAATCTTCCAAAACTGTTTCAATGGCGGACACTGGAAAAACCAGAATCAAGTACGAATACGATCTTGCCTCTATCAGAGATCGAACAAAATCAGAGATGTATGTAGAGTGGGATATTTCCACTGATCCAGAAACAAGAGAAATTCTTCAACTTCTCGAATCCAGAGAGGCTTGAAGAAATATTGTTCGATGAAACCTACCAAACCCAAAACTCTTGACGATATTGCTGCAGAATTTTTAACCGAGCAAAATCGGATGTAAACCTGAGTTAGAAACTCGAATTCGAACCACGGAAAAGAGTAGAAAGGTTCATGTATCCATTGCTGATATTGGTGAGATTTTTGTCTAAGCACCACCGGCGGCAATCCATTTCGTATAAGGCGGAGGAGTATTTAGAAAGTTATAAACGATGGCAAGAAGATCCCGAGGAAAAATAAAACCGCAAATTTGAAAAAGGGGATCTTTGAGGAGAAAATATCGACTTCCGATACTCATCTTGACGAAGTGCATACTTGGGGAGCAGCAGAGTCATGACGGATTGACTAAGCCGAGGATATCTTTGTCGAGGTCCATCATAGACGGAGCTGATATTAATGGGCTCAGAAAGTGTACTCCCCGACCGATGGAGGAAAGGAAGAAGTTTGTGAAGACAGAGGTGTCAAAGGAGCTGATTAGATGGTCGCTGACCAAGATAAAAAGTATGATGGCAAGGATCACTATCATACTTGAACACAAGATTGGGATGCACAAAGCCGGATCGGGAGACAAGGGTGAAGAAGTTCACCAAGCAAAGGGTCTCTGCTCATCAAGGATGAGAAACCCTTTGGACCAACAGATTCGAAGGAGACACTCCACCTCCATCACCTAAGAAGAAGGCTTCTAAAACCAAGGGAAAGAAAAAAATGGAGACAGTGTTAGCCGATGAACCTCATCCGAGGAGGAGGAAATCGAGGCGAGGGTGAAGAGGAAGAAAAAAGGAGGGGAGGACTGCTTCCCAAGGGGAAGTGTCGCCGCCGGGAAGTCTCGAGACGGAAACGGTGGAAGTCTCATCCGGAGAAGAGCCGAGGAAGAAGCCGAGCAAATCCAACCCTCCACATCATCTTCTTCCTCATCCGAGGCTGAAGACTCACCCACATCATCCCAACTTGGCGATGAAGGGGCAGACAAGGCCGCTGCCTCTGAGCCTCTAACACGGTCTACTCCCGAACGTCCAAACCAATCTCAACCCTCATCTGACCCATTTTCTTTCCTATCCACCTCACAAACAGAACCCCATCTATACTCCCTTCTTCCTAATCCTACTGGAGTCATGGGACCAACGGAGGAATCTCTTCGGGTGATTGGGAAGAAATTTCTCTTGAGAAAAGAGCACAACCTTCAAAACGAACCCAAGCTGTTGGAAGAGCTGGTTGATGTATGGCTCCTATGGAGGTTAAGGACGGGGAGGCTTTGAGGAGACAGCTATCCTCATAGCTGAGGTTGGTGGGAACAACCTGTCTATATGGGAGAAGGAAGTGCTGAAGATAGCCAAGCTTAAATCCTTTACAGATATCTTAACGGAGAGCATGTTCTTCGATTATATCCTTCACAGGGTATACTTCGTAGACATGCCAGCTACTGAGGAGGCTCAGAAAAAGGCAGAGGAAGAAAGACAAGTGGAGCCGGAGACGGCTAGGAAGGAATGGAGGCTGAGCCGATTTTGGCGGAGATGACACCGGAATGGAGCCGGAGATGGAACTTGATGGAGAGTGCCGATGAGCCACCGAGATGGATACAGGTGGGAGGCACACATAGAACAGGCAGCGAGTCACCGCCGGTGGAGGAGCCAACCATAATCGCACATTGGGCTGATTCTCCTCCAGCCAGATCAAACAGATATTGATGTTCCTATGGAAATGATAGATTTTACTCTATCTTCTCGATCGGAAGAAGTCGCAGGACCCTCAACGTCCGTGTCTATATCCGAGTTTAACATGCTTAAGGAGGAGGTGTTAAGTCTAAAGAGAGCTAGTCTCGAATGCTCTCTGACTTGTTCAAGAGATGATAACTTCTTCAATCAAGGAAAATATAGAAGCGCAATTCAAGAAAAAACCAAGATTGATCTATATTTTTCTATGATCGAGACATGAGAGACAGATGGCTGCAGATTAAGACAGCGATGGCCAAGGAGATGAACTCGGGATGAATGGGTCAAACAAAGATGCGTTCGCTCTGCCTATACCGAAATCAAGGATTGATTGAGAATCAAGTACGAGAAGCTGGAAAGCCAAGGAGGCATCATTTCATCAAGAAACCGAAAATGCGATTGGCTATGGAGAAAGATAGGCGGGGCAGCGATCATTAAGAAGTTCATGGAGGATGAGTTGAGGCGAGCCGAGGTCGGACGGAAGAAACGATATGACCAGCTTGATCATAAGACGGGGCATGTGAGAGAAGAACTCGTAGGACAAATTGAACAAGTAGCCACTATCTGCAACACCCGTTTCTTTGCCGATGCTAAAAAGGGGGAAGATAGTGTGCTCAAGAAAAGGATAGACGAGCAAGATGACAAGATCATTGCCCGAACATGAAGTTGGAGGAGCTACATCAAGAGCTACCGAAGAGAAGACGAGAGGAGGAAAGATGAGGACAAGGCAGAGGAGGTCAGAAAGATAAGAGGAGCTGAACCCAGTATCACAGCCAAGGATTTTTTTGTGCAAGATCCTGCTCAGATGACATCTCCTTCTGGATCATCTAGAACAGCTCAAACAGCTCAAATTCCAAAGAAAACACAAGCTGAGATAGATGAAGAGGAGAAGATCCGGAAGAGAAAAAGAAATGAAAAAGAAAAATACAAGCGACGAGATGCAAAGAAAAGGAGGGAGCAGGAGAAGGCAGCAGGAAAATTCTACGATCGCTCTTTGAGAAGATGGGTTCAGAAATTAACAGACGAGCAAGGGGAAGAAGTTCTAAGGCCATTTCATCGAAGTGAAGTAGTTCCCAAGGAAGTTCTACTAATGGCAGATCAGGCAAAGTGGAGGCCATATGAAGTGGACTGGATCTTCCAGTTCCATGTCTGCAAAGCCATTAAATGGGGACTCGATGAGAATGAAGCTTTTCATAATTGGCTGGAAGAAAAGGATCCTCATATGTATCAATATCTAATCAACCTTGCTCACAAGGAATTCAACTCGATGTAGTCGCACCAGCTTATTCTCGAGATGGAACCCCCCTCTAAGTACCGATGGTCATCTAGACCTAGAGAAGATCAAGCGACTTATCATTAAAGCCGAATCCTTAGCCGATCTCGCAGAGGGTGGAGAAACCATATCTATAAAGAATCGAGTCTTTGGTCGGGCTCAAGGTTCCGTAAGAGAAACGATGGTATGACTAAATCTTTTCTTTTCTTATCCTATCTGAATCTTGTCTGAACTTACATGAAGCTGAAGTAATGGAATTCTGTGAATAGAACTTTTGACCTATTCTCATAATCTGTTGATAAATCTTTAAATTTTCTTGAAACTTATATGTGTAACTAATCAATTCTTATAACATAACTTGACTAAGACTCTTACATAGTTAATCAAACTAAATAAAATAAATTAAGACTCCTATGCTGATCTTTTGACCCTTACTCATAAGCTGGTTGAACAAAGCTTTTTGAATACCTGATCATCTATTTCTATGAACAAAGTGCTCTGGGTGTATGATTCTTGTGTATTACTCTGATTATCTACTTCATGATCTTATCATCATCTGATAATAAAACTAAGTGCTTCAATAATCTAACTAAGTGTCTTAAGTGTATATCCATATCTTTGAGATTACTAACATTTCTCTTTTCTTGAGCTATGTTTTAACATCATCAAAAAGGGGGAAATTGTTGGGATAAAAATATACTTAGTTTTGATGAGTTAAAGTGTAAAACTAGGATGACCAGCTGGAGATACTGTATAGTCAGCTGATGTAATAAAAACACTAAATTAAGTATAGGAAGAATAAGATAGGGATGATTCAAAGGAAGTCAGAAAGAGACAAGAACAGAAAACAGATGATGACATAACCAAACAAGGTAGAAGATCAGATAGAAGTTCAAAACAATGACATAATCAGACAAGATGAAGTATCAGACAGGGTAAAGAATCAGACAGGGTGAAGAATCAGACAGGGTGAAAGATTCAAACAGGGTGAAGAATCAGACAAGCTAGAAGAGTTAGTCAAATTCAAGAGTTAGTTACAACCAAACAAGAAGCGGTTTCAAGAATCGATTAATCAGTTACAACCAACCTCAAACAGAATCAAGGAGTTATAACCGTCATCAACAGAAGATCTATAAATAGATTCAGAGATTCAGAATTTTAGACACGAGAGAGAAACTTTGCAATATAGCAATTTTAGCACTTGAGAAATCTGAGAATTCAAAGTTCACTTCACTATCATTTGTATCATTCACAAACACACTTAGTGTTCATCCATTTTCAGGTGTTTATAGAACACCATTTTCTTTGTAAATCTTCAAAAGCCAAATAGAGATAGCATCAACTTGTAAGGCTGAAGATATACGTTGTAAGTGAAGAAAGAAAGAAAGAAGAAAGACAGTAAGTAGAGTCCCTTCTTCAAGTTGAAGGAGGAGAGTGGACGTAGGATCGTTTGATCCGAACCACTATAAATCTGGTGTTATTTCTTTCAGTTTTTTACTTATTTACTTTGATTATTTCTTGATCGCAAATTCAATTTATCTGATAAAGCTTTAGATCCTATTTGAAGTGAGTTTAATCAAAATTATTTCCATTTGTTAAAACCGATTTTGGAGTTGATAGATTATCTAAGCTCGAAAAAGTTTTTGATAATCTATTCATCCCCCCCTTCTAGATTATCATTAGAGGGCATCTCGTTTTCGTGTTTAAACTATTTCTAAAAGGGACCTAACAGACCCACTTTATTCTTGCCTGCAACTCAAACCCACTACAATTAATTTACAGGAGGCACAAGGATATCAGATTGCAGGAAATCTTATGGATGCTTCGGGAGCAGCAATAACCTCCCACTGATTAGCACCCGGTAATCCCGCTCCACTTATTATGTAATTCTTTATGGTGCAAGTTATTTTGATTGTACATTTGTGCTAGGGACTAGCACTTGTTTAAGTGTGTGTGTGTGGGGGGGGGGGGGTTTGACAGCTTTCATTGTTGTTTTTGTTTATTTTGTTATTTCTTGGGTTTCTTGTGTTGAGTTGCTGTGTAGTGTTATTGTTGTTTAGTTTTGACATGTTGGTGCACTTTTTGTGGAGTTCGAGCATGATAGTTGAGCACTTAACTGTTGATGTAGCTGCTGATTTTTTTTGTTAAATATGCTGAAAACGTGGATTGCATGTCTTGATTGGTGATTGCATTTGTATTCATGTGTTAGTCATAGAATTGAGTCGATTGTTAGTTGCTTGGTTTTGACATTACAACTTGATAATTTGTTCTTGGTAGTTGTTTTGGTCTTTTGGAAAAGTGAAGTTTGGATTGGTGCCTAAAGTTGAAAATGTTGAATTTTGTGGTTGGAGGAAAAATAAATATAAAGAGTTTTAGTTGAAGAATTGTGAAAAAAATAACGAGGGCCCGATACGGCTGCTTGCTCTTGGGGGCTCAAGTGTAAAAAAAAAAGAAAGAAAAAAAGAACACGAAAAAGCTAAAACGCAAGAGTGTTGTGGAGCCGCGAGCCCTCGTTTGAAAATAAAAAAAATTAGGAAAAAAAAGAAATAAAGAAGTTAGGCACCACTCGAATTTGTACTTTGAAGGAAGACTGAATCGAACTTATTTGAGAACAAGTTGTTAGGGAGTTTTGGAGATGACTTGAGTAGCTAAGAGTAGATGAGACTCTATGATTGATTGTGAGTATAAGTTGTGTTGGTCCCGTTTAGCCCTCGTTTGAAAATAAAAAAAATTAGGAAAAAAATGAAATAAAGAAGTTAGGCACCACTCGAATTTGTACTTTGAAGGAAGACTGAATCGAACTTATTTGAGAACAAGTTGTTAGGGAGTTTTGGAGATGACTTGAGTAGCTAAGAGTATATGAGACTCTATGATTTATTGTGAGTATAAGTTGTGTTGGTCCCGTTTAGTTGAGTAGATTAAAAGAAATTTGAGTCAGCCTTCTAGGAAAAATCTAGAAGGGGGGGTTGAATAGATTTTTCAGATTTTTCAAATCTTTCAAAATATATTCAAAACACCAAAGTGACACAGCGAAAATTCAACTTAAAACTCAACTTTAATAAGATCAAAAGCACACTGATATTTAGTCTAACTTTAATTCTGAAATTAATCTTCAATTGATAAACTGGAAATTGAGAGAAACAGGTAAGTAATAGAAAAGAATAAAGAACACCAGATTTATAGTAGTTCGAATTATGAACAATCCTACATCCACTCTCCTCCTTCAACTTGAAGAAGGGACTCTGCTTACCACTTACTTACTTACTTACTTTCAACTTACAGCTTACAATTCGTAAAGATCTTCAAATCTTCAATCTCCTAAATCCTTCTCTAAAATCTTACTATTACAGTGAATATTGAACTTTGAAGATTACAAGTAAAGTGTTCTATAAACACTTAGAACTTTTTGAAAACTCTTTTGAAAAACTTGTAAATTGATTGTGATAGAAATCTGAGTAGTGAATAATGTGTAAATCGAATTTGCATAAGTATGTTAAAAAAAATAAGAACTAGACCTATTTATAAGTCTGAAAAGACAGTTAGTTTGTTAGTCAGTTCTAACAAACTAAAAACTACTCAACAAACTTAATCAAGACTAGGTAGATAGATTGTTCTATGTTTAGTTTTGGTCAGTTCAATCTTATCTAGACCATTAGAAATTTGATTCACTTTATCTGAAAAGGAATACAATTCATCAAAAACCACATGAGGAGTTTCCTCCACACAAAGAGTTGTCTTGTTGAAAACTCTAAATGCCTTGGAAGTGTTGGAATATCCCAAAAATATTCCATCAGCTGCCTTAGCATCAAAAGTTCTCAGCTTAGATTTCCCATTGTTATGGATGAAACATTTACAACCAAAAGCTTTAAAATATAAGATTCTTGGAATCTTACCCTTCCAAATCTCATATGGAGTTTTACCCTTGTCTTTAACAACCAAGCACCTGTTCTGGGTATAACAAGCTGTATTGATGGCTTCAGCCCAGAACCTGTGAGGGGTCTCATACTCAGCTAACATGCTCCCGGCTGCCTCCTTCAAGGTTCTATTCCTTCTTTCAACCACTCCATTTTGTTGAGGAGTTCTTGCTGATGATGTCTCATGAATAATTCCACACTCATTGAAAAAGTTAGATAAACAAGAATTTAAAAATTCAGTGCCCTTATCACTCCTTATTTTAATAATATTAACACCCTTCTCATTTTGAATCTGTCTGAACAGATCAGGAATCTTATTTATAGTCTCATTCTTCTTGAAAAGAAATATAACCCAAGTGTATCTAGAAAAATCATCTATCACAACAAGAGTATATTTCCTTCCACTGAAGCTGAGAGGTGAAACAGGTCCAAACAGATCAAGATGAAGTAGTTGTAAAACTCTTTTAGATGATGAGGTGTTAATACTCTTAAATGAGTATCTAGGTTGTTTACCTTTTTGACATGCATCACATTTCAGATCAGAAGTAAAAATTTTCTCAGGTAATCCCTTAACAAGATTCTTCTTAGCCAGCTTACTAAGGGTCTTGAAGTTCAGATGACTAAGCCTCTTGTGCCATAGCCAGCTGAGGTCATCTCCACCCTTAGCTATCAGACAAGTATCTTTAGGGCAACTATTAAAGTTGGCCACATAGACATTACCATGTCTGAAGCCAGTTAGAAGTACCTTGTCTGAGGAACTATCTAAGGTATCACATTTATCTTTAGAAAATTTTTCAAGAAAACCTTTATCACAAAGTTGGGAAACAGATAGTAGATTATGTTTTAAACCTTCAACAAAATATACCTCAGATACCTGAATATCCTTGATAATCAGAGTACCTACTCCTTTAGTCTTTCCACAATTGTTGTCTCCAAATAATACTCTAGGACCATCAATGTTCTGAAAATTTGATAGTAGCTTCTTGTTGTAAGTCATATGTTGTGAACAACCACTGTCTATGTACCATATAGAAGCTTAAGATCTCTTCCTTGAGTGATGATCCCTGTGAATCCTGAAAAACAGATTAGTTGTAAGGTACCCTAGTGATCTTGGGTCCTCGAGGGTCAAACATCACTTTAGGTAACCAGACAAATATCTCATTTTCTAATAAATCAGACTTAAGTTGCCTACCAAATCTGTCTACAATTATATCACATGAAGATGACAAATTATTGTAATCAGATTTAGTAATCTTCTTGAACTTAGAAAAAGTAGGATAGCATCTGCTTCTCCCATCAAAAGGACTATAATAAGAATTTCTTATTGTCTTAGCTCTTGAAATTCTCTTGGTCTGATAAGGAGTCCTCAGTTGAATTTTTATTTTCAGACTGGGAGATGCAGTCCTTATCTGACTAAGTGGTTTCCAAGGACCAATTCTAATCTCTTTTGAGTTTTCAGATGCCTTCACAAATTTCCTAGGTTTCTGAACATCTGATTTATTATTCCTATCATAACCAAGACCTGTTTTGTCATGGGATTTTTGAGAAGTATTAAAGATGTGATCTATTGCTGATTGTGAATTATTAAGTTGACTTATTTTGAAGACAAGCTTCTCATTGTCTTTCTTAATTAATTCATTTTCAGCATAGATTGTTTCAAATTTGTCTTTTAAAGATTTCAACTCATTTTCTAATCTTTCAGACAAGTTGACTGATGTACTAGCCTCAGCCTGGGTTAAACATTCCCCCTTGAATGTTTCCTCAGATTTTGAGTAGTTCACCACCTTCTTGCCTTTAATTAAAATCTGAATTTCATCTTTTAAAGTCAAATTTTCTGACTCTAGCTGTTTATAAGCAGCCAAGGACATCTTTAAATCTTTCAATAATCCTTGAATAACAGTTTGATCATTATCTGAAATAGATTTATAGGAATCATTATCAGAAGAAGAATAATAGACTACCTCTTTGGCCATGAGACAAACTTCATCGTCTGATCCAAAATCAGATGAGGATGAGGATGATGATGATTTTCTGGATTCCTTTTCTTCAGTCAGAAGAGCTCTTTGATCTGCAAATCTCTTGTCTCTCTTTTTCCTTTTCTCTTCCCTTTCCTTAGGAGTCAGCTGAGGACAATCATAACTGAAATGTCCTAGCTTGTTACAAGTGTAGAAAGTGTCACTCCTATCTGTTTTAGAGCTAGTAGGATTTCTTTTAGCAGGAGATCTGAATCTCCTTGTCTGGCTCCTACTTTTGTCATCATCTGTAGAATCATCTTCCTTTCTTCTTGATTTGGATCTGGATTTGTCCTTACCTGCAAACCTCAATTTGTTACGCTTATATTTCATTCTTAATCTGTCATACCTTTTGGTGAGCAATGTCATCTGCTCCTTCAGAGATAAGTCAGCTCCTACAGACTCAGCTGTCATCTTGTCTTCTTTGTTGACAAAAGCAACAGATTTGGATGAGGTGCTTGACTCCATCTCATCTTTCTCATCTTCTATCTGAATGTCTTCTCATCTTCTATCTGAATGTCATACTCTAAAGCTTTAAGATGAGAAAATAAGGTATGATGAGAAATAGAAGATAAATTTTGGGTTGCTTTAAGGATATTAGACTTTTCACTCCATCTCTTGGTCAAAGATCTCAGTATCTTATTATTGATCTCATTTTCTGTAAAGCTCTTTCCTAGATCAGCTGCTTTGTTAAGAAGATTTGTTAATCTCACATCTAGCTGATCCACTGTTTCATTTTCCTTCATCTTGAAGGTATCAAAGGCATGTAGTACAGACTGCAGCTTATTCTCTTTCACTTGTCAGATCCTTCACAAACATTTGCAAGTGTCTGCCACATCTCCTTAGCTGATTTGCATCTTTTGACTTTCTCAATCCAGTCTTTACTCAGAGTTTCAATTATTTCAGTCCTAGCTACCTGATCTAGGTTGTGGATTTTTCTCTCATCACTTGTCAGTTCTGAGCTCTTTTTCTTTTGTCTGACTCTTGATTCGACTGATTCAGTGCCATTGCTGGTGCCTCCATGATAAAATTTAATAGGTCCTTCTTCAAGAACCTCCTCCATCCTATCATGGATAGCCTTGAGATGATTTTCCATTCTGAATTTCCAATAGTCATATTCTTCAATTGAAAATTCAGATAGACTTCTGGATTTCTTGTTCTTGCCTGAAGACATGATGAGATAGGAAAACAAAACACTCCACAATCTTGTTAGTAGCACAGTTAGTAAAAATAAAGAAGATGAAGATAATCAAGAACAAATTTCAGAATCTTGGTTAAGACCTAAAATCAATATCAGAACAGCTAAACACTGCTCTGATACCACTTGTTGGTCCCGTTTAGTTGAGTAGATTAAAAGAAATTTGAGTCAGCCTTCTAGGAAAAATCTAGAGAGGAGGGGGGGGTTGAATAGATTTTTCAAATCTTTCAAAATATATTCAAAACACCAAAGTGACACAGCGGAAATTCAACTTAAAACTCAACTTTAATAAGATCAAAAGCACACTATTATTTAGTCTAACTTTAATTCTGAAATTAATCTTCAATTGATAAACTGGAAATTGAGAGAAACAGGTAAGTAATAGAAAAGAATAAAGAACACCAGATTTATAGTGGTTCGGATTATGAACAATCCTACATCCACTCTCCTCCTTCAACTTAAAGAAGGGACTCTGCTTACCACTTACTTACTTACTTTCAACTTACAGCTTACAATTCGTAAAGATCTTCAAATCTTCAATCTCCTAAATCCTTCTATAAAATCTAACTATTACAGTGAATATTGAACTTTGAAGATTACAAGTAAAGTGTTCTATAAACACTTAGAACTTTTTGAAAACTCTTTTGAAAAACTTGAAAATTGATTGTGATAGAAATCTGAGTAGTGAATAATGTGTAAATCGAATTTGCATAAGTATGTTAAAAAAATAAGAATTAGACTTATTCATAAGTCTGAAAAGACAGTTAGTTTGTTAGTCAGTTCTAACAAACTAAAAACTGCTCAACAAACTTAATCTTGAAAACTGCTTCGCTCCTCAGCTGATTTTACTCTACTCGTCTGCAGCTGACTTGGTGAAGACTTGTCTTTCTTATTCTACTCAGCTTATCTTGACCTCGTCTGAGTTCTTCATAATTATCTCCTGCAGATGACTAGACTTGAGCTTATCTCCAGATGACCTGCAGCTTCTAGTCTTCAGCTGACTAGTTGGGTCCTTGACCTCGTCTGATCAGCTTAGTACCAGACTTTGATCTTGGCTGTTCTTCATAGTTGTCTGCTCATCTGAGTTGATCTTTTAACTCATCAAAACCTTCCTTGATCTAACAAGTTGTAATTACTTTGATAGGCACGTGATTCATGAGTTTGGCTCGTGAATTCAGTCAGTAGCTAGGGAAATAGAAGAGTGTCTTAACTGTTGTTGCTTGAACCAGTGTGTGTAGTGTTTGCTTGAGGACAAGTGATTGGAGTGAATTGATACATGTTTTTAGGGCTATTTTTAGTGCAAAAAGTGAGCTAAAGTGTTAGTTTTTGTGCCTAAATGTGAAAAGTATCACTCTTTTGCCTAAAAAGTATTATTTGTGAGATTTTGATGTTTTCCGTCCATTTTGCAGGTAATTCGGTGGATTTTTGCCAAACCGAGAGTACCATTAGGCTTATAATGAAGAGACGGACATCCGGAACGAAAACAGGGGTCGGGGCCGAAGCCACGTGCGAGAAAAATGCCCTGGACTCGAGCTCTGATCGAGGAGCAAGAGCCTCAAGTCGAGGGCTATGCAGAAAAGGATAAAAAATGGAAAATGGCAGCAGTCTCGACTCGAGGGAGGAGCCTCGAGTCGAGGGAGGTGAAAAAAGTAGGGACCTCGAGTCGAGGCCTGACCCTCGACTCGAGGGGGCAGTTTTTCAGAAATTCGGTATTTAAAGAGTTAAAGCAGGGCATTTCAGAGATAACTGAGGAGGACTTCATAGTAGCAGTTAGTAGCGGTTTTGGGGCGATTTCTCAAGCCCCAAACCAATTTCCATCTTAGATTAGATTAGAAGTTAGAATTAGATTTAGATTTCAATTGATTGTTGGTAGATTAGACATAGATTAGCATTTGATCCTTGTAATCCTTTCAATTCAAGCTTGTATTTCATTTGGAGAATTGTTGTTGAAGACTCAAGCATTCCTATTTTGGTTAATTGAAGATCATTTGGTGATGTTTTTCCTCTTTTGTCTCTTTAATTTCTTATTTGTTGTGACTTGCTTTGTGTTTGATCAATTCTATCTTCTTCCCATGGGTATTGTTTGTGGTACCATGGGCTAAATCTCTCTTGTGCTTGGGTTAATTGAAATTTATGATGAATTGATTGATGATGCTATAATTGTTGATGATTGGAGATTAATTGAGTAGATTGCTTACTAATTGTGATTCTCATTTGTGCTTCATGCATAATTATCTCTTTAGATTAGTGTTCGATCACCCTAGCTATAGACGAGAGTTGCGCTAACGTGATCCGGTATTAATCGGGTGATAATTGTGTATGAATGTGTGGATTGGGTGCTTCGGAATCGAGAGATTAGTTGCACTAAGGATACTCACATTAGTTTTCTACCTAATTGTGATTCTTGATTGTGCTTTGTGTAAAATTGTTTCTTTAGATTAATGGTTAGTCACCCTAGCAATAGGCGAGAGTTGAGCTAACGTGATTAGGTGTTGATCGGGTTTCAATTTTGCATGATTGTATGAATTGGGGATTTCTACATTGAGAGATGGGAAAGACTAAGGATACTCACATTAGGCATTGTGATTTTAATGAAGTGATTAATTTCATGATGGTTTATGCTTTCTATCTTAGTTGATTTGCAATTTGATTCAATTGTAGCTTGTTAATTGATGATTCATTGATGGATGTTAATCCTAGCACCTCTATCCCACCATTTATTGTTGTGTTTGTTATCGCATTCTTAGTGTTCGATCATTTGCTTGCTTGTTGTTTAATCGTATTTTTGCTTGTGTTTTTGTTGTTTTTATTCCAAACCATTGTTGCAACTCTAGTCACTAAGAACTTGTATTTCTAGGACCTCATGTGCATACTTTTTCCCTTGGGTTCGATATTTTGTTGATTGGTCTTAATAACTCTTACCCTATACACTCCAATCAACAAGTAAAGGCTAAGTGTGGGGGGATTTGATAAGTGGAATATTGTGTGTATTTTATGTGGTTAATATAATTATTTTATTATTAATTAAGTGCCACTATTTTATTATTTCAACTTATTATTATTTTTATCGCCTTTTACTTTGATATTTCATTTCTTCATTAAATACAGGTAATTAGGAAATTTTGGGAGCATGGGTATAGGAACCGAGAAGTAGAGAATCAGAACCCGCGCGTTCAGAAGAGAAATGGAGTGATTGTAGAGGAAATTTATTATTTCCTTAATGCAAAAGTCAACTTGGGGGAAAGGGATGAACCTGGACGGGGGAGAAAAGAAACCAAAGAAGCATAAAAGAACGCAGCAAGAAAGGAGAACGTGACGAGAGTTTTCGGAGAGAAAAACAAGAAGAACATTTTAGTATCATACCTTTGTAATTCTTGTTCGTACGTTTTCTTGTAATCGTGCATACTATGGCCTCGTGTATAGGCTAAACTACTTTATAATCCGAGGACGCCAGAACCTGAAATGCTTCGTCGTTTTTAATAGTAACGTACCTCTATTTTGATTTATTTTTCTCGTTGTTTGTTTAATTGCTAGGCGTAGTTCGAGTTATTATTTATGTGAGTCTGATCATCTTGCATGCCTAATATTCGTTTGTAGCTAAATTACATGCTATAATCCATAATTGTTATTTGCGTGTAATTGTGGTAGCGAATAGAGTTTGTAGCTCTAAGGACAACGAGTTCTAGATTGTATGATTCAAACGTTTCGTTTTCATAGTCTAGTTTGCCCTATTAGTTTGGCACGTTAATGCATTGCATGAATTGAATCCTGAATACATGTTTTGGGGTTATTCGTGGGATATGTTAATTAGGGGTCGTACTCACTAATTAATTAAACTTAAGAACTAATTCGAGCTAGTTTGGTCGTACCACTAGTTTAGGGGCGAGATTCGAGATAAGATAGAGGTATTAGTTACTATCATGGAGAGGTATTTCACGGGAGGTTATCCTTGGGTTAGATAATTTTCTCATTGATTGTCAGTTCCATTGTATTGCTTTTTATTTTATTAATTTTGCTTAAGTTACGTTAGTGAAAAAATTTATCCAATCCCCCTATTTTACTTGTTTTGTTACACAAATATATTTGATATAAATTAACTAGTCTCGTGGGTTCGACCCCTTACTTGCCCTGCTACATTAGTAGATTGGTTTGGGAATTAATTTAATTTTGGGTGCCGGCGACAGCACACCAAGAACCATGGCCAAGCCCAACCAACGGAAGATATGGGACCAAATTGAGGATGCCAACTTACACGAAATGAAGAGGTGAGAAACTGATTCCCCATCCTCCAAGCACATGCAGCAGTTTGGGGAGTTAATCGGCACCCCTCTCATGCTCAAGTTGTCCTTTGTTGCCATGCTGTGGAGGTCGCTTTCCTAATTGCCAAGCCCTTCCAGAGACGTTGGAATGTAAGAGAATCATGATCGGAAAGAGGATCAAATGCGGAATGTTGGAGCATAAATAAATAAGTTGAAGCCACTTCATATGTGTCGTTCACTGCATGTTTCCAGCACCAAATGTCTTTTCCCGATCTCAACGGACTGGACCTGCCAATGAGAGTCACCATGACCAAGCGATCAAACTGTCCTTTATTTCTCGACAACAAAACCCGACTCCATCTAAACTCCCTGTTCCACACACCATCAACCTACACACCCATCTCACCCACTCTTGCATTTTGCTGACGACTCAATCTATACAATCAGGGGAAGACCTCTTTGAGACTTTTATCACCCACCCAAATATCACTCCAAAAATATGTTCCCTTTCCGTTCCCTAATTTTTTGTAAAAACTAACCCTCATACCTTCCTCCCATATTTTGAACATAAAATCCTAACCCATAATCTATCATTTTCTGTCAAAAGATGCCAAATTCATTTACCAACTAAAGCTTTATTAAAATAACTCAAATCTTTTATGTCCAACCCTTCTTTTTTATTTTTGCATATTTCGCCCCAACTTACCCAAGAAATTTTTTAATTAGACGATTTTCCTCCCCATAAGAAGCCCCTTTGAACCCTTATAAGATCATTAATACTCACTTCGTCCCGCAATTAACTTCACACTTTCCTTTTTGGAATGTTTCACAATTAATACACTCCATAAACTACACCATCACAATACCATTTAAATTTAAAAAATATCACTCTTACTTTATTTTACTTTATTCTCTCTCCTACATTTTATCTCATACAACCACCCAAAATACCCTTAAATTTTATTCTCTCTCCTACACTAATTTAAGTTTTCTTAATAAACGTGACTCTTCACATGTGAAGATAACTCCAGGACGGAGGGAAGAAAGTTTTGGTAGCAAGTAAAAAGATAAGGAGTAAGTTGGAATTGACGAGAGAACCAATTGGATTAAGGTGGTTCTGTCCCCATCGAAATATTGTCACCATCCCATTTGGCAATACGATTTTTGACTTTCTGTACTAGCCAAGCCCATGCCTCTTCCAATATGCATGCCCAAATAAATTAGTTCTTAAATTAAACTCTTACAAATATTTTTTATTTACACCACAATATTACTCAATTAAGTCTTTCAATAAAATTGAATTTAAATCAACTCATTAATATTCATTTACCCTTCACTTTATACCTTTTAATATAAATAATGATTTTTTTTTTCTTAATATTTGTATCATTTCACTTTGGACCATCAAAATTGTGAATGGAGGAAATAACATGATGGTATTTAAAGCTTTTGTCGTAGAGGATCCAATAACCCACCAATAGGGGTGGGAATAGGCCAGGCTACCCGACAGGGGCCTACGGCCTGACCTATTAAAGCCTGGCTCGACTCGGCCCGTTTAATAAATAGGTCAGGCTCAGGCCTTTTAAGAAGCCTATTTAATTAAATAGGCCAGGCTTGAGCTTTCTTGTAGGCCTTTTAAGCCTAACAGGCCGGCCTATTTAACTAAATATGTAATAATATAATATATTATATTTATATATATAATATATATATTTTAATAATTGTGAGATACTCATATATTTTATCTCATAAATTTACATATTAGTAAAAAGTATTAATAAAAAATATTAATAATAAACAAAATAACTTACGTCACGTTAATTTACATAAGATTTTGTTATTGCTTTTGCTAATTGATAATTCTTGGTATATTAATTTTATTCGTATTTTGAATTGTATAGTATTTACGGTGTAATATAAAAAATGTGATTTTTTAAAATTTAATGAAGAATAAAAAAGTTGCAGCAAATAGGCCCTTAAAAGGCTTTCAGGCCTGGCCTATTTATTAAAGAGGTCAGACCGAGCCTTGAAAAAAAACCTATCATAGATAATAGGCCAGACTCAGGCCTAAAAATTATCTAGTAGGCCTAGACTTTCTTATGCAAAGCCTGGCCTGGCCTATTCCCACCCCTACTCACCAACCCTTCATCGATCCATAAATAGCAAATTAAGACTCTTCCCCTGCACCTTCTCTATCTCACACTAGTGTCATGACTCCTTTTAAATATGCCATTAATGCAACACCGCCTAGAACTCATTAATTATTTCCCTCTTTATTTTAACTGTGCAATTGTAACTGTTTAGTTCAAGTCCTGCGTTGCATGGGTGTGGGCAAGCGGGTGCGTATCCGATACGATACGAGTGCAGGGATTCTATTTTTTAAAAAATTTAGGGTGCGATACGGCAATAATACATTTATTTTATTAATATTATTTTTATTTATAATACCTATAAAATATATAAAAATATTTATTCAAATAACAATATACCATCATCAATTCAATACATAATTCATAACTCAAATTATTACATAACAAAGTTCAAATAAAATTCAAATACATAAGTCATAATTATAAATTCAATACATAACAAAGTTCAAATGAAGTTCAAATAACAATCGATCCATGACAATATCATTGTTTAGTTCATCTCTTCTTTCTCCTTCCTATTCTTTTTCTCTGTTTTTTTAATTGACCATGGGAGTTGAGTGTCTTTTTCAGTTCTTTGTTTGTTTAGATTAGATATTAAATTAGAATTAGGTTTAATTATTAAACTTCGCAAAATGGCCCAAAAAATAATTAAAGTTTGCAAAATAACTCCACACGCCCTCTACGCATATCCGATACTTCTCCAAAACGCATCGGATACGCGCATTCTCCATAAAAAAAATAAAATAAATTGGGATACACCACGTATCCTCCCGTGCGTATCCCACACGTATCTTACGCGAATCTCACCCTACGCGTATCTGATACTTGAATACCTGATTTT
The DNA here is from genome assembly GCA_030762865.1 of Paraleonurus japonicus. Taxonomy (NCBI): domain Eukaryota; kingdom Viridiplantae; phylum Streptophyta; class Magnoliopsida; order Lamiales; family Lamiaceae; genus Paraleonurus; species Paraleonurus japonicus. The sequence continues at coordinate 16,935,868 of CM061059.1, forward strand.
TTTGGAGAATACGTGCAATACGAGTTCAAACAATGATAATTATTTTAAAATGCAATTGACTTGTACGATATACATGATACACATAAAACTTACACGATAAAAAAAAAAAAAAAAAAGAAATTCTACTAATGTGATAAAAAAGGAGGAAGTCTTGTGTAAGACTGTCTCATGATTATTTTTATGATACTTTTTAAATATGAGCATTATAAAAAGACAAAATATCACGTCTCATATATAAAATTGAAAAATATAATGTCTCGGAGCGAAAATCTTGTCTCCAATACAACATTATTTGTCCCGACATTATATTCAAAACAACATTATTTGTCCCGACACTATATTCAAATATTCATACTTTGAATATTTTCTTATGGGTGCTCTGGTACAAGACTAGTTTCCCTAAGACAAGGATTATATGTACCAAGAGAAAAATAATTCAATTTGTTTAAAAAAAATGTGATGGTATTCAAAAATTCATACTTTGAACAATTTTTCATAGGTGCTTCAACATAAGATTATTTGCCCGGAGGCAAAGATTGTCGGTGAAAATTGTTTTGAACCAATTAATTAAATAAATAACTGATTTTAACGAGGATGTTGAACACTCAATTTTTACCAAGTAAATGAGGATATAAAGTTTAATTTTCAGGAAATTAAATGACACGTGATCAATCTACTCTCAAAGTAGATAAACTTAATGTATTTATAATCACAATACTGAATTTTGATGAGTGAAAAATTAATACACAGAATTAGAACATCAAAAAACAAGTTATGAAACAGAAGAGTGAAATGTCCTAGAACAGCATGCTTACACAAATCAATGCATCCTTCTGCATTTGGCCTAGGGGTCCTGCGGATCTTTACTGAAACATAAGGAAATCTTAAAAAGCAAACACCATGATTTTTGATACATATTCATGTGAATACAATAAAGCTGATAATCATTGAGGAACAATGAAATGTACAAGTGTAGCTTCAACTACCTACTTGATAATTGTAGGAGTAACCAATAACGTAATAGATGTCACAAATTCGGCTAAAACAATCAACTATCTAGCAGGGTATGGTGATTTTGCTACTCTTTCATCGATCAACAATGTTGAAAGCCTATCTGAAAACGAACAGAAACAATAATTGGAAAGCAAAACAAAAAACAATACCAGACCTAAACTTTGCTGGGATCAAGAAGCTCGTCTTTTTTCCCGTTGAGCGGAGCACCAGCTAGCACTCCGAAAATTTGTTACTTCCTACTGAAAAAAATAAAAGAACCTCCATTTGTTACACTATAAACTGAAATGTACATACATGAAAATCACATGCAGCTGTAGAATTACCCCAACCCCAAAACATGCTGGCGATATAAATCATCTATTTTCATTTGAGCAATCATGAAAATGTTTTTCCTAGTTTGATTTCAATTCAGTACATCCCTTTGAAGATTGGGTTTGTGCGGCATATGCTAGCTCCACATTCCTCATACTCAGCTTTTGTATGACATGCCTGAATGGAGCAAAAAACAGATTGGTTCAAGATCCATAATCATATCAAGATATTACATGCAGATATAGACATTCACACACACAGACACACACGCAGGAGAGCGATAAAGAGGGAGGAAAAGGAGAGATGGATCAAATGAGTAATTTGTTAATATGGCTAAGAATGAATAAGAGGGTGATTGGTTCAAATTCTTCAATGGGAATGGTAATGAAAATCTATTTTCTTAATGAAAGGAATATGTTGGAGAAAGCGTTGTAGCAACAATGGTTACATTATTAATGTTCTGCTCTGATTTTGGAATAAAATGGACAAAAAACGATTGTTGGTTGAGAAAATGAGGAATTGGAAATGTAATGAAATTTATAGCAGGGGGGAATGACTTTCACTCCCCAAATATTGTCCATTCCCACAAAATGAAGTATCGAAAAAACTATTAATGGTATAATTTCTCTCTACCAATCACATAAATTCATTACATTTCCATACTTATCTCCAAACAACCAAACACCCACCATAACTGCCCATGATGATACCGGCAATTGGTCAATACTACATTGCATATATCTCTGAAGTTTACAGAGGCAAGGTCAATTAGTGATCCAAGTTGTTACAGGTAAATCTACAAAATAAGGTGAACTGTAGCAGTCTAAGCATACTGTGATACCAAATAAGATTTAAGAAAGTCACACAAGAACTTAGGCTGTTCCAGCTGTAACTTAAGTTGGATTTTTTTATATGCTAATAATTAATAAAAAAGTATATTGAAACTGGGAAGCATGCCTTGATATATATGTAACATGCAACAGTAGGTTGTACATGGAATCTGCTGTATAGCCTCACATCTCGGCAGTACTGAGACTTCCTTATAATGTCCATATTTTGTTTGCCATATTTGGGACTGAAATAAAGTGAACCACCACAATTGTAAATTATGCCACTTATTGTTTAAATTAAGATTACAACTTACACTCAAGTTAAAACTAGTGTATCAAGTTTTTCTCTCACTTTTCTTTTTGGTCTGTCCAAAAAATTTATTCTCATTCCATTTTTAGTAATAATTTTATCTCACACTAATTTATCATCACCCTCTAAACAGAACATCCACACATTTCTACTTTATATATAAACTATTAATATTCATTAAAACCTGTGCCAAATGAAAGGGGAATAAATTTTTTGGACGGAGAGAGCATTAACTATGATCAAGGCTGCCTCAATAAATTTGTCACATTAAGACGGATTGAAGCATATATTAATTAATATTTGTCATTAATTAATATTTGTCATACTGATGCCAACAAAAAGTGGATATTCTCAACAAAGTGATGTTAAAACTTTGAGAGATGGTACATGACAACATATTGTAGAAAAAGTATTGGTCAACTATGCACAAAGATTATTTCGTGGAATTTTGTTTACTTATCTAGTGGACTGGAGCTCCAGCCATTCTTTTGCCTATATTAGGATGTTATTACATCAATTTGAATAGAGGAAAATTGACTCAAACTCATGGATAGTTGACTCAAGGGCCTCGGACCACATGACTGGTGATTACACTATGATAAACAACTTTTCCGCCATGTAACAACCACTCAGGAGTCAGAACTGCAGATGGCTCTTTCTCTCATGTGGCCGGAACAGGATCAATTTATTTGACAAAGGATTTTCATCTTCATACAGTCTTTTATGTCCCTTAACTGAATTACAATTAACTTCCATAAGACAACTTACCCAAGACATGCGTTGTGTTGCTAAATTCTATTCTAATTGTCGTGATTTTCAGGCAAAGGATTCAGCGAAGATAATTGGCAGTGCTGATATGCATGGTGGTCTGTATCTGCTGTGAGAAAAGGGTCTTCCAAGTAGACAAGTTCACCCGTCATGTTGTGGTACAAAGTCTATAAAATTTGCTTCCAATTCAGTGTTGGTTTCCAATTCCAATTCTCATTCTGATTCCATTGAAAGTCAAGTTCTGTTATGGCATTACCATCTTGGCCATCCCAATTTTGCTTATGTTGAAAAATCCCCATTTGTTTATCAATAAATAACCCAATTCTTAGTTTGTGAACTTTGTCAATTAGTAAAGCACAACATGCAAGTTTATCCGAGTTGCAATAAACCCTAACAACCATTTTCTGTGATTCATAGTGACATTTGGGGTCCCTCACGTGTAAAAAGTATCAATGGGGCTAGATGTTTTGTCACAATTATAGAATGATCACTCTAGAACTACTTGGACATTTCTTGTGAAAGAAAAATTCAAAGCCACCTCTTTTTTAAATTGTTTCATACTATGATCTCTACTCAGTTTCAAAATCATATCAAAGTCCTAACACTGATAATGATAGAGACTATTTCAATTCCATTCTTTACAATGAAAGGTCTGTGGATGCTCATCCTTTGTTCATATCCACCATAGTCACAACACCAACTCGATCCCAAGTCTCTCGAATGCATTTTCCTTGGTTATTCATCTAATCATAAAGGGTACAAGTGCAATTCCATGGATGTTACCTTCCTCGAAACTCAATCTTTCTTCCTGAAATCCGACATTCAGTGGTAAATGAAAGGGAATGTCAGATTTGAGATCTTCTTTAAGACACCCAAACCTATGTTAATTCATCAAATTCAGTCTCTGGTCCTTCAAATTCAGCCCCTGATCTAGTAATTGTCCCAAACGATGAATCTAAATCATCATCAGTTCCCATTCCTACAAAGCAAATACACTCAAATCCACCACAACTTGGCATTGACACCTCAAATCCTCCCGAACTCCGTGTCTACAAAAGAAGACCAACACCGCATATTGAGGAAACTGTGCATATTCAGCATTCTCAATCACAAGAAGCGAGTCCTATTGCACCCAATAAACATGATGGTTTGGATTCCTCATCATATGATCATCATGTTCCCATTATTGATGATTTAAATATGTCAATGCTCATAGACAAGGTGTGTGCGGATGTAATAAACATCCATTTGAAAAGTATGTCGCATATGGGAAATTATTGCCTCTGTAGTCTATACAATGCCTTCACAAATTTGGGTGGTGTAAAGGTTCCAGATTCTATCCAAGAGGCTATAAAAATTCCAGCTTGGTAAAAGGCATTAGAAGAGATTCGAGCTTTGGAAAATAATCACATGAACTCTTGCCAAGTTACCACCATGTAAGAGTCCAGTTGGATGCAAATGGATATTTACGGTCAAGTATAGGCGCACCAAGGCGCAAGAGTGTGCCTAGCGCCTTAGGCACGCGCCTTTTGTACATTGCGACAAAAACTAATACAAACACTATATAAACTTAAATCAAACATAAAGCACTACATAGTTTAGTACTACTACCACTTTCATCCATGATTTACTTGAGCTGGGGAAAAAAAACATGGTTGTTGCTACTTAGTTTAAAAAAACAGAAAGAAAACATGTTTGGGATGAAAGACATGTTTAATATATATTAGTGTATAAAAACATGTTATAAGACATAGAGGGGGGCTGGGGGATGAATAAGACACCTGGCGGCATTGGGCGGCGGTGGGTGGTCTGGTGGGAGAAGGGAGAGCGATAGTGGCTGGAATTGCTGAACAGTTATTTTTCTTTTGTTAACCACTTAACCCTAATTTTTTTAGGCTAAAACTTATTTCTTAGGGCCCAAGAAATATTTATACCATAAATAAACATACAACCACGTTTTTCATTAAAAAAAGAAAAAAGAAAGTTTTTTTACAAATCTGCCCCTGCGCTTCCCCTTGCACCTCAGGCGCGCTTTTAACAACTATGATAGGGCTGATGGAAGTATCGAGAGGTTCAAGGCCACACTTGTAGGAAAAGGGTTCACTCAGTTATACAGAATCGACTATCAGGAGACATTTGCACATATTGCAAAACTCACTGTTCGATTTCAACTATCTATTGCAGTAATCAAGATAGGCGGAGATCTTGAAAAAGAAGTCCACATGACTATCCTTACTAGTCTAGAAATCAAATCAAACAGTGGCCTAGTTTGCAAACTGGAGAAGTCTTTGTATGGCTTGAAGCAGTCTCCTCGTGCGTGGTTTTTGAAAAATTTACTAGCACAGTGATAACCAGTGGGTATCAGCAGTGTCAAGCCAATCACACACTGAAAAGAGGGAAGAAGGCTATTCTCATAGTTTATGTTGATGATATCATTTTGACAGGAATTGACTTTGAGGAGACTTTGAATTTGAAGAACCTGTTGGCAAAAAAAATTGAGATTAAGGGTCCTGGGACTCTCAGGTATTTCCTAGGAATGGAGGTGGCTCGCTCGAAGGAAGGGATTGCTATATCCCAAATGAAGTACATTTTGGATCTGTTAAATGAAATAGGGCTACGTGGATGAAAACCTGTTGACGCACCTATGGATCTGACAAATTGATTTAAAAGAAATGAAGGATGTAGCAGCTCGATAGACAAGGGAAGGTACCGAAGATTAGTTGGAAAGCTCATCTATCTATCTCACACTAGGCTGTGCGGTCAGTCAACATATAAACAATCCAACTGAAGATCTAGAGGCCATAACAAAATCCTGAAATATCTGAAGATGACTCTGGGACATGGTTTATAAACTGAGAAGTGGATATCTACACTGATGCTAGTTGGGCAGGAGAGCAAACTGATCGTAGATCAACCACTGGTTGTTCCTCTTATATTTGGGGCAATCGCGTTACTTGGTGAAGCAAAAAGCAATCTATAGTCTCATGAAGTAGTGCAGAGTCGGAATACCATGTTGTTGCACTAGGAATATGTAAAGGGAATGAAGCTACAAATTTTTTTGAGGGAACTTAAAAATTCAGTCAAGTTGTTCAGTGACAGTCAAGCAGCTATTAGAATAGCTAAAAAAATCATGTACATCATTACAGGACAAAACACATTCATTTCGAAGAATGTCAACAATGGGATTGTGCAACTCAACTATATCCCTTTATCCTGTACATCATGACAGGACAAAACACATTGAGATTGACCGACACTTCATTTCGGAGAACATCAACAATGGGATTGTGCAACGCAACTATATCCCGACAAAACAACAGACTGCTGATGAGCTCTTCCAAGGGTCAGTTTTGATGAGCTGAAGTCCAAGTTTGTAGAAAAAGGAGAGGTCAACTATGCACAGCTATTTATTTGATCAGTTTCTTTAATTAAAAGATTAGAATAAACCTCTGAATATTAGGAATTTTGTTTTCTTATTTAGTAGACTGGAATTCCAGCCAGTCTTTTGCCCATATTAGGATGTAATCACATCAATTTGAATAGAGGAATATACCGTGTAAAACTCAGGTGTGGATGCAAGCACTGAGCCACCAAACCAAACTGCATTTCTCTGGATGGGATGGCTAACAACATTAACTTCCAAGGGTTGAGCCTGGAGAAATACATTTAATAGTTTAAGTCATAACTGATAGTAAGCCAAGATCAGGGACCATAAGTGTGAAATAAAAGTAGCCTAATAGCTTACCTTCCCTTCTCCACCAAGCCGAGCATCTGACGCAAGTACTCGTGCATCAACAATCTTTTTCAGGTCTCGTTGCAACCTTCTGTGGAAGTCCTTGAACATGGTTGATCCTCCAGATAATACAACATTCTGCCATGCATCAGATATGTATTACTCCGACTGTTCCCGTATAATATAAAATCATAAGGGGGAGAGTGAATTAACAAAAATAAAATAATTATGTAGTTCAAGTAACCTTGTACAAGGCTCTTCTGGTATCTATTGGTGCAGACTGAATACATTTATCGATCACATCAGGTAAAGGGGTTGTAAAATCACTGCTATAAATTTCAGGATTGAAGAACACCTGCACAAGGAACAAAAAAGAACACATGAAATCCATTACAAGCTTATTACCTGTCAATATTCTAAGTTGCTTGAAAGTACATCAAATACATTCATAAACATGTTTTGGGGAAAAAAAGTGTGAAAACCATTCAACTGATGTTCATAAACGCTGTCATATACACGTGTAAAGGATAAACAATTTTTAGCCAACTCACTACATTTGTAACAACTTATAATACATGAACTATGCTGCTGGGTTTGTTAAGCTTAGAAACAGTGAGCAAAGCAAACCTCAGGGCCAAGGAACCGTTCATAGCCTATATCACAAGAATAAGGTGCCCCAGTCTTTGGCTTGGTACCTCTCCACTGCTTAACGTACTTCGCTGGCTCTTTGTCATGTTTATTGAACTCCTGGACTTGCAAAAGAGCATAGACTTGTTAACAAAAAAAATTTCTCAACTTTATAAATGTAAATTACAAAGCACCATTAAGCCAAAAATTTGCATCTTATATGACATCAAATTTCATACATATTATCCCATATGAGAGGAAAACACGCATGTTTTTCTTTTATAGAAGTTGCAATTACAGGAGTAGCAACTATGAAGGACCATATCTAATCGTCTAGGTTTACTTTGAAAATAAGAATTAAGGGGGTATGATAAGGTGGGATGAAATAAAAATTAGAGATTGAATTTTTTGATTCTAAACCCAGTCGAAGCAATTTTAAAACTGATCTTCACAAACTAAAATCAAGTCATCGAATTCCGTGGAAAATCCGAAACCGATTTGGATTGGAATAGATCAATGCTGACATGATACTTCTGTCATTTTTTGAACCTAAACCAGAAACTGATTAAAATTTGAAACCAGAAACCTCATAATCGGAAGAGATCAATTCTACTGGTGTTGGGATCTACCACTTCTGGCTGGATCTTTGAATCGACATTAAAGTGAGGTTCAAGATTTTTCCTTTTTTTATTTTTTTTGCCGACTTGCAACAAGGAGAGATTGATAGCTCATGGGTATTTGGGTAATATTTGTATATCCCCAACAAAAAATAATAATCATACCTATTTTAAAAGGATGTATTATCAAATCTAATTCTTAAAATTGAGGCTTATCCACAGGCAAGGGTGATAAGCCAAGCAAAAGATCAATCAAAGTAAATGGATGATAAAGTTAGATAATTAATCGTTATCTAACCTTATCACCCAAAGTAAATGCAGGGTTTAAGCGGGGATGAACCCCACGTAGTCAGCAGTGCATAGATTATACCTTGACAATGTCAGAACAAGTGTAGCAGTACATTTCCTTCACTTTACGGGCTACTTCCAGGGAGTCCTCAAGTGGAACATGCTCTCCCCTTTCCTACAAGGTACAATGACAACACTAGTAAATGGCAAAAACACAAGCATTGTCAGAAAAGTGAATCCAAAAACATACTTGTGGTTCAAGGAGCCTAGATTTTACCAAGACTCTTGATAAATGAAGTATAATTAATTATGCTACCTGGTACTTGATAGTGTTATCAGAAAAACTTCTCATATTACAGAGAATAAGGAAGAAAAAAGGTCCAAATGGTTCATAAGATAAAGAGTTCTCATATCTTTAAATCAAATAACCTTCAGCTATACCAAGGAAAAGAAGAGAAAAAATAAATAAATAATGCCTCTATGATTTAAGGATATCTTAGACCAACACTCTTTAAGCAAAAGAAAAGGGGGAAAGGAACTAGTTTCATCAAACTATACTAGTATACTACCCGATCCTTAATGATATAATCATAATACTATCTTCAACAACATAGAACAGGGAATAAGAAAGACCCAACAAGATCCACAATAGAAAGAGATCTCATACTCTTTCAGATAGTTCTTAATAAGTCACCAAAAGGAGCTTGATAAGAAATTAGAATAGAGACAATTCATGGTATGGATCATTACTAGTTTGCCTAGAGAGTATTTTAGCATATTGACACTGAAGAATCAACCTAATCAATTTTGACATCACAAAGAAATTTCTTAAAAAAATTTAAAAAATAAATAAATAAATAAAACCTAAAATACAAGAAGACAAAACATTTGAAAAAGCATACTCGCATGAGCTGCTGGATGAAAAGAGTGACATCTTCTCCTGAAATTGGAATTGACCTAATGCTGCTCCCAATAACATAACCATCAGCAACAGGCACAACATGAGTAGCTCCATCCCCCACATCCACCACAACACCTGTCATCTCACACTAAAAGTGTTGGCAGAACAAAAAGAGGAGATTAATTAACTATACAGAAATTATGGGGAGCAGCTATCCCAAGTGAATGATAAAGAATTTCATTCGATTGGCTCCCCTGATCATCTGGTTTTGCATTAACAAGACATAATCATGCAACAAATGCTTAACCTAGCTTTTCGACTAGAATGAGCAGGTTGAGATGCGCATTGTACCCAATAGAAGAAAGCATATCCAAAAATAAATAAATAAATCAAATAAGATTGAAAATGTATTTGATACCTTATAGGATTAACATGCCGTGAAGATTTGGATCAGGAGAACATATAGTTCAATGACAGAGAGCAAACAATACAGGCAAACGTTGAAACAGAAACTGACAAAACATTACTATCTCAAAGATCCAAACTTAAGTTACCACAACATTTAAATGTTTTGGGTGTCTCAAAAAATTAGTAACATTCAGAAAACAAACATATTTTTTCTCCGAATTTATATGCTCTCATGAATCATGATGCCAATATTTACAAGCAGATGACAAAGTTGATCATTTTTGTTTCCTTTTATCTAACTGTCGAATTATATTATGATGATGTATGCAAAAGGTTAAAAGTTAAAAGCCATTTCCATCATACTTGATAAGTCTTGTATAATATAAAGTACTTAACACACTATCTTACAGTATCTGCTGTAATGTCTCCAGATACAGTGAAGATATTATATTTGAGGAGTCAGTTTTATATAATATAGGAGGAAGTCCAGAGAGAGAGGAGAAGTAATGTATGTATCTCAACTATAATACAAAATAACCTACTTTAATCAGTTGACTCACAGGCTCACTTCTCAATGAGCTAAATTATGGGATCCACAAAAAAATGAACTAATGAGTTTAAAAATACAATTGTAGCAACCGACAGGTAATAAAGGTGGTTGTCAAATTAGGCCAAAACTTCAATCTTTTGTGTCATTGAAACATAAATTATAGTACATTTAATGAAATAAGTACATAGCTTCCTAGCTAAACGTAAAACAGGCCATATTATAGCTAATCTATCTCCAAACAACTAAATGATCCACCAGGTTTTGACACACAATGAAGCACGAGATGATGATCTGTTGTACTTAAAATTAGTTATACATTTCTTTAGCAGTATCATATTGATAATCTATTTTTCTTCCATAATTACTATGTTATTTAACTGCCTTTTTTTTTAAAGAAACATAGCTTTATTAAAAATAAAAAATAAAAAAAATAAAGAGCTCTAAACTTCACACACACACACACACACACACCCGCACATCCTCAAAAGATTCACAAGTATCCTCAAATATTCTATTATTCTTCTCTAGCGACACAGACCAACATACAGCCGAAACAATTATCCTCCAAAGAAATTCAGAACTCTTGCTAAAGGAACCTCCTATGTTGGCTTGGACAAATAATAATTACTAGCCAATTTGACAAAGCTTTCTCCCACTCAGTCAGTACAACTTCTCTTCAATTCGTATATAAACTTTGGTGCTCTATTAAGCATCATCACAACAAAGCACACTGAAAATCTATAACGATGATTTCATATGTCCATAAAACTGGCATTCAGAATTTCCAATAACCAATGAAAAACTATAGTACAAAACCACCGAATCAAAACCAACCTTGGATGATGTGTACCCAGCAGCCAGAGCAAGCACAGGCTGCACGGCGATATAAAGACCTGGCACATTGAACGTCTCAAACATTATCTCACCGGTATACTCACGGCTCTCTGGTGCAGTCAACGGACTCTCTGTCAATAAAAAGTAATGATCCTCTGGATCGCAGCGCAAATAATCAAATATACACTGCTGCCAGAACCTCTCCATGGCATCCCAGTCATCAACTTGTCCATGTTTAATGGGATAGTTCAAGCTATAACTGTTACTAGATTTAGATCTAGACAACGCTTCTTCTCCTACATAAAAGTCCAGATCCGCCATAACCCCCGCACTATGCTGCACCAACCAGTTGCTACCCTTGGTAGAAGTAGCTCGCGGTTGATTGATGATCGAGTCATTTACAGCTACTACCGTGGGGACTATAAAACAGGGTTCTACGTTTCCAGCAAAACCCATTTTTGTATACCTAAAGACAAAGGGATAAACAATTAAAACTTCAAGAGACACTACATGAATAAGAAGAAGCTCATGCGACCGATCAGAAAATTCTTATTCACATAGGCATTTAATCGAACAGTTTAACCACAATAGTGATTATAAAAAACGAATACGAATTACCCGGTGCCATTATCGATGACGACCGCAGGACGAGAACTGGCAGGGTCCATTAGCAACAAAGAAGATATTCCGCGAATGAGTTTTTAGGAGACTTTAAGGAAAAGAGGCTATCATGGTCGTTGATATGCAAAAGACGGCGTTGGGCGGTGGTCAATCAACGGTGGGTTGTTGGCATTGCGACCAAAAGTGGGAACGACAGAGACGGCGGTGGGGAAGGGTTTGACTCCGTCCATTTCATCGTTACGCCATCAAATTCACCATCGTCATCCAATCAAAAGCTCAGTGAACTGAGCGTCGATGACGATGATTACAGGTTGGGGTTTGTTTTTCACCTTTTATTTTCTTAGCAATCAAATGAACAAGGCAATCAAATGATTACAGGTTGGGGTCTGTTGATTAAAATTGTGTTTCTTTTTGTGTGGGGATGGAACGTTGGAACCTGAGATAAGTGGGTTGGTAGTGTATGGGAATAGGACAGGGTACCCAACGGGGCCTGTTACTATCTGTCCTACTAAAGTGTAACTCGACTCATTTAATAAATAGGTTAGATTCACACCTTTTAAAAAGCCTATTTAATTATATAGGTAAAGCTTAAAATTTCTCGTATCTGACCTACTAAAGTGTAACTCGGCTCGTTTAATAAATAGGCTAGGTTCAGGTCTTTTATTATTTATTTTTTTTTAAAGCAAAAGAAACTATATTAATTGCAAGAATCACAAATAAGATTGAAAAGGTCATCCACAAACTTAGGAGGCTCGACCCAAGTACAGAGACTCTCAAATAAACGAGAGTTCCTAGCCAAAGCATGTGCCACACAATTGGCACTTCGATTAACCAAATTCAAATCATAGAAAATATTAGAGCGCATGTGATGTTCGATCAATTGAACATAGTTGCCAAAAGGGGTGTTATCATTCTCCCTACTGTTGACGGCATTTATCACCCTTTTGGCGTCCATCTCTAACACCACCTTGGCAAACCCCAAACTCTTGACCCACTCTAAAGCCTCCACAGCTCCCCATGCTTCCCCTTCGTCGACCTTCATCAAACCCAGCTTCCAAATTGAGCAACATGCAATTACATCACCCTTATCATCTCGAAGAATCATACCTACTCCAGTTTCGAGCGTCTCATTAAAAAATCCCGCATCTACATTTACTTTCACATTATCCAACGCCGGCTTATGCCAATTAGCACAGACCCTTTCGTAACTAGCTGTCAAAGGCTGGCATCGGGCAGATTTCCATTCTGTCAAATAATTCATTGCCATGAGAATAGCCAAAGCCGGAGTTTTACGAACCGAATTCCAGACCACTCCATTACTGTTGTTCCAAATTTGCCAAGCAGTGACAACAAATATCTCACGTTCCTCCTCTTGCAGAAGACGAAGCAGCCCCATAAATAACTTTGCATGGCCTTCAACCTCCACACTATAATTATCAATATTGTTCCACAAAGAGATCATAGACCAGCAGTTTCTCGCAAACTCGCAATTTACCATGAGATGCCAAATCATCTCTGGCTCTTTAAGACAAACTGGGCATATAGCATCTTTACCAATATGACGCCGGTATAGCTTTGATTTAACGGTCAGCCACCCTTTGCATAGCCTCCAAAAGAAATTCTTTACTTTCGAGGGGACAGTCATTCGCCAAAGGATCTTCCAAGCACTCTTCGCAACGTCATCCCTGTTCGCCACCAGTTTTGCCGCCAGATGATAAGCGCTCTTTACTGTGTAATTGCCAGACGAAGTAAAATGCCATAACATAGTATCAGGAACCCCTAACGGCGCCGGCGTAGTATTTAAAATAGCCTTCCTATCTTCTTCATTAAAAGTTGCATTGATGATCTCAATATCCCAAGTGTTTGTATCTGGAATGAAAAGATCAGCCACTACCATATCCTCAAACCCCGGGAATACTGGAGTGGTAATATGGAAGTTATCCTCACGATCAAGCCAAGCATCACCCCATATCTTAATATTCCTGCCATCTCCCACTTTTCACCTACTACCTCGACGCACTAAATCACGTGCCTCAACAATACCTCGCCAAATCTGACTCGGGTTCGATCCTAAATTTGCATCGAAGAAGTCATCTCTTGGAAAATACCTAGCCTTCAATATACGATTAACTAAGGAATTTGGTTGAGAGATCAGTTTCCAGCATAGTTTTCCCAGCAAAGTAATGTTAAACAAATGCAAGTTCATGAACTCCATATCTCCAACATATTTATGTTTGCAGAGGTCCTCCCATTTCTCCCATTTTATACCCTTTGCTGGGTTTGTACCATGCCCCCACCAAAACGAGTTCATCATTCTTTGGAGTTCATCGATCAACGTAGATGGCAAGAGGAAAGTACTCATGTAATAAGTTGGAATTGCTTGAGCAGCCGCTTTTAAAAGTACCTCCTTACCCGCTTTATAAATTTTCTTACTCCTCCAACCTTGTATTTTCTTCCACATTCTATCTTTGATACTTCTAAATACTGATTTTTTATCCCTTCCAATAAGGGATGGCAAGCCAAGATAACGACTTGTATCTAGGGTCCCTTGCACTCCCAAAATACTCCTTAAATCTGCACGTTCATTTTCATGCACATTTGCACTGAAAAAAAACCCCGATTTTGAATAATTAATGGCCTGTCCCGACGCTCTTTCGCACAAATTCAAATTATCTTTCAAGATCCTACATTCTTCAACAGTAGCTCGATAAAAATAAAAGACTATCATCAGCGTAAAACAGATGCGAAACAGAGGGAGCTCTGCGACAAACACAAGCCCCATGAAGTCGGCCCTTTCTGTTCTCATTTTGAAGTAAACTGGATAAACCCTGCGCACACAAGATGAAAAGGTAGGGGGAGAGGGGTTCCCCTTGACGAAGCCCCCTACCTGGAAAAACAAGACCAACTAAACCATCATTGACTTGATAAGAATAAGAAACTGAGCAAACACAAAGCTTCATCCATCCAAGCCACTTATCGCAAAACCACATTTTCTCCATGATATCATTGAGAAATCTCTAATCCACCCGATCATAAGCCTTACTTATATCAATCTTTAGAGCTACGTCACCAAACTTTCCTTTTCTTCGATTTTTTAAAGCATGTAGTGTTTCAAAAGCCATGACAACATTGTCTTAGATTGATCTCCCCGCAACAAATGTGGATTGAGTTTCATCCACTAAACCTGGAAGGATAGTTTTCAGACGGTTGCATAGTACCTTAGACAAAATTTTGTACACTACATTACATAGCGAGATAGGTCAAAGGTCCCTCACAGATTTTGGTCCTTCAATTTTAGGAATAAGAACCACATTGGTGTGATTGAGTCCTTCTAGGAATCTTCCAGAATTCAACCAAGAAATGCATGCATTTGTTACATATTCCCCCACCGTAGCCCAGAATCGTCGATAAAACCCTGGGTTAAACCCGTCAGGTCCCAGCGATTTATCCTTATGCATATGATAAACTGCTTCTTTAAATTCCTTCGTCTCAAAATCCGTGCAAAGAAACTCATTGTCCTCATTTGTAACTTTATTCCGCACCTTGGAAGTAACTTCCTCAACATCCCATAAATTATCTAACGCCTTGAATAGTTTAGAAAAGTATGAAATAACCTTCTGCTCCATAGCTCGCTGATCAGTTACCCAGACTCCTTCATCCGTAGTCAGGCCCACCAACATGTTACGTTTCCGCCTTGAGGATGCCGATTGATGGAAAAAATGGGTATTGAGGTCCCCCTTTTAACCAATAAATCTTAGACCGCTGATTCCAATGAGCTTCTTCTTTAAGAAGAATAGCTGCCAATTCTTTGCGCGCCTCCCCATACCGCAAAACACTAGAAGGTGTGAGCTAGTTTTGTAAATGTTTAATTTTCTTTTCCAAATCCTTTTTAGTATTATGCCATACTTTTGTTACATGGTCACCCCATACACATAAAGTGTCACCTGTAGCCTCCAATCTCTTTAAAAGAGAGAGATCAGCAAAGCCTCCCCAACTACGGTCGACAACGTAATTTATATCTGGTTCCAGGAACCATTTATTTTCAAACTTGAAAGAATGCTGACGGTATCACCGTATTATAGGGCTCGTGTCAATGACAAACGGACTATGATCTGAGACCGGCGCCACCTTGTTGTACAAACGTGTTCTTGGAAAATTATTGTGCAATGCCAGGATGCCCATAGCACGATCTAATCTCTCTTCAACAAACTCTTCAGTTCCTCTCCCCCGACTCCAAGTAAAAGGGTATCCTTCTATGGGGATATCCGTGAGATTGCAATCGAGAGTTGCCTCCCTGAAACCCCTGTAAAGCCAATTAAGATGTGGTACCCTACCCTTCTTATCATATGGTGATAAAAGATCATTGTAATCACCCATGCATAGCCAAGGTAAATTATGTGTCGAGGCTAGGTGTCGTAGTAAATTCCACAAAAGGTGTCTCTTATCCCGTTCCGGATAGCCATAATAACCTGTTAATCTCCATGTCATCTCCCCCTCTGGAACATTAACATCAATATGATGTTAAGAGTAGCTTAGGAGAGAGCATAACAAAGTCTGTTTTCAAAGAACACACAAACCACCACTTCTACCCACACAATCAACAGTAAAAGAACAATCATAGCGCAAGCGCGCACGAATTTCATCAATTTTATTAGAACGACACAAAGTTTCGAAAAGAAAAACTACAACCGGCCTATGAACCCTAACAAGTTCACACAAAGCAAGAACTGCAGGAGGGTTGCCAAGCCCCCTACAGTTCCAACTAAGGACAATCATTGCTCCCGGTGGTCCCCAGCACCGGGGGCCACCGTTAAAAAATAGCTGATGTCTTCTCCAAATTCCACATTAGTCGTGGTCGTAATGGGTTCAAGTGTAAGAGAGGAACCACTTGCTGTATCCAAGCGCTTACGTTTACGGGCATCCATGATAGCAATTTCATCTTCCTCATCATCCTCACTGGTCGGACCAGTGGCAAAGATCGGGTTGTAGGTCAATGAAGTAGAAGCAACATGACCTGGGATTTCCCTTAGAGCTAGGGGTGGGCAAAAAAAATCGGATTTCGGGTACCCGATCCGACCCGATCGGGTATTACCCGATCGGGTCGGATATTTTATATTTTTTCGGGTATCGGGTATCCGATTTCAGCCATATTCGGATATCGGGTATATCCGACATATCCGATCGGGTACCCGATAATTTTTTAATTTCAATTTTTTTTTCAGTTTTTTCGAATTTTTTTTTTCCCAGTTTTTTTTCAGTTTCTTTTCCAATTTCAATTATATTAGTTATGTTAAATTGTTAGAATTTGATGTCATTCACTCATTTTACTTATTTCGTTGAAGATTTCAATTATATTAGTTATGTTAAATTGTTAGGATTTGATGTCATTCACTCATTTTACTTATTTCGTTATTGATTTTTTTTTTATCGTTTTTAGATCTTGATTTTTTTTTTGGGAGTAGGTTATATTATGTTTCACTAAAAACACATAAATATGTAAGTAGAGATATATTTTATTAAATTACAATATAAAAATGTCATGGAACTAAATAAAAAATAAAAAAAAATAAAAAATCGGGTACCCGAAATTAGATACCCGAAATTTTCGGGTACCCGATTTTTCGGATCGGATTCGGATCTCAACAATAAATACCCAAAATTTTGGGTACCCGACTTCGGGTACCCGAACCCGACATACCCGATCCGAAACCCACCCCTACTTAGAGCACCCCTACCAGAATTATTTGTCTTATATTCAATCTTACTTTTTCAACTGATAGCATTCACTTCTTCCTCAAACTTGTCCGAAGTTTTCTCAGATTCCAAGATCACGACCAACCCCATATCTGCAGTATCAAGATTTTGCTTCAACCAACGATCTCCATCGAGGACTCTCCCAAACCGATCCGGGGCCTTCAGTTCTGGTCTCCAGCCTTTTTCCACGATCCCATCCACTGCATTAAAAAGTTTTTCGCATCGGCTCTCGGTATGATCTAGCATGCCACATAAGAAATAGAAGGTTCACAGTTTCTCGTATTTGAAGTTGACTACCGTCGAACCAGTACTTCCCAATTTTAAGTTCTTTTTCCGTTTCAACGGCAAAGAGACGTCCATTTCCACACGAATACACATATAAGTTTTCCAAACAACCCCTTTGTTGGATCCATCATATCCAAGAAACTTTCCTATGAAGTTGCCTAACATCATGCCAACACGTTCTGTGAAAAACCCTAATAGGACTCCATATATTTGAACACAAAACATTAATTTGTTTAAAGGAACCGCAAAAGGCGACTCACCGACGGCCAATCTGTGAATTAAGAGCGAGCCATTCCCAAACGTCCATGGTGCTCCATCTAAAACCCTTTTCATGTCCAGTGCATGATAGAACTGACACAGAATTCTTCCACCCCCAATCTCCGTTATAGAGACCCCACGCTTAGGCTTCCAAGTCACGACTAATCTACTACTAACGATCTTGAAATTAACCGACTGATCAATCAAGAATCTCCCTACCAAACAAAGATCTGTGTTGGTACCATCAGATTCGTTTTGATTTATGAGTAATTCCTACTCCTCGTCTGAATCGATAATTAAATTTTCCATTGTTGGTTCCATCATAAAGAACTTAGAACATGCCAAGAAAGGTCGTGATCACAACCTACATCACAAGTTTAAAGATGCAAAACCCTAGGCTCCCAACGGCGGAGAGAAAAAGTTTTTTTTGTCTTGTAGTGATTAATTAATCTGTGGGAAATGATTAGGATGTCAAGCTTAAAATTTCTCGTACCTGACCTACTAAAGTGTAACTCGGCTCGTTTAATAAATAGACTAGGTTCAGGTCTTTTAAGAAGCCTATTTAATTAAATAGGTCAAGCTTAAAATTTCACGTAAGTTTTTTAAGCGTAATAGGCCGATCTATATAACTATATATAATAATATAATATATTATATTTATATATATATATATATATATATAATATATTATAATAATATATATGTCATCAGGGTATTATTTTTGCACTACTTGTAGATTTTGTTATTGCTTTTGTTAGTTTTCTTGGTATGTTAATTTTATTCGTATTTTGAGTTTTATAGTGTTTATGGTGTAATGTAACAAGTGTAATTTTTTAAAATTTGATGAAGAATAGAAAGGTTGCAGCAAATAGGCCTTTAAAAAGCTTTAAAGCCTGGCCTATTTACTAAAGAGGTCAGGCCGAGTCTTAAAAAATAGTCTATCATAGATAATAGGCTAGACTCAAGCCTAAAAATTATATAATAGGCCTAGGCTTTCTTATACAAATCCTGGTCTGGTTTGGCCTATTCCCACCCCCAAGTAGCCTATACATGTCTACGGACGTTTGAGAAACGGATCTAATAATCTGGAGGAACAACCATGTGAACCTTGTGTATGGGGATGGAAAAAAAACCAAAAATATTGGTATACCAAGAATACCATGCAAAAAATATTAAATTTATTGAATATTTTAGTATACTGAAATTTCAGTACGGAATTGATATAAAAATATGAAAATTTCGATATACGATATATACCAAATAGTTTCTTTAAATAATTATTTAATTAGTTTAAAAAAATAATTATTTAATTAAACTATTTATATTTAAAAAATTGAATTTTAAAACTTAATCTAAAATTAACACCGTCTCTCTCTCTCTCCCTCAGCTCTTCAGCAGCCCACTCCCACAGGGCCACAACCTCTGTTGCTCTCGGCATCTCCCACGTCATCTCCGTTTATCTTCCTCTGTTGCCCCCTACCGGAACCCTCGCCAGTTGCCACTGTCTCTATTCGTCTTCCTCAAGGATGAAAGTATCGCTATCGCAATAAATATCTCAAATTTAATTTTACAAATGTATTGCAGGATATATCGATATCGCAAAAAATTTTAAAAAATGACCAAAATTTTATTAAAAATTTAACAAGATGTATAACATATTATTATGCACATATTCTATTCAAAATTACAATAAAATTTATGTTTAAAGCAATCATATGATTAATATGACGATGATGAAGTTTCTTGGGCTTCTTCTTTTTCAGCCATGAGTGCCCGTTGATCAGCGTACCTCCTATCCCTTTTCTCTCTTTTTTCCCTTTCTTTAGGAGTTAATTGGGGATGTGACGCCCTAGTTTATAAAGACTTAAATTTTAAACAAGTGATTGAAATTAAAAGATTTGAGGCGCCAAATTTAATTTTTTAAATAATGAAACGATAAACTTTATAAAAGAGTTAACATCTAATTTTTCAAAAGTGAAATAATGTTACGATGGAAACGTAAACATTTAAATACTTTCTAGGAAAAACACAAATTCTTAAGTTCAACATAAATTCATTTATTAAATAAATAGTAAAAGATGAAACATGAGCACGATGTCCCTCGCATCACTCCTCGCCGTCCAACTCATTACCTGAAATGGAGTTTATTGGGGGGGTGAGTATGTAAGCACACTAAGTGGAGATAAAATTTATTCAAAATTTAATACACAAGTAAATACATGATAATCAACTAAAATTAAATAAATTCTCATTAACTTTGCCAACATTGCCATTAATACTTTGCCACTTTGCCAATGATACTTTGCCACTTTGGCATTGATACTTTGCCAACATAGAAATGGAGTTGTGAGTCTTCCCAAAGCCATTTAAAGACTCTGGTATTCTCACACATAGAATGGAGCACGATAGGTTAAACCAGAAGATCCGTCGATCCCGGACCCCATTAGGGCCCCTTGCTATTAGACTTTGCCATTGAGCACGGTGGGATACACCCGAAGACCCGTCAGTCCCGAACCTCATAAGGGCCCTTGGCTATTAGAATAACATGGAATAATAAAATTCAAGCAGATAATCACATAATTTACAATAGACATTAAATATTGAATAAAACATGCAATACTCTACAATACCACTGTAGAGCTTAGAACATTTAAATCCACACATTAATTGATCACTGCAAGAGTGTAATAAAATAGCCTCGTAAAATTAGCCTTCGTAACTTTCGTCACCTAGCATAATAATAATTAACATTTAATTAGCACATATCCTAATCAAATTTCTAAAAGGGCTAACGGTCGTAATTGAGGACTTAATTATAAGAAATCATAAATTAATTTGGGATATTCTAAATCCCTAAATTAAAACTCTAATTCTCAAATTAAAATCTATAAATATAATTTTTAATAGAATTGAATAAATAAAATAATAATAATAATAATAATAATAATAATAATAATAATAATAATAATAATAATAATAATAATAATAAACACACAATTCACGCCACACACACAGTAAACACACGCACACACTATCACCAAATCACAAACACATACACAACAATCATTCACATACACAAAAACACACACTACATGTACAACGCACACAAACACAACACACAAACAAACACACACACACACACGCACAGAAACACACGCACAAACATCACATACACTGCACTCACAAATATATATATATATATATATATATATATATGAATGATTAATTACTACGGGGTACAATATGTGGAGAAAAATTACTATGGGGTACAATCAGTACCCATTTTGCCCCTCCTTTTACTTTTGGAATTTAAAAATAAAAAAATCTGATATATCTTTACAAACATAATTAGATCTCCTCATAATTGATACCTCTCTCTCTTTCTCCTCTCCTCAAAACCGATACCCCTCTCTCTCCTCTTCTCAAAATCGATCTGAGAAGGAAAGTAATCAGACCACAAATCTGCCATAGGAAACGAAACAATCGGTGACGACGACGGTTCGGAGAGAGAGCCCAGGCGACAGATTCTCACAGCCCACGGATCTGCCATAGGGAACGCAGCAATCGGCGCAAACCACCGACGCCCCATCGCGTCCCAACCCCGACCACCAAGCCCCGACGAGGACGGCGACTCACTGTGCATGAAGACGAAGGCGCTGCTGTTCTGACCACCAAGCCCCGACGAGGACGGCGATGGAAAGGATGAAGATGAAGGCGATGCGGTGGTGCGCAGGAACCAGACAACCGCATCGGAGAAGGCCCCGTGACCACTCTCGTCGGAGACGGCCAAATCTGTGCGCATCGGCGGTTAGCCCCGTATCCGGATTTGTGCGCGTCGGCGGTTAGCCCCATCGCCGAATCTGTGCGCATCGGTGCTCCCCGTCGCCGCTGTTGTGCGTTGATGCTCCCCGTGACAATCGAGATATTCAATTTGTTGGGCTTCTGGATCTAATTCGTTCGGGTTATATGTGTAGAAGCAAGAGTTGTGGTAATTCAGAAATTTTTTTGTATAATGGTGGTTTTCTTGTTGTATTTGCCTTTATCAACAATGGTGGTGGTGGTCTAGGATTTTGCACATGTGAAGCAACACAAATTTTGGAATTTTGCAGGTAAATAGTTAGAGTAATCTGGGATTTCAGTGAAATGGTTTTATTATTACTGCTGCTCATTTTTTATTTTTGTGTTATGTTTGCTAGAACTATTTTCATGGTCGTGGAATACACTCTTAGTATGGTTCCAGCAACGGCGCCGCCATTCGATCTGGGTTTATTGTTTATGGTTTTGTGTTGTATTTTTTTTTTGTTCTGGGAATTCGATCTGGGAATTTTTGGTTTTCTGGTTCTTGAGTTTTTGTTACTGTATTCTATTGTATACAACGATTGATAATGTGCAGATTTTCTGCACATGTGCAGAAGTTTTTTTGTGGGAATAATTCTAGAACTATTTTTTTATTGTTGTGTGAATATTTTTACTACAAATGTGCAATAATTTTGCGCATGTGCAGAAATATTTTTTTTTCCTCGTATAAGAATCGTTGTTGTGTGTTTGTGTTTTTCAATTACAAATTATGAAGGAATTTTTTTTGTTGAATTCGAATATAAAATTCAATACTCAGGAATTTTGGTTTGTGCAGAAATAATTATGAAGGATTTGGTTTGGTGTGTTTGTGCAGAAATTTCTCGTTTCAAAGAGAAAAAAAAATGACGAAAAAAATTGAAAATTAGAATATTAGACCACATGGAAATTGGAATATAAAACTGAAAAAACTGAATATTAGAATATAAAACGGAAAAAAACTGAATATTAGAATATAAAACTGAAAAAAACTTGGAAATTGGGAATTGGAAAAAATGACGAAAAAACTTGGAAACTTGGAAATTGGGAATTGAAAAAAATGACGAAAAAAACGGAATATTAGAATATAAAACTGAAAAAAACTGAAAATTGGAAAAACTTGGAAATTGGGAATTGGAAAACATCCCATCAATACAAAAAGTGAGAAGAGTACAAAAAGTGGGAAAGCCTGGACTGCCTAGTAGTAGAAGTTGCAGGTCCTTGTTTGAAGAAGGGCAATTTTGGTAGATTGCACCATATTATTGTATCTAGTAGTAATTTAGGTTTGGATTGTACCTAGTAGTAATTTGGGTGTTATAATTGTACCTAGATGTAACTCACCTATATATATATATATATATATATATATATATATATAATAAACCTATATTATAATACTAATAAACCTATATATGTATATTTTATCATATGAGGGATAAAATATTTAATAATTCGTATACATTAAATTAAGCAGAAAGATGACATAAACAATAGAGAGATAACATAGTATTGAATCATATTAATTAAATTAAGACTGGGAATTGAAAAGATTTTGGTAGAATGAAAATACCGTTCTTGAGAAATTGGAAAGCTGCTGCCGGCGTGCGTAGTTTTTTTTTTCTAGGTTAAAACTCTTATATAAAAAATATTAGGCATGGGCTTGGGCTTGGGCTTGAATGAGATAAGGAATAAAAAATATTAAAATTTAATTGAGAGATAAGAATTTAAATTTAAATTTAAATTAGTATTTAAAAATTGAGGGTGAAATTGAATTAGGAATTTAAAAGATTTAGGAACTTAAAAATAGGGAAGAAAATATATTTTCTAGTGAGACTTGTATCTTTTAGTCTGACCCTTTCTTTGATCATCTTCAGATGTGTTTCCATCATCACCTCATCTAGATCTTGACCTTGATCTACCTTTTCCTGCATTTTTGAACTTGTTACGCTTATATTTCATCTTCAAACGATTATAGTTTTTTGTTAATAAGGTCATCTGCTCTTTTAAAGAGAGATCAGCTCCCTTTGATTCCCTGATTAGTTTCTCATCTCTATTTACAAAGGTTACGATTTTTGTAGACGTGCTTGATTCTGCTTCGTCTTCTTCGTCTTCTACCTGAATATCAAACTCGTAACCTTTCAAGTGAGAAAACAGAGTATGATGATACATAGTGGATAAATCTTTAGTGGCTTTAATCAGATTTCCTTTTTCTCTCCAACGTTTCGTTAGCGATCTAAGAATGTTGTTGTTAATCTCTTTCTCTCCAACATCTTCCATTAGAGGATGAATGGATTTCAAATGGTTTTCCATGCGAAACTTCCAATAGTCATAATCTTCAATTTCAAAATCTGGAAGATTCTTAACTTTCCTTTCAACACTTGAAGACATGGTTAGTGAAGATAAAAGAATAGTAATATCTGAAAATCAAGAACAGAGTAGTAAATAGAGACAAAAGATAAATCAAATTGACCAAAAGAAATATCACGAACAACAGTTTAACACTGCTCTGATACCACTTGTTAGTTTCAGACAATCAAGTTTCAAGGAAGTGAAATCTAGAAAATGGGGTTTGAATATATTTCACAAATCTATCCAAATTTTCCTCTCTCAAAGAAATTTTTCACTAATCAATCAGATACACTGCGGAACTGAATTTTATACTTGATTCTTTTGAATTTCTTGTGAAGATGAATGTTAAGTAGATATTCTTTAAAAAGATAATTAAACAGAAAGATAAAGGAAAGTAGTAAAGAACACAAAGGTTTATAGTGGTTCGGATTTGAACAATCCTACATCCACTCTCCTTCTACAAATTAGTAGAAGAGTCTTCACTTACTTACTTACTTCCTTGTTACTGACTTACAAATTGCAATGGTGATCTTCAAGCCTTCTTCTACTTTTTATGCTTGTACACAAATTTCTAGAAATTTATGGCTTTGAAGATACAAGAGAAAGTGTTCTATAAAACACTTGAAAAATAATGAACTTCTAAAACTATAAATACACTTTTAGCTCTTTTGATTTCTAACTAATAAATTTTGAATGCCAAAATATCAAACATAAATAAATTCTAATTACAAATTAATCCTATATATATGCTCCTGGATTTGTTGTAACCAACTTGATGACTTCTAGAAGCTTGTTGGTTGAAACCATCTAACTTCTTCTTTATTTGTTGAAACTGATTCTTGATTAGTTACAACTGATTATGTTTGATTGTTGTAACCGTTTCTTGAAATCTTTCTAACTCTCTTACTTCATCTGTATCTTCTCATCAGATGACTTCTCCATGTTTGATCCTGTCATGTTTTTCTTATTCTACTCAGCAAGTCCTTGATCTTTCTAAGGATGTGGTTGTCTGACTTCTTCAGCTTGTCTTACTCTTGACATTGTCTGACTTTTGTCGAGTCTCCATCTGATTTTTAATTCTTAGACTCTATTACAAAGTACTAGTACATTACCCGCGTGTTACGCGGAATTTCAAATTGATTTTTCAATTATTAACACCATAATATTTTATTATTTGTGTATTTACTTAATTTTAGATCTTTTAATATGTAAAATTGTGTGACTGATCAATATTAATATTTTATTATTTTTTAATTTTTTTAATGTGTAAAATTGTGTGATTTTATAATAAAAACTAAAATATAGTTTAATTTAATTTTTAATTTATTTCTTTGGAATTTAGTTATATTTTAAATTAAAAGTTAAACTATTTTTGATATATTATTGTATTACAACTTATAAATAACTATAAAACCAAAACAATGCTGAAAATAATTTTATTGTAATTCAATTGAGATTCTGGAAAACTTCCTTGAAAACAACATTGATCGTTGATTTAGAGGGCTTACCATCTTCTCCAAGACTCAATATTTTTAATCCTTTCCGACTCTTCACCCTGGAAATAGCAACATATAGTTGTCCGTGTGTAAATACAGGCCTTGGAAGGAATAAACCAACGTTGGAGAGGGACTGTCCTTAACTTTTATTAATTGTCATTGCAAAACACAAGAAAATTGGGACTGTCTTCTCTGATACTTGATCGGTGTTGTGGGATCTGAAGGACTTAATATCATTCGTGGGTGTATGTTTTATTCCTAATATTCCTACCTAAAATTATTCTGGCCTCTAACACGTGATTTTCCAATTTTGTAACAATTAGTCTAATACCATTGCATAGCCCTACTTTCTGATCAATGTTACAAAGAAACATTACTTGGACGCGATCTTCAATGTAAGACGGTGATTAGGAATACCAGAGCACTTAATTAAGTTTAAAAAATCTATTGAAAACAATTATGCATTTTCTGAACCAGACACCCTGCACAAACTATCAGAACTCAAGTATTCTTTCTCTTGGCCAGGTATTTTAGATAACACATGTTCATTTATTGTCTCAACAACTTTATGAGTCGGAGCTAGGATTGTTTTATCTTCAAAATAACTTGGGCCACAATAATTCACGGCAATCGATGGGTATAGAGCATTAACTATTGCCTCAACTGCATCATCGCCTACATCCATTATCAAATTTTGTTCTGGAATTTCTATTTTCGAATAACCATCATTGTATTCTCCAACATCTCCATCACCCACTTTTAAAATCCAATCCGAGAATTTTTTGAGTTGTTTATCTGGTTCATTATAACTCGACCCTTTTGACTGCAATCTCATATTCTTCGTCAGTCTAAGTACCCTGCAAGACTTCCAAAGATAAGAGGAATTAATTGTAGCATAAACAATATCCTCTCTAGACCCTTTAGGTATTACAGGAAGAAATCCCCTCTGAATACTACAATCTTTCCACCAATGGCTCACATGCAGACATGTTGTTCGAATCTCTAATTATGTCTTTTAAGCTTATATCAAGCGCTTCAAAACAAAATTGATTCATCATTGGTGCCTCATCCCAAATTATGAGCTTTGTCTTTGCAATAAGTTGAGCCAAATCTGTACCAGGTTTTATTTGACATGTCGAATCCTCATTAACATCTAAAGGTGTGGCAAATCTGGAGTGTGTTGTACGACCGCCAGGAAGGAGCAGAGACCCAATTCCGCTTGATGCAACATTCAACACAATATGACCTTGTGATCTGATGTAAGCTGATAAAGTTTTCTAAATGAAGGTTTTTCCCGTTCCACCAAAACCATAAAGAAAAAATATTCCACTTTTACCAGTCACAACAGCCTCTATTTTTTCTTCATGACCCCCTTCTATTCGGTAGTCAATGTAGAAAATAATTTTTCATGTTCTGTTTTCATAGTTCTCGATTGTACTTGAGTTCCTCATGTATTAGCTTGTTACGTCCAACATTAGCAATATCTTGATGCGGAAAAGGCATGGATGTAAATCTTTTCAGCGTGCTTCCATTTTGATTGAGATTTTTTTCAATCTCAATCAAAGTGTAGTTCTTTATTTGTTCTCCACTGAGTTGTAGATCTACATTATATGTTAGTTTAAAAAAATTAGGTTATATATTTTAATTTGTGCATATTAACATGCACAATTTATAACAAATTTGCTAATTAATGATAGTTGGTAATATAATTATGTATTTGTTGCCTTCATTGTTCATCATTCGTCGGTGTCTATGAAGAACATCATCGGACAAATATTCCAATGTCTTATCAAACACTACTTCTGGGGATAGCATACTACTAGACATCAGTAGAATAACAAATAAATTCCTGAGATAATGAGCTGACGCCCAGAAGCTTGCCTCTTTAATACCATCTATGTATTCTCTAATCTCTATCACTATATAATAATCCCATTGAATAACATGCATCCTTGAAAGTAGGATATACTACGTCATTAATTGTACATATATCTTAATGACAAAATGTGTCTTTGCTATGATGAAGTAGAATACCTAAGTAGTGCGTCTCTCCCATTCCGGGTGGAACATAAAACAATCTACCCAGTGATAACCTTTGTTGTCTCGGAACCCATTCACTTTCTTTACTCTTCCAGACAAACTTTATGGAAAATTGTACATAAGTAAGATCTATAGCCCATCGATTTCTTTATTGGCTTTGAACCACGCCATAAACATAGAGCGGTGAGCACCGGGCTTGGTAAGTACACTATCAATAGTATCATCATCTTCAAAGATTATGTTTTGTTTACCTGGAAGATGGAAACTAAGCCTTTGAACAACCGGATTTTTATAATGTATTTCAAATCCAAGTGTCCTCCAAACTGCTTCACATAGTGATATGTATCTACAGTTGATATGATTGGTGATCTCATCTTCTTCTATCGTATTGTCGCCTTCTTTTCATCTTTTATAAACATCTGCAGTAACCTTGTCGTTACCTTTGTTTATGTACTTGAAGAGATATTTTATTGATTGAAGCTGGTTACACCACTCCACATTTATACGTGTTTGATATCTCTTCAACAAAAGTGGATTATATGGTACGACGAAATGATTGTCCATCTCAACATTATTCTTAATGAGAGTGCGTCCTTTATCCCTTCTTTTGTACAATGGGTACCCATCTTCATCAACTGTAGTTTTTTCCATGTATTTTTCGGAAAACATTTGGAGCATTTTCCATGAACCATGCATGGTGATTTTGTATTATGTATACCACATGGACCATCATGAGATCTTTTACTAACTCATGCAATTTCATATCAATACTCACTTCTGGCATTTCTGCAAATATAATATGGTCAACATCTTCAGGAGAATATGAGCATGTGCCAATTCTCCTTTTTGGAACTCAACCGTGTATATTACTATATAAAAAAATTTAGACATACAATTAAAAAATATTATTGTTAATATATAAATAAATATAGTTTACTTTAAACATTATTTTTTTATTAATCTATAATTATATTAAATTAATATCACAATGTAAATACTTATTTGCTTGGATTTTTCTGAACAACTCATCTTCTTTGAAGTCTTTTATGAGGTTATCCAGCTTCATCTTAAACAACCGACAAATGATGTCCGGTCTGTCTTCAGCTTTGAGACTTCTATCTTCCAAGAATCTAGTAATTTCTGGCCATTTTGGGTTGCAAGTGAATGTGATAAATAAATCAGGGTAAGAAAACCACTTGCATATCGCCATTGCATCCTGATAGTTCTGCATCATATATCGACGACCTCTAGTGAATGATGATGGGACTATTTGTTTACCAGTGGAAGAAGGGTTGAGTTTGTCCTCTCTAGGGTGGGAATAGGCCAGGCCAGGCCGGGCTTTGCTTAAGAAAGCCTAGGCCTATTATATAATTTTTAGGCCTGAGCCTGGTCTATTATCTATGATAGACTTTTTTTTAAGGCTCGGCCTGTCCTCTTTAGTAAATAGGTCAGGCCTGAAAGCCTTTTAAAGGCCTATTTGTTGCAACTTTTCTATTCTTCATCAAATTTTAAAAAATTACACTTGTTACATTACACCGTAAACACTATAAAACTCAAAATACGAATAAAATTAACATACCAAGATTTATCAACTTACAAAAGCAATAACAAAATCTTCAAATTGTTCAAGAATTATAATATATATTATATGCCATATATTACATATATATTATTATATATATAAATATAATATATTATATTATTATATATATAGTTAAATAGGCCGGCCTGTTAGGCTTAAATGGCCTACGAGAAAGCTTAAGTCTGGCATATTTATTAAACGAGCCGACCCGAGCCAAGCTTTAGTAGGCCAGGCCGTAGGCCCTTGTCGGGTAGTCTGGCCTATTCCTACCCCTAGTCCTCTCTGCACAACATCTTGTATGTTGTTTGCACTATCAGTTCTTAGTGCAACTTGATGAGTTTTTATGAATAAGAGTCGTTTAGACTCAATCATTGTGTATGCATCAACCAAAAATTGTTGAAATAATCTTCTACAATAAAAAATTATTCTAGAATCTCTCAATCTCTCATGTATGCGATACGCAAAAAACTCGCGCATAGTCAACTTCACTCTCTGCCTTAAAGTTTGTTCCGTATTTTTCCAACACATAAGATAATCAACCACAAGTGCACGACGTCTATCCTAGTGCGGTAAGTATGAGTCGATCCCACAGGGAAGAGTTAGTATAAAAGTGATCTACGTTGGTGCGGTTCTATCTAGAAACGACTGATTTAAAGAAATGATTCTAAAAACTAAGACTAATTCTAAATGCTATCAAGTGGTTAGAACTCCACTACCTATGGCCCAAAGGTCATGGGTTCGAGTCACCCTTTGCCCGATCAAAAAATAGAAAGCAAATAAAAATAATCTAACCCAAATCAACAACAAGCTAATGGAAATAAATAATGAAAGAAAGGTGGTCCTAAGGAGTTGCTATACCTAAATGTCCATCTATGGTAAAACACTAAATTCAAATGGTATTAGTGATTATTAGACCAAGTAGAGTTTTGATGAGTTAAAAGATCAATCTAGTCAAGCAAACAACGTCAATGAACAGCTCAGGTCAAAGTTCGGGTACTAAGCTGATCAGACTGGGTCTAGAGCTGATTAGGTGATCTGGAAATCTAAAGTTACAAGTCATCTGTAGACAAGCTCAAAACTAGTCATCTGCAGGAGACGATCATGAAGAGCTCAGATGAGGTCAAGACAAGCTGAGTAGAATAAAAAAGGCAAGTCTTCACCAAGTCAGCTGCAGACGAGTAGGAAAAATCAGCTGAGGTCAAGAGCAGTTTTCAAGAATAAGTTTGTTGAGCAGTTTCCAGTTTGTTAGAACTGACTAACAAACTAACTGTCTTTTCAGACTTATAAATAGGTCTAGATTTTATTTTTCAATACACTTATGCCAATCTGATTTTTCACACCATTCACTATTCAATTCGCAAAGAATTTTCAAAAGTGTTTTCTAAGTGTTTGTAGAACACTTCACTTCATATCTTCAAAAACACATCTCATTCTTAGATTTAGATTTTAGAAGTTTAGTTAGTATTCTTGAAGAATGAAGATCAAGTTGTAAAGTGTAAAGATTGTAAGTAAGTAAGCAGCTAGTGAAGACCCTTCTTCAAAGTTTGGAGAAGGAGAGTGGATGTAGGATTGTTATAATCCGAACCACTATAAAATCTGGTGTTCTTTACTGCTTTCTTTTAATTTCTGTTCAAGTTACAATTTGTTATTCAAAATTAAATTTCAGAGTCTTAGTTAAAATCTGAATATCAGCATTGCTTTTGATCTTGTTAAAAGTTGAGGTTAAAATTGTTTTCCGCTATGCTTAATCTGATACTTTGAATTGATTTTAAAAAGATTTAAAAAATCTACAAAATCTATTCAAACCCCCCTTTCTAGATTTTGTTCTAGAAGGCTATCTTAAGGTTTTAATCAACTCAACATTCTGGGACCAACAAGTGGTATCAGAGCAGTGTTAAGCTGTTCTGATATTAATTTTAGGTCTTAACTAAGATCCTGAATTTGTGTTCTTGATAATCTACAGTTTTACTAACAGTTCTACTAACTAGATCTTGTGAGTTTTGTTTTTTTTAATCATGTCTTCTGTGAAAAGCAAGAAATCCAGGAGTTTGCCTGATTTTTCCATAGAAGAGTATGATTACTGGAAGTTTAGAATGGAGAACCATCTTATAGCAATTCATGACAGAATGGAGGAGGTTCTTGAGGAAGGACTTATCAAGTTTTATCATGGTGGCACAAGTGATGGTACTACATCAGCTGAAGCAAGAGTTAGGCAGGAAAAGAAGAGTTCAGAACTCACTAATGATGAAAGGAAGATTCACAATTTAGATCAAGTTGCAAGAACTGAAATTATTGAAACATTGAGCAAGGATTGGATTGAAAAGGTTAAAAGATGCAAGACTGCCAAGGAAATGTGGGAGACTCTTGCTGGAATTTGTGAAGGATCTGAACAGATCAAAGAAAATAAGCTACAGTCTATTCTACATGCATTTGACACGTTCAAAATGAAGGATGGTGAAACTGTGGATCAATTGGACGTAAGACTGACTAATCTTGTGAACAAAGCAGCTGATTTGGGTAAGACTTACACTGAGAAAGAAATTAATAACAAGGTACTCAGATCTTTGAGCAAAAGATGGAGAGAGAAAGCAAATATTCTCAAAGCAACACAGAATTTGTCATCAATATCACATCACACTCTTTTCTCTCATCTTAAAGCATTAGAATATGACATTCATATTGAAGATGAAGAAGATGAGGCAGAGTCATCTACATCTGGAAAAACAGTAGCATTTGTTCATCAAGATGAGTCTGAAAAGATCTCTAAAGCATCTGATTTGTCCATAAAAGAAAAATGACTCTTTTGTTGAAAAGGTATGAAAGATTGAAGATGAAGTACAAAAGAAACAAGAGAGACAGATTAGGTCGAAGGAACTATAGATCAGACAGGGATGAAAAGAGTTCAGATAATGATAAAAAGAAGGATCAGTCAAGAAGTCATAAGTCACCTATCAGACGAGGAGATGGTAGTCCAAAAACAGACAGAGGAGATATATGCTATACATGCAGCAAACCTGGTCACTACAGCTATGATTGTCCTCAACTCACTCCCAGAGAGAGAGAAGAAAAGAGGAAGAAAAGAGATAGAAGATATGCTGACCAGAGAGCTCTCCTAGCTGAGAAAGAAGAAGCTTGTGAGATATCATCATCCTCATCCTCATCTGATTTTGGGTCAGATGATGATATATGTCTAATGGCTAAAGAGGTACATTACTATTCATCATCAGATAATGACTGTGATACCTTATCTGAAACTGATCCCAGTCTTATTGATAAACTTTTGAAAGATTTGGAGACTGCTCTATCTGCTTATAAACAGATAGAGACTGAAAATCTTAATTTAAAAGATCAAATTTCTGATCTAACTAAGGTCAATCAAACTAAGGAAAGTGAGAAACCAGACTGTACATTCAAGGGGGAATTTAAGACTGATATGATCACCAGTACCTTGTCTGATAAGACATATAAGTTAGAACAGGAATTGAGTTCTTTAAAAATAAAATTTTCAAATATCTATTCTGAGAATGAGAATTATAAAAGGACTAACAGAGAATTAAATCTCAAGTTAGGACTTATGAATAATTCTCAAACCACAATAGATAAAATCTTCAATTCGTCACAAAAGTCTAGTGATAAAACTGGATTAGGTTTTGATAGGAATAAGAAAAATAATCCTATAAAACCTAGAGTCTTTGTCAAAGCAACTAAACCTAAGGTAGAAACTTTATTCAGTCCCTGGAAACCAAAGGATTTAATTACCTCATCTGATACTTCTGAAAAGAAAAACCAGACGAGGAAAGTAACTCCTAAGGCTAAACCTAAAACTAAATCTAAGATCTATCCTAGGTATAATAGCTTTGATGGAAGAAGCAAATCTTATCCATTCTTACCAAGATTCAAGACAATTTCAAAAGATCAATTAAATAAGATTGATCTTGAAAGTCTTATCTTAGTAGATAGATATGGATGCAAGCTTCAATCTATGGTTTTAAGAAATATTGATATCTTTATCTGGATTCCTAGAAGTCAACTTAACATGAAAGGACCCAAAGTACAAAGGGTACCTAAGCAATAAATTTGTGATTGCAGGAAGATAAGAAGATAGTTGATAGAGGAGACATTCTTGAGGTCATCTGGTACATTGATAGTGGATGTTACAAGCACATGACCTATGAAAGACGACTTCTCTCTAACTATCAAA
The DNA here is from genome assembly GCA_030762865.1 of Paraleonurus japonicus. Taxonomy (NCBI): domain Eukaryota; kingdom Viridiplantae; phylum Streptophyta; class Magnoliopsida; order Lamiales; family Lamiaceae; genus Paraleonurus; species Paraleonurus japonicus. The sequence goes on from CM061059.1 coordinate 16,969,480, forward strand.
CCATTGATGGACCAAGAGTGATGTTTGGAGATAACAACTTTGGACTTACTAAAGGTGTAGGAACACTAATGATTGGAGATGTTCAAGTTCAAGAAGTTTACTATGTGGAAGGATTGAAGCACAACCTACTATCTGTTTCACAATTTTGTGATAAAGGGTTTTGTGTCAAATTTACTCATAATGCATGCTATGTATTAGATGGTTTAAATGAAAATATTCTATTGGCTGGAGTTAGACAATGTAACATTTATGTTGCTAATTTCAAAAGTTGTCCTAAAGATACTTGTCTTGTTGCTAAGAGTCCAGATGATTTAAATTGGCTGTGGCACAGACGACTTGGTCACTTAAACTTCAAAACTCTTAACAAAATAGCAAGGAAATCTTTAGTTAAAGGACTCTCTGATAAAGTATTTTCAAAGAACCATGTATGTGTTTCTTGTCAAAAAGGAAAACAAACCAAAGCTTCTTTTCAAACAATAAGTAGTCCTTCTTCAGAAAGGATTCTGGAACTTCTTCATATGGATCTATTTGGACCAGTAACTCCTCTCAGCTTTAGTGGAAGAAAATATACCTTAGTAATCGTTGATGGCTTTTCAAGATTTATTTGGGTTATTTTCTTGTACAAAAAGAATGAGACTATGACTAAGATTCCAGAATTTCTTAAAAAGATTCAAAATGAAAAGAGATTAAATATTGTTAAAATTAGAAGTGATAAAGGTACTGAATTCCTAAATAAATTGATTTCTAACTACTGCATTGAGAATGGCATAGCTCAGGAAACATCTGCAGCAAGGACTCCACAACAAAATGGAGTTGTTGAGAGAAGAAACAGGACCTTGAAAGAGGCAGCTAGAACAATGTTATCTGAATTCAACACTCCTCATAGGTTTTAGGCAGAAGCAGTTAATACAGCCTGCTATGTTCAAAATAGAAGTCTGATTGTCAAGGATAAGTGTAAAACTCCCTATGAAATTTTGAAGGGAAGACCTCCCAAAATTTCATATTTTCATATATTTGGTTGTAAATGTTTCATACACAACAATGGGAAATCTCAATTAAAAACCTTTGATGCCAAGATAGCAGATGGGATATTCTTGGGATACTCATCTATATCAAAGGAATATAGAGTTTTTAATAAGACAACCTTGTGTGTAGAAGAAACACCTCATGTGGTATTTGATGAAACTTTTCTTGAGTTTGATAAGACAGGGGACATCACAAAGATATCAGATGATCTGAATCAGATGACTATCAAAGGATCAACCATAAAATTTTACAATCAAGAATCAGATTCAGATGAAGAGGAAGAATCAGACAAAGGAAAAGAACCTGAAAGAACTTCCTCAACAGCTGATCTACCAACTGATCAGACGACCAACGACACATCAGCTGATCAGGTAGAGTTATCAGAAGGTAACATAGAATCATCTGAAATAAATAGTTCAGACAAGACACCATCTACTGTAAAAGATAAAGGTAAGAAAGTAATGTCATATCACCCAGCTGAACAGATAATTGGAGATTTAGACTCTGGTGTCCAGACGAGGACCCAACTAAATCAAGATTGTATGTTCAGTTGCTATGTGTCATTACTTGAACCTAAATCAATTACAGAAGCTCTAACTGATTCCAACTGGATTAATGCCATGCAAGAAGAATTAAATCAATTTCAAAGACAAGATGTGTGGGAGCTTGTTGAAAGGCCTCATCATCAAAAAGTCATTGGAACTAAATGGGTTTTTAAAAACAAAAGAGATGAAAACAATATTGTGGTTAGAAATAAGGCCAGACTAGTTGCTCAAAGTTATTCACAATCAGAAGATATTGATTATGATGAAACCTTTGCACCAGTAGCTCGTCTGGAAGCCATAAGATTGTTTTTAGCCTATGCTGCTTTTAAAAGATTCATAGTATTTCAAATGGATGTTAAGTCAGCATTCTTAAATGGAATCCTAGCTGAGGAAGTTTATGTAGAGCAACCCCCTGGTTTTGTCAAAGGTGACAAGGTTTATAAACTAAGGAAAGCTCTATATGGACTTAAACAAGCACCAAGAGCTTGGTATGACACCTTGTCTGATTATTTAATTCAAATTGGTTTTTTTAAAGGTAGAATTGATAGAACTCTCTTTAGAAAAGAGTTTGGTTGTGATATTTTGTTAGTTCAATGTTGATGATATAATATTTGGATCAACTAACATATCTTTATGTGAAGAATTTAGTAGTCTTATGAAAAGCAGATTTGAAATGTCCATGATGGGAGAAATGACATATTTTCTTGGACTTCAAGTCAAACAGACAAAGAAGGGAATATTCATCAACCAAGCCAAATATACAAAAGATCTTATTGAAAAATATGGAATAGGTACCAGCCGAGAAGCTAAGATACCTATGATGACAAATTTTTCAATGGATCCAGACGAGAAAGGAGAAGACACTGATCAAACTGAGTATCGAGGTCTTATTGGTTCTTTGTTATATTTAACTACTAGTAGACCTGATATTTCATTTGCAGTTGGAGTCTGTGCTCAATTTCAAGCTAATCCTAAGAAAAGCCATCTTGAAGCAGCAAAGAAAATCCTCAAGTATTTGAAAGGAACAGTAAATGTTGGATTGTGGTATCCAGTTGATGACAACTTTGAGCTGTCTGGATACTCAGATTCGAATTTTGGTGGGTGTAAGATAGATAGAAAATCTACATCTGGTACTTGCCAATTTCTTGGAAGTAAGCTGATTTCATGGTTGTCTAAGAAAGAAACCTCTGTAGCTACTTCCACAACTGAAGCTGAGTATATGGCAGCTGGAAGTTGTTGTTCACAGCTGATCTGGATAAGCCAACAGCTAAGGGACTATAATATTATCACCAAAGATGTACATATCTTTTGTGATAGTAATAGTGTCATAGCTATTACTCAGAACCCAGTCCTTCATACAAGATGCAAGCATGTAGATATCAGACACCACTTCATCCGAGACCATGTAGAAAAAGGAGATATCAGACTTGAGAAGATCTTGACTGATTTTCAAAGAGCAGACATCTTGACAAAACCATTGGCAGAGACGAGGTTTAAAGAATTATCTGTAGAATTAGGTTTATTAGATGCTTCGTTAGTAAATCTCTAATTCTGTATTTTTATTTCTTGTCTCTCTCAATTTAGTTTATTATGTCTAGAAAGAATTATCAGACTAGATTTGAGTCAAAGGACAATCAGGTAGCTGATATCATTGATTTCCTTCTTAGGAATCAAGAATCAAGGATTAGTCATATTGACCTTATCTGACATGATAATTGCTTATCTGACATATGGTAAATCAGACTAGGGCACAATAGTCAGCTGATTTTCTGAAAAAAAGATGACTATCTGCACCCTATCTGATCTACCTAAGCTACTAATAGTTTTGATGAGTTTGTTTGCAGGAACAGGTATACCAGATTAGTCTCATAAATCTCTTCATTCAGAAAACCTTCATCTTTGTTTTTCCTCAAAATCGTTGTTTTCAAATAAAGTTCTTAAGACTGTGTATCTCAAGTAATTTGTATTGTGTAACTAAACTGAAAATACTGTATTAAGCCTTAAACAGTTGTTGTTTTCAAAAACCAGACTAGGAGAAAGCTTTTTGAAAAATATAAGACAAGGTCATTTTGACCAAGTCTGACATTTTACCAAGTCTGAAATAGAATACCTGAGTACTAAGTAAGACATTTCATTGCTTACGTCAGGTATACTAATTACTTCTGATAAAGTAAGTCTATTAGCCGTCTAATCCGTAGGTTAAACGGTTACTTTTTACGCAATTCAAGACACGTGTAGGTTACACGCCTGAATTCAAAGCGATTTTCTCGCAAAACCGTCGATGTTTTACACGCGCCTTTTCAATCAACGGTTCAAAATCAAAACCCTGAGATCGTGCCACGTTTCGATTTCCCAACTTTCCCTCTCTCTCTCTCCCTCGTTTAATAACTTACCTTCTTCAGATTTTAAAAATTTTACTTTAACAATTCCCTGCTATCGAAATTTACTGAAAATTTCTTACTCTAAAAAACTTATCAATGACATCCTCTTCTTCTCAAACACCAAAACCTCCTACATATATATCCGCTTCAGGTCTTGATTTCAAAATGCTTTCTGATTCAGTCAAAAATAAATTGAAGGCTGAAATGTTTGTAGATTTTGAGACTACAAATGACAGAGAATCCAGAGAAATTATCAGACTGTTGGAAGCCTCAAGATTACGGGGATTTTGTTCGTTCAAATCTCCACTGAACAAAACTGCTGATTTCATCGGAGCAGAGTTCCTTGCAAGAAGTGAGTTTACGGAAAATGGCTTCAAAATGACTGTCGAAGGTACTCAATTGGAGTATTCGAAGGAGAACGTTGCAAGGATTCTGGATACTTCTATGGAAGGGGTTAATCCTCTGTTGTATAAGAAAAACGATTGGGAAAAATCGTTTGATTTGTTTGCTAGGGTTACCTACAGGGGAGTGAGGAGAGAATTGAAGAAACATATGTTGAGGAGAAGGTTTAGGCTGCTCATGACGATTGTAACTAAGTCAATCCTAGGAGATCAAAGCTCCCATGATGGAGTGACGAAGTCATGATTGTGTTGCATGAGAGCCATTGTTGATGGAGTTCAGGTGGATTGGGTAGACTTGTGTTTTAGGAGGATGAAGGAGGAGAAGCTGAGATTGTTATTCAACCCAACTGATGGAGATTGGACAGTCACCTCGACTTTAAGTCTATTCAATAAAATCACTGTGTTAATGGAAGGGTTGAATAAAAGATTTGAGACGAGGGAAGGCTTAAAGAAATATTCTAAGCAAAAAGGCTTGCTAACTAAGGATGAAAGGATTGGAGGGTTGCCTGACTCGGATGATGAGTCAGAGGATGCTCAGAGGCAGAGGGAGCAGCTAGCAGCTGCAGTGGTACAGAGGCCAGCAGCTGAACCTCAACCAGCAGCGGAAGTTGCCGTACCAGCTGCTGAAGCTCAACAAAGTGTAAAAGTATTTGTGATTCTAATCTAAGTCCTATTTATATGAATATGTTGTAACCGGTAAAATTTGTGGTGATGATGTGGCTTGTAGGATTACCGATTAAAACAATTATGAGAGAATGGATGTTGCCATTAATGAACAATGGGTAATGAATATGAGTAATAAATGTAAATGATTGGGATGAGTTCTTAAATGCAAAATTGCAGTAAATAGTAGAGATGACGGCAGTTGCTGGGTGGTTTAGGCCCAAGCAAAGTGTGGATCTCGTGGAATCCTCAAGAATAAGTTTGTTGAGCAGTTTCCACTTTGTTAGAACTGACTAACAAACTAACTGTCTTTTCAGACTTATAAATAGGTCTAGATTTTATTTTTCAATACACTTATGCCAATCTGATTTTTCACACCATTCACTATTCAATTCGCAAAGAATTTTCAAAAGTGTTTTCTAAGTGTTTGTAGAACACTTCACTTCATATCTTCAAAAACACATCTCATTCTTAGATTTAGATTTTAGAAGTTTAGTTAGTATTCTTGAAGAATGAAGATCAAGTTGTAAAGTGTAAAGATTGTAAGTAAGTAAGCAGCTAGTGAAGACCCTTCTTCAAAGTTTGGAGAAGGAGAGTGGATGTAGGATTGTTATAATCCGAACCACTATAAAATCTGGTGTTCTTTACTGCTTTCTTTTAATTTCTGTTCAAGTTACAATTTGTTATTCAAAATTAAATTTCAGAGTCTTAGTTAAAATCTGAATATCAGCATTGCTTTTAATCTTGTTAAAAGTTGAGGTTAAAATTATTTTCCGCTGTGCTTAATCTGATACTTTGAATTGATTTTGAAAAGATTTAAAAAATCTACAAAATCTATTCAAACCCCCCTTTCTAGATTTTGTTCTAGAAGTCTATCTCAAGGTTTTAATCAACTCAACATTCTGGGACCAACAGTGATGATTTTGCAAGGTGGGTCACTAAGCAAGAGTTAGAATGATAAATTAAATCCAATCAACTCAAAGAAAAATTACACTAGCATGCATCTCTAACTTACTAGCATAATCAACCCAATAAACCCCTAAGACCCTTAATACCTTCCCACTAATTAATCCTTTTTCAAGCGATTATTAATGAGTCATGTGTCCAAGGTAAATTGTTGGATCAAATTTCTCAATTAAATCCAATCAATAATAAGTAAAGCACACAATCATGGTCAATAAAACCATGCTTATAATAAATGATAATTTGAACACATAAATAATCACCAACAAATATCAAATAAAAGAAGAATTAAACCATAGATATCAATTTAGGATTCACAATCCCTAGAACCAAAATGGTTTTAGAAAAATTCCTACATAATCAAACTATTACAAATATTAAATGACAAATATAAAATAAAAGATAAATAGAAAAGAAAGCTTAGTCTAGTGTAGGTGGAGAATGAAAATCCAAGCTAATCCATTTTCTTGAGCTCCAAATGTGAGAAATGAAGAACACCTTTTAATATGTGTATGTGTGTGTAATTGAAAGTAATTAAATAAATTAATTATTATTTATTTAATAATCCACACATGAAAGTGGATATGGATGATGGAAGTTAGTGAAATAACTTCCATATCCTATTTGATAAAAATACACGCGTATTTTTCATATGAGATTAACAGAATTAATCTCTGGAAATCTCTCACTCTCCCGGCATATATTTCTTAGAATGAAGACGTAGAAATATGTTCAACTACTTCTTCATACGAATCACAAATACTCAATCGTCAAAGGAACTTAAATTGTGAACAATTGAATGCATTTCGTACGTAAATGTATTTCGGATTCAGAGGATCACAGTCGTACGTAGAATTCCAACCCGGTTCAATATTTTCCGCTGTGTTATAGGTTAGTGAATCCTAACCACTGTATTTCCAACATTGGTATCAGAGCCAATGTGTTGGATTCTCATACGTGAATATGATTCTCTTTACAACTCCTCAAATACCAAGAGGAATCGAAAAACGAGGGATCTCTGAGATTGAAGAAGACTCTGACGGTAGAGTTCTCCTTCGTTTTAATTCTTTTCGTTTTAAAGAAAAGCCTCGTATTCAAGAAATCTTTTCTAAAACCTCCTCTAGAGCCTTTTTTTCTGAAGGATCTAGACCTGATTTCTCAAACGTCAAAGTTGATTTCAAATCTCCTATTCCTAGCACTAGCTATCACTCTGATTACATTGAAGAACCATCTCATATCGGTTCACCAACCTTTTCTCAAATGGATCACGTCAATATGATCGAAAAAGATTTTTATATCGATTTCAAATATCTTGAGGAAGAATTCAATGATCCTGAAGATGAGAATCGAAAAAATTGGTTTTTAAAACTTGATGAAAAATTCCGTAATAAGCTTCATGAGGAATGGATTATTGGTCTTCATAAATTTCGAGACAATATTCCTATTCTCAATTGGTTTCCGGCTTATTGCAAACTCAATGACATCGAAGAAGATGTCTATTCTCTTGATCAAATAAACGTTCAAACCAGTCTTTACAAAAAATGGAATCTCACTTCGGGTTCTACTATCACCTCTATTCATCCTCCTCTTGCTAATATCAAAATTTCTATTACTAATGGAGAAGTTGTTGCAACTCCATTCAGAGTAGGACGTGAAGGAGATGATACACCCAAGATGAGTGACATTAGAAAACTTCAAGAACCTTTTTGAGAATCATGATGGAAGTTAGTGAAATAACTTCCATATCCTATTTGATAAAAATACACGCGTATTTTTCATATGAGATTAACAGAATTAATCTCTGGAAATCTCTCACTCTCCCGGCATATATTTCTTAGAATGAAGACATAGAAATACGTTCAACTACTTCTTCATACGAATCACAAATACTCAATCATCAAAGGCACTTAAATTGTGAACAATGGAATGCATTTCGTACGTAAATGTATTTCAGATTCAGAGGATCACAGTCGTACGTAGAATTCCAACCCGGTTCGATATTTTCCGCTGCGTTATAGGTTAGTGAATCCTAACCACTGTATTTCCAACATTGGTATCAGAGCCAATGTGTTGGATTCTCATACGTGAATATGATTCTCTTTGCATGTTATGTCAGATTCGTACGTATGTTTACTGAAATCATGTGAATCTGTATTTTTTAAAAATTTTGATTTTATGAAACGGTAGAATTAGAGGCTAAAAATTTTATTGTACATGCCTTGTATAGTATATATTCAATCTGCAAAATTTTGTAATTTTTGGCTTTACCGTTTGTGAGATAAAATTCAGTCTTTGTAAAATTACAAAAACTTTGACTGGAAATTACGAACAATATATCATGAATCGTGATGATTTCTTGTTACTAGATTGTAGTACGTTGAATGAGGATTCCGTGGATATAAAGTTTTTTAATTTTGGTCAAGTATTGAGTGAGTTATGAATTTTTGAAAATTTAACCTTTTTGGGGCAAATCTAAAAGTTTTCAGAAAGTTTTTGGGTCAATTTTTTGAGAATTCGATATTCTCTAAGGACCCTTTTGTTATTTTCAAAAATATTTGGATAAGACCAAGTCAAAGGTAGTTTGACTCGGTCAACCGAACCGAACTGCTTGAATCGGGCCTAAACCAGACCGAACCGAGTTGTTCCGAACCGGACCGACCCGATCAGAACCGATCCAGACCGACCCGAATCGGCAATCCACGTCAGCAGACGGAGCACAGCATGGGCAGTGGCGCGTGCCATCCACTCTCCGGGGAACGGCGACGACGGCGGTGGCGCGTGATGCCCACGCGCCGGTGGAAGGCGACGATGGCGGTAGCGCGTGATGCCCACGCGACGGGGACGAGAGTGGCTGCGGCCGCGCGTGAAGGCCACGCGCCGGCAAGTGGGTTTGTATGTGGGCAGTTTTTCTGACTTTTTGGCGGTTTTTCGGCGAATCTGGGTGGTTTCCGGCTACCTGGAAGCTGTTTTCGGCCCTACGCGCGCATGAAAACTTGTTTTAGCTCGTTTGAGCTCGTTTTAACTCCGATTTTGGTGCCGTAAATTCCTATGTTCATATTTTTTAGTGTATATTCTTAATATACATAAATATGATGTATTTTAACTATTAAAATTTGAGTACTTATTTTATCCATTTGATAGGAGAACCATAGATTAACATATTTCACTTGTGAATTAGCCTATTACACTTGTTAATAAAAATTTTCTTGGTGTAATAGTGAGCTTTAAATTCATGTGTTAAAAGTTTTAAGCATTGATATGTTTAATGGTTTCTCATTTTACGGGTATGACTTGAAGAGTAGAAGAACAATTATGGTTCTTGAAATTTGAACAATGAAATGCTATGCATTCTTAAGAATTACATGATGGAAAATTATCGCACAATTTTTTTTGGAACACTAAAGTTCTATGATGAAGATGTATAGCTCATTTTAGTATATCATAAGTTAATTCCAATTTTATAGCTCGAGATTTAATAAGAATTGAGATTTGAGCTAAGACACTTCCAAGAAAACTTTAAGCACTTTGTTGATGATTGCAGGCATACTCGCGGAGCATTCCCTTCTTGGACCACAAACAAGATCTATGAGCAAATAGATGAATTCAAGTGATAGCAATGATGCATTCAAGCTCTTCTCTGCGAACCGATCACAAGGTGGATTTACTATGATGAATTGGGCTACTCAATCTTTGTATTAAGCTTCAGGCGTCCTTGAGAAAAGGCATGCCATCCGCGGCTTCCTTTTCTATCCGAGAGGAACGTTGGGAATGGCGTGGAGATATGGTCTTTGTGAATGAGCGATAACGAAATCCTTGCATGCCCGATCTATTCATTCTTTCTTTGAGTGCCCTGTCCGGAATTACGGCCGCAGGAGACCCTTCCTTCTACAAAAGCGAAAGTAGTTTTTTGGAGTTTTTAAAATACATTCAAAATTTAATTAGAATTGGAATCTTATGAATATTGTGATACTATGAAAGAAATGAGTGATAATTGGGTATTGGATATACAATAGACAAGTTGAATGAGCAACATGTTTACACATGTTGATGTCGCATGTGATGTTATCACATATTCTGCTACATTAGAATTTAACCCTTTCTTTCTTCATATAACTAACTTTTATTCTCTAACAGTTCAATGTTGTAGTAGTATGTTGTGACATTGCAGGTTGAAGATCTAGAACGTTCTACAAGGATTTGGAATGAAGACTTAGTCAAATGTTGCCGTGGATGCTGTAACATCAAGTGTAACATTGAGGACGGATTCCAGAATCTTCCACAAGGATCCAGAATTCAAGACTAATTCCAGAGAGATTTAGAAGGACCTAGATCATGCGGTTGCAAGAGTTAACCACGAAATCAACTAGCTACATGGACGGTTAAGTGAGAGAATTAAGGGGAAGTTATTTTGGAGTCTTTCTAGATCCATCTACAAGGATCTATGGTTGAAGACCGAGGACCTCTATAAATAGAAGACCGAGGACTTCAACAATGGCAAGGAATATCCAAATATCAATTGTTGAGTGCGTTAGTGCATCCAAGAGATAGGGCCGTTATTCCCCCTTTACGTTGGTACTTGTTGTTAGATCAAGAAAAGTTTTGATGAGTTAAAAAGATCAATCCAGATGAGCAGACAACGTTCAAGAACAGCTAAGATCAGAGTTCAGTACTAAGCTGTTCAGACTAGGTCAAGAACTGATTAAGTCAGCTGGAGATCAGAAGTTGCAAGTCGTCTGGAGACGAGCTTGAGTCTAGTCATCTGCAGGAGACGAACATGAAGAGCTCAGACGAGGTCAAGACAAGCTGAGTAGAATAAGAAAGGCGAGTCTTCACCGAGTCAGCTGCAGACAAGTAGGGCAAAGACAGCTGAGGTCTAGAGCAGTTTTCAAGATTAAGTTTGTTAAAGCAGTTTTCAGTTTGTTTGAACTAACTAACAAACTAACTGCCTTTTCAGACTTATAAATAGGTCTAGATTTTATTTTTCAATACACTTATGCAAATCTGATTTTTCACACTATTCACTATTCAGTTCACAAAGTATTTTCAAAAGAGTTTTAAAAAAAATTCCAAGTGTTTATAGAACACTCCTCGTGTAATCTTTAAAATCTTTATTCATTGTAATTCTTAGATTCATTAGAAGGAGTTAGGAGTACTTTGAAGATTTGAAGAAAAGTTGTAAGTTGTAAGATTGTAAAGTAAGTAAGTAAGCAAGCAGATAGTGGAGACCCTTCTTCAAGTTGGAGAAGGAGAGTGGATGTAGGATTGTTATAATCCAAACTACTATAAAATCTGGTGTTCTTTACTGCTTCCATTTACTTTTCTGTTCAATATTACATCTTATCATTCAAAGATTAATTTCAGAATCAAAGTTAAAATCTAAATATCAGTTTTGCTTTTGATCTTATTAAAGTTGAGTCTAATCTTGAATTTCCGCTGTGTACATCTAGTACTTAGAATAAGTTTTGAAAGATTTGAAAAATCTCAAAAATCTATTCAACCCCCCCTTCTAGATTTTTGCTAGAAGGCTGATACACGTTTTACCTAATCTGCTCAACTAATCGGGACCAACACTTGTGCATGTTACCTCGTTTACCAACAGAGGTTTATTGAAGTGTCATTAAGCGTAGATGTCTTTGATACTTTGATTTACTTTTGACGGTGTAATATTTTGTAATACTACACTTAGCCGTTTAAGAGTCAATAGGTGATATTGAGTCTTTATTTTCCGTTGTAAAGGTTCTATCTTGGAAACTCTTTACACAAACTTTTGTATTCACTCTCGAATTAGTGAAACGTTACGCCGACAGACATCATAGACTTTAATTAACAAGTCTATGAAAAAGTTACTCTTTTGCATTGTGGTGTTAGTCTTCCGCTTTGTTTCACATTCTGTTATTTAGATGTTGTAGTATATGCCATAACATTCAGTACAACATCTTTCTGTTTTACACTACACGCACACTTTCAACACAAATGAATGATTCGACGATCCGACGGTTTTTAACTTGAAAAGTCAGAATAGCGTTCAGATGAAGAATCACCATGTAGATCCTTTTATCATAATTTCTCTTAATGAGTACTAATGAAGTACTCCGTGAGCGTATACATTACATCATAGATTATCCAAAAATTTTAAGGAGTTTTCCTAAGAGTACTGTTGAATCAAGTTTTTTTTTAAATGACCTTAATAGTTGGTATTTAAGACTTGAAATAGTCTTCTGAGATTACCGTAACTATCTTGGTTATTTTTTATGACATGATTATGCTTTATTGCATTAATATTGATTGAATGTTTTAAGCATGCGGTTTCATGTTGTTGAGTGGGAGTTTTAGTTATTTACTTTGATCATTAAATGCTAGAACTTGTTTTTTTGTTCATGTTTTGGAACTGAATCTGTTTAAGGAGGATACTTCATGAGATTGATGATTAATGACTTTAAGTCATTTTTCGATATTGAATTTCGTATCGAATTATTCAGATGTCAGTTAGCTTAACATAGATCAAATTGATACATAAATGGATGTTAATTCTTGAATCACTTCTATTAAAACTAGATAATGGCTTCGAAAACTATTATCGCGGAGTTAAACCAAATAGAAAAACTCAATGGCGGTAATTATGACACATGGCGTCGTGATATTCTGAATGTTCTTAGAGAACATGGTGTGCTAGATACTATCAATCATGTTAATGTGGATCTCGAGATTAAGATGAAAACCCGCATTGAAAAGGCTCATGAGAGTTGGAAGATGAAAAATGATTGGAGTGAATTGATACATGTTTTTAGGGCCAATTTTAGTGCAAAAAGTGAGCTAAAGTGTGATTTTTGTGCCTAAATGTGAAAAGTATCACTCTTTTGCCTAAAAAGTATTACTTTGTGAGTTTTTGATGTTTTTCGCCCGTTTTGCAGGTAAATCGGTGGAATTTTGCCAAACCAAGAGTACCAGTATTCTTAGAATGAAAAGACGAACATACGGGATGAAAACCGGGGTCGGGCCCGAAGCCCTTCTCGATAAAAATTCCCTGGTCTCGGGCTGAAATCGAGGGTGCACAGAACTCGACTCGAGGTTCATGCTGGAGGGAAACAAATTCAAAAAGACAGCGAGCTCGACTCGAGGGAGGAGCCTCGAGTCGAGGGATGAGAAAATTGCAGGATCCTCGACTCGAGGGCTGAGCCTCGACTCGAGGCAAGAGATATTTTGAAGAAACATGTTAGCGACTCTTAGGCCTCGAATCGAGGGCCTGAAGCTCGACTCAAGGAGTGCCCAAAACTGAAAAATTCAGTTTTAAAGCTATTGGAAGCCAAAACAGAGCATATCTTCATTCTAGCAGTTCAGAGCAGTTTCTTTAGGCGAATTTTGCATTTTGTAGCTTGAATTTACTTGTAATTGCCATAGATTGTTAGGATTAGGGTAGATTCTACATTTAGTCCACTAGATTAGTAGTTTGATAGATTGTAATTGAAGTTTGCAGTTGTGATTTGGGAGAGTTGAAGTTGGATTGAAGCATTGTAGAAGATTAATCATTCTTATTTTTGCCTATTGAAGTTTAATTGGTGATGTTCTTACCCTTTGTTCTCTTTAATTCATTGTTTGTAGTGATTAGATTGTTAATTGCTTTCTTAGATTTTCTACCCATGGCTTTTGCTTGTAGCACCATGGGCTAATAGCTTTGTGCTTGGGATAATTGAATTTAGGGATGAAGTGATTGCTTCATGCTATGATTGTTGATAATTGTGATCAATTGAATTAGCTTGCTTCCTAATTGTGATTCTTAATTGTGCTTCATGAAAAATTGCCTCTTTTGATTAATGGTTGATCACCCTAGCAATAGGCGAGAGTTGAGCTAACGTGATTAGGTGTTAATCGGGTTTCAATTTTGCATGATTGTATGAATTGGGGACTTCTACATTGAGAGATGGGAAGAACTAAGGATACTCACATTAGGCATTTTGATATTAATGGAGTGATTAATTTCATAATGGTTTATGCTTTCTAATTTGATTGATTTTCATTTGGATACAATCATAGCTTGTTAATCATGGATTCCTTGATGGGGATTATCCCTTGCACCCAATTCCCCCATTGATTTTAGTATATTTGATCTTGCATTCTAGGTGTTTGATAGATTGTTTGCATAATCTTGCCATTTAATTTCTTGCATTTTGTAGTGATTTAGTCCAAAAACTTGTTGCAACTTTAGCCATTTAGAACTCTTATCCTTGAATTTCGTTTGCATACTTTCTCCCTTGGGTTCGATATTTTGTCGATTGGTCTTAATAACTCTTACCCTATACACTCCAATCGAATGGCGCCGTTGTCGGGGAGTTAGTTTTTGCGCCTATAAGTGAGATATGAGGATTGTCTGAAGTGGCTATTTGTTGCTTTTGTTTTTGTTTTTGTTGATTTTATTAGTTAGAATTTGATACTTGGATTTGTGGCATTGTAGGTGTATTCTAACAAGATCGAGTGGTGTTCCACCCTTGCCACTAAATCCGGAAATTGAGGCTACGTATAGAAGAAATCGTGTGAGAAGAAGAAGGGAAGCTATGGAAGGAGAAGATCAAAGGCATGAGGAGAGATTAGTGGGTGACCCTCAAGTAGAGGAGGTACATGGACAAGGAGAAGGAGGAGTAGAGAATGGAGGTAATGGGAATCATTTCCATGCTCAAGTTGGTCCTTTCCCTCAAGGGATGCCACCACAAAATTACCCCTACCAAAATCCATATCCGTATCCACCTCAAGCTCATCAATATCCCTACTATCCACCTCATCCACAACAATTTCCACCATACTATCCCCATATGCCGTATAATCAAGAGCCACGATATCATGAGCCACCTCACATACCAAATGCCCAACCACAACCCGTAAATGAGCCACCACCTCAAGGAAGGCTTTTGAGAGAGTTCTTTGAACCACAACTTAGAGAGCACTATGATGGGATAGCAAGGCCGAGGATAGATGCTAATAACTTTGAGATAAGTCCCGCTTTGGTGAGAATGCTTAGGGAGAAGCAATTTGAAGGAAGAGATGAAAATGAGTGCCCACATCAACATATGGCACAATTTCTTGAGATTGCCGACACTACAAAATACCATGGGGTACCCGAAGATGCGAAGAAGTTGAGGCTCTTTGCCTTTACATTGAAAGAAAGAGCAAAAGCATGGCTTAATTCATTACCACCCGGGACCGTACGTACATGGGAAGAGTTGTCGAAGAAATTTTTGATGAAGTTTTACCCACCATCAAAGACCGTGCAAGCTAAGGAAGCTATTTCCCACTTCCGACAAAAGAATGGGGAGACAATACCGGAGGCGTGGGAGAGGTATGGCATGTTACTTATCAATTATCCTCAACACGGTTTTCCGGAGGAGCAAACCATTATGTACTTTTGCAATGGTTTGACGGATGGGGATAGGTCGTTTTTGAATGCTTGTGCTAATGGATCGATTTGGTCTAAAACCGTGGGGCAAATGAATGAAATAATGGAGAACATAGCTCAAGATTCATTCCAAGTGTCGGTTAATAGGGGAGCACACCATAGAGTGTCACAAGTTGATGAGATCGAGAGTATGAAGAGTATGATGTTGACTATGATGGACCGAATGAGAGCTCTTACTACTTCACAAAGCCAAGCAAGTGTGAGTCCATCCGTTCCTCATGTTGATGTTGGTCCCAGTTCATTGCCGGTTGAAGAAGTGAGTTATATGGGTAGGCCTCCATTCCAAGGAGGCTATCAAGGAGGAAACTTTCAAGGGAATTATCAAGGAGGAAGGCCTTACCAAATGCCTTACCAAAATAGGCCACAAGGAAGCTATCAACCTCAACCGCAAGCTCCATTTAATGGGAATACATGGAGGAGACACGAAAATTTTTCATATGCCAATCCGAGAGCCGCCGTTCAATTTCCTCCCGGATTTGATCCGGGTGCAAAGGCTCCAAACAATGAAGGAAAGGCTACCATGGAGGAGATTTTGGGGTTGATTGTGAAGAAATTGGAAGCTAATGACTCAAGGCTTGATGATATAGGGAAGCAAATGGACACTCGTTTCAAGACGATCGAGCATCAAGTAGGGCAACTTGCTACTACGGTTGGGAAGCTCTCGTCTACGGTGGACCATCTACAAAACAAAGGAAAGTATCCATCCACTACCGAGCCAAACCCTAAAGAGTTTTGTAGTGCAATCAAGCTAAGGAGTGGCACTAGCTATGAAGGTCCAAAAATGTCCAAAGAAGAGGAGTTTGAAGAAGAGGTGGTGAATGAAGAAGAAGAGAGACAAGAAAGAGTGGTTGTGGAGGAGAAGAAAAGTGAAGAAGAGGTGAAAGTAAGGGGAAATGCAAAGAAGGAAGAAAAATCGAAGAATGAATGGGGAGTTCCAATGAAGGCTAATTCGGTTCCGTTTCCAAAGAGACTAGAGAGGAAGAAACTTAATGAAGAATTTGGTAAGTTTTTAGAGATTTTCAAGAATTTTCATGTCAATATCCCACTTTTGGAGGCCCTTGAACAAGTTCCACATTATAAGAAGTTCTTGAGAGAAATTATGTCCAAGAAAAGGAGTTGGGATGAGAAGGGGATGCTCAAGCTAGTGGAAGAATGCAAAGACATCTTGGAGAGACACTTGCCACAAAAGAAGAAGGATCCCGGAAGCTTCATTATTTCATGTGAGATTGGAGAGAAGGTAAACATTCAAGGCTTGTGTGATCTAGGAGCAAGTATTAATGTGATGCCATTGTCCGTGTTCAAGCAATTGGATTTAGGGGAGGTGATTCCTACGAATATCAATCTTCAATTAGCGGATCAATCATATGCTCAACCATTTGGGATTATTGAAGATGTGTTAGTAGGGGTTGGTAAACTCATATTCCTGGTGGATTTTATTGTATTAGACATGAAGGAGGAACTTGAGGCACCAATCATTCTTGGTCGACCTTTCCTTGCAACGGGCAAGGCTATGATTAATGTGGAGAAAGGAGAGCTTAAGTTGAGCTCAAATGGTGACGAAGTGACATTTACAAGAGTTCATGAGGAAGAGGTTGCTCAAAGCAAGGTAGAGAAGAAAATGTGTGGATACATAGAGATTGTTGATGAATGCCCTTCCATTGAAAGGGAAGTTTCTACACCTATTACTTCTACTTATCCTTTAGTTAATGAGCATTTTCTTCCCTCTTGTAAAATCATCTCTAACAAGTCTTGTGTTTCCCTTGATGATTGTAGGAAGGAGAAATCGATAAAGGACCCTTTGCTTGACCCCGGTGAACAAGAGAAGAAAGAAGAAAGTGAAAAAGAGTTGACCAAATTTGAGCATGGCTCAAGTTTGGGGTAATTGATTGAGAAAAAGACACCACTTGAGAAAAGGGAGGAAAAGTTTGAAGTAGGAGATCAAGTGGTGTGGTGTGAATCAAATTGGAGTCGGCTACTTGGTGTTGAAAGACCGAAAGAGGTGCTTACGGTGAAAGAAATCAAAGGAGGAAAGCTACTCCTAGAGGATAAGTGGGGGTGTTGCCATTTTGCAAAGGAACACCTAGTGGAGCACAAAGCCGGTCTCTACATTGACAAAGAAAGGGAAGTGTGAACTCTTTGAGTTCCGTCCGGCAAAGGACGTTAAACCTAGCGCTAGATGGGAGGCAACCCATCATTTTATTGCTTTGGTGTGTTTGTTTTGTGTTTGTGTTTGTCTTTCTTTTTGTGGATTTTTGCCTTGGATTCTTGGGAATTGCTCATGCTTAGGAGAAGATGTTAGTTGATGGATAGTGCATTTGAATATTGAGCTTAATTGTTTACATCATTTAAGGGTTGCATAATTGTATCATTCCCATACTTAATTTTGAATGCATATCTTCATTCAAGTTTGGGGGTGTGTGTTATTTAGGGTAGAAATGCATCCCTTAGTGATGATTATTTGGTGACTATTTGTGCCCGTTTGTAGGTATACTCACTACGGAGATTGAAAAACGAGGGAATTGAAAAAAGGACTCAAGGAATCGAGAAGGAAAGGAGAGCTTAAAAGTTGGTGAAAAGGAGCATTAAGGAAGAGAACCCGGTCTCCTCGATCGAATGAGCGACCGGGCTTAAATCGAGGGACCAACACGGTAATTTTTTGCATATTTGGGTTCGTTAGGGGCATAGAGGTCGATTTTAGGAGTTTCGGGGGTCGGGTCGGGCCCGGGAATCATAAAAAATTCCCTGGTCTCGACCCTAGGTCGAGCTTGCATAGTCCTCGAGTCGAGGCATTGAGACTTAGAATTTTTTTTGAAAATGGCACATTCCTCGACTCGAGGGAGGAACCTCGAGTTGAGGCTTTTGAAAAATTGGTGTTCCTCGAGTCGAGGCCTGACCCTCGACTCGAGGCTGGTGTCTGCTATAAAAATCGCGATTCAGTCATAACATTCCACGACTTGAGGGTTTACCCCAAATTGCTGATTCCCTTCGCCGTTTCTCCATATTTTCGACAAATCCCAATCATTTTCACCGATTAAACATCACAAATTCATCACATTATCATATCATTGCATCCAAGATTGGATTTTTAGGGTTGGTGAAACCAAATTTGGGGTTTTTAGTGGAAGGAGCGTATGTGTCCTATTCTTATCATTCCAAGCCGAATTTCCTAAAAAAGGTATGTAATTTCTTCTCTTTTGGCTTTCAATTTCATGATTGGTGTATGATTGATGCTTGGGTGTTGATAAAATTGCATGAATTTATTTGAATTAGAATTTCTTTTGGGTATTTTGTCAAACACTTGGAATGCATGATTGATGTTGATAAATTGAAGCCATTATGGAGAATTTTTGAGTTAATTGAGGATTGTAGGAGCATGTTTAGGATTGTATATATTGTGTTGCTCGTTTATTTGTGAATTTGGCTTGAATTGTGATTTTTTTTTTTAGCATGATAGGATTTCCTAGTGAAATTGTTGGAAATTTGGTCTATTTGAGGATTTGATGATGATAGAAGTTGATTGTGATTAATGCTTAATTGTCTAAATGCTTGCTAGTTGGTTCATGTTTTGGAGATATGATTTTTGGAGCTTAATTGCATGATTATTCGTTGAGATTAGTTTCTTTGGTGTTTATTGTGAAGCCATCTAGATAATTATGTATATTTTGAGGATTAGTTGAGCACTTCTATTGATTTTATGTGCTTTCATTGACTCATTGACCATTTGTTGAGGATTTATGGCCTAGTCATTAGGAATGTTGTTGAGATTGGATATAGTGTTGTTGACTCGTCCATGGTAGAGTGATATTTTGAGCTAGCATTTTAATTGTGTGACTAATTTGTGCTATTGAGATTATTTGTGCAGGAATCATGTTTAGGGGAGTGGATGGCCACAATTATTCGGATGCTGAGATCCGAGAGAGAGAAGAAGCAATACGTTTTGCACACCGGATGCCTGCTGAATTGGGAATTCAGTGGGATGACTATAAGTGGAGAAAACATATCATCCTGTATGCTGAGTTGTACAAGAAGGTGGTTAAAACTCGTCTAGTTGATCATAATTGCATGCTCTCTATGGGGATTGAGGATGATATCCCTCGATTGTTCGAGCAAGTAGGCATGAGAGGCTTTCTAGCTAAGAGGCCTCAGACCCATCTTGGACTCACTCTCGAGTTCTTATGCACAGTTAAAGTCCACAAGGCGAGGAGGAACAAATTTGCAAGGAAGATCACTTTTGAGCTTATGGGGAACGAATATGAATTGACGTTGGACGAGATCAATGAGCTACTTGGAGCGCCTACTGACCCTGATAGATCATTGCTCAACATTAGAGAGGAGTACAATGCCAAAAAGTTCTGGAGGCGTATTTCTGATTCGGGGGCTCCAAGTCAACCCGAGTTTGTGCCGGGGAAGTCTAAGAGCACGCACATTCGGAACCCGGTGGTCCGATACTTAGAGAAGATCCTCGCGAGTACCATATTCGCAAGATCGGAAGGAGGAGCCGTGGTCTCTGAAGAGTTATATGTCTTGTGGTGCTTCTTACATGGAGTGAGGTTCAACGTGGCTGCATACCTCTGCTATTTGTTTGAGAGAGCGACGAGCACAAAATTCAAGAAGATCAATTTTGGTGGGATTATTACTCTGATAGCTGAGCATCTTGGGATCCCGACTCATAACCTCGCGGCATTAGATGGTCCAGATCTTACTACAGACACTATGAGACGTATGAGGACACTGGATCGCATTGGGAGGACGTGGTGTTTTCAGCAGCACCATGGTGGCCGGTTTCCTCTTCCTAATAAGAGGTTGACGACGGTTTTTGGATCCACAGCTTTTGTGACCATCAACCTGCGCATGTGGTCGCAGCGTCACACCGATGCCATATATGCCTACACGAGGGAGCATGGGGACGTGCTTAGAGATAAGGGGGATGACGATGATCAGGCAGGCCAGCAGTCAGGGTCAGATTCCGATTCTTCTGATGATGAGGGAGCTGCAGTTAGAGCAGAGGTTGAGGAGGAGGTTGAGTCTAAGGACGAGGATGACGAGGAGCCAGAGCAAGAAGAGCCGTCTGTCCAGATGCAAGAGGAGTATCAGCCAGAGATCAATATGTACTGGCAAGATGAGATGAGGAGTAGAGAGTACGAGGCGGGGAGTTCATCTCAGAGACCGTGGGTTTTGACTGAGGAGATGTGGGCAGACAGTCAGAGGATGCACATTGAGAGTCTGACCCGACAGGATGAGATGTACCGGATGATGGAGGAGTCTCGTAGATTCAATGAAGAGACTAGGAGGATGCAAGAAGAATCAATGAAGACTCAAAACGATATGTATGCCCTTCTTCAACAGATGAGCTCGTGGAATTTCGGGCCGAGCTATCCTCCTCCACCGCCGCCGTCCGACTACTAGGGCTACCCCCTATCCCTCATTCCCTCTCCTTAGATTTTAGATGCTTATATTTTGGTGGATTGTACTCTTTATCTTGGTGATTGTGTTGTTGATTGATGTGATGATTTGATGAATTTGATGTTTTGGATTGATGGATGATTTTATTGATGCTATGATTTCCTTGATCTATTTTTGAGCCTATTGTCTATTGATGATTGTGACTTGATGATTTCTTTGGATTCTTTATTCCTATGATTCCATATTCTTTGACTTAAGCTTAATTGTGGATTCATTGACATATTTTTTAGTATCATTCATGTAGTAGTGAGTATGCTTGGACTTATGTACATGAGCACTTGAGTTTGATTTGCAAGACTAGTTGGATTTTGATTTGATCATGAATAGATTTGTAGCTTGAAGCTAGCATTCTTGATTTATTGTGTAAGGATGAATGTGATTGATGATGCTTAATTCATTGCTCAATTTAAGCCCGTGAGCTTTTGTGCCTTAATGATCGTACATCTTATACGGTTGATATATTTCTTTGAGAGTGCATCATTCATAATTTGTATGCTAGAACTTGCCACTAGACTTGTTGATATTGATCTTTGTGTGATGTCTTGAAAGTGATAAGAGGCCATGTTTGATATGATGAGTTACTTTGCAATATTTTCCCTACCAAATACATTTGATTTCCTTAGTGAGCCATGTTGAGCTTATGATCCTTATTCTTTGGCAAGCCAAGTGAGATTGAAACCATTTTAGCCTATTTTTATGAGCCTTTCTTGTCCTATATTTAGTTGAGCTTGAATGTTGGCTAATGATGGTGATTTGATTGCTAAGTGTGGGAAGATGATGAGCTAAGTGATGAATGAAGCATAAAAGAAAGAAAGGTTGTGAAAAAAAAATTGAAAAAGTGACATTGAAGTGAAGAAAAATTCAATTTGTGAGCTTAAAAAGAGAAAGCTTAAGTGAATGGTGGATTGATCATTGAAGTTCAAAAGGAAGAGTGTTGTTTGATGAAAAGTGAAGAGATTGTGCATTTGTATTGATTAGCTTACATTCAAGTCTCTACTACTTAGTCACTCTTATCTAAAAACATCCCACCTTTCCAAAGAGCCTACATTACAACCTAAGAGAAAGACCTCTTTGATTCTTGATTGATCACAATTGATTTGGATTGAGATTAAGTCTTTTGGCAAGCATATGGTGTGCAAGTTCATGAATTTGATGATTGAGTGCTTTATACCTTGATACACTTGAGTGAAGAGTGAAACACTCCATGGAAGGAGCAATGTGTTGAGGATTTGATTGAGCATTTGTTTGAGCATGATTCATCTTGATGGCTAGTGGATAGTTGCATTGATACAAATGTTCATTGATGAGTTCGATTGTCTTTTATTTCGTCTATGGTGCCATGTGACATAATTGCAATCAATTCACTCCTTTGTTCTTAGTTTCTACGTTGCTCGAGGACGAGCAACAATTCAAGTTTGGGATATGATTGGAGTGAATTGATACATGTTTTTAGGGCTAATTTTAGTGCAAAAAGTGAGCTGAAGTGTAATTTTTGTGCCTAAATGTGAAAAGTATCACTCTTTTGCCTAAAAAGTATTACTTTGTGAGTTTTTGATATTTTTCGCCCGTTTTGCAGGTAAATTAGTGGAATTTTACCAAACCGAGAGTACCGGTATTCTTAGAATGAAAAGACGAACATACGGGACGAAAATGGGGGTCGGGCCCGAAGCCCATCTCGATAAAAATTCCCTGGTCTCGGGCTGAAATCGAGGGTGCACAGACCTCGACTTGAGGTTCATGCTGGAGGGAAACATTTTCAAAAAGACAGCGAGCTCGACTCGAGGGAGGAGCCTCGAGTCGAGGGATGAGAAAATTGCAGGATCCTCGACTCGAGGCAGGAGATATTTTGAAGAAACGTGTTAGCGACTCTTAGGCCTCGAATCGAGGGCCTGAAGCTCGACTCGAGGAGTGCCCAAAACCGAAAAATTCAGTTTTAAAGCTATTGGAAGCCAAAACAGAGCATATCTTCATTCTAGCAGTTCAGAGCAGTTTCTAGGAGTTTCTTTGGGCGAATTTTGCATTTTGTAGCTTGAATTTACTTGTAATTGCCATAGATTATTAGAATTAGGGTAGATTCTACATTTAGTCCACTAGATTAGTAGTTTGATAGATTGTAATTGAAGTTTGCAGCTGTGATTTGGGAGAGTTGAAGTTGGATTGAAGCATTGTAGAAGATTAATCATTCTTATTTTTGCCTATTGAAGTTTATTTGGTGATGTTCTACCCTTTGTTCTCTTTAATTTATTGTTTGTAGTGATTAGATTGTTAATTGCTTTCTTAGATTTTCTACTCATGGCTTTTGCTTGTAGCACCATGGGCTAATAGCTTTGTGCTTGGGATAATTGAAATTAGGGATGAAGTGATTGCTTCATGCTATGATTGTTGATAATTGTGATCAATTGAATTAGCTTGCTTCCTAATTGTGATTCTTAATTGTGCTTCATGAAAAATTGTCTCTTTTGATTAATGGTTGATCACCCTAGCAATAGGCGAGAGTTGAGCTAACGTGATTAGGTGTTAATCGGGTTTCAATTTTGCATGATTGTATGAATTGGGGACTTCTACATTGAGAGATGGGAAGAACTAAGGATACTCACATTAGGCATTTTGATATTAATAGAGTGATTAATTTCATAATGGTTTATGCTTTCTAATTTAATTAATTTGCATTTGGATACAATCATAGCTTGTTAATCATGGATTCCTTGATGGATATTATCCCTTGCACCCAATTCCCCCATTGATTTTAGTATATTTGATCTTGCATTCTAGGTGTTTGATAGATTGTTTGCATAATCTTGCCATTTATTTCTTGCATTTTGTAGTGATTTAGTCCAAAAACTTGTTGCAACTTTAGCCATTTAGAACTCTTATCCTTGAATTTCGTTTGCATACTTTCTCACTTGGGTTCGATATTTTGTTGATTGGTCTTAATAACTCTTACCCTATACACTCCAATCAAAAAAACATCATAGCTCGTGACATATTGATGAGTTCAGTCGTTGATGACATGATCTCTGAGTATGCACATTGTCTTACTGCCAGTGATATCTGGAATATCTAAAAGGAAAGTATGGTAGCACTTCACTTTCCGAAGTACATCAATCTCGGGATCTTATCCAGTCACTTCCTGGCAAGTGGGAGCACTTAACGGTCGACTTGACTCTTGACAAAAGTGTTAAGGTTTTCACTCATATAACTAGTGTTGCTGCGTCTTCATCAAGTGTTCCCATTGTTGAATCCAGTTCTATAAAAGCTTCAAGCTCAAAACGTAAACGAAACTGGAATGAAAGTGAAAAGGGCGAACTGCCTCGAACTGGATACAATGTGGTGAATCTTGGAGTCAATTTTGATGATAAGGAGAATAAGAAGAGGAAATATGCTAGACTGAAAATGGATAAGAGTGAAATGACATGCTTCAGATGTAACAAGTGTGGACATTTTACTCATGAATGTCCTGAGTCCAAATGGGGACTAGGTAGTTCTTTCCAATTTTTGTTGTGAGCATAATTTTTTTTTTTGTAATGTATTCTTAAATGAGTCTTATCTTTGTGGATTATAGACTCATTGATTACATGATCGTTGACTAAAGACAGATGAACATGGGGACAAGATGCACTATGCGGAAAACTAAGCTCGAGTTGAAGTCTAGGGACTTGTAACTTGAAATTGACAATGGTCAATGTTTCATAGTGTATAGTCTCTTATTTACTCTAGAGATTGCTTGAGATCTCACCTTTATATTTATTCTTCTATGATTGGAATACGATTTACTATTTTCATATATAACATGGTTGAAATTAGTATTTACAATGTGTATTATGGTATTTGACTTCCTTTAAAATGTTTTATGTGGTTTTAGATTGTAAGAGAACTACTATTAATTTTTATGAAGTTAGTTCATATTTATTATAAGTATGTTCCACTAGTAATGCTTGTGTAAATAATGACATCTGGCATACTAGTTTTAAGTCATGTTATGCAAGATTGGATGAACTGACTTGTGAAAGAAGAACTTTGAAGTTCAATTTTTAAAAGTCGAGTTATCAAATGTGAACATAATCTTGTTAATAAGTGACTTGAAAACCATTAATAAAACTGTTAAGTTGACTCTTCATTGCAATTATTTTGTTTTTGATAAATGCGATTATATAAATGTCAAACAACTAACACGGAACTTACTGTTTTTCAATACTTACGTTAATGGATTTTTCATGTTTTAAAGGGTGTCTGTTTAATTTCACACATCTCTAAGACTTATGATGGTTTTAGATGTTTCCTACATTATCTGTGAATTAAAAGACATGACTTTAAAAGATTTTAAGAACCTTTAGAGCGCGTGAGAGATCCAAACAGTTCAATGGACTGCGTAATGAGAAAGACATAATCCAACAATTATTCAAATATTGTACACCATTGCATAATTGTGGTGCTGACTAGTGATTTGAACATTGTTGGATGTGATAAGATCCATGTAGAACTTAAGCTAATTTAACCATCTCTATTGGAGAGAGATGTGTAGTTATTAGTTGTTGATGGTTGTTTTGTAATGACTATTCATAGTTGATTACTTCAATCATATTTTTGATCTACAAGATAGATGAAATACCTAATCTGTATCCTTAGATATAAGGATCAGCAGCTCACATACATGATTCTTCGAGTCAGTATGAAAGTTGGGTCCATGTGATTAATTGTACCTTCATTAGGTATGTTGTTAAATTTAAGGGATACGTGTTAATCGTGGATCAAATGGGTTGAAGTATACTTGAGATAGAATCACATAAAATCCAAATCATATTTTTTGGGATTGGAGTAATCACTCTCTATCAGATCCAAGTGGGAGTGATTTACTGATAAAATGTTATTTGATAGATTTTTTACCCTTTTAAGATCAGATGGATCTTAATGAGAGTAATTGTCTAGAGAATATATGCTTGAATGGCATTATGATATCCGTAAAAAAAATATGATAAGTCTTTAGTGAATGGGGAAGAACCTACAAACGTTCGAGAGGTTCCATCTCAGGTGACAAAAGACTAATGAAAGAAAGCAATGTAAGACAAACTTGATTCGTTGAGGTCAAACGAAGTTTGGAAACTTGTAGACTTATCGTTAAGACACTAAGTAATTGAGAATTAATGAATTCTCAAAATTAAATTGAGGCTGATGACTCTATAGTGAGGTAGTAAAGTTCACGCGATGGAAAATTTATACTCTAAAAGGAGTGTATCACCCTTTCTCCATCTGTTGTAATTTTTACCTCAACTGATTCTAGCTAATATATCAAATTTAGATTTAGAATTACATCAAATTGGACGTTAAAAACTAGTTTTCCAATGGGAAATGGGAAGGAGAAATCTACATATAACATGTAGGATTCAATCTTCTAAGAGGGTAATGTTTGTAAATTGAAAAGTCGATTTACGAACTTAAATAATCCTCAAGACAGTGTAACTTGAGATTTCATTTAAATGATTATCTCATATAACTTTGTTGTGAAAAACAAAGATCATTGTGCTTAGTTAAACGGTCCAAGATAGTTTTGTAATTCTAATATTATTAGCTGGAATAACAACCGTGAGTATGTTTTTTATGGAAAGATTCATAAAGATTGTTCGAAGAAGTTATTTGGGGTTGTCTTAAGAGGCTTACGCAAAGAGACTTCTTAAACAATTCAAAATAGGTGTATGAAAACCTATTGATACTCATGTTGTGAAAGACGAGTCATTGTATTGTGATGAGTGTCTGGAAACTCAAAGATGGGATGTCGATAATATCATATACAAATGCAATTGGAAGTCTAATGTATGTTAAGTTGTGCACACATTGAGACAATAGTTGAGCTATTAGTTTTGGTTAGCAGATATCAATTAATCTGAGAAAAACACTAAACAGAAAGTGTTTGAGTTTTGAGATATCTGAGTGGTATTGCAAATTATTATCTCAAGGAGATAATTTAAAATTTAAATGTTAAAACTATACCGATACAATCTGGAATAGTGATTTAGATTAACGTAAATCAAATTCCAGTTATGTCATCTTGCTTGAAAATTGAAGCAATCTAATGACATAGTATGCGATAGATTTGTATAGCACTGTCCACTATAGAAGTCAAACTTGTGGCATGTGCATCTGCAGTACAAGAGGTAGTTTGGTTAAGAAATTTCTTGAAATTTTTGGGAATAGTAAGCACTTTAAATGAGGTTGTAGCGATTCAGTTTGGAAACAAATACTC
Organism: Paraleonurus japonicus; assembly: GCA_030762865.1. Lineage (NCBI taxonomy): Eukaryota > Viridiplantae > Streptophyta > Magnoliopsida > Lamiales > Lamiaceae > Paraleonurus > Paraleonurus japonicus. Next base: position 16,996,605 of record CM061059.1, read on the forward strand.
TAGTGGGAGTAGCAGTGATTCATTGTGGAATCAAAGACTCCAATGGGAGTTGCAGTGATTCATTGTGAAATCAAAGACTCCAGTGGGAGCTGTAGTGATTTATCAAGTAATCAAACACTCCAGTGGGAACTGTAGAGATCACCATGGAATCAAACACTCCAATAGGAGATGTAACGATTCATTGTGGAATAAAATACTTTAGTGAGAGTTGCTACTATTTAGTGATAGTCAAAGCAACTAAAGCTTACACTAGATATTTCAAGTATCAAGAAAACCAAATACTCCAAAAGTTCTTTGTAGAGATATTACAAAGATTGAAAGAATGATTCTTAAAATACTTTTTACTTATAAATGTTAGCAAATCCTCTCGTCAAACTTGTTCATATAGATGTCTTGGACATCTAAGATTAAAGTTTAAATGGATTTGGACATGGTATGAGTATATATTAATGTTGCTAGAGATTTATGTATTGTAATTTATGTGATGGTTCACATAATAGTGTGTCGACAAGTACAGATTGGCTCACTCATACGAGCAATCACCTCTGACATCAGAGTGTGTGTAGAGATGAGATTATTTGGAAATAATCGCAATAGATTTACCATAAATCTATTTGACTTGTTCATAAGCTAAATCAATGGATTCCCTAGACTATAGTGGGAGGAAATTCAAGTTAAGTGTCGAGAATACACTTGAACTATGATTTATACGATGTCAGATGAGAAAGAAAATGACTCAAAAGACACACACTTCCATTTTGGAAGTTCAAGACATCGTAACATGTGTTTCATACCACATGTGCTATGTTGACCATAAGGAAATGAGAAAGGTATCCCTATTTTCTCATTGTATGAGGCCTTGAGGTTTAAATGAACTTCTTAAAGTACCCTTAAGACTTTCTGCTATATTTCTAAGTCTTCACTTTAGTGTTGCTACTTTAGCATGTTACCAATAGCTAAGATAATTCGGCAGTGCGGTACATGTCTAGGAAAGCAGCTATAGTGGGAGTCTGTTGATATTTTGTGTGAAAGGAAGGATGTCTTTATTAACACAATCTATTGTGATTCATTGACCGGTCAATCGAGTTGAGAACTTGATTATGAATACAAAGATTTGATGAAAAGTTGAATATGCTCTAATAATTTCAAGGGATTGAAAAAGATATGTCAACTTGTGTTAATTGAAAGAGTTCTGGGGTATTACGAGTTTTGAATTCTACATATAAAACTGGTTGAGTTGCTATATATCCTTAACAAGTGTATAGCACAAAAACTCATATTCTCGAGGGTCACACGATTTATATGAGATTAACAGAATTAATCTCTGGAAATCTCTCACTCTCCCGGCATATATTTCTTAGAATGAAGACGTAGAAATACGTTCAACTACTTCTTCATACGAATCACAAATACTCAATCGTCAAAGTCACTTAAATTGTGAACAATTGAATGCATTTCATACGTAAATGTATTTCGAATTCTGAGGATCACAGTCGTACGTAGAATTCCAACCTGGTTCGATATTTTCCGCTGCGTTATAGGTTAGTGAATCCTAACCACTGTATTTCCAACAGTACTAGACGTTGCCCCCTTTCTTCTTTTTTCTCCCCACGACAGTCATGCCTCTTAATTCTTAAATAGGCACTTTAGGTCTCAAGTGGGCCTTAGATGAACGGGCTTATTTCTTTGGACCAATTTTCTTTTCTTTTTCTCTTTTAAATCTTGAATCCAATTGTAATTTCTTCTCGTATTTTGCTTCTAAAAATCTTCATTTTTTCTACAAAATAAATAAAACACGATCTTTCTCCAAATCAAGTGTAATCAGGCAAAATTGAGCAATAAAAACATGAAATTATATAAAAATAGGTATTATAAGCTCAATAAAATCATGCAATTTTCACCCGAATTAATGTCGACGATGCATCTCTATGTAGAATACCTAGACGATATCCATCCTCTCCATACGGTAACAATAGTGGATACTACATTGTTAGATAGGATGGATGAAGTTCACTTATCCTTTGTAAATTACCATCTTTTTATTGAAGAACAATGTCCCTCTGTTCAAATTGAACATCAAGATCGCCTGGTATTAGAGTTGCCAATTCTGGAATAGTAGGAAGATTATATATTCTACCATCTATCTCATTTTTCTCTATTAGCCTCATAACCCATGATTTATCAGAATCAGATTCTATACGTTCACTTGCCATCCGAAAAGACCTGGCAATAGGATTAAATTCATCAAGCATATTTTTAGATGATTAACTCAGATCTAAATTTTCAGAGCTTGATCTCGTTTTACCTCTGTTATGTGGAAAAAATAGTATTAATACAAAAAAAATTAGGCATAAACTTTTAAAGTCAAAATTTCTTTTTCTAAATTTAAGCATGACACACACAATATTAAAAAGTTTGCAGTATGTACACACACTATTTAAATCATATTTTGTCATGTTTAAATTTAAATAAATAATATTATTAATTTACATATATTATTACTAACCTGATGACATCAATTTTGTTTTGAACTTCATTCGATGTGTCATGGTGTAGAGCTGAGCGAACTTTGATGTAGTATTTGGATCAGACAAAAATTACCAATTTTGTGGTAATTATCCTTGTATTTGAATACCTATGGAGCTTTTCCTTTGTTTATCGAATGATCAATTCTCCCACCCATCGACGTAAAACTGAACATCATTTTGTATGCTCTAATATATTTTTATAAAATTTGCTCTTTGAATCACCGTCGAACAAAAGTTTTCTTAACAATTCAGGTGGCTCTTGCGATTGAGGCAACATCACCTTACCATTCGAACAATATACAGAAAATGTTGGTGCTTTAAATTTTTTTATTTATCCTTTCATAATACCACATCATAGCGCCACACAATTGACACGTTGAATTGGGGTTGCCAAGGTCCACATATTCTGTTAATTAAACTTCAATAAGGATAACAAAATATAATCCTTCTATTTGTTTTCAAAGTATATCATTATCTACAAATGTTGGTTGAAAATAATATGTCATAGATTAAATTTTATTTATTAATTAAAATATGAACTCAATTGCTCTTGAAATATAATGATTATATATTAAATAAAACGAATATTTTTTTATATGTTCTTGATACGGTATAAATAGGCTATGGGCCAAGTTCGGCCCAAATAAGGGTAGAAAGCCGAAAAATGGGCGAGGGCCCAATAAGAGCCCAAGGAGGGGCCCGGAGCGAGAAGCATAAGGATAAGTTCAAAAGTAAGCCCAAAATGCCGATATAGGATCAGATTAACAGGAATATCATAGGTAGTTAGGATAAGTACCAAGAAAGGGGGGCTGGTGGTTAGGATAAACCGCTAGGATAAGGAGTTAATTAAGGAACAAGCCAAGACTCGGTCAAAGAGGGCCCAAAGAGAACATCAAGAAAGATCTGGAAGGGAATATTCCAGGGAATAAGGAATGGGATGTGGAGGATGGACGTGAACATGGGAGGAACACGGTGAAGAGTGGAGAGCTTCATTGGAGGGTGGTGATAACCGTCCATTCCCAGGTACTATTTAGGTAGGATCCATGGAAAGAAGAAGATACGAATTCACTTACTTACTAATCACACTTTGAGCACGTAAAAACTATCTCTATTAGCATTTATTCAGTTAACTTATATTAGCTCCCAGAGGACCCTAATCGGGTATTTAGGGCCCTCCTTTTACGCACTTTCCGATCACTGACTTGAGCGTCGGAGTCCCTACACCGGGGCCCCCTCCGGCGTGTTATGTAGGTATTCGAAGTTCGTGTTCGGGTTCGGATTGCATTGTTTTAGCACGTGTTTGAAGAGTGATCTCACGAATCTCAGGTACAGGGTTCGATTCTTGTTAGCGTGACTTTGTCTTACGCATCAAGTGGCGCCGTCTGTGGGAAACTTGGGTCTAAGACGTGAGTTTCCTTTACAACTGTGATTATTATGGCTGGAGTACAAGGGGAATCCAAGAAGGAGGGTGGGGGAAGAGGTAGGCCCTCTCTGGCTGTCCCTTTTCCACCCCCTGCTGCTGGAACAGTGGCGAGAAGGGAAGTGGTGTCGTCCCACCCGGCAGTGACTGTTGGCCTAGGTATAGAAAGGGCTCAGTCGGATCCCCCTACACCTAATGCACAAAGGGAGGAGGCAAATGTGACTACAGGGGTAACCAAACTCTAGGTGGGTCAGGAGTAAGCAGGGAAGAACCACCTGCTCCACCTCCCGTCGGATAAGGCGAAGGTCTTGTGCCAGTAGTGATTCCTGGTATAGGAGTTTCTGTTTCGCAAGACCCCACGGCTCCTGAGATATCGGTAGCTTTCAAGTAACAGATTGATGCTACAGTAAGGACCATGCTGGAAGCTATCCTTAGGGAAGGAGTCCAATTCCCTATGCCCCTGGAGGGAAATGAGAAAGAGGTTAATAGAGAATCAGTGCTGGTGTCATCTCAGGCACGCAAATCCGATGGAAGGGACAGAGCAAGGGCACAGAATCTGGCAGAGGAAGATGAGGTGATTTCGGGACAGCCCCCAAAAGAGCCGGAGGTGGAGATATTACGGAATATCTCGCAGGAGAGAAGGAATGTGGAAGAGGCATTAGAAGGTAAGGGTGATTCTCATCCTAGGAATGATGGAGGCCAATTTTCGGTTCTCCAGAAGCAAATTGACAGTATGAGGAAGCAGATGAATGCTCGGGTTAGTAATTCTAGACCTATGTCAGGTTCTCAGTTTTCTAATGAGATTTTGCAGGATGAGCTACCTCAAAACTTCAAACCTTTGAATTACGAGTATGATGGGACATCTGATCCCTATGAGCACCTAGTACGATTCGAGAATTCAGCTCTCTTACACCGCTACAGTGAGGGGGTCAAGTGCAGGGTCTTCCTGGCTACCTTGGCTAAGGCTGCTCAGCAATGGTTTAGTCAATTGGGACCCAATACTATCAACTCGTTTGAAGAATTTAGCAACCTGTTTTTACATCAGTTTGCCAGTGCCCGGAGACAGCCTAGGACGACGCTAACGTTGTTCAACATGCAACAAGGAGAGAAAGAGAGCTTGCGGGCCTTCCTAAAAAGGTTTAATCAAGCTGCTTTGGAGGTGCCCTCCGCGTCAGCAGAGGTAAAAATTAATGCTTTAACTAACGGTTTACGTGATGGGGACCTATTCTCCTCGTTGGCAAAGAAGCCTGTAGACACATTCGATGAGCTGCTGCGGAGAGCCGAAAAGTACGTGACCTTGGAGGAGGTGAGGAGGGCCAAGAGAAATGAGGTCAAGCCACCGATAGGAGACCTAAAGAAGAAGGGGACTGAAACTAAAGGTACAGCCCCAACAATAGCCACACCAGGGCGGTTACGATCCCGAAGTAGGTTCGAAAAGTATACACCCTTAAAGATAGAACCTGCAGAGGTCCTGGACGTAGCGGCAGATCACCCGGAGATGAAGTTCCCCTGGTCAAGGTCAAGGGGACCTTTAAAGCCTAAAGAGGACAGGTTTTGTCATTTTCATAACGAATATGGACATGATACTAACCAATATTTTCACTTGAAGGATGAAATTGAAAGGCTGATACAGGCTGGGCACCTGAAGGAATTCATCTATAGGGACCGACAGGGCCCACGGAGGTTCAAAAGGAAGGAGTCTGAAGAAAAAATAGAAGTCAAGCATCGGGGCTCACGAGACCACCCAGAGGAGTAACCACCACCCAAGAGAGGTGCTATCCAAATGATAATGGGAGGCCCCGCTGAAGGAGACTCGTTCAGGGCAAGGAAGGCTGCTGTTAGGGCTCTTCAGGCTGGACGAAGGTCTGATATAAAGGAGATAGGGCGGATGACAGCCACCCCCCGCATCCACTTCGGACCAGAAGATGGTGGAGAGGCTCAGGGACCTCATAGTGACGCTTTGGTAATTACTACTGATATCGCTGGATATGATGTGGCACATATTTTTGTGGATACAGGAAGCTCAGCGGACATCATGTTCCTGGACTGTTTGAAGAAGATGAACTTCAACGTGAGATTAGACCCCGTTGATACTGCTCTATACGGTTTCACTAGAGGAGCTATTCAGCCACTAGGACAGGTGATGTACTCCTCCTCGAAGGAAGGTCATGATGGGGACATTCCTGATCGTAGATGTGCCGTCATCATATAATGTGATCTTTGGAAGACCAATTTTAAATACTTTCCAGGCCATAGTATCCACTTATCATATGAAGATGAAGTTCCCGGTGGAGGATCAAGTGGGAGAAGTAAAAGGGGACCAGTTCCAGTCTCGAAGGTGCTATGTAGACTCCATAAAGCTGGCTGATAAAGTGCGCTTTAACCGGCTTAACAGAGCCCGAGGATCGGACCCAGAGCCGAAGAGATGTAGGGTTCATCAGGAGGAGAAAGAAGGGACCTCGAAGATGCAAGCCGAGGAGGAGCTGATGCCGGTGGAAATATTCCCCAACAAAACTGGATTTACCACCAGAATTGAGACTCAGATGGAACACCGGGTTTGTGAAGAGGTAATACGTTTGATAAGAGAAAATGCTGACCTATTTGCTTTCTCACCTATAGATATGAAGGGGATACCTCCTGAGGTGGCGATGCACTATCTCAACGCGGATCCTAAAGTAAGGCCGGTGAAACAAAAACTTTGGCACTTCGGAGCAGAAAAGGACCTGATCATCAGAGAAGAAGTAGAGAAGCTGCTCAACGCAGGACAGGTGAAGAAGATCGAGTTCCCCGAATGGCTATCCAACGCCGTTCTGGTCCCTGAGGGTGGTGGCAAGTGGAGGATGTGTTTTGATTTTCGAGATCTGAATAAAGCATGCCCTAAGGATCACTACCCATTGTCGAGAATTGATCAATTGGTGGACTCCACAGCCGGTTTTGAGCTGCTTAGCATGATGGACGCATATCAAGGATGTCACCAGATACGACTGTATCCGGGAGATATCCCAAAGGTCAGTTTTATCGTACCTTGTGGAACTTTTGGTTATGTGAAGATGCCCTTCGGACTGATCAATGCAGGAGCTACCTATCAGCGTATGGTGGATAAAGTATTTCGGGAGAAGATAGGTAGGAATGTGGAGGTATATGTGGATGATATGCTGGTAAAAAGCCATAAAGCCCCGGAGCATGTGGCTGACTTAGACAAATTCTTTAATTTAATACGGAGAAATGGAATCATGTTAAATCCTGCTAAATGCTCTTTTGGAGTTAAAGCAGGTAAATTTCTCTGATACATGGTGAACCAAAGAGGAATAGAGGTGAATCCGGAGAAGGTGCAAGCGGTGTTGAACATGCAGCCCCCCAGGACCTTGAAGGAGCTCTAGACGCTGAACGGGAGAATTACAGCCCTGAGCCGATTCATAGCCAGATCAGCCGAAAGGAGTTATCAGTTCTTTCGCATCCTCAGAAAGGGGTCTAAATTCACTTGGGACGAGCGATGCTTGGAGGCCTTCGAGGAGCTCAAAAACCACTTAGCTCAGCTCCCGACACTCACAAAGCCCTTACCAGGTGATATCCTGTATTTATATTTATCTGTGGGGGAGCACTCGTTGAGCACAGTACTGATAAAGGAACAAGATCCTGAGTAGAAGCCAGTGTACTATGTGAGTAAGCTTATCCAGGAGGTGGAAAGTAGGTACTCCGAGATCGAAAAGGCAGCTTTGGCAGTTATGGTTACCGCCAGGAGATTGAGGCCCTATTTTTTATCACATAAGATTGTTATTAGGACTAACTATCCATTGAAGCAGGTGATAGCTCGCGCTGACCTATCTGGAAGGATGGTGAAATGGGCTATCGAGTTGGGTGAATACCAAGTGGAGTTTGAGCCCAGAAAGGCCATTAAGGCCCAGGCCTTATCGAACTTCATTCAGAAGGCTACACGGCACTGATCAAGTTCCAGTTCCAGACCTCTAATAATGGGGTGGAGTATGAGGCACTGATCAGAGGGGCGGAGATGGCAGCAGATTTGGGAGCTCAAGGTATCATCGTATTTTCTGACTCTCAGTTAGTGTCCCAACAGGTGAACGGGGACTGTGAGGCTAAAGACCCCAAGATGATAGCATATAAAGACCGAGTTAAGGAGCTGGAGAGCAGGTTCTATCGGTTCGAGGTCCAACAGATTCCAAGAGAGGAGAATATGAAGGCGGATGGATTGGCAAAACTTGCTAGTTCCTCACCAATAGGAGGATTGAGCAAGATAATTTTGGTTACTGCCGAAAGAGAAGCTACAGAGCCTATAGTGGGAGCTATTGATGACGCGGCAGATTGGAGAAGCGAAATCTGGAAAGCTCTAACTCAGGACCCTGCTACGGGCTCTCGGAGAGATAAGCAATTTAGAATCAGATGCTGTATAATTGGTGATCAACTATATAAATGAACTTTCACATGTCCATACCTTGGAGACTTTACGTTGACGGATCCTCTACATCCTCCTATTCTGGGGCCGGGATAGTCCTAATTAGTCCTGAAGGTCAGTGCTTCACAAATGCTGTTCGATTTGACTTTCTGGCCACCAATAATGAGGCCAAGTATGAGGCCCTGGTCGGGGGCCTTGAACTCGCCGAAGCCATTGGGGTCCGTCGACTGCACGTTTTCATGGACTCGCTGCTTGTAGTAAATCAAGTTAAGGGAGAATTCGAGGCAAGGGGGGAACAGATGGTAAAATATCTAGAGTTGGTAGCGGCTAAGTGTGGGAAACTCCAACAGGTGCTCATCGAACAAATCCCTAGGGAACAGAACTCCCAGTCAGACGCACTGTCTAAGCTGACCACATCCGAAGGAGCAGCCGACATGTCTAATATTGTTCTCACCAGACAGCTCCATTCAGCGATTAGCTGCCGATTAATTAACACCATCAAGGAGGAAGGGGAAAGTTGGATGACCCCGATTGTGGCTTACCTCAAGAACGGAACTTTACCAGAGGACAGGGTCCTTGCCAGACATCTCGAGCTCAGAGCGGCGAGGTACACCCTGATCGATAACTCACTCTATAAGCGAAGTTTCTTTCTCCCTCAGCTCAAGTGCGTCACACCCGAGCAAGGTCAAGTAATCTTGGCCGATATCCACGATGGAGTTTGTGCGAACCATGCCGGGGGCCAAGCGCTTGCTCACAAAGCAATGAGGCAAGGTTACTATTGGCTCACCCTCAGGAAGGACGCCATTGCATATGCGAAGGCCTGCCACAGGTGTTAGCTGATGGCGCCGAATATCAGGTCGGCCCCCGAACAGCTAAAGCCCATCTACAGCCCTTGGTCGTTCGCCCAATGGGGCATTGACCTGATAGGCCCTCTCCCTTCGGCCCCCGGAGGCTGTAAATACGCCGTGGTTGCCGTCGACTACTTCACAAAGTGGGCCGAGGCCGAACCCTTGAATAAGATTGACCAGCGACAGATCATCAAATTTATATAGAAGAACATCATTTGTCGTTTCGGCCTCCCTCACGCCATCGCTTCGGACAACGGGAAACAGTTCGACGGGCTAGAAATCATGGAATTCTATGAGAGGTGGAAAATCAAAAGGTTGTTCTCCACCCCTTATCACCCGCAGTCCAATGGTCAAGTGGAGGCAGTCAACAAAATTTTGAAGCACATCCTGAAGACCAAGCTTGAAGACAAGAAGGGCAACTGGGCGAGCTGTCTCCCCGACGTCCTCTGGGCTTACAGGACTACCACGAGAAACTCAATGGGGGAGACCCCTTTTACCCTAGCATTCGGCACCGAGGCTGTCATACCATCGGAGGTGGCCATCCCGACACTTAGAACTTCCGCACCGGTTACTGACAGCAACGACGAAGCCCGAAAAATGGACCTCGACATGCTCGAGAAGCGGAGGTTGACCTCAATACATAGGAACGCGGCGTATAAGCAGCGGTCTGAAAAATATTACAACTCCAAGGTCAAGGTCCGCCAATTCCAGGTCGGTGAGCTAGTCCTCAAGAAGGTCCTCGGCTCCAGCCAAGGGGTTTTCGGCCCCAATTGGGAAGGTCCGTTCAGAATATCCAAATGGCTATCTGGTGGGGCCTACGAGTTAGAGCACCCTGATGGCACACCAGACCAATACCCGTGGAATGCATGTCACCTCAGAAAGTACTACCAATAGCTGGTCGGGAAGGTCATTTTCTTTGCTTTATTCAAATTTTGTAAACACCCTTTAAATGTAATAGATGTAGAATGGATAAATAAAATCAATTTACTTTCTCGATCTTTAAAATTTACAAATACTTCCGACCAACCCGACCACATCTCACGAGTGGACACTAACCCCACAAGTCTTGTGAACGAGCGATAACCTATCACAAGCAAGGGGGCACACCACCCCCAAATCCTCGCGACGAACTCCAACTACGGCCGAGATCAACGGGCAACATTGCCCGCGAGGTATCCCGATTCCTATAAGTCGGGCGTTCGAGCCCTAACACATGACCGGCTCACGTAGGGTAAGACCTGTAGGCATGCATATTCACGATAGGGCAAACGAGCTCGAGCGGATTTTAATCCCTCAACGAGCACCAGGCGACGTATTGGGAGTCGTAGAAACCGACCAACCAATCTCGTAGGGATAAGGCCCGTGAGCAAACGCAAGCTTGGTTAGCTCCCTGAAACCACTACACTGAGCAGGATCTTCTGATCGAAAAAATTTTCCACAAAATTTTTTCCAACTTTAAAAGCCGAGCCTCGCCTTAGGAGCCGAGCAGGATCTTCTGATCGGAAAAATTTTCTTCGCAAAACTTTTTCCAACTTTAAAAGCCGAGCCTCACTTTAGGGGCCGAGCAGGATCTTCTGATCGGAAAAATTTTCTCCGCAAAAGTTTTTCTAACTTTAAAAGCCGAGTATCGCCTTGGGGGCCGGATAGGGAGCAATCTCCTAACTAATTATACATTTTCCACTCAATCTGTTTGCTCTTGTTTATTTAATGAACAGGTGAAAGGCAATTCGGAAAAGGAACACATTACAATAAAGGAAGATTTTATTTACAATCAAAAGATGGCCGAAGCCAAGTACAATAGCCCTACCGGATATACAGAAGTCAACTAAAAACAAAAGCGCCTCAGGACTAGGCCCCACCAATAACTCCATCCTCCGGAACTCCGCCTCTGCCAGGCCCGACCACCGGCTCCACCGCCGACTTGCTCGCCCTCCGGAAGCACCTCCCCTCCACCGGCCGCCCCATCTCCCCCAGCGGTCTCCCCCATCCCCTCAGCCTGGTCTTCGGTGGATGCCTCGGGAGAGGCCTCTCCGGGAAGAAGCAGCCCGTCCTAGCGAGGGTACCAAGAGAGGTCGACACCCAACTCCACCAGATCCTTTATCCGGACATAGAAATTGGGGTGAAGCGGGTGCTGCTCGATGTAAGCCCGGAAACGGCTCTCGAGGTGGGCGGATGGCACACTCTCCCTCCGACTTGTGCAAATAGCCTCGGCGAATGCCATGTAATAGGCAAACTCCGACACAGCAGCGACGTCTTCATAGGGGTTAAACTCAAGTTCCCCCCTCTCCGCCTCGGCGGTCCCTTCCTCCAGAGCAACAATCCGGCGGCGAGCCTCCACCAGATCCCGGACAGTCTCCTCGGAGGCCCGAAGTTAGCGTTCGAGGCCAGCAATCCGATCATCGGCCCGATGAACCTGATTTTGGGCCTCCTCGGCAACAGTTTGTACATCCAGGAGGCTGGCCTTCAGCCTCTCCAACTCTCGAGCGGCTACCTCCTGCGCCTCGGTCCTCCCTCTATCCAAACCCTCAAGTAGGGCAGCGGCAACGACAGTCTCTTTGGCCCAGGCAGCTTCGGCCTCCTGATCCCTAAGGGTCCCCTCCAGCTCGACCACTCGAGCGGCCAGGGACTCCATCTCCCCAAGCCGCTTTTCCAGAGCCTCAGCCCGATGAAGGGCCCCAACCGCCCGAGTCTCAGCTTCCCCCAAGGCCTTCCTGGCCGTCTCAGCTTGGGCCCGATCAGCAGTAGCCCGGCGGACCTCTTCCTCCCGCTTAAGGCCGGCCTTTTCGGCCATTACAACGGCCTGGGCCACTAATATCCGGACAGCCACGACGCTGCTCGCTCTCGGAAAGGTGGCCACGGCTTCTAAATCCTGGTTCCAAGCAGTGGGAACATCCCGAACGGCCAACTGAAGGTAGGCCAGGAGAGCGGACATGTCCGCAGCCGTACGGGAAGAAAGGAAGTTCAGCAAAATGTCCGACTGGAAGACGTCCTCGGTAAACATCTTGAAATAAAAAATTAGTTACACCGATACTAAGGTTGAGAAGAGAAGAAAGACGAGGAACACTTACTCCTCAAATCGACGCTGGTTGCGGCCCATCCAGGTTCGATCGGAGGCATCCCTCTCGGAATCAGGCAACGGAAGGCCCTCGACGGCGGTGGTTAGGGCAGCAGGTGCAACTGGTTTGAAGCCCCCCTCAGGGTGGGGTGATGACGTCCCCTCCCCGGCAGAAACGGCCTAGCGCAGCCACTTCAGTGGGGGCCCCTAGTCCTCTTCCTCGGAAAGCTTGATTAGAGTGAATTGATACATGTTTTTAGGGCCTATTTTAGTGCAAAAAGTGAGCTAAAGTGTTAGTTTTTGTGCATAAATGTGAAAAGTATCATTCTTTTGCTTAAAAAGTATTATTTGTGAGATTTTGATGTTTTTCGTCCATTTTGCAGGTAATTCGGTGGAATTTTGCAAAATCGAGAGTACTATTAGGCTTAAAATGAAGAGACGGACATCTTGTACGAAAACAGGGGTCGGGGCCGAAGCCCCGTGCGAGAAAAGTGCCCTGGACTCGAGCTCTGATCGAGGGACAAGAGCCTCGAGTCGAGGGATATGCAGAAAGGACCAAAATCAGAAGAAAAGCAGGCGCCTCGACTCGAGGCATGACCCTCGAGTCAAGGGTTGGGACAAAAGCAGAAGCCTCGAGTCGAGGCCTAACCCTCGACTCGAGGGGGCAGTTTTTCAGAATTTTCGTATTTAAAGACTGAAGCAGAGCATTTGGGAAATAACTTTCAGAATAGCAGTTAGTAGCTGTTTTGGGGCGATTTCTCAGGCCCCAAGCCATTTCTTCCTTGTAGTTAGAGTAGAAGTTAGATTTAGGATTAGATTTTCATTGATTGTTGCTAGATTAGCCATAGATTAGCTTTAGATCATTGTAATTCTTTCAATTCAAGCTTGTAATTCATTTGGAGATTGGTGTTGAAGACTCAAACATTCCTATTGTTGTTGATTGAAGATCATTTGGTGATGTTTTTCCTCTTTTGTCTCTTTAATTTCTTAATTGTTGTGATTTGCTTATTGTTTGATCAATTCTATCTTCTTCCCATGGATTTCACCCTGGGCTAAATCTCTAGTGCTTGGGTTAATTGAAATTGATGATGATTTGATTGATGATGCTATAATTGTTGATGATTGGAGATCAATTGAGTAGATTGCTTACTAATTGTGATTCTTCATTGTGCTTTGTGTAAAATTGTCTCTTTAGATTAATGGTTAATCACCCTAGCAATAGGCGAGAGTTGAGCTAACGTGATTAGGTGTTAATCGAGTTTCAATTTTGCATGATTGTATGAATTGGGGATTTCTACATTGAGAGATGGGAAAGACTAAGGATACTCACATTAGGCATTGTGATTTTAATGGAGTGATTAATTTCATGATGGTTTCATGCTTTCTATCTTAGTTGATTTGCAATTTGATTCAATTGTAGCTTGTTGATTGATGATTCATTGATGGATGTTAATCCTAGCACCTCTATCCCACCATTTATTGTTGTTTCTGTTATTGCATTCTAAGTGTTTGATCATTTTTTTGCTTATTTTTGTTTGTATTTTGCAAGTGTTTGGTAGTGTTAGTGCCATCCATTTTTGCAACTCTAGTCACTAAGAACTCGTATTTCTAGGGCCTCATGTGCATACTTTTTCCCATGGGTTCGATATTTTGTTGATTGGTCTTAATAACTCTTACTCTATACACTCCAATCAAAGCTCAACCGCTTGGGCTTTGGTCGATCCAGCTGGAGCTCCAGAGGTCCCAGCTCCCGCTTCTCCCATGGTCGGTGTTGCCGCGGCGTCTGCCCCCTCGGTTGGGGCAGCCGGAAGCTCGGAGGCTGCAGGGGGGATAGAGTTGATCACGGGGGCAGTTGGTGCCCCAGATGATGGAGAGGTAGCCACAACGGAGGTCGGGGCGGGTTCCTGGATAACTACCCCCCAGTAGGGCGCGCGCTTGCCTTCCGCCTCGCCTTACCACGGCTCTTCCCCCCAAGGAGCGCCAGCACGCTCGGCATTTGATCCATCAGCTCGGCGGGGCACGAGGAGAATATGGGGAAGTCGGGTTCTGTAATGAAAAGAAAATCAAATCCGCGACCCAAGACAAGAATGAACGAATGGAGCAATACCTCGTCGGCCGAGATGCCGCGGAAAACTGAACAGCCGAGCGCAACGACGAGCCCCAGAAGTGCTGAGGGCGTTGCTCTGACGGTCCAAGGCCGGAACAAGCTGAAGCTTCTCTAAGACCAGGCCGAAATCAAAATTTAGCTCCCCCTCCTTCGGGAATGAATAATCTGCAAAACAGGAAAAAGAAATTAGATCAGTCCCTCGCAGCTTATAAACTAGGGGCAAACTCACCTTTCTTCTTCTCTCGGAAGGAAGTAGGGACTGAGATCTCTAGAGGAGGAGAGCCAATCGCCGACCTCCAAGCCCCGGAGACCCAAAACCACCTCGTTTTCCAGTCCTTCAGACTGGAGGTTATGCCCTCTATCATGACTTTCTTTCGGCTCTTAACATAGTAGAGCCCACGGCTGGCCGCCCCAGGGGTTTTGTTGAGGCTCACCAGGTGAGTGACTTCCCCCGGGGTGGGGTGCCGGTACAGCCTCAGGCATCCCGTGAGGGTCATTAGGCACAGAACCTGGAGCCAACCGTTGGGATGGATCTGGAGAGGAGCCACCTCCCAGAAATTGAGCAGGTGAGAAACATTGATGGGCAGAGGAAAGCGAAGCCCCGTACTCATCATATCAACATTGACAGCCACCATTCCCGCGGGAGGCTGGTCTGCCCTGTCGGTGAGGTCAGGAGCATAGAGATGCACATCGATCGGAATCCTCCAATCTAACCTAAGCCTATCGAGCTCGGCCTGGGACATCGAGCTCATCCACTCCTCTGAGTTCACGGCCCAGGGCGAGGGCTGGGCAACTCGGATCAATCTTCGCGGCCGGTCAGAGGGATTATAAGGGTGGGCCCGTAAGTACTCCCGGAAGTTAAAATCAATTTGGGGCCCAGCAAGTCTATCCATAAACTCTACCCACAGTTGGTGCCCGGCCTCGATCTCACGATTCCTCTCCTCGACCAAGCACCGGGCAATCTCCTCGTTCGTCTCCTCCCTCTAGGCTCTATCCCCCTCAGCCAGGAGAACCCTCTCCTCTTCCTCTCCATCACTAGCCCTTTCCTCCACGCGTTCGAGGCCCATCTCTACCACTAGGTCGGTCAAGCCCTCAAAAGCGGACGCCTGCGGAAGCAGCTGCCGACGCCTCTCCGACTTTCGCCTCGCCACCCTGGCGGAAAACATGCCCTAGGCCATCATGTTGGTCCCGATTAGTTGAGTTGATTATGAAACTTTGAGTTATCCTTCTAGAACAAAATCTAGAAGGGGGGGTTGAATAGATTTTGTAGATTTTTCAAATCTTTCAAAACTAATTCAAAGTACCAGATGTACACATCGGAAATTCAAGATTACACTCAACTTTAATAAGATCAAACGCAAACTGATATTCAGATTTTAACTTTGATTCTGAAATTAATCTTTGAACAATAAAATGGAAATTGAACAGATAAGTAAATAAAGCAGTAAAGAACACCAGATTTTATAGTGGTTCGGATTATAACAATCCTACATCCACTCTCCTTCTCCAACTTGAAGAAGGGTCTCCACTATCTGCTTGCTTACTTACTTTACAATCTTACAACTTACAACTTGATCTTCCACTCTTCAGAATGCTAACCTAACTTATGAAATCTAACTCTAAGAAAAAGAAGTGTATTTGAAGATGTGCAATGAAACAATGATCAAAAGATAAAAAGATAAGGAAAAGAGAAAAGATCCTTTATCAGATTCCCCACTGATTGGCTTCAGGAATGGCCAACCAGGTAAAGACTCTCTTCCTCAGCTTCTTAAGCTCCTCTTCGTCTTTCAACCCAGACTCAACCTCGGCTTTGGCTATGATGCCTTTGATCCAGTTCATGTCAATTGAGCCGTCTGGATTGGTCTTGGGCCTTCCTTTCTCATAGGCCGGAGCACAAAGATCTGCATTGAAGAACTTGTCTGCTTCCACCAGCAGCCTCTGATATAGATCTTTGTCCTCCTTCTCTATCCACTCATGCCACTTTAGGTCCTCGTCCGGCTCTGCTGAATCAGACCCCTTCAGGATGTACCAATGATACATCCATCTGGCGTCCAAATTCTTTTCTTTATATTCCTTGAAGAGTTTGCCAGCAACGACCTTCGGCGGATTGAGTGTCCTGTGATAGGGCCTAAACTCAGCTTCATCTGCCTCCTTCATCTCCCATTTCCTTACATCTCTGCTCCACCTCATCTCCAGTACCTTGCTCTTCTTCTTTAGCTTTTTCCTTTCTCTTTCTCCATAGAAAGCCTGCTCTCTCATGATCCTGCTGATCTGTTCTTCAGGCAGGTTAGAGTAGTCAGGCTCCCTCTTCCTTTTCTCAGAAATTGTGAGCTTAGGACTTAGAACTTTGGCTGGAGCAGATTCCTCAATCATCTTCCCTTTCCCCTTCCCTTTCACCTCAGCTGCTTTCGTCTCAGATTCTTTTAATTTCGCCAGCAGCTGAGCAGTCCTTTCTTCTTCTTCTTTCCTCCTCCTCTCCTCATCTTCCTTCAGCGCCTCCTCAAGTTGGCTGACCCTCAGCTGAAGTGCGGCCAGCTCATCGGATTTAATGCGAGCTTCCTCCCTGGCTGCCTCCAACTCAGCTGTGCTAGCCTTCGTGTCGACCTTGCTCTTCGTCTCATCTAACACAGCTGTGAGTGCCAACTCTCTTTCCTTCACCTCCTTTTCCCCCTTTTTGACTTCATCAGCCAAGGTAGTCAGCTTCATCTCCTAATCATTGCATTTAGCCCTGAAGTCTGACTTGTCCAAGGCCAATGAGTCCACCACTATGGAGTTGTATTCAGACACTTGCATTTTCAGCCCTTTAACTTCCTCCTCCATAGCTGTCACCTTCTCAGCAAGAACAGATTTAGTTATAGACGTAATCTTTTCAGTAAGATTTACCTCTACTTCCCACATGTTCGTGATCATTGCCTCAGTGACTGCCTTTACCATCTTCTTTGTCCTCCTCTGGAGCTTCTTCTCGAAGGCCTGCTTCATCTTCCTCTCCATTTGGGCAATTATGGAAGTGATAGCTGATGTGGGGCTTAAGTCACTTTCCTCATCCTCAGATGAGGATTCGGAAGAAGAAGAGGTAGGAGTGTGAAGTTCAGAAATTTGGGGTTGAGGAACGGGGGAGCTCATCTGGATGTCTTCTAAAAAGGGATATGAGGTGATGTCTATTTCTGGTGGTGTGAAGTGTTGAGTTTCAGATGGAGTGGGGTGGATGTAGTGGGGGGCTCTATTTGTGGAGAGATGGTGGGGGTGAGGGTAGTTTCAGGTTGGGTGGTAGTGGGGTTGATTTCAGATTGAGTGGTGATGGGTATGGTTTCAGATGAGGTTTGGACTATATGGGACAACTGTGGCTGTTTCAGAGGCTCGGAGGTGCCAGCCGGGCACACCTCTTCATTGCCAGGTGGAGATTTGGAGGGAGAGAGAGATGAAGTAGTACCTTCCTCTTGGATGGGTGAAAGTACAGCTTCCTTGGCTGGAGAGGCTGGGACATCCAGCTGTGTAACCTCGGCTGCGATTTCCAGCACCGGTACTTCTTCTGGCAGGAGGGTAGAGACTTCCATCTGACGACCAGAGCTGCCAGATGATTCAGACGTCCTGGAGGACCTCCTCTGAAGAATAAATTGGTTATCTTCATCAGAGTCCTCATCTGTCTGCTGGCTGGTAGATGGCTCAGCTACTGGTACCCTATCTGCGGCTCTGACCAGCCTCCTCCTTGACCTCCTCCTTATCGGGGACCTCACAGAAGTTGCTGCCTCCTCAGCTATGAATGAATATATCTGAACATTTGTGATTTACTAGTCTTATTTTCTTGAAGTTTTTTTCTTCTGCTTTAAGAAAAAGCTTAAAATTTTTCTAAGTACAAGTCATCTGAGAAATTTATCTTCTCAGAATAAAAATTTTCAAAATTTTTCTAAGTTTAAAATGGTTTTAAAAATCTAAGACTTAAAAGTTTTTTAAGTTTAAAATTTTTTAAGTACTTTGTGATAATTGAATCTGATTAAAAGTGTAAATGTGTGCTGATATATCTATTTGTCAAATCTTGATTAACTCTAAAACTAACTTCAGCTGTGAGTGTGTCTCTTTCTTGTAGGTTTTAACTTCATATGTACCTAAGTCTATTTATAAGAAAATATGAGACGGTTAGTTAGTTAGAACTAACTCTAACCGTCTAACAAACTCTTGAAAATCGCTTCGACCCCAGTTGATCTTCTTTTAAGTGTCGTTTGACTAACTTGGCTGAAATCAGCATTTCTTATTCTACTCAGCTGATCTTCACCTTGTCTGGAGCTCTTCATTATCCTCTCTTGATCAAATGACTTCTTTAAAATGAACTTCATTTCTTTTGTGTTTCAATCATGAATCAAAGAGGTCTTTCATCAAGGTTGTAATGTAGGCTCTTTGGAATGGGTGCGTGAATTTAGGCAAGAGTGACTAAAAAATTAGTAGAGAACTTGAAAATTAACTAAGCACTTCAATACACTTCTCTTCCAATCTTTTATCAATCCACACTCTTTTCTTCTTCATGCTTTTTAAAGTTCATTCATCGCCCTTCTTTTGAGCTTTCTTTCATATAAACTCACAAATTGAATTTTTCTTCTTTTCACTTTCACATTTTCTCCTCAATTCAATTTTTTTTCACATCTCAACCTTTTTTTTTCTTTTCTCAATAATCAACTTAGCTCATCATCATTCCACCACACTTTTCATACAATGCACCATCTTCTAGCCAACAATCAAGCTCTACTAAACATAGGACAATAAGGCTCATAAAAATAGGCAAAATGACTTCAATTTCACTTGGCTTGCCAAAGAATAAAGATACTAGGCTCAAAATGGCTAACTAAGAAAATCAAATGTTTTTGGCAAAGAAAAATTTGGCTAAGTGACTTCTCAATTCAAACATGGTCTCTTATCATATTCATGAGATCACACAAAGATCAATTTCAACAAGTCCAAAGACAAGTTCTAGCATACAAATCCATGAACGATGCACTATCAAAAAATTTCAACCGTATAAGATGTAAGATTCTTAAGGCATAAAAGCTCACAGGCTTAAATTGAGCAATGAATCAAGCATTTTCAATCACATTCATCATCACATAATCATCAATCATGCTAGCTTCAAGCCACATATCTGTTAGGATGTATACTATAAGCCTAGCTTTTGTATGAACGTCTTTTTTATATGAGATTCATTATGATCAAAATACTTATTTTTTATGATTGTTACATCTATCATTGTTTTTGTCCAGATTAGTCTATATTGTAGATAATATGGTGTGTGGTGTCACACATAAGATCATGATATCAGTTCCGTATAGATTATAAATAATTACTCACAACCAAGATGGATTTGGACAAACCATCGGAACGGTTGTGGTGTAATTTGGTATTAGTTTATCTTAACTATAAAGTTACACTAGTACATTTTGTATGTATTGAGCAGGGCCATATGGGATTGTTCAATTTGTACTGACTATAAAAAAGAACAAGACATCTGTTATTATGAATGTACGTCTTCTTAATCCCTATATAATAACGGGGACGTGTACTCAGTGTATGTTTCTTTAATTTGCCAGTGAGTGAGATTTATTAAATCAATAGGCTCGGTGAATTGGGAGATAACACTGTTGTTGAATCAAGAAGTTTTGATGAGTTAAAAAGCAGCTCAGACTTATCAGCCAACCTGAAGAACAGCAGAGAATAAGTTTTATAAGATAAGCTGATCAGACGGGGTCAGACACCGACCCAGTCAGCTGAGGTCTGATTGCATGCTAGTCATCTGAAGACAAGTTCGAACCTAGTCATCTGCAGGAGACAAACATGAAGAGCTCAGACGAGGTCAAGATAAGCCGTGTAGAATAAGAAAGGCGAATTTTCACCAAGTCAGCTGCAGACGAGTAAGGAGTATCAGCTGAGGTCAAGAGCAGTTTTCAAGATTAAGTTTGTTAAGCAGTTTCAAGTTTGTTATAAATAGGACTAGATTTTATTTTTCAATATACTTATGCATATTTGATTTTTCACACTATCCACTACATAGATTTCAATCACAATCTTTTCACAAGTATTTTCAAGAGAGTTCTCAAAAAGTTCTAAGTGTTTTTAGAACACTTTTCTTGTAATCTTCAAAATCTAATATTCACTGTAATAGTTAGATTGTAGAGAAGGATTTAGGAGATTGAAGATTTGAAGATTTTTACAAGTTGTAAGTTGTAAGCTGAAAGTGAGAAAGTAAGTAGTAAGCAGAGTCCCTTCTTCAGATTGGAGAAGGAGAGTGGATGTAGGATTATTAAAATCCGAACCACTATAAATCCTGGTGTTATTTCTTGCTTTCCTTAATTTCTGTTCAAATTACAATATTGTTAATTCAAGATTAAAGTTCAGAATCTTAACTAAAATCTGAATATCAACCTTGCTTTTGATCTTGTTAAAAGTTGAGTTATCAATTATGTTCCGCTGTGTTTAATCTGATATTTTGAATTGATTTTAAAAGTTTTGAAAAATCTACAAAATCTATTCAAACCTCCCCTTTCTAGATTTTGTTCTAGGAAGCTATCTCAAGGTTATTAATCAACTCAACATTCCGGGACCAACAAGTGGTATCAGAGCAGTGTTAAGCTGTTCTGATATTGATTTTAGGTCTTGAACAAGATTCTGAAATTATCTTGATTTTCTTCATTTTCTTTCTTTACTAACAGTGCTACTAATAAGTCTTTTTTGAGTACTTTGTTCTTTGTTTCATCATGTCATCAGGGAAAAATAAAAAGTCTAGAAATCTTCCTGAATTTTCTATTGAAGACTATGATTACTGGAAATTTAGGATGGAAAATCATCTGAAGGTCATTCATGATAGGATGGAAGAGGTCCTTGAGGAAGGTCCTATAAAGTTTTATCATGGAGGCACCAGCACTGGAGTTGAGTCAGCTGAATCAAGAACTAGACAAGAAAAGAAGAGTTCTGAATTGACGAATGATGAAAGAAAGGTCCACAATCTTGACCAAGTAGCTCGAACTGAAATCATTGAGACTCTAAGTAAGGATTGGATAGAAAAAGTTAAAAGATGCAAAACAGCCAAAGAGATGTGGCAAACTCTAGCCAATGTTTGTGAAGGATCTGATCAAGTTAAAGAAAACAAGCTGCAGTCAGTCTTGCATACATTTGAAACATTCAAAATGAAAGAAAATGAGTCTGTGGATCAGTTTGATGTAAGGTTGACCAATCTACTCAACAAAGCAGCTGACCTTGGAAAGAATTATTCAGAGAAAGAGATTAATAACAAGATTCTGAGATCATTAACCAAGAGATGGAGGGAAAAATCCAATATCCTTAAAGCAACTCAAGATTTATCCTCTATTACTCACCATACTTTATTTTCTCATCTTAAAGCTTTAGAGTATGATATCCAGATAGAAGATGAGGAAGATGAGATGGAATCAAGTACCTCATCCAAGTCTGTTGCCTTTGTTAGTAAAGAAGACAAGGTGTCAACAGAGTCTGTAGGAGCTGATCTATCTCTGAAAGAGTAGATGGCTTTACTTACAAAAAGGTATGATAAATTGAGAATGAAGTATAAGAGAAATAAATTGAGATTTGCAAGTAAGGATAGACAAAGATCCAGATCAGATAGGAAGGTGGATAAATCTTCAGATGATGACAAAAATAAGAGTTAGACAAGAAGATACAGATCACCTGTCAAAAGAAATACTTCCAGTCCCAGATCAGACATGAGTGACATTTGCTATACATGCAACAAGCCAGGACATTTCAGCTATGACTGTCCTCAACTGACTCCTAAAGAAAGGGAAGAAAAGAGGAAGAAAAGAGACAGGAGATTTGCAGTTGGCTGAAGAAAAAGAGTCAAAGAAATCATCATCATCCTCATCATCCTCATCTGATTTCGGATCAGATGATGAGATCTGTCTCATGGCTAATGAGGTAATCTACTATTCATCGTCAGATAATGATTCTTGTCAGTCTGCATCTGATCATGACCAAACTGTTATCCTTGAGTTATTGAGAGATTTAAAGACATCTTTGGCTGCTTATAAACAGCTAGAGAAAGAGAATTTGATTTTAAAGGATCAAATTCAAATTCTAATTAAAGGCAAGCGGTGATGAATTGCTCGAGACCGAGGAAACATTCAAGGGGAATGTTTTCTTGATCGAGGCTAGTACATCGGCCCGACTTACCCGAAAGGTTAGAAAATGAATTGAAAACTTTAAAAGACAAATTTGAAGTAGTCATCTTGAAAATGAATTAATTAAGAAAGACAATGAGAAGCTTGTCTTCAAAATTAGTCACTTAATAATTCACAATCAGTAATAGATCATATTTTTAATAACTCTCAAAAATCTCATGACAAGACAGGTCTTGGTTATGATAGGAACAATAAATCAGATGTCCAAAAACCTAGAAAATTTGTGAAAGCATCTGTTCAATCAAAGGGTATTAAAATTGGTCCATGGAAACCAACTAGTCAGATAAGGACTACATCTACCAGTCTGAAATCAAGAATTCAGTTGAAAACTCCCTATCAGACTAGAAGGAATCCAAGAACCAAAATAAGAAGATATTCTTATTATAATTCTTTTGATGGAAGGAGAAAATGCTATCCTACATTTCCTAAGTTTAGGAAAATTACTCAATCTGAATACAACAAGTTATCATTAAAAAATGATATAATTGTAGACAGATTTGGTAGAAAACTTGAGTCTGATTTATTGTCTAAAGATGAGTTGTTTATTTGGATATCTAAAGTGATTCTTGACCCAAAAGGACCCAAGATCACTAGGGTACCTCAAAACTAATTTGTTTTACAGGATTCACAGGGATCATCACTTAAGGAAGAGATCTTAGCTTCAATATGGTACATTGATAGTGGTTGTTCACAACATATGACATATAACAAGAAGCTGTTATCAAATTTTCAAAGCATTGATGGTCTAAGAGTTTTATTTGGTGATAATAATTGTGGTCAGACTAAAGGTGTAGGTACTCTGATTATCAAGGATATTCAGGTATCTGAGGTATATTTTGTTGAAGGTGTGAAACATAATCTGCTATCTGTTTCTCAGCTTTGTGATAAAGGTTTTCTTGTCAAATTCTCAAAGGATAAATGTGACATTTTAGATAATTCTTCAGATAAGGTACTATTAACAGGCTTCCGACATGGAAATGTCTATGTGGCCAACTTTAATAGTTGTCCCAAAGATACCTGTCTGATAGCTAAGGGTGGAGAAGATATCAGCTGGCTATGGCACAAAAGGCTTAGTCATCTGAATTTCAAAACTCTTAGTAAGTTAGCTAAAAAGAACCTTGTCAAGGGATTACCTGAAAAACTTTTATCCACTGATCTTAAATGTGATGCTTTTCAAAAAGGTAAACAGCCTAGACACTCATTTAAGAGTATTAACTCCTCTTCATCTGAAAGAGTGTTGCAACTCCTTCATCCGGATCTGTTTGGACTGTTTCACCTCTCTCGCCAAAGTGGAAGGAAATATACTCTTGTTGTAGTAGATGACTTTTCTAGATACACTTGGGTTATATTTCTTTTCAAGAAAAATGAGACTATAAACAAGATTCCCGATCTGTTGCATGATTCGAGAATGAAAAGGGTGTTAATATTATTAAAATAAGGAGTGATAAGGGCACAAAATTTTTGAATTCTTGTTTATCTAATTTTTTCAATGAGTGTGGAATTATTCATGAGACATCTTCAGCAAGAACTCCTCAACAAAATGGAGTAGTTGAAAGAAGGAATAGAACTTTAAAGGAAGCGGCCCGGAAGCATGTTGGTGAGTATGATACCCCATAGGTTCTCGGGGTCAAGCCATCAACACGACTTGCTATACTCGTAACAGGTGCTTAGTTGTCAAAGACAAGGGTAAGACTCCTTATGAGATTTGGAAGGGTAAGATTCCAAGGATCTCATACTTCAAAGCTTTTGGTTGTAAGTGTTTCATCCATAATAATGGGAAATCTAAGTTAAGAACTTTTGATGCTAAAGCAGCTGATGGAATATTCTTGGGATATTCTAATACTTCAAAGGCATTTAGAGTTTTTAACAAGACAACCCTTTGTGTAGAGGAAACTCCTCATGTTGTTTTTGATGAACTGTATTCTTGCTCAGATAAAGTGAATCAAATTTCTGAAAGTCTAGATAAAATTGAACTATCCAAGACTAAACATAGAACTGTCTATCTACCTAGTCTTGATTCAGAATCAGATGAAGAAGAAATCTCATCTGATAATCAGAAGACAACTTCGATCGATCGACTCCATCGTAACAGACACCCTTGACATCACCGATCGGCGGGGTCACCGATGAAGGGGGAACGTCACCGAGGTTGAGTCGGAGGAGTTGCCTACGGAAACTCAAGATGAGGATCCTTCTCCTCACATAGGCAAAAGGATGAGAAGCTATCATCCATCCGATCGATTATAGGAGACCCATCTAGTAGTGTGTGGAGACACGAATGATACTAGACTCTGAAAGTCTATTCAGTTGTTATGTGTCGCTTCTCGAACCTAAGTCTATTGAGGAAGCTCTGTCAGATCCAAACTGGATAACAGCCATGCAGGAAGAACTGCATCAGTTTGAAAGGCAAAATGTATGGAATCTAGTGGAAAGACCCTTACACAGAAAGATTATAGGCACCAAATGGGTGTTTAAAAATAAAACAGATGAGAACAACATTATTGTTCGAAATAAGGCAAGACTGGTTGCACAGGGTTACTCACAGTCTGAGGGAATAGACTATGATGAAACCTATGCTCCAGTTGCCAGATTAGAGGCAATAAGATTGTTCTTGGCATTTGCTGCATATAAATCTTTCAGGGTCCATTTGGATTGGTGGATTTCAAATTCCAAGGGATTTGAAATGAATGGATTTATAAATCCTTCAATTTGAAATCCATTCTTTTGAAATCCATAGTTTGGATAAACATGTGTTTTTAAATCAAATCCATGGATTTTAAATACATTGTTTGGCTAAATTTAAATGAGCTTTGAAATTTTCCTTTTCTCTCTTTCCTATTTAGTAAAGCAAGTAATATTTTTTTAATAAAATGAGTAATATTATTTAATAAAATAAATAATAATATTAGTAAAGAAAGCAATACTACTAAACAAAGCAAAATCAAGTAAAATAAAGTAATACAATTGTTCCCAATAATAAAATTCATCAACATCTTAACAAAACTAAATAAAATCTAATGTTTTCAACTACACACTAGGAATCAATAAGAAATTCAATCCACTCTTTTTTTTCTTCATCGGGGA
This sequence comes from Paraleonurus japonicus, assembly GCA_030762865.1. NCBI lineage: Eukaryota > Viridiplantae > Streptophyta > Magnoliopsida > Lamiales > Lamiaceae > Paraleonurus > Paraleonurus japonicus. Next base: position 17,022,250 of record CM061059.1, read on the forward strand.
GATCTTTTAAAAGCTTGAACTCCTCTGGATCACCACTCATCAACTTACGAACAACTTTAAAAACTTTTTCCCCACTAAGTCCAGGTATCATCTTGACAACATTACGAATCTCAATGCCACTTGGTTTTTCTTCATTTTTCTTGCTAGTTAAAAATTCTTGAAATGATCTAGCAATCTTACCAACAACATCCACCATGGTATCTTGCTTAGGCTTCTTAGTCTTCCCCATTACAGAATCGATTGAGCTTGATGGTCGTGCTCGTATTTTTGTTCCTGATATGGGGATAGAACTCACTTCATTATCATCATCCTCACCCATTTCTTCACTTACTTCATCGTGGGTTTCAACATTTTGACCTGTTGCTCTATCCTTTCCACACAACAGAACAATCTCATCCCAATTATCTATCACCTTATTTTGCATGCCTTTAGCTTCCGGATGTGACTGCATACAAATGTAACAATCTAAATACATTGATGAAACACGCTAACAAAGATACATGTTTATTATCAAAACTTAACACATATTGAAATTAAAGAATTTTTCACTAATAAACATGAAATACAAAGAAAATTTCAATTGATATAAAATATCTTAATTACCTCAACATATGAAGCCCAAGAACTCCACTCATCAGTCGTGACAACAATCATTTTTCTTTCTTCATCCCACGTAAAACCACTCTGAGTAGTTTGAACATCAGAAACAACATTGAAATACTTTTTCCAATATTTCAGTCTATTCTTTATGTTGTCTTTTGTCAAATTCAAGTGCAAAGTCGAATTTAAATGGGTCACAGCAGCTTGCAAAGCTTGGGGCTTCCAAGTGTCTCCATCACACTTGTACCCCAAAACCATTTGTTCAGCCAAAATATTTGCTAATTGTCGATCCATCTCTTGTTCCATGACACATATGATTGTTTGTATTTAACTCCTGTAACAAAAATTTATGAAAACTATAATATAAAAAATCATGATACACGTAAAAATAAAATTCTAAAAATTGATTACCTTCAATGTGTCCTGATGAAGTATCACCACCAGAAAGATTCATAACTCTAGCCTTATCAGAAACTTTTGCACCCTTTTTCATGTTGCTAACCGTATTCATTCTTCACAGTAAATATTTCATGAATATATGAGATGATAACATTATGAATAATTAGTGATAAATTATGAAATCAAAAGTTCATCCAAACACAAGAAGATAAATCATTAAACAAGTACAACCTCATATTGAAAAAAGACAAATCATAGTAACATAACAAACATATCATAGCATTTTAGTTACATAGCTTTTAAACATGGAATGCTACCAATTGTTTCTAATAAAATCTAAATAGACTAAGCTCGTCGAGCTTCATACTCTTCAAACATTTGTTGAGCAAGATTATCTCGAAATGTTGTCCATTCACTTGTAGTTCTAACAACTCTTATATTTTCTTCAAGATTAGAATCATTGTCTTCGCTTGTAGAAGAGTTGGCTAATTCATGGTCAACCTCGAATAAGAGAGGGTCAATGGGCATATCTTCTCGCACAAAATTATGCAGAATACAACAAGCATTGATTATTCTAACTTGAGTTTTTAAGTCATAGAAGCTTGCAGTTCTCAGAATAGCCCATCTTTTTTTTAACAAACCAAAAGTTCTTTCAATTGCATTTCTTGCAGAAGAATGTCGAAGATTAAATAACTCTTTGTAATTTCTCGGAGTATTTCCTCTCCACTCATTCAAATGGTAACGAGTCCCTCTATATGGAGCGAGAAAACCCGGACCATTTGTGTAACCCGCATCCACAAGATAATATTGGTCTAAAAAAGTTTACAAAAAAAATTAATCAAATACTGAAATCAAATATTAAGAGATAATTATGTTTTTACTAACAAAAGTTAACCTACCGTGGGTAACTTTTAAACCATTAGTCCTTTGTAAAGCATCACGTAGTACTCGTGCATCTGAAGCAGATCCTTCCCACCTAGGTAATACATACAAAAATCTCATGTTAGCATCACATACTCCTAGAACGTTGATACTTATACGGCCCTTCCTATTTCTAAATTTGCTACGAACATCTGTTGGAACTGTGAGATCAATAAATGTTCCATCTAAGGCTCCCACTGCATTCTACACAATATTACCGCAAGCTTAAGAAATTCATTCAAAGGATATTGAATACAAATAGTGATAGATAATTACCGAAATCAGCTCCATCTCTCAACATCTCTTTGATTGTAGTTTTGATCACATTGTTGTTTGAGAAAGAGCTTCCCAATCCTCAATACGGCACGCAACACAGTATGAAATTGTCTACTTATGGTTTCACCTGACTGTATAAACGTGGTTGTGGCTGTGCTATTCTTTTGGTCATGTCCAAGGATATGCAAGAAAAGTGCCACGATTTCTTGTATTGTCACATTTTTTGAAACAACTAACCTACCCTCACTGCGTAGTAGGTCACACAATCTATTAAAGGTTCTAATATTTACCCGCAATTGCTTAAAACATGTAGGATCTCATCCAAAGTTCCCTTTGGTGAGCTCTTTCATCATTATGCATTGAGAGCTCCTTGGTCAAATATTTACCATGGTACCAAGCTCCAACAATTCCCATTAGAAAGCATAACAAAGATATGATGATTTCTGTCTCTTCTTCATCATTTTCCTGATCTTCTCTACGACGTTTTTTGTTACTATTATTCATCAAACCTACGTTCACATATAAATGATTAAGCATAATAATTGGAAAATTAAATGGTCAAACCTATTTATTAAGTTTCTTATTGGATTAAATCAAGAATGAGCACAACTACAACTCTATTTATTTTTTTCCTACAAATTATTAAATTAATGGTTCGTATTGTTTCAAAATATTCAGTAACATATATAAAATGGAAGGAATAGTGATTATTAAGCACACTAAATAAGGATAATTATTACTGTAGTGTTTCAATGCTCCAACATTAGAAAAGACTACTGGTAAATCTAAATCAAGAGGCATTAATAAGTTTCAAACGTTACATGTAAGGTTTTCAACTTCGAGAATTGAAACATAGATAGCACTAACTTGTCTTCTTCTCTTTCATTAGCAAGCAAAAATAAAAATCAGACCAATCTATACTAAAAACAGAACATGATATATCACAGAATCGAGAGGGTGATGGGTATAAAGTATAAACCCAGGAAGCATTATAGTCCTTTGCTTTTTCCCTCGTCATTTAGAACAAAAATAGTACGAAATTTCGAACAAACAAAACAAAAGAGTAGAAGCCAAATGATTGCATATTTTTAACTTAGCAAAGCAGCTCAAGTGTGCCAAAAAAATTAAACAACAAAGCATGAAATAAGATTAATTTGAAATTAAGACATACACATGCAATGGGAGAATAAGATTAATAATTGGGATCAATGATATAATTAATTCTTCCACCCAAAACTTATATTACTAGAATTAAATAGTTAAATTGTTCTAGATCTCTTCATCACATGTCCAAATTAATGAATCATCTTGATATAGATAGTTCTCAGTAGCTAGAGCAAAGAATTACATGGTAGCAATTCACAACAATCCATATAAATATAAGTATATATATATATATATATATATATATATATATATATATATATATATATATATTAGTTGGTTATTTAAAGTCCTAGTCTTCGGGTTTTGGATAAATTTTATAAACTTGCAATTACTAATTCATGTAACTAGTGGTTTTAGTTATGGTTGTAAGGCTATTAAGCCATAGATGTATTTGTTTCCTTTTTTATGAAATTCAAGTTTCTTTGTAATCTTCTTTGATATTTTTCTGATTATGACTATTGAGTGGTAAGCCCACCACCCCCATTAACCAATTCTCTCGGCCCCTATTCCCATTGGCAATATGATTGAAGATTGACCTCATTTCAAAAATAATCTCCCAATTTTTAACAAATAATCTCGAAACGCAACAATTGGGATGAGGCCCCACCACCTTAACATCAACCCATTAAACTAATCCCTAGGATAATGAAATGCCGAGAACCACCATCAGCGATATCAAATCAAGTATTAATTACTAAAAACAAAAATTATATAGCAGTGTTGAAAATTAAAGTAATAAGAGAGATGATTAGCAAGGCTAGGAAACGAGAAGGAAGGAAGAAGTTGTTAGCGAGATGATGATAAAGGAAAACAGAGAATCGGGCTAAATATCAACAATCAATTACCAACGAGAATATCGAATAACACCAACGAGAATATCAACAATCCATTACCAACATAATATCAGAATGATCATCGAAATTGGAGCAATTAAACAGAGATTTAAATAGAAAAATTACCTGGTGTAGATGAGAGCAACGCCACGAAATCGGAAGAGATGGTGAGTGCAAGGATGCGACGATGAGAGAGATATCGACGCGATAACAATGATTTGAGACAGAGATGCGGCGACGAGCAACAGCGAGAAGCGGAGCGAGTCGAGAACAAGCAACGGGCGGATTTCAAATGACGCACTTTTTCGGAGGATTTGGAATCCTCTTGATTTGGCCTGAAAAATGAATAGGCCCAAATCCACTGATTTTAAATCAGCCCATTTATTATTTTGGATTTCAAATCCACTGATTTTAATTTGGATCCAAACATCTTAAATGGATTTGAGTTGTGGATTTAAAATCCATTGCATTAAATCCTCCAATCCAAATGGGCCCTCAAAGTCTTTCAAATGGATGTTAAGTCTACTTTTCTTAATGGTGTGTTACTTGAGAAGGTCTATGTAGAGCAGCCTCCTGGGTTTAAGATCAATAACAAGGTCTATAAACTCAACAAAGCTCTATATGGACTAAAACAAGCTCCCAGAGCCTGGTATGATACACTATCTGATTTCTTGACATCAAATGGTTTTTCTAAAGGCAAGATTGATAGAACTTTGTTTAGAAAGGAAGTAGATGACAACATCTTACTAGTTCAAATTTATGTAGATGACATAATCTTTGGTTCACCTAATCTGAAATTATGTGAAGAGTTTAGCATTCTCATGAAAAACAGGTTTGAAATGTCAATGATGGGAGAATTAACATACTTCTAGGCTTACAGATTAAACAGATGAGTAAGGGTATATTTATACATCAGTCTAAGTATGCTAAGGATCTGATTGAGAAATTTGGAATGACTACTAGCAGAGAAGTTAAAATACCTATGGCAACTAACTTCTCAATGGATTCAGATGAGCAGGGGATACCCACTGATGCAACGGAGTATCGTGGACTGATTGGGTCTCTTCTCTACCTCACTGCAAGTAGACCAGACATAGCCTTTGCAGTTGGGGTATGTGCAAGATTCCAGTCTAATCCCAAGAAAACTCATCTGGAGACAGCTAAGAAAATTCTTAGATATCTCAAAGGAACCTTGCAAGTAGGGTTATGGTACCCAGCTGATGACAACTTTGAGCTGACAGGTTATTCAGATTCAGACTTTGGAGGATGTAAGATTGATAGAAAATCCACTTCTGGAACTTGTCAATTCTTAGGCAACAAATTAATTTCTTGGTTATCTAAGAAACAGACATCTGTTGCCACCTCTACAACTGAAGCTGAATACATGGCAGCTGGAAGTTGTTGCTCCCAACTCCTCTGGATTAGTCAACAGCTTAGAGATTATAATATTCAAACATCAGCTGTTCCTATTTACTGTGATAGTAATAGTGCAATAGCAATGACTTACAATCCTGTTCTACATTCTAGATGTAAGCATATAGATATTAGGCATCATTTCATTAGGGATCATATTGAGAAGAATGACATTAGGATTGAGACAATTGCCACTGAATCACAAAGAACTGACATTCTTACAAAACCATTAGCCGAGTCTAGGTTTAAAGAACTGTGCTTAGAATTAGGATTACTTGATGCATCCTTAGCTGGTTTCTAAAATTACTTGCATCTGATAATTGTATTCCTTACTTCTTGTTTCTTTTCTTTAAATTAATGTCTAGAAAGAATTATCAGACTAGATATGTGTCAAAGGACAATCAGGTAGCTGATATCATTGATCTCCTTTTAGGAATCAAGAATCAAGGATTAGTCATATTGACCTTATCTGAATTGATAATTACTTGTCTGACATTGAGTAAATCAGACAAGGACACAATAGTCAGCTGATCTTCTGAAGAAAACAGATGACAATTTGCATCCTATATGATTTATCTTAAGCTTCTGATGGTTTCTTTTAAGTATATGTTTTTGCAGGAACAGGTCACAGATCATACTATTTCATCTCTTCTTATTCAAATTCCTTTATTCTGTTATTTTTGTTCATAAATAAACTGTTATTTTTTTTTAAAAACGGATGAGCAATCTAGTTTTAGAAAATTAAGTCTGAGCCTGTTTAGTTTAAACCCTTTTTAAATTTGCTAAAAAGTTACATCTAAGCTGTTGATTTTCAAAATCAGACAGGTTACTTTATCAGATGACTTTCCAAATCCATCTGTTTTTAAAACTAGTTTGTTTTTCAAACTCATCTGATTTGCAAACCCTTAGCCGAAATAAGGTAGCCCTAGGCTGACGTCAGGTATACTTACTTCTCTGCATAAAGTAACCTACATCTGTCAAATCAACAGTTTATAAAGTAACTATTTACGCATTCCAGAGGCGATTAACTTTCACGCGCTGAATCCTAATCGCTTATCTTAGTTTTTAATCGTTGATTAATACTCAGTAAAAACTTTTTGAATAAATGGCTAAGATTAATTCAAGTTTTCAAAAATGGCGGTTTCTCTTTCCAATCTATTCCCCTATAGATACATCTTCTTCTCCAAAATCATTCTTTTCACTTTCAGAAAATCTCAAAACTCTCTGCAATTTTTCTCAAACTCTTCCTAAATCAGTATATGAGCACTTCTGTAAGAGGAATAACATCAACAATGGTGGATGTGCATAATGAAACCTACAATAAGAAGGTGAAGTCTGAGATGTATGTCGACTTCGACACCACCACCGATGGAGAATCCAGAGAAGTATTGTCCTTATTGGAGAGGGCTGGATTGAGGACTTTTTGCTCCAAGAAATCCCCTTACAATAAGACATTGGATATGAGAGGTTTAGAGTTCTATGTCAATGGGACATATGAACATGGGGTTTTCCGAACCAGGGTATATGGAGAGGTCTTGACCGTTTCCCCGACAGAGGTGGCCAGAATTTTTGATACGAGCAGTGAGGGAGTGAACCCCCTTACCTACAAATCTTATGAATGGGTAGAATCATTTGAGATGATTGCCCGGAATTCTATGAAAGATCGCCGATCGGAGTTGAAGAAAAAGATGCTCCGACGACGATATCGCCTTCGATGACCATTGTCACGAAGGTGATCTTTGGGAGAAACAGAGCTCTCACGATGGGCTGACCAGACCTGACATCTGCGTGATGAGAACAATTTTTGATGGAGTACAGCCAACTGGGCTGGTCTCAGTTACTAGATAAGCTGAGAGACGGAAAGAAAGCGTCTCGGAGGTGGTGAATGGGAAATGGCAGGCAAAGTCGATCACCAGTCTTTTTAACAAAGTGACTGTGATCATGGAGGACTTCTTTGTCAGCCGAGATCAATTGATCGAGACGGGGTCCGAGCTTACACAAAGCGAAGGGGATTCGACCAAAGATGAGCCACTCGGGGCTCCACTGATCCCGATGAGGGTGGAGCGAGGTTGGAGCTCAAGCTCCGCTGAAGAAGAAGGCTGAGGAGGAGGAGGAGGAAGATGTGGAAGCAGAGCTGGCTGCTGTGAGCTCACTGAGGCTGAACAGCCGATGAAGCTGAAGGAGAAGGCACCAAGGAGACGGAGCTTGGTGAAAACCTCAGAGTTGGGTGGATCATCTGCGGATCAGCCAACTCTTCTTTCTGAGGAAGTGTCCACGCTGCAAATTGCAGCTCAGGTGGTCCAGCTGGAGGAGGTCCAGGAAATCAGTTCAGAAGGGACCCCCTCCCCCATGGTCGTACATTTCTCCCCCTCCCCATCTCCAACCCAAACTGGCAATGAAGAGGTGTCCCAGGCTGGCACCTCAGAGCCTCTGAAACAGCCTACTCCCGAAATTGTCCAAAGTCCAACCTCATCTTCTCTTCCCCAAATCCAAACCTCATCTCCTCCACCATCCCCATCTCATATATTGTCCTTCCTTTCCGGACCAGTATTCGCCCCAACCCCCATCTCCATATCTCCACCAGCCTTATCCACAACTTCTCAAACCCAACTCATCTTACCCCAATCACTCCCATCTCCTCCACCTACCACTGCACAAATCCCACCTTTACCATCATCACCCCCACCAGAAATCCCACCCCCACCATCAGACACCCTCACCTCATCTACCCCAGCCGAACCTCATGTGGATACCTCAAATATCTTTGGGGATATTCCCATGAGCTCCCCTAGTCCAACTTCTCCCACCACCTCTTCCTCGTCTGAATCAGAGGGAGAGGATAGACCAATTCTTGCCATCTCCTCTGCTTTTGAACAACTCCACAGCAAAATTATTTCCCAAGTTCAGAGGATGATGGAGAAGAAAACACGAAAGGTGATTCGAGCAGTCACAGATACTATGCTCGCCAACATGCAGATTGCTGAGGTTAACATGACCAGAAATTTATCAGCCAATCTCAGCACTGCTGTTGGATCCATGCTGAGTGCGCTTGAAGAGAAGGTCAAGGCACTAAAAGAGAAAACAACTGCTGACAACGAAATTGTAGTCTCAACACTCACATCTGATCAGAACGATTTCAAACGACGTTGTGCAGCAATAGAGGCCCAGCTTCAGTCTCTCAAAGATGAAGTTAAAAAGGGGGAAGGAACTGAGAGCAGAATGGAAACCCTCACAGCTAGTGTCATGTCATTAACTGACAAGATTGATACAAAGGCAGACACAGCTGAGTTGGAGGCAGCCAAGGTGGAACTTAAAATCAAATCAGATGAATTGGCTGCCATGCAACTGAGGGTAACCCAGATTGAAGAGGCCATCCGAGAGGATGAGGAGAAGAGAAAGAAGGAGGAAGAAGAAAAGACAGAGAAGCTGCTGGCTCGCATGAAAGAGTCTGAGGAACCGGTGCCCAAGGGCAAAGGTAAAGGGAAAGCAGCAGCAGCAGCTGAGAAGTCTCCATCAGCCAAGCAGATGATCAGCCCCAGATCAGCCGAGCGCAAGAGAAAGGAACCAGACTTCTCCAACTTATCAGCTGAGCAGATCAGAAGAATCAGTGCTGAGAAGGAGATGTTTGAAAAGAGAGAGAAGAAGAGGCTGAAGAAGATGGGGAAGGCTGAGCTGAAGTGAGACAGGGATACTCGGAAGTGGGTATCCAAAGCTGCAAATGAAGCGGACTTCCGCCCTGTCCATCGCACTACAGCTCCTCCAAAGATGGTATCAGGGAAATACACCAGCGAATGGATGTATTACTGGTACATCTTGAAGGCATCACCATCTGGAGCAGCCAACGAAGACATCAGCTGGCATGAATGGATGGAGAAGGAGGACGCTGATCTTTATGGGAAGCTGCTCGATGAGGCACATAATGTGTTCAACTGCGATCTGATCGCACCAGCCTATGAGCAGGTCACCCCCAAGCTGAAAGAAGATGGTTCTCCTGATCTGGAATGGGTCAGAACAGTTGTGGCCAAAGCAGAAAGGGAATCCGAGCTCACAGATGAGAGTGATCTGAAACAGCTTAGAGCAAGGATTTTCAGCTAGTTAAACATTCCAGAGGCTGACCGATGGGAAATCTGATAGAACAGGATTTTTCTTTCCTTATCTTTTATTTTCTATCAGTTCTCTTATTTTGTAATCTGTAAATTTTTGTGAATGAATATATTTGGACTTATGTGAATTATGTGTATTAGTTTCTTTAAAAATGTTGTTTAAAAATTTTGTTTAAAATTTTTCTAAGTATAAATCATCTGAGAAATTTTATATCTCAGTGTTAAAAAAAAAATTTTCTTAAAATTTTTTTTTAAGTACTTCTAAAAGAGTCTAAAAGACTTAAATTTTTTTTCTTGAATGTGAATGAATCTGTTGAAGTGTGAAAATGTGTTTTGACTTACCTATCTGATTGATTTAACTAAATCTAGTACTAACTTCAGCTGTGAGTATGTTTCTTTATTATAGGTTTTAACTTCATCAAAAAGGGGGAAATTGTTGAATCAAGAAGTTTTGATGAGTTAAAAAGCAGCTCAGACTTATCAGCCAACCTGAAGAACAGCAGAGAATAAGTTTTATAAGATAAGCTGATCAGACGGGGTCAGACACCGACCTAATTAGCTGAGGTCTGATTGCATGCTAGTCATCTGAAGACAAGTTCGAACATAGTCATCTGCAGGAGACAAACATGAAGAGCTCAGACGAGGTCAAGATAAGCCGAGTAGAATAAGAAAGGCGAATTTTCACCAAGTCAGCTGCAGACGAGTAAGGAGTATCAGCTGAGGTCAAGAGCAGTTTTCAAGATTAAGTTTGTTAAGCAGTTTCAAGTTTGTTAGAACTAACTAACAAACTAATTGTCTTCTCAGACTTATAAATAGGACTAGATTTTATTTTTCAATATACTTATGCATATTTGATTTTTCACACTATCCACTACATAGATTTCAATCACAATCTTTTCACAAGTATTTTCAAGAGAGTTCTCAAAAAGTTCTAAGTGTTTTTAGAACACTTTTCTTGTAATCTTCAAAATCCAATATTCACTGTAATAGTTAGATTGTAGAGAAGGATTTAGGAGATTGAAGATTTGAAGATTTTTACAAGTTGTAAGTTGTAAGCTGAAAGTGAGAAAGTAAGTAGTAAGCAGAGTCCCTTCTTCAGATTGGAGAAGGAGAGTGGATGTAGGATTATTAAAATCCGAACCACTATAAATCCTGGTGTTATTTCTTGCTTTCCTTAATTTCTGTTCAAATTACAATATTGTTAATTCAAGATTAAAGTTCAGAATCTTAACTAAAATCTGAATATCAACCTTGCTTTTGATCTTGTTAAAAGTTGAGTTATCAATTGTCTTCCACTGTGTTTAATCTGATATTTTGAATTGATTTTGAAAGCTTTGAAAAATCTACAAAATCTATTCAAACCCCCCCTTTCTAGATTTTGTTCTAGGAAGCTATCTCAAGGTTATTAATCAACTCAACATTCCGGGACCAACAACTGTTTATATGGTGTGCTGTTGATTATAGAAGGAATCCGTGTCCTAATTATTTAGGATGATGATGTCCCCTTGAGGAGCTCATAAAGATTATCATGTAAACCCTGCAGGTGTATTTAATTCGACATGATAATAAAGATAAGTGGTACTACTCTTGGAATTAGATGTAAATTAATTAAGTTGTTAGTAACTTATTTAATTTATGGACATTCGATATCTTAAACACAGAAAAATAAACGTACACATAATAAAGGAGCCCATATTGTAATATGGGAATAGGATGGTAATTCAATTATAACTCTTTAGTGGACCGAGTTATAATTGATGGACTTAAGTGGAGTGTTCGGGTTGAACACAGGACGTTTAGGCCTATTAGGAGGCCCAACCCTAATTCCTCCTTAGGGTCCCTGTTGTAGCCTATAAATAAACCCTACATCAGAGCCTCCCAAACGTGTGAAAAAAACATAAGATTAGAAAGAGGCGGATTCTGATTCCCTAGAAGATCGTCGACCACATGACATCCAAGGGAAAGGGATAGGAATACGGCAGAAGATCGTGAGGTTCGTGGCTCATCCTTGATCCGCAGTTCTGCCTTAGAACTGGTTCGACTTCACCTATTACGGTGAATTGGTATGATTCTTTTTCCGCTGCGTTTACATGCATGTGATTCCGAATCAGATAATCACATAGAGTCGGTGATCCGGTGGTTCCAACAATATCCACTCGTGATCACTTCAAAAGTTCAATTAATCCTTCAATCAAGCATAAGTGCACGTACATAATCTCAAGCACAATCTCCATGTATCATCTTCTCGACAAATATAACTCAAATATATGCAAGAAATCCACAAATAAAGCTCAAAGATAAGTCACACCCCAAAATCATATACAAAGAGTAGAAAAAATAGGCAAGAAAAGAGGAACACCTCCCCCAAACTTAGACAAGTCTAAGTTTGAGAGCAAGTGTTGTACCATAAAGCCTTCAAACTCCATATTTCCTTTATGAATATAGGGCTCATCAAGCCTCCTAGCACTTCTTACTTCCTACAAAGATCACAAGCAAATACAATTATTCAAAGCAAGAAAATCACACACAAACAAAAGAAAACAAGAAAAGGATAGGTTGCCTCCCATCTAGCACTAGGTTTAACGTCCTATGTCAGACGTTATTCATTAATTTCAAACTCTTTTTCATCGGAATGGCCAAGGATATCGGTCCTCCTTGACATTATATCTCATCCTTTGAGCTTCAAAATCATGGAGGTTATCATCATTGGTAGACCAATCACCCATATATATCTTGCACATTGTCAATGGTTGTCCCCCTTGCTCTCTCACCATCATCTTTCTCCATTCTTCCTTTTTTCCAAGGATGCCCAAACACTTCATTACTTCTTTCCTATAATTAAAGATCACAAGAGGTAAAATAAAATTAATAGAATAATCAATCTCAATTAAAATACAAATTGAAGAGTTTGAAGGTTTAGAAATGCTCATTTCATTCTTCAATGCTTCTAGATTTTCTAGTTCATTGTTGCTCATGTCCATCAATGGACATTCCTCTTCATCACTTTTAACAAAGAAATTTTCTATTTCATCCTTCTTGCTTGGACCCCCTTCTTTCCCTTTCCATTTCTCTTCTTCCTCATCTTCATTTTCATTTTCTTCTTCCCATTCTTCTTGATAATTCTCCATGATGGTTATGTTCTCGACTTGGATTAGAAAAAAATTGAGTTGACTTATTAGAACATTGAATTGAGCTTTGATGATCTCCATGTTCCCATCTATCATTGCATCAACCATTGCATTGGTCTCATAGATATTCTCATATAAGGGGAATATTTATTCACATCTAGAGTCATTTGCCTCAAATCTGTACAACAACATCCCAAGCATCTCCTTCAAAATAGCTCTCACATCATTGATTCTCCATTCTTGATAATGAGAGGAAGCTTGTTGCATTTGATAATTATCCTCAAAGTTCCTCCCATTATCGTAGCCAAATCCTTCATAGTATGGAGGATAAACCATACTATCTTGATAATAACCTTGATTCCATGCGTATGAGTCATATCTATCCATCTACATAAAAGAGCAAGTATCAAATTGATGAGAGTGAATTGATGCATAATTTAATGTTGTATTTATGTGCAAAAAGTGGTGAAAAGTGTTAGTTTTTGAACTTTAAGGTGTAGAGTATCACTCTTTTGCATGAAAAGTATCACTTATATAGAATTGATGGATGTTTGATGCGTTTCGTCTCGTTTTCAGGTAAATCGGTGGAATTTGACCAACCCGAGAGTACCGACATTCATACGGCAAAGAGACGAATGAGATGGGCAAAAATAGGGGTTGGAGGCGGAAGTCGGGCCGAGAAAATTCCCTAGACTCGACCTTTGGTCGAGGTCCAGGGGCCTCGACTCTAGGGTGCCACCGTTTCGAAGAGTTTGCCAAAATTAGAGGAGCCTTGACTCGAGGGGCTGAAGCTCGAGTCGAGGGCGGAGAGCTCGAGTCGAGGCAGGGGCTTTTTAAGAAAAGCGTGGGCACGATTTAAGCAAGCTCAACTCGAGGGCCTCAAGCTCGAGTCAAGGCTGCCGATTTTCAGAAAAATCCCCTTTTAATCCATTTGAATGAAAAATAGAGCATACCACTCACCATAGCAGATATTAGACAATTTTTTGGCGATTTCTTAGTTTTCAAGCCAAATTCTTGTGGGGTGATTAGATTGATAGATTTAGATAGATTTTCATTAATTGTTGCTTAGATTGGACTTTGATCCATTAGTTTTCTCAATTCAAGTTGTAATTAAAGTGAAGAGGAGTTTACATTTGAAGATTCAAGCATTCAATACATTGATCATTTGGCTTAATTGGTGACGTTCTTTCTCTCTACTCATTTCTTTTGGTTAATTGTTGTGATTAGCATTGTGATTATGCAATTAGATTTTTCACCCATGGATTTTGCAATTTGCTCCATGGGCTAATTCACTTGTGCTTGGGATAATTGACATTGAGGATGATTTGATTGCTTGTGCTTTGATTGTTGATCAATTGAGATAGTTAGTGCCCTAATTGTGATTCTAATTGTGCTTCATGTAGTTTTATCTCTTTAGATTAATGTTTGATCACCCTTAACAAAATGCGAGAGTTGAGCTAACATGATTAGGGATTAATCGGGTTATAATTGTGTATGATTGTATGAATTAGGTGCTTCTTAATTGAGAGATTAGTTGCACTAAGAATACTCACATTAGGCATTGCGTGATTAATGGAGACTTAATTACATGATGATTTATGCTTTCTATCTTAGTTGAATGACAATTTGATGCAATCATAGCTTGTGATCATTGATTCCTTGATGGAGATTATCCCTTGCACCCCTATCCCCATTGATTTTTGAGAATCTCTAGTTTGCAAATTGTTCTAGCCTATCTCTTGTTTAATTCATAGCTTTGTTGTAATATTCCCAAATCATTACGTGAATTATTTATATTTGTATATAATTATTTTTAATAAATTGAGTATTAATATTAATAATTTGCCTTTAATTAAATTATATAAATTTTATTTAAAATAGAAAATATAATACATATTATATTTTATAATATTATATATTATAAATATATATATAATATATATATATATATATATATATATATATATATATATATATATATATATATATATATAGACAAGAGTGTGTGTCATGCGTGTGTTTACTACATATATATATAAATAATATTATATAGTAATAATAATAATATAATAATAATATATAATAATAATAATAATAATAATAATAATAATAATAATACAAAGAAAACTTACCTACTAATTGAGGCGGTGGCTTTGATAAATTAGAAAGGGGATAAATCTTTCAAAGTAAGAAAGCATGGGCGGTGGAGTAAGGCGGTGGGGTGAGGAAAGGAGAGAAAGAGGAAAAAAAAGAAGAAGAGAGTTGCACGAGAGAGAAGAGAGAGAGGCGGAAAGGGAGAAGAGGAGAAAGGGAGAGGAAAGAGAGAGAGAAGGGAGAGAGAAAGAAAGAGCCATCTCGAGGCATCTTGGCAAGTATTCGATTTCTGTTAATTGTGGTATTATATATTAAAATGCTTGTATCCACTCGTACATTATAGAATTATAATTAGTTTATTGATCTGACGCTCGTAGCGTCTGAAATTGTAGATTATTAAGAATATATGTTATTTGTAGGATATGAGGAGAAACATGAGACCTTTAAGATTATACATTATCAAGGAGTTGAGGATCACTAAGGGGTATTGCATTGCATCATTTGTTGCAGTTACTGTTTTTAAGGTGAGGGCAATCTCCACTCTTAATCGAGTTTAACATTCAACGTTATGATTGCTATGTTAAATTGCATTGTTAAACAAGACGGGTAATAACCAGCACTATGTTCAAGCCGGGTAATGGCCCGTACAATGTTCAAGCCGGGTAATGGCCCATACTATGTGCAAGCCGGGTAATGGCCCGTGTAATATGTTCAAGCCGGGTAATGGCCCGTGTAATATGTTCAAGCCGGGTAATGGCCCATACAATGTTCAAGCCGGGTAATGGCCCGTGCTATGTGATAAAGCATTAAATGTTCTCATGAGCTTTATATATGAAAATATCATATACCGCTTACGAATGCCATTTAACTGTGCAATCATTGATGTTTCCCTCACTGAGTGTATTTTCAAACACTCATCCCCCCCCCACAGTTATGATTTTCTACAGGTCAAAGGAGCTCGAGCAGGGCACGAGGCGATGGTTGCATGTATTTACGTTGTTTTCCGCTGTAAATCTCAAATGATTATTTTGTAATAAATTCCATTTATTCAATTACAATTTTCTCTTTAATTAAGTTACCTGGCCAATTTGGTAGCGCCTCAGTTATTATGTGTTATTTTTAAATTCGGGGCGTTACAAATGGTATCCGAGCATTTCGGTTCTGTACTTGCTACTTTATATAAAAAAAATTTATTTATAGTAATAAGTTAACTTCTCTTTTAAAAGATGGTTTGTAAATTACTTGCTTCCATCTTCCCTGCCAGCTCCACAAGGTATGAAAAATCATTATGTTTAATTTTATTAAAATTTTGGCTTTATATACAACTGTGGGCTTAGAATTTTTTTTAAATTTAATTGCAATTTTTGGTGCATGTGTACCCCATTAGATAATTATAAGTTGCTTGATATGAGATACGTAGTGGACTATAAGGCTGATTTTAGTTACCTTATTTCTGCATGATGTCATTATAGTCAATATACCTAGTGTAATCGCCGCCACTGAGCCGCTAAACCGCGGTAGCGTGTGCTCGTGAGTGTGTGTGGTCATGCTGGTACATTGATGTGTAGTGCGTGTGCAGTGAGTTTAAGTTTTGTGGTTTAGATTTGGTGCAATGATTTAAGAATGAAATTTGTAGTGCATAGGCAGTGACTTATGGTTTTGTGGTTTAGATTTGAAGCAATAATTTAGGAATAAAATTTGTAGTATGTATGCAGTGAATTATGTATTGTGGTTTAGATTTTAAGTAATAATTTAAGAATGAAATTTATTATTCTGATATGGATCTTGGATTGTGGTGTAATAATTATTATGCAATTGGGCTACCATTTAGCATTAAGTATGAGGAAAATAGAGTGATGAATGTAGTGCGATCTATGCATTGTGTGATAAAAATTATTTTGGGTTAACTTTCTAAATAAGGATTAATAGTATAGAAGTGAACCACATTTGGAGTTTAAAGGATGAAGAAATAATTTATAGGATAATTTAGCATAAAAAGTGGGTTGTGATGATCTAAGCTATAACTGAATTTCGAGGACGAAATTTTTACAAGGTGGGTAGATTGTAATATTCCAAAATCATTACGTGAATTATTTATATTTGTATATAATTATTTTTAATAAATTGAGTATTAATATTAATAATTAGCCTTTAATTAAATTATATAAATTTTATTTAAAATAGAAAATATAATACATATTATATATATATATATATATAGATAAGAGTGTGTGTCATGCGTGTGTTTACTATATATATATATATATATATATATATATATATATAATAATATATAATAATAATAATAATAATAATAATAATAATAAAAATAAAAAGAAAACTTACCTACTAATTGAGGCGGTGGCTTTGATAAATTAGAAAGGGGATAAAGCTTTCAAAGTAAGAAAGCATGGGCGGTGGAGTAAGGCGGTGGGGTGAGGAAAGGAGAGAAAGAGGAAAACAAAAGAAGAAGAGAGTTGCGGGAGAGAGAGAAGAGGGAGAGGCGGAAAGGGAGAAGAGGAGAAAGGGAGAGGGAAGAGAGAGAGAAGAGAGAGAGAGAGAAAGAGAGAGCCATCTCGAGGCATTTTGACAAGTATTCGATTTCTGTTAACTGTGGTATTATATATCAAAATGCTTGTATCCACTCGTACATTATAAAATTATAATTAGTTTATTGATCTGACACTCGTAGCGTCTGAAATTGTAGATTCACTACTACATTTTCTATCATAGATAACTGTTCGTAGATAACGGATATAAAAATATCCGTTATCTAAGATCTGTAAAGGCGTTATCTAATCTATATCTGTTATCTCTGTTGGTGAAAAAATTAAGAATGCGCTCATAGATAACGGATATTTCTATGTTGTATCTATGATTTGTTATCTAAGCATTTTAATTTATTTATAATATTAAAATATTAATCAGAGATAACAGATATGCTCTAATTTATATATCTGTTATCTGTGTTTTGTTATCTAATTATTTTAATTTATTTTTATATTAAAATTTAATAATTATTTTTATTAGATTTAACAGATATTTTATATCTGTTATCTTTATTTTGTTATCTTTATTTTATTAGTTTTTTTTTTTATTTTTAACATTTCAACATTCAAAAATTCATTCATCATCCCGTCAAAAAAAAAAAATTCATTCATCAAATCCGTATTCATCGCAGAAAACCTAAGCCCTGCGCCGCCGCCGCGCCGCCTTTACCGCCGACCGCCAACCGTCGCCCATCGCCCACTCTGTCGAATCATTGTACGCGCGGCTCCTCTCTCAGCCTTCGATGAGCTGAGCCGTCATGACGCCGCTTTCCCGATTATAGCTCGACGGTCGACGACGCTTTGTTGCGCTCCCTACCCTTGCCACAGTTTACCACCGCGCCGACAGTCCACCGCTGCCTTAATCGATGCGCGTTGCTCCATTTTCGATTTAGAGGTAATTTCATTTTTCTGAATTTTTGAATGTTTTCTCTGTTTCTCGATTTCGTAATTCGTAATTGCATATTTTTCTATTTTATCTCTCCTGTAAATTTCTCGAATTCGCAATTTCGTAATTTCTCAATTAATTTCCACGACGCCGACGATCTATGGATTTGTTGTTCGTAACTTTAGTATCACCATTTGGTGTTAATTAATTGCTCTCTTTTGCAGTTACTCATTTGAAAACACTTTATTGCTTATTATCTACTGTCATCAGTGTATTTACTAGGCAGAATTGTGAAGAACATTGGAAGGGATCACATAAAATGCTTCGCTTACAGATTACCCGAGGTCAGTTTTTGTGTTTTCTTTTATTGCCTGTGATCACTTTGCATCAACGTTCTATTTTAATTAATTGCTCTCTTTTGCAGTTACGCATTTGAAAACACATGGAACATGTTTTGGACATTTAACATATTCTATTTTTTAAAATAAGTGGAGTATTACTGTTTTGAGTTATACTGATCTACTAATGGCTTTTTCTTTATTTAAATGTTGACTGATGATCTCATTTTATAATTGTGTTTGGTAAATCTGTGATTATAACTTAAATTGTATTTACGGTGTATCTAATAGGCAAATGGAGGTTTAGATTACCCATTCCAGCAGACAACAAGCAAGCAGCAGCAGAATTAATGTTGTGGCTTAATTCCTATTGACGTTGGCTTAAGCAGAGGTATGATTTTCTTACCTTAATCATCATCGTCCTTTACATTTGCAAGAACTCGGAATGATTTTGATACAGATATATAGTAGTATTTTTTTATTCTCTGTTGGTATAATGAATATACATTCCAAATTGTTTTATAGGACATT
Source organism: Paraleonurus japonicus (assembly GCA_030762865.1). Lineage (NCBI taxonomy): Eukaryota > Viridiplantae > Streptophyta > Magnoliopsida > Lamiales > Lamiaceae > Paraleonurus > Paraleonurus japonicus. The sequence continues at coordinate 17,041,488 of CM061059.1, forward strand.
TATTTTTTGGGGTTCTTTTGTTTGGGTGTGTAGGGGAGGGGTGTTGTTAGTGACTTAGTTCTCCGACAAAAGTAGTGCGCCAGAGGAATTCCTGTGAGAGACACCTTTGGAATGTCTGATTCAAGGGTATTTGCTGTTGTGATGTCTTCTTTGTATTTCAGGTAAAAGATAATCCTAAGGCTAAGTGATTGCCATCAATTCTAGGTGTGAACAAATCCTAAAATTTATGGTGTCTGCTTAATGTCCCAATACCAGCTGCTGGGAGAAATTTTTGGGTATTTGTAAGTTTGAATGATCCTGTAGAAACCTGGGGTTAAAAGAGTTTCTCAATGAAATGAGTCTGATATAGTTTCATTACCCCAGATCGCACCTCCATGCAGTCACACACTCGTTGATCGGATATGTAATAATATGTGTTCTGAATTTCTCACTTTTATTACTCACGTGTCTGTAGTAATAAGATATTTACTTGTCTTTAACACACACTGTTTCAGTCAAAATGGATCTTATTCTGCAGTCATACAGGAAGAAGCAACTTCAGCTTATATTTTCAAGTATACCATGCTCATTCATTTATTTGATATGATCATTATCTCAATGTCAAACTTATTTTACATTTTATACGTCTTGTTCTAAAGCTGTTCCATTACTTTTGATTGCACTGGTGTCCTATCTCCAGTTCATTTCCCTTCGTATTCTCATATTCTGGTTTATCATATTATTAGGGATTCCTAATGGTTGATGTGACTTGTTTAATTATTCAAATGGTTCAGGGAGACGGAAAAGAGGCTAGATCTAAGCGAAAGCGCGTCAAGCGACAAGCAATTGTAGGCCCTGCTGTTGACAAGGATGTGGCTCATGAGGCGGTGGGATTAAAACAAGTTGCCTTAGTTCTAAAAGAGAAGCCTATAATAAAAAAGAACACTGTATTACAGGTCCCTGCCTTTGGAAACATAATGCACCTATTCCTTTTGAAACACTTGTATTATATCGGTTTGATATGCTTGCAGATAAGAATAGCAAATAAACAGACACAACCCAAAATAAAGGTTGATTACGCTGCAAAAGAATTGCAAGAGACAAATCTCGAAAACTCTGCTCATGAACCTTTTGCAACTCTGGAGGAACTAAATAGTGGAAAATTACCCCCGGAGTACTTCCCAGATTTAAGGTGCCAATATCTCTTTTGAAACCTGTTGTTTATGAAAATAGGAAGTTGATTGACATCATCTCTATATTTGCTACTAGTACTACACTGTGGAGTGTTTATTTTAATTTAAATCTAAACCTGAAATGGTTGTTTTTACTAATAAAGTTAGTGAAAAGTGTTCTTATATAGACATTCTTGTCTTTTTTTTCTACACAAACAGACTCAATTCGTAGTGTATTAAGAAAGAAACTTTGTTTCATGTTCTCAAAAGTTGCAATGTTGAATGATTTGTAATGCTATCATTATTTATTTGTGTTGGATCAAGTGGTTTTGATGAGTTAAAAAGCAGATCAGACTGATCAGCCAACCTGAAGAACAGCTGAGGATGTAAGCTGATCAGATGGGGTCATGCATTAAGCTAGTCAGCTGAGGTCTGATATTATGCTAGTCATCTGAAGACAAGCTCAAGTCTAGTCATCTGCAGGAGACAAATATGAAGAGCTCAGACGAGGTCAAGATAAGCCGAGTAGAATAAGAAAGGCGAGTTTTCACCAAGTCAGCTGCAGATGAGTATGAAGAATCAGCTGAGGTCTAGAGCAATTTACAAGTTTAAGTTTGTTAAGCAGTTTCAAGTTTGTTAGAACTAACTAACAAACTAACTGTCTTTCCAGACTTATAAATAGGTCTAGTTTTTTCATTCTTGATAGAGAACACTTATGCATATTTGATTTTTCACTCTATTCACTACTCAGATTTCAATCACAATCTTTCCACAAATATTTCTAGTGAGTTTTCAAAAAGTTCTAAGTGTTTTTAGAACACTTCTCTTGTAATCTTCAAAATCCAATACACACTGTAATAGTTAGATTTCTAGAAGAAGAGTTTAGGAGATTGAAGATTTGAAGATTTGTACAAGTTGTAAGTTGTAAGCTGGAAGTAAGAAAGTAAGCAGTAAGCAGAGTCCTTTCTTCAGATTGAAGAAGGAGAGTGGATGTAGGATTATTAAAATCCGAACCACTATAATTCCTGGTGTTATTTCTTGCTTTCTTTAGTTTCTGTTTGATTTACAATCGTGTTAATTCAAGATTAAAGTTCAGAATCTTAACTAAAATCTGAATATCAACCTTGCTTTTGATCTTATAAAAAGTTGAGAATCCAATTATATTCCGCTGTGTTTAATCTGATATTTTGAATTGATTTTGAAAGATTTGAAAAATCTACAAAATCTATTCAAACCCCCCCTTTCTAGATTTTGTTCTAGGAAACTTACTAAAGGTTTTAATCAACTCAACTTTCCGGGACCAACAAGTGGTATCAGAGCAGTGTTAAGCTGTTCTGATATTGATTTTAGGTCTTGAACAAGATTCTGGAGTTATCTTGATTTTCTTCATTTTCTTTCATTAACTAACAGATCTACTAATAAGCTTTTGTGGAGTATTTTCTTGATTTATCATGTCATCAGGGAAAAGTAAAAAGTCTAGGAATCTTCCTGAATTTTCCATTGAAGATTATGATTATTGGAAATTTAGGATGGAAAATCATCTGAAGGCCATTCATGATAGAATGAAAGAGGTCCTTGAGGAAGGTCCTATAAAGTTTTATCATGGAGGCACCAGCACAGGAGAAGAATCAGCTGAATCAAGAATTAGACAAGAAAATAAGAGTTCTGAATTGACTAATGATGAAAGGAAGGTCCACAATCTTGACCAAGTAGCTAGAACAGAAATCATTGAGACTCTGAGTAAAGATTGGATAGAGAAGGTTAAGAGATGTAAAACAACCAAAGAAATGTGGCAAACCTTAGCTAATGTTTGTGAAGGATCTGATCAAGTTAAGGAAAACAAGCTACAGTCAGTATTGCATATATTTGAAACATTCAAGATGAAAGAAAATGAGTCTGTGGATCAGTTTGATGTTAGGTTGACCAATCTTCTCAACAAAGCAGCTGACCTTGGAAAGAATTATTCAGAGAAGGAGATTAATAACAAGATTCTGAGATCATTAACCAAGAGATGGAGGGAAAAATCCAATATCCTTAAAGCAACTCAAGATTTATCCTCTATTACTCACCATACTTTATTTTCTCATCTTAAAGCTTTAGAGTATGATATCCAGATAGAAGATGAGGAAGATGAGATGGAGTCAAGCACTTCGTCCAAGTCTGTTGCCTTTGTCAGTAAAGAAGACAAGGTGTCAACAGAGTCTGTAGGAGCTGATCTATCTCTGAAAGAGCAGATGGCTTTACTTACAAAAAGGTATGATAAATTGAGAATGAAGTATAAGAGAAATAAATTGAGATTTGCAGGTAAGGATAGACAAAGATCCAGATCAGATAGGAAGGTGGATAAATCTTCAGATGATGACAAAAACAAGAGCCAGACAAGAAGATACAGATCACCTGTCAGAAGAAATCCTTCCAGTCCCAGATCAGATAGGAGTGACATTTGCTATACATGCAACAAGCCAGGACATTTCAGCTATGACTGTCCTCAACTGACTCCTAAAGAAAGGGAAGAAAAGAGGAAGAAAAGAGACAGGAGATTTGCAGATCAAAGAGTTTTGTTGGCTGAAGAAAAAGAGCCAAAGAAATCATCATCATCTTTATCATCCTCATCTGATTTTGGATCAGATGATGAGATCTGTCTCATGGCTAATGAGGTAATCTACTATTCATCTTCAGATAATGATTCTAGTCAGTCTGCATCTGATCATGACCAAACTGTTATTCATGAGTTATTGAGAGATTTAAAGACATCTTTAGCTGCTTATAAACAGCTAGAGATAGAGAATTTATTTTTAAAGGATCAGATTCAAATTCTAAATAAAGGCAAGCAGGTGATGAACAGCTCAGAGACTGAGGAAACATTCAAGGGGGAATGTTTTCTTCAGACTGAAGCTAGTACATCAGCCAGCTTACCTGAAAGGTTAGAAAATGAATTGAAAACTTTAAAAGATAAATTTGAAGTAGTCTGTGCTGAAAATGAATTAATTAAGAAAGACAATGAGAAGCTTGTCTTCAAAATTAGTCAGCTTAATAATTCACAATTAGTAATAGATCATATTTTTAATACTTCTCAAAAATCTCATGATAAGACAGGACTTGGTTATGATAGGAACAATAAATCAGATGTTCAAAAACCTAGGAAATTTGTGAAAGCATATGTTCAATCAAAGGATATTAAAATTGGTCCATGGAAACCAACTAGTCAGATAAGGACTACATCTTCCAGTCTGAAACCAAGAATTCAGCTGAAGAATCCCTATCAGACTAGAAGGAATCCAAGAACCAAAATAAGAAGATTTTCTTATTATAATTCTTTTGATGGAAGGAGCAAATGCTATCCTACATTTCCTAAGTTTAGGAAAATTACTCAATCTGAATAAACAAGTTGTCATTTAAAAATGATATAATTGTAGACAGATTTGGTAGAAAATCTGAGTCTGATTTATTGTCGGCAGATGAGATGTTTATTTGGATTCCTAAAGTGATTCTTGACCCAAAAGGACCCAAGATCACTAGGGTACCTCAAAACTAATCTGTTTTACAGGATTCACAGGGATCATCACTCAAGGAAGAGATCGTAGCTTCAATATGGTACATTGATAGTGGCTGTTCACAACATATGACCCATAACAAGAAGCTGTTATCAAATTTTCAAAGCATTGATGGTCCAAGAGTTTTATTTGGTGATAATAATTGTGGTCAGACTAAAGGTGTAGGTACTTTGATTATCAAGGATATTCAGGTATCTGAGGTATATTTTGTTGAAGGTTTGAAACATAATCTGCTGTCTGTTTCTCAGCTTTGTGATAAAGGTTTTCTTGTAAAATTCTCAAGGGATAAATGTGATATTTTAGATAATTCCTCAGATAAGATACTATTAACTGGCTTCAGACATGGTAATGTCTATGTGGCCAACTTTAATAGTTGTCCCAAAAATACTTGTCTGATAGCTAAGGGTGGAGAAGATCTCAGCTGGCTATGGCACAAAAGGCTTAGTCATCTGAATTTCAAGACCCTTAGTAAGCTGGCTAAGAAGAATCTTGTCAAGGGATTACCTGAAAAACTTTTATCCACTGATCTTAAATGTGATGCTTGTCAAAAAGGTAAACAGCCTAGACACTCATTTAAGAGTATTAACTCCTCCTCATCTGAAAGAGTGTTGCAACTCCTTCATCTGGATCTGTTTGGACCTGTTACACCTCTCAGTTTCAGTGGAAGGAAATATACTCTTGTTGTAGTAGATGACTTTTCTAGATACACTTGGGTTATATTTCTTTTCAAGAAAAATGAGACTATGAACAAGATTCCTGATCTGTTCAGACAAATTCAGAATGAGAAGGGTGTTAATATTATTAAAATAAGGAGTGATAAGGGCACATAATTTTTGAATACTTGTTTATCTAATTTCTTCAATGAGTGTGAAATTATTCATGAGACATCTTCAGCAAGAACTCCTCAACAAAATGGAGTGGTTGAAAGAAGGAATAGAACTTTGAAGGAAGCAGCCAGGAGCATGTTGGCTGAGTATAATACCCCTCATAGGTTCTGGGCAGAAGCCATCAACACAGCTTGCTATACCCAGAACAGGTGCTTAGTTGTCAAAGACAAGGGTAAGACTCCTTATGAGATTTGGAAGGGTAAGATTCCAAGGATCTCATACTTCAAAGCTTTTGGTTGTAAGTGTTTCATCCATAACAATGGAAAATCTAAGTTAAGAACTTTTGATGCTAAAGCAGCTGATGGAATATTCTTGGGATATTCTAATACTTCAAAGGCATTTAGAGTTTTTAACAAGACAACCCTTTGTGTGGAGGAAACTCCTCATGTTGTTTTTGATGAGCTATATTCTTTCTCAGATAAAGTGGATCAAATTTCTGAAAATCTAAATAAAATTGAACTATCCAAGACTAAACATAGAACTGTCTATTTACCTAGTCTTGATTCAGAATCAGATGAAGAAAAATCCCCATCTGACAATCAGAAGACAACTTCTGATCAGACTCCTTCGGATCAGACACCTTTAACATCAGCTGATCAGCAAGGGTTAGCTGATGAAGGGGAAACGTCAGCTGAGGTTGAGTCAGAGGAGTTGCCGACTGAGACTCAAGATGAGGATCCTTCTCCTCATATAGGCAAAAGGATGAGAAGCTATCATCCATCTGATCAGATTATCGGAGACCCATCTAGTAGTGTGCAGACACGAATGATGCTAGACTCTGAAAGTCTTTTCAGTTGTTATGTGTCCCTTCTTGAACCCAAGTCTATTGAGGAAGCATTATCGACTCAAACTGGATACAGCCATGCGCAGGAAGAAATCGCATCGGTTTGAAAGGCAAAATGTACGGGATCTAGTGAAAAGACCCTTACACGAGAAAGATTATAGGCACCAAATGGGTATTTAAAAATAAAGCAGATGAGAACAATATTATTGTTCGAAATAAGGCAAGACTGGTTTGCACAAGGTTATTCACAGCCCGAGGGAATAGACTATGATGAAACCTATGCTCCGATTGCCGAGATTAGGGGCAATAAGATTGTTCTTGGCATTTGCTGCATATAAATCTTTCAAAGTCTTTCAAATGGATGTTAAGTCTGCTTTTCTTAATGGTGTGTTACTTGAGGAGGTCTATGTAGAGCAGCCCTCCGGGTTTAAGACCAATAACAAGGTCTATAAACTCAACAAAGCTCTATATGGACTGAAACAAGCTCCCAGAGCTTGGTATGATACTCTATCTGATTTCTTGACATCAAATGGTTTTTCTAAAGGTAAGATTGATAGAACTTTGTTTAGAAAGGAAGTAGATGGCAACATCTTACTAGTTCAAATTTATGTAGATGACATAATTTTTGGTTCACCTAATCTGAAATTATGTGAAGAGTTTAGCATTCTCATGAAAAACAGGTTTGAAATGTCAATGATGGGAGAATTAATATACTTTCTAGGCTTACAGATTAAACAGATGAGTAAGGGTATATTTATACATCAGTCTAAATATGCTAAGGATCTGATTGAGAAATTTGGAATGACATCTAGCAGAGAAGTTAAAATACCTATGGCAACTAACTTCTCAATGGATTCAGATGAGCAGGGGATACCCACTGATGCAACGGAGTATCGTGGACTGATTGGATCTCTTCTCTATCTCACTGCAAGTAGACCAGACATAGCCTTTGCAGTTGGGGTATGTGCAAGATTTCAATCTAATCCCAAGAAAACTCATCTGGAGACTGCTAAGAAAATTCTTAGATATCTCAAAGGAACCTTGCAAGTAGGGTTATGGTACCCAGCTGATGACAACTTTGAGCTGACAGGCTATTCAGATTCAGACTTTGGAGGATGTAAGATTGATAGAAAATCCACTTCTGGAACTTGTCAATTCTTAGGCAACAAATTAATTTCTTGGTTATCTAAGAAATAGACATCTGTTGCCACCTCCACAACTGAAGCTGAATAAATGGCAGCTGGAAGTTGTTGTTCCCAACTTCTCTGGACTAGTCAACAGCTTAGAGATTATAATATTCAAACTTCAGCTGTTCCTATTTACTGTGATAGTAATAGTGCAATAGCAATGACTTACAATCCTGTTCTACATTCTAGATGTAAGCATATAGATATTAGACATCATTTCATTAGGGATCATGTGGAGAAGAATGACATTAGAATTGAGAAAATTGCCACTGAATCACAAAAAGCTGATATTCTTACAAAACCATTAGCAGAATCTAGGTTTAAAGAAATGTGCTTAGAATTAGGATTACTTGATGCATCTTTAGCTGATTTCTAATTTGTGTGCATCTGTTTTCTTATTTCTTTTCTTTTCTTTAAAAATGTCTAGAAAGAATTATCAGACTAGATATGTGTCAAAGGACAATCAGGTAGCTGATATCATTGATCTCCTTTTAGGAATCAAGAATCAAGGATTAGTCATATTGACCTTATCTGAATTGATAATTACTTGTCTGACATTGAGTAAATCAGACAAGGACACAATAGTCAGCTGATCTCCTGAAGAAAACAGATGACTATTTACATCCTATCTGATTTACCTTAAGCTTCTGATGGTTTCTTTTGAGTTTTTGTCTTTGCAGGAACAGGTCACAGATAACACTGTTTCATTCTTTTATTCAAACTCCTTTATTCTATTTCTTTTGTTTCTTAATAAATTTTTTTTATATAAAAGAACAAATTTGTTTTAGAAAAGTAAATCTGAGTCTGTTTTGTTTAAAATTGTTTTGAAATTGCTAAAAAGTTACATCTAAACTGTTGGTTTTCAGGATCAGACATGTTACTCTATCAGATGACTTTCTAAACCCATCTGTTTTTTAAAACTAGTCTGTTTTTCAAACTCATCTGATTTACAAACCCTTAGGCGAAGTAAGGTAACCCTAGGCTGACGTCAGGTATACTTACTTCTCTGCATAAAGTAACCTACATCTGTCAAATCAACAATCTATAAAGTAACTATTTACACATTCCAAAGGCGATTATAGTTCACGCGCTGAATCCTAATCACTTATCTTAGTTTTTAACCGTTGATTAATACTCAGTAAAAACTTTTTGAATAAATGGCTAAGATTAATTCAAGTTTTCAAAAATGGCGGTTTCTCTTTCCAATCTATTTTCCTATAAATACATCTTCTTCTCCAAATTCATTCTTTTCACTTTCAGAACTTATCAAAACTCTCTGCAAGCTTTCTCAAACTCTCTCTAAAATCTGTATATGAGTATTTCTGTAAGAGGAGTAACATCAACAATGGTGGATGTACAAAATGAAACCTACGCAAAGAAGGTGAAGTCTGAGATGTATGTTGACTTCGACACCACCACCGACGCAGAATCCAGGGAAATTTTGTCCTTATTGGAAAGGGCTGGATTGAGGACGTTTTGCTCCAAGAAATCCCCTTCCAATAAGACATTGGATATGAGAGGGCTGGAGTTCTATGTCAATGGGACATATGAACCCCCTCACCTACAAATCTGATGAATGGGTAGAATCATTTGAGATGATTGCCCGGAATTCTATGAAGGATCGCCGATCGGAGTTGAAGAAGAGAATGCTCCGACGACGATATCGCCTTCTGATGACCATTGTCACGAAGGTGATATTGGGAGAACAGAGCTCCCACGATGGGCTGACCAGACCCAGACTCTGCGTAATGAGAACTATCTTGGATGGGGTTCAGGCCAATTGGGCTGGTCTGTTACTGGAGAAGCTGGAGACAGAAAGGAAGCGTCTGGAAGTAGTAAATGGGAAGTGGCAGGCGAAGTCAATCACTAGTCTTTTTAACAAAGTGACTGTGATTATGGAGGACTTGCTGTCAGCCGAGATAAATTGGTCAGACGGGGTCCGATCTTACATGAAGCAGAAGGGGCTTCTGACCAAAGATGAGCCACTCGGGGCTCCAGCTGATTCTGATGAGGGTGGAGCTGAGGTTGGAGCTCAAGCTCCAGCTGAAGAAGAAGCTGAGGAGGAGGAGGAGGAAGATGTGGAGGCGGAGCTGCCGACTGTGAGCTCAGCTGAGGCTGAACAACCGATGAAGCTGAAGGAGAAGGCACCAAGGAGACGAAGGTTAGTGTAAACCTCCGAGTTGGGAGGATCATCTGCAGATCAGCCAACTCTCCTTCCTGAGGAAGTATCCACGCTGCAGATTGCAGCTCAGGTGGTTCAGCTGGAGGAGGTCCAGGAAATAAGTTCTGAAGGGACCCCCTCCCCCAGCCGAGGTCAGGTACATTTCTCCCCCTCCCCATCTCCAACCCAAACTGGCAATGAAGAGGTGTCCCAGGCTGGCACCTCAGAGCCTCTGAAACAGCCTACTCCCGAAATTGTCCAAAGTCCAACCTCATCTTCTCTCCCCCAAATCCAAACTTCATCTCCTCCACCATCCCCATCTCATATGCTATCCTTCTTATCCGGACCAGTATTCTCCCCAACCCCCATCTCCATATCTCCACCAGCCTTACCCACAACTTCTCAACCCCAACTCATCTTACTACAATCACTTCAATCTCCTCCACCTACCACTTCACAAATTCCACCTTTACCATCATCTCCCCCACCAGAAATCCCACCCCCACCATCAGACACCCCCACCTCATCCATCCCAGCCGAACCTCATGAGGATACCTCAAATATCTTTGGGGATATTCCCATGAGCTCCCCTAGTCCAACATATCCTACCACCTCTTCCTCGTCTGATTCAGAGGAAGAGGACAGACCAATTCTTGCCATCTCCTCTGCGTTTGAGCAACTTCACAGCAAAATCATTTCCCAAGTTCAGAGGATGATGGAGAAGAAAACAAGAAAGGTGATTCGAGCAGTCACAGACACTATGCTCGCCAACATGCAGATTGCTGAGGTCAACATGACCAGAAACTTATCAGCCAATCTCAGCACTGCTGTTGGATCCAGACTGAGTGCGCTTGAAGAAGAGGCCAAGGCACTGAAAGAGAAGACAGCAGCTGACAACGAAGTCGTGGTCTCAACACTCATATCTGATCAGAACGACTTCAGACGACGTTGTGCAGCGATAGAGGATCAGCTTCAGTCCCTTAAGGATGAATTTAAAAAGGGGGAAGGTGCGGAGAGCAGATTGGAAACCCTCACAGCTGGTGTCATGTCAATAACTGATAAGCTTGATACAAAGGCAGACACAGCTGAGTTGGAGGCAGCCAAGGTGGAGATCAAAATCAAATCAGACGAGTTGGCTGCCTTGCAACTGAGGGTAACCCAGATTGAAGAGGCCATCCGAGAGGATGAGGAGAAGAGAAAGAAGGAGGAAGAAGAGAAAACTGAGAAGCTGCTGGCTCGCATGAAAGAATCTGAGTAACCGGAGCCCATGGGCAAAGGTAAAGGGAAAGCAGCAGCAGCAGCAGCAGCCGAGAAGACTCCATCAGCCGAGCAGATAATCAGCCCCAGATCAGCCGAGTGCAAGAGAAAGGAACCAGACTTCTCCAACTTATCAGCTGAGCAGATTAGAAGAATTAGTGCTGAGAAGGAGATGTTTGAAAAGAGAGAAAAGAAGAGGCTGAAGAAGATGGGGAAGGCTGAAATGAAGTGGAACAGGGATACTCGGAAGTGGGTATCCAAAGCTGCAAATGAAGCTGACTTCCGCCCTGTCCACCGCACCACAGCTCCTCCAAAGATGGTATCAGGGAAGTACACCAGCGAGTATAAAAAGCAAGCCCTGGATGCCAAATGGATGTATTACTGGTACATCTTGAAGGCATCACCATCTGGAGCAGCCAACGAAGACATCTGCTGGCATGAATGGATGGAGAAGGAGGACGCAGATCTTTATGGGAAGCTGCTCGATGAGGCACATAATGTGTTCAACTGCGATCTGATCGCACCAGCCTATGAGCAGGTCACCCCCAAGCTTAAAGAAGATGGTTCTCCTGATCTGGAATGGGTCAGAACAGTTGTGGCCAAAGCAGAAAGGGAATCCGAGCTCACAGATGAGAATGATCTGAAACAGCTTAGAGCGAGGATTTTCAGCTGGCTAAACATTCCAGAGGTTGACCGATGGGGAATCTGATAGAACAGGATTTTTCTTTCCTTATGTTTTATTTTCTATCAGTTCTTTTATTTTGTAATCTGTAAATTTCTGTGAATGAATATATTCAGACTTATGTGAATTTTGTGTATTAGTTTCTTAGAAATTTTTTTATAAATTTTTTCTAAGTATAAATCATCTGAGAAATTTTATATCTCAGAGTTAAAATTTTTTTTAAGTATAAATCATCTGAGAAATTTTTATATCTCAGAGTTAAAATTTTTGTTAAAATTTTTGTTAAGTACTTCTAAAAGAGTCTAAAAGACTTAAATTTATTTTTTCCTGTCTTGAATATGACTGAATCTGTTGAAGTGTGAAAATGTGTTGTATCTATCTGATTGATTTAACTAAATCTAGTACTAACTTCAGCTGTGAGTATGTTTCCTTGTTATAGGTTTTAACTTCATCAAAAAGGGGGAAATTGTTGGATCAAGAGGTTTTGATGAGTTAAAAAGCAGACCAGACTGATCAGCCAACCTGAAGAATAGCTGAGGATGTAAGCTGATCAAATGGGGTCATGCATTAAGCTAGTCAGCTGAGGTCTGATATTATGCTAGTCATCTGAAGACAAGCTCAAGTCTAGTCATCTGCAGGAAACAAATATGAAGAGCTCAGACGAGGTCAAGATAAGCCGAGTAGAATAAGAAAGGCGAGTTTTCACCAAGTCAGCTGCAGATGAGTATGAAGAATCAGCTGAGGTCTAGAGCAATTTACAAGTTTAAGTTTGTTAAGCAGTTTCAAGTTTGTTAGAACTAACTAACAAACTAACTGTCTTTCCAGACTTATAAATAGGTCTAGTTTTTTCATTCTTGATAGAGAACACTTATGCATATTTGATTTTTCACTCTATTCACTACTCAGATTTCAATCACAATCTTTCCACAAATATTTCTAGTGAGTTTTCAAAAAGTTCTAAGTGTTTTTAGAACACTTCTCTTGTAATCTTCAAAATCCAATACACACTGTAATAGTTAGATTTCTAGAAGAACAGTTTAGGAGATTGAAGATTTGAAGATTTGTACAAGTTGTAAGTTGTAAGCTGGAAGTAAGAAAGTAAGCAGTAAGCAGAGTCCCTTCTTCAGATTGAAGAAGGAGAGTGGATGTAGGATTATTAAAATCCGAACCACTATAATTCCTGGTGTTATTTCTTGCTTTCTTTAGTTTCTGTTTGATTTACAATCGTGTTAATTCAAGATTAAAGTTCAGAATCTTAACTAAAATCTGAATATCAACCTTGCTTTTGATCTTATAAAAAGTTGAGAATCCAATTATATTCCGCTGTGTTTAATCTGATATTTTGAATTTATTTTGAAAGATTTGAAAAATCTACAAAATCTATTCAAACCCCCCCTTTCTAGATTTTATTCTAGGAAGCTTACTCAAGGTTTTAATCAACTCAACTTTCCGGGACCAACAATTTGTATGATAGCTTGCTGTCTGAGACTAAAAAATGGGTAGTGATGGTGTGTGCTTGTGTTGCCATTATTCCCAATAACGATTCATTGGTTGATTAATTTAATTGCGTGTATGATTTGCTTGCATTCTGAGACTGAAAAATTGTTATTTTGATAAACAGAATTGTGCTTTGTATTGTGCCATGTAATGTAGGGTAATGCACTTTATCTTAAACACATTATTTATGATAATTTTATTAATTGCATACACTGATTATGAGTTTGTACGTAGTGAGCATTGGATTTTGAGCATCATAAATCCACATACAGAGGAGGTTTACTTGCCTGATCCTCTTTATTCGTGCCTAAACGATGAAAAATGGGAAGCAGTTGTTGATATGTATGTTATCTCTCATTAATTGTTATTTTATATTTTATTATGTCAACTAACTCTTTTCAAATATTAATTTGAAGGGCGTTGAAAATGTTTTTTTTCAGAGGTGAAGACAACCAAACCAAAAAAGAAGTCCTTATGGAAAATTATCAAGGTACGAAAGATATGGATTTTGATGCATTTGAGTAGATAATTGAATACACGATGTTTTGATTTTATAATTGATCTAATATATGTGTACAAGTGGTTGAGTGATGAATGATGTTGATTAGTGTGCATAAATGGTTGGAGTAATAAATTTGTTAATTTGTTTATAAATTAGGCTCCTAAGCAACCAGATGCAATGCAATGTGGTTTCTACGTACTCCGATATATGAAACAAATAACTCAATTTGATGGACCATTTGATGTTGTTTCACTACAGTCGTTGGTAATATTTATTGTGCTTTGATAAAAATTATATCTTCGTAATATAATTTTAATTATTGTGTAGTTTGTTAGTATTAATATGTATATATGTTATTTTGTAGTTCATGGAGAAAACGTATACCAGGGCTGAAATTGATGAAGTGCGGTCGGAGTGGACTCAATTTGTTCAATTATATGTCATCGAGTAGTACCTGTTATCGTGTATTTTCACTATTGAATTGACTTTTGAATTAACTGTATAAATATTGACTTTTGGATTGACGGTGAAATTAATGCATTTTGCATTTTTATTTTTATTGAGTAAATTTTATTGGTTTATTTTAAGAATTAAAATAAATAAGGAATAATTTAGAAAAAAAAATGTATAATACAAATAGATAACATATATATATTCGGTTATCTATGCTAAAATAGATAACATATATAGTTATAATTAGATAACATATATAGTATATAGTTATAAATAAATAACAGATATATATAGTTATCTTTTCAAGAATAGATAACGAATATAATAATTAAAATAGATAACAAATATATTTAGTTATCTTTTCAACGAATACATAACAGATATATATAATAATAGATAACAGATATTTTTCGTTATCTTTTTATAGAATAGATAACGGATATATATATTAATACATAACAGATCTTTTTAGTTATCTTTTTGATGAATAGACAACGAATAATAATAATAATAATAGATAACAGATATCTATGTGCGCCCTACTTGACCTGCAGAGCGCTCATAAATAACAGATATTCATTGATTTTTTTATCTGTTATCTATGAGCGCCCATAATAGATAACACGTGCCTAGATAGCATTGACTTAACTACACAGATAACGGATAATATCCGTTATCTATGAGAGAAAATGTAGTAGTGATTATTAAGAATATATGTTATTTGTAGGATATGAGGAGAAACATGAGACCTTTAAGATCATACATTATCAAGGAGTTGAGGATCACTAAGGAGTATTGCATTGCATCATTTGTTGCAGTTACTGTTTTTATGGTGAGGGCAATCTCCACTCTTTATCGAGTTTAACATTCAACGTTATGATTGCTATGTTAAATTGCATTATTAAACAAGATGGGTAATAACCCGCACTATGTTCAAGCCGGGTAATGGCCCGTACTATGTGCAAGCCGGGTAATGTGATTGGAGTGAATTGATGCATGTTTTTAGGGCTTATTTGAGTGCAAAAAGTGGTCAAAAGTGTTGGATTTTATGCCTAAATGTGTAGAGTATCACTTATTTGCCTAAAAAGTATTACTTGATGAGTATTTGATGTTTTTCGTCCGTTTTTCAGGTAAATCGGTGGAATTTTGCCAAATCGAGAGTACCGGTGTGCTTAGAATGAAGAGACGAACAACACGGACGAAAACGGGGGTCGGAGCCAGAGTTTCGCCCGAAAAAATGCCCTGGACTCGACCTCTGGTCGAGAGCTAGAGGCCTCGAGTCGAGGGATTTGATGGAGGGAAGATCATTTCAAAATTGCAGCTGCCTCGACTCGAGGGAGAAGCCTCGAGTCGAGGGATCGAGAAATTGGGCATCCCTCGAGTCGAGGGCTGAGCCTCGACTCGAGGCAGGAGTGTTTTTGGTAAAATCGCATTAACGACGCTTAACCCTTGACTCGAGGGCCCCAAGCTCGAGTCGAGGGAGCCCCAAAACCAAAAATTTCAGGTTTTAAGCCAATTGAAGCAAAAATAGAGCATAACTTTTCCATATCAGTTTAGAGCAGTTTCTAGGTGGTTTCTTAGGCGAATTTCTCACTTCCTAGCTTAATTCTACTTGTAATTGCACTAGATTGATAGATTTAGATTAGATTGAAGCTTGTAATCATTAGATTAACATTTTGATCCATTAGATTTGAAGTTCCAAGTTGTAATTGAAGAGAGGAGAATTGTAATTTAAGCATTGTGGAAGATTGAAGCATTCTTATTTTTGTTAATTGAAGACAAATTGGTGATGTTCTTCTACTTTTCTCTCTTAAATTCATTGTTTGTAGTGATTAGCTTGTTAATTGCTTTCCTAGATTTTTAACCCTTGACTTTTGTACTTAGCACCATGGGCTAATAGCTTTGTGCTTGGGATAATTGAAATTAGGGATGATGTGATTGCCTCATGCTATGATTGTTGATGATTGTGATCAATTGAATTAGATTGCTTCCTAATTGTGATTCAAAATTGTGTTTCATATAAAATTGTATCTTTTGATTAATGGTTGATCACTCTAGCAATAGGCGAGAGTTGAGCTAACGTGATTAGGTGTTAATCGGGTTTCAATTTTGCACGATTGTATGAATTGGGGACTTCTACATTGAGAGATGGGAAGGACTAAGAATACTCACATTAGGCATTGTGATTTTAATGGAGTGATTAATTTCATGATGGTTTATGCTTTCTAATTTGATTGATTTGCATTTGTATACAATCATAGCTTGTTAATCATGGATTCCTTGATGGAGATTATCCCTTGCACCCCATTTCCCCATTGATTCTATCTTGTTGTTTTCTAAATGTTTGATTAATTGCTTGCATAATTCTAGCATTTTAAGTCTTGCCATATTTTGTAGAATTTAGTTCAAAACCTTCTTGCAACAATAGTCATTTAGAACTTGTATCTTTAGGGCCTCGCTTGCATACTTACTCCTTTGGGTTCGATATTTGCGATTGGTCTTAATACCACTTACCCGGTTGCTACTCCAATCAAATGGCACCGTTTCCGGGGAGTTTTTGCGCCTATAAGTGAGACTTAGGGATTGTTTGACGTGACTACTTTTTGTTTTTATTTTTGTTTTTGTTTGTGTATTTTTGTTACAATTTGATACTTGGATTGGTGGTATTGTAGGTGCATGATAACAAGGTCAAGTGGTATACCACCCTTGCCACTCAATCCGGAGATAGAAGCGACTTTGAGAAGAAATCGTGGTAGACGAAGAAGGGAAGCTATGGAAGGAGAAGATTTAAGGAATGAGGAGAGAGTGGTTGGTGAACCACAAGTTGAGGGGTTGCATGGCAATGGAGAGGGAAGAGTAGAAAATGGAGGTCAAGGGATCAATTTCAATGCTCAAGTTGACCCTTTCCCTCGAGGGATGCCACCACAACACTTGCCCTACCAAAATCCATACCCCTACCCTCTACAAGCTCACCAATTCCCATACTATCCACCTCATCCACAACAATACCCACCAAACTACCCTCAAATGCCATACAATCAAGAGCCACAATACCATGAGCCACCACACATTCCAAATCCTCAACCACAACCCATGAATGAGCCACCACCACAAGGGAGGCCTTTGAGAGAGTTTTTTGAGCCACAACTTAAAGTGCACTATGATGGAATAGCAAGACCGAGAATAGAAGCCAATAACTTTAAGATAAGTCCCGCTCTAGTGAGGATGCTTAGGGAGAAGCAATTCGAAGGCAAGGATGAAGATGAGTGCCCACATCAATATATGACACAATTTCTTGAGATTTTCGACACAACCAAGTACAACGGGGTACCCGAAGATGCAAAAAAGTTGAGGCTTTTTGCCTTTACACTCAAAGGGAGAGCTAAAGCATGGCTTAATTCTTTACCTCCGGGACCGTACGTATATGGGAGGATTTGTCCAAGAGATTTCTAATGAAGCTCTACCCACCATCTAAAATCGTGCAAGCTAAGGAGGCTATCTCCCACTTCCGCCAAAAGAATGGAGAAACAATACCGGAGGCTTGGGAGAGGTATGGCATGCTACTTGTGAATTGTCCTCAACACGGTTTTCCAGAGGAACAAACCATTATGTACTTTTGCAATGGTTTGACGGATGGGAATAGGTCGTTTTTGAATGCTTGTGCTAATGGATCTATTTGGTCGAAGACCGTTGGGCAAATGAACGAGATAATGGAGAACATAGCTTAAGATTCGTTTCAAGTGTCGGTTAATTGGGGAGCACACCATAGGGTGTCACATGTTGAGGAGATAGAGTCTATGAAGAGCATGATAATGACTATGATGGACCGATTGGGAGCTCTTACTACTTCACAAAGCCAAGCAAGTGTGGGTCCATCCGTTCCTCATGTTGATATGTGTGCAAGTCATATGCCGGTGGAAGAAGTTAGCTACATGGGTAGGCCTCCATTCCAAGGAGGCTATTAAGGAGACAATTATCAAGGGAATTATCAAGGAGGCAATTATCAAGGGAATTATCAAGGAGGAAGGTCATACCAAATGCCTTACCAAAATAGGCAACAAGGGAGCTATCAACCTCAACTTCAAGCTCAATTTAATGGCAAAACATGAAGGAGACATGAGAATTTTTCATATGCCAACCCTAGATCCGCCGTCCAATTCCCTCCCGGATTCGATCCGGGTGCTAAAGCGCCAAACAATGAAGGAAAGGCCACTACGGAGGAGCTTTTGGGGATGATAGTGAAGAGGTTGGAGGCTAGTGATTCAAGGCTTGATGAAATAGGAAAGCAAATGGATACCCGTTGTAAGACTATAGAGCATCAAGTGGGGCAACTAGCTACTACGGTTGGTAAACTTTCTTCCACGGTGGATCACTTGCAAAACAAAGGGAAGTATCTATCCACTACCGAGCCTAATCCTAAAGAGTTTTGTAGTGCTATCCAACATAGAAGTGGTACATGCTATGATGGCCCAAAGATACCTAAGGAAGTGGATCATGAGAAAGAGGTGGTGAAAGAGGAAGAAGTTAGTGGAGAGAGTGTGGTTGTGGAAAAGAAGGAAAGTGAAGAGGTGAAAGCAAAAGGAGGTTCCAAGAAAGAAGAAGAATCCAAGAAAGATGCATAGGGAGTTCCTATGAAGGCTAATCCGGTTCCATTTCCTCAAAGACTTGGGAGGAAAAAGCTTGATGAAGAATTTGGTAAGTTTTTAGAAGTTTTCAAGAGCTTGCATGTTGATATTCCACTCTTAGATGCCCTTGAACAAATTCCCCACTACAAGAAGTTCTTGAGAGAGATCATGTCTAAGAAGAGAAGTTGGGATGAAAAGGGTATGCTTAAGTTAGTGGAGGAGTGCAAGGAGATCTTGGAGAGACACTTACCACAAAAGAGAAAGGATCCGGGGAGCTTCATTATCCCATGTAAGATAGGAGAGAATGTGAACATTCAAGGCTTGTGCGACTTAGGTGCACGTATAAATGTCATGCCTTTGTCCATGTTTGAGAAATTGGATCTAGGAGAGGTGATTCCTACAAACATCAATCTTCAATTAGTGGATCAATCATATGCTCATCCATTTGGGATCATTGAAGATGTATTGGTAGGGGTTGGCAAGTTCATATTCCCGGTTGATTTCATTGTTCTTGATATGAAGGAGGAGCTTGAGGCACATATCATACTTGGTCGATCTTTCCTTGCGACGGGCAAAGCGATGATTAATGTTGAGAAAGGGGAGCTTGTTGAGCTCCAATGGAGAGGAAGTGACATTTAAGAGAGTTCATGAGGAAGAGGTTGCTCAAAGCAAGGTAGAGAAGAAGACTTGTGGATACATAGAGATTATCGACTTATGCTCTTCCATTGAAAGGGAAGTTTCCACACCTATTACTTCTTCTATTCCTTTGGTTAATGAGCATTTCCTTCCCTCTTGTAAAATAATTTCTAACAAGTCTTGTGTTTCTTTGGATGCTTCTAGGAAGGAGAAAGTAATTTTGGAGCCTTTGCTTGACCCCGGTGATAAAGAGAAGGAAGAAGTTGAGAAGAATGTGACCAAACTTGAGCCAAGCTCAAGTTTGGGGGTGTTAGTGGAAAAGAGGACACCACTTGGGAGGAAGGAAGCAAGCTTTGAAGTAGTAGATCAAGTGGTGTGGAGTGAGTCCGATTAGAGCCGTCTCCTTGGTGTTGAAAGACTCAAAGAAGTGCTAACCGTGAAGGAAATCAAGGAAGGAGGAAAGCTACTCCTAGAAGACAAATGGGGATGTTGCCTCTTTGCAAAAGACCATCTAGTGAGGCACAAGGATGATCTCCATTTTGTCGATGAAAGGGGAGTATGAACTCTTTGAGTTCCGTCCGGCAAAGGACGTTAAACCTAGCGCTAGATGGGAGGCAACCCATCCTTTTATTGCTTTGGTGTGTTTGTTTTTGGTTATTGCTTGAAGGATTTTGCTATGGATTGATATTGCTCATGCTTAGGAAATTATGCTATTCGCTTTGGGGTTTAATTGATGTGTTGAGTTTATTTGTGATATCATTAGGAGTTGCATATATTTTGAGCCAAACTTGAATGTAGGCTATCATTCAAGTTTGGGGGTGTTTATCATTTATGGTAGAAATACATCTCTTAGTGATGATTATTTGATGATTTGTTTTACCCGTTTGTAGGTATACACACTACTTTGATGGAAAAGAGATCGAAAGTGCAAAGGAATTCAAGATAAAAAAGGATGAAAGCTTAAAAGTTGGTGAAAAATGAGCAAAAAGGAAGAGAACCCGGTCTCCTCGATCGAATGAGCGACCAGGCTTAAATCGATGGACCAAAATGGTAATTTCTTGCATATCTGGGTTCATTAAGGGCGCAGAGGTCATTTTTAGGAGTTTCGGGGGTCGGGTCGGGCCCGGGAATCCCCAAAATTTCCCTGGCCTCGACCCAGGGTCGAGGTTGCATATCCCCCGGGTCGAGGGGTTGACACTTAGCCAATTTTTGCAAAATCGCACATCCCTCGAGTCGAGGCCTTTGAAAATTCGGCATCCCTCGAGTCGAGGGCTGAGCCTCGACTCGAGGCTGGTGATTTTTTTTAAAACGTGCAGAAACAGATCAGTTTTCAAACACCCCGACTCGAGGAAGCCCTAAGTTCCGATACCCTTCGTCCCCAAACATCATCCCCGATCGTTCTTGCTTATTTCACCGATCATATTCCATCTTTTCACACCATATTCATACACATTGCATCTAGAAATCAATTTGAGGGTTTTTAAATCAAATTTGGGGGTTTTTGTGTGGAATTTCTTGGGTTCCTTCCTATTCATTTCTAGGCCAATTTAATCGAACAAGGTACGTAATTTCTCCTCTATTGACTCTTAATTTCGTTATTATGGTTGATTGTTGCATGGGTGTTTTGAATTATGCAAGAATGGTTGTTGAATTTGAATTCTCTTTTGGGCATTTATTTGAACACCATGTGTTAAATCAAGAAAGTTTTGATGAGTTAAAAGAAGCAGTTCAGATGATCAGACGACTATGAAGAACAACTGAGACTAAGTCCGAGTACTAAGCTGATCAGACTAGGTCATCAACTGAGCAAGTCAGCTGAAGACTGGAAAGTTACAAGTCGTCTGAAGACTAGCTCAAGTCTAGTCATCTTCAGGAGACAAGTATGAAGAGCTCAGACGAGGTCAAGACAAGCTGAGTAGAATAAGAAGGGCGAGTCTTCACCAAGTCAGCTGCAGACGAGTAGAATAAAATCAGCTGAGGTCTAGAGCAGTTTTCAAGAATAAGTTTGTTGAGCAGTTTCTAGTTTGTTAAAACTAATTAATAAACTAACTGTCTTTTCAGACTTATAAATAGGTCTAGACACTTCATTAAAATTTATCTATCACATGAATTATTCATTCAGTAACAGATTCTCACAATTCATAAGATTTCAAAAAAGCACAAAAATTGTTTTCAAGGATTTCTTCATAGTTTTTTTTTTAAGTGTTTATAGGACACTTTCTTATACATCTTCAAACACCCTTCTATCACTCTAGAGTTAAATTTTTCAAGAATAGTTTAGAAGATTGAAGATTTGAAGATCAGTTTGTAATTTGTAAGTTGTACGATTGGAAAGTGAGTAAGTAAGCTAGTAGAAGAGACCCTTCTTCAAAGTTTGAAGAAGGAGAGTGGATGTAGGATTTTTATAATCCGAACCACTGTAAATCGGGTGTTCTTTATTGTCTTCTTTTACTTACTTGTTTCTTTCTATTTCCTGTTTATAAATCAAAGATTAATTTCAGAATCAAAGTTAGAACTAAAATATCAGATTGCTTTTGATCTTGTTCAAGTTGAGTTTAAAATTGATTACTGCTGTGCTACTTGGGTGTTTAGAATAAATCTTGAAAGGTTTTAAAAAATATCTAAAAATCTATTCAAACCCCCCTTCTAGATTTTTCTTAGAAGGTTAATTCAAGTTTTCCTAAGATACTCAACTAATCGGGACCAACAAGTGGTATCAGAGCAGTGTTAAGCTGTTCTGATATTGATTTTAGGTCTTAACCAAGATTCTGAAATTTGTTCTTGATTATCTTCATTTTCTTTGTTTCACTAACCGTTCTACTAACAAGATCTTGTAAGTGTTTTGGTTTTTCTATCTCACCATGTCTTCTGTTAAGAGTAAGAAATCATCAAGGAGTCTACCTGATTTCTCAATCGAAGAATATGACTATTGGAAGTTTAGAATGGAGAACCATCTCAAAGCAATTCATGATAGAATGGAGGAGGTTTTTGAGGAAGGACCTATCAAGTTTTATCATGTTGGCACAAGTGATGGTACTGCAGCAGCTGAAACAAGAGTGAGGCAAGAAAAGAAAAGCTCAGAACTCACAAGTGATGAAAGAAAGATTCATAATCTGGATCAAGTTGCTAGAACTGAGATCATTGAAACATTGAGTAAGGATTGGATTGTAAAGGTGAAAAGATGCAAGACTGCCAAGGAAATGTGGGAAACTCTTGCTGGAATCTGTGAAGGATCAGATCAGGTTAAAGAAAACAAATTGCAATCAGTCCTACATGTTTTTGACACTTTCAAGATGAAAGAAGGAGAATCCATTGATCAACTAGATGTTAGGCTGACTAATCTTCTGAACAAGACAGCTGATTTGGGTAAAACATATACAGAGAAATAAATCAATAATAAAGTGTTAAGGTCATTAAGTAAAAGATGGAGAGAGGAAGATAATATTCTGAAAGCTACTCAGAATCTATCTTCAATTTCACATCATACTTTATTTTCTCATCTGAAGGCATTAGAGTATGACATCCAAATCGAAGATGAAGAAGATGAAGCAGAATCCTCAACATCTGGAAAGACTGTAGCATTTGTTCATCAAGATGAATCTGAAAAGATCTCCAAGGCATCTGATTTGTCTATTAAGGAGGAAATGGCTCTTCTGTTAAAAAGATATGAAAGGCTGAGAATGAAGTACAAAAGAAACAAGAGAGACAGATCAGGTCGAAGGAACTACAAATCAGATAAAGAAGAAAAGAGTTCAGATAATGATAGAAAAAAGGATCAGACTAGGAAGCATAAGTCACCAATCAGACGAGGAGAAAGTGGTCCTAAGACAGACAGAGGAGATATCTGTTATACATGTAACAAGCCTGGTCACTATAGTTATGATTGTCCTCAACACACTCCTAGAGAGAGAGAAGAAAAGAGGAAAAAGAGAGATAGAAGGTATGTTGATCAGAGAGCTCTTCTGGCTGAGAAAGAAGAAGTTCATGAGACATCATTATCCTCATCCTCATCTAATTTTGGATCAGATGACGACATCTGTCTAATGGCAAAAGAGGTACATTACTATTCATCCTCAGATAATGATTGTAATATCTTATCTGAAACTGATCCTAGTCTTATTGAGAAACTTTTGAAAGATTTGGAGACTGCTCTATCTGCTTATAAACAGATAGAGACTGAAAATTTTAATTTAAAGAACCAAATTATTGATCTGACTAAGGTCAATCAAACAAAGATTAGTAAGAAACCAGACTGTACATTCAAGGGGGAATGTCAGACTGAGTCAATCATTAATACCTTGTCTGATAAGACAGATAAGTTAGAACAGGAGTTGAATTCTTTAAAAATAAAATTTTCAAATATCTATTCTGAGAATGAGAGTTACAAGAAGACTAACATAGAGTTAAATCTCAAGTTAGGTCTGCTAAATATCACTCAGACTACAATAGATAAAATCTTCAATACTTCACAAAAGTCTAGTGATAAAACTGGATTAGGTTTTGATAGGAGTAAGAAAAATGATCCAATAAAACCTAGAGTTTTTGTTAAAGCAACTAAACCAAAGAGAGAAACTAGATTTAGTCCTTGGAAACCTAAGGAATTAATTACCTCATCTGATAATTCTGAAAAGAAAAAACAGACGAGGATAGAAACTCCAAAGGTTAAACCCAAGACTAAGTCAAAGTTTTATCCTAGGTATAATAGCTTTGATGGAAGAAGTAAAACATATCCATTTTTATCAAGATTCAAGATAATTTCAAAAGATCAGTTAAATAAGATTGATCTTGAAAGTCTTATCTTAGTAGATAGATATGGATGTAAACTTCAATCTATGGTTTTGAGGAACATTGATATATTTGTCTGGATTCCTAAAAGTCAACTTAACATGAAAGGACCCAAAGTACAAAGGGTACCTAAGCATTAAATTTGTGATTGCAGGAAGATAAGAAGATAGTTGAAAGAGGAGACATTCTTGAGGTCATCTGGTACATTGACAGTGGTTCGGATGGACCAAGAGTGATGTTTGGAGACAACAATTATGGACTTACCAAAGGTGTAGGGACACTGATGATAGGAGATATTCAAGTACATGAAGTCTACTATGTGGAAGGATTGAAGCACAATCTACTATCTGTTTCACAATTTTGTGATAAGGGGTTTTGTGTCAAATTTACTCATAATGCATGCTATGTATTAGATGGTATCAATGAAAATATTCTATTAGCTGGAGTCAGACAAGGTAACATTTATGTTGCTAATTTCAAAAGTTGTCCTAAAGATACTTGTCTTGTTGCTAAGAGTTCAGATGACTTAAGTTGGCTGTGGCACAAACGTCTTGGTCACTTACACTTCAAAACTCTTAACAAAATAGCAAGGAAATCTTTAGTTAAAGGACTCCCTGATAAAGTATTTTCAAAGAACCATGTGTGTGATTCTTGTCAAAAAGAAAAACAGACTGAAGCTTCTTTTAAAATAATAAGTAGTCCTTCTTCAGAAAGGATTCTGGAACTTCTTCACATGGATCTTTTTGGTCCAGTATCACCTCTCAGCTTTAGTGGAAGAAAATACACTTTGGTAATTGTTGATGATTTTTCAAGATTTACCTGGGTTATTTTCTTATACAAAAAGAATGAGACTATGATTAAGATTCTAGAATTTCTTAAAAAGGTTCAAAATGAAAAAGGATTAACTATTTTTAAAATTAGAAGTGATAAAGGTACTGAATTCCTTAATAAGCTGATTACTAACTAGTGCATTGAGAATGACATAGTTCATGAAACATCTGCAGCAAGGACTCCACAACAAAATGAAGTAGTTGAAAGGAGAAACAGAACCTTGAAAGAGGCAGCTAGAACAATGTTATCTGAGTACAACACTCCTCCACGAGGTTTTGGGCGGGAAAGGCATAATCTGACTGTTTTGTTCAAAATAGAAGTTTGATTGTTAAAGATAAATGCAAAACTCCCTATGAAATTTGGAAGGGAAGATCCCCTAAAATTTCATACTTTCATATATTTGGTTGTAAATATTTCATACACAACAAAGGGAAATCTCAATTAAAAACTTTTGATGCCAAGATAGCAGATGGGATATTCTTGGGATACTCATTTGTATCAAAGGCATATAGAGTTTTTAATAAGACAACCTTGTGTGTGGAAGAAACACGCCATGTGGTATTTGATGAATCTTCTTTTGAGTACAATAAGAGAGGGGACATCACAAAGATATCAGATGATCTGGATCAGATGACTATCAAGAGATCAACCATAAAATTCTACAATCAAGAATCAGACTCAGATGAAGAGGAAGAATCAGACAAAGAAAAAGAACCTGAAAGATCTTCCTCATCAGCTGATCTACTGATTGGAGTGAATTGATACATGTTTTTAGGGCTATTTTTAGTGCAAAAAGTGAGCTAAAGTGTTAGTTTTTGTGCCTAAATGTGAAAAGTATCACTCTTTTGCCTAAAAAGTATTATTTGTGAGATTTTGATGTTTTACGTCCATTTTGCAGGTAATTCGGTGGATTTTTGCCAAACCGAGAGTACCATTAGGCTTATAATGAAGAGACGGACATCCGGGATGAACGAGGGTCGGGGCCGAAGCCCCGTGTGTGAAAAAAATGCCCTGGACTCGAGCTATGGTCGAGGGGACAAGAGCCTCGAGTCGAGGATGTGCGCGAAAGGACCAAAATCGAAGGAAAAAGAGCCTCGACTCGAGACATGACCCTCGAGTCGAGGGATGAGAAAGGCGAAGCCTCGACTCGAGACACGACCCTCGAGTCGAGGGAGTGAAGAAACGCAGGGACCTCGAGTCGAGGCCCGACCCTCGACTCGAGGGGAAGTTTTTCATAAATTCGGTATTTAAGGACTTGAAGCAGAGCAATCCAGAGACAAGATAGATAGATAGTGATTAGTAGCGGTTTTGGGGCGATTTCTCAAGCCCCAAGCCAATTCCTTTCTTAGATTAGAGTAGAAGTTAGATTTAGGAGTAGATTTCAATTTATTGTTGGTAGATTAGACATAGATTAGCATTTGATCCTTGTAATTCATTCAATTCAAGCTTGTAATTCATTTGGAGATTGTTGTTGAAGACTCAAGCATTCCTATTTTGGTTAATTGAAGATCATTTGGTGATGTTTTTCCTCTTTTGTCTCTTTAATTTCTTATTTGTTGTGACTTGCTTTGTGTTTGTTCCATTCTATCTTCTTCCCATGGATTTCACCATGGGCTAACTCTCTTGTGCTTGGGTTAATTGAAATTGATGATGAATTGATTGATGATGCTATAATTGTTGATGATTGGAGATTAATTGAGTAGATTGCTTACTAATTGTGATTCTCATTTGTGCTTCATGCATAATTATCTCTTTAGATTAGTGTTCGATCACCCTAGCTATAGACGAGAGTTGCGCTAACGTGATCCTAGATTAATCGGGTGATAATTGTGTATGAATGTGTGGATTGGGTGCTTCGGAATCGAGAGATTAGTTGCACTAAGGATACTCACATTAGTTTGTTTCCTAATTGTGATTCTTCATTGTGCTTTGTGTAAGATTGTCTCTTTAGATTAATGGTTAATCACCCTAGCAATAGGCGAGAGTTGAGCAAACGTGATTAGGTGTTAATCGAGTTTCAATTTTGCATGATTGTATGAATTGGGGATTTCTACATTGAGAGATGGGAAAGACTAAGGATACTCACATTAGGCATTGTGATTTTAATGGAGTGATTAATTTCATGATGGTTTATGCTTTCTATCTTAGTTGATTTGCAATTTGATTCAATTGTAGCTTGTTGATTGATGATTCATTGATGGATGTTAATCCTAGCACCTCTATTCCTCCATTTATTGTTGTATTTGTTATCGCATTCTTAGTGTTCGATCATTTGCTTGCTCTTTGTTTTATTGTATTCTTGCTTGTGTTTTGTTGTTTTTGTACCAAACCATTGTTGCAACTCTAGTCACTAAGAACTTGTATTTCTAGGACCTCATGTGCATACTTTTTCCCTTGGGTTCGATATTTTGTTGATTGGTCTTAATAACTCTTACCCTATACACTCCAATCAAATGGCGCCGTTGCCGGGGAATTAGTTTTTGCGCCTTAAGTGAGACTTAGGAATTGTTTGAAGTGACTATTTGTTGCCTTTGTGTTTGTGTTTGTTTTGTTATTTTTGTTGGAATTTGATACTTGCTTATCTTGTCTAGATGGAAGGATACAACTCATACTTGTGGAATCAAGAATATTATCAAGATAGTAGGGTGTATTCTCCACATTTTGAAGAATTGAGCTACAATGATTGGAGGAACTATGAAGATAATTCTCAATGGCAACAAGTTCCATCCAATTATGAAGATTGGATAAGTGAAGAAATTTCTTCCCCACCTCAAGAGATGTTCCCATACTATGAGCCTTATGATCAAGCATGCAATCAATATTGTGGATTCGAATTTCAAGGGGCATCGGAAGAGGAAGATTATTATGATGATAGGAGGAGCTATGAGAATGACTATCCAATGCCACAAGCTTCTCCTAAATTTGAAGAATGGGGACTCCATGGTGTGAGAGCTAACTTGCAAGAGATGCTTGAAGTATTGTTGGAAAGAATTGAGGAAAATGACACTAGGTGTGATGAAATGCTTCCCTTGTATGAGGAAATCTATGAGACCAAAGCAATGGTCAATTCATGGATCGGGGACTATGGAGATCACCGAAGTCCACTTCATGTTTATAAAGTGTCAAGTCAAAAATTTCCTACGCCAAGTAAAGAACATGACCATCATGGAGAATCAAGAAGAAGGGGAGGAAGAAAATACAATTGAAGAAGATGTGGTAGAGGGTCCAAGCGATGAGGATGAAAAGGAAGATTTCCTTATCAAGAGTGATGAAGAGGAATGTCCATTGATGGACATGAGCAATAATGAACAAACAAATCTAGAAGCACCAAATAAGGAATTGAAGATTGAAATGAGCATTTTTATACCTTCTAACTCTTCAATTTGTGATTTAATTGAAATTGATGCTTTTAATGATTTGATTTTACCTCTTGAGAACTTTGATTATAGGAAAGAATTAAAGAAGTGCTTGGGCATCCTTGGAGAAAAGAAAGGGAGAAGGATGTTGGTGAGAAAGCAAGGAGGACAACCATCATCAAAGTGCAAGGATGTGGATGATGGGTCTATCCTACATATGAACCTCCAAAATTTCGAAGCTCAAAGGTTGAGATACAATGGCAAGGAGGATCGCTATCCTTGGCCATTTCGATGAAGGAAGATGGAAGTGAAAGAATAAGTCCGGCATAGGACAATAAAAATAGCGCTTGATGGGAGGCAACCCATCCTTTTTATTTCTTTTCTTGTGTTCTTTTGGTAGTTTAGTGTTTTTGTTTTATTTTTGGGAGATTTGGCTAGCTACTTAATTGCTCATGCTTAGGAGTGTGCTCTATACTTTGGGATTCATATAGTTTTGAGCTTGATTGTTAATATCATTTAGAGTTGCATATTTTTATCACTCTCATTCTAAACCTTGAATTCATGCTATCATTCAAGTTTGGGGGTGTTGGTCGTTATTTGTTTCTTGCATCTCTTAGTGGTAATTATTTGATGTGTCTTATGCCCAATTGTAGGTACACGCACTACATTTGTTTGGGGAGTGATTGAAATTGCAAGGAAATGCAAGATCAAGAAGGAAAGCGCATAAAGCATGATGAGCCCTACATGTTTGAAGGAAGATGGAGTTTAAAGGCTTATTGGTACAACATTTCCTTTCAAACTTAGACTTGTCTAAGT
Organism: Paraleonurus japonicus; assembly: GCA_030762865.1. Taxonomy (NCBI): domain Eukaryota; kingdom Viridiplantae; phylum Streptophyta; class Magnoliopsida; order Lamiales; family Lamiaceae; genus Paraleonurus; species Paraleonurus japonicus. The sequence goes on from CM061059.1 coordinate 17,070,652, forward strand.
TTGGGGGAGGTGTTTTTCTTAATTTGCCTATCTTTTGTGTTATTCTATGATTATGGGGTTTATTGAGCTTATTGCTTATTGATGATGAGGCTATAATTGTGACTTGTATTTCTTGCATATCTTCTTGGATTGATTGATTTTGAGCTTTATTGTGGATTTAATGTCATATTTTTGAGTATCATTCATGTGGTAGTGAGTGTGCTTGAGATTATGTACATGTGCACTTGTGTTTGATTTGCAAGATTAATTGGATTTTGATTTGATTACTAGTTGATTTGTGTCTTGAAGCTAGCTTGCTTGATTAATTATGTGAAGATGAATGTGATTGAAAATGCTTGATTCATTGCTCAAGTTAAGCCCGTGAGTTTTGTGCCTTAATAATCGTACATCTTATACGGTTGATTTGATTCCTTTGGGAGTGCATCATTCATAGATTTGTATGCTAGAACTTGCCACTAGACTTGTTGATATTGATCTTTGTATGATGTTTTGAAAATGATAAGAGGCCATGTTTGATATGTTGAGTTACTTTGCCAAATTCTTTCCTACCAAATACATTTGATTTCCTTAGTGAGCCATGTTGAGCCTTATTATTCTTATTCTTTGGCAAGCCAAGTGAAATTGAAACCATTTAGCCTATTTTGATGAGCCCTTCTTGTCCTATGCTTAGTTGAGCTTGAATGTTGGCTAATGATGGTGATTTGATTACTAAGTGTGAGAAGATGATGAGCAAAGTGATGATGTGTTAAGAGATAAAAGAAAAGAAAGGTTGTGAAGAAAAATTGAATTGTGAAGTGAAAAAAAAAAAAATGATTCAATTTGTGAGCTTAAAAAGAGAAAGCTCAAGTGAATGGTGGAATGATCATTGTAGTTCAAAAGTAAGAGTGTTGCTAGATGAAAGTGAAGAGATGTGCATTGTATGGATTAGTTTACATTCAAGTCTCTACTACTTAGTCACTCTTATCCATAAATATTCCACCTTTCCAAAGAGCCTACATTACAACCTAGAAGAAAGACCTCTTTGATTCTTGATTGATCACAAATGACTTTGATTAAGATTAAGTCTTGTGGCAAGCATATGGTGTACTTATTTGTGAATTGATGATTGAGTGCTTTAAACCTTGATACACTTGAGTGAAGAGTGAAACACTCCATGGAAGGAGCAATGTGTTGAGTATTTGATTGAGCATTTGTTTGAGCATGATTTGTCTTGCTTGCTAGAAGAGAGTTGCATTGATACAAGTGATCATTGATGAGTTCAATTGTCTTATTTTTCGTCTATGGTGCCATGTGACATAATTGCAATCAATTCACTCCTTTGTTCTTAGTTTCTACGTTGCTCGAGGACGAGCAACAATTCAAGTTTGGGGGTGTGATTGGAGTGAATTGATACATGTTTTTAGGGCTATTTTTAGTGCAAAAAGTGAGCTAAAGTGTTAGTTTTTGTGCCTAAATGTGAAAAGTATCACTCTTTTGCCTAAAAAGTATTATTTGTGAGATTTTGATGTTTTACGTCCATTTTGCAGGTAATTCGGTGGATTTTTGCCAAACCGAGAGTACCATTAGGCTTATAATGAAGAGACGGACATCCGGGACGAAAACAGGGGTCGGGGCCGAAGCCCCGTGTGAGAAAAATGCCCTGGACTCGAGCTATGGTCGAGGGACAAGAGCCTCGAGTCGAGGGATGTGCAGAAAGGACCAAAATCGAAGGAAAAGCAGGAGCCTCGACTCGAGACATGACCCTCGAGTCGAGGGATGAGACAAAGGCAGAAGCCTCGACTCGAGACACGACCCTCGAGTCGAGGGAGTGAAGAAACGCAGGGACCTCGAGTCGAGGCCTGACCCTCGACTCGAGGGGGAAGTTTTTCATAAATTCGGTATTTAAGGACTTGAAGCAGAGCAATCCAGAGACAGACTAGATAGTAGCAGTTAGTAGCGGTTTTGGGGCGATTTCTCAAGCCCCAAGCCAATTCCTTTCTTAGATTAGAGTAGAAGTTAGATTTAGGAGTAGATTTCAATTTATTGTTGGTAGATTAGACATAGATTAGCATTTGATCCTTGTAATTCATTCAATTCAAGCTTGTAATTCATTTGGAGATTGTTGTTGAAGACTCAAGCATTCCTATTTTGGTTAATTGAAGATCATTTGGTGATGTTTTTCCTCTTTTGTCTCTTTAATTTCTTATTTGTTGTGACTTGCTTTGTGTTTGTTCCATTCTATCTTCTTCCCATGGATTTCACCATGGGCTAACTCTCTTGTGCTTGGGTTAATTGAAATTGATGATGAATTGATTGATGATGCTATAATTGTTGATGATTGGAGATTAATTGAGTAGATTGCTTACTAATTGTGATTCTCATTTGTGCTTCATGCATAATTATCTCTTTAGATTAGTGTTCGATCACCCTAGCTATAGACGAGAGTTGCGCTAACGTGATCCTAGATTAATCGGGTGATAATTGTGTATGAATGTGTGGATTGGGTGCTTCGGAATCGAGAGATTAGTTGCACTAAGGATACTCACATTAGTTTGTTTCCTAATTGTGATTCTTCATTGTGCTTTGTGTAAGATTGTCTCTTTAGATTAATGGTTAATCACCCTAGCAATAGGCGAGAGTTGAGCAAACGTGATTAGGTGTTAATCGAGTTTCAATTTTGCATGATTGTATGAATTGGGGATTTCTACATTGAGAGATGGGAAAGACTAAGGATACTCACATTAGGCATTGTGATTTTAATGGAGTGATTAATTTCATGATGGTTTATGCTTTCTATCTTAGTTGATTTGCAATTTGATTCAATTGTAGCTTGTTGATTGATGATTCATTGATGGATGTTAATCCTAGCACCTCTATTCCTCCATTTATTGTTGTATTTGTTATCGCATTCTTAGTGTTCGATCATTTGCTTGCTCTTTGTTTTATTGTATTCTTGCTTGTGTTTTGTTGTTTTTGTACCAAACCATTGTTGCAACTCTAGTCACTAAGAACTTGTATTTCTAGGACCTCATGTGCATACTTTTTCCCTTGGGTTCGATATTTTGTTGATTGGTCTTAATAACTCTTACCCTATACACTCCAATCATCTACCAGCTGATCAGTCGACCAATACATCAGATGATCAGGTAGAGTCATCAGAAGGTAACATAGAATCATCTGAAATGAATAATTCAGACAAGACACCATCCACTGTAAAAGACAAAGGTAAGAAAGTAATGTCATATCACCCAGCTGAACAGATAATTGGAGATTTAGACTCTGGTGTCCAGACAAGGACCCAACTGAATCAAGATTGTATGTTCAGTTGCTATGTGTCATTACTTGAACCTAAATCTATTACAGAAGCTCTAACTGATTCCAACTGGATTAATGCCATGCAAGAAGAACTAAATCAGTTTCAAAGACAAGATGTGTGGGAGCTTGTTGAAAGGCCTCATCATCAAAAAGTCATTGGAACTAAATGGGTCTTTAAAAACAAAAGGGATGAAAACAATATTGTGGTTGGAAATAAGGCTAGACTAGTTGCTCAAGGTTATTCACAATCAGAGGGGATTGATTATGATGAAACCTTTGCACCAGTAGCTCGTCTGGAAGCCATAAGATTGTTTTTAGCATATGCTGCTTTTAAAAGATTCATAGTTTTTCAAATGGATGTTAAGTCAGCATTTCTTAATGGAATCCTAGCTGAGGAAGTTTATGTAAAGCAACCTCCTGGTTTTGTCAAAGGAGACAAGGTTTATAAACTAAGGAAAGCTCTATATGGACTTAAACAAGCACCAAGAGCATGGTATGACACCTTGTCTGATTATTTAATTCAAAATGGTTTTGTTAAAGGTAGAATTGATAGAACTCTCTTTAGAAAAGAATTTAGTTGTGATCTTTTATTAGTTCAGATCTACGTTGATGATATAATCTTTGGATCAACTAACATATCTTTGTGTGAAGAATTTAGTCATCTTATGAAAAGCAGATTTGAAATGTCCATGATAGGAGAGATGACTTATTTTCTTGGACTCCAAGTCAAACAGACAAAGAAGGGAATATTCATCAATCAAGCCAAATATACAAAAGAACTCATTGAAAAATTTGGAATAGGTACCAGCCGAGAAGCTAAGATACCTATGATGACAAACTTTTCAATGGATCCAGATGAGAAGGGAGAAGACACTGATCAAACTGAGTATAGAGGTCTAATTGGTTCTTTATTATATTTAACTGCTAGTAGACCTGATATTTCATTTGCAGTTGGAGTCTGTGCTCGATTTCAAGCTAATCCTAAGAAAAGCCATCTTGAAGTAGCAAAGAAAATTCAGCTGATGACAGTAAATGTTGGATTGTGGTATCCAGCTGATGACAACTTTGAGCTGTCTGGATACTCAGACTCAGATTTTGGTGGGTGTAAGATAGATAGAAAATCTACATCTTGTACTTGCCAATTTCTTGGTAGTAAGCTGATTTCATGGTTGTCTAAGAAACAAACCTCTGTAGCTACTTCCACAACTGAAGTTGAGTATATGGCAGCTGGAAGTTGTTGTTCACAGCTGATCTGGATAAGTCAACAACTAAGGGACTATAACATTATCACCAAAGATATACCTATCATTTGTGATAGTAATAGTGCCATAGCTATTACCCAGAACCCAGTCCTACATACGAGATGCAAGCATGTAGATATCAGACACCACTTCATCCGAGAACATGTAGAGAAAGGTGACATCAGACTAGAGAAGATTCTGACTGATTTCCAAAGAGTAGACATCTTGACAAAGCCACTGGCAGAGACAAGGTTTAAAGAACTATCTGTAGAATTAGGATTATTAGATGCTTCTTTAGTTAATCTATAATTCTAGTTTTTCACTCTTTGTCTCTCTCAATTTAGTTTACTATGTCTAGAAAGAATTATCAGACTAGATATGAGTCAAAGGACAATCAGGTAGCTGATATCATTGATCTCCTATTTTGGAATCAAGAATCAAGGATTAGTCATGTTGGTCCCGGAAAGTTGAGTTGATGAAAACCTTGAGTAAGCTTTCTAGAACAAAATCTAGAAAGGGGGGGTTTGAATAGATTTTGTAGATTTTTCAAATCTTTCAAAACCAATTCAAAATATCAGATTAAGCACAGCGGATTATGAAAGAATTCTCAACTTTTTATAAGATCAAAAGCAAGGTTGATATTCTGATTTTAGTTAAGATTCTGAATTTAAATCTTGATGTAATACAATTTGTAAATCAAACAGAAACTAAAGAAAGCAAGAAATAACACCAGGATTTATAGTGGTTCGGATTTTAAGAATCCTACATCCACTCTCCTTCTTCAATTTGAAGAAGGGACTGCATCGCTTACTTTCTCACTTCCAGCTTACAACTTACAACTTGTACAATTCTTCAAACCTTCAATCTCCTAGACTCTTCTTCTAGAAATCTAACTATTACAAAGTGTGTATTGGATTTTGAAGATTACGGGAAAAGTGTTCTAAAAAAAAACACTTAAAACTTTTTAGAAACTCACTAGAAATACTTGTGAAAAGATTGTGAATGAAATCGAGAAGTGAATCGTGTAAATTGAATATGCATAAGTGTTGTATATAAGAATGAAAAACCTAGACCTATATATAAGTCTCGAGAAGACAGTTAGTTTGTTAGTTAGTTCTAACAAACTTGAAACTCGCTTAACAAACTTAATCTTGAAAACCGCTTAAGACCTTGGTGAGATTCTTTCTACTAAATCTGCGGTGACTTGGTGAAGATTAACCTTTCTTATTCTACTCAGCTTATCTTGACCTCGTCTCGAGCTCTTTATATTTGTCTCCTGCAGATGATTAAGATTGAGGTTGTCTCAGATAACTTGTCATTCCTCGTCTCCAGCCGACTTGAACTAATCTTGACCTAGTCTGATCAGCTTCGTACTAAAACTTAGTCTTCAGTACTTTATCATAGTCTGCTCATCTGGAACAGTCTTTTAACTCATCAAAACAATCTTGTTCTAACAATTTCCCCCTTTTTGATGAAGTTAAAACCTACAAGAATAGACACACTCAGTGAAGTTAGTTCGAGTTTATCAAGATCAATAGATAGGTATATTACAAAGACATTCTTCACATTACAAATGATTTATTCACATATAAAAACTTTAGATCTTTTAGACTCCCTTTAAAACTTAGAAAACCAAATGAGTCTTAAGACTTAGATTAAAAATTTGAAAACCTTTTTTAAGTCTGAGAGATAAAATTCTCAGATGTCTTATACTTAAGAAAATTTTAAGTTTTTCTTAAAGAAGAAAAAAAACTTTAAAAAAATTAAGACAAATAAAATGAATCAAATAAAGTATATTCACATTGAATTTACAAAGATTACAGATGAGAAGATAATAGAAAAGTAGAAATAAGGAAAAGAAAAATCCTGTTTCTATCAGTCTTCCCACTGGTCTTCATCTGGAATCATCAGCCAATTGAATACCCGCCTCCTAAGCTGCTTTAGATCCTCCTCTTGAGTAAGTCCAGATTCAGCCTCTGCCTTCTTCAAAATACCCTTGACCCAGTCTAGGTCCGAGGATCCATCGATTTCTGGCGGGGATGGCATATTCAAAAAGCTGGAGAGATCAGATTGACGTTGAACTCTACATCGGCTTCTTCCAGTGACGATGATAGAACTCCGCATCTACCTTCTCCATCCACTCATGCCAAGCTAAATGGATCTTCTTTGAGATGCTCCAGGGGCCCTTGAGAATATGAAGTATATCCACATACCCTCCAGATTCTTATCTTTGTATTCAGCAGCATATTTTCCGCAGGCCAGCTTAGGAGGGGTAGACGTATTGTGGAATGGCCTGAATTTCCCACTGCCTTGATCTTTTATTAACCATTTCCGCTCAGCAGTGCTCCAGAAGACGTTGGAGTCTTTCTTCTTTCTCTGCCTCTTCTTTTCTTTCTTGCCAAAATATTCCATCTCTCTCTTAATTCTCTTGATCTGCTCTTCTGAGAGATTGGAATAATCAGCTTCCCTCTTTCCTTTTCCTTTAGCAGCAGCCCTGGTAATGAGTTCGGCTGATCTGGACTCAGCGACTGCTACTTCCTTTCCTTTCCCCTTGGCTCCTTCAGATTCGGATTCTTTTAGCTGAGCCAAGAGCTTCTCTGTTCTTTCTTCCTCATCTTTCCTCCTCTTCTCCTCATCCTCCTTCAAAGCTTCTTCCAGTTGACTCACCCTCAGCTAGAGAGCAGCCAGCTCATCAGATTTGATCCGAGCTTCCTCCCTGGCTGCCTCCAGATCAGCTGTGTTGGCCTTCATGCCCACATCTTTTCTGGTCTCCTCGACCCACATTTGTGAGGGCTTGTCTTTTCTCTCGCTTCAGACTTTTTCCCCTTTTTAACTTCATCTCGCCAAGGCTGAAAGTTTGTCATCCAATAAATTGCACTTGGCTCACGAAGTCCGAGTGGTCTCTGACCAACTCATTTACAACCAGCTGATTATACCCTTTTACTTCCTCCTTCAATGCTCTCAGCTCCTCCTCCATCGATTTCACTTTACCAGCCAGCACAGAGTTAGTGACATCTATAATTTTATCAGTCAAAGTTACCTCAACTTCTCTCATGCTGGCTAGCATCGTGTCTGTGACAGCTTTGACCATCCTTCTTGTCTTCCTTTCCATTTTCCTTCGAAAAGTAGCATTGGCCTTTTTCTCGACAAGGGATAGAAAAGAGGAGATAGCTGTGGTTGGGCTTAGATCAGTGTCTTCATCCTCAGTTGAGGAGTCAGACGAGGAGGGTATTTGTTCTGGTTGAGGAGATGGGAGAGGAATAGATTGAGTTTGGATAGTTGGGAGAGAGGAGTAAGATATTATTGGTATTGGAGAGGTTTGGACTGAGGGGAGAGGTATTTGTTCAGATGAGGGTGGGAGAGATGTTTGAAGTTGTGTAGAAGGAATGGATAAAGGAGATGGGGTAGATTCTGTAAGTGGGGTTTGGATTTGGACTGTAGGCGAGGTAGGCTGTTGAAGAGGCTCTGGAGTACCAGTCTGGGATACTCCTTCATTGCCAATTTGGATTTGTGGGGCTTCGAGGTGAGGCACGAGGCTCGAAATGCCAGCTGGGGCATTTCTTCTTTGCCAGTACGGGAGATAAGGTAGGAGATGGGGAAAGACTTGTACTGCCTGCGGAATCGGGAAAGAACAGCTTCCTTGGTTGGGAGAGAGGAACCTCCAGTGACCAACCTCGGCTGCAATCTACGAAGGACCTGGAACCTCCTCTCGGTAGCGAGGGTTGAAAGTTCCATCTCGCTGTTCGGAGCTACCAGATTTGGTGGATCCTTGAGCTCGGGGCTGCTCGTCTTGGCCTCCTCACCAAGGGGATTTTGCTTCCTCTTCTTCCTCTTCATCCGAGGCAACCTTGGCGGGGAGCAGTGAGATGAGCTTTCCCCCTTCTTCTTCTCCGAGGCTTTCACCAACCTCCTCTTCCTCCTCTCGAAACATCCTTGGGACCACAAAGTTTGTTCAGCAGAGGTTGTACTTGAGGTGCGACCTCAGCCTGCTGCCGCTTCATGTCCCTCTGTTTCGACCTCCACTTTGGGACCACCTCAACCGGTGTTTGCTGGTCCCCGAACCTCTCTGGCTGCAGCCTTGAGCCTCTGGGCCCCGGGCTGCATCGGACTCATCATCCGAGTCTGGATTTCCTCCCAACTGTCATCCTTTGTGAGGATGCCCTTACGCCAGTACTTTTTGGTACCCACTCTCCGGTCAGCTTCCTTATTCAGCCCTTCAATAAGTACAGTGATTTTGTTGAAGAGGCTGACTGTTGAAGTGGGAATCCAACCCTCTGCAGATGATTTGAAGGTGAGGCGCTTCTTCTCCTCCCTCAATTTATGAATCAACAACTCTACCCAATTCACTTGCACCCCATCTACAATGGCTCGCATCACACACAATCTGGGTTTGGTTAACCCATCATGTGAGCTCTGCTCACCCAACACCGCCTTAGTAACCACCGTCATCAATAACCGAAACCTCCTTCTCAGCAGATTCTTCTTTAAATCCCTGCGAGTCCCCCTGTAAGTGACCCTCGCCATCATATCAAAAGATTCTTCCCACTCATCCTCTTTGTACGTCAATGGATTAACTCCCTCCATTGACGTATCAAAAATCCTGGAAATACTTTCCCTAGAATAGCTCAGTGTCGTTCCGTCGACAGAAGTATCAAATCCTTCCTGCGTGTCCTCCATTCTCGCCAAAAATTCTGCACCCAGCTAATCTGCTGTTCTATTTTGCGGAGACTTTAGTGAAAGAAAACCTCGGAGTCGTGAAGCTTCGAGGAGACGAAGGATTTCTGCAGATTCTGGGTCATTTGTGGTTTCGAAATCGACATACATTTCCGCTTTCAAGCGGTTTTTGAAATATTCCTCATTCATTTTGAAATGAGAAATATTTGTGGAAATGTATTTGGGTTTATAAGTTTTGGTAGTTTTTGAAGAGGATGCCATTGGAAGGTTTAGTGAATTTGAGAAGGGTTTGATAATATATGCAGATTATCTGAGAATGGAAAGAAAAAGATTTTGGGAAGAAGAAGATGTATTCAAAGGGGGGAAGATTGGAAAGAGAAACCGCCATTTTTGAAAATATGAATTAATCTCAGCCATTTATTCAAAAAGTTTTTACTGAGTATTAATCAACGGTTAAAAACTAAGATAAACGATTAGGATTCAGCGCGTGAATTGTAATCGCCTTCGGAATGCGTAAATAGTTACTTTATAGACTGTTGATTTGACCGATATAGGTTACTTTATGCAGAGAAGTAGGTATACCTGACGTCAGCCATGTGGTATCTTACTTCAACTAAAGGTTTTCGAAACAGATGAGTTTGAAAACCAGATTAGCTTAAAAACAGATGGGTTTTAGAAAATCATCGATAGAGTAACGTGTCGATCTTGAAAACCAACGGTTTAGATGTAACCTTTTAGCAATTTTCAAAACAAGTTTAAACAAAACAGACTCAGATTGAATAAAAGAGAGAAACAGTATTATCTGTGACCTGTTCCTGCAAAGACATAAACTCAAAAGAAACCATCAGAAGCTTAAGGTAAATCAGATAGGATGTAAATAGTCATCTGTTTTCTTCAGGAGATCAGCTGACTATTGTATCCTTGTCTGATTTACTCAATGTCAGACAAGTAATTATCAATTCAGATAAGGTCAATATGACTAATCCTTGATTCTTGATTCCTAAAAGGAGATCAATGATATCAGCTACCTGATTGCCCTTTGACACATATCTAGTCTGATAATTCTTTCTAGACATTAATTTAAAGAAAGGAAAAAAAATAAGGGAACAAATGCACACAAATTAGAAACCAGCTAAAGATGCATCAAGTAATCCTAATTCTAAACACATTTCTTTGAACCTAGACTCAGCTAATGGTTTTGTAAGAATGTCAGCTTTTTGTGATTCAGTGGCGATTTTCTCAATTCTAATGTCATTCTTTTCAACATGATCCCTAATGAAATGGTGCCTAATATCTATATGCTTGCATCTAGAATGTAAAACAGGGTTGTAAGTCATTGCTATTGCACTATTACTATCACAGTAAATAGGAACAGCTGATGTTTGAATATTATAGTCTCTAAGTTGTTGACTAATCCGAGAGGAGTTGAGAGCAATGACTTCGGTTGCCATGTATTGACTTCGGATTGTGGAGGTGGCAACAGATGTCTGTTTCTTAGATAACCAAGAAATTAATTTGTTGCCTAAGAATTGACAAGTTCAGAAGTGGATTTTCTATCAATCTTACATCCTCCAAAGTCTCGAATCGAATAACCTGTTAGCTCAAAGTTGTCATCAGCTAGGTACCATAACCCTACTTGCAAGGTTCCTTTGAGATATCTAAGAATTTTCTTAGCAGTCTCCAGATGAGTTTTCTTGGGATTAGACTGGAATCTTGCACATACCCCAACTGCAAAGGCTATGTCGGTCTACTTGCGGTGAGATAGAGAAGAGATCCAATCAGTCCACGATACTCCGTTGCATCAGTGGGTATCCCCTGCTCATCTGAATCCATTGAGAAGTTAGTTGCCATAGGTATTTTAACTTCTTTGCTAGTTGCCATTCCAAATTTCTCAATCAGATCCTTAGCATACTTAGACTGATGTATAAATATACCCTTACTCATCTGTTTAATTTGTAAGCCTAGAAAGTATGTCAATTCTCCCATCATTGACATTTCAAACCTGTTTTTCATGAGAATACTAAACTCTTCACACAATTTCAGATTAGGTGAACCAAAAATTATGTCATCTACATAAATTTGAACTAGTAAGATGTTGCCATCTACTTCCTTTCTAAACAAAGTTCTATCAATCTTACCTTTAGAGAAACCATTTGATGTTAAGAAATCAGATAGAGTATCATACCAAGCTCTGGGAGCTTGTTTCAGCCCATATAGAGCTTTGTTGAGTTTATAGACCTTGTTATTGATCTTAAACCCAGGAGGCTGCTCTACATAGACCTCCTCAAGTAACACACCATTAAGAAAAGCAGACTTAACATCCATTTGAAAGACTTAAATGCAGCAAATGCCAAGAACAATCTTATTGCCTCTAATCTGGCAACTGGAGCATAAGTTTCATCATAGTCTATTCCCTCAGACTGTGAATAACCTTGTGCAACCAGTCTTGCCTTATTTCGAACAATAATATTGTTCTCATACATTTTATTTTTAAACACCCATTTGGTGCCTATAATCTTTCTCGTGTAAGGGTCTTTCCACTAGATCCCATACATTTTGTCTTTCAAACCGATGCAATTCTTCCCGCATGGCTGTTATCCGGTTTGGGTGCGATAATGCTTCCTCAATAGACTTGGGTTCAAGAAGCGATACATAACAACCGAAAAGACTTTCGAGTCTAGCATCATTCGTGTCGCACACTACTAGATGGGTCTCCTATAATCTGATCAGATGGATGATAACTTCTCATCCTTTTGCCTATATGAGGAGAAGGATCCTCATCTTGAGTCTCGAGGCAACTCATCCGACTCAACCTCGGTGACGTTCCCCCTTCATCGCCTAACCCTTGCCGATCGGTGATGTCAAAGGTGTCTGCATCAAGGAGTCGATCGGAAGTTGTTTTCGATTATCGATGGGAATTCTTCTTCATCGATTTGAATCAAGAGTAGGTAGATAAACGAGTTCTATGTTCGGTCTTGGATAATTCAATTTTATCTAGATATTCAGAAATTTGATTCACTTTATCTGGGAAGGAATACAACTCATCAAAAACAACATGAGGAGTTTCCTCCACACAAAGGGTTGTCTTGTTAAAAACTCTAAATGCTTTTGAAGTATTAGAATATCCCAAGAATATTCCATCAGCTGCTTTAGCATCAAAAGTTCTTAACTTAGATTTCCCATTGTTATGAATGAAACACTTACAACCAAAAGCTTTGAAGTATGAGATTCTTGGAATCTTACCCTTCCAAATCTCATAAGGAGTCTTACCCTTGTCTTTGACAACTAAGCACCTGCAGGTATAGCAAGTTTGTGTTGATGGCTTGACCCGAGAACCTATGAGGGGTATTATACTCGGCCAACATGCTCCCGGGCTGCTTCCTTCAAAGTTCTATTCCTTCTTTCAACCACTCCATTTTGTTGAGGAGTTCTTGCTGAAGATGTCTCATGAATAATTCCATACTCATTGAAGAAATTAGATAAACAAGAATTCAAAAAAAATTCTGTACCCTTATAACTCCTAATTTTAATAATATTAACTCCCTTTTCATTCTGAATTTGTCGAACAGATCGGGAATCTTGTTCATAGTCTCATTTTTCTTGAAAAGAAATATAACCCAAGTGTATCTAGAAAAACCATCTACTACAACAAGAGTATATTTCCTTCCACCTTTGGCGAGAGGTGTAACAGTCCAAACAAATCCGGATGAAGGAGTTGCAACACTCTTTCGGATGAGGAGGAGTTAATACTCTTAAATGAGTGTCTAGGCTGTTTACCTTTTTGACAAGCATCACATTTAAGATCAGTTGATAAAGTTTTTCAGGTAATCCCTTGACAAGGTTCTTCTTAGCTTGACTTACTAAGGGTCTTGAAATTCAGATGACTAAGCCTTTTATGCCATAGCCGGTGACATCTTCTCCACCCTTAGCCATCGAGACAAGTATCTTGGGACAACTATTAAAGTTGGCCACATAGACATTACCATGTCGAAGCCCGAGTTAATAGTACCTTATCCGAGGAATTATCCAAAATATCACATTTATCCCTTGAAAATTTTACAAGAAAACCTTTATCACAAAGGCGAGAAACAGATAATAGCAGATTATGTTTCAAACCTTCAACAAAATATACCTCGAGATACTGAATATCCTTGATAATCAAAGTACCTACACCTTTAGTCGACCACAATTATTATCACCAAATAAAACTCTTGGACCATCAATGCTTTGAAAATTTGATAACAACTTCTTGTTATGGGTCATATGTTGTGAACGACCTTTGTCAATGTACCATATTGAAGCTAAGATCTCTTCCTTAAGTGATGATCCTGTGAATCTGTAAAAGCAGATTAGTTTTGAGGTACCCTAGTGATCTTGGGTCCTTTTGGGTCAAGAATCACGTTAGGAATCCAAATAAACATCTCATCATGTAGACAATAAGTCGACTCAGATTTTCTACCAAATCTGTCTACAATTATATCATTTTTAAATGACAACTTGTTGTATTGATTGAGTAATTTTCCTAAATTTAGGAAATGTAGGATAGCATTTGCTCCTTCCATCAAAAGAATTATAATAAGAAAATCTTCTTATTTTGGTTCTTGAATTCCTTCTAGTCTCGATAGGAATTTTTCAAATTTGAATTCTTGGTTTTGATGGAAGATGTAGTCCTTATCTCGACTAGTTGGTTTCCATGGACCAATTTTAATATCTTTTGTTTGAACAGATGCTTTCACAAATTTCCTAGGTTTTTGAACATCGATTTATTGTTCCTATCATAACCAAGTCTGTCTTATCATGAGATTTTTGAGAAGTATTAAAAATATGATCTATTACTCGATTGTGAATTATTAAAGTGACTAATTTTGAAGACAAGCTTCTCATTGTCTTTCTTAATTAATTCATTTTCAAGACAGACTACTTCAAATTTATCTTTTAAAGTTTTCAGTTCATTTTCTAGCCTTTCGGGTAAGCTGGTGATGTACTAGCTTGATCGATGAAAACATTCCCCCTTGAATGTTTCCTCAGTCTCTAAGCTGTTCATCACCTGCTTGCCTTTATTTAGAATCTGAATCTGATCCTTTAAAATTAAATTCTCTGTCTCCAGCTGTTTATAAGTAGCTAAAGATGTCTTTAAATCTCTCAATAACTCATGAATAACAGTTTGATCATGATCGATGCGCATCGACAAGAATCATTATCTGAAGATGAATAGTAGATTACCTCATTAGCCATGAGACAGATTTCATCATCTGATCCAAAATCAGATGAGGATGATGAAGATGATGATGATTTCTTTGGCTCTTTTTCTTCAGCCAACAAAGCTCTTTGATCTGCAAATCTCCTGTCTCTTTTCTTCCGCTTTTCTTCCCTTTCTTTAGGAGTCAGTTGAGGACAGTCATAACTGAAATGTCCTGGCTTGTTGCATGTATAGCAAATGTCACTCCTATCTGATCTGGGACTGGAAGTATTTCTTCTGACAGGTGATCTGTGTCTTCTTGTTTGGCTCTTGTTTTTGTCATCATCTGAAGATTTATCTACCTTCCTATCTAATCTGGATCTTTGTCTATCTCTTCCTGCAAATCTCAATTTATTTCTCTTATACTTCATTCTCAATTTATCATACCTTTTTGTAAGTAAAGCCATCTGCTCTTTCAAAGATAGATCAGCTCCTACAGACTCTGTTGACACCTTGTCTTCTCTACTAACAAAGGCAACAGATTTGGATGAGGTGCTTGACTCCATCTCATCTTCCTCATCTTCTATCTGGATATCATATTCTAAAGCTTTAAGATGAGAAAATAAAGTATGGTGAGTAATAGGGGATAAATCTTGAGTTGCTTTAAGGATATTGGATTTTTCCCTCCATCTCTTGGTTAATGATCTCAGAATCTTGTTATTAATCTCCTTTTCTGAATAATTCTTTCCAAGATCAGCTGCTTTGTTGAGAAGATTGGTCAACCTCATATCAAACTCGATCCACTGAGACTCATTTTCTTTCATCTTGAATGTTTCAAATGTATGCAATCTTGGAGTAGTAGCTTGTTCTCCTTCACTTGGCCGAGATCCTTCACAAACATTAGCTAAGGTTTGCCACATTTCTTTGGCTGTTTTACATCTCTTAACCTTCTCTATCCAATCTTTACTCGAGTCTCTATGATTTTGTTCTAGCTACTTGGTCAAGATTGTGGACCTTCCTTTCATCATTAGTCAATTGAGAACTCTTCTTCTCTTGCCTAGTTCTTGATTCATTGTTTGTTTTCGCTCCAGTCTTTGGTGCCTCCATGGAAAAACTTTATAGGGCCTTCCTCAAGAACCTCTTCCATTCTATCATGAATGGCCTTTAGATGATTTTCCATCCTAAATTTCCAATAATCATACTCTTCAATTGAAAATTCAGGCAGATTTCTAGACTTATTACTTTTACCTGTTGACATGATGAAACAAATACAAGATACTCCACAAAAGCTTATTAGTAGCACTATTAGAAATGAAAGAAAATGAAGAAAATCAAGATAATTCCAGAATATTGATCAAGACCTAAAATCAATATCAGAACAGCTTAACACTGCTCTGATACCACTTGTTGGTCCCGGAAAGTTGAGTTGATGAAAACCTTGAGTAAGCTTTCTAGAACAAAATCTAGAAAGGGGGGGTTTGAATAGATTTTGTAGATTTTTCAAATCTTTCAAAACCAATTCAAAATATCAGATTAAGCACAGCGGATTATGAAAGAATTCTCAACTTTTTATAAGATCAAAAGCAAGGTTGATATTCTGATTTTAGTTAAGATTCTGAATTTAAATCTTGATGTAATACAATTTGTAAATCAAACAGAAACTAAAGAAAGCAAGAAATAACACCAGGATTTATAGTGGTTCGGATTTTAAGAATCCTACATCCACTCTCCTTCTTCAATTTGAAGAAGGGACTCTGCTTACTGCTTACTTTCTCACTTCCAGCTTACAACTTACAACTTGTACAATTCTTCAAACCTTCAATCTCCTAGACTCTTCTTCTAGAAATCTAACTATTACAGTGTGTATTGGATTTTGAAGATTACAGGAAAAGTGTTCTAAAAAACACTTAAAACTTTTTAGAAACTCACTAGAAATACTTGTGAAAAGATTGTGAATGAAATCTGAGAAGTGAATCGTGTAAATTGAATATGCATAAGTGTTGTATATAAGAATGAAAAACCTAGACCTATATATAAGTCTGAGAAGACAGTTAGTTTGTTAGTTAGTTCTAACAAACTTGAAACTGCTTAACAAACTTAATCTTGAAAACTGCTTAAGACCTTCGCTGATTCTTTCTACTCGTCTGCAGCTGACTTGGTGAAGATTAACCTTTCTTATTCTACTCAGCTTATCTTGACCTCGTCTGAGCTCTTTATATTTGTCTCCTGCAGATGATTAAGATTGAGGTTGTCTCCAGATAACTTGTCATTCCTCGTCTCCAGCCGACTTGAACTAATCTTGACCTAGTCTGATCAGCTTCGTACTAAAACTTAGTCTTCAGTACTTTATCATAGTCTGCTCATCTGGAACAGTCTTTTAACTCATCAAAACAATCTTGATCTAACAAGTCATATTGACCTTATCTGACATGATAATTACTTATCTGACATTCGGTAAATCAGACTAGGGCACAATAGTCAGCTGATTTCTTGAGAAACAGATGACTATCTGCACCCTATCTGATCTACCTCAAGTTACTAATGGTTTTCTTCAAGTCTATGTCTTTGCAGGAATAGGTCACAGATCATATTGATAACTCAGACTGTTTCACCTCATCTATCATAAACCTTCTTATCCAGACACCTTTGCCTCTGAATAATCTCCATATATTGTGTTTTTTTATAAAACTCTTATCGGATTGATTGGTTGGAAAACCTAACTTTAGAAAATTAAATCTGAGCCTGCTTATTTAAAATAAAATCATTTTTTCCCTTTAAGTTTGCCAAAAGATAAAACTAGGCTATTTTATAATCAGACGAGTTACTTTATCAGATGACTTTATAAACCCATCTGTTTTCGAAAACCCTTATATGAAGTAAGATAACCGTAGGCTGACGTCAGGCATACTTATTTCTCTGCATAAAGTAACCTACATCTGTCAAATTAACAGTGTATAAAGTAACTATTTACGCATTCCAAAGGCAAGTCGCCTACACGCGCTGAATCCCAATCGTTTATCCAAATTTTTAACCGTTGATTCAGCACAGTAAATCTTTTTAAATAAACGGCTTAGATTAAATCAGATTTTCTAAAAAGCGGTTTCTCTTTCCAATTTTCCCTCCTATAAATACATCTTCTTCTCCATCAAAACTTTTTCACTTTCAGAAAACTATACTTATACTCTGAAATTTTTTTTTCCAAAACTCTTAGCCAAATTTTTCTATGAGCCATACCCAAAAACGATTAGGAGTAACCTCAACAATGGTGGAAGTACACACTGAGACTTATAATAAAAAGTTCAAGTCGGAGATGTGATTTGAGTGAATTGATACATGTTTTTAGGACCTATTTTAGTGCAAAAAGTGAGCTAAAGTGTGATTTTTGTGCCTAAATGTAAAAAGTATCAATCTTTTACCTAAAAAGTATTACTTTGTGAGATTTTGAGGTTTTTCGTCCGTTTTGCAGGTAAATCGGTGGAATTTTACCAAACCGAGAGTACCGTTATTCTTAGAATAAAGAGACGAACATATCGGATGAAAACGGGGGTCGGGCCCGAAGCCCTTCTAGATAAAATTGCCCTGGTCTCGAGCACAGGTCGAGGGGACATGGACCTCGACTCGAGGGTCAGGCTGGAGGGAAAGGATTTTCAAAATTGCAGGAATCTCGACTCGAGGGAGGAGCCTCGAGTCGAGGGATGGAAAATTGGCAGGATCCTCGAGTCGAGGGCTGAGCCTCGGCAGGAGATATTTTGAAGAAGCGTGTTAGCGACTCTTAGGCCTCGACTCGAGGGCTTGAAGCTCGAGTCGAGGAGTGCTCAAAATCGAAAATGTCAGTTTTAAAGCCATTTGAAGCCAAAATAGATCATAACTTGATTCTAGCAGTTTAGAGCAGTTTCCAGGAGATTCCTTAGACGAATTTTGCACTTTGTAGCTTGATTTCATTTGCAATTGCCATAGATTGTTAGAATTAGATTAGATTCTACTATTAGTCCATTAGATTAGCATTTTGATTGATTGTAATTGAAGATTCCAGCTGTGATTTGGGAGTAGAGGAGTTGAATTGAAGCATTGTAAAAGATTAATCATTCCTATTTTTGTCTATTGAAGTTCAATTGGTGATGTTCTTACCCTTTGCTCTCTTTAATTCATTGCTTGTGTTGATTAGATTGATAATTGCTTTCTTAGATTTTCTACCCATGGCTTTTGCTTGTAGCACCATGGGCTAATAGCTTTGTGCTTGGGATAATTGAAATTAGGGATGAAGTGATTGCCTCATGCTATGATTTTGGATAATTGTGATCAATTGAATTAGCTTGCTTCCTAATTGTGATTCTTAATTGTGCTTCATGAAAAATTGTCTCTTTTGATTAATGGTTGATCACCCTAGCAATAGGCGAGAGTTGAGCTAACGTGATTAGGTGTTAATCGGGTTTCAATTTTGCATGATTGTATGAATTGGGGACTTCTACATTGAGAGATGGGAAGAACTAAGGATACTCACATTAGGCATTGTGATATTAATGGAGTGATTAATTTCATGATGGTTTATGCTTTCTAATTTGATTGATTTGCATTTGGATACAATCATAGCTTGTTAATCATGGATTCCTTGATGGAGAATATCCCTTGCACCCAAATCCCCCATTGATTTTAGTGTATTTGATCTTGCATATTAGGTGTTTGATATATTGTTTGCATAATCTTGCCATTTAATTTCTTGAATTTTGTAGAGATTTTAGTCCTAAAACTTGTTGCAACTTTAGCCATCTAGAACTCTTATCCTTGAATTTCGTTTGCATACTTTCTCCCTTGGGTTCGATATTTTGCGATTGGTCTTAAAAGTTCTTGCCCTATACACTCCAATCAAATGGCGCTGTTGCCAGGGATTCGGTATCTCATGTTGAAAAAGGATGCTAAGCCTAGGTTGATTCGTTGGATATTATTGTTGCAAGAATTTGACATGGAGATAGTAGATAAGAAAGGTAGTGAAAATGTCATAGCGGATCACCTTTCTAGACTTGAAGGAGTAGAAGAGACGGAAAGGGATGTCAAGGAAGTTGAAGAGACCTTTCCCGATGAGGGATTGCTAAGTATTGAAGAAGTAATGAGTGTGGTAAAGGAAGGGGATGTTCCATGGTTTGCCGATTATGCGAACTTCTTAGCAAGTGGAGAATTGCCACCGGAGATGAATCCCTTTGAAAGGAAGGTTTTTTACAACCGGGTCAAACATTTCATATGGGACGATCTATACCTCTTCAAAGTGGGGGTGGACGGAGTACTTCGGAGGTGTGTGACGAGAAAGGAAGGGGAGGAAATCATGAAACATTGCCACTCTTTACCGTGTGGAGGCCATTATAGCACTTCCAAGACCGTGAGGAAGATTTTATTGGCGGGATTCTATTGGCCAACCATCTTCAAGGATTGCGAGAGATTCATCAAGGAATATGACAAGTGCCAACGGATAGGAAACCTTAACAAGAGGGATGAGATGCCATTGAGCAACATCTTAGAAGTGGAAATTTTTTATGTATGGGGAGTTGACTTCATGGGGCCATTTCCACCGTCGGAGGGGTATCAATATATCCTCGTAGGGGTTGACTATGTTTCTAAATGGATAGAAGCCATTCCGACCAAAAGCAATGATTCCAAAGTGGTTATAGCATTCTTGAAAAGGATCTTTACACGGTTTGGGGTTCCAAGGATTTTGATAAGTGACGGTGGTAGCCACTTTATTAACAAGGCCACGGAGAAGCTTTTGTTAAGGTATGATGTTAAACACAAGGTTGCTACTCCTTACCACCCGCAAACGAATGGCTTAGCCGAGGTGTCTAACCACTTGATCAAAGGTATCTTGGAGAAGACGGTGAAGTCAAGTAGAAAGGATTGGGCAACAAAGCTTGATGACACGTTATAGGCGTATCGAACCGCCTTTAAGACGCCTCTTGACATGTCACTTATCAATTAGTGTATGGAAAGGCTTGTCATCTTCCGGTGGAGTTAGAGTATAAAGCATTTTGGGCTCTAAAAAAGTTAAATTTTGATGAAGAGCTTGTGGGAGAGAAGAGGGCTCTACAATTGCATGAGTTGAACGAGTTTAGGATGAAAGCTTATGAGAGTTCAAAGATTTTCAAGGAAAAGACCAAGAAGTGGCATGATGCAAGGCTTAAAATGAAGGAGTTCAAAGAAGGAGATCAAGTGCTACTATTCAACTCAAGGTTGAAGCTTTTTCCCGATAAACTCAAATCGAGATGGAGTGGACCTTTTCGTGTTGTGAAGGTTTTTCCGAATGGATACTTTGAGGTGATGAATGACAAGGATGAGAGGTTTATAGTGAATGGACATCGGTTGAAGCTTTATCATGTTCACTCACAAAAAGAGGTTTTGGATGCTCTTGATCTTAAGGATATGCCCTATTTAGGTAGTGAAAGGGAAGTGTGAACTCTTAGAGTTCCGTCCGGCAAAGGACGTTAAACCTAGCGCTAGATGGGAGGCAACCCATTCTTTGTTCTTTGTTGTCTTTGTTGTTTTTGTTGTTTTGTGTGTTGCTTTGAATAATGTGGGTTTTTTGTGATCCTTGTAGGTGTGATAAATTGCTAGGAATTGAGGAGCTCTAGGATGCTTAAAGGAAGATGAAGATTGAAGACTTATGGGTAAAACACTTCCTTTCAAACTTAGATTTGTCTAAGTTTGGGGGAGGTATTTGTTTGATTGTACTCTTTATTGTGATGATTGTACTTTTGATTAACTTGATGATGTGATGATTTTGATGTTTTGGATTGTTGATGATTTTATTGATGTTATGATTCTCTTGATTATATTTGAGCTTATTATCTATTGATGATTGTGATTTGATGATCCTTTGAATTCCTTATCCCTATGATTCTATATTCTTTGATTTATCTTGAGCTTAATTGTGGATTCATTGATATATCTTTGAGTATTATTCATGTGGTAGTGAGTATGCTTGGATTTATGTACATGAGCACTTGAGTTTGATTTGCAAGACTTATTGGATTTTGATTTGATCATGAGTAGATTTGTAGTTTTGAAGCGAACTTTCTTGATTTATTGTGTGAAGATGAATGTGATTGATGATGCTTAATTCATTGCTCAATTGAAGCCCGTGAGCTTTTGTGCCTTAATAATCGTACATCTTATACGGTTGATTGATTTCTTGTGAGTGCATCATTCATGATTTGTATGCTAGAATTTGCCACTAGACTTGTTGATATTGATCTTTGTGTGATGTCTTGAAAGTGATAAGAGGCCATGTTTGGAATGTTTAGTCACTTTGCCAAATATTTTCCTACCAAATACATTTGATTTCCTTAGTAACCATGTTGAGCCTTATGATCCTTATTCTTTGGCAAGCCAAGTGAAATTGAAACCATTTAGCCTATTTTTATAAGCCTTTCTTGTCCTATATTTAGTTGAGCTTGAATGTTGGCTAATGATGGTGATTTGATTGCTAAGTATGGGAAAATGATGAGCTAAGTGATGAATATTGAAAGAAGAAAAGCAAGGTTGGGAAAAAGATTGAATTGTGAAAAAGTGACAATGAAGTGAAAAGAAAAAGTCAATTTGTGAGCTTAAAAAGAGAAAACTCAAGTGAATGGTGGATTGATCATTGAAGTTTAAAAGAAAGAGTGTTACTTGATGAAAAGTGAAGAGATGTGCATTTGTATTGATTAGCTTACATTCAAGTCTCTACTACTTAGTCACTCTTATCCAAAAACATCTCACCTTTCCAAAGAGCCTACATTACAACCTAGAAGAAAGACCTCTTTGATTCTTGATTGATCACAATTGATTTTGATTGAGATTAAGTCTTTTGGCAAGCATATGGTGTGCAAGTGCATGAATTTGATGATTGAGTGCTTTATACTGTTATACACTTGAGTGAAGAGTGAAACACTCCATGGAAGGAGCAATGTGTTAAGTGTTTGATTGAGCATTTATTTGAGCATGATCTATCTTGATGGCTAGTGGATAGTTGCATTGATACAAGTGTTCATGAGTTCGATTGTCTTTTATTTCGTCTATGGTGCCATGTGACATAATTGCAATCAATTCACTCCTTTGTTCTTAGTTTCTACGTTGCTCGAGGACGAGCAACAATTCAAGTTTTGGGGTATTATTGGAGTGAATTGATGCATGTTTTTAGGGCCTATTTTAGTGCAAAAAGTGAGCTAAAGTGTGATTTTTGTGCCTAAATGTGAAAAGTATCACTCTTTTGCCTAAAAAGTATTACTTTGTGAGATTTTGAGATTTTTCGTCCGTTTTGCAGGTAAATCGGTGGAATTTTGCCAAACCGAGAGTAACGTTATTCTTAGAATGAAGAGACGAACATATCGGATGAAAATGGGGGTCGGGCCCGAAGCCCTTCTCGATAAAATTGCCCTGGTCTCGAGCACAGGTCGAGGGGACATGGACCTCGACTCGAGGGTCAGGCTGGAGGAAAAGGATTTTCAAAATTGCGGGAATTTTGACTCGAGGGAGGAGCCTCGAGTCGAGGGATGGAAAATTGGCAGGATCCTCGAGTCGAGGGTTGAGCCTCGACTCGAGGCAGGAGATATTTTGAAGAAGCGTGTCAGCGACTCTTAGACCTCGACTCGAGGGCCTGAAGCTCGAGTCGAGGAGTGCCCAAAATCGAAAATGTCAGTTTTAAAACCATTTGAATCCAAAACAGAGCATAACTTGATTCTAGCAGTTTAGAGCAGTTTCCAGGAGGTTCCTTAGACGAATTTTGCACTTTGTAGCTTGATTTCATTTGTAATTGCCATAGATTGTTAGAATTAGATTAGATTCTACTATTAGTCCATTAGATTAACATTTTGATTGATTGTAATTGAAGATTCCAGCTGTGATTTAGGAGTAGAGGAGTTGAATTGAAGCATTGTAGAAGATTAATCATTCATATTTTTGTCTATTGAAGTTCAATTGGTGATGTTCTTACCCTTTGCTCTCTTTAATTCATTGCTTGTGTTGATTAGATTGATAATTGCTTTCTTAGATTTTCTACCCATGGCTTTTGCTTGTAGCACCATGGGCTAATAGCTTTGTGGTTGGGATAATTGAAATTAGGGATGAAGTGATTGCCTCATGCTATGATTGTGGATAATTGTGATCAATTGAATTAGGTTGCTTCCTAATTGTGATTCTTAATTGTGCTTCATGAAAACTTGTCTCTTTTGATTAATGGTTGATCACCCTAGCAATAGGCAAGAGTTGAGCTAACGTGATTAGGTGTTAATTGGGTTTCAATTTTGCATGATTGTATGAATTTAGGACTTCTACATTGAGAGATGGGAAGAACTAAGGATACTCACATTAGGCATTGTGATATTAATGGAGTGATTAATTTCATGATGGTTTATGCTTTCTAATTTGATTGATTTGCATTTGGATACAATCATAGCTTGTTAATCATGGATTCCTTGATGGAGATTATCCCTTGCACCCAAATCCCCCATTGATTTTAGTGTATGTTGGGTCCCTTTAGAATGAGTTTAAACACAAAATCAAGATACCCTCTAGTGATAATCTAGAAGGGGGGGGGATGAATAGATTATCAAAAAAACTTTTGCAAGCTTAGATGATCTATCAACTTCAAAATCAGTTTTACAGCGGAAACAGTTTTTGTTTATACTCAATTCAAATAGGATCTAAAGCTTTGTCAGATATCGAATTTTGTGATCAAGAAACAATTAATGAAAGCAAGTAAAGAACGAAAAGTAAACAACACCAGATTTATAGTGGTTCGGATCAAACGATCCTACGTCCACTCTCCTTCTTCAACTTGAAGAAGGGACTCTTCTTACTTCCTTCCTTCTTGCTTACTTTCTTGCTTTCTTCTTTTACAGTGTTCTTCTTCAGCCTTACAATTATGATACTATCTCTAATTGGCTTTTTGAAGATGTACAAAGAAAATGGTGTTCTATAAACACCAGAAAATGAATGAACACCAAGTGTTCGTGTGTATACAAATGATATTGAAAAGAGCTTTGAATTCTCAGATTTTTCAAATGCTAAGTTTCTGGATTGCGAAGTTTCTCTCGTATATGAAATTCTGAATCTCTGAACCTATTTATAGATCTTCTGTAGATGACGGTTATAACTTCCTTGTTCTTGTTTGTTGATGGTTGTAACTGATTAACTAATTCTTGAAACCGCTTCTTGTTTGGTTGTAACTGATTCTTGAATTTGACTAACTCTTCTAGCTTGTAGGATTCTTCACCCTGTCTGATTCTTTACCTTGTCTGATTCTCTACTCTGTCTGATTCTTTCATTGTCTTGAATCTCTATCTGATCTTCTACCTCGTCTGGTTCTGTCATCGTCTGTTTTCTGTTCTTGTCTCTATCTGACTTCCTTTGAATTATCCCTATCTTATTTTTCTATACTTAGTCTATTTAGAGTTTTTATTACATCAGCTGACTATACATTGTCTCCAGCTGGTCATCCTAGAGTTTTTATTACATCAGCTGATTATACATTGTCTTCAGCTGGTCATCTTAATTTACACTTTAACTCATCAAAACTAAGTACATTTTATCCCAACAATTTCCCCCTTTTTGATGATGTTAAAACATGGCTCAAGAAAAGAGAAATGTTAGTAATCTCAAAGATACGGAAATACACTTAAGACACTTAGTCAGATCATTGAAGCACATAGTTTTATTAACAGATGATGATAAGATTATGAAGTAGATAATCAGAGTAATACACAACTCATATACTCAGAGAACTTTGTTCATAAAAACAAATGATCAGTTATTCAAAGAGCTTTGTTCAATCAGCTTATGAGTAATAAATCAGATGATTAGCAAAAGAGTTTTAGTCAAGTTATGTTATAAGAAATGATTAGTTACCCAGATAAGTTTCAAGGAAATTTAAAGAATAATCAACAGATTATGAGAGTAGATCAAAAGTTTTATTCACAGAATTCCATTACTTCAGCTTCATGCAAATTCAGATAAGATTCAGATAAGATAAGAACAGAAAAGATCACCTATTCTCTTCTGGAACCTTGAGCCAGTCAAAGACTCGCTTTTTTAAAGAAATTGTTTCACCTCCCTCTGCAAGATCAGCTGTGGCTTCGGCTTTAATGATAAGCTGCTTGATCTTCTCTAGATCCAGATGACCATCAGCTGTTAGAGGAGGTTCCATCTGAGAGTAAGCTGGTGCAACCACATCTGAGTTGAATTCATTGTGAGCAAGGTTGACTAGATATTGATACATCTGAGGGTCCTTTTCTTCCAGCCAATTATGAAAAGCTTCATTCTCATCGAGTCCTCATTTGATGGCTTTGCAGACATGGAACTGGAAGATCCAGTCCACTTCATATGGCCTCCACTTTGCCTGATCTACCATTAGTAGAACTTCCTTGGGAACTACCTCACTTCGATGATATGGCCTTAGAACTTCTTCCCCTTGCTCATCTGTTATCTTCTGAACCCATCTCCTCAGTGAGCGGTCATAGAATTTTCCTGCAGCCTTCTCCTGCTCTCTCCTCTTCTTTGCATCCCTTCGCTTGTATTTCTCCTTCTCCTCTCTCTTCCTTTTCTTGATCTTCTCTTCCTCGTCTATCTCAACTTGAGTTTTCCTAGGAATTTGAGTTGTTTGAGCTGTTCTAGATGATCCAGAAGGAGAGGTGATTTGAGCAGGATCTTGCACAGGAGCTTTTCTCGTACTGGGTTTAACTCTTGTCTTCTACAAGACTTTCTCTGTCATGTCCTCATCTTTCCTCCTTTCCTCTTCAGCTTTCAGCAGCTCTTCAGATAGCTCCTCCAACTTCATGTTCAGGGTAATGATCTTATCATCTTGCTCGTCTATTCTTTTCTTGAGCACACTATCTTCCCCCTTTTTAGCATCAGCAAATCAGGTATTGCAGATAGTGGCTACTTGTTCAATTTGTCCTACGAGTTCTTCTCACACATGCCCTGTCTTTTGATCAAGCTGGTCATATCTCTTCTTTTGTCCGACCTCAGCTTTTCTGAACTCATCATCCATGAATTTCTTAATGATCGTCGTCTGCCTATCCTTCTCCATTGCCATCTGCATTTTTAGGACTTGATGAAATGATGCCTCCTTGGCTTTCCAGGCTTCTCTTACTTGTTCCTCAACTGAGTCTTTGATTTCGGTATAGGCAGAGCGAACGTACTGTTTGACCCACTCATCCTGAGAGTTCATCTCCTTAGCAACTGTCGTCTTAACTGCAGCCATCTGTTCCTCATGTCTGATCATAGAAAAATATAGATCAATCTTGGTTTTTTCTTGAATTGCAGCTTCTATATTTTCCTTGATTGAAGAAGTTATCATCTCTGGAACAAGCTGTAGAGCATTCAGACTAGCTCTTTTGATGTTCAACACCTCCTCCTTCAGCGTGTTGAAATCAGATACAGACACAAAAGCTGAGGGTCCAGCCACATCTTCAGATGGAGAAGATTGAGTTAGATCCACCAGCTGTACCTCAGACAACTGCTCTGTTCGTGCCTCCCCAGCTGTATCCAACTCAGCTGGCTCATCGGCAGCTCCACCATGTGCCATCTCCGGCTCAATTTCAGTGTCATCTCCGCCCAAGACTGGCTCAGCTTCCATTCCTTCTCCAGCTAACTCCGGCTCCACCTGCCTTTCTTCCTCCGCCTTTTTCTGAGCCTCTTCAGTAGCTGGCATGTCTACGAAATATACCCTGTGAAGGATATAATCGAAGAACATGCTCTCAGTTAAAATATCCGTAAAGGATTTGAGCTTGACTCTTTTCAGCACTTCTTTCTCCCATATTGATAGGTTGTTCCCACCAACCTCAGCTATGAGGATAGCTGTCTCCTCAAAGCCTCTGGTCCTTAACCTCCATAGGAGCCATACATCAACTAGCTCTTCCAACAACTTGGGTTCATTTTGAAGGTTGTGTTCTTTGTGGAGTATGAACTTCTTCCCTATAACTCTTAAGGACTCTTCTGTTGGTCCCATAACTCCATTGGGGTTTGGAAGTAAGGAATAGAGATTAGGTTCTGTTTGGGATGAGGAAAGAAAAGAAAATGGGTCAGATGAGGGTTGGGATTGGGTTGGACTTGGACTTTTGGAAGTAGACCGGTTTAGAGGCTCAGATGCAGCGGCCTTGTCTGCCCCTTCATCGCCAGGGTGAGATGATGTGGGTTGGGTGTCGTCAGCCTCAGATGAGGAAGACGATGATGTGGTGGATTGCGGTTGCTCAGCTTCTTCAGCCTCGTCTCCAGATGAGACTTCAACCGTCTCCTCTTGCCCCGATTTTCCAGCCGCGACACTTCCCCCTTGGGAAGCTGTCATCTCCTCCTCTTCCTCTTCAACCTCAGCCTCAGTTTCCTCCTCCTCAGATGAGGGTTCATCGGCAAATACTGTCTCCATTTTCTTCTTTCCCTTGGCCTTAGAAGCCTTCTTCTTAGGTGATGGAGGTGGGGTGTCTCCTTCTGAGTCTGTTGGCCCAAAGGGTTTCTCATCCTTGATGAGCAGACCCTTCTGCTTTGTGAACTTTTTCACCCCCGTCTGCCAATCAAGCTTGTCTGTCCCAATCTTGTGTTCAAGTATGATGGTGATTTTTGCCATCATACTTGTTATCTTGGTCAGCGACCATCTTATCAGCTCCTTCGACACCTCTGTCTTTACAAACTTCTTTCTTTCCTCCATCATTCGAGAGTACACTGTCTGAGCCCAATTAATATCAGCTCCGTCTATGATGGCCCTCAGACAGCATATCCTGGGCTTAGTCAATCCATCGTGACTCTGCTGCTCTCCCAGTATACACTTCGTCAAAATGAGCATCAGAAGTCTATATTTTCTCCTCAACATCCCCTTTTTCAAATTTGCGGTTTTATTTTTCTGGGGTCTCCTTGCCATCATTCTATAACTTTCTAAATACTCCTCTGCTTTATATACAAATGGATTTCCACCGGTGGTACTTAGGCCAAAAATATCTCCAATATCAGCAATGGACACATGAATTTTTCTGCTTTTTCCCAAAGTTCTAATACTTGTTTCTAACCCAATGTCTGTGGCTTTGGCTCTGGTCAAGAATTCCGCAGCAAGATCATCAAGAGTTTTGGATTTTGAAGGTTTCAGAGAACAGTATTGCCTTAAACCTCTTGACTCTAGTAACTCCAGAATTTCTCTTGTTTCAAGGTCCGTGTAGATTCCCCATTCTACATACATTTCCGACTTTGTTCGATCCCTGATAGAGGTAAGATCATACTTATATTTGATTCTGGTTTTTGAAGAATCCGCCATTGAAACAGTTTTGAAGGTTTTGAGAGGGAAAATGATTTTTGAGTGAAAAAAATGAATAGGTAATTATGTGCGTAAGTTATTATGCACACGATCTCCTATTTATACGGAAAGATTTAATAATAAACTAATCAAAACTAATAATGACTGCAAAAGTGTAGATTTTGGCTTTCGTGCCAGCATTTAATGCAATTATGCGGATTTATTTTGAAAAGTGCACGAATAAAATTAAATATGTCGCGCGTGAACTGTTGACGATTCATATTTCAGAAACCGCCTCCAATTTATGCGCGTGAATGTCACTCAGCGTATTTCAAAGCTTTATTTGATAAAATTTCGAGTCCGATAGTAACTTCTCTGACAAGAAGTAACTTGATTTGTAAAATCTTTTTAGTTAATTGGAGAGATAAACTGAAATATTATCTCTTTTTATTTTTCAAATGTACCTTTTAAAAAAAATTTTAAAACAAATTTCAAGAAGGACTTTTGAGTGAATTCAATTTTCGAATAATTAATTAATTATGAAATTAAATTCACATATTAATTATGTGATTTAATAAACATAATTTTTAATAAGATATTAAAGAAACTCCCTATTAAATTGACCGTGTCTGATTTGAACATCGTCTGTTTCTTCTTGTAAATTTCAAATTATCAGCTAACTTCAGAATTTCCTGAAACCAAATACTTGAGCGAACTTATTAGTATCTTCTAAAGTAATTCAGACAAGGTACTCATACTCATCTGTCTTGTGATCGATCAGCTGACTATGATGTATTTGTCTGGATTACTCCATGTTTAGACAAATAAATATCAAGTTAGTTTAAATCAATAGATGAATCCTTGATTCTTGATCTCTTAGAAGAAATCAATGATATCAGCTCTATGATTATCCATATGATTTTTAACACATCTAATATTATTTTCCAAACATTATAACATAAGCGAGAGAGACAAAATAGAATATAACAGATAGGGTTATATATCAGCTGGATTATAATTCAGCTGAGGTAGCATCTAATAATCCTAATTCTAAAGAAAGATCTTTGAACCTTGTCTCTGCCAGAGGTTTTGTTAATAAGTCTGCCCTTTGATAATTAGTCAGGATTTTCTCAAGTCTGATATTGCCTTTTTCCACATGATCTCGAATGAAATGATGACGAATGTCAACATGTTTGCACCTGGTATGTAAGATCAGGTTTCGGGTAATAGCTATGGCACTATTACTATCACAAAAGATTGGTACATCTTTGGTGATAATGTTATAGTCCCTTAGCTGTTGACTGATCCAGATTAGCTGTGAACAACAACTCCCAGCTGCCATGTACTCAGCTTCAGTGGTAGAAGTAGCTACAGAGGTTTGTTTCTTAGACAACCATGAAATCAGCTTACTTCCCGAAATTGGCAAGTTCCGGATGTAGACTTCCTATCTATCTTACACCCACCAAAATCTGAATACGAGTATCCCGACAACTCAAAGTTATCGTCATTTGG
Organism: Paraleonurus japonicus; assembly: GCA_030762865.1. Classification (NCBI taxonomy): domain Eukaryota; kingdom Viridiplantae; phylum Streptophyta; class Magnoliopsida; order Lamiales; family Lamiaceae; genus Paraleonurus; species Paraleonurus japonicus. Next base: position 17,100,791 of record CM061059.1, read on the forward strand.
ATACCACATGACCCTACATAGATTGTACCTTTCAAATATTTTAGAATCTTCTTTGCTGGCTTCAAGATGACTCTTCTTAGGTTTAGCTTGAAAACGTGCACATACACCCACTACAAAAGAAATGTCAGGTCTACTAGCAGTTAAGTATAAAAGAGAGCCAATTAAACCTCTATACTGCGTCTGATCGGTGTCTTCTCCTTTCTCATCTAGATCCATTGAAAAATTTGTCATCATAGGGATTTTTGCTTTCTCGGTGGTACCTATTCCAAATTTTTCAATAAGATCTTTGGTGTATTTTGCTTGACTTATGAAAATTCCTTTCTTTGTCTGCTTAATTTGTAGTCCAAGAAAGTATGTCATCTCTCCCATCATGGACATTTCAAATCTGTTCTTCATAAGATGACTAAATTCTTCACACAAAATAAGATTAGTTGATCCAAAAATAATATCATCAACATATATTTGAACTAACAAAAGACCTTTATCAGATTCTTTCCTAAATAAAGTTCTATCTATTTTACCTTTTACAAAACCATTTTGAATTAAATACTCAGATAATGTATCATACCATGCTCTAGGGGCCTGTTTAAGTCCATATAGAGCTTTCCTCCCTATAGACCTTGTCTCCTTTGACAAAGCCTGGAGGTTGTTCTACATAGACCTCTTCGGCTATGACTCCGTTTAGAAATGCAGATTTCACATCCATTTGGAACACAGTAAATCTTTTATAAGCAGCATAAGCTAAGAACAATCTTATGGCTTCAAGACGAGCAACTGGTGCAAAGGTTTCATCATAATCAATTCCCTCAGATTGTGAATAACCTTGTGCAACCAATCTAGCCTTATTTCTTACCACAATATTGTTCTCATCTTTCTTGTTTTTGAAAACCCATTTTGTTCCAATAACTTTTTGATGATGAGGTCTTTCAACAAGCTCCCATACATCTTGTCTTTGAAATTGATTTAATTCTTCTTGCATTGCATTTATCCAATTGGAGTCTGTTAGAGCTTCAGTAATAGGTTTAGGTTCGAGTAATGATACATAACAACTAAAATGCAGTCTTGGTTTATCTCGTGTCCTTGTCTGGACTCGAATCTAAACTTCCGATTATCATTTGCTTTGGATGATAAGTCAATACTCGTTTACCTTTATCTTTTACTAGGTATAAATTCTTATCTCGAGATATTTTCATCAATTGGTTACGTATTACCTTCAGGAGTATCTTCTAGTCCATCGGTATTGTAGTCGTCGATCGGATGATATGGAAGAACTCTCGGCTTCCTTATCTTTATTCTGTCGATGTGTCCTCCTCATCCGATTCGACTCAGTAAGTAGAACTTGACTGATTTCTTGATATTTAATCTGTTAAGATCTTCATCTATCTTGGTGACATCATCTGTGCTTTCAGACTTAGAAATTTCGTCAAAAACAACATGTGGTGTTTCTTCCACACATAATGTAATCTTATTAAAAACTCTATATGCTTTGGATACAGATGAGTATCCTAAGAATATCCCTTCTGCAATCTTAGCATCAAAAGTTCTTAATTTAGATTTTCCATTATTATGGATGAAACACTTACAACCAAATATATGAAAGTATGAAATTTTTGGTATTCTACCCTTCCATATTTCATAACGAGTTTTGCATTTGTCTTTCACAATTAAACACCTATTTTGAACAAAACATGCAGTATTAATGGTTTCTGCCCAAAACCTGTGTGGAGTGTCATACTCAGATAACATCGTCCTTGCAGCTTCTTTCAAGGTTCTGTTTCTCCTTTCTACCACTCTATTTTGCTGGGGTGTTCTTGCAGATGATGTTTCATGTGCTATACCATTCTCAGTACAATAGTTAGTAACAAAGGAGTTTAGAAACTCAGTACCTTTATCACTTCTAATCTTGACAATATTTAGTCCTTTTTCATTTTGAATTCTTTTAAGAAATTCTGGAATTTTTGTTACAGTCTCATTCTTTTTGTACAAGAAAATAACCCAAGTGAATCTAGAAAAATCATCTACAATCACTAAAGTATACTTTCTTCCACTAAAACATAGAGGTGTAACTGGACCAAAAAGTTCCATGTGTAAAAGTTCCAAAATCCTTTCAGAAACAGGACCATTTATTGCTTTGAAAGAAGTTTTGGTCTGTTTTCCTTTTTGACAAGCATCACAAATATGATTTTTAGAAAATATTTTATCTGGAAGTCCTTTGACTAAAGATTTTCTTGCTATTTTGTTAAGAGTTTTGAAATTTAAATGACTAAGACGTTTGTGCCATAGCCAACTTAAATCCTCTGAACTCTTAGCAATAAGACAAGTATCCTTAGGGCAACTCTTGAAATTTGCAACATAGATATTACCTTGTCTGACTCCAGTAAGTAAAATATTTTCGTTTAAACCATCCAAAATATAACATGCATCATGAGTGAATTTTACACAATACCCTTTGTCACAAAATTGAGATACAGACAGTAAGTTATGTTTCAAACCTTCCACAAAATAAACTTCATTAACCTGGACATCTCCAATCATTAGAGTTCCAACTCCTTTGGTTAGACCAAAATTGTTATCACCGAACATTACCCGAGGTCCATCTATCGTCTGATAGTTAGAAAGAAGTCTTTTCTCATAAGTCATATGCTTAGAATATCCACTGTCTATATACCAGATGACTTCAAGAAAATCTTCTCGTTCAACTATCTCCTTATTTCCCTGCAATCACAAATTAATTCTTAGGTACCCTTTGTGTATTGGGTCCTTTCTCGTCAAGTTGATACTTAGGTATCCAGATAAACACATCCAAGTTTTTCAGAACCAATGATTGAATTTTGCAACCATATCTATCTACTAATATTAGACTATCTAGATCAATTTTATTTAATTGATCTCTAGTGATTGTCTTATATCTTGGAAAGAATGGATACGACTTGCTTCTTCCATCAAAACCATTATACTTTGGAAATAACTTTGATTTAGTCTTTAGATTTCTTTTGGAAACATTTCTCCTCATCTGTATTTTCTCTTTAGATATATCAGATGAGGTGATTTGCTCCTTAGATTTCTTTAGACTAAGTTCTGTCTTTTCCATAGTCTTAGTGGCTTTGACAAAAACTCTTGGTTTGATAGGATCATTTTTCGTGTTCCTATCAAAACCCAATCCAGTCTTATCACTAGGCTTCTGAGAAGTACTGAAGATGTTATCAATTGTAGACTGAGAATTATTAAGATGTCCTAACTTGAGATTCAAATCTCTGTTAGTCTTTTTAAAATTCTCATTCTCCATATTGATATTTGAAAATTTAATTTTTAAAGTACTCAATTCTTTTTCCAACTTATTGGTTTTCTCAGACGAGGAACTAGTATAAGTCTTAGGTTGACATTCCCCCTTGAATGTACAATCTAGATTCTTCCTTGTCCCTGTCTGATGTTCCTTTGTTAGACTAAGAATTTGATCCTTTAAACTTAAATTTTCAGTCTCTATCTGTTTATAAGCAGATAAAGCTGTCTTCAGATCTTTTAGAAGTTTGTTAATAAGACATGGATCAGATTCAGACAAGTTATCATTATCATTGTCTGAGGATGAGTAATAGTTTACCTCCTTAGCCATTAGGCAAATGTCATTGTCTGACCCGAAACTAGATGAGGATGAGGATGATGATGTCTCATGTGTTTCCTCCTTTTCTGCTAAAAGAGCTCGTTGATCTGCATATCTCCTATCCCGTTTCTTCCTCTTTTCTTCTCTCTCTCTAGGAGTGAGTTGAGGACAATCATAGCTAAAATGACCAGGTTTATTGCAGGTATAACAGATATCTCCTCTATCTGATTTTGGACTATTCTCACCTCGTCTGATTGGTGATTTATACCTTTTCACTGGATCCTTCTTTTTGTCATTGTCTGAATAATTCTCTTCCTTGTCTGATTTATAATTTTGACGATTAAACCTATCTCTCTTATTCCTTTTATACTTCATCTTGAGTCTCTCATAACGTCTGATTAATAATGCCATTTCCTCCTTTACTGACAAATCTGACGCCTTAGAAATCTTATCAGAATCTTCTTGATGAAGAAATGCCACAGTCTTTCCAGAAGTAGATGATTCTGCCTCATCTTCTTCATCTTCAATGTGTATATCATATTCCAATCCTTTCAGATGAGAAAATAGAGTATGATGTGATATAGATGACAGGTTCTGTGTTGCTTTGAGAATATTTGCTTTTTCCCTCCATCTTTTGCTTAATGATCTGAGTACCTTATTATTAATTTCTTTCTCAGTATAGGTTTTACCCAAATCAGCAGCTTTATTCACCAAATTAGTCAATCTCACATCCAATTGATCCACAGTTTCTCCATCTTTCATCTTGAATGTATCAAATGCATGTAAAACTGATTGCAACTTGTTTTCTTTAACCTGCTCTGACCCTTCACAAACATTTGCAAGAGTTTTCCACATATCCTTAGCAGTTTTACATCTCTTTACCTTTTCTATCCAGTCTTTGCTCAATGTCTCTATAATTTCTGTCCTTGCTACCTGATCCAAATTGTGAATCTTCCTTTCGTCGTTTGTCAATTCAGCACTTTTCTTTTCTTGTTGACTTCTTGTAGTAGAAGATTCAGCTCCAGTGCTAACAACTCCATGGTAGAATTTTATTAGACCTTCCTCAAGAACCTCTTCCATACGGTCATGAATGGCCTTTAAATGATTCTCCATTCTGAACTTCCAATAATCATATTCTTCGATAGAAAACTCTGGCAAACTCCTGGATTTCTTACTTTTAACAGAAGACATCGTAATTCAAGATTCTAAAACACAACTTATCAGAAATGTTAGTAACTCAATGATAAGAAATCAGATTTCAATAAGAACTCAGAAATTTCAAGACCACAAATCTCTATCAGAACAGCTTAACACTGCTCTGATACCACTTGTTGGGTCCCTTTAGAACGAGTTTAAACACAAAATCAAGATACCCTCTAGTAATAATCTAGAAGGGGGGGGGGATGAATAGATTATCAAAAAAACTTTTGCAAGCTTAGATGATCTATCAACTCCAAAATCAGTTTTACAGCGGAAACAGTTTTTGTTTATACCCAATTCAAATAGGATCTAAAGCTTTGTCAGATATCGAATTTTGTGATCAAGAAACAATTAATGAAAGCAAGTAAAGAACGAAAAGTAAACAACACCAGATTTATAGTGGTTCGGATCAAACGATCCTACGTCCACTCTCCTTCTTCAACTTGAAGAAGGGACTCTTCTTACTTCCTTCCTTCTTGCTTACTTTCTTGCTTTCTTCTTTTACAGTGTTCTTCTTCAGCCTTACAATTATGATACTATCTCTAATTGGCTTTTTGAAGATGTACAAAGAAAATGGGGTTCTATAAACACCAGAAAATGAATGAACACTAAGTGTTCGTGTGTATACAAATGATATTGAAAAGAGCTTTGAATTCTCAGATTTTTCAAATGCTAAGTTTCTGGATTGCGAAGTTTCTCTCGTATATGAAATTCTGAATCTCTGAACCTATTTATAGATCTTCTGTAGATGACGGTTATAACTTCCTTGTTCTTGTTTGTTGATGGTTGTAACTGATTAACTAATTCTTGAAACCGCTTCTTGTTTGGTTGTAACTGATTCTTGAATTTGACTAACTCTTCTAGCTTGTAGGATTCTTCACCCTGTCTGATTCTTTACCTTGTCTGATTCTCTACTCTGTCTGATTCTTTCATTGTCTTGAATCTCTATCTGATCTTCTACCTCGTCTGGTTCTGTCATCGTCTATTTTCTGTTCTTGTCTCTATCTGACTTCCTTTGAATTATCCCTATCTTATTTTTCTATACTTAGTCTATTTAGAGTTTTTATTACATCAGCTGACTATACATTGTCTCCAGCTGGTCATCCTAGAGTTTTTATTACATCAGCTGATTATACATTGTCTTCAGCTGGTCATCTTAATTTACACTTTAACTCATCAAAACTAAGTACATTTTATCCCAACAGTGTATTTGATCTTGCATATTAGGTGTTTGATATATTGTTTGCATAATCTTCCATTTAATTTCTTGCATTTTGTAGAGATTTTAGTCCTAAAACTTGTTGCAACTTTAGCCATCTAAAACTCTTATCCTTGAATTTCGTTTGCATACTTTCTCCCTTGGGTTCGATATTTTGCAATTGGTCTTAAAAGCTCTTGCCCTATACACTCCAATCAAGATGTACGTCAACTTTGATACAACCACTGATGGAGAATCGAGACAGATTCTCAATTTATTGGAGAGGTCGGGATTGAGGACATTCTGTTCCAAGAAATCCAGCTCCAATAAAACTCTGGATATGAGAGGCATAGAGTTTTATGTCAACGGGACAATCGAAAACGGGATATTCAAAACCCGTGTTTACGGCGAGGTGTTGATAGTAACTCCGGCGGAGTTGGCGCGGATTTTTGATACAAGCAGCGAAGGAGTAAACCCCCTCACATATAAATCAGACGAATGGGTAGAATCATTCGAGATGATTGCCCGGAATTCAATGAGGGGTAGGAAGTCTGAATTGAAGAAAAAAATGCTCCGACGGAGACATCGTTTATTAATGATGATATTGATGAAGGTCATTTTAGGGGAGTAGAACTCCCATGATGGGCTGACGAGACCCAGGCTGTGCTGTATGAGGGCCATCCTAGATGGAGTACAAGTCAACTGGGCTGGGATGCCGCTGGGAAGATTTGAAACTGAAAGGAAGAGGCTGGAAGTGGTAAGTGGGAAATGGCAGGCGAAGTTGATCACTAGCCTGTTCAACAAGGTGACTGTGATTCTGGAGGATATGCTGACAGCCGAAATCAACTAGGCTGATGGAGTTAGAGCCTACACCAAACAGAAATGGCTGCTAACCAAGGATGAGCCGCTTGGGGCTCCAGCTGACTTTGATGAAGGAGCAGCTGAGGATAGGGCTCAGGATCCCTCAGCTGAGGAGGAGGAAGAAGAAGAAGAGGAAGAGCACACAACTGAGCCTTCAATGACTTCTGCTGAGACATCACAGCCAATGAAGCAGAAAGAGAAGATCCCTATGAGAAGGAGGCAGATAAAAGCCTCAGAGAAGGGAGGAACCTCTGCTGATCAGCCTAGCCTTCTGGCTGAAGAGGCACTTACACTAGACATCGCAGCAGAGGTTGTCCAATCGGAAGATGTACAGGAGATCAGCTCCGAAAGGACTCCCTCTCCTTCTCCCAGAAAGGTACAATTCTCTCCCTCCCCCTCTCCAGCCCACTCTGGCGATGAAGAGGTGACCCAGGCTGGCACCTCTGAGCCTCTTAAACAGCCTACTCCCACTATAGTCCAAGCTGAAACCTCATCAGCCACACTCCCACAAACCCAAACCGCATCTCCTCCTCCCTCCCCATCTGATTTCTTTTCGTTCCTAACCGGACCAGTCTACTCCCCCACCCCCATAACCACCATCTCACCCCCAGCTTTACTCCCATCTTCCTCAACTCTCTCTCACAGCCCACCCCAACCCTCTGCACCCCAACCCACTATCCCACAGCCAACTCCTTCTCCACCACCCACTTCATCCGAAATACCACCCCCTCCATCTTCACCCCCACCTGAGATTCCCCCTCCACCACCATCAGACGCCCCCACTTCCTCCCAACCCTCTGATCCCCAACCCGTGGATACCTCCAACATCTTTGGAGATATCCACATGAGCTCCCCCAGTCCAACTTCTCCCACCCCCTCCTCCTCATCTGATTCTGAGGAGGAGCCAAGTCCAATCTTTGCCATCTCCTCAGACTTTGAGGATCTACACAAGCAAATAATCACTAAAGTCCAAAGGCTGATGGAGAAGAAGACGAGGAAGGTGATTAGAGCAGTCACAGATACAATGCTCGCCAACATGCAGATCGCCGAGATCAATATCTCTCGCAACCTATCTGCCAACCTTGGCACTGCTGTTGGTACCCAACTGAGTAACCTGGAGGAGGAGGTAAAGGTGCTCAAGCTGAAAGTGGCGGAAGACAACGAGGTCCTGGTTAATGCTCTCACTTCAGACCAATCAGACTTCCGGACTCGTTGTGCTACATTGGAAGGTCAGCTCCAGACCCTGAAAGATGAAGTCAAAAATGGGGAAGGAGCAGAAGGAATAATGCACACCCTCACAGCTGGAGTCATGTCCATTACAGACAAGCTTGACTCAAAGGCTTACGCAGCTGAGTTGGAGGCAGCCAAAGCTGAAATAAAAGAAAAATCAGATGAGCTGGTTGCCTTGCAATTGAGGGTGACCCAGATAGAAGATGTCATCCGGGAGGATGAGGAGAAGAGGAGAAGAGAGGAAGAGGAGAAGACAGAGAAGCTGCTGGCCAAGATGAAGGAAGCTGAGAAACCCGAGGCCAAGGGCAAGGGTAAAGGAAAGGCAGCCGCAGCGGTCGAGAAGTCTTCATTAACTGAACAGCTAACCAGTCCCAGACCAGCAGCTGAGCGAAAAAGGAAAGAACCTGACTACTCAAACCTCTCAGCTGAGCAGATTAGAAGAATACATGCTGAGAAGGAGAAGTATGAGAAGCAGGAGAAGAAAAGACTGAAGAAGCTGGGAAAGGCGGAGCTGAAGTGGGATAGGGACACTCGGAAATGGGTGTAAAAAACAGCCGATGAAGCAGATTTCCGACCTGTCCATCGCTCGTCAGCTCCTCCTAAGATGGTCTCTGGACAGCTCACCAGCGAATACAAGAAGAAAATGCTGGATGCCAGATGGATGTACTATTGGTACATCTTGAAGGCATCTCCATCTGGTGCAGCTGATGAAGACATGCAATGGCATGAATGGATGGAGATGGAGGATGCTGATCTGAAAGGAAGACTGCTCGATGAGGCGCATAAGGTGTTCAACTGCGATCTTGTCGCTCCAGCCTATGAGCAAGTCTCTCCTAAACTGAATCAAGATGGATCTCCAGACATGGAATGGGTCAAAACAGTTGTCATCAAAGCCGAGAAAGAATCCGAGCTCACAGACGAGAATGAACTCAAATAGCTCAGAGCAAGGATTTTCAACTGGCTGAACATTCCAGAAGCAAGCCGATGGGGAACTTAATAGACCAGGATTTTCTTTTCCTTATCTCTATTTTTATCAGTTCTCCCTATCTGTAAATTGTATATGTGATTTACTTATCTTATTTCTTAAAGTTTTTTAATGCTTTAAGAAAACTTAAATTTTTTAAGTATTAATCATCTGAGAATTTTATCTCTCAGACTTAAAATTTTCTAAAAATTTTCTAAGTCCTAAGACGTAAATTTTTTTTACAGACTAAATATTTTGGAAGAGTCTAAAAGCCTTAAAAGTGTTTTCTGTTGTGAATTAAGTGCTGTAATTTGAATGAATCTGATTTTCAGTATGAATGTGTTCTAATATGCCTATCTGATAATCTTGATCAACTTTAAACTAACTTCAGCTATGAGTGTGTTTCTTCCTTGTAGGTTTTAACTTCATCAAAACGGGGGAAATTGTTAAATCAAGAAAGTTTTGATGTGTTAAAAGAAGCAGTTCAGATGATCAGACGACTATGAAGAACAGCTGAGACTAAGTCCGAGTACTAAGCTGATCAGACTAGGTCATCAACTGAGCAAGTCAGCTGAAGACTGGAAAGTTACAAGTCGTCTGAAGACCAGCTCAAGTCTAGTCATCTACAGGAGACAAGTATGAAGAGCTCAGACGAGGTCAAGACAAGCTGAGTAGAATAAGAAAGGCGAGTCTTCACCAAGTCAGCTGCAGACGAGTAGAATAAAATCAGCTGAGGTCTAGAGCAGTTTTCAAGAATAAGTTTGTTGAGCAGTTTCTAGTTTGTTAAAACTAATTAACAAACTAACTGTCTTTTCAGACTTATAAATAGGTCTAGACACTTCATTAAAATTTATCTATCACACGAATTATTCATTCAGTAACAGATTCTCACAATTCACAAGATTTCAAAAAAGCACAAAAATTGTTTTCAAGGATTTCTTCATAGTTTTTTTTAAGTGTTTATAGAACACTTTCTTATACATCTTCAAACACCCTTCTATCACTCTAGAGTTAGATTTTTCAAGAATAGTTTAGAAGATTGAAGATTTGAAGATCACTTTATAATTTGTAAGTTGTACGATTGGAAAGTGAGTAAGTAAGCTAGTAGAAGAGACCCTTTTTCAAAGTTTGAAGAAGGAGAGTGGATGTAGGATTTTAATAATCCGAACCACTATAAATCGGGTGTTCTTTATTGTCTTCTTTTACTTACTTGTTTCTTTCTATTTCCTATTTATAAATCAAAGATTAATTTCAGAATCAAAGTTAGAACTAAAATATCAGATTGCTTTTGATCTTGTTCAAGTTGAGTTTAAAATTGATTACTGTTGTGCTACTTGGGTGTTTAGAATAAATCTTGAAAGGTTTTAAAAAAATATCTAAAAATCTATTCAACCCCCCCTTCTAGATTTTTCTTAGAAGGTTAATTCAAGTTTTCCTAAGATACTCAACTAATCGGGACCAACACCTTGTATACATGTTGATATGAACGAATTGGGAGTTTTTGTGAGATTGTATGGATTGTTTGATGAGAATAGGAGCATGCATAGGAATGATTGTGATGTGTTACCCATTTATTTGTGAATTATGGCTTGGAGATTGAATTTTGGCATATTTGAGAAATTCCTAGTGATATTGTTTTGTTCATTTGGTCAAGTTGCATTGGTTATTGATAGAAGTGAATTCTTGTTGATGATAATTTGTTAAAATACTTGCTAAATGGCTTATGATTTTTGGGAAATATTATTGAGCTTAAATTGCATGATTTTGTGGAGCCTATTTGTGAGTTATGTTTTGAGGTCATTTTAGTATGTATGCATTTTTTTAGGGATTTAGTTGAGCACTTCTATTAATCGTATTTTCTAAAGTTGGCTATTTGACCATTTGACCATGTGTTGGGGATTTTTGCTTAGTCACTAGGAGTGTATTAATTGGATATGTTGATGATGATTGACTCGTTCATGGTATGTTTGATGTCATTCACTTTGCTCGTTTTTATTATGGTAATTAATGGTTGCCTTGGGGAATTTTTGCAGGAAAATGTTTAGGGGAGTTGATGGCCGTAATTATTGGGATGAGGAGATCCAAAGATGAGAGAGGGATATTTGGTTTGCTCAAAAGATGCCTGCGGACTTCGGAATTCCATGGGATGATCTCAAGTGGAGGAAGCACATTATTTTGTATGCTGAGCTCTACAACAAGGTGGTCAAGACCCGCCTTGTTGATTATGACTGCATGACATCCATGGGGATAGAGGAGGACATTCCTCGTCTATTCGAGCAGATTGGCATGGGAGGCTTCTTGATGAAGAGGCCGAGGATGTATCCTGGACATACCCTAGAGTTTCTCTGCACCATCAGATTTGATAAGGCCAAGAAGGCCAAATTCCCTCGGGCCATCACTTTTGAGCTTATGGGTAACGAGTACACGTTGACCGTGGATGAGGTCAACGAGATTATTGGAGCACCACAGACCCTGATCGATCACTCCTCAACATCCAGAAAAAGTACGACGCTAAGAAATTTTGGAGGAGAATTTCAGACTCAGGGGCACAGAATCAGCCTCAGTTTATTCCGGGCAAATCGAAGAGCACCCACATCCGGAACCCGGTGGTTCAATACTTGGAGAAGATCCTCGCGAGAACTATATTCGTGAGATCAGAGGGTGGAGCCGTGGTTTCAGAGGAGTTGTATGTCATGCGGTGCTTCTTGCATGGGGTTCGGTTCAATGCCGCTGCTTACCTCTGTTATTTGTTTGAGCGGGTCACAAGCACGAAGTTTAAGAAGATTCACTTCGGAGGCATGATCACTTTGATTGCGGAGCACCTCGCCATTCCCACTCACAACCTCAGAGCAGTGGAGGGCCCCTATCTCACTACAGACACCATGCGGCGCATGAGGACACTCGACCGTATTGGTAGGACTTGGTGCTTCTAGCAGGACCACAGTGGCCGATTCCATCTTCCTAACAAAAGGTTGACTACTGTCTTCGGTGCTCCAGCGTTCATGACCAACAACCTCCGCATGTGGTCGCAGCGTCACACAGAGGCGATCGATGCCTATACCCGCGAGCATGGAGATATTCTCCAGGACGACGAAGATGATGAGGAGGGACAACAGTCTGGGTCTGATGATGATGGGGCTGAGGGAGCTGATGCAGACGACGATGATGAGGACGATGATGAGGAGGAGCAGGCTCAGGAGGATGAGCCTATACAGATGGACGAGGATTACAGGCCAGAGATTAATACGTACTGGCAGGATGAGATGAGGAGTCGAGAGTACGAGGCAGGGAGCTTATCACAGAGGCCGTGGACTCTGACAGAGGAGATGTGGGCCGACAGTCAGCGTATGCAGATAGAGTGCCTGACTCGCCAGGATGAGTGTTATCGGATGCTGGAGGAGACTCGTAAGACTCAGCAGGACCTGTATGCACTTCTCCAGCAGTTCAGCTCCTGGAACTTCGGGTAGGGCCTCTATCCTCCGCCACCGCCGTCCGACTATTAGGGCTACTCCCTATTTTCTCATCTCTCTCTTCTAGTTCTTAGTCTGATCTCCTTAGTGCTTTGTACTTTTGATCTGATTGGTGATTGTACTTTATGAGATGGATTTGATTTGATATGATGATGTTTTGGGATTTGTGATGATTTTATGGATGATGATTGTGATTTGATTTTGATTTTATTGAGTTTATTGTCTTATAATGATTACATTCTATTGATTTCTTGGATTCCTATTATTTTGGGCTATTCTTATCATGAGTTTAATTATGGATCTATTGCATATCTTTTAGTATCATTTTTTATGTAGCGAGTATGCTTGGACTTATGTACATGAGCACTTGTGCTTGATTTGCAAGACTTATTGGATTGAGATTTGATCATGAGTTGATGTGTAGCTTGATGCTAGCATTCTTGGTTAATTGTGTAAAGATGAATGTGATTGATAATGCTTGATTCATTGCTCAATTTTTAGCCCATGAGCTTTTGTGCCTTAATAATCGTACATCTTATACGGTTGATATGTATTTCTTTGAGAGTGCATCATTCATAGATTTGTATGCTAGAACTTGCCACTACACTTGTTGAGATTGATCTTATGAGATGTCATGAAAGTGATAAGAGGCCATGTTTGTTATGATTAGTCACTTTGCCAAATTTTCCCCACCAATAACATTTAATTTCCTTAGTGAGCCATTTTGAGCCTTATTATCCTTATTCTTTGGCAAGCCAAGTGAAATTGAAACCATTTTGCTTATTTATATGAGCCTTTTTGTCCTATGCTTAGTAGAGCTTGATTGTTGGCTAATGATGGTGATTTGATTGCTAAGTGTGGGAGGAAAAATGATAAGCTAAGTGATGAAGTTTGAAAGAAGAAAAGAAAGGTTGAAAAAAAAATTGAATTGTGAAAAGAAAAGTTGTGAACATCAAAAGAAGAAAGGTTCAATTTTTGAGCCTAAGTAAAAGAAAGCTCAAGTGAATGGTGGAGATTAAACTTTGAAGTGCAAAAGAAAGAGTGATGATTGATGAAAAGTTTGAAGAGATGTGTATTATTTTGATTAGCTTTCATTCAATTCTCTACTACTTAGTCACTCTTATCCAAAAACATCCCACCTTTCCAAAGAGCCTACATTACAACCTAGAAGAAAGACCTTTGTGATTCTTGATTGATCACAAATAGTTTTGATTGAGATTGAGTCCACTGGCAAGCATCTGGTGTACTTATTTGTGAATTTGATGATTGAGTGTAGGATACCTTGATACACTTGAGTGAAAAGTGAAACACTCCATGGAAGGAGCAATGTATTAAGTGTTTGATTGAGCATTTGTTTGAGCATGATTCATCTTGATTGTTAGTGGATAGTTGCATTGGTACTTATGATCATTGATAGGTTCGACTGTCTTATACTTCGTCTATGGTGTCATGTGATATAATTGCAATCAATTCACTCCTTTGTGCTTAGTTACTACGTTTCTCGAAGACGAGCAACACTTCAAGTTTGGGGGTATTATGATTGGAGTGAATTGATGCATTTTTTAGGGCTTATTTGAGTGCAAAAAGTGATCAAAAGTGTAGGATTTTATGCCTAAATGTGTAGAGTATCACTTATTTGCCTAAGAAGTATTACTTGATGAGTATTTGATGTTTTTCGTCCATTTTTCAGGCACATCGGTGGAATGAAGAGACGAACAACACGGACAAAAATGGGGGTCAGAGCCGGAGTTCCGCCCAAAAAAATACCCTGGACTCGACCTCTGGTCGAGGGCCAGAGGCCTTGAGTCAAGGAATTTGATGGAGGGAAGATCATTTCAAAATTGCAGCTGCCTCGACTCGAGGGAGGAGCCTCGAGTTGAGGGATCGAGAAATTGGGCATCCCTCGAGTCGAGGGCTGATCTCGACTCGAGGCAGGAGTGTTTTTGGCAAAATCACATTCACGACTCTTAACCCTCGACTCGAGGGCCCCAAGCTCGAGTCGAGGGAGCGCCAAAATCGAAAATTTTAGGTTTTAAGCCAATTGAAGCGAAAACAGAGCATAACTCTTCCATATCAGTTTAGAGCAGTTTCTAGGTGGTTTCTTAGGCGAATTTCTCACTTCCTAGCTTAATTCTACTTGTAATTGCACTAGATTGATAGATTTAGATTAGATTGAAGCTTGTAATCCTTAGATTAGCATTTTGATCCATTAGATTTGAAGTTCCAAGTTGTTAATTGAAGACAAATTCGTGATGTTCTTCTACTTTTCTCTCTTAAGTTCATTGTTTATAGTGATTATCTTGTTAATTGCTTTCCTAGATTTTTCACCCATGGCTTTTGTACTTAGCACCATGGGCTAATAGCTTTGTGCTTGGGATAATTGAAATAAGGGATGATGTGATTGCCTCATGCTATGATTGTTGATGATTGTGATCAATTGGATTAGATTGCTTCCTAATTGTGATTCAAAATTGTGCTTCATGTAAAATTGTCTCTTTTGATTAATGGTTGATCACCCTAACAATAGGCAAGAGTTGAGCTAACGTGATTAGGTGTTAATCGGGTTTCAATTTTGCATGATTGTATGAATTCGGGACTTCTACATTGAGAGATGGGAAGGACTAAGAATACTCACATTAGGCATTGTGATTTTAATGTAGTGATTAATTTCATGATGGTTTATGCTTTCTAATTTGATTGATTTGCATTTGGATACAATCATAGCTTGTTAATCATGGATTCCTTGATGAAGATTATCCTTTGCACCCCATTTCCCCATTGATTCTATCTTGTTGTTGATTGCATTCTAAGTGTTTAATTAATTGCTTGCATAATTCTAGCATTTTAAGTCTTGCCATATTTTGTAGAATTTAGTTTAAAACCTTCTTGCAACAATAGTCATTTAGAACTTGTATCCTTAGGGCCTCGCTTGCATACTTACTCCTTTGGGTTCGATATTTGCGATTGGTCTTATTACCACTTACACAGTTACTACTCCAATCATAATGGCCCGTGTAATATGTTCAAGCCGGGTAATGGCCCGTACTATGTGATAAAGCATTAAATGTTCTCATGAGCTTTATATATGAAAATATCATATACCGCTTACGAATGTCATTTAACTGTGCAATCATTGATGTTTCCCTCACTGGGTGTATTTTCAAACACTCATCCCCCCCACAGTTATGATTTTCTACAGGTCAAAGGAGCTCGAGCAGGGCACGAGGCGATGGTTGCATGTAATTTATTTTACGTTGTTTTCCACTGTAAATCTTAAGTGATTATTTTGTAATAAATCCCGTTTATTCAATTACAATTCTCTCTTTAATTAAGTTACCGGGCCAATTTGGTAGCGCCTCAGTTATTATGTGTTATTTTTAAATTCGGGGCATTACATTTGTTGTTGTTGTTTGATTTTAATTCTAGCATTTGTGTAGTGTTTCTAGTTCATACCTGTATTGCAACAATAGACGTTGAAAACTCACATTTCTAGGGACTCATGGCCATACTTTCCCTTGGGTTCGATAAACTTGGTTGTCTTAATATCACTTACCCGGTTTTACCGCAATCAAAATGGCGCCGTTGCCGGGGATTAGTTTTTGCGTCTAAAGTGAGACTTATGAATTTGTTTGAAGTGGCTACTTGTTGTTTTTGTATTTTTGTTTTGTTCTTTATTTTGTGAGATTTTGATACTTGGATTAGTGGTGTAGGTGCATGATTACAAGATCTAGTGGAATTCCACCCAAGCCACTCAATCCGGAAATTGAAGCTACCATTCGTAGAAACCGTGGGAGAAGAAGAAGAGAAATGATGGAAGGTAAAGAGTTGATGAATGAAGAGAGAGTTGGTGAACCTCATGTTGAGGAGGTTAATGGCAATGGTAATGGAGAAGGGGGAGTGCAAGACAATAGAGGAGGTAATGGACACAATTTACCTTACAATGCTCAAGTTGGCCCTTTCCCTCAAGGGATGCCACCACATCAATTCCCCTACCAAAATCCATACCCAAACCCTCCACAAGCTCACCAATATCCATATTATCCACCTCATCCACAACAATTCCCACCATATTATCCACAAATGCAATACCCACATGAGCCTAGATATCAAGAGCCACCTCATATACCACAAGCCCAACCACAACCTCTGCAAGAGCCTCCACCTCAAGGTAGGCCATTAAGGGAGTTCTTTGAGCCTCAACTTTGTGAGCATTATGATGGCATTGCAAGGCCAAGGATTGAAGCTAATAATTTTGAGATAAGTCCGACACTTGTGAGAATGTTAAATGAGAAGCAATTTAAAGGGAAAGATGAAGAAGAGTGCCCTCATCAACACATGGCATAATTTTTGGAGATTTTTGACACAACAATGTACAATGGAGTGTCCGAGTATGTGAAAAAGTTAAGGCTATTTGCCTTCACTCCCGGAACCGTTCGTACTCGGGAGGACCTTAGCAAGAGATTTTTGATGAAGTTCTATCTGCCATCTAAGACGATGCAAGCCAAGGAAGCTATCTCTCATTTTTGTCAAAAGAATGGAGAGACTATTCTGGAAGCATGGGAGAGATATGGGATGTTGCTTATTAATTATCCACAAAATGGCTTTCCGGAGGAGCAAACTATCATGTATTTTTGTAATGACTTGACGGATAGTGATAGATCATTCCTTAATGCATGTGCTAATGGTTCGATTTGGTCAAAGACGGTGGGGAAAATGAATGAGATTATGGAGAATATTGTCCAAGACTCTTTCCAAGTGACGGTGAATCGAGAAGCTCATCATAGGGTGTCCCATGTGGAGGAGATTGAATCAATGAAGACAATGATGATGACAATGATGGATCATTTAGGAGCCCTTACTACTTCTCAAGCTCAACAAAGTGTAAATCCTCCCATTCCTCAAGTTGATTTATGTCAAAGCCCAATGCCTATGGAAGAAGTGAATTTACATGGGAAGGCCTCCACACCAAGGAGGCTATCAAAGCAATTATCAAGGCAATTTTCAAAATGCAAGACCATATCAAGTGCCTTATCAAAATAGGCCTCAAGGTAATTTTTGTTAGATCAGAAGTAGTTTTGATGAGTTAAATTGTATAGATTAGGTTAAGCTCATATAAGTAAGATGACCAGCTAAACATGTATAGAACAGCTGATGTAATGGATTCTAGTGCTAGGCTGATCAGACTAGGTAAAGCTAGAATAGTCAGCTGAGGTTATGAAAGAAGAGGTCATCTAAAGCCGATCTTGATGAAGTCATCTGTTGGAGACTATAATGAAGAGCTCAAGACGAAGTCAAGACCAGCTGAGTAGAATAAGAAAGACGAGTCTTCACCAAGTCAGCTGCAGACAACTAAGTTCAAGATCAGCTGAAGTCAAGGTAATTTTCAGGAATAAGTTTGTTGAATGGTTTTTAGTTTGTTACAACAAACTAACCGTTTCACAGGCTTATAAATATGTGTGTGCACAGTTCTGAATGGAATTAATCAATACTCTCATTTTGAATACTCACGAATTTTCAAAAAAGCACTCACAAAGCTTTCAAAGGAGTCTTCATAAGTTACTCACTTGTACATCTTCCAAGTTTCTGCACTGTAATCTTCAAGTTTCTAGATAGTTAGGCAGGTTTAAGATAGAGTTGAAGAGAAGAATCTTCACAGTTTTGTAATTGTAATTCTGTAAGTAAGTAAGAAAGTAAGTCAGTCGAGGCCCTTCTTCAAGTTGAAGAAGGAGAGTGGATGTAGGATCTGTTTGATCCGAACCACTATAATTCCTGGTGTTCTTTACTTCTTGTTTTACTTATTTGTTGTTCATCAACTATTCAAACAAGATTAATTTCAGACTTGAATTCAGATTACTTTTTTATCCTTAAAAGATTGAGTTAAAACTTGTTTCCGCTGCTTAGCTTTGATATCTTGAATAGATAATCTGATCTTCGAAAAAGATTTGATAATCTATTCAACACCCCTCCCCTTCTAGATTATCACTAGGAGGGAATCTAAGCTTGTTTACTCACTCAATCTCTGGGCCAACAAGTGGTATCAGAGTAGTGTTAAAGCTGTTCTGAATATTTTTTTTGGTCAAAGTGATCTTTGAATTTTCTAAATCTTGAAATATATTTGCTCTTGAATATACTCTACTGGTTTTCTTCTTGAGTACTAACCATGTCTCTAAGTAATGATAGAAAGGTTAAGAACCTTCCAGAATTTGATATAGAAGACTATGACTACTGGAAGTTCCGAACGGAGAATCATCTAAAATCGATCCATCCTCGAATGGAAGATGTCTTGTTTGATGGGCCAATTAAGTTCTACCATGGTGGAGTAAGTGATGGAGCGAGCAGCTCGGAATCACGAACTCAGACGGTGAAGAAAGTGTCAGAATTAACCAACGATGAGAGAAAAGTGTATAACTTGGATCAGGTGGCAAGAAATGAGATTATTGTCACACTTAGTAGGGAATGGTACGAGAAGATTAAGAAGTGTAAGACAGCCAAAGAGATGTGGGACACCCTAGCTAACATGTGCGAAGGCACAGATCAGGTGAAGGAGAACAAGTTCCAAGCTATTCTCCATCTTTTTGATGTCTTTAAAATGAAAGAGGGTGAAACTATTGATCATCTGGATGTGCGGATGACCAATCTGATCAATAGAGCCACTGATCTTGGAAAAATCTAAACTTAAAAAGAAATCAATAATAAAATCCTTAGATCTCTAACCAAACGTAGGAGAGAAAAAGGAAACATGATTAAAGCTACAAAAGATCTCTCTACTATGACACATTACACTTTGTTATCTCACTTGAAGGGTTATGAGTTTGACATTCAGGTAGAAGATGAGGAAGATGAGATGGAGTCAAGCACCTCTTCTAAGACTGTTGCCTTTGTCAACAAAGAAGATAAGACTGTAGCTGAGCCTAAAGGAGCTGATCGATCCTTGAAGGAACAAATGGCATTGCTAACAAAGAGGTATGATCGTTTAAGGATGAAATATAAGCGTAACAAGTTAAAATTTACAGAGAAGGACAGATCCAGATCCAGATCCAAGAGAAAAGATGATGAATCAACAGATGATGACAAAGGAAGAAATCAGACAAGAAGGTATAAATTTCTTGTAAAGAAGAATCCTATCAGTCCTAAATCAGACCGGGGAGATACTTGTTACACCTGTAACAAGCCAGGGCACTTCAGCTATGACTGTCCCCAGCTGACTCCTAAAGAAAGAGAGGAGAAAAGGAAGAAGAGAGATAGGTGCTTTGCAAATCAGAGAGTCCTTCTTGCTGAGGAGAAAGAATCAAGAAAATCATCATCCACATCATCTTCATCTGATTTTGGATCAGACGATGAAGTATGTCTGATGGCCAAAGAGGTAGATTACCCCTCAACTGATAATGAGCCTTACAAATCTGTCTCAGACAATGACCAAACTGTAATCAAGGGTCTTTTGAAAGATCTAAAAAAGTCTAAGTGCTTATAAACAATTAGAGACTGAAAATTTAACTTTGAAAGACCAGGTTCAAACTCTAATTAAAGGCAAACAAGTTGTAACCTACTCTGAGTCTGAGGAAACATTCAAGGGGGAATGTTTACCCCAGGCTGAGGCTAATACTTCAGCTAGTCTGCCTGAAAGATTAGAGAATGAACTGAAATCTTTAAAAGCTAAACTAGAAATGATCTGTAATGAAAATGAGTCAATTAAGAGGGCCAATGAGAAGCTTGTCTTCAGAATGAGCCAGCTTAATAACTCACAATCAGCTATAGACCATATCTCTAGAACTTCTAAAAAAATCCCATGATAAAACACGTCTTGGTTATGATAGGAATAATAAATCAGAAGTTTCAAAACCAAGGAAATTTGTGAAGGCTGCTGAAACATCAAAAGAAGTCAAAATTGGACCTTGGAAACCACAGAGTCAGATAAGGACTGCATCTCCTAATTTGAAAAATAAAATTCAGACAAGGAATCCAAATCTGACAAAGAAGGTTTCAAGAACCAAGACTAAGAGAAATTCTTTCAATAGCTCTTTTGATGGGAGGAGCATATGCTATCCCTTGTTTCCAAAGTACAAGAAAGTGACCAAATCTGACTTCAATAAATTCTCATTTAAATGTGATATATTTGTGGACAGATTTGGTAGACAACTTCAATCTGTTTTGTTATTGAATCATGAGATATTTTTTTGGATACCTAAAGTGATTGTTGACCTAAAAGGACCCAAGATCACTAGGGTACCTCATACTTAATCTGTCTTGTAGGAATCCCAAGGACTATCATTAAAAGAGGAGATTCTACCATCCATCTGGTACATAGACAGTGGCTGTTCACAGCACATGACTTGTGAGAAGAAGCTTTTATCAAATTTTCAGAATATTGATGGTCCTAGAGTCTTGTTTGGAGATAATAACTGTGGACAGACTAAGGGAGTTGGTACATTAATTATAGGGGATGTCCAGGTATCTGAGGTTTATTTTGTAGAAGGATTAAAACATAATTTGTTATCTGTTTCCCAACTCTGTGATAAAGGTTTTCATGTTAGATTTTCCAAAGATAAGTGTGATATCTTAGATAGTTCCTCAAACAAGGTACTCTTAACTGGCTTCAGACATAGTAATGTCTATGTGGCTAATTTTAATAGTTGCCCCAAAGATACATGTCTTGTAGCTAAAGGTGGAGATGATCTCAGTTGGCTATGACATAAAAGGCTTAATCATCTGAATTTTAAAACCCTTAGTAAAATAGCTAAGAGGAATCTTGTTAAGGGACTACTTGAGAAGCTTTGTTCAACTGATCTGAATGTGATGCTTGTCAAAAAGGTAAACATCCCAGGAACTCCTTTAAAAGTATTAACACATCCTCATCTGAAAGAGTTTTACAACTCCTTCATCTTGATTTGTTTGGACCTGTTTCACCACTCAACTTTAGAGGAAGGAAGTATACCGTTGTAGTTATTGATGATTTTTCAAGATATACTTGGGTAATATTTCTTTTCAAAAAGAATGAGATAGTGAACAAGATCCCTGATCTGTTCAGACAAATTCAAAATGAGAAGGGTGTTAATATTATTAAAATTGGGAGTGACAAGGGAACCGAATTCTTGAATTCTTGTTTATCTAACTATTTAAATGAGAATGGTATAGTTCATGAGACTTCTTCAGCTAGAACACCACAACAGAATGGAGTAGTGGAGAGAAGAAATAGAACTCTCAAAGAAGTAGCCAGAAGCATGCTAGCTGAGTATGGAACATCTCATAGGCTCTGGTCTGAAGCTATCAATACAGCCTGCTACACTCAGAATAGATGCTTACCAATCAAGAATAAGGGTAAGACACGTTATGAGGTTTGGAAAGATAAGATTCCAAGAATCTCATACTTTCGTGCTTTTGGGTGTAAATGCTTCATCCATAATAATGGGAAGTCTAAGCTGAGGACTTTTGATGTTAAGGCAACTAATGGAATATTCTTGGGATATTCCAACATTTCCAAAGCTTTCAGAGTCTTCAATAAGACAACTCTTTGTGTGGAAGAAACTCCACATGTGGTATTTGATGAATTACATACTTTTTCAGACAAAGTGAATCAAATTACCAATGATCTAGATAAAATTGAACTAAATAAAACTAAACAGATGACAACTTATCTACCTAGTTTTGATTCAGATTCAGATGATGAAGAATCCCCATCTGAGAATTAGAAGGCAACTCCTCTTCAGGTTCCATCTGAGGAGACTCCTCTGACATCATCTGATCAGCCAGGGTCAATAGATGAAGGGGGAACATCTGCACAGGAAGAATCAGTTGAGTTACCTACTGAGTCTATAGATGAGGGTACTTCAACTCAAATAGACAAAAGGATGAGGAGTTATCATCCAGCTGATCAGATTATTGGGGATCCATCTAGTAGTGTTCAGACACGAATGATGTTAAACTCTCAAAGTATGTTCAGCTGCTATGTTTCACTTCTCGAACCTAAGTCTATTGAGGAGGCTCTATCCGACCCAAGCTGGGTAACAACCATGTAGGAAGCACTGCATCAATTTGAAAGACAAAATATTTGGGAACTGGTGGATAGACCCTTGCATAGAAAAATTATAGGCACTAAATGGGTGTTTAAAAATAAAACTGATGAAAACAACATTATTGTTCGTATTAAGGCCAGATTGGTAGCACATGGATATTCACAGTCTGAGGGGATTGACTATGATGAAACCTATGCTCCAGTTGCCAAATTAGAAGCAATAAGGCTATTTTTAGCATTTGCTGCCTATAAATGTTTCAATGTCTTTCAGATGGATGTCAAGTCTGCCTTCCTGAATGGTGAGTTACTTGAAGAGGTATATGTAGAACAGCCCCCAGGGTTTAGGACCAGTAACAAGGTCTATTAATACCACAAGGCTCTATATGGACTAAAGCAAGCACCCAGAGCTTGGTATGATACCCTGTCTGAATTTTTGATATCAAGTGGATTCTCAAAAGGTAATATAGACAGAACTTTGTTTAGAAAAGAAATAGATGGTTACATCTTATTAGTTCAAATTTATGTAGATGATATCATATTTTGTTCATCTAATCTGATTTTATGTGAAGAATTCAGTGTTCTCATGAAAAACAGGTTTGAGATGTCTATGATGGGAGAATTAACATACTTTCTAGGCTTGCAAATTAAACAGACAAGTAGAGGTATTTTCATACATCAGACTAAGTATGCTAAGGCCCTTTTAGATAAATTTGGGATGACTACTAGTAGGGAAGTTAAAATACCTATGGCAACTAACTTCTCTATGGACTCAGATGAGAAGGGGATACCCACGGACGCAACGGAGTATCGTGGATTGATTGGATCCCTATTATATCTCACTGCACGTACGCCAGACATAGCCTTTGCAGTTGGGGTATGTGCAAGATTCCAATCAAATCCCAAGAAAACTCATCTGGAGACGGCTAAGAAAATCCTTAAATATCTTAAAGGAACTTTGCAGGTTGGGTTGTGGTACCCGTCTGATGACAACTTCGAGCTTTCAGGATATTCAGACTTAGATTTTGGAGGCAGTAAAATTGATACGAAATTCACGTCTGGTACTTGTCAATTTTTAGGCAACAAGCTAATTTCTTGGTTATCTAAGAAACAAACTTCTGTTGCAACCTCCACAACTGAAGCTGAATACATGGCAGCTGGTAGTTGTTGCTCTCAGCTTCTCTGGATTAGACAGAAGCTTAGGGATTATAACATTCTCACATCATCTGTGCCCATTTACTGTGATAATAATAGTGCAATAGCCATGACATACAACCCTGTCTTGCATTCTAGGTGTAAGCATATAGATATAACGCATCATTTCATTAGAGATCATGTTGAGAAGAATGACATTAGGATAGAAAAGATAGCAACTGAGTCTTAGACAACAGATATACTTACAAAACCCTTAGCTGAATCTAGATTTAAGGAATTGTGCTTAGATTTAGGATTACTTGATGCATCTTTAGCTGATTTATAGTTTCTATTGTTTGTATCTTGTATTTCCTTTCTTTCTTTTCTTTGAAACTTATCTAGAAAGAATTGTCAGACTTGATATGTGTCAAAGGATAATCACAGAGCTGATATCATTGATCTTCTTTTTAGGAATCAAGAATCAATGATTAGTCATATTGATCTTAACTGACTTGTCAATTTCTTATCTGATATGAAGTAAATCAGACAAGGACACAATAGTTAGCTGATTTCTTTAAAACAGATGACTAATTGCATCCTATCTGACTTACTTTGGCTACTAATGGTTTCTTAAGTTTGTGTATCTGCAGGAACATGATATGAATTAACATTGTTAGATCAGCATGAATCTTCTAATCTGATAAACCTCCTCATCTGTTCATATCCTTCTGTATTTTCTTTCAAAACTTGTTTTCAAAATTATTCTCACAACTCATCTATTTCAAAATTTTTCAGATAAGTTGTGTCTTTGAAAACCCAGC
Source organism: Paraleonurus japonicus (assembly GCA_030762865.1). Lineage (NCBI taxonomy): Eukaryota > Viridiplantae > Streptophyta > Magnoliopsida > Lamiales > Lamiaceae > Paraleonurus > Paraleonurus japonicus. Next base: position 17,125,273 of record CM061059.1, read on the forward strand.
TGAGTTCAATATTCTTTTATACTAGTTATATTTGGATATAAAACTTAGTTTATTTAAATAAAGGCACTGGTTAACTCGTCTTAAAATTTTGTTTTAAAATGATCAGGCTAGGGTGTATTCTTGAAAAACCCAGACAAGGTCATTTCTCAGACTAAGTCAATCAAACCCTTGTCTGTTTTAGAAAACCTTTCTGCAAAGAAAGGTATACCTAGGCTTATGTCAGGTATACTTACTTCTCTGCATAAAGTAACCCTACTAACCGTCAAATCCGTAGCCTAAACAGTTACTTTTTACGCATTTCAAAGTCGAGTTATTCCCACGTGCCAGACCCCAAACGTTTATCTTCTTTTTAACTGTTGATCTGAATAGTAAATCATTTTGAACTAACGATCCAGATTAAAATCTACTTTACATGTGGACTCTCTCTCAAACATTCCCTCCTATGAAACTTCTTCTTCTTCATTTACCCCTTTTCACTTTCAGAAACCCATTTTACTCTCTGTAAAAAATTCCCAACTTACAAAACCTCTGATAAATCCTTTTATGAATCGTAAATTCATCGGACTTACATCCACGATGGTGAACTTCAACAAGGAGGCCTACAATAAGAAGATTAAATCGGAGATGTAGGTAGATTTCGATACAACTTCCGATGCAAAGCCTCTAGAAATACTGAGTCTGTTGGAAAGATCGAGGCTGAGAAGTTTCTATTCGAAGAAGTCTGAAAAGAACAAGACCCTCGACATGAGAGGGATCGAGTTCTACATTAACGGTGAATACGACAATGGAGTTTTCAAATCCAAAGTCGACGACAAGGAAGTGGTAGTCACGAGGGCAGAAATTTCAAGGATTTTCGACACCAATGCTGAAGGTGTGAATCCTCTAACATACAAAGATGATGATTGGGTAGAATCATTTGAGATGATTGCCCGTTCTTCGTGCAAAGATCAGAGAAAGGAGTTAAAGAAAAATATGCTTAGGAGGAAGTATCGTCTGCTGATGACCATACTGACTAAGTCCATATTAGGGGAGCAGAACTCCCATGATGGTTTGACCAGGCCATGATTAACCTGCTTAAGGGCCATTCTAGATGGTGTCCAGGTGAACTGGGCTGATTTATTGCTGACAAGGCTGAAGACGGAGAAGGATAGGCTGATCTGTGTTGATGGGGAATGGACTGCCAAATCTATTACTAGTCTATTCAAAAAGATCACCGTCTTACTGGAGGATTTGGTGGCTGATGACCTTAACTGGATAGACGGTGTCAGGAGCAACACAAAGCAAAAATGGCTCCTCACCAAAAATGAATTAATCGAAGGGCCAGCAGATTCAGACAGGGAAGCAGCTGAGGAGAGGGCAGCCGAGCCCTCAGCTGAGGAGGATCAGCCAGCCGAGCCGACTGTGAGTTCAGCTAAGGCCTCAAGGCCGATGAAGCTGAAGGAGAAGGTACCAAAGCGGAGGAGGCTGGTGAAAGCCTCGGAGAAAGAGGGAGGATCATCTGCTACACCACCCAGTCTGCTATCCGAAGAAGCTCAAACACTAGAGGTGGTTGCAGCAGCCGTGGCAGAAGCCCAGGAGATAGAGGAGATGACGCAGCGAAAGGATAAACCTTATGAAAATATTCTTAATTTATCATTCACCCAACCTACAATGTTCATAAGACCCATATTTATAATAGATAAACTACGGTTTCAGGCGTGCAAGCCCTAAAAGCCCGACCCACTAACAATTAATTAAAACATAAAATACTTAAATAAACTATAAATACTAATATAATATTTATCTACATCATTCTCCCCCTTTTCGAAAAGATTATTTATTGTTATTTATATTTTAAATAGTTTAGGATTTATTTAAGTTTTATTTAATTGTTAGTGGGCTGGGCTTATAAGCCTAAAACCTTAGGTTATCTGATATATAGGAGACTCAAGAATATTGTAAAGCAACATTGATGAATTAATGAAAATATTGGGTTATTCCCTTTTGTCGTGTTAATCGTTATTCTTCCGGTATTCTAATGAATCAATGGATTAATCACGTTAATCACGTATAGTGTCGTGCTTCTGCTGCATCAGTTGGTATCCAGAGTCATAACGATTCTGCGGGGATATTCACGATGTGACAGAATTATGATACGGAGGAGGAATTTGATTTCCTCTGGTCTCAATTAGAGGCAACCATCGACGAAATTTTCGATAGCTACCAACAACGAGACGATTCACTGGATTTGTTGGCCCCGCCACCATCTCCGGTTCTCACAGCCCTTATTGCCGCCTCCACCACCACCATCCACGTCGCTGTTGGCACCGCCATTGCCCGACCAGCGCCACCCGCGCCCCTCCGGTTCGCGACCCAGCTGCCACAACAGATCTCGCCGCCGCTGCAGCAGAACTCGCCATGCCGCCCAGCCGCGATCCTTCCGCACAGCCGCCCTCCACCACCCACGGCACAAAAGTGCCGAGGCAGACGCGTGCTGCCATTACAGCAAATGCGCCGCCAGATCGCGACGTCTCCTCCGCTCGCGACGCCGGTTGCTCAGGCGCCGAGGCTTGACCGGCCACCGCGCACCACTCCTTCCACGCTTGCAATTCCGCCACGAACAATGCCGCCAGCGCCTCCCCCGCGGCCGCACCTCCATCGCGCGCCGTCATCCCTCCAGACATTGGCCTTCCTCCGCGCGCCGCTCCACCGCCGCTGCCAATTTCACCGACGTCTCGCCATCCGTCGTTATGCATTTCTGCAAATAACGGTCAATCTCCCTTGGTTGCAGGTTTCAAATTTGGTAAAGTAATTGGGCCTGATGCCCTAGTTTTACCACTTGGGCCACCCATTCATTCCTCTACATATTATAATGGGCTTCCTTTACATTCTAATATTGATGGCCCGTTAATTTGTGTTAGTAATTATCATTTTTTCATTAAAAATGATAGTTATTTTAATACTTCCCGTAGACCTGCATTTATTTATCGTCTCAAGACATTGGCGCATGTACATACTTCCGATATTTTTTAAGTCAGGTCTCTTGAGGCGTTTATTAATTTTAAAATCTTTGAAGATGACCGCTTCGTTGCCTCTATCATTTTCTTGGAGATAGGATTACTACAGATTCGAGGACGAATCTTTTCGAAGAGGGGGAGAATGATAGAGATAGGATTGCATATATTATTTATTGTTATTCATATTTTAAATAGTTTAGGATTTATTTAAGTTTTATTTAATTGTTAGTGGGCTGGGCTTTGTTAGGTCCCTTTTAGAAAGAGTTTAAACACGAAAACGAGATGCCCTCTAATGATAATCTAGAAGGGGGGGATGAATAGATTATCAAAAACTTTTTCGAGCTTAGACAATCTATCAACTCCAAAATCAGTTTTAACAGCGGAAATAATTTTGATTAAACTCACTTCAAATAGGATCTAATGCTTTATCAGATAAATTGAATTTGCGATCAAGAAATAATCAAAGTAAATAAGTAAAAAACTGAAAGAAATAACACCAGATTTATAGTGGTTCGGATCAAACGATCCTACGTCCACTCTCCCTCTTCAACTTGAAGAAGGAACTCTACTTACTGTCTTTCTTCTTTCTTTCTTTCTTCACTTACAACGTATATCTTCAACCTTACAAGTTGTGAATGATACAAATGATAGTGAAGTGAACTTTGAATTCTCAGATTTCTCAAGTGCTAAAATTGCTATATTGCAAAGTTTCTCTCTCGTGTCTAAAATTCTGAATCTCTGAATCTATTTATAGATCTTCTGTTGATGACGGTTATAACTCCTTGATTCTGTTTGAGGTTGGTTGTAACTGATTAACCGATTCTTGAAACCGCTTCTTGTTTGGTTGTAACTAACTCTTGAATTTGACTAACTCTTCTAGCTTATCTGATTCTTCACCCTGTTTGAATCTTTCACCCTGTCTGATTCTTCACCCTGTCTGATTCTTTACCCTGTCTGATACTTCATCTTGTCTGGTTCTTCATCTTGTCTGATTATGTCATTGTTTTGAACTTCTATCTGATCTTCTACCTTGTTTGGTTATGTCATCATCTGTTTTCTGTTCTTGTCTCTTTCTGACTTCCTTTGAATCATCCCTATCTTATTCTTCCTATACTTAATTTAGAGTTCTTATTACATCAGCTGACTATACATTATCTCCAGCTGGTCATCCTAGTTTTACACTTTAACTCATCAAAACTAAGTATATTTTTATCCCAACAATTTTCCCCTTTTTGATGATGTTAAAACATAGCTCAAGAAAAGAGAAATGTTAGTAATCTCAAAGATATGGATATACACTTAAGACACTTAGTTAGATTATTGAAGCACTTAGTTTTATTATCAGATGATGATAAGATCATGAAGTAGATAATCAGAGTAATACACAAGAATCATACACCCAGAGCACTTTGTTCATAGAAACAGATGATCAGGTATTCAAAAAGCTTTGTTCAACCAGCTTATGAGTAAGAGTCAAAAGATCAGCATAGGAGTCTTAATTTATTTTATTTAGTTTGATTAACTATGTAAGAGTCTTAGTCAAGTTATGTTATAAGAATTGATTAGTTACACATATAAGTTTCAAGAAAATTTAAAGATTTATCAACAGATTATGAGAATAGGTCAAAAGTTCTATTCACAGAATTCCATTACTTGACTCATTCATGTAAGTTCAGACAAGATTCAGATAGGATAAGAAAAGAAAAGATTTAGTCATACCATCGTTTCTCTTCTGGAACCTTGAGCCAGTCAAAGACTCGATTCTTTATAGATATGGTTTCTCCACCCTCTGCGAGATCAGCTAAGGATTCGGCTTTAATGATAAGCTGCTTGATCTTCTCTAGGTCTAGATGACCATCACGGTGTAGAGGGGGTTCCATCTCGAGAATAAGCTGGTGCGACTACATCGAGTTGAATTCCTTGTGAGCAAGGTTGATTAGATATTGATACATATGAGGGTCCTTTTCTTCCAGCCAATTATGAAAAGCTTCATTCTCATCGAGTCCCCATTTAATGGCTTTGCAAACATGGAACTGGAAGATCCAGTCCACTTCATATGGCCTCCACTTTGCCTGATCTGCCATTAGTAGAACTTCCTTGGGAACTACTTCACTTCGATGAAATGGCCTTAGAACTTCTTCCCCTTGCTCGTCTGTTAATTTCTGAACCCATCTTCTCAAAGAGCGATCGTAGAATTTTCTTTGCCTTCTCCTGCTCCCTCCTTTTCTTTGCATCTGATCCGCTTGTATTTTTCTTTTTCATTTCTTTTTCTCTTAGGATCTTCTCCTCTTCATCTATCTCAGCTTGTGTTTTCTTTGGAATTTGAGCTGTTTGAAACATTCTAGATGATCCAGAAGGAGATGTCATCTGAGCAGGATCTTGCACAAAAAAATCCTTGGCTGTGATACTGGGTTCAGCTCCTCTTATCTTTCTGACCTCCTCTGCCTTGTCCTCATCTTTCCTCCTCTCGTCTTCTGCTTTCAGTAGCTCTTCAGACAGCTCCTCCAACTTCATGTTCAGGGCAATGATCTTGTCATCTTGCTCGTCTATCCTTTTCTTGAGCACACTATCTTCCCCCTTTTTAGCATCAGCAAAACGGGTGTTGCAGATAGTGGCTACTTGTTCAATTTGTCCTACGAGTTCTTCTCTCACATGCCCTGTCTTATGATCAAGCTGGTCATATCGTTTCTTCTGTCCGACCTCAGCTCGTCTGAACTCATCCTCCATGAACTTCTTAATGATCGTCGTCTGCCTATCTTTCTCCATAGCCAACTGCATTTTCAGTACTTGATGAAATGATGCCTCCTTGGCTTTCCAGGCTTCTCGTACTTGATTCTCAACTGAATCCTTGATTTCGGTATAGGCAGAGCGAACGTACTGTTTGACCCATTCATCCTGAGAGTTCATCTCCTTGGCCACTGTCGTCTTAACTGCAGCCATCTGTTCCTCATGTCTGATCATAGAAAAATATAGATCAATCTTGGTTTTTTCTTGAATTGCAGCTTCTATATTTTCCTTGATTGAAGAAGTTATCATCTCTGGAACAAGCTGTAGAGCATTCAGACTAGCTCTCTTTAGACTTAACGCCTCCTCCTTAAGCATGTTAAACTCGGATATAGACACAGACGTTGAGGGTCCTGCGACTTCTTCTGATGGAGAAGATAGAGTTAAATCTATCATTTCCATAGGAACATCAATATCTGTTTCAGTCCTGGCTGGAGGAGAATCAGCCCAATGTGTAGTTATGGTTGGCTCCTCCACTGGCAGTGACTCTGTCGTCTGTTCTATGTGTGCCTCCCCAGCTGTATCCATCTCAGCTGGCTCATCGGCAGCTCCATCAAGTTCCATCTCCGGCTCCATTCCGGTGTCATCTCCGGCCAAAACTGGCTCAGCCTCCATTCCTTCCCTAGCCGTCTCCGGCTCCACTTGTCTTTCTTCCTCTGCCTTTTTCTAAGCCTCCTCAGTAGTTGGCATGTCTACGAAGTATACCCTGTGAAGGATATAATCGAAAAACATGCTCTCCGTTAAGATATCTGTAAAGGATTTAAGCTTGGCTCTCTTCAGCACTTCCTTCTCCTATATAGACAGGTTGTTCCCACCAACCTCAGCTATGAGGATAGTTGTCTCCTCAAAGCCTCCTGTCCTTAACCTCCATAGGAGCCATACATCAACCAGCTCTTCCAACAGCTTGGGTTCGTTTTGAAGGTTGTGCTCTTTTCTCAAGAGAAATTTCTTCTCAATCACCCGAAGAGATTCCTCCGTTGGTCCCATGACTCCAGTAGGATTAGGAAGAAGGGAGTATAGATGGGGTTCTGTTTGTGAGGTGGATAGGAAAGAAAATGGGTCAGATGAGGGTTGAGATTGGTTTGGACGTTCGGGAGTAGACCGTGTTAGAGGCTCAGAGGCAGCGGCCTTGTCTGCCCCTTCATCGCCAGGTTGGGATGATGTGGGTGAGTCTTCAGCCTCAGATGAGGAAGAAGATGATGTGGAGGGTTGGATTTGCTCGGCTTCTTCTGGCTCTTCTCCAGATGAGACTTCCACCATTTCCGTCTCAGACTTCCCAGCAGCGACACTTTCCCCTTGGGAAGCTGTCCTGTCCTCCTTTTCTTCCTCTTCACCCTCAATCTCAGTTTCCTCCTCCTCAGATGAGGGTTCATCGGCTAACACTGTCTCCATTTTTTTCTTTCCCTTGGCTTTAGAAGCCTTCTTCTTAGGTGATGGAGGTGGAGTGTCTCCTTCTGAATCTGTTGGTCCAAAGGGTTTCTCATCCTTGATGAGCAGACCCTTTTGCTTGGTGAACTTCTTCACCCCTGTCTCCCAGTCCAGCTTGTCTGTCCCAATCTTGTGTTCAAGTATGATAGTGATCCTTGCCATCATACTTGTTATCTTGGTCAGCGACCATCTAATCAGCTCCTTTGACACTTCTGTCTTCACAAACTTCTTCCTTTCCTCCATCAGTCGGGAGTACACTGTCTGAGCCCAATTAATATCAGCTCCGTCTATGATGGACCTCAGACAGCATATCCTCGGCTTAGTCAATCCGTCATGACTCTGCTGCTCCCCCAGTATGCACTTCGTCAAGATGAGCATCAGAAGTCGATATTTTCTCCTCAGCATCCCCTTTTTCAAATTTGCGATTTTATTTTTCTGGGATCTTCTTGCCATCAGTTTATAACTTTCTAAATACTCCTCCGCCTTATACAGAAATGGATTGCCGCCGGTGGTGCTTAGACCAAAAATCTCACCAATATCAGCAATGGATACATGAACCTTTCTACTCTTTTCCGGGGTTCGAATTCGAGTTTCTAACCCAGTTTATGTCGATTTGGCTCTGGTTAAAAATTCTGCAGCAATATTGTCAAGGGTTTTGGGTTTGGTAGGTTTCATCGAACAATATTTCTTCAAGCCTCTGGATTCGAGAAGTTGAAGAATTTCTCTTGTTTCTGGATCAGTGGAAATATCCCACTCTACATACATCTCTGATTTTGTTCGATCTCTGATAGAGGCAAGATCGTATTCGTACTTGATTCTGGTTTTTCCAGTGTCCGCCATTGAAACAGTTTTGGAAGATTTTGAGAGGGAAAAAGATTTTTGAGAGAATATGAATAGAAAATTATGTGCGTAAGTTATTATGCACACGTTTTCCTATTTATATGGAGAGATTTAATAATAAACTAATCAGAATTAATAATGACTGCAAAAGTATAGATTTTGGCTTTCGTGCCAGCATTAAATGCAATTATGCTGATTTATTTTGAAAAGTGCACGAATAATATTAAATATGTCGCGCGTGAACTGTTGACGATTCATATTTCAGAAATCGCCTTCAATTTATGCGCGTGAATGTCACTCAGTGTATTTCAAAGCTTTATTTGATAAAATTTCGGGTCCGATAGTAACTTCTCTGACAAGAAGTAACTTGATTTGTAAAATCTTTTCAGTTAATTGGAGAGATAAACTGAAATATTATCTCTTTTTATTTTTAAAAGAATATCTTTTAAAACCGAACCCTTTATAAAATTTTAAAACAAATTTCAAGAAGGACTACTGAGTGAATTCAATTTTTGAATAATTAACTAATTATGAAATTAAATTCACATATTAATTATGTGATTTAATAGACATAATTTTTTAATAAGAGTTTAAGAAACTCCCTGTAAAATTAATCGTATGCGGTTTTGAACGTAAGTCTGTTTCTTCTTGTAATCCATTCTACTAAGGTTATTATCGGTGACTTCAGAATTTCTGAAACCAAACACTTGAACAAAACATTAGTATCTCCTAGAGTAATTTAGACAAGGTACTCATACTCATCCTGTCTTGTGATCGATCGGTGACTATGATGTATTTGTCAATTACTCTATGTTTAGACAAATAAATATCAAGTTAGTTTAAATCAATAGATGAATCCTTGATTCTTGATTCCTTAGAGGAAATCAATGATATCAGCTCTATGATTATCCATATGATTTTTAACACATCTGATATTATTTTCCAAACATAATAACATAAGCGATAGAGATAAAATGGAATATAACAGCTGGATTATATATCAGCTGAGGTAGCATCTAATAATCCTAATTTTAAAGAAAGATCTTTGAACCTTGTCTCCGCTAGAGGTTTTGTTAATAAGTCTCGCTCTTTGATAATCAAGGATTTTCTCAAGTCTCGATATTACCTTTTTCCACATGATCCCGAATGAAGTGATGACGAATATCAACATGTTTGCACTGGTATGTAAGATAAGGTTTCGGGTAATAGCTATGGCACTATTACTATCACAAAAGATTGGTACATCTTTGGTGATAATGTTATAGTCCCTTAGCTGTTGACTGATCCAGATTAGCTGAGAACAACAACTTCCAACTGCCATGTACTCAGCTTCAGTAGTAGAAGTAGCTACAGAGGTTTGTTTCTTAGACAACCATGAAATCAGCTTACTTCCCAGAAATTGGCAAGTTCCGGATGTAGATTTCCTATCTATCTTACACCCACCAAAATCAATCGAGTATCCCGACAACTCAAAGTTGTCGTCACCGGATACCATGACCCTACATAGATTGTACTTTTCAAATACTTTAGAATCTTCTTTGCAGCTTCAAGATGACTCTTTTTAGGTTTAGCTTGAAAACGTGCACATACACTCACCGCAAAAGAAATGTCAGGTCTACTAGCGATTAAGTATAAAAAGAGAGCCAATTAAACCTCTATACCGTGTGTCCGATCGGTGTCTTCTCCTTTCTCATCTGGATCCATTGAAAAATTTGTCATCATAGGTATTTTGGCTTCTACTGGTACCTATTCGAAATTTTTCAATAAGATCTTTGGTGTATTTTGCTTGACTTATGAAAATTCCTTTCTTTGTCTGCTTAATTTGAAGTCCAAGAAAGTATGTCATCTCTCCCATCATGGACATTTCAAATATGTTCTTCATAAGATGACTAAATTCTTCACACAAGATTAGGTTAGTTGATCCAAAAATAATATCATCAACATAGATTTGTACTAACAAGAGACCTTTATCAGATTCTTTCCTAAATAAAGTTCTATCTATTTTACCTTTTACAAAACCATTTTGAATTAAATACTAAGATAATGTATCATACCATGCTCTAGGGGCCTGTTTAAGTCCATATAGAGCTTTCCTCAGCCTGTAGACCTTGTCTCCTTTGACAAAGCCTGGAGGTTGCTCTACATAGACCTCTTCGGCTATGACTCCGTTTAGAAATGCAGATTTCACATCCATTTGGAACACAGTAAATCTTTTATAAGCAGCATAACCTAAGAACAATTTTATGGCTTCAAGACGAGCAACTGGTGCAAAGGTTTCATCATAATCAATTCCCTCTGATTGTGAATAACCTTGTGCAACCAATCTAGCCTTATTTCTTACCACAATGTTGTTCTCATCTCTTTTGTTCTTAAAAACCCATTTTGTTCCAATAACTTTTTGATGATGAGGTCTTTCAACAAGCTCCCATACATCTTGTCTTTGAAATTGATTTAATTCTTCTTGCATTGCATTTATCCAATTGGAGTCCGTTAGAGCTTCAGTAATAGTTTTAGGTTCGAGCAAAGATACATAACAACTAAACAGACAGTCTTGGTTTATCTGTGTCCTTGTCTGGACTCCAGAATCTAGACTTCCGATTATCTGTTTAGCTGGATGATAAGTTGATACTCGTTTACCTTTATCTTTTACTGAGTATGAAGTCTTATCTGAGATATTTTCATCAATTGGTTCTGTATTACCTTCAGGAATATCTTCTAGTCCATTTGGTAGTGTAGTCGTCTGATCAGGTGATATGGAAGAACTTTCAGCTTCCTTATCTTTATTCATGTCTGATGTGTCCTCCTCATCCGATTCCGACTGCGTAAGTAGAACTTGACTGATTTCTTGATATTTAATCTGTTAAGATCTTGACTATCTTGGTGACATCATCTCGTACTTTCGGACTTAGAAATTTCGTCAAAAACAACATGTGGTGTTTCTTCTACACATAATGTAATCTTATTAAAAACTCTATATGCTTTGGATACAGATGAGTATCCTAAGAATATCCCTTCTGCAATCTTAGCATCAAAAGTTCTTAATTTTGATTTTCTATTATTATGGATGAAACACTTATGACCTAAATATATGGAAATATGAAATTTTTGGTATTCTACCCTTCCATATTTCATAAGGAGTTTTGCATTTATCTTTCACAACTAAACACCTATTTTGAACAAAACATGCAGTATTAATGGCTTCGCCCAAAAACGTGTGGAGTTTCATACTCGAGATAACATCGTCCTTGCAGCCTTCCTTCAAGGTTCTGTTTCTCCTTTCTACAACTCCATTTTCTTTGGGGTGTTCTTGCAGATGATGTTTCATGTGCTATACCATTCTCAGTACAATAGTTAGTAACAAACGAGTTTAGAAACTCAGTACCTTTATCACTTCTAATCTTGACAATATTTAGTCCTTTTTCATTTTGAATTCTTTTGAGAAATTCTGGAATTTTTGTTCTGATCTCATTCTTTTTGTACAAGAAACTAACCCAAGTGAATCTAGAAAAATCATCTACAATCACTAAAGTATACTTTCTTCCACTAAAACTTAGAGGTGTAACTGGACCAAAAAGATCCATGTGTAAAAGTTCCAAAATCCTTTCTGAAGCAGGACCAATTATTGTTTTGAAAGAAGTTTTGGTCTGTTTTCCTTTTTGACAAGCATCACAAATATGATTTTTCGAAAATATTTTATCTCGGAAGTCCTTTGACTAAAGATTTTCTTGCTATTTTGTTAAGAGTTTTGAAATTTAAATGACTAAGACGTTTATGCCATAGCCAACTTAAATCTTCTGAACTCTTAGCAATAAGACAAGTATCCTTAGGGCAACTCTTGAAATTTGCAACATAGATATTACCTTGTCTGACTCCAGCAAGTAAAATATTTTCGTTTAAACCATCCAAAATATAACATGCATCATGAGTGAATTTTACACAATATCCTTTGTCACAAAACTGTGAGACAGATAATAGATTATGCTTCAATCCTTCCACAAAATAAACTTCATTAACCTGGACATCTCCAATCATTAGAGTTCCAACTCCTTTGGTTAGACCAAAATTGTTGTCACCGAACATTACCCGAGGTCCATCTATCGTCTGATAGTTAGAAAGAAGTCTTTTCTCATAAGTCATATGCTTAGAACATCCACTGTCTATATACCAGATGACTTCAAGAACATCTTCTCTTTCAACTATCTCCTTATTTTTCTGCAATCACAAATTAATTCTTAGGTACCCTTTGTGTATTGGGTCCTTTCTCGTCAAGTTGATACTTAGGTATCCAGATAAACACATCCAAGTTTTTCAGAACCAGTGATTGAATTTTGCAACCATATCTGTCTACTAATATCAGACTATCTAGATCAATTTTATTTAATTGATCTCTAGTGATTATCTTATATCTTGGAAAGAATGGATATGACTTGCTTCTTCCATCAAAACCATTATACTTTGAAAATGACTTTGATTTAGTCTTTAGATTTCTTTTGGAAACATTTCTCCTCATCTGTATTTTCTCTTTAGATGTATCAGATGAGGTGATTTGCTCCTTAGATTTCTTTGGACTAATTTCTGTCTTTTCCATAGTCTTAGTGGCTTTGACAAAAATTCTTGGTTTTATAGGATCATTCAGTTTATTTTTATCAAAACCTAATCCAGATTTATCATAAGACTTCTGAGAAGTACTGAAGATGTTATCAATTGTTGACTGAGAATTATTAAGATGTCCTAACTTGAGATTTAATTCTCTGTTAGTTTTCTTAAAATTCTCATTCTCCATATTGATATTTGAAAATTTAATTTTCAAAGTACTCAATTCTTTTTCCAACTTATTGGTTTTCTCAGACGAGGAACTAGTAGTAATCTTAGATTGACATTCCCCCTTGAATGTACAATCCAGATTCTTCCTTGTCCCTGTCTGATGTTCCTTTGTTAGATTAAGAATTTGATTCTTTAAACTTAAATTTTCAGTTTCTATCTGTTTATAAGCAGATAAAGCTGTCTTCAGATCTTTTAGAAGCTTGTTAATAAGACATGGATCAGATTCAGATAGGTTATCACAATCATTATCCGAGGAAGAGTAATAGTTTACCTCTTTAGCCATTAGGCATATGTCATCATCTGTTCCAAATCCAGATGAGGATGAGGACGATGTTGTTTCATGTACTTCCTCTTTTTCTGCTAGAAGAGCTCATTGATCTGCATACCTCCTATCCCTTTTCTTCCTCTTTTCTTCTCTCTCTCTTGGAGTAAGTTGAGGACAATCATAACTATAGTGACCGGGTTTATTGCAGGTATAACAGATATTTCCTCTATCTGATTTAGGACTAGTATCTCCTCGTCTGATTGGTGATTTATACCTTTTTACTGAATCCTTCTTCTTGTCATTATCTGAATACTTCTCTTCCTTATCTGATTTATACTTTTGGCGATTAAACCTATCTCTCTTATTCCTTTTATACTTTATCTTGAGTCTCTCATATCGTCTGATTAATAATGCCATTTCCTCCTTTACTGACAAATCTGATGCCTTAGAAATCTTGTCAGAATCTTCTTGATGAAGAAATGCCACAGTCTTTCCAGAAGTAGATGACTCTGCCTCATCTTCTTCATCTTCAATGTGTATATCATATTCCAATGCTTTCAGATGAGAAAATAGAGTATGATGTGATATAGATGATGAGTTCGTGTGTTGCTTTGAGAATATTTGCTTTTTCCCTCCATCTTTTGCTCAATGATTTGAGTACCTTATTATTAATTTCTTTCTCAGTGTAGGTTTTACCCAAATCAGCAGCTTTGTTCACTAGATTAGTCAATCTCACATCCAATTGATCCACAGTTTCTCCATCTTTCATCTTGAATGTGTCAAATGCATGTAAAACGGACTGCAGCTTATTTTCTTTAACTTGTTCTGACCCTTCACAGACATTTGCAAGAGTCTCCCACGTATCCTTAGCAGTTTTACATCTGTTTACCTTTTCTATCCAGTCTTTGCTCAATGTCTCTATAATTTCTGTCCTTGCTACCTGATCCAAATTGTGAATTTTCCTTTCATCAGTAGTTAACTCAGCACTCTTCTTTTCTTGTTGACTTCTTGTAACAGAAGATTCTGCTCCAGTGCTAACAACTCCATGATAGAATTTTATCGGACCTTCCTCAAGAACCTCTTCCATACGGTCATGAATGGCCTTCAAATGATTCTCCATTCTGAACTTCCAATAGTCATATTCTTCGATAGAAAACTCTGGCAAACTCCTGGATTTCTTACTTTTAACAGGACATCGTAATTCAAGATGCTAAACGATGACTTTATCAGAAATGTTAGTGACTCAATGATAAGAAATCAAATTTCAACAAGAACTCAGAAATTTCAAGACCACAAATCTTCTATCAGAACAGCTTAACACTGCTCTGATACCACTTGTTAGGTCCCTTTTAGAAAGAGTTTAAACACGAAAACGAGATGCCCTCTAATGATAATCTAGAAGAGGGGGATGAATAGATTATCAAAAACTTTTTCGAGCTTAGACAATCTATCAACTCCCAAATCAGTTTTAACAGCGGAAATAATTTTGATTAAACTCACTTCAAATAGGATCTAAAGCTTTATCAGATAAATTGAATTTGCGATCAAGAAATAATCAAAGTAAATAAGTAAAAAACTGAAAGAAATAACACCAGATTTATAGTGGTTCGGATCAAACGATCCTACGTCCACTCTCCTCCTTCAACTTGAAGAAGGAACTCTACTTACTGTCTTTCTTCTTTCTTTCTTTCTTCACTTACAACGTATATCTTCAGCCTTACAAGTTTATGCTATCTCTATTTGGCTTTTGAAGATTTACAAAGAAAATGGTGTTCTATAAACACCTGAAAATGGATGAACACTAAGTGTGTTTGTGAATGATACAAATGATAGTGAAGTGAACTTTGAATTCTCAGATTTCTCAAGTGCTAAAATTGCTATATTGCAAAGTTTCTCTCTCGTGTCTAAAATTCTGAATCTCGAATCTATTTATAGATCTTCCGTTGATGACGGTTATAACTCCTTGATTCTCGTTTGAGGTTGGTTGTAAATCGATTAACCGATTCTTGAAACCGCTTCTTGTTTGGTTGTAACTAACTCTTGAATTTGACTAACTCTTCTAGCTTGTGCGATTCTTCACCTGTTTGAATCTTTCACCCTGTCTGATTCTTCACCCTGTCTGATTCTTTACCCTGTCTGATACTTCATCTTGTCTGGTTCTTCATCTTGTCTGATTATGTCATTGTTTTGAACTTCTATATGATCTTCTACCTTGTTTGGTTATGTCATCATCTGTTTTCTGTTCTTGTCTCTTTCTGACTTCCTTTGAATCATCCCTATCTTATTCTTCCTATACTTAATTTAGAGTTCTTATTACATCAGCTGACTATACATTATCTCCAGCTGGTCATCCTAGTTTTACACTTTAACTCATCAAAACTAAGTATATTTTTATCCCAACAGGCTTATAAGCCTAAAACCTTAGGTTATCTTATATATAGGAGACTCAAGAATATTGTAAAGCAGCTTTGATGAATTAATGAAAATATTGGGTTATTCCCTTTTGTCGTGTTAATCGTTATTCTTCCGGTATTCTAATGAATCAACGGATCAATTACTTTAATTATGAATAGTATTGTGCTTCTGCTACATCAAGAGATCAGCTCTGAGAGGACTCCCTCTCCGAAGAAGACAGAAAAGGCTAAAAAGGTAATATCCTTTGGAACTACTTCTAGCTTATCATCTTCTCAATCCTCCCTCTCCCCTCATCTGCTCACCCA
Organism: Paraleonurus japonicus; assembly: GCA_030762865.1. Classification (NCBI taxonomy): domain Eukaryota; kingdom Viridiplantae; phylum Streptophyta; class Magnoliopsida; order Lamiales; family Lamiaceae; genus Paraleonurus; species Paraleonurus japonicus. Next base: position 17,141,130 of record CM061059.1, read on the forward strand.
GGCAATGAAGAGGTGTCCAAGGCTGGCACCTCAGAGCCTCTACAACAACCTACCTCCAAATCAGTCCAAGCCGAAACCCCATCTACCTCCATACCTCCCCCAACCACAGCTGAGTCCTCCCCCAACCTCCATACGAGATCATGTTGAAAAAGGAGACATTAGACTTGAAAAGATTTTAACTGATTTTCAAAGAGTTGATATCTTGACAAAACCATTAGTAGAGACAAGGTTCAAGGAATTATCCATTGAGTTAGGATTATTAGATGCTTCTTTAGTTAATCTATAATCTCATCTTATGTTTTTCATTCTTTGTCTCTCTCAATTATTTTACTATGTCTAGAAAGAAGTATCAGACGAGTAGAGGATCATATGGATAATCACAAAGCAAACTGATATTTTAGTTTTAACTTTGATTCTGAAATCAATCTTGATTTGTTAACTGGAATTTGAAAGAAACAAATAAGTAAACAAAAGCAGTAAAGAACACCAGATTTATAGTGGTTCGGATTATGAACAATCCTACATCCACTCTCTTTCTTCAACTTGAAGAAGGGACTCTTCTACTAGCTTACTTACTCACTTTCAACTTACAGCTTACAATTCGCAAAGATCTTCAAATCTTCAATCTCCTAAATTCTTCTCTAAAATCTAACTATTACAGTGGGTATTGAACTTTGAAAATTACAAGTAAAGTGTTCTATAAACACTTAGAACTTTTTGAAAACTCTTTTGAAAAACTTGTGAATTGATTGAGATAAAAATCTGAGTAGTGAATAATGTGAAAAACAAATTTGCATAAGTGATTTGAAAAATACGAACTAGACCTATTTATAAGTCTGAAAAGACAGTTAGTTTGTTAGCCAGTTCTAACAAACTGAAAACTGCTCAACAAACTTAATCTTGAAAACTGCATAGCTACTCAGCTGATTTTACTCTACTCGTCTGCAGCTGACTTGGTGAAGACTCGCTTTTCTTATTCTACTCAGCTTGTCTTGACCTCGTCTGAGCTCTTCATAATCATCTCCTACAGACGGCTAGTCTCGAGCTTGTCTCCAGATGACTTGCAACTTTCCTGTCTTCAGCTGACTTGCTCAGTCCTTGACCTAGTCTGATCAGCTTAGTACTTGAATTCAGTCTCAGCTGATCTTCATAATCGTCTGATCATCTGAATCTACTTTTAACTCATCAAAACCTTCCTTGGTCTAACACTTGAGGTGGTGGCTCATTCATGGGTTGTGGTTGGGCATGTGGAATGTGTGGTGGCTCTTGGTATCGTGGCTCATGATTGTAAGGCATTTGAGGGTAGTATGGTGGGAATTGTTGTGGATTAGGTGGATAGTATTGGTATTGGTGAGCTTGTGGAGGGTAGGGGTATTGATTTTGGTAGGGAAAATATTGTGGTGGCATCCCTTCAGGGAAAGAGCCAACTTGAGCATTAAAATTGTTCCCATGACCTCCATTGTCTACTCTTCCTTCTCCATTTTCATGCAACTCCTCAACTTGAGGTTCACAAACAACTCTCTCCTCATTCCTTAGCTCTTCTCCTTCCATTGCTTCCCTTCTTCTTCTACCACGATTTCTTCTCAACGTAGCTTCTATCTCCGGATTGAGTGGCAAGGGTGGAATACCACTTGACCTTGTTAACATACACCTACAATACCACCAATCCAAGTATCAATTCCCAACAAAAACAAACAAAGCAAAAATACAAAAATAAAACAACAAGTAGCCACGTCAAACAATCCTTAAGTCTCACTTATAGGCGCAAAAACAAACTGCCCGGCAATGGCGCCATTTGATTTGTAGTGGTCGGGTAAGTGGTATTTAGACCAATAAAAAATATCGAACCCAAGGGAGTGAGTATGCAAGTGAGGCCCTAAGAATACAAGCTATTAATGACTATTGTTGCAATAATGAGTTTGCACTAAACACTAAAATATAATTGCAAGAATTAAATTCTAAATCTATGCAAGTAATTAATCAAACACCTAAGATGCAATATCAAATAAGCTAGAACAAATGGGGGATAGGGGTGCAAGGGATAATCTCCATCAAGGAATCAATGATTAATAAGCTATGATTGTATCCAATTGCAAATCAATCAAATTAGAAAGCATAAACCATCACGAAATTAATCACTCCATTAATATCACAATGCCTAATGTGAGTATCCTTAGTCCTTCCGATCTCTCAATTAAGAAGTCCCTAATTCATACAATCATGCAATATTATAACCCGATTAACACCTAATCACGTTAGCTCAACTCTCGCCTATTGATAGGGTGATCAACCATTAATCTAAAGAGACAATTTTGCACAAAGCACAATGAGAATCACAATTAGGAAGCAATCTAATTCAATTGATCACAATTATCAACAATCATAGCATGAGGCAATCACATCATCCCTAATTTCAATTATCCCAAGCACAAAACTATTAGTCCATGGTGCTAAGAGCAAAAGCCATGGGTGAAAAATCTAGGAAAGAAATTAACAAGCTAATCAACACAAACAATGAATTAAAGAGAGAAAAGTAGAAGAACATCACCAATTGGTCTTCAATTAACAAAAATAAGAATGCTTGAGTATTCACAATATCTTGAATTACAATCTTCTTCTCTTCGATTACAACTTGGAAATGAAAATACAAATGGATCAAAACACTAATCTAATGATTACAAGCTTGAATTCAATCAAAATCTAAAAATTTAAACCAATTACAAGTAGAATTAAGCTATAGAATGATAAATTCACCCAGAAAACTTCCTAGAAACTGCTCTAAACTAAGCTAGGAGGATTTTTCTCTGTTTTCCGCTCAAAATGATTTAAAACCTCAAAAAACGGTTTCGGGCATCCCTCGACTCGAGCTTGGGGCCCTTGAGTCGAGGCTGAAGAGTCGTCAACACAATTTCCCAAATTTTCCTCCTGCCTCGAGTCGAGGCTCAGCCCTCGACTCGAGGGATCCCCAATTTCCTCATCCCTCGACTCGAGGCTCAGCCCTCGAGTCGAGGCAGATCTAATTTTTGAATTCTTCTCCATCTGTCTTATCCCTCGAGTCGAGGTCTCTGACCCTCGACCAGAGGTCGAGACCAGGGCATTTTTTCGGTCGGGACTCCGCCTCCGACCCCCGTTCTCGTCCGTCTTGTTCGTCTCTTCATCCTAAGAATAACGTTACTCTCAATTTGACCAAATTCCACCGATTTATCTGTAAAACGGGCGAAAAACATCAATTATCCATCAAGTAATACTTTTTAGGCAAAGAAGTGATACTCTACACATTTAGGCACAAAATCTAACACTTTTGATCACTTTTTGCACTAAAATACACCTCAAAATCATGCATCAATTCACTCCAATCAGAGATCCTATGAAGCTGAGTGGATCTTCGCTTTCCACGTCTGCAAGAAGATAAAGTGGGGCCTAGAAGAGAAGATCGCTTTCCATGTCTGGTTGGAGGAAAAGAATCCAAAATTCTACCAATATCTGATCAACCTTGCTCATGAGGAGTTCAACGCAAATGTAGTCTCACCAGCTTACTCGCCGATGTCTCCTCCAACAATGAAAGATGGTCGACTGGACCATGAAAAGGTTAAGCAACTCCTGATCAAAGCTGAAGCCGAAGCTGACGTTGCAGAAGGAGGAGAGACGGTATCCCTTAAGAATAGGGTCTTCGACTAGCTAAGTGTGTCAGAAGAAGAAAGATGGTATGACTAAATCTTATCTTTTCATAAGTCCTTATCTGATCATCTGAGAAAGTGCTAAATCATGTTGTATCTGAAACCTTTGTGAATATATTTTTTACTTACTCTCATGAAACTATTGTTTAAACTAACCTGCTCTGATTTAATCTTCTAATCAATCAATTCGTGGTATAACTAACTGTGATAAACTTGATTAAAAATTCATAACACTAAGTCGTCTGTAATTCACTAATCTTGACTATCTGTCTTTATTTGGTCTATCTGATTATGATCATATGATTGTGAAATATATTGCTCTGATTATCTGACTAAGTGACTTAAGTGCATTCTCTGTGGAATACTTATCTTCTAAGATTACTAACACATTTCTTTTCTTGAGCTATGTTTTAACATCATCAAAAAGGGGAAAATTGTTAGGAAGAAAGTTGTATTTAGTTTTGATGAATTAAAATGTAAAATAGGATGACCAGCTAAGAATCTTGTATAGTCAGTTGAAGTAGTAAAGATATGTAAATAAACTATGTACAAAAGTTTGATAAGGATACACAAGAAGTCAGATGAAGATGAGTAGTCAGATGAGGACAAAGAGTCAAACGGAGACAGGAAGCCAGATGAAGACAGGCATAAGAAGACAGACGAGGTCAAAGACAACGAATGACAGTCACCAAGAATTAAGATGAAGACACAGACAAGGTGGACCATGTCTGAAGACAAAATGGTGAAGTGTTAGAATAATCAAGGAATTTCAAGAAGCAGTTACAACTAACCAAGAAGTGTAATAACCCAAAACCAATTATAGGATTTTATATTTAAATTACTAAGTTTAGTGATCATTTTATTCTTTTCCAATTTCATATGTGGTTTTCTTAATTTTTATCCAACTGACGAACGGTTTTTCGACCCAAAAATCTACTGATACTTTTCAAACTCACATCCGTAATCCGGATTTGTTTAATAATGATTAATTACCAAAAGTCCTTTAAAGGTGGGAAACACTAAGAAAACCCTAAGAAAAATGTTTGTTCTCCCATCGCGCGTTTTAATAAATTTTCGGAGCCGAACCTCAGACTGAAAAATACCGAAAACTCAAGAACGAAGTCACACCACTGTATTAGAAATTAGACTACCAAATGGCAGCCCAAATCTTCCAAATTTTCGTGCACATGGGAGCTTTAAATGAGAGAATATTGATGGTACAGGAAATCCCTAGCCAAAATTCTAAGACTAAGACCTAGGACTAGTTTTCTTTAGCCTTATGCCTATTACCACCTAGTTACCCCCTTTTTCCCATCCCTCTTGACCGGCCATTTCCCCTCCTTCTCCTCTATTAAATAGAGTGGCTGCCCTCTTCATTTCCCACACCAAAAGAAAAGCTTGGGGCTCTCAAGAAAAGGAGGAAAATTCTCCAAGGGTAAGTCCTAAAACCCCTCTTAGTCTTATGCATTTTTTCTTAGCTTAGAAATTCAGCAAAAATATGATATGAGGCCCTAAGAACTCCTTTTTACATGATATGATCTCATATGGAGTGCTTGAGTTGGAATTTTGGTGTTTGGAGTAAAAATGGAGAAGTTATACTTGAAACATGAAGCTGCCAAAACAATGCCCTAACCACTGACCCGTTTTTGTAAAATTTATTCGGACCCTTTCCACCCGTTTAAAAATAATGAAAAATCCTAGATGTAGTACTTGAAGTTTAGAATAACAGACTAAATTTTCGTGGTCATTGAAGCTTTGTAGACTGAGAATAAAATCGTGAAAGATTATGTGTCGGAAGTAATCCGAAACTGGGAGCAGTGACTCATTTCTTTTATTTCTCCCCTTTCTGATAGTTATAAAATTTTAGGAAAAATCTGGGATGTTCCCCTTGATGTTATGTAAATCATAGTCAAAAATCATAATATTACGTTTAGTACTTCATGAGATAAAATTCGTTTTCTGAGTACCTGATCGACGTTCGACGCATAGGGTTATTCTGTGTTGCACGAATTTATTTTTCTAGTTAGACTATTGTATAAATCATTGAAAATTTCATGGATATCCTACAACCAGTTTATAACAGGTTTCTTAAATTTGGTGATTTCTAAACAAGTATCCAATAAGTTATGAATTTTCTCGTAAGACATGTCCAGTAACCGAGCCAAACGATAGATTAAATGTTCACGATTTTTCTGGACAGAATCCGTAAGTGAAATGGCTTGGATCCCTGAATTAAAGTTGTTCATACTTGAGTGCTGCATCACATGTTTTAATTTCATAATTTTTGGATGTTTCTGCAGAGATTTATGAATTTTATAAGTTAAGGTCACTGTTTTTGCCGAAACAGAAATTTAGAGTCCTTATTACAAAATCTGCTATAATTCCGTAACTCAAATGAACTCGGACCCTTAATAAACTTTGTTCTACACTGAAAGATGTACAACATATTAAAATTTCATAATTTTCCAACGAGTCTAAGTATTTTATTTCATTTATGCATATATAGGTATTGTTTCTCCTTTTGACTAGTACTTGATAAATTAAATGGCCAAAACTTTTAATAAAGTGCATATTTGAATATCGAATGTTATACATGATACTTTTTGAATACATATGCTTGAGTTTCTTATATATTTTTCTTGAAAATGAGCGGAACCGAAAGTCCCAAATTCGTGACCCACAAACTGTAGTACACCAACAAAGCCACCCATAGAAGCTTTAGATAAAATAAAATACCTCTTCTTCATGAAAGCCTAGTTTTTAGAAGGCACAATAAGATCAAGAACCTAAGTTTCCAATGGACAAAAGATCTGTCGAACTAAACATAAGGATTATGCTAGGTAGAGTACGTCAGAACCGAGACTGAGATTTGGTACGAGAGGCCTAAGCAATCAAGAAGTTAAACTTTCTCTTAAAAGTTCTCCAGGTGGGTGACACTATCTGTATAGCTAGTTAATGTTATATGGACTGTTGTCAGTTTTCCTGAATCAAACATAAACAGATTCCTCGAAAGATGCAAATACCAAAAGCGTGTGAACGTATAACTTAAGTGTGTGATCGTCTAATGATGAGCTATATTTTACTTTTATTTATGATTTTATGAAAAGAGGGCAAGCCCTATATGATGTGATGAAAGTTTACGGGGTCTGGATGTGGTAGGAAACTATCATATGCCCTCCCATATGATGAAAGTTTACGGGGTCCGGATGTGGTAGGAAACTATCATGTGCCCTCCCATATGATGAAAGTTTACGGGGTCCGGATGTGATAGGAAACTATCATGTGCCCTACCTTATGATGAAAGTTTACGGGGTCTGGATGTGATAGAAACTATCATGTGCCCTCCCATATGATGAAAGTTTACGGGGTCCGAATGTGATAGGAAACTATCATGTGTCCTCCCATATGATGAAGATGAAAGTTTACGGGGTTCGGATGTGATAGAATAACTATCATGTGCCTTCCCATATGATTACGGGTCTCGGACGTGTAAACGTGTCATTCCACAATGTGATTACGGAGATCGGATGTGATAGGAAACTATCATGTGTCATCTCATATGTGCCATATATATATATATATATACTAACTGTCGCAAAGAAAGATAAATCTATTAATCGAATGAAGGTTAAAGGATGAAAATCTTATAACTGAAGATTACCTTGTACAAATGGGCTAAATGTCGTAACGAATAACTAAAGATGACAGAAGAATAAAAGATTCAATTATTTCAGGTTTTTCTGTCAATCTGTATAACAGCATACAGGTTACCCACTGAGATTTTTATCTCACTCTCCCAAACTTAATATTTCAGGTTGCGAGAATGAGGCCCGGGAGCTGCAGTAGACGACCGCTTCCCACTCTCTCTAAATAAATCATTTTAGTAACTTCTCGATCTTTTGTAATGAATACTTTGTTAAATTATGTTATTTTCTTCCTCTGGGAATTGTACTCGTCAGATGTTTTTCTCCAAGCTGAATAATGGCCTTTTATAATAAAAGAGTTTCTCTTCATTGAGTAAGTGTTTCTGAAATTTTTCCGCTGCAACTTAATCAATTGTTATTCAAAAAGAAATTTTCTGGCCCAGTTTTTATGTTTCACTAAGTGATGACTCGGGTTTAGGACGTCAGACCCCGAAGGTCGACTTTCTGAATTCCGGGGCGTTACAGGTGGTATCAGAGCCTATGTTAAAACCTTCGGACCGAAATAATTATTTACCTTTGATTTCAAAATTTTACTTTGGAAATAGATAAACTTCAATCCTTATAATTTTGAACCTTCAAAAATGTTACTTGTGGGAGGTTGTCTACAGCATGCAAACCGGGAACAAGCCTCAAGGTATGCGACGTCTTACAAAAGATTGAATAATAAAACCCTTACAAATGAATAACAACCAACAAGGAACATGAAATCTCAAACAATTAACTACAGAAAAGAAATGTCCTAAAGGAAAAATACGCTGCCTTGACTAACTTTACTTGCGCATGAACGTGAAATCTACATGTTTACTTGCTTTCTTATATTTTAGTTTTATCTTTTCATGTGAGCACTTGTTATTTTCTCTTTATACATTACCACTATTTTCTTCTTTCTAGTTTATGACCTTAAACCATTCGAATCCCTTTTGTTCAGCAAGCCAGGCCTTTTATAGCAGCCTCGTATGCCTCGTGTAGTTGACTTTACGATATATATGTAAATGTCTATTTTAGTTAAATTATTTTGTTTTAAAGCCTCGCATCTTTAAATTTTCGTTGGAGCCTCTTTGTCTCTCCATTTAAACTTTGAGAACTTGTCTTTCTCATGTCAATTATATATGTATGTTCGTCTCATGTAGTTTTGTGAGATATTCTATCCTATCCGTTATATTTTTATCTTAATGTTTACAATATGTGTTATTACCTCTCTAACATGCATCGTCGAGCTCAACAACCATGCTGCTGTGACCGGCCAGTATGTTCCGGTTTTACCGTGTGCTCCCATGCATGATTGACTTAGTACCGTGTTGTTAAACTTGAGATTCTCTTGCTTTGAATTTGAATCATACATATGTATTGTAATATATTTTATTCTTTTATTTTCGGACCCTACCCTAGATTTCGATATAATCCTTGAAATAGATTAGTTAAGGAAGGATAAAGTCGTCATAAGATGTTTAGAAGAGAAATAGATTTAAGAACAAGTGACCAGCATTTCGCCTTTAAGGGAATGACCTAGCCAGAGTGAGGATAACCTCCGCAATGAAAGCTACGAAGCTGCTACGCAGAGAAACAAACTAGGGATACTTAGTCAACATCTCAACAACGGCTAAGGATACGAACCCGCCTGTCGAAGTACGAATCGTAAGAGAATACCCTAACGTATTTCCCGAAGAGTTATCTAGATTACCGCCATACCCCCAAGTAGAATTCACCATCGACTTAACACCCGGTGCTACACCCGTGTCAAAGTCACCATATAGAATGACACCTAAGGAATTGCAGGAGCTAAAGGAGCAACTGCAAGAATTAGTGGATAAAAAGTACATCCGCCCAAGCGTGTCACCTTGGGGAGCGCCTGTACTTTTGTGAAGAAGAAGGATGGGTCACTCAGAATGTGTATCGATTATAGAGGGTTAAACCAATTAACCATCAAGAACAAATATCCTCTCCCAAGAATTGAGGACTTGTTCGACCAGCTGAAACATGCAGTAGTGTTCTCGAAAATCGATCTGAGGTCGGGCTATCACCAACTGAAAGTTAAAGAGAGTGATATCCCAAAGACAACTTTCAGGACAAGGTGTGGACATTATGAGTTTACTGTCATGCCTTTTGGAGTGACGAATGCCCCGTAGTCTCATGGATTTGATGAATCGAGTATTCCATTAGTACTTGGACAAGTTCATCATTGTTTTCATCGATGACATACTGGTGTATCGAAGGGTGAAAAGCAACATGAAGAACACCTCAGGACTGTATTGGAGGCACTAAGACGTGAGAAACTATACGCTAAATTCAGCAAGTGCGAATTCTGGATTGATCGAGTCATGTTTCTGGGTCATATAATCTCAGCAAAGGGGATTGAGATGAATCCTGCAAAGTTGGAGGCCATAATGGACTGGAAGACTCCAACTAATGTCAACGAAATACGGAGTTTCCTAGGCTTGGCAGGATACTACCGGATAGTTATCCATGATTTCTCACGCATTGCAAAGCCTTTGACGCATTTAACAAAGAAGAGTGAAAGGTTTGTCTGGACGCCTACCTGTGAGGAAAGCTTTCAGGAAGTGAAGAAGAAGTTAACTTCCTCGCCGGTGTTGACCATTCCCGACGGATCCGAGGGATTTGTCATCTACACAGATGCATCGTTATCAGGATTGGAATGTGTCCTTATGCAAAATGGAAAGGTCATTGCATATGCGTCCCGCCAACTAAAGACTCACGAACAAAACTATCCCACACATGACTTGGAATTAGCAACTGTGGTTCACGCGCTAAAGATATGGAGACACTACCTGTATGGTAGTAAGTGCGAGATCTATTCAGACCACAAGAGCCTGAAATACTTCTTTACGCAGAAGGAACTAAATATGCGTCAAAGAAGGTGGCTCGAACAGGTAAAAGATTACGATTGCACTATCCATTACCATCCTGGAAAAGCGAACGTTGTGGCCGATGCACTGAGTAGAAAGGAAAGTGCGACGCTCAGCGCCATGCCAACCGAACAAGAGTCGCTGATTGGGGATTGTTCCCGAATGGAGTTCTCTAATCACTGTTGCACAAAGGAGAGGATTTTCGCGCTCACTGTGCAACCGACCTTAAGAGAAAGAATCAAAGAGGCGCAGAAGAGTGATAAATTCCTCGAAGGAATGAAAGAACGGGCACGAAAAGGGACTATTCAGGGTTTCATCGTAAGTCCCGACGACACCTTGATGTTTGGAAATAGAATCTGTGTGCCAAGAAAGGGGCAATTGACGAATGAGATCATGAGAGAAGCCCACGACACACCATACACCGTCCACCCTGGAGAGACGAAGATGTATTGGGAGCTACGGGAAAACTTTTGGTGGAGAGCCATGAAGAGGTCAGTAGCTCATTTCATGAGGAAATTTTTGACCTGTCAGCAGATTAAGGCAGACCACCAACGACCATCGAGATTGCTGAACCCATTAGAAATACCGGAATGGAAATGGGAGAATATCGCCATGGATTTTGTCACTGGTTTTCCCAAGACGGTGAAAAATCATGATGCAATGGGTCATAGTGGATGACTCACTAAATCATCTCATTTAATTCCCATCCGTATAACCTATTCAACGAATAAGTTTGCTCAATTGTACGTAGCTGAAGTAGTCAGACTGTTTGGTGTGCCAGTCTCGATCATTTCAGATAGAGACCCTCGTTTCACCTCAAACTTTTGGAGAAGTTTGCAATAAGCCTTAGGGACGAAGTTAAATTTCAGCACTGCGTATCATCCTCAGACGGATGGTCAATCGGAAAGATTCAAACCTTGGAAGACATGTTGAGAGCTTGTGCTCTAGATTTCGAAGGAAGTTGGGAAGCTAACCTCCCTTTGGTGGAGTTTTCTTTTAATAACAGTTATCAATCAACAATACAGATGGCGCCATACGAAGCACTTTATGGAAAAAAAGTGTAGATCGCCTAATTGTTGGGACGAAGTTGGAGTCCGGAAAATCTTAGGACCCAAACTAGTGGAGAAATCGGTGGAGACCATTTCATGGATCAGGAAAAAGATCCGGATAGCACAAGACCGTCAGAAGTCATATGCCGATGTACGGAGAAAGGATTTGCACTTTGAAGTCGGGGACAAGGTATTCTTAAGAGTTGTGCCAATGAAGGGGTTAGTTCGTTTTGGAAAGAGAGGTAAGTTGAAACCTCGCTTCATAGGACCTTTTGACATTTTAGACAAGGTCGGAAACGTAGCTTACCGAGTGGCTCTGCCACCAGAATTGTTCCAAGTACAATGTGTTCCACGTATCCACATTTAGGAAGTACTTGTGTGACCCAGACCATGTAGTTGATTTTAAGAATCTGAGCCTAAGTCGCAGCCTAACTTACGAAGAAGTACCTGTGGCTATCTTGGAAAGAAAGGTTCATACCCTAAGAACCGGGAAGTTCCTTTAGTACTAGTTCAATGGAGCAGACATGGGAAGAAAAGAGGTACCTGGGACAGAGAAGATGAAATTCTAGCTAAGTACCTGCAAGTGTCTTCAATCCAAGTAAGTAAATTTCGAGGACGAAATTTTTCTTAAGGGGTGTAGGATGTAATAACCCAAAACCAATTATAGGATTTTATATTTAAATCACTAAGTTTAGTGATCATTTTATTCTTTTCCAATTTCATATATGGTTTTCTTAATTTTTATCCAACTGACGAACGGTTTTTCGACCTAAAAATCTACTGATACTTTTCAAACTCACATCCGTAATCCGAATTTTTTTAATAATGATTAATTACCAATAGTCCTTTAAAGGTGGGAAACACTCAAGAAAACCCTAAGAAAAATGTTTGTTCTCCCATCGCGCGTTTTAATAAATTTTCGGAGCCGAACGTCAGACCGAAAAATACCGAAAACTCAACAACGAAGTCACACCACTGTATTAGAAATTAGACTACCAAATGGCAGCCCAAATCTTCCAAATTTTTGTGCACATGGGAGCTTTAAATGAGAGAATATTGATGGTACATGAAATCCCTAGCCAAAATTCTAAGACTAAGACCTAGGACTAGTTTTCTTTAGCCTTATGCCTATTACCACCTAGTTACCCCTTTTTCCCACCCCCTCTTGACCGGCTATTTCCCCTCCTTCTCCTCTATAAATAGAGTGGCTGCCCTCTTCATTTCCCACACCAAAAGAAAAGCTTGGGGCTCTCAAGAAATGGAGGAAAATTCTCCAAGGGTAAGTCCTAAAACCCCTCTTAGTCTTATGCATTTTTTTCTTAGCTTAAAAATTCAGGAAAAATATGATATGAGGCCCTAAGAACTCCTTTTTACATGATATTATCTCATATGGAGTGCTTGAGTTGGAATTTTGGTGTTTGGAGTCAAAATGGTGAAGTTATACTTGAAACATGAAGCTTCCAAAACCATGCCCTAACCACTGACCCGTTTTTGTAAAATTTATTCGGACCCTTTCCACCCGTTTAAAAATCATGAAACAATTCCTAGATGTAGTACTTGAAGTTTAGAATAATAGAATAAATTTTCGTGGTCATTGAAGCTTTGTAGACTGAGAATAAAATCGTGAAAGATTATGTGTCGGAAGTAATCTGAAACTGGGAGCAGTGACTCATTTCTTTTATTTCTCCACTTTATAATAGTTATAAAATTCTAGGAAAAATCTGGGATGTTACCCTTGATGTGTTGTAAATCATAATCAAAAATCATAATATTTCGTTTAGTACTTCATGAGATAAAATTCGTTTTCTGAGTACCTGGTCGACGTTCGACGCATAGGGTTATTCTGTGTTACACGAATTTAGTTTTCCAATTAGACTATTGTATAAATCATGGAAAATTTCATTGATGTCCTAAATCTAATTTATAACAGTTTTCTTAAATTTGGTGATTTTTAAACAAGTATCCAATAAGTTATGAATTTTCTCGTAAGACATGTCCAGTAACCGAGCCAAACGATAGATTAAATGTTCACGATTTTTCTGGACAGAATCCGTAAGTCAAATGGCTTGGATCTCTGAATGAAAGTTGTTCATACTTGAGTGCTGCATCACATCTTTTAATTTCATAATATTTGGATGTTTCTGCAGAGATTTATGGATTTTATAAGTTAAGGTCACTGTTTTTGCCGAAACAGAAATTTAGAGTCCTTATTACAAAATCTACTATAATTCCGTAACTCAAATGAACTTGGACCCTTAATAAACTTTCTTCTACACTGAAATATGTACAACATACTAAAATTTCATAATTTTCCAACGAGTCTAAGTATTTTATTTCATTTATGCATGTATAGGTATTGTTTCTCCTTTTGACTAGTACTTGATAAAATAAATGGCCAAAACTTTTAATAAAGTGCATGTTTGAATATCGAATGTTATATATGATACTTTTGAATACATATGCTTGAGTGTCTTACATGTTTATCTTGAAAATGAACGGAACCGAAAGTCCCAAATTCGTGACCCACAAACCGTAGTACACCAACAAAGCGATTGGACATAGGATTAAACCCATAGAAGCTTTTGATAAAATAAAATATATCTTCTTCATGAAAGCCTTGTTTTTAGAAGGCACAATAAGATCAAGAACCTAAGTTTCCAATGGATAAAAGATATGTCGAACTAAACATACGGATTGTGCTGGGTAGAGTACGGTCGGAACCGAGACTGGGATTTGGTATGAGAGGCTTAAGCAATCAAGAAGTAAAACTTTCTCTTAAAAGTTCTCCAGGTGGGTGACACTATCTGTATAGCTAGTTAATGTTATATGGACTGTGTTCAGTTTTCCTGAATCAAACATAAACAGATTCCTCGAAAGATGCAAATACCAAAAGCGTGTGAATGTATAACTTAAATGTGTGATCGTCTAATGATGAGCTATATTTTACTTTTATTTATGATTTTATGAAAAGAGGGCAAGCCCTATATGATGTGATGAAAGTTTACGGGGTCCGGATGTGGTAGGAAACTATCATATGCCCTCCCATATGATGAAAGTTTACGGGTCCGGATGTGGTAGGAAACTATCATGTGCCCTCCCATATGATGAAAGTTTACGGGTCCGGATGTGATAGGAAACTATCATGTGCCCTCCCATATGATGAAAGTTTACGGGGGGATGTGGTAGGATGTGATATGATGAAAACTATCATGATGAAACTATCATGTGCCCTCCCATATGATGAAAGTTTACGGGTCCGAATGTGATAGGAAACTATCATGTGTCCTCCCATATGATGAAAGTTGAAGATGAATGTGTTAACATGTGCCCTCCCATGTGATGAAAGTTAACTATCATGATGTGATTGAATAACTATGATTTCCCATATGTTTACGGGTCTCGGACGTGTAAACATGCCATTCCACAATGTGATTACGGAGATCGGATGTGATAGGAAACTATCATGTGTCATCTCATATGTATATATATATATATATATATATATATATATATATATATATATACTAATCACGTAAAGAAAGATAAATCTATTAATCGAATGAAGATTAAAGGATGAAAATCTTATAATCAAGATTACCTTGTACAAATGGGCTAAATGTCGTAACGAATAACTAAAAAGATGAGAAGAATAAAAGATTCAATTATTTCGGGTTTTTCTCGTCAATCAGTATAACAAAGATACAAAGTTACCCATCGAGATTTTTATCTCACTCTCCCAAACTTAATATTTCAGGTTGCGAGAATGAGGCCCGGAGTGCAGAGACGACCGCTTCCCACTCTCTCTAAATAAATCATTTTAGTAACTTCTCGATCTTTTGTAATGAATACTTTGTTAAATTATGTTATTTTCTTCCTCTCGGGAATTGTACAAATCCGATGTTTTTCTCCAAGTGAATAATGGCCTTTTATAATAAAAGAGTTTCTCTTCATTGAGTAAGTGTTTGAAATTTTTCCGCTGCAACTTAATCAATTGTTATTAAAAAGAAATTTTCTGGCCCGATTTTTATGTTTCACTAAGTGATGACTCGGGTTTAGGACGTCGGACCCGAAGGTCGACTTTCCGAATTCGGGCGTTATGGGTGGTATCGAGCCTATGTTAAAACCTTCGGACCGAAATAATTATTTACCTTTGATTTCAAAATTTTACTTTGGAAATAGATAAACTTCAATCCTTATAATTTTGAACCTTCAAAAATGTTACTTGTGGGAGGTTGTCTACAAAGATGCAAACGGGAACAAGCCTCAAGGTATGCGACGTCTTACAAAAGATTGAATAATAAAACCCTTACAAATGAATAACAACCAACAAGGAACATGAAATCTCAAACAATTAACTACGAGTAAAAGAAATGTCCTAAAGGAAAATACGCTGCCTTGACTAACTTTACTTGCGCATGAACGTGAAATCTACATGTTTACTTGCTTTCTTATATTTTAGTTTTATCTTTTCATGTGAGCACTTGTTATTTTCTCTTTATACATTACCACTATTTTCTTCTTTCTAGTTTATGACCTTAAACCATTCGAATCCCTTTTGTTCAAAGAAGCCTGGCCTTTTATAGCAGCCTCGTATGCCTCGTGTAGTTGACTTTACGATATATATGTAAATGTCTATTTTAGTTAAATTATTTTGTTTTAAAGCCTCGCATCTTTAAATTTTCGTTGGAGCCTCTTTGTCTCTCCATTTAAACTTTGAGAACTTGTCTTTCTCATGTCAATTATATATGTATGTTCGTCTCATGTAGTTTTGTGAGATATTCTATCCTATCCGTTATATTTTTATCTTAATGTTTACAATATGTGTTATTACCTCTCTAACATGCATCGTCGAGCTCAACAACCATGCTGCTGTGACCGGCCAGTATGTTCCGGTTTTACCGTGTGCTCCCATGCATGATTGACTTAGTACCGTGTTGTTAAACTTGAGATTCTCTTGCTTTGAATTTGAATCATACATATGTATTGTAATATATTTTATTCTTTTATTTTCGGACCCTACCCTAGATTTCGATATAATCCTTGAAATAGATTAGTTAAGGAAGGATAAAGTCGTCATAAGATGTTTAGAAGAGAAATAGATTTAAGAACAAGTGACCAGCATTTCGCCTTTAAGGGAATGACCTAGCAGAGTGAGGATAACCTCCGCAATGAAAGCTACTGGAGCTGCTCACGCAGAGAAACAAACTAGGGATACTTAGTCAACATCTCAACAACGGCTAAGGATACGAACCCGCCTGTCGAAGTACGAATCGTAAGAGAATACCCTAACGTATTTCCCGAAGAGTTATCTAGATTACCGCCATACCCCCAAGTAGAATTCACCATCGACTTAACACCCGGTGCTACACCCGTGTCAAAGTCACCATATAGAATGACACCTAAGGAATTGCAGGAGCTAAAGGAGCAACCGCAAGAATTAGTGGATAAAAAGTACATCCGCCCAAGCGTGTCACCTTGGGGAGCGCCCGTACTTTTTGTGAAGAAGAAGGATGGGTCACTCGGAATGTGTATCGATTATAGAGGGTTAAACCAATTAACCATCAAGAACAAATATCCTCTCCCAAGAATTGAGGACTTGTTCGACCAGCTGAAACATGCAGTAGTGTTCTCGAAAATCGATCTGAGGTCGGGCTATCACCAACTCGAAAGTTAAAGAGAGTGATATCCCAAAGACAACTTTCGGGACAAGGTGTGGACATTATGAGTTTCTTGTCATGCCTTTTGGAGTGACGAATGCCCCGTAGTCTCATGGATTTGATGAATCGAGTATTCCATTAGTACTTGGACAAGTTCATCATTGTTTTCATCGATGACATACTGGTGTATCGAAGGGTGAAAAGCAACATGAAGAACACCTCAGGACTGTATTGGAGGCACTAAGACGTGAGAAACTATACGCTAAATTCAGCAAGTGCGAATTCTGGATTGATCGAGTCATGTTTTTGGGTCATATAGTCTCAGCAAAGGGGATTGAGATGAATCCTGCAAAGTTGGAGGCCATAATGGACTGGAAGACTCCAACTAATGTCAACGAAATACGGAGTTTCCTAGGCTTGGTAGGATACTACCGGATATTTATCCAGGATTTCTCACGCATTGCAAAGCCTTCGACGCATTTAACAATGAAGAGTGAAAGGTTTGTCTGGACGCCTACCTGTGAGGAAAGCTTTCAGGAACTGAAGAAGAAGTTAACTTCCTCGCCGGTGTTGACCATTCCCGACGGATCCGAGGGATTTGTCATCTACACAGATGCATCGTTATCAGGATTGGAATGTGTCCTTATGCAAAATGGAAAGGTCATTGCATATGCGTCCCGCCAACTAAAGACTCACGAACAAAACTATCCCACACATGACTTGGAATTAGCAGCTGTGGTTTACGCGCTAAAGATATGGAGACACTACCTGTATGGTAGTAAGTGCGAGATCTATACAGACCACAAGAGCCTGAAATACTTCTTTACGCAGAAGGAACTAAATATGCGTCAAAGAAGGTGGCTCGAACTGGTAAAAGATTACGATTGCACTATCCATTACCATCCTGGAAAAGCGAACGTTGTGGCCGATGCACTGAGTAGAAAGGAAAGTGCGACGCTCAGCGCCATGCCAACCGAACAAGAGTCGCTGATTGGGGATTGTTCCCGAATGGAGTTCTCTAATCACTGTTGCACAAAGGAGAGGATTTTCGCGCTCACTGTGCAACCGACCTTAAGAGAAAGAATCAAAGAGGCGCAGAAGAGTGATAAATTCCTCGAAGGAATGAAAGAACGGGCACGAAAAGGGACTATTCAGGGTTTCATCGTAAGTCCCGACGACACCTTGATGTTTGGAAATAGAATCTGTGTGCCAAGAAAGGGGCAATTGACGAATGAGATCATGAGAGAAGCCCACGACACACCATACACCGTCCACCCTGGAGAGACGAAGATGTATTGGGAGCTACGGGAAAACTTTTGGTGGAGAGCCATGAAGAGGTCAGTAGCTCATTTCATGAGGAAATTTTTGACCTGTCAGCAGATTAAGGCAGACCACCAACGACCATCGAGATTGCTGAACCCATTAGAAATACCGGAATGGAAATGGGAGAATATCGCCATGGATTTTGTCACTGGTTTTCCCAAGACGGTGAAAAATCATGATGCAATGGGTCATAGTGGATGACTCACTAAATCATCTCATTTAATTCCCATCCGTATAACCTATTCAACGAATAAGTTTGCTCAATTGTACGTAGCTGAAGTAGTCAGACTGTTTGGTGTGCCAGTCTCGATCATTTCAGATAGAGACCCTCGTTTCACCTCAAACTTTTGGAGAAGTTTGCAATAAGCCTTAGGGACGAAGTTAAATTTCAGCACTGCGTATCATCCTCAGACGGATGGTCAATCGGAAAGATTCAAACCTTGGAAGACATGTTGAGAGCTTGTGCTCTAGATTTCGAAGGAAGTTGGGAAGCTAACCTCCCTTTGGTGGAGTTTTCTTTTAATAACAGTTATCAATCAACAATACAGATGGCGCCATACGAAGCACTTTATGGAAAAAAAGTGTAGATCGCCTAATTGTTGGGACGAAGTTGGAGTCCGGAAAATCTTAGGACCCAAACTAGTGGAGAAATCGGTGGAGACCATTTCATGGATCAGGAAAAAGATCCGGATAGCACAAGACCGTCAGAAGTCATATGCCGATGTACGGAGAAAGGATTTGCACTTTGAAGTCCGGGGACAAGGTATTCTTAAGAGTTGTGCCAATGAAGGGGTTAGTTCGTTTTGGAAAGAGAGGTAAGTTGAAACCTCGCTTCATAGGACCTTTTGACATTTTAGACAAGGTCGGAAACGTAGCTTACCGAGTGGCTCTGCCACCAGAATTGTTCCAAGTACAATGTGTTCCACGTATCCACATTTAGGAAGTACTTGTGTGACCCAGACCATGTAGTTGATTTTAAGAATCTGAGCCTAAGTCGCAGCCTAACTTACGAAGAAGTACCCTGTGGCTATCTTGGAAAGAAAGGTTCATACCCTAAGAACCGGGAAGTTCCTTTAGTACTAGTTCAATGGAGCAGACATGGGAAGAAAAGAGGTACCTGGGACAGAGAAGATGAAATTCTAGCTAAGTACCTGCAAGTGTCTTCAATCCAAGTAAGTAAATTTCGAGGACGAAATTTTTCTTAAGGGGTGTAGGATGTAATAACCCAAAACCAATTATAGGATTTTATATTTAAATCACTAAGTTTAGTGATCATTTTATTCTTTTCCAATTTCATATATGGTTTTCTTAATTTTTATCCAACTGACGAACGGTTTTTCGACCTAAAAATCTACTGATACTTTTCAAACTCACATCCGTAATCCGAATTTTTTTAATAATGATTAATTACCAATAGTCCTTTAAAGGTGGGAAACACTCAAGAAAACCCTAAGAAAAATGTTTGTTCTCCCATCGCGCGTTTTAATAAATTTTCGGAGCCGAACGTCAGACCGAAAAATACCGAAAACTCAACAACGAAGTCACACCACTGTATTAGAAATTAGACTACCAAATGGCAGCCCAAATCTTCCAAATTTTTGTGCACATGGGAGCTTTAAATGAGAGAATATTGATGGTACATGAAATCCCTAGCCAAAATTCTAAGACTAAGACCTAGGACTAGTTTTCTTTAGCCTTATGCCTATTACCACCTAGTTACCCCCTTTTTCCCACCCCTCTTGACCGGCTATTTCCCCTCCTTCTCCTCTATAAATAGAGTGGCTGCCCTCTTCATTTCCCACACCAAAAGAAAAGCTTGGGGCTCTCAAGAAATGGAGGAAAATTCTCCAAGGGTAAGTCCTAAAACCCCTCTTAGTCTTATGCATTTTTTCTTAGCTTAAAAATTCAGGAAAAATATGATATGAGGCCCTAAGAACTCCTTTTTACATGATATTATCTCATATGGAGTGCTTGAGTTGGAATTTTGGTGTTTGGAGTCAAAATGGTGAAGTTATACTTGAAACATGAAGCTTCCAAAACCATGCCCTAACCACTGACCCGTTTTTGTAAAATTTATTCGGACCCTTTCCACCCGTTTAAAAATCATGAAACAATTCCTAGATGTAGTACTTGAAGTTTAGAATAATAGAATAAATTTTCGTGGTCATTGAAGCTTTGTAGACTGAGAATAAAATCGTGAAAGATTATGTGTCGGAAGTAATCTGAAACTGGGAGCAGTGACTCATTTCTTTTATTTCTCCACTTTATAATAGTTATAAAATTCTAGGAAAAATCTGGGATGTTACCCTTGATGTGTTGTAAATCATAATCAAAAATCATAATATTTCGTTTAGTACTTCATGAGATAAAATTCGTTTTCTGAGTACCTGGTCGACGTTCGACGCATAGGGTTATTCTGTGTTACACGAATTTAGTTTTCCAATTAGACTATTGTATAAATCATGGAAAATTTCATTGATGTCCTAAATCTAATTTATAACAGTTTTCTTAAATTTGGTGATTTTTAAACAAGTATCCAATAAGTTATGAATTTTCTCGTAAGACATGTCCAGTAACCGAGCCAAACGATAGATTAAATGTTCACGATTTTTCTGGACAGAATCCGTAAGTCAAATGGCTTGGATCTCTGAATGAAAGTTGTTCATACTTGAGTGCTGCATCACATCTTTTAATTTCATAATATTTGGATGTTTCTGCAGAGATTTATGGATTTTATAAGTTAAGGTCACTGTTTTTGCCGAAACAGAAATTTAGAGTCCTTATTACAAAATCTACTATAATTCCGTAACTCAAATGAACTTGGACCCTTAATAAACTTTCTTCTACACTGAAATATGTACAACATACTAAAATTTCATAATTTTCCAACGAGTCTAAGTATTCTATTTCATTTATGCATGTATAGGTATTGTTTCTCCTTTTGACTAGTACTTGATAAATAAATGGCCAAAACTTTTAATAAAGTGCATGTTTGAATATCGAATGTTATATATGATACTTTGTGAATACATATGCTTGAGTGTCTTACATGTTTATCTTGAAAATGAACGGAACCGAAAGTCCCAAATTCGTGACCCACAAACTGTAGTACACCAACAAAGCCGATTGGACATAGGATTAAACCCATAGAAGCTTTTGATAAAATAAAGTATATCTTCTTCATGAAAGCCTTGTTTTTAGAAGGCACAATAAGATCAAGAACCTAAGTTTCCAATGGATAAAAGATATGTCGAACTAAACATACGGATTGTGCTGGGTAGAGTACGGTCGGAACCGAGACTGGGATTTGGTATGAGAGGCTTAAGCAATCAAGAAGTAAAACTTTCTCTTAAAAGTTCTCCAGGTGGGTGACACTATCTGTATAGCTAGTTAATGTTATATGGACTGTGTTCAGTTTTCCTGAATCAAACATAAACAGATTCCTCGAAAGATGCAAATACCAAAAGCGTGTGAATGTATAACTTAAATGTGTGATCGTCTAATGATGAGCTATATTTTACTTTTATTTATGATATTATGAAAAGAGGGCAAGCCCTATATGATGTGATGAAAGTTTACGGGGTCCGGATGTGGTAGGAAACTATCATGTGCCCTCCCATATGATGAAAGTTTACGGGGTCCGGATGTGGTAGGAAACTATCATGTGCCCTCCCATATGATGAAAGTTTACGGGGTCCGGATGTGATAGGAAACTATCATGTGCCCTCCCATATGATGAAAGTTTACGGGGTCCGGATGTGGTAGGAAACTATCATGTGCCCTCCCATATGATGAAAGTTTACGGGGTCCGGATGTGATAGGAAACTATCATGTGCCCTCCCATATGATGAAAGTTTACGGGGTCCGGATGTGATAGGAAACTATCATGTGCCCTCCCATATGATGAAAGTTTACGGGGTCCGGATGTGATATAAAACTAACATGTGCCCTCCCATATGATGAAAGTTTACGGGGTTCGGATGTGATTGAATAACTATCATATGCCTTCCCATATGTTTACGGGTCTCGGACGTGTAAACATGCCATTCCACAATGTGATTACGGAGATCGGATGTGATAGGAAACCATCATGTGCCATCTCATATGTTATATATATATATATATATATATATATATATATATATATATATATACTAACTGTCGCAAAGAAAGATAAATCTCTTAATCGAATGAAGATTAAAGGATGAAAATCTTATAACTGAAGATTACCTTGTACAAATGGACTAAATGCCGTAACGAATAACTAAAGATGACAGAAGAATAAAAGATTCAATTATTTCGGGTTTTTCTGTCAATCTGTATAACAGCATACAGGTTACCCACTGAGATTTTTATCTCACTCTCCCAAACTTAATATTTCAGGTTGCGAGAATGAGGCCCGGGAGCTGCAGTAGACGACCGCTTCCCACTCTCTCTAAATAAATCATTTTAGTAACTTCTCGATCTTTTGTAATGAATACTTTGTTAAATTATGTTATTTTCTTCCTCTGGGAGTTGTACTCGTCAGATGTTTTTCTCCAAGCTGAATAATGGTCTTTTATAATAAAAGAGTTTCTCTTCCCTGAGTAAGTGTTTCTGAAATATTTCCGCTGTAACTTAATCAATTGTTATTAAAAAAGAAATTTTCTGGCTCAGTTTTTACGTTTCACTAAGTGATGACTCGGGTTTAGGACGTCAGACCCCGAAGGTCGACTTTCTGAATTCCAGGGCGTTACAAGAAGAGGTTACAAAATTCAGTTAGTTTGTTATAACTAACTAGAGAAAAATCGGCAAGGAAGTTACAACTGCCAACGAAAAGATCTTTATTAATAAATCTAGAAAATAGATTAGATTAACTTTTGCGATTTCAAGAATTCACAAGTATTCGCAAAACACATTTAGCATTCACAAGTATTGTAATCACATTCACGAACGTTCTTCACGTTCACAGTTTTCAGTGTTTATAGAACACTACTCACGAATATCTTCAAGCCATTAGAATCCAAAAATTAGAAAGGAATATTGTAAGGCTGAAGATCTGCACTATAAGTAAGTAAGGAAGGAAGAAGAAAGTAAGTAAGTCAAGACCCTTCTTCAAGTTGAAGAAGGAGAGTGGATGTAGGATCGTTTGATCCGAACCACTACAAATTCGGTGTTATTTCTTTTGAGTTATTTTCATTCTTGCTGTTGTTTACATTTCGATCATATACAAATTTCAGAAAGCTTAAGATCCGTATTGATTGAGTATAAATATTGTTTCCACTGTAAAACTTTGATTTAAAGGTTGATAGTAATGTAAACTCGGAAAAGTTTTGATAATCTATTCATCCCCCCCTTCTAGATTATCACTAGAGGGACATTTAATCTACTAATTCAACTCAATCAAAGGGACCAACAGTTTGTGATGAAGAGAACCAAGAGGCCATGTAAGAAGGGTTAGAGGTGGTAGAAGGTAATAAGGGGGAAGAGAAAGTGGAAGAGAAGAAGAAACCGAAGTGGGTGAGAGCAAGGGAAGAAAGGGAAAAGCCAAGACAAGTGGAGAAAGATGCTTCGGGGGTACCAAAAATGGTTGTTCCTTTACCTTATCCCCAAAGGTATATGAAGAAAGCGTTGGATGAGAAGTTTGCTAGGTTCCTTGAAGTGTTCAAAATCTTGTATATCAAAATTCCTTTTTCGGAGGCCCTAGAGCAAATGCCAAATTATGCTAAGTTCCTCGAGGATTTGCTAGCCAAAAGGAGAAGAATTAAAGAGCCAGAGTTAGTGAAGTTGACTATGGAGTGTAGTGCCTTGCTTCAATAAAATCTCCCACAAAAGTTGAAGGATCCGGGAAGCTTTACTATTTTGTGTGACCTAGGGAATGGAGTAGTGAAGCATGCTTTGTGCGACTTGGGGGCAAGCATTAATTTGATGCCCATGTCCATGTTCAAGAGGCTCGATCAAGGGGAGTTGGGGGCTACTACCGTCACTCTTCAATTAGCCAATGGGTCAACTACCACTCCTAGGGGTATTGTGGAGGACATCTTGGTAAAGGTAGAGAATTTTATGTTCCCGGCGGACTTCATAGTGCTAG
The DNA here is from genome assembly GCA_030762865.1 of Paraleonurus japonicus. NCBI lineage: Eukaryota > Viridiplantae > Streptophyta > Magnoliopsida > Lamiales > Lamiaceae > Paraleonurus > Paraleonurus japonicus. The sequence continues at coordinate 17,165,474 of CM061059.1, forward strand.
AGATGGAGGAAGACAAGGATGTACCTTTGATTCTTGGGGAGGCTCTTTCTCGCTACTGCAAGAGCGGTGTTCCATGTGAACGAGGGAAAGCTAACTTTGAAGCTCAATAATGAAGAGCTTAGCTTCTCAATTCAAGATTCAATGAAGCACCCTATAGAGAAAGAAGAATGCCATGTGGTGGACGTGATTGATTCATACCTTCAAGATGCTTGGGAAAGCTCTTCTTACACTCTTCATTCTAATGATTATGTTATTCCTACTTGTGATAATGTGCCTAATGAATAGTGTAATTCTCATGCTATTGATAGGGATGCATTGGAGGTGGAGGAATTGAAGGAGATAAGTTTTGAAGGATTTCCAAACCAACTTTGGAAGATCAATGAGGAAGGAAAACCACTTGGAGAGAAAGTGAAAAAAGCAATCAAGCTACTCCCCGAGCACCTCAAATATGCTTACTTGGAGGAGAATGAAGGGAGTCCGTTAATCGTGTCATCATATCTTGCATCAAATGAGGTAACAAAATTGTTTGATGTGCTACGTAAGCACAAATCGGCCATAGGTTGGTCAGTTGAAGATTTGAAAGGTATAAATCCCTCAATTTGTATGCATAGGATTAGGCTTGAAAAGGACCATAAACCCGTAGTGCAACCTCAAAGGAGAGTGAACCCTAACATACAAGAGGTAATTAGGAAAGAAGTTGTTAAATTGTTAGATGCTAATATGATTTTTCCTATTTCCGATAGTCCATGGGTTTCACCATTGCATGTTGTAGCTAAGAATGATAAATCTATTGCAACTCTGGTAGCTCCGGGGTGGCGAGTATGTGTAGATTATAGAGAGCTCAACAATGTCACGTGCAAGGACCACTTTCCTTTGCCTTTCCTAGATCAAATGTTTGATTAGTTAAGTGGATTTGAGTATTATTGTTTCCTAGATGGTTATTCCGGATACAATCAAATTATGATTGCTCTGGAAGACCAAGAGAAAACCACTTTTACTTGCACTTATGGTCCATTTGCTTGGAAGAGAATGCCATTTGGTCTTTGCAATGCTCCCGCAACTTTTCAAAGATGTATGATGTCAATTTTTCATGGCTTAATTGAGAAGATTATGGAAGTGTTTATGGATGACTTCTCCATTTTTGGAGAGTCATTTGATACTTGTCTAACAAATCTTGACATTGTTTTGCAAATGTGTGAAGACACAAACTTGGTGTTAAATTGAGAGAAATGTCATTTCATGGTAAAGGAAGGCATTGTGTTGGGACACCATGTGTCCGCAAAAGGCTTAAAAGTGGATAATGCCAAGATTGTGGCTATTGAGAAGTTGCTCCCTCCTAAGGATTAGAAGGGGATTCAATCATTTCTTGGTCATGTCGGATTCTACCGGCGATTCATTAAGAATTTCTCACAAATCTCAAAACCTTTATCTCATCTCTTAGAAAAAGAAGTTCCATTCGATTTTAATGATGATTGTTTGGTTGCTTTCAGGACATTGAAGGAAGCTTTGATTAGTGCCCCCATCTTGATCACTCCGGATTGGACAAAGCCGTTCATTTTAATGTGTGATGCTAGTGACTTTGCCATGAGAGTGGTTTTGGGGCAATTGACAGAGAAAAGGTTCCATGCCATCTACTATGCTTCCAAAACCTTCAATCCGGCGCAAGTGAATTACACCACAACAGAGAAGGAGATGTTAGCGGTGGTGTATTGTGATATCCGTATCTCTCATTAGCTAATTACAAATAAAATTTACTCATTTTTTTAACTTATATGAGTGACACGTCATTTATTTATAATTCTTTTCATTTTACTCCTTAAGTTTTAAATATATGATATTTTATTGAATTGGTAGTCATAAACTTCTACCTAAATTGTTAAATCTAAAGTAATATAAATAAATTAAGTGTCAATGTTAGATCAAGAAAATTTTGATGAGTTAAAAGAAGATTCAGATGATCAGATAACCCTGAAGAACAGCTGAGAATAAGTCCCAGTATCGAGCTGATCAGACTAGGTCATCGACTGAGCAAGTCAGCTGAAGACTGGAAAGTCACAAGTCATCTGGACACAAACTCAAATCTAGTCATCTGCAGGAGACGATTATGAAGAGCTCAGACAAGGTCAAGACAAGCTGAGTAGAATAAGAAAGGCGAGCCTTCACCAAGTCAGCTGCAGACGAATAGGATAAATCAGCTGAGGAGCAAAGTAGTTTAAAAGATTAAGTTTGTTGAGCAGTTTTTAGTTTGTTAGAGCTGACTAACAAACTAACTGTCTTTTCAGACTTATAAATAGGTCTAGATTTTCATTTTTTTTAAGAAGAACTTTTAACTTTTGCACACATCACAAATTGCGTATTTTTACTCTCTATTCAGATTTCAAAATCAATTCACAAGTTTTCAAAAAGAGTTTTTCAAAATAATTCTAAGTGTTCGTAGAACACTTTACTTGTAATCTTCAAATTCCACTACTCACTGTAATATTTAGATTCCAGAGAAGAAGTTAGGAGTTTTTGAAGATCTGGAGAAATTTATAAGCTGTAAGTTGTAAGTCAGATTGTAAGTAAGTAAGTAGTAAGCTAAGTCCCTTCTTCAAGTTGGAGAAGGAGAGTGGATGTAGGATTATTCATAATCCGAACCACTATAAACTCTGGTGTTTTTTATTGCTTTACTTTACTTTTCTGTCAATTTCAATTTTAGTTTATCATTCAAAGATTAATTTCAGAATTGAAGTTAAAACTAAAATATCAATTTGCTTTTGATCTTGATCAAGTTGAGTTTAAAATTGAATTCTGCTATGCTACTTGGGTGCTTTAAATAATTTCGAAAGATTTGTAAAAGTCTGAAAATCTATTCAACCCCCCCCCCTTCTAGATTTTCACTAGAAGGCGAGATCAAGTTGTAACTAATCTACTCAACTAAAGTGGGACCAACAAGTGGTATCAGAGCAGTGTTAAGCTGTTCTGATATTGATTTTAGGTCTTAACCAAGATTCTGAAATTTGTTCTTGATTATCTTCATCTTTCTTGTTTCACTAACTGTGCTACTAACAAGATCTTGTAAGTGTTTTTGGATTTCTATCTCAACATGTCTTCTGTTAAGAGCAAGAAATCAAGGAGTCTACCTGATTTCTCAATTGAAGAATATGACTACTGGAAATTTTGAATGGAGAACCATCTCAAAGCAATTCATGATAGAATGGAGGAGTTCTTGAAGGAGGACTAATCAAATTTTATCATGGAGGTACAAGTGACGGCACTGCAGCAGCTGAAACAAGAGTTAGGCAAGAAAAGAAAATCTCCGAACTCACAAGTGATGAAAGAAAGATTCATAATCTGGATCAAGTTGCTAGAACAGAGATCATTGAAACTTTGAGTAAGGATTGGATCGAAAAGGTGAAAAGATGCAAGACTGCCAAGGAAATGTGGGAAACTCTTGCTGGAATCTGTGAAGGATCAGATCAGGTCAAGGAAAACAAATTGCAATCAGTATTACATGTTTTTGACACTTTCAAGATGAAAGAAGGAGAATCCATTGATCAACTTGATGTTAGACTAACCAATCTTCTAAATAAGGCAGCTGATTTGAGTAAAACCTATACAGAGAAAGAAATCAACAATAAGGTGTTGAGGTCGTTAAGCAAGAGATGGAGAGAGAAAGTTAATATTCTGAAAGCTACTCAGAATCTATCTTCAATTTCACACCACATTTTATTTTCTCATCTCAAGGCATTAGAGTATGATATCCAAATCGAAGACGAAGAAGACGAAGCAGAATCTTCAACATCTGGAAAGACTGTAGCATTTGTTCATCAAGATGAATCCGAGAAGATCTCCAAGGCATCTGATTTGTCTATTAAGGAGGAAATGGCTCTTTTGTTAAAAAGATATGAAAGGCTGAAAATGAAGTACAAAAGAAACAAGAGAGACAGTTCAGGTCGAAGGAATTATAGATCTGATAAAGAAGAAAAGAGTTCAGACAATGATAGGAAAAAGGATCAGACGAGGAAGCACAAGTCACCAATCAGGCGAGGAGATAGTAGTCCTAAGACAGACAGAGGAGATATTTGTTATACATGCAACAAGCCTGGTCACTATAGTTATGATTGTCCTCAACTCACTCCTAGAGAGAGAGAAGAAAAGAGGAAAAAGCGGGATAGAAGGTATGCTGATCAGAGAGCTCTTCTGGCTGAGAAAGAAGAAGTTCATGAGACATCATCATCCTCATCCTCATCCTCATCTGATTTTGAGTCAGATGACGACATCTGTTTAATGGCAAAAGAGGTACATTACTATTCATCCTCATATAATGATTATGATACCTTATCTGAAACTGATCCTAGTCTTATTCAGAAACTTTTGAAAGATTTGGAGACTGCTCTATCTGCTTATAAACATATAGAGACTGAAAATTTTAATTTAAAGAATCAAAGTACTGATCTGACCAAAGACAATCAAACAAAGTATAGTGAGAAACCAGACTGTACATTCAAGGGGGAATGTCAAACTGAGACCATCACTAGTACCTTGTCTGATAAGACAGACAAGTTAGAACATGAATTGAATTCTTTAAAAATAAAATTTTCAAATATCTATTCAGAGAATGAAAGTTATAAGAGGACTAACAGAGAATTAAATCTCAAGTTAGGACTTCTGAATAACTCTCAGATCACAATAGATAAGATCTTCAATACCTCACAAAAGTCTAATGACAAGACTGGATTAGGTTTTGATAGGAGTAAGAAAAATGATCCAATAAAACCTAGAGTTTTTGTTAAAGCAACTAAACCAAAGATAGAAACTAGATTCTGAAAAGAAAACACAGACGAGGAAAGTAGCTCCTAAGGTTAAACCTAAGACTAAGTCAAAGTCCTATCCTAAGTATAATGGCTTTAATGGAAGAAGTAAAACATATCCATTTTTACCAAGATTCAAGACAATTTCAAAAGATCAGTTAAACAAGATTGATCTTGAAAGTCTTATCTTAGTAGATAGATATGGATGCAAACTTCAATCTATGGTTTTAAGGAACATTGATATCTTTGTCTGGATTCCTAAAAGTCAACTTAACATGAAAGGACCCAAAGTACAAAGGGTACCTAAGCATTAAATTTGTGATTGCAGGAAGATAAGGAGATAGTTGAAAGATGAGACATTCTTGAGGTCATCTGGTACATTGACAGTGACTGTTCCAAGCACATGACCTATGAAAGACGACTTCTCTCTAACTATCAGATCATAGACGGACCAAGAGTAATGTTTGGAGATAACAATTATGGACTTACCAAAGGTGTAGGAACACTGATGATAGGTGATATTCAAGTAAATGAAGTCTACTACGTGGAAGGATTGAAGCACAATTTACTATCTGTTTCACAATTTTGTGATAAGGGGTTAAGTGTCAAATTTACTCATAATGCATGCTTTGTATTAGATGGTATTAATGAAAATATTCTATTAGCTGGAGTCAGACAAGGTAACATCTATGTTGCTAATTTCAAAAGTTGTCCTAAAGACACTTGTCTTGTTGCTAAGAGTTCAGATGATTTAAGTTGGCTGTGACACAAACGTCTTGGTCACTTGAACTTCAAAACTCTTAACAAAATAGCAAGGAAATCTTTAGTTAAAGGACTCCCTGATAAAGTATTTTCAAAGAACCATGTGTGTGATTCTTGTCTAAAAGGAAAACAGACTAAAGCTTCTTTTAAAACAATAAGTAGCCCTTCTTCAGAAAGAATTTTGGAACTTCTTCACATGGATCTCTTTGGTCCAGTAACACCTCTCAGCTTTAGTGGAAGAAAATATACTTTGGTAATTGTTGATGACTTTTCAAGATTTACCTGGGTTATTGTTGAATCAAGAAGTTTTGATGAGTTAAAGAGCAGCTCAGACTGATCAGCCAACCTGAAGAACAGCAGAGAATAAGTTTATAAGATAAGCTGATCAGATGGGGTCAAGCACCAACCTAGTCAGCTGAGGTCTGATTGCATGCTAGTCATCTGAAGACAAGCTCGAACCTAGTCATCTGCAGGAGACAAACATGAAGAGCTCAGACGAGGTCAAGATAAGCCGAGTAGAATAAGAAAGGCGAGTTTTCACCAAGTCAGCTGCAGATGAGTATGAAGAATCAGCTGAGGTCTAGAGCAGTTTACAAGTTTAAGTTTGTTAAGCAGTTTCAAGTTTGTTAGAACTAACTAACAAACTAACTGTCTTTCCAGACTTATAAATAGGACTAGATTTTATTTTTCAATAGACTTATGCATATTTGATTTTTCACACTATTCACTACTCAGCTTTCAATCATAATCTTTTCACGAGTATTTCAAGAGGGTTCTCAAAAAGTTCTAAGGATTTTTAGAACACTTTTCTTGTAATCTTCAAAATTCGATATTCACTGTAATAGTTAGATTTTAGAGAAGGATTTAGGAGATTGAAGATTTGAAGATTTGTACAAGTTGTAAGCTGTAAGTTGAAAGTAAGAAAGTAAGTAGTAAGCAGAGTCCCTTCTTCAGATTGAAGAAGGAGAGTGGATGTAGGATTATTAAAATCCGAACCACTATAAATCCTGGTGTTATTTCTTGCTTTCTTTAATTTCTGTTCAAATTACAATATTGTTAATTCAAGATTAAAGTTCAGAATCTTAACTAAAATCTGAATATCAACCTTGCTTTTGATCTTGTTAAAAGTTGAGTTTTCAATTGTGTTCCGCTGTGTTTAATCTGATATTTTGAATTGGTTTTGAAAGATTTGAAAAATTTACAAAATCTATTCAAACCCCCCCTTTCTAGATTTTGTTCTAGGAAGCTAACTCAAGGTTATTAATCAACTCAACTTTCCGGGACCAACAAGTGGTATCAGAGCAGTGTTAAGCTGTTCTGATATTGATTTTAGGTCTTGAACAAGATTCTGAAATTATCTTGATTTTCTTCATTTTCTTTCATTACTAACAGTGCTACTAATAAGTTTTTGTGGAGTACTTTGTTCTTTGTTTCATCATGTCATCAGGGAAAAATAAAAAGTCTAAGAATCTTCCTGAATTTTCCATTGAAGATTATGATTATTGGAAATTTAGGATGGAAAATCATCTGAAGGCCATTCATGATAGAATGGAAGAGGTCCTTGAGGAAGGTCCTATAAAGTTTTATCATGGAGGCACCAGCACTGGAGAAGAGTCAGCTGAATCAAGAACTAGACAAGAAAAGAAGAGTTCTGAATTGACGAATGATGAAAGAAAGGTCCACAATCTTGACCAAGTAGCTCGAACTGAAATCATCGAGACTATTAGTAAAGATTGGATAGAAAAGGTTAAGAGATGCAAAACTGCCAAAGAGATGTGGCAAACTCTAGCCAATGTTTGTGAAGGATCTGATCAAGTCAAAGAAAACAAGCTGCAGTCAGTCTTGCATACATTCGAAACATTCAAAATGAAAGAAAATGAGTCTGTGGATCAGTTTGATGTAAGGTTGACCAATTTACTCAACAAAGCAGCTGACCTTGGAAAGAATTATTCAGAGAAAGAGATTAATAACAAGATTCTGAGATCATTAACCAAGAGATGGAGGGAAAAATCCAATATCCTTAAAGCAACTCAAGATTTATCCTCTATTACTCAACATACCTTATTTTCTCATCTTAAAGCTTTAGAGTACGATATCCAGATAGAAGATGAGGAAGATGAGATGGAGTCAAGTACCTCATCCAAGTCTGTTGCCTTTGTTAGTAAAGAAGACAAGGTGTCAACAGAGTCTGTAGGAGCTGATCTATCTCTGAAAGAGCAGATGGCTTTACTTACAAAAAGGTATGATAAATTGAGAATGAAGTATAAGAGAAATAAATTGAGATTTGCAGGTAAGGATAGACAAAGATCTAGATCAGATAGGAAGGTGGATAAATCTTCAAATGATGACAAAAACAAGAGCATGACAAGAAGATACAGATCACCTGTCAGAAGAAATCCTTCCAGTCCCAGATCAGACAGGAGTGACACTTGTTATACATGCAACAAGCCAGGACATTTCAGCTATGACTGTCCTCAACTGACTCCTAAAGAAAGGGAAGAAAAGAGGAAGAAAAGAGACAGGAGATTTGCAGATCAAAGAGCTTTATTGGCTGAAGAAAAAGAGCCAAAGAAATCATCATAATCCTCATCATCCTCATCTGATTTCAGATCAGATGATGAGATCTGTCTCATGGCTAATGAGGTAATCTACTATTCATCTTCAGATAATGATTCTTGTCAGTCTGCATCTGATCATGACCAAACTGTTGTCCATGAGTTATTGAGAGATTTAAAGACATCTTTGGCTGCTTATAAACAGCTAGAGACAGAGAATTTGTTTTTAAAGGATCAGATTCAAATTCTAAATAAAGGCAAGGTGTGATGAATCGCTCAGAGGACGAGGAAACATTCAAGGAGGAATGTTTTCTTCAAACTGAAGCTAGTACATCAGCCAGCTTACCTGAAAGGTTAGAAAATGAATTGAAAATTTTAAAAGACAAATTTGATGTAGTCTGTGCTGAAAATGAATTAATTAAGAAAGACAATGAGAAGCTTATCTTCAAAATTAGTCAACTTAATAATTCACAATCAGTAATAGATCATATTTTTAATACTTCTCAAAAATCTCATGACAAGACATGTCTTGGTTATGATAGGAACAATAAATCAGATGTCCAAAAACCTAGAAAATTTGTGAAAGCATCTGTTCAATCAAAGGATATTAAACTTGGTCCATGGAAACCAACTAGTCAGATAAGGACTACATCTTCACTCAAAACCAAGAATTCAAATTTGAAAACTTCCTATCAGACTAGAAGGAATCCAAGAACCAAAATAAGAAGATTTTCTTATTATAATTCTTTTGATGGAAGAAGCAAATGTTATCCTACATTTCCTAAGTTTAGGAAAATTACTCAATCTGAATACAACAAGTTATCATTTAAAAATGATATAATTGTAGACAGATTTGGTAGAAAACTTGAGTCTGATTTATTGTCTAAAGATGAGATGTTTATTTGGATATCTAAAGTGATTCTTGACCCAAAAGGACCCAAGATCACTAGGGTACCTCAAAACTAACATTTTTACAGGATTCACAGGGATCATCACTCAAGGAAGAAATCTTAGCTTCAATATGGTACATTGATAGTGGCTGTTCACAACATATGACCCATAACAAGAAGATGTTATCAAATTTTCAAAGCATTGATGGTCCAAGAGTTTTATTTGGTGATAATAATTGTGGTCAGACTAAAGGTGTAGGTACTCGATTATCAAGGATATCAGGTATCTCGAGGTATATTTTGTTGAAGGTTTGAAACATAATCGCTATCTGCATTTCTCGATTTGTGATAAAGGTTTTCTTGTCAAATTCTCAAAAGATAAATGTGATATTTTAGATAATTCCTCAGATAAGGTACTGTTAACTGGCTTCAGACATGGAAATGTCTATGTGGCCAACTTTAATAGTTGTCCCAAAGATACTGTCTCGATAGCTAAGGGTGGAGAAGATATCGGTGGCTATGGCACAAGAGGCTTAGTCATCGAATTTCAAAACTCTTAGTAAGCTAGCTAAAAAGAACCTTGTCAAGGGATTACCTGAAAAACTTTTATCCACTGATCTTAAATGTGATGCTTGTCAAAAAGGTAAACAGCCTAGACACTCATTTAAGAGTATTAACTCCTCTTCATCTGAAATAGTGTTACAACTTCTTCATCTGGATCTGTTTGGACCTATTTCACCTCTCAGTTTCAGTGGAAGGAAATATACTCTTGTTGTAGTAGATGACTTTTCTAGATACACTTGGGTTATATTTCTTTTCAAGAAAAATGAGACTATGAACAAGATTCCTGATCTGTTTAGACAGATTCAGAATGAAAAGGGTGTTAATATTATTAAAATAAGGAGTGATAAGGGCACATAATTTTTGAATTCTTGTTTATCTAATTTTTTCAATGAGTGTGGAATTATTCATGAGACATCTTCAGCAAGAACTCCTCAACAAAATGGAGTGGTTGAAAGAAGGAATAGAACTTTGAAGGAAGCAGCCAGGAGCATGTTGGCTGAGTATAATACCCCTCATAGGTTCTGGGCTGAAGCCATCAACACAGCTTGCTATACCCAGAACAGGTGCTTAGTTGTCAAAGACAAGGGTAAGACTCCTTATGAGATTTGGAAGGGTAAGATTCCAAGGATCTCATACTTCAAAGCTTTTGGTTGTAAGTGTTTTATCCATAACAATGGGAAATCTAAGTTAAGAACTTTTGATGCTAAAGCAGCTGATGGAATATTCTTGGGATATTCTTATACTTCAAAGGCATTTAGAGTTTTTAACAAGACAACCCTTTGTGTGGAGGAAACTCCTCATGTTGTTTTTGATGAGTTGTATTCCTGTTCAGATAAAGTGAATCAAATTTCTGAAAGTTTAGATAAAATTGAACTGTCCAAATCTAAACATAGAACTGTTTATCTACCTAGTCTTGATTCAGAATCAGATGAAGAAGAATCTCCATCTGATATTCAGAAGACAATTTCGATCGACTCCATCAGATCGAGACACCTTTGACATCATCGATCGGCGGAGGTCGGTGATGAAGGGGGAACGTCACCGAGGTTGAGTCGAGGAGGAGTTGCCTACCGAGACTCAAGATGAGGATCCCTCTCCTCACATAGGCAAAAGAATGAGAAGCTATCATCCATCTGATCAGATTATAGGAGATCCATCTAGTAGTGTGGAGACACGAATGATGCTAGACTCTCGAAAGTCTTTTCGGTTGTTATGTGTCGTTTCTTGAACCCAAGTCTATTGAGGAAGCCCTATCGCACTCCAAATCGGATAACAGCCATGCAGAAGAATCGCATCAGTTTGAAAGGCAAAATGTATGGGAAAGACCCTTACACGTAAAGATTATAGGCACCAAATGGGTGTTTAAAAATAAAACAGATGAGAACAACATTATTGTTCGAAATAAGGCAAGACTGGTTGCAGGGGTTACTCACAGCCCGAGGGAATAGACTATGATGAAACCTATGCTCCAGGTTGCAGATTAGAGGCAATAAGATTGTTCTTGGCATTTGCTGCATATAAATCTTTCAAAGTCTTTCAAATGGATGTTAAGTCTGCTTTTCTTAATGGTGTGTTACTTGAGGAGGTCTATGTAGAGCAGCCTCCCGGGTTTAAGATCAATAACAAGGTCTATAAACTCAACAAAGCTCTATATGGACTAAAACAAGCTCCCGAGAGCCGGTATGATACACTATCTCGATTTCTTGACATCAAATGGTTTTTCTAAAGGCAAGATTGATAGAACTTTGTTTAGAAAGGAAGTAGATGGCAACATCTTACTAGTTCAAATTTATGTAGATGACATAATCTTTGGTTCACCTAATCTGAAATTATGTGAAGAGTTTAGCATTCTCATGAAAAACAGGTTTGAAATGTCAATGATGGGAGAATTAACATACTTTCTAGGCTTACAGATTAAACAGATGAGTAAGGGTATATTTATACATCACCTAAGTATGCTAAGGATCGATTGAGAAATTTGGAATGACAACTAGCAGAGAAGTTAAAATACCTATGGCAACTAACTTCTCAATGGATTCAGATGAGCAGGGGATACCCACTGATGCAACGGAGTATCGTGGACTGATTGTTCTCTATCTCACTGCAAGTAGTCCAGACATAGCTTTTGCAGTTGGGGTATGTGCAAGATTTCAGTCTAATCCCAAGAAAACTCATCTGGAGACGGCTAAGAAAATTCTTAGATATCTCAAAGGAACCTTGCAAGTGGGGTTATGGTACCCGGTGATGATAACTTTGGTGATGGGTTATTTGATTCAGACTTTGGAGGTGTAAGATTGATAGAAAATCCACTTCTGGAACTTGTCAATTCTTAGGCAACAAATTAATTTCTTGGTTATCCAAGAAACAGACATCTGTTGCCACCTCTACAACTGAAGCTGAATACATGGCAGCTGGAAGTTGTTGCTCTCAACTCCTCCGGATTAGTCAATGACTTAGAGATTATAATATTCAAACATCAGTTGTTCCTATTTACTGTGATAGTAATAGTGCAATAGCAATGACTTACAATCCTGTTCTACATTCTAGATGTAAACATATAGATATTAGGCATCATTTCATTAGGGATCATGTTGAGAAGAATGACATTAGGATTGAGAAAATTGCCACTGAATCACAAAGAGCTGACATTCTTACAAAACCATTAGCTGAGTCTAGGTTTAAAGAAATGTGCTTAGAATTAGGATTACTTGATGCATCTTTAGCTGGTTTCTAATTTGTGTGCATTTGTTTCCCTATTTCTTATCTTTTCTTTTCTTTAAATTAATGTCTAGAAAGAATTATCAGACTAGATATGTGTCAAAGGACAATCAGGTAGCTGATATCATTGATCTCCTTTTAGGAATCAAGAATCAAGGATTAGTCATATTGACCTTATCTGAATTGATAAATACTTGTCTGACATTGAGTAAATCAGACAAGGACACAATAGTCAGCTGATCTCCTGAGAAAAACAGATGACTATTGGCATCCTATCTGATTTACCTTAAGCTTCTGATAGTTTCTTTTGAGTATATGTTTTTGCAGGAACAGGTCACAGATCATACTGTTTCATCTCTTCTTATTCAAACTTCTTTATTCTGTTATTTTGTTTCTAAATAAACTGCATTTTTCAAAACTGTTGAACAACCGTGTTTTAGAAAAGTAAATCTGAGTCTGTTTTGTTTACACTCGTTTTAAAATTGCTAAAAAGTTACATCTAAGCTGTTGATTTTCAAAATCAGACAGGTTACTTTATCAGATGACTTTCCAAACCCATCTGTTTTTTAAAACTAGTCTGTTTTTCAAACTCATCTGATTTGCAAACCCTTAGCCAAAGTAAGGTAACCCTAGGCTGACGTCAGGCATACTTACTTCTCTGCATAAAGTAACCTATATCTGTCAAATCAACAGTCTATAAAGTAACTATTTACGCATTCCAAAGGCGATTAACATCCACGTCTGAATCCTAATCGCTTATCTTAGTTTTTAACCGTTGATTAAGACTCAGTAAAAACTTTTTGAATAAATGGCTAAGATTAATTCAAGTTTTCAAAAATGGCGGTTTCTCTTTCCAATCTATTCCCCTATAAATACATCTTCTTCTCCAAAATCATTCTTTTCACTTTCAGAAAATCTCAAAACTCTCTGCAAATCTTCTCAAACTCTTTCTAAATCAGTATATGGAGAGGTTTTGACCGTTTCCTCGGCGGAGGTGGCCAGAATTTTTGATACGAGCAGCGAGGGAGTGAACCCCCTCACCTACAAATCTGATGAATGGGTAGAATCATTTGAGATGATTGCCCGGTACTCTATGAAGGATCGCCGATCGGAGTTAAAGAAGAAGATGCTCCGACGACGATATCGCCTTCTGATGACCATTGTCACGAAGGTGATACTGGGAGAACAGAGCTCTCATGATGGGCTGACCAGGCCCAGACTCTGCGTGATGAGAACAATTTTGGATGGAGTACAGGCCAACTGGGCTGGTCAATTACTGGAGAAGCTGGAGACGGAAAGAAAGCATCTGGAGGTGGTGAATGGGAAATGGCAGGCTAAGTCGATCACCAGTCTTTTTAACAAAGTGACTTTGATCATGGAGGACTTGCTGTCAGCCGAGATTAATTGGTCAGACGGGGTCCGAGCTTACACAAAGCAGAAGGGGATTCTGACCAAAGATGAGCCACTCGGGGCTCCAGCAGATTCTGAAGAGGGTGGAGCTGAGGTTGGAGCTCAAGCTCCAGCTGAAGAAGAGGAGGAGGAGGAGGAGGAGGAGGAAGATGTTGAGGCGGAGCTGCCAACTGTAAGCTCACCGAGGTGAGCAGCCCGATGAAGTCAAGGAGAAGGCACCAAGGAGACGGAGGTTGGTGAAAACCTCCGAGTTGGGAGGATCATCTGCAGATCAGCCATCTCTTCTTCCTGAGGAAGAATCCACGCTGCAAATTGCAGCTCAGGTGGTCCAGCTGGAGGAGGTCCAGAAATCGGGCCCGAAGGAACCCCCCCCACCCGTGGTCGTACATTTCTCCCCCTCCCCATCTCCAACCCAAACTGGCAATGAAGAGGTGTCCCAGGCTGGCACCTCAGAGCCTCTGAAACAGCCTACTCCCGAAATTGTTCAAATTCCAACCTCATCTTCTCTCCCCCAAACCCAACTCTCATCTCCTCCACCATCCCCATCTCATATACTCTTTGTCCTTCCTCTCGGACCAAGATTCTCCCCAACCCTTATCTCCATATCTCCACCAAAGATTACCCACAACTTCTCAACCCCAACTCATCTTACCCCAATCACTCCCATCTCCTCCACCTACCACTTCACAAATCCCATCTTTACCATCATCACCCCCACCAGAAATCCCACCCCCACCATCAAACACCCCCACCTTATCTACCCCAGCCGAACCTCATGTGGATACCTCAAATATCTTTGGGGATATTCCCATGAGCTCCCCTAGTCTAACTTCTCCCACCACCTCTTCCTCCTCGCAGATCGAAGGAGAGGGAGAGGATGACCAATTCTTGCCATCTCCTCTGCTTTTGAACAACTTCACAGGAAAATCATTTCCCAAGTTCAGAGGATGATGGAGAAGAAAACACGAAAGGTGATTCGAGCAGTCACAGATACTATGCTCGCCAACATGCAGATTGCTGAGGTCAACATGACCAAAAATTTATCAGCCAATCTCAGCACTGCTGTTGGATCCAGGCTGAGTGCGCTTGAGGAGGAGGTCAAGGCACTAAAAGAAAAAATAGCAGCTGACAACGAAATCGTGGTCTCAACACTCACATCTGATCAGAACGATTTCAGAAGACGTTGTGCAGCAATTGAGGCCCAGCTTCAGTCTCTCAAAGATGAAGTTAAAAAGGGGGAAGGTGCTGAGAGCAGAATGGAAACCCTCACAGCTGGTGTCTTGTCAATAACTGACCAGCTTGATACAAAGGCAGACACAGCTGAGTTGGAGGCAGCCAAGGTGGAAATTAAAATCAAATCAGACGAGTTGGCTGCCTTGCAACTGAGGGTAACCCAGATTGAAGAGGTCATCCGAGAGGATGAGGAGAAGAGAAAGAAGGAGGAAGAAGAGAAGACAGAGAAGCTGCTGGCTCGCATGAAAGAATCTGAGGAACCAGAGCCCAAGGGCAAAGGTAAAGGGAAAGCAGCAGCAGCAGCTGAGAAGTCTCCGTCAGCCGAGCAGATGATCAGCCCCAGATCAGCCGAGCGCAAGAGAAAGGAACCAGACTTCTCCAACTTATCAGCTGAGCAGATCAGAAGAATCAGTGCTGAGAAGGAGATGTTTGAAAAGAGAGAAAAGAAGAGGCTGAAGAAGATGGGGAAGGCTGAGCTGAAGTGGGACAGGGATACTCGGAAGTGGGTATCCAAAGCTGCAAATGAAGCGGACTTCCGCCCTGTCCATCGCACTACAGCTCCTCCAAAGATGGTATCAGGGAAATACACCAGTGAATATAAAAAGCAAGCCCTGGATGCTAAATGGATGTATTACTGGTACATCTTGAAGGCATCACCATCTGGAGCAGCCAATGAAGACATCAGCTGGCATGAATGGATGGAGAAGGAGGACGCAGATCTTTATGGGAAGCTGCTCGATGAGGCACATAATGTGTTCAACTGCGATCTGATCGCACCAGCCTATGAGCAGGTCACCCCCAAGCTGAAAGAAGATGGTTCTCCTGATCTGGAATGGGTCAGAACAGTTGTGGCCAAAGCAGAAAGGGAATCCGAGCTCACAGATGAGGATGATCTGAAACAGCTTAGAGCAAGGATTTTCAGCTGGCTAAACATTCCAGAGGCTGATCGATGGGGAATCTGATAGAACAGGATTTTTCTTTCCTTATCTTTTATTTTCTATCAGTTCTCTTATTTTGTAATCTGTAAATTTCTGTGAATGAATATATTCGGACTTATGTGAATTATGTGTATTAGTTTCTTTGGAAATTTATTTTTAAAATTTTTTCTAAGTATAAATCATCTGAGAAATCTTATATCCCAGTGTTAAAATGTTTTTTAAAAAATTTTTCTAACTACTTCTAAAAAAGTCTAAAAGACTTAAATTTTTTTTATGCCTTGAATGTGAATGAATCTATTGAAGTGTGAAAATGTGCTTTGATTTATCTATCTGATTGATTTAACTAAATCTAGTACTAACTTCAGCTGTGAGTATGTTTCTTTATTATAGGTTTTAACTTCATCAAAAAGGGAGAAATTGTTGAATCAAGAAGTTTTGATGAGTTAAAGAGTAGCTCAGACTGATCAGCCAACCTGAAGAACAGCAGAGAATAAGTTTATAAGATAAGCTGATCAGACGGGGTCAAGCACCAACCTAGTCAGCTGAGGTCTGATTGCATGCTAGTCATCTGAAGACAAGCTCGAACCTAGTCATCTGCAGGAGACAAACATGAAGAGCTCAGACGAGGTCAAGATACGCCGAGTAGAATAAGAAAGGCGAGTTTTCACCAAGTTAGCTGCAGATGAGTATGAAGAATCAGCTGAGGTCTAGAGCAGTTTACAAGTTTAAGTTTGTTAAGCAGTTTCAAGTTTGTTAGAACTAACTAACAAACTAACTGTCTTTCCAGACTTATAAATAGGACTAGATTTTATTTTTCAATAGACTTATGCATATTTGATTTTTCACACTATTCACTACTCATATTTCAATCACAATCTTTTCACGAGTATTTCAAGAGAGTTCTCAAAAAGTTCTATGGATTTTTAGAACACTTTTCTTGTAATCTTCAAAATTCGATATTCACTGTAATAGTTAGATTTTAGAGAAGGATTTAGGAGATTGAAGATTTGAAGATTTGTACAAGTTGTAAGCTGTAAGTTGAAAGTAAGAAAGTAAGTAGTAAGCAGAGTCCCTTCTTCAGATTGAAGAAGGAGAGTGGATGTAGGATTATTAAAATCCGAACCACTATAAATCCTGGTGTTATTTCTTGCTTTCTTTAATTTCTGTTCAAATTACAATATTGTTAATTCAAGATTAAAGTTCAGAATCTTAACTAAAATCTGAATATCATCCTTGCTTTTGATCTTGTTAAAAGTTGAGTTTTCAATTGTGTTCCGCTGTGTTTAATCTGATATTTTGAATTGATTTTGAAAGATTTGAAAAATTTACAAAATCTATTCAAACCCCCCCTTTCTAGATTTTGTTCTAGGAAGCTAACTCAAGGTTATTAATCAACTCAACTTTCCGGGACCAACAGTTATTTTCTTATACAAAAAGAATGAGACTATGATCAAGATTCCAGAATTTCTTAAAAAGGTTCAAAATGAAAAAGGACTAACTATTGTTAAAATTAGAAGTGATAAATGTATTGAATTCCTTAATAAGCTTTTTACTAACTGCTGCATTGAGAATGGCATAGCTTATGAAACATCTGCAGCAAGGACTCCACAACAAAATGGAGTAGTTGAAAGGAGAAACAGAACCTTGAAAGAGGTAGCTAGAACAATGTTATCTGAGTACAACACTCCACACAGGTGTTGGGCAGAAGCTATTAACACAGCTTGTTATGTTCAAAATAGAAGTTTGATTGTTAAAGATAAATGCAAAACTCCCTATGAAATTTGGAAGGGAAGATCCCCCAAAATTTCATACTTTCATATATTTGGTTGTAAATGTTTCATACACAACAATGGTAAATCTCAATTAAAAACTTTTGATGCCAAGATAGCAGACGGGATATTCTTGGGATACTCATCTGTATCAAAAGCATATAGAGTTTTTAATAAGACAACCTTGTGTGTGGAAGAAACACCCCATGTTGTATTTGATGAATCTTCTTTTGAGTGTAGTAAGACAGGGGACATCACAAAGATATCAGATGATCTGGATCAGATGACTATCAAGAGATCAACCACAAAATTCTACAATCAAGAATCAGACTCAGATGAAGAAAAAGAACCAGATTCAAACACAGAGAAAGAACCTGGAAGCTCTTCCTCACCAGCTGATCAGATGACCAACAACACAGATGATCAGGTTGAGTCATCAGAAGGTAACATAGAATCATCTGAAATAAATAATTTAGACAAAACTTCATCCATTGTAAAAGACAAAGGTAAGAAAGTAATGTCATATCACCCAGCTGAACAGATAATTGGAGATTTAGACTCTGGAGTCCAGACGAGGACCCAACTAAATCAAGATTGTATGTTCAGTTGCTATGTGTCATTACTTGAACCTAAATCTATTACAGAAGCTCTAACTGATTCCAACTGGATTAATGTCATGCAAGATGAACTAAATCAGTTTCAAAGACAAGATGTGTGGGAGCTTGTTGAAAGGACTCATCATCAAAAAGTTATTGCTCAAGGTTATTCACAATCAGAGGGGATTGATTATGATGAAACCTTTGCACCAGTAGCTCGTCTGGAAGCCATAAGATTGTTTTTAGCCTATACTGCTTTTAAAAGATTCATAGTTTTTCAAATGGATGTTAAGTCAGGATTTCTTAATGGAATCCTAGCTGAGGAAGTTTATGTAGAGCAACCTCCTGGTTTTGTCAAAGGAGACAAGGTTTATAAACTAAGGAAAGCTCTATATGGACTTAAACAAGCACCTAGAGCATGGTATGACACCTTGTTTGATTATTTAATTCAAAATGGTTTTGTTAAAGGTAGAATTGATAGAACTCTCTTCAGAAAAGAATTTGGTTGTGATCTTTTATTAGTTCAGATTTATGTTGATGATATTATTTTTGGATCAACTAACATATCTCTGTGTGAAGAATTTAGTCATCTTATGAAAAGTAGATTTGAAATGTCCATGATGGGGGATATGACTTATTTTCTTGGACTCCAAGTCAAACAGACTAAGAAGGAAATATTCATTAATCAAGCCAAATATACAAAAGATCTCATTAAAAAATTTGGAATAGGTACCAGCCGAGAGGCTAAGATACCTATGATGACAAACTTTTCAATGGATCCAGACGAGAAGGGAGAAGACACTGATCAAACTGAGTATCGAGGTCTAATTGGTTCATTATTATATTTAACTGCTAGTAGACCTGATATTTCATTTGCAGTTGGAGTCTGCGCTCGATTTCAAGCTAATCCTAAGAAAAGTCATCTTGAAGCAGCAAAGAAAATTCTTAAGTATCTGAAAGGTACAGTAAATGTTGGATTGTGGTATGCAGCTGATGACAACTTTGAGCTGTCTGGATACCCAGACTCAGACTTTGGTGGGTGTAAGATAGATAGAAAATCTACATCTGATACTTGTCAATTTCTTGGTAGTAAGCTGATTTCATGGTTGTTTAAGAAACAAACCTCTGTAACTACTTCCACAACTGAAGCTGAGTATATGGCAGCTGGAAGTTGTTGTTCACAGCTGATCTGGATAAGTCAACAGTTAAGGGACTATAATATTATCACCAAAGATGTACCAATCTTTTGTGATAGTAATAGTGCCATAGCTATTACCCAGAACCCAGTCCTACATACTAGATGCAAGCATGTTGATATTAGGCATCACTTCATCCGAGACCATGTTGAGAAAGGTGACATCAGACTAGAGAAGATCCTGACTGATTTCCGAAGAGCAGACATCTTGACTAAGCCACTGGCAGAGACAAGGTTTAAAGAACTACCTGTAGAATTAGGTTTATTAGATGCTTCTTTAGTTAATCTATGATCTTATTCTATGTTTTTCTTTCTTTGTCTCTCTCAATTTAGTTTACCATGTCTAGAAAGAATTATCAGACTAGATATGAGTCAAAGGACAATCAGGTCGCTGATATCATTGATCTCCTGTTAAGGAATCAAGAATCAAGGATTAGTCATATTGATCTTATCTGACTTGATAATTACTTATCTGACATTTGGTAAATCAGACAAGGATGCAATAGTCAGCTGACTTCTATAGAATCAGATGATCATTGTATCCTATCTGACTTACCCTAGCTACTAATGGTTTCTTCAAGTTTATGTCTTTGCAGTATTAGGACACAGATCAGATTGAAAAATCAGATTGTTTCACCTTATCTGTTATAAACCTTCTCATCTGGACACTTTTGTTTCTGAATACTCTCCATACATTGTGTTTCTCGATAAAACTCTTCTCAAATTATTGGATGGAAAAACTAACTTTTGAAAATTTAATCTGAGCCTGCTTATTTGAAATAAAATATTTTCTTAACTAGTCACCAGTTATCTTCAGAACCTTGTCTGTTTTAGAAAACCTTTATGCAAAGAAAGGTAACCCTAGGCTGACGTCAGGATTACTTACTTCTCGGCATAAAGTAACCCTACTTCGGTCAAATCAACAGTCTACAAAGTAACTTTTTACGCAATTCAAAGATTAGTGAACAACACGCGCTGAAGCCCAATCGTTTATCCAAAGTTTTAACCGTTAATTCAGCACAGTAAATCATTTCAAATAAACGGCTTAGATTAAAGATAAATTTTCAAAGCGGTTTCTCTTTCCAATTTTCCCTCCTATAAATACATCTTTTGTTGGTCCCGGAATGTTGAGTTGAATAAAACCTCAAGTTAGCCTTCTAGAACAAAATCTAGAAAAGGGGGGTTTGAATAGATTTTGTAGATTTTTCGAATCTCTTCAAAATCAATTCAAAGAATCAGATTAATACAGCGAAAAGTAATTTTAAACTCAACTTTCAACAAGATCAAAAGCAACACTGATATTATAGGTTTAACTTTAATCCTGAAATTAATTGATGATTGATGAACTAAGAATTGAAAAGAAACAAACAAGTAAATCAAAGCGATAAAGAACACAGGATTTATAGTGGTTCGGATTATAACAATCCTACATCCACTCTCCTTCTTCAATCTTGAAGAAGGGCCTTCACTTACTTACTTTCTTCCTTCTCACTGACTTACTTACAATAATGAATCTTCAGCCTTACAATGAATTCTTCCTAATTTCTGGATATCTATGGCTTGAAGATCTATTGAGAAAAGTGTTCTACAAACACTAAAACTGAAAACGTACAAAACGTTTGTGAATGTGTACAATATTTGTGACTTGTGAATACAAAATGTATATTGATGAGTGCAAAGTATCAAAAGTTGATTCTAAACTAATTTCTATCCCTATTTATAGAGATCTTCACTTGGTAGTTGTAACTTCCTTGAATTTGGTTTTGATCAATTATAACAATATAACTGAATCCTGTAACTTCTTCTTGATTAGTTGAAACTGCTTCTTGAATCTTTGTGTAATATTTCTTTAACACCTCATCGTCTGATACTTGCTCCTTCTCGTCTCTGTCTTCATTCCTTGTCTTGATGATTATTTATAGTATTGTATGTCAATCAGTCTTCTATGTATTATCCTTGTCTGAAATTTTGACCTCGTCTGATTTCCTCTCCTTATCTGAGATTTGTCCTTGTCTGATGTCTTGACCTAGTCTGACTATTTATACTTAGTTTTATTTACAAAGGTATACTTCAGCTGTCTATACAAGATGCTCAGCTGGTCATCCTATTTTACACTTTTAACATATCAAAACTAAATACAATTTTTCTTTTCCTAACAATTTCCCCCTTTTTGATGATGTTAAAACACAGCTCAAGAAAAAAACACTGTTAGTACTCTTTAAAAATAAGAATGATACAAAGTATACAACTAAGTCACATAGTCAGATAATCAGAGCAATATTTTAATAATCAGATGATCAGAGTAATGTACTTAATAAACAGATGATCAGAGCAATGTAGTTGATCAAAGTTAAGGTCAAATACTTTGAAGACAACATATAGACTAAGATTTGAAGATTTCAGATGATTTAGTATTATAAATTTATAAGACAGTTACTTAAACCAAAAGTTAGTTAATGAAAAATTATGAAAAATAGTTAGTTAAACACTCAAATTTTGTGAAAGTAGTTCAAAAAGATGTATTTCACAAATATTCACAAGACTTGCACATTTTTCATATTTTCATCTTTCACAGCAAACATTCAGAGGAGTAAAAAGAGAGACTTAATCGTACCACCTGTCTTCTTCTGGAATTGTCATCCAGTCAAAGACACGATTCTTCAAGCTCAATGTCTCCCCGCCTTCAGCTAGATCTGCCACAGTCTCAGCTTGGATCAGCATCTGCTTCACCTTTTCTCTATCTAGATGGCCATCTTGCGTCAGTGGAGCAGACATGGTTGCATAAGGTGGTGCGACTATGTCAACATTGAATTCTGAGTCTCCGAGGTCGATCAAATACTGATAGAAGTTTGGATCTTTTCCCTCCAACCATTCGTGAAAAGCAATGTTCTCGTCTGTGCCCCAAGAGATCTTCTTGCAGACATGAAACAGGAAGATCCATTCCCCTTCATAAGCTCTCCATTTAGCCTGTTGATCCATGGGAAGGATTTCCTTGGGCACAGCCTCTGATCTATGGAATGGACGAAAGACCTCTTCTCCTTCTGTATTCTTCGACCTTTGTACCCACTTCCTCGTCTTTCTATCATAAGTCTTTCCAGCTGCCTTTTCTTGCTCCCTCCTCCTCTTAGCTTCTCTCCTTTTATACTTTTCTTTTTCTTCCCTTCTCCTCTTAAGCACTCTTGCCTCTTCTTCTGTCTCAGACTGGGTCTTCTGAATTTGGCTTGAAGCCTTAGCTTTCCCAGCTGTTTTAGATGAGGATGGGGGAGATTTGATAGTCAGGACTGGAGCAGGATCAGCAGTGGATGGAAGTTCGGGTTCAGGCTCAGACTCAGTGGATTCAGCTGCTGTCCTCCTTTTCAACCTTCTCAAAGCCCTCTGAGACTTCTCCTCAGCTGCCTTCTTCTTCTCTTCCTCGGATTTTAACAGCTCCTTTGACAATTCATCTATTCTCAGATTCAGTGCCATCAGCTGATCATCCTGCAGCTCAACTCTTTTCTTGAGCTCACTATCTTCCCCCTTTTAGCATCAGTAAAACGGGTATTACAGATAGTGGCTACTTGATTTATTTGGCCAATGAGCTCTTTTCTTATAAATCCAGTTTTCTGATCAAGCTGTTCTAGGCGCTTCTTGTGAGCTGTCTCAGTTCGTCTGAACTCCTCCTCCATGAAATTTTTCAGGATGTTTGTCTGTCTGTCCTTCTCCATAGCTATCTGCATTTTTAGCACTTGAGAGAATGAAGCCTCCTTAGCTTTCCAAGACTCTTTCACCTGGTCTTCAACACTATCACTAATTTGGCGATATGCATCTCGAACATATTGTTTGACCCAGGCATCTTGTGAGTTCATCTCCGTAGCAACTTTCTTTTTCACTTCAGCCATCTGTTCCTCATGTCTGATTCCAGATAAATATAGATCAATCTTGGTTTTCTCATGAATTGCAGCTTCTATATTCTCCTTGATTGATGATGTGATGACATTAGGAACCAATTGAAAGGCATTTCGACAGGCATTCTTGAGATTTTGTACTTCAGCCTTCAGAGCTTCCACTTCGGATACAGACGCAGATGTGGAGGGCAAGCTCTGTTCTTCAGATAGAGTCAGATCTATTTCCTCAATTTCAGCTTCAGGTTGCACCTCCACAATCTGCTCCGTTTGTGCATCCTCAGCTGTATCCATCTCAGCTGGCTCATCGGCAGCTCCACCAGAAATTCTTTCTTCCTCCACTTCAACACTAACTGCCTCATCCTTTTTCTTCTCTTCTTCCTTCTCAACTGCTACCTCTTCTGGGGTTTCGTCTCCAAGATATACTCTTTGTAATATATAATCAACAAAGGTAGTTTCAGTTAGTATATCTTGAAAAGACTTGAGTTTTGCCTTTTTGAGGACTTCTTTCTCCCAGATGGCTAGGTTGTTGCCTCCTGCTTCAGCTATCAGAATAGCTGTCTCTTCAAAGGATCCCAGCCTGAGTCTTCTTAACAGATAGACATCAATTAGCTCCTTCAATAGCTCAGGCTCGTCCTTAAGAGTGGATTCTTGTCTTAGGATAAATTTCTTCCCAAGAATCCGCAGTGAGGTTTCAGTTGGTCCCATCTCCCCAGATGGGTTGGGTAGATTTAAGTAAAGGTCAGGTTCGGATGAGGTTGAGGGTAGGAAAGAAAATGGATCAAATGATGGTTGGGTTTGTGTTGGACTTATGGGAGTGGACCGTTTTAAAGGCTCAGAGGCAGCGGTCTCATCTGCCCCTTCATCACCAGGTTGGGAAGAGGTGGGTTTAGGTACTCCATCCTCAGATGAGGATGAAGATGATGAAGGTGATTTGGCATCATCTCCTTCTGATGTATCCTCAGACGAGACCTCTACTGTCTCCGTCTGTCCTGATCCTCTCGCCGCCTCAGCTGCGACACTTCCCCCTTGGGAAGCTGTCCTCTCCTCTGCTTCCTCATCTTCCTCCGTCTCAGCAGACGAGGATTCATCCACCAAAACTGTCTTCATCTCCATCAGCTTGGCCTTTGAAGCCTTTTTCTTTGGATCTGGAGATGGAGCTGGAGCATCTCCATCTCCTTCTGAGTCAGTCGGCCCGTATATCTTCTCATCTTTAATCAAGAGCCCTTTCTGTCTTGTATATTTCTTGACTCCAATACTCCAGTCAAGGTTGTCTGTACCCACTTTGTGTTCAAGTATGATGGTGATCCTTGCCATCATACTTGCAATCTTGGTCAAAGACCATCTCATCAGCTCGTCTGATATAGGAGTCTTTGTGAACTTTTTCTTTTCCTCCATGATTCTCGAGTAGACCAACCTTGCCCAGTTAATCTCCGCCCCGTCTAGGATAGCCCTCAGACAGCATATCCTTGGCTTGGTTAGCCCGTCGTGACTTTGTTGCTCCCCCAAGATGCACTTGGTCAGAATCAGCATCAATAGTGTATACTTCCTCTTCAGCATTGGCCTTTTTAAATTTGCCGACGTATTCTGATACGTTCTCTTCGCCATCAGTCGGAAACTCTCCAAATATTCCAATGATTTATAAGTGAATGGGTTGTCGCCGGTGGTGCTCAAATTAAAAATCGCCCCAATCTCAGAAATCGATAAAACAATTCTTCTTTTCTTCTCTTTCGTTCTTATTTGCGATTCTAGACCTGTATCTGTGGCTTTTGCTCTGGTCAGGAACTCAGCGCACAGATCATCCACCGTCAAATTCTTTGTAGGTTTCATTGTACAGTACTGCTTTAATCCCCTTGATTCCAGTAGATTTAATATTTCTCTCGTTTCAGCATCAGTGGCAGTATCCCAATCAACGTATATTTCTGACTTTGTTTTATCTCTAATGGAAGTCAGATCATATTCGAACTTGATTTTCTTTTTGGAATCCGCCATTGTTGAATGCAGAAGGTTTTAGGA
This sequence comes from Paraleonurus japonicus, assembly GCA_030762865.1. Lineage (NCBI taxonomy): Eukaryota > Viridiplantae > Streptophyta > Magnoliopsida > Lamiales > Lamiaceae > Paraleonurus > Paraleonurus japonicus. The sequence continues at coordinate 17,190,794 of CM061059.1, forward strand.
GGGAAAAGAGAGGTTTTGAGAAAATATGAAGAGTTTTATGTGTGCGTAAATGAAAATTATCCACACGAATGTCTATTTATATGGAAAATATAATAATAAATAATTATTAGAATAATAATTGCCTGCAAAAGTGTAAATATAGGCTTTCGAATCTCCATTAATGCAATTATGGCATTTATTTTGAAAAGTGCATAGAATATTATTTAATATGTCGCGCGTGAGATTGAGACGGTTCATATTTGAGAAACCGCCTCCATTTCTGGCGCGTGGAGTATACTCAGCGTATTTCAAAAATGAATTTGATAAAATTTCGGGTCCGTAGTAACTTCTCTCCTGACAGAGTTACTTATTTGAGAAAATTACTTTTCAGTTAATTGGAGAGATAAAATAAAATATTATTGTTTTTAGAAAACAAATTTGAACCCTTATCCTTTTATTTTGTAAAACAAAATATTTTATTACACTGAGTAACTTCAATTTTTTAAATAAATGATAAAGAGAATTATGATATTAAATTCATATATTAATTATATGAACCCAATATTCATAATTAAGGGTATTTAGGAGAAACTTCCTGGACTTTCTCCTTGTCTGGATTGATAGCATCACTGTCTGTTTCCTAAACACTTGGATAAATTGACCTTGTCTTGTATTTAGAGATGTGTACTAAACTTTGTTCTTGCTGAAATCACAGACACTTAGACAAATCGTTAGTAACAAGAGTAAGTCAGATAAGGTGCAATAGCCATCTGATTCTGTAGAAGTCAGTTGACTATTATGTCCTTATCTGATTTACCTATGTCAGACAAGTAACTATCAAGTCAGATATGGTCAATATGACTAATCCTTGATTCTTGATTCCAATGATAGGAGATCAAATGATATCAGCTACCTGATTGTCCTTTGACTCATATCTTGTCTGATAATTCTTTCTAGACATAATAAACCAGTTGAGAGAGACTAGTAATAAAGACACGAATTTAGATTATAGATTAACTAGAGAAGCATCTAATAATCCTAATTCTACAGATAGTTCTTTAAACCTTGTTTCTGCAAGTGGCTTTGTCAAGATGTCTGCTCTTTGAAAATTAGTAAGAATCTTTTCTAGTCTAATATCCCTTTTTTCGACATGATCTCTGATGAAGTGGTGTCTTATATCTACATGCTTGCATCTTGTATGTAGAACTGGGTTCTGGGTAATAGCTATGACACTATTACTATCACAAAAGATTGGTACTTCTTTGGTGATAATGTTATAGTCCCTTAGCTGTTGACTTATCCAGATCAGCTGTGAACAACAACTTCCAGCTGCCATATACTCAGCTTCAGTTGTGGAAGTAGCTACAGAGGTTTGTTTCTTAGACAACCATGAAATCAGCTTACTTTCAAGAAATTGGCAAGTACCAGATGTAGATTTTCTATCTATCTTACACCCACCAAAATCCGAATCTGAGTATCCAGACAGCTCAAAGTTGTCATCAGCTGGATACCGCAATCCAACATTTACAGTTCCTTTCAAATACTTGAGGATTTTCTTTGCTGCTTCAAGATGACTTTTCTTAGGATTAGCTTGAAAACGAGCACAAACTCCAACTGCAAAAGAAATATCAGGTCTACTAGCAGTTAAATATAATAAAGAACCAATAAGACCTCGATACTCAGTTTGATCAGTGTCTTCTCCCTTCTCGTCTGGATCCATTGAAAAATTTGTCATCATAGGTATCTTAGCTTCTCGGCTGGTACCTATTCCATATTTTTCAATAAGATCTTTTGTATATTTGGCTTGGTTGATGAATATTCCTTTCTTTGTCTGCTTGACTTGAAGTCCAAGAAAATATGTCATTTCTCCCATCATGGACATTTCAAATCTGCTTTTCATAAGACTACTAAATTCTTCACACAAAGATATGTTAGTTGATCCAAAAATTATATCATCAACATAAATTTGAACTAATAAAAGATCACAACCAAACTCTTTTCTAAAGAGAGTTCTATCAATTCTACCTTTAACAAAACCATTTTGAATTAAATAATCAGACAAGGTGTCATACCAAGCTCTTGGTGCTTGTTTAAGTCCATATAGAGCTTTCCTTAGTTTATAAACCTTGTCTCCTTTGACAAAGCCGGGGGGTTGCTCTACATAAACTTCCTCAGCTAGGATTCCATTTAAGAAAGCTGACTTAACATTCATTTGAAAAACTATGAATCTTTTAAAAGCAGCATAGGCTAAAAACAATCTTATGGCTTCCAGACGAGCTACTGGTGCAATGGTCTCATCATAATCAATACCCTCTGATTGTGAATAACCTTGAGCAACTAGTCTGGCCTTATTTCTAACCACAATATTGTTTTCATTCCTCTTGTTTTTAAAGACCCATTCAGTTCCAATGACTTTTTGATGATGAGGCCTTTCAACAAGCTCCCACACATCTTGTCTTTGAAACTGATTTAGTTCTTCTTGCATGGCATTAATCCAGTTGGAATCAGTTAGAGCTTCTGTAATTGATTTAGGTTCAAGTAATGACACATAGCAACTGAACATACAATCTTGATTTAGTTGAGTCCTTGTTTGGACACCAGAGTCTAAATCTCCAATTATCTGCTCAGCTGAGTGATATGACATTACTTTCTTACCTTTATCTTTTACAGTAGATGGTGTCTTGTTTGAATTATTTATTTCAAATGATTCTATGTTACCTTCCGATAACTCTACCTGATCAGCTGATGTGTCGTTGGTCGTCTGATCAGTTGGTAGATCAGCTGTTGAGGAAGTTCTTTCAGGTTCCTTTCCTTTGTTAGATTCTTCCTCTTCATCTGAATCTGATTCTTGATTGTAGAATTTTATGGTTGATCCTTTGATAGTCATCTGATTCAGATAATCTGATATCCTTGTGATGTCCCCTGTCTTATCAAACTCAAGAAAAGTTTCATCAAATACAACATGGGGTGTTTCTTCTACACACAAGGTTGTCTTATTAAAAACTCTATATGCCTTTGATATAGACGAGTATCCCAAGAATATTCCATCTGCTATCTTGGCATCAAAAGTTTTTAATTGAGATTTCCCATTATTATGTATGAAACATTTACAACCAAATATATGAAAATATGAAATTTTGGGAGATCTTCCCTTCCAAATTTCATAGGGAGTTTTACACTTATCCTTGACAATTAGACTTCTATTTTGAACATAGCAGGCTGTATTCACTGCTTCTACCCAAAACCTATGAGGAGTGTTGAATTCAGATAACATTGTTCTAGCTGCCTCTTTCAAGGTCCTGTTTCTTCTCTCAACAACTCCATTTTGTTGTGGAGTCCTTGCTGCAGATGTTTCCTGAGCTATGCCATTCTCAATGCAGTAGTTAGAAATCAGTTTATTTAGAAATTCAGTACCTTTATCACTTCTAATTTTAACAATATTTAATCCCTTTTCATTTTGAATTTTTTTAAGGAATTCTGGGATCTTAGTCATAGTCTCATTCTTTTTGTACAAGAAAATAACCCAAGTAAATCTTGAAAAATCATCAACAATTACTAAGATGTATTTTCTTCCACTAAAGCTGAGAGGAGTTACTGGACCAAACAGATCCATATGAAGAAGTTCCAGAATCCTTTCTGAAGAAGGACTACTTATTGTTTTAAAAGAAGATTTGATTTGTTTTCCTTTTTGATAAGAAACACATACATGGTTCTTTGAAAATACTTTATCAGGGAGTCCTTTAACTAAAGATTTCCTTGCTATTTTGTTAAGAGTTTTGAAGTTTAAGTGACCAAGTCGTCTGTGCCACGGCCAACTTAAGTCATCTGAACTCTTAGCAACAAAACAAGTATCTTTAGGACAGCTCTTGAAATTAGCAACATAAATGTTACCTTGTCTTACTCCAGCCAATAAAATATTTTCATTGATACCATCTAAAACATAGCATGCATTATGAATAAATTTGACACAAAACCCTTTATCACAAAATTGTGAAACAGATAGTAGGTTGTGCTTCAATCCTTCCACGTAGTAAACTTCATGAACTTGTACATCTCCAATCATTAGTGTTCCTACACCTTTAGTAAGTCCATAGTTGTTATCTCCAAACATCACTCTAGGTCCATCAAAGGTTTGATAGTTAGAGAGAAGTCGTCTTTCATAAGTCATGTGCTTGGAACAACCACTATCAATGTACCAGATGACCTCAAGAATGTCTCCTCTATCAACTATCTTCTTGTCTTCCTGCAATCACAAATTTATTGCTTAGGTACCCTTTGTACTTTGGGTCCTTTCATGTTAAGTTGATTTTTAGGAATCCAGACAAATATATCAATGTTCCTTAAAACCATAGATTGAAGCTTACATCCATATCTATCTACTAAGATAAGACTTTCAAGATCAATCTTATTTAATTGATCTTTTGAAATTGTCTTAAATCTAGGTAAGAATGGGTATGATTTGCTTCTTCCATCAAAGTTATTATACCTAGGATAGATCTTTGATTTAGTCTTAGGTTTAGCCTTAGGAGTTACTTTCCTCGTCTGGTTTTTATTTTCAGAAGTATCAGATAAGGTAATTAGTTCCTTTGGTTTCCAGGGACTGAATAAAGTTTCTACCTTAGGTTTAGTTGCTTTGACAAAGACTCTAGGTTTTATTGGATCATTCTTCTTACTCCTATCAAAACCTAATCCAGTTTTATCACTAGACTTTTGTGAAGAATTGAAAATTTTATCTATTGTTGTTTGAGAGTTATTCAGAAGTCCTAACTTGAGATTTAATTCTCTGTTAGTTTTCTTATAATTCTCATTCTCAGAATAGATATTTGAAAATTTTATTTTTAAAGAACTCAATTCCTGTTCTAACTTATCTGTCTTATCAGACAAGATACTGGTGATCATCTCAGTCTGACATTCCCCCTTGAATGTGCAGTCTAGTTTTTCACTTTCCTTAGTCTGATTGACCTTAGTTAGATCAGAAATTTGATCCTTTAAATTAATATTTTCAATCTCTATCTGTTTATAAGCAGATAGAGCAGTCTCCAAATCTTTCAAAAGTTTATCAATAAGACCGGGATCAGTTTCAGATAAGGTATCACAGTCATTATCAGAAGATGTATAGTAATGTACCTCTTTTGCCATCAGACAGATGTCATCATCTGATCCAAAATCAGATGAAGATGTCTCATGAACTTCTTCTTTCTCAGCTAGGAGAGCTCTCTGATCAGCATACCTTCTATCTCTTTTCTTCCTCTTTTCTTCTCTCTCTCTGGGAGTAAGTTGAGGACAATCATAACTGTAGTGATCAGGTTTGTTGCATGTATAGCATATATCTCCTCTGTCTGTTTTTGGACTACTATCTCCTCGTCTGATAGGTGACTTATGACTTCTTGACTGATCCTTCTTTCTATCATTATCTGAGCTCTTTTCATCCTTGTCTGATCTATAGTTCCTATGACCTAATCTGTCTCTTTTGTTTCTTTTGTACTTCATCTTCAATCTTTCATACCTTTTCAATAAAAGTGTCATTTCTTCTTTTACAGACAAGTCAGATGCTTTAGAGATCTTTTCAGATTCGTCTTTATGAACAAAAGCTACTATTTTTCTAGATGTAGATGACTCTGCCTCATCTTCTTCATCTTCGATGTGAATGTCATATTCCAGTGCTTTAAGATGAGAGAAAAGAGTGTGATGTGATATTGATGACAAATTCTGTGTTGCCTTGAGAATACTAGCTTTCTCTCTCCATCTTTTGCTCAAAGATCTGAGTACCTTGTTGTTAATTTCTTTCTCAGTGTAAGTCTTACCCAAATCTGCTGCTTTGTTCACAAGATTAGTCAGTCTTACGTCCAATTGATCCACGGTTTCACCATCCTTCATTTTGAACGTGTCAAATGCATGTAGAACAGACTGTAGCTTATTTTCTTTGACCTGTTCAGATACTTCACAAATTCCAGCAAGAGTCTCCCACATTTCCTTGGCAGTCTTGCATCTTTTAACCTTTTCAATCCAATCCTTGCTCAATGTTTCAATAATTTCAGTTCTTGCAACTTGATCTAAATTGTGAATCTTCCTTTCATCATCATTAGTGAGTTCTGAACTCTTCTTTTCCTGCCTAACTCTTGTTTCAGCTGATGTAGTACCATCACTTTTGCCACCATGATAAAACTTGATGGGTCCTTCCTCAAGAACCTCCTCCATTCTGTCATGAATTGCTTTAAGATGGTTCTTCATTCTAAACTTCCAGTAATCATATTCTTCTATAGAAAAATCAGGCAAACTCCTGGATTTCTTGCTTTTCACAGAAGACATGATAAAACAGAGAAAACCACAATTCTCGCAGGATCTTGTTAGTAGAACTGTTAGTGAAACAAAAAAAGAACTACAGATTATCAAGAACAAAATTCAGGATCTTAGTTAAGACCTAAAATTAATATCAGAACAGCTTAACACTGCTCTGATACCACTTGTTGGTCCCGGAATGTTGAGTTGAATAAAACCTCAAGTTAGCCTTCTAGAACAAAATCTAGAAAGGGGGGGTTTGAATAGATTTTGTAGATTTTTCGAATCTCTTCAAAATCAATTCAAAGAATCAGATTAATACAGCGGAAAGTAATTTTAAACTCAACTTTCAAAAAGATCAAAAGCGACACTAATATTATAGGTTTAACTTTAATCCTGAAATTAATCGATGATTGATGAACTAAGAATTGAAAAGAAACAAACAAGTAAATCAAAGCGATAAAGAACACAGGATTTATAGTGGTTCGGATTATAACAATCCTACATCCACTCTCCTTCTTCAATCTTGAAGAAGGGCCTTCACTTACTTACTTTCTTCCTTCTCATTGACTTACTTACAATAATGAATCTTCAGCCTTACAATGAATTCTTCCTAATTTCTGGATATCTATGGCTTGAAGATCTATTGAGAAAAGTGTTCTACAAACACTAAAACTGAAAACGTACAAAACGTTTGTGAATGTGTAAAATATTTGTGACTTGTGAATACAAAATGTATATTGATGAGTGTAAAGTATCAAAAGTTGATTCTAAACTAATTTCTATCCCTATTTATAGAGATCTTCACTTGGTAGTTGTAACTTCCTTGAATTTGGTTTTGATCAATTATAACAATATAACTGAATCCTGTAACTTCTTCTTGATTAGTTGAAACTGCTTTTTGAATCTTTGTGTAATATTTCTTTAACACCTCATCGTCTGATACTTGCTCCTTCTCGTCTCTGTCTTCATTCCTTGTCTTGATGATTATTTATAGTATTGTATGTCAATCAGTCTTCTATGTATTATCCTTGTCTGAAATTTTGACCTCGTCTGATTTCCTCTCCTTATCTGAGATTTGTCCTTGTCTGATGTCTTGACCTAGTCTGACTATTTATACTTAGTTTTATTTACAAAGGTATACTTCAGCTGTCTATACAAGATGCTCAGCTGGTCATCCTATTTTACACTTTTAACACATCAAAACTAAATACAATTTTTCTTTTCCTAACATCTTCTTCCTCTTGTAACCGTTTTCACTTTCAGAAAACCTGCAAATACTCTAAAAACTTTCCCAATCTCATAAAATTCACCATGGCCTCTTCTTCTAAAACTACCAAAACCTACAAGCCCACATATATTTCCACAAACTCTTCTCATTTTAAAATGAATGAAGAGTTGTTCAAAAACCATTTAAAATCAGAGATGTATGTGGACTTCGAAACCACTCGAGATCCAGAATCTGCAGAAATCCTCCGTTTATTGGAAGCATCAAGGTTAAGGGGATTTCTATCATTGAAATCTCCTCAGAATAGGACTGCTGATTTGTTGGGGGCAGAGTTCTTAGCAAACATGAGGGATACCTAGGATGGGTTTGACACAACTATGGACGGAACAGTGTTGAGTTACTCAAAAGAGAACATTGCCAGAATTTTCAACACGTCAATGGAAGGAGTCAATCCATTGACGTACAAAGAGGACGACTGGGAGGAGTCTTTCGATTTGATGGCAAGGGTTACATACAGAGGAACCCGTAGGGATTTAAAGAAAAATCTGTTGAGAAGAAAGTACCGATTGTTGATGACGGTGGTTACCAAATCGGTGTTGGGGGAACAGAGTTCGCATGATGGATTAACCAAACCCAAATTGTGTGTTATGAGGGTGATTCTGGATGGAGTCCAAGTGAACTGGACAGACCTGCTAATTTACAAGCTAAAGGAGGAGAAGAAACGGCTTTCCTTCAAGTCGTCTGCTGAAGGCTGGGTACCTAACTCGATAGTCAGCCTATTCAACAAAATAACAGTGTTGATTGAAGGGCTGAACAGAGCAGCTGACTGGAGAGTGGGCACGAAGAAGTACTCCAAGCAGAAGGGGATCCTTACAAAGGATGAGAGGCTTGGAGGAAATCCAGACTCAGACGATGAGTCTGATGCTGCCAGAAATCAGAGGCTGGAGGCAGCAGCGGAGGAAGCCCAGAGACCAGCAGCTGAACCAGCAGAGGTACCTCCAGCTGAGGTGGAAGCAGAGGGACCTGAGGAGGAAGCAGCTGGGGTCGCAACTCAAGAGGAAACGGTTGTGATTCCAACCCAGGAGACGGCTGCTGTCATTCCAAGGGTTTCTCAGAGGCAGAAGAGGAGAAGGCTGGTAAAAGCCTCTGAGAAGAAGAAAGGAGAGGGTTCATCTACTGTTCCCACCAAAGAAGCCTCAGAAGAAGAGGAGGTAGAGGAAGCTGAAATCCCATTGGTAAGGAGGCCAAGACGAGCATCTCAAAGCTCTGAAGGCTCCACCAAATCTGGAGGGTCTGAGCAGCAGATGGACACAACAACCTTGCTACTAGAGGAGGTTCCTGTGCTGAAGATAGCAGCTGAGGTTGGTCAGCTCGAGGTTCCCCCCTCCCCAACCAAGGAAGCTGCTCTTCCCCCGATCCCTGAAACAGGTACAAGCCTATCTTCATCTGCTTCCTTATCACCTGCACCTGGCAATGAAGAAGTGCCCCAGGCTGGCACTTCAAAGCCTCAAATTCAGTCTGTCATCCCAACTGTCCAAACAGGCAATGAAGAGGTATCCCAGGCTGGTACCTCAGAGCCTCTCCAACAACCTACTCCCTCTATAGTCCAAACTCAAACCCCACCCACTGAAACAGAACATACCTCATCCCAACCACCACCACCACTCATACAAACCTAATCTCCCATTCCCACCCCCACTATACAAACCCAAACATCACCTCTCCCACAAGTCCAAGCCTCAACTGTTCCCACTATATCCTACTCCTCTCTCCCATCTATCCAAACACATCCTACCCCTCTCCCACCAACTCAAAAAGAACCAACCCCTTCCTCGTCCAATTCCTCGTCTGAGGAAGACGACAGTGACCTAAGCCCTGTCTCAGCCATCCCCTCAATCCTCACCCTTGTGGAGAAAAAGATAAATTTAACATTCAGAAGGCAAATGAAGAGGAGGACAAGGTAGATGGTAGAAGCAGTAACCGACACAATGCTTGCCAGCATGAGAGAAGTGGAGGTAACCTTATCTGATAAAATCATATCTGTCACTAACTCTGTGCTGGCTGACAAAGTGAAAGCAATAGAGGAAGAGCTGAAGGCACTGAAAGAAGAAGTGAAGGGTTACAATCAGATGGTGGTAAATGAAATGGCTGTAGACCAATCGGACTTCAGAGTCAAGTGCAAAGATCTTGATGAAAAGCTGACGAACTTGGTTGTTGAAGTTAAAAAGGGGAAAAAAGATGAACAAGAAAATAGACAAGCCCTCACAGCTGTGGTCGAGGAGAACAGGAAGAAGTTGGCACGAAGGCCAACACAGCTGATCTAGAGGCAGCTAAGGAAGACTTGAAACTCAAGTCTGATAAGCTAGCTGCTCTCCAGCTGAGGGTAAGTCAATTAGAGGAGGCATTGAAGGAGGATGAGGAGAAACGAAAGAAAGAGGAGGAGGAGAGAATTGAAAGTCTCTTGGCTAAACTTAAATAATCTGAATCTGAAGATGCCAAGGGGAAGGGTAAGGAAGTAGCAGCTAGCGAGCCAAGATCTGCTGATATCTATTCCAGAGCTGCTGCTAAGGGGAAAGGAAAGAGGGAGGCGGATTATTCAAATCTTTCAGTAGAACAGGTTAAGAGGATAAAGAGAGAGAAGGAGTTCTACGGGAAGAAGGAGAAGAGAAGGGTAAGGAAAGAAAAGGGAGCTGATGTCTTCTGGAGTAGCACTGAGCGAAAATGGTTGGTCAAAGACTCAAGTGGTGCTAACTTCAGACCATTTCATCCAACAAATGCTCCACCAAAGCTGGCTTGTGGCAAGTATGAAGAGGAGTATAGGAAAAAGAATCTGGAAGGAATGTGGATGTACTACTGGTACATTCTCAAAGCTCTAGGATCAACTCAGCAAGATCCAGACTTAGCTTGGCATAAGTGGATAGAGAAGATTGACAAAGACTTCTATCATCGGCTGCTGGAAGAAGCAGATGTGGAGTTCAATGTTAATCTGATCGCTCCAGCTTTTGAGTATGCCATCCCTGCCAATAAATAAGATGGATCCCTGGACCTTGATTGGGTAAAGGGAATAGTTCAAAGGGCAGAGACGGAGTCTGGACTTGTTCAGGAGGAGGAGATCAAGCAGCTGAGGAGGCGGGTATTTAATTGGTTAATGATCCCAGATGAAGACCAATGGGGAGTCTAAAAGAAACAGGACTTTTACTTTTCCTTATTTTTCTTTTCTATTAGTCTCCATTTGTAATTTTTGTAAATCTGATGTGAATATACTGTGCTTTATCTGGTTTACCTGGATTTTCAGTTTTAAGTTTTTTTTGTTTCTAAGAAAACTTAAAATTTTTTCTAAGTGTTAATAATCTGAGAAAATTTTCATCTCAGAATTAAAGTTTCTCCAACAAGTTTTCTAAGTCTTAAAACTTTTCTAAGTTCTTTATGATTTAAAAAAAAAAAAAAAACTTTTCACTAAGTCTAAATTCTTAAGACTTAAGAATATTTTTTTCTTAAATTTTTCTAAGTGTGAATTAAGTGCTCAAACTTGAATAAATCTGATTCAATATGAGAATGTGCTCTAGTATACCTATCTGATAATCTTGATTAACTTTAAACTAATTTAAGCTGTGAGTGTGTCTCTTTCTTGTAGGTTTTAACTTCATCAAAAAGGGGGAAATTGTTAGATGAAGAAAGTTTTGATGAGTTAAAAGAAGATTCAGATGATCAGATAACCCTGAAGAACAGCTGAGACTAAGTCCCAGTATCGAGCTGATCAGACTAGGTCATCGACTGAGCAAGTCAGCTGAAGACTGGAAAGTCACAAGTCATATCTGAAGACAAACTCAAATCTAGTCATCTGCAGGAGACGATTATGAAGAGCTCAGACAAGGTCAAGACAAGCTGAGTAGAATAAGAAAGGCGAGTCTTCACCAAATCAGCTGCAGACGAGTAGGATAAATCAGCTGAGGAGCAAAGCAGTTTCCAAGATTAAGTTTGTTGAGCAGTTTTTAGTTTGTTAGAACTGACTAACAAACTAATTGTCTTTTCAGACTTATAAATAGGTCTAGATTTTCATTTTTTTTAAGAAGACCTTTTAACTTTTGCACACATCACAAATTGCGTATTTTTACTCTCTATTCAGATTTCAAAATCAATTCAAAAGTTTTCAAAAAGAGTTTTTCAAAACAATTCTAAGTGTTTTTAGAACACTTTACTTGTAATCTTCAAATTCCACTATTCACTGTAACAGTTAGATTCCAGAGAAGAAGTTAGGAGTTTTTGAAGATCTGAACAAATTTGTAAGCTGTAAGTTGTAAGTCAGATTGTAAGTAAGTAAGTAGTAAGCTAAGTCCCTTCTTCAAGTTGGAGAAGGAGAGTGGATGTAGGATTATTCATAATCCGAACCACTATAAACCCTGGTGTTTTTTATTGCTTTACTTTACTTTTCTATCAATTTCAATTTCAGTTTATCATTCAGAGATTAATTTCAGAATTGAAGTTAAAACTAAAATATCAGTTTGCTTTTAATCTTGATCAAGGTGAGTTTAAAATTGAATTCCGTTGTGCTACTTGGGTGCTTTGAATAATTTCGAAAGATTTGTAAAAATCTGAAAATCTATTCAACTCCCCCCCCCCCTTCTAGATTTTCACTAGAACGCGAGATCAAGTTGTAACTAATCTACTCAACTAAAGTGGGACCAACAGTCAACAACTCATAAGTCAATATACTTCATACAATTATTTATTTGTGTGCTACTTGTAATCTCGTACTATTTTACCTTGTTTTAAATATTGTATTAAATATATGTTTTTCCCTACTTAGTATAAGATTTTATTTAATTCTTTTTGTACTACTCAATTGTTACTACCTTTAGTGTTAACGTGAAAATTAATTATAATCGTGATACCCGAGTTTCTTACTACTCATTAGCTAATATATTTCATGCATTGAGTGCATTTTTTTATTAATTAAGTGGTACTTGTGATTTTGAAATATTTTATCTCGCATTATTTTATTGTGTGTTTAAATATTGAATTGATTACATATACCTTTATATGTTTAGTAATGAGAAAATCAATTTATAAGTGATTGGGGTTTTAATAATGTTTGAGTACTAATGCAATTTATTTGATAATTGGTGATATAAATTAGATGTTATTATTTTATAAATTGAGTTTTAATTAAATTAAACAATTCCTTTAATTTTAAAATATTATAGTGTATTTAAGTAAACTTATTATAAAATACAATTATATATATGAAAAATGTGTAATATATATATATATATATATATATATATATATATATATATATATATATATATATATATATATAAAAGTTGGGCGTGAATGTATGATTAAGAAAATGTACTATGTTTAGATAAAGAAGAAAAAAAGATAATAAATTAAAACCAAAACATACGGTAATAGTAAGGCGGTGGGTGGCATATTCACCCATTTCAACAATACAGCCATATATTCACCCATATCCAAGAGAGAGAGAGAAGAGAGAGTGAAAGAGGAAGGTCGTATCGTGCGAGATCCTGAAGCATTTTATGGAAGGTGATAAAAGGGTTTAAGGGTTTGATTTATCGACATTTTGCGGATTTGAGGTAAGTAGAAATTTATTTGTGACTACAATGCATAAATCGAGTAATTTGTGAATTTATTTATGTTTAATCGGTGATATGTGGATATTATGTGAATTTTGATATTTGATATTGTTATTTATCGTGAAAAGAGCCTGTGAGCTCAATAATTGATGTGGACTGAATCTGTAAGTTCCATGATTTTTATGAATTGAACCTGTGAGTTCAATTATTGTTGAATTGAACCTGTGAGTTCAATTATTGTTGAATTGAACATGCGAGTTCAATTATTATTGAATCGAACCTGTGAGTTCAGTTGCTGTTGAATTGAACCTGTGAGTTCCATGATTACTGTGAAATAAACTTCTGAGTTCTGTGATTATTATAGAAATGGATAGGGTGATTGAATTGGTGAGTTGTGAGTAGAAATGAATTAGGCGAGTGATTAGAAATGAATTAGGTGGTTTCAAAAGAGAGTATTTATATTGGCCACGTGGTGGCTTTTGTATTGAATGTACGCCGGCATATATCTGTAAGTCTGGGGCCCCCAGCAATTGATTAGAAATGAATTAAGTGGGAGATTAGAAATGAATTAGGCGAGGGCGATAGAAATGGATTAGGACGCGATTAGAAATGAATTAGGTGAGGGCGATAGAAATGGATTAGGACGCGGTTAGAAATGTATTAGGCGAGGGCCATAGAAATGGATTAGGACGCGATTAGAAATTAATTAGGGGATTTCAAAGTGAGAACGGAAGGGGCGACCTAGGAGGTAAGGCGACCAGGGAGAACCTGACGTATGCTACCTAGAGTAGGCCACCGTCGTGTATGATGATGTTTGAGAGCGGAAGGGGCGACCTAAGAGTTAAGGCGACCAGGAGAACCTGGCGTATGCTACCTAGAGTGGGCCACCGTCTCATATGATACGTTTATATTGAGCTCATGTCGATGCATAATAGTGAGTCAAGGGTCCTAACGAGTGTTTTATAAATAAATCGATGATTTTAAAGAGAGTGCTTTGTGCATTGGGAGGTTTTCGAACTAAACATCGCATCATGCATAATTTCTGCTTACTGAGATTTATATCTCACTCAGTTTATGCATTGTAGATAATCTGATGATTCGTGACGTTGTGGTTCTACTGGACAAGTTGTGCAGCTCCTACGGGGTTTTGAGTGGCTGTGTACATAGATGACGACCTGTTGGATCAAACTGTGGACGTGTATTTTGAGTTGTATTTTATAAAGTTTTGTTCCTGAAGTTATGAGTCCTTTTTGTCATGTTTGGAAGTGTTCATCGTCTTTCTGTTAAAGCATTTGAAAAAAAAAAGGGAGTCGCACATGCGCACGAGTCATTTCTTGTAAAATTATTCCCAACTCACTTTTCTTGTTAAATTAGTGTTTATGTCTGGGTTGTCAAAAGGTGGTCGTGTCAGAGTGGTATCAGAGCACGGTTTGGGTCCTGTAGACTGTCTGTGTACACGAACTCTAAACTTGGGGAGCTCAGCTATGCCAGTAAGTTGTATGTTATGTGAAGCGATGCATATTCTCATTATATGAATCAAATGATGTTTAAATTCTCATATGTTATTTTTGCTATTAGCATAACAATGTTATTGTTAGATTAAATGAATGACATTCTAGTAGATATGAGACACTAGTGTTTGAAGGACTCGTGATTTTAGATAATAAAAGCAATGATGTTGTTTAGTTTACTCTCGGATGGGATAGCATTTAATAACATTAGAATTTAATGGTATAGAATCAATACATGAAAAAAAATGCATAATGAAATGATTACTAATTTTTAGATTATGCAATTTCGATTATCTTATGGATTATAAAGAGATATATTAGGAATTTGTCTGGATTATTAGAAGAAGTTCTACTTTCGTTTATAATACATTTAATATTGATAAGTCACTGAAATATCTTATTTTGCATCCAGAATAGAAAAGAGAAATAATGATCATATGATGAAATTGGAGATTAATAAAAATAAAGAACTATATATATGACTTTATTCGACTGAATAGAATACATAAGAAATATTCTAGAATGACTCCATCTATCTTACTCCTGCATAATGTTACTGTGGCTAATTTGCTATTGTTTGATCGCCGGCCGCTCAGCCGCTGACTGCAGCAGCATGTGCTCGTGAGCGTGTGTGGTCATGCATGTGTATCGGTGCACAGTACGTATGTGGTAGTTATGGTTTTGGGAGTTTAGGTTTGTATTAGACGAGTTATTTCACATGCATATGTTACGTGATAGGTAGAGTTAATTTGCGGTAACACCCTAGTGATACAAAAACTAGTGTCACTGAAGTGAATTACATGATGACTTGAAAAGAAAGAATATGGTTGAATTAAAGTAAGTAAATGTGAAAATTTTTATTTATTTTACTTTACTACGTTAAAACAATTGTGATTCATTTTTGGTTATTTAGAATCGATCGCTTTATGTTTATGTTATTCTATACATTCGCTATTTTATTGTGTTATTACCTCATAAATGACCTATGTTGAAAATATTTATATGATCTAAAGTAAAATTTGTTGCTGTCATTTGGGTTAATTTTACAGGTATCATTACATTGATCATCTTTTATATATATATCGACAAGTATATAAATGAAGAGGCAACACAGGGCATTACACCACATTTGCTCTTCTAGAATCTATCAAAGAGTTTAGAGTAAGACATACGAGGATAACAACTAAACCAACTCGCTACATGTAGACATATTTAATGTTGAGATAATTGTCTTGCAACATTACAATTAGATGTCATCTTGTGGGGGTATACCTAGAACAATCTCAAAGAATGACCAATATAGATGAAAAATTATATATTTAAAGTCCTGAAATGAAAATAATGGATGTAGAAATAAGGGTATGATGAATAACTACTAAAAATGAGTTGATCATCATTTCTAAAAGTGCTTAAATAAAAATAGGAAATGAACTTTTTAAATTATTTTAGGGCACAATCCACATGTCAGGCGTTACTAAAATGAGCACAGTTTTGTGTAGGAATAACTCTTTTGGGTTCCATTTCTTTTATGAGGAAACTACACTTCTAACTTATTGTAATAATATATGACCTGTGTTTTAGTGATATTCCAACAAAAGCATAAAATATTTATAGGTCACTTGAAATTTCTGTGTCCATGATCTTTATTCCTTTTGCAAATATTTGTATTATCTAATGAACGCTATTATCTGGTATACGATTTTTCGAATCATAATCTTGTTTGTTATTTCAATATGATATCTTCTTAGCTCACATCATTAGTTACAAAAGTGAATTATGCTTCGTCTGTCATGCATTATATGAAGAAAGAAGATGTATCACGATTGCTGAAAAATGTATTTTGATAAAATACTAAAGAAGGGAATATATGTTACTGACAATGAAATGCGTAGACACATCAAAATTAAATTTTCTAGACTATTCAAATTCATATGTTACATAAGTGACATGTTATGTGACAGAAATATTTGGTGGCTTAGAAAATAAAATATATGAGAGAAATAGTTTAAGATCACATGAAGATCATATAAAAATAAATAATGTGCACAAATGAACTGTAGAGACATAGACGAGGACGGTACATCATAGGAATATATAATTTGACTTGATATGTGTTGTTACACCAATTAAGCCACCCAATATTCGAGTATTTGGATGTCTAATCGGCCTGTTTAGTAGCTTGGATTATCGTATCTTGAATGCTGATGATTGGCAATTAATGTATGAGTATTGATGAACAATGATGAGGAATATAAATGCAGAAAGCAGTAAATGCAAAGAGGTTTGCCGGGAGGGTGAGTCCCAGGCTTAAGGTTGGATGTTTTTCGATCCCTGTTATTGTGCCATGTAGGTCTTATTTATACATGCGAATTAGCAGTTATCAAATCCCATGGAATCGGGTGCATTTAATGTAATGGTACAAAATTAAATGCGCCTATTAAGGTACCGCACGGAGGATCAGACTTCTAACCCTCTCAGGGCCTTCCGCGTGGCTGAACTGCTGGGATTCTCTTGGCGGCGAGATTTTTTCCTTTTTTGGACATGACATCTTCTGACTGCGGTCTGCCCCTAGATCTTTTCTTCTTTGGGGGAGATCTTATCTCCGGATGGTCGCTTCTCGGTCTTCGCTGGAACTCTTCGTGGGGTGGCTCTCCTCGCATGGTACAGGTGAGCAGCTTCTGGTACTGGTAATATGCTCGCTGAGCCAGGACACCTGCTCGCATCATTGTGCGAGCATCATCCCTTGACTTATTCCCATGTCACAACAATTGCCCCCAGCTCGGTCCTGGCCGTATTCGGGCTGGAGCGAGGTGTGACTCGATGCGAGCTAGCCCTTCTCGGACGCTCCTGTGACGTCCCTTCAACTGCCCATGATGACGCTGTGTGGTAGCTTTTACGGTAACTGATGCGCCCTTTCACCTTAAAGGGAGCGAGTGGGCGCTATTTCCTAGGCGCGTGGGCCGCCGCATTAATGGCGTAGGAGGTCCATGCGCACGTTGTCCCGAGGCGGGGGATAACACCGGGGGGTCCCAATTTTGGGAGAATTCCCCTTGGGCCCCCATTTTCTTACTTTGGAAAATTGCTAAGAGGCCCCTCCCCCATATCTATAAATAGGGGGGAGTCTCAGCCATTTACTACATTACGCTCTTTGAGAACTTGAGAGACGATTTTCAAAAAACTTCTGAAACTTCTCGTTTCGACTAAGAGTTCCTTTGCTTTGGATCTTCACTGGTTTTCATCGGCATTCTTAGGTAAAACCTTTGTACTCCCCCTTTTTTCCTTTTTCTTTGGGTTCGAAATGGAGAGAGGGACTGGTAGCGGTAGCGGTAGTTCTGGTGGCCCCCGGCCCCGGCAATCGATGGGGGCCTGGTCGGAAGCAGACCTGGAGGGGCTGGATGTTGTGTTTGGGCGGCCGGTTGCCCACATTTCCGTTCTGGCTGGGCCGCCTCGAGGTGGAGAGGTGCCAGATCTCGCGGGAGCCCCTAAGTTCGCCGGCTTGGGAGATCTTGGGGTTGACTTGAGTCTCCCTGAGAGGGTTACATTAGCGGCGGCGGCCCCTGATGAAGAGAAAGTAACCGATTCTGATCTCGGTCCCGATTCTTCACCCGAATCGGGCTCTACGGACAAGGACGAGGTGGAGGGAGCCCTCGATGAGGCCGCTCGTGCTCTGGAGGAGGAGGCCGCCGAGGGGAAGAGGAAGCGAGCAGAAGCGGACCGAGCCCGCATATACGAGGAGTGGGTGCGTTTCATGGATAGGTTGGCGGGTCCGGTGCCTGACTTCGACTTTGCCGCCTACCTGGCCACATGCCCATATGAGAGGGTGAAACGATATGATAATATGATCCGGTGAGCAAAACCCTCTCACTGGCCGTGCGACTCAGACGCCAGGGAGAGCTCGGTGATTTCCGCCGAGCTGCACCGTCTCCGCGAGCAGTGGGAGATTCCCTCCTCGGTGCACCTTCACCGGCCGAGGTCATACGAGCGACCCGATCAGCCTCCTCCCGGGATGATTGCGGTGAACTTCACGATGATGGAGGCTGGAGTCCGATTCCGATTCCCGCCGTGCCTCTCCTACTACTTCACGGCTTGGGAGGTGGCCCCCATCCAGTTGCACCCCAATAGGTGGAGGCGTTTGATGGCCCTGCTGGTGCTCTTCGGCGAGCACCGTCTTTTCCGAATGCCGAGCTCTAAGGAGCTCCTATACATGTACAGCCTCGCGGACGGGAAAGACGGGCTGTACTTGAAGCCGAAGCAAGGGCCCCTCATCGCGAGTGTCCCGAACAAGGTTTATGAGTGGACACACCGCTGGTTCTGGGTAGCGGGAGCTTGGAAGGCGGCTGGGCCTGCTCATGGGACCACCCTCACTTGTCCCACCGAGTTCGATCGGAAACGAGAGAGTAAGACTTCCCTCTCTTCCGATGTCGAAGGCTACTGATCTAATTTCTTTTCTGTCTTTGCAGGACTCGAGTCTGCTCGCCCTGGGGAATTGAACTGGGACTTTGAGCTATGCCTGAAGCGGATCAAGGAGCTCCCCGAGAACGAGAGGCACTGGAAAAGGATTTTGACCGTTGAGCGTCTAAAGCGAGCTCGCCTTGTCAGCCGCCCCAGCGAGGTGGACCTTGAACCCGGTAAGCACTTGTTCGCAATTACATCTTTTCTCACTGTTCGCTATCAACTGACTATTAACTGGTTTTTTGCAGTTCCTGTGATTCCCGCTTTCCGCACTTGCCCACCAGAGATAATGGGCAAGTTGAAGCTGTCGCAGCGGGTTGGGGGTAAGAGCGTGCCTGGCGCGAGGAAGGAAACGTGGCCCCCGAGCGGCCAAACTTCGCGCCCCCCGGCTGGACGCGGGGGCCCCCAAGAGCCACCACGGGTGAAGGCCGTACCCGCGGGCGTTGCCTGGCCTACTTCTCAGGGGTCTTCCCGTGCCCCTGGGTCGTCCCCGGACAGGGAGGGCCGGACTTGTCCGTGGGCGGACGATGACGAGGTGAGGGAAGTCTCCCCTGTGGAGGTCCAGAAGAAGTCACGGCATGACGCCGCCTCCCAAGAGCAGGGGATCTCGGCGGGCACGGTGTCCGCCGCCAAGGATCCCTCCGATCCCACCTTCCTGGGCCGCGACCCGGCCATGGAGAGTCGGTAAGCTCCGCTTCTCGCAATTCATAGTTTTTCATCTCATTTGTCTCTTTCTGAACTTCTGCTCTTCGTGCAGGCTGCTAGCCGACGGGGTCCCGTGGCCCCCCATGATCCACAATTTTCTCGCCTCTCGGCCCTCCGCCACCGAGCTCCGTACGCATATCGGCTCGGCGATGCGGAACCTTGCCGTGAGCTGGACGGACGAGCTGGAGGCTGCGGTCAACTTCAACCACGAGAGCGCGCTCATGGTGAGCCATATCCTGACCTCCCAAGCTCTGATCGCGTCGCAGTGGGCCCTCCGGTCCCAGGATTAGGAGGTGAAGCTGTCCATCTGCCACCGGGAGGAGAGGGATACCATGGCCGGGTGGATAACGGTGAAGGAGGGGCAAGTCAAAGAGCTGACCGCTGCTCGGGATGAAGCTCTAGCGACCCTCCGCCTTACCCAAACCACGCATGAGAGTGAGCTCGCCGCCGAGCGCGAGAAGGCGGGGGCCGCTGAGTCCTCCTAGCACGCCGCTGACCGGGCCCGTGCCTAACTGTCGAAGCAGCTCGCTGCTACCAAGAAGGAGGCTTAGGAGGCGATCGCCCAGGCTGAGGCAGACGCGAGGAGGGCCGAGTCAGCGGAGATCGAGCTCCGAGACTACCGCACCGACCCCGTCAAGGATGCGGATGTCATGGGTGATGTCGCCTACTTCCTTGCCTACACCGACGCTATCCGCGACCTGAAGAGGGCGAAGATGGATTTTGCCCCCCTGGAGAGGTCGCTCACGGCCTATGTCCTCGACCCCGAGCATGCCGTCCCGGACACCCTGGACTTCCCTTTCAAGGACCTGGCGACCGTCTATGGGGTGGACCTCTCTTGGTTCCCCTATCAAGACACGCTTTGTGATCCTCCTGCGGACGAAGACGAGGCGGGGGGCGAGGGTGAGGCAGCGGGCGCGGAGCCGGCGGCGGAGGCGAGGACCCGGTGGTTGGAGTGACGGCTGGAGTTCCGGCGGAGAGCGAGGTGGCGGAGCCTGAGCAGAGTTGATCTATACTTTAAACTCTCGTTCCCGTACTTTGAACTCTCGTTCCAATACCTTGAACTCTCGTTCCCGCCGCGGCCTTGATCTTTTCTGTTTAATAGATACCTTGAATTCCAAGGGATATCTTGAATTCCCCCGCTGCCATTGTAATTCTTCTTTTACTTTTGGTTTAGGGTTTAGGGTTTAGAACTTTTGTACTTCGGCCGTAGGCCGCCCCTTTAAATGTGAATGAAAAAATTCTCTTTTATCTGTTGCTCGCGCCTTTAATTTCAGCTTTTTATTTCTGCAACTTTAAATTCTCGTGTAGTGATGAACGGTTCTCGTGACCTGCGAAGTGATCATTCCAAATGTTAAACAATGTAACATGTTTAAATTTCTAGAAATGTACAAGGAAAAACGCTCGCCGGGAGGTTGCGCTCGCCGGGAGTCTTTAGTGCTCGTTAGGAATTTTAATGTTCGACCAAGAGTCTTTCGTGCTCGCTGGGAGGTTATGCTCACCGGGAGTCTTTGTGCTCGCGGCGAGGCCATTCTTCTCGCGCGAGGCTTTAGGTGGCAAACGGGACGGTATCGTTGACCGTAAGGCTTTGCAAATGGGACGTCATCATACGACCGTAAGACGTTGCTGACGTGGGCTTTGGCCGCATCGTGAGACTTTAGTGCTCGCAGGCGAGGCCATTCTTCTCGTGCGAGTCTTTATGCTACTGTGGGTATAACCTTGTGTAGACTTTTATGCTCACCAGGGCAAAGGCCGCGACGGGAGACTTTTGTTGCTCATGAGGGCTTAGGCCCAGCACGAGACTTTTGGTGCTCGCGGCGAGGCCATTCTTCTCGCGCGAGTCTTTATGCTACTGTGGGTATAACCCTGTGTAGACTTTTGTGCTCCTGCGGGCTCGAGCCTCGTCAGAAGGCTTTTTGTGCTCATGTGGGTCTGGGCCACTTAGCGAGGCTTGTGGTGCTCGACGAGAGTGTGAGTCATCGTGAGTCTTAGAGCTTTTCAGGGTTCACTTATTTTTAAGAAACTGAACGACTTCGCAGGAAATGGTAATTTCATTAAATTTAAAAAACCCTGATACAATCTATTACATGCGAAGAGGTTCAGATATGGCCTAAGTCACTAGTAGTATTTCTTGAGGTAACTGGCGTTCCAGGGGTATTGGTCCGGAGTGCCATCATGGTGCTCTAGCTCGTATGCCCCGCCGGGTAGCCACTCGGATACCCTGAATGGGCCCTCCCAGTTCGGGCCAAATACCCCGGTGCTCGGGCCATGGGACTTCTTAAGAACCAACTCGCCTTTTGAGAATCGTCGGACTTTGACTTTGGTATTGTAGTACCTCTCCGAGCTTCGCTTGTAGGCGGTGTTTCTGTGAACAGATGCTAGGCGACGTTCTTCTAACGCGTCAAGGTCAAGTCTTCTCGCGGTCTCGTTCTCCTCATTGAGAGTTTGAGAGGTTCGATAGGTGGGTATCGAGACCTCGGATGGGATGACCGCCTCTGTGCCGTAGGTGAGAGCAAGAGGTGTCTCTCCTGTGGAGTTTCTCGTTGTTGTCCTGTAAGCCCAGAGAACTTCGGGGAGTTCCTGGGCCCACTTCCCCTTCTTGTCCTCAAGCTTGGCCTTCAGGGTGTGCTTGAGGATTTTGTTGACCGCTTCGACCTGGCCGTTGGTCTGGGGGTGATAGGGTGTTGCGAACAACCTCTTTATTTTCCAATGCTCGCAAAATTCCACGATTTTGAGGTCGTCGAACTATTTCCCATTGTCATATACGATTGCCTGTGGAAGCCCGAATTTGCATATGATATTCTTCCAGATGAACCTGATGATTTCCGCTTGGTCGATCTTATTGAGGGGCTCCGCTTCCGCCTACTTGGTGAAATAGTCGACGGCAACCACAACAAATTTGCATCCGCCCGGGGCCGTTGGCAGAGGGCCAATCAAGTCGATCCCCCACTGTGCGAATGGCCACGGGCTGAATATGGATTTGAGATTTTCAGGCGAGAGCTTGATGTTCGGTGCCATGACTTGGCACTGGTGACACTTTCTGGCGTAGGCGATCGCGTCTTTCCTTAAAGTGGGCCAGAAGTATCCTTGTCGCATTGTTTTGTAGACAAGAGATTGGCCGCCGGTGTGGTTTCCGCACACGCCGTTGTGGATCTCCGCGAGAACGATGTGACCCTCTTCGGGTGTGATGCACTTCAAGAGGGGTAGGGTGAAGCTTCGCTTGTATAGCTGGCCGTCCAGGATCAAGAATCTCGCGGCTCGGAGCTGAATGTGATGAGCTTCGATTCTGTCCTCTGGCAGCTCTCCCGAGTCGAGATACTTGAGGATGGGAGTCATCCCGCTTTCTTTCTGCTCGGTGACGGTGGCCACTAGATTCTCGGTGATTGAGGGGCAGGTAAGCTTCGTTAGGACGATATTAGACATGTCCGCAGTGCCCTCCGACGTTGCGAGTTTGGATAGGGCGTCCGCTTGCGAGTTGTGCTCACGGGGGATTTGTTCGATGAACACTTGGTGAAGTTGCTCGCAAAGGGCGATGACGAGCTCGTGGTACTTCATCATTTGTTCACCCCTGGCCTCGTATTCACCCTTCATTTGATTTACGACCAGGAGAGAGTCCATGAAGATATGGAGGTGTCAGACTCCTATGGCCTTTGCGAGTTCCAGGCCGCAGACCAAGGCTTCATACTAAGATTCGTTGTTCGTTGCCAGGAAATCAAATCTTATTGCATTTGTAAAACACTGACTCCCGTCCTCGCTATGTCAAACAGGAAGCGGAAGGCCGAACTCCGCGCTATCGACAACATCCACATCGTCGCACCTCCACCTAGTATAAAAGAATATTAAACTCAGCTGGGTTTTCAAAGACACAACTCATTTGAAAATTTTTAAAATAGATGAGCTGTAAGAATAATTTTGAAAACAAGTTTTGAGAAAAACAAAGAAGGGTTTTAAACAGATGAGAAGGTTTATCAGATTAGACGATTTATGCTGATCTAACAATGTTAATATATTACATGTTCCTGCATATACACAAACCTCAAGAAACCATTAGTAACCAAAGTAAGTCAGATAGGATGCAATTAGTAATTTGTTTTAAAGAAATCAGCTGACTACTGTGTCCTTGTCTGATTTACTAGATGTCAGATAAGAAATTGTCAAGTCAGATAAGGTCAATATGACTAATCCTTGATTCTTGATTCCTATAAGGAAATCAATGATATAAGCTTTGTGATTGTCCTTTGACACGTATCAAGTCTGACAATTCTTTCTAGACAAGATTTAAAGAAAGGAGAGAAAGAAAAGAAATACAAGATACATGTAATAGAAACTATAAATCAGCTAAGGATGCATCAAGTAATCCTAACTCTAAGCACAATTCTTTAAATCAAGACTCACCTAAGGGTTTTGTAAGTATATCTGCTCTCTGAGACTCAGTTTCTATCTTTCTATCCTAATGTCATTCTTCTCAACATGATCTCTGATGAAATAATGCCTTATGTCTATATGCTTACACCTAGAATGCAAGACAGGGTTGTATGTCATGGCTATTGCACTAAAACTATCACAGTAGATAGGTACAGATGATGTGAGAATGTTATAATCCCTAAGCTACTGACTAATCCAGAGAAGCTGAGAACAACAACTACCAGCTGCCATATATTCAGCTTCAGTTGTGGAGGTTGCAACGGATGTTTGTTTCTTACAAAGCCAAGAAATTAACTTGTTGCCTAAAAATTGACAGGTTCCAGATGTGGACTTCCTATCAATTTTACAGCCTCCAAAATCTGAGTCTGAATAACCTGAAAACTTGAAGTTGTCATCAGACGGGTACCACAACCCAACCTGTAGAGTCCCTTGAAGATATTTAAGGATTTTCTAAGCCGTCTCCAGATGAGTTTTCTTGGGATTTGATTGGAATCTTGCACAAACCCCAACTGCAAAGGCTATGTCTGGCCTACCTGCAGTGAGATATAACAGGGATCCAATCAATCCACAATACTCCGTTGCATCCGTGGGTATCCCATGCTCATCTGAATCCATAGAGAAGTTAGTTACCAAAGGTATTTTAACTTCCCTACTAGTAGTCATCCCAAATTTATCTATAAGGTCATTAGCATACTTTGTCTGATGTATAAAAATACCTCTACTTATCTGTTTAATTTGCAAGCCTAGAAAGTACGTTAATTTTCCCATCATAGACATCTCAAACCTGTTTTTCATGAGAACACTGAACTCTTAACATAAAGTAAGATTAGGTGAACCAAATATGATATCATCTACATAAATTTGAACTAATAGGATGTTACCATCTATTTCTTTTCTAAACAAAGTTATGTCTATCTTACCTTTTGAGAATCCACTTGATATCAAGAAATCAGACACGGTATCATACCAATCTCTGGGTGCTTGCTTTAGTCCATATAGTGCCTTGTGGAGTTTATAGACCTTATTATTGATCCTAAACCTTGGGGGCTGTTCTACATAGACCTCTTCAAGTTACACACCATTTAGGAAAGCAGACTTGACATCCATCTGAAAGACCTTGGAATATTTATAAGCAGCAAATGCTAAAAACAGCCTTATTGCTTCTAATCTGGCAACTGGAGCATAGGTTTCATCATAGTCTATCCCTGTGCTACCAATCTGGCCTTATTACGAACAATAATGTTGTTTTCATCAGTTTCATTTTTAAACACCCATTTGGTGCCTATAATCTTTCTATGTAAGGGTCTGTCCACCAGTTCCCAAAAATTTTGTTTGTTGGTCCCGATTAGTTGAGTTGATTATGAAACTTTGAGTTAACCTTCTAGGACAAAATCTAGAAGGGGGGGTTGAATAGATTTTGTAGATTTTTCAAATCTTTCAAAACTGACTCAAAGTACCAGATGTACATAGCGGAAATTCAAGATTAGACTCAACTTTAATAAGATAAAAAACAAACTGCTATTCAGATTTTAACTTTGATTCTGAAATTAACCTTTGAATGATAAAATGGAAATTGAACAGATAAGTAAGTAAAGCAGTAAAGAACACCAGATTTTATAGTGGTTCGGATTATAACAATCCTACATCCACTCTCCTTCTCCAACTTGAAGAAGGGCCTCCACTATCTGCTTACTTACTTTCTTTACAGTCTTACAACTTACAACTTACAACTTGATCTTCAACTCTTCAAAATGCTAACCAAACTTATGAAATCTAACTCTAAGAAAAAGAAGTGTATTTGAAGATGTGCAATGAAGTGTTCTACAAACACTTCGAAAAATCTATGAAGAAATCTTGGAAAACTATTTTGAGCTTTTTGAAAACTTGTGATTTGAGAGAATAAATTTCTGAAAAAATAACTTGTGAATTCTGTGTATTCTGAATATCCTGTATGCAGTGTGTATTTTAAAAAAGTGCCTAGACCTATTTATATGTCTGAAAAGACAGTTAGTTTGTTAGTCAGTTCTAACAAACTGAAAACTGCTTCAACAACCTTAATCTTGAAAACTGCTCTAGACCTTGGCTGTCTTTACTCTACTCATCTGCAGCTGACTTGGTGAAGACTCGCCTTTCTTATTCTACTCAGCTTGTCTTGACCTCGTTTGAGCTCTTCAAGTTTGTCTCCTGCAGATGACTAGACTCAAGCTCATCTCCAGACAACTTGTACTCTTCTAGACCTCAGCTGACTAGATTGGTTCTCAACCCCGTCTGATCAGCTTAGCTTATGGTCTCAATCTTAGTTGTTTTACAAATCGTCTGATCATTTGAGCTGCTTCTTTTAACTCATCAAAAATTCTTGATCCAACAATTTCCCCCTTTTTGATGAAGTTAAAACCTACAAGGAAGAAATATACTCACAGCTGAAGTTAGTACTAGAGTTAGTTAAGATAATCAGATAGGTATATCAGAGCACTTATTCTCATTACAACAGATTCATTCATATTAAAACACTTACGAAAAAGATTACGTCCATTAGACTCTTTTAGAAATACTAAAAAATTTGAGTCTTAAGACTTAGAAAAATTTTTATGAAAATTTTTTTTTTAAGTCTGAGAGATAAAATTCTCAGATGATTTATACTTAGAAAAATTTTAAGTTTTTCTTAAAGCAGAAAAAAAACTTTAAGAAAATAAGACAAGTAATTCACATAAGTCCAAATATATTCATTCACAAATTTACCAATTTACAGATAGATGAATTGATAGAAAATAAAAGATAAGGAAAAGAAAATCCTGTTCTATCAGATTCCCCATCTGCTGGCTTCTGGAATGTTCAGCCAGTTGAAAATCCTTGCTCTTAGTTGTTTAAGCTCATCCTCGTCTGTGAGCTTGGATTCCCTTTCTGCTTTGGCTATAACGGTTCTGACCCATTCTAGATCTGGAGAGCCGTCTTCTTTCAGCTTAGGGGTAACTTGCTCATAGGCTGGTGCGACTAAATCACAGTTGAACACATTATGTGCCTCATCAAGCAGCTTCCCATATAGCTCGGCGTCCTCCTTTTCCATCCATCCATGCCAGCTCATATCCTCATCAGCTGCTCCAGATGGAGATGCCTTCAAGATGTACCAGTAGTACATCCATCTGGCATCCAGGGTTTTCTTCTTATATTCGCTTGTGTATTTCCCTGAAACCATCTTGGGAGGAGCTGACGTGCGGTGGACAGGGCGGAAGTCCGCTTTATCTGCTGCTTTGGATACCCACTTCCGAGTATTCCCACTTCAGCTCTGCTTTCCCCAGCTTCTTCAGCCTCTTCTTCTCCTGCTTCTCATACGAATCCTTCTCAGCGTGGATTCTTCTAATCTGCTCAGCTGAGAGATTTGAGTAGTCAGGCTCCTTTCTTTTGCGCTCGGCTCTGGGGCTGATCAGCTGCTCTGCTGATGAGGACTTTTCCACTACCTTGCCTTTACCCTTGCCCTTGGCCTCGGGTTTTTCTGACTCTTTCATCTTGTCCAGCAGTACCTCAGACTTCTCTTCCTCCTCCTTCCTCCTCTTCTCCTCATCCTCTCGGATGGCCTCCTCTATCTGGGTTACCCTCAGTTGCAAGGCAGCCAGCTCGTCTGATTTTATTTTAATGTCTGCCTTGGCTGCCTCCAACTCAGCTGAGTCTGCCTTCGAAACTACCTTGTTTGTGAGTGACAAGACTCTAGCTGTGAGGGTGTCCATTCTTCCTTCAGCTCCTTCCCCCTTTTTGACTTCATCTTGGAGGGTCTGGGGTTGTCTTTCCAAAGCTGAACAACGAACCCTGAAGTCAGTCTGATCAGATGTAAGTGCGTTGACCAGGACTTCATTGTCAGCTGCCACCTTCTGCTTAAGTGCCTTGACCTCCTCCTCCAGGTCACTCAGCCGAGAACCAACAGCAGTGCTGAGATTGGCTGATAGGTTGCGTGAAATGTTGACCTCAGCAATCTGCATGTTGGCGAGCATAGTATCGGTGACTGCTCGAATCACCTTCCTCGTCTTCCTTTCCATCAGCCTCTAAACTTTGGATATTATCTTCTTGTGCAGATCCTCAAAGGCTGATGAGATGGCAAAGATTGGATTGGCCTCTTCCTCTGAATCAGATGAGGAAGAGGTGGTGGGAGAAGTTGGACTGGGGGAGCTCATGTGGATATCCCCAAAAATGTTGGAGGTATCCACCGGCTGGGGTTCAGAGGGGTGGGATGAAGTAGGGGCGTCTGATGTGGGAGGGGGGATTTCTGGTGGGGGTGAAGATGGAGGGGATGGAATTTCTGAGGTAGTGGGTGGTGGAGATGGGGTGGGCTGGGGTAAGGTGGGTTGGATTGGGCTAAGGGTGGGAGTTTGGGAAGATGTGGGTAAGGCTGGTGGGGAGATGGTAGATATGGGGGTAGGTGAGTATACTGGTCCTGTAAGGAAGGACAGCATCTCAGATGGGGATGGTGGAGGGGATGAAGTTTGGGTTTGGGGAAGGGTAGATGAGGTTGTGGCTTGGACTGATTTGGGAGTAAGCTGTTTTAGAGGCTCTAAGGTGCCAGCCTGGGTCACCTCTTCATCGCCAGAGTGGGCTGGAGAGGGGGAGGGGGAGAATTGTACCTGACTGTGAGTGGGGGAGGGGGTCCTCTCAGAGCTTATGTCTTGAACCTCCTCTGATTGGACCACCTGGGCTGCTATCTCCAGCGTCGTTGCCTCTTCAGGCAGAAGACTCTGCTGTTCAGCAGATGTCCCCCCTAGCTCCGAGGTTTTCACTAACCTCCTCCTCCTCTTGGCCTTCTCCTTCAGCTTCATCGGCTGTGAGGCCTCAGCTGAGCTCACCGTCGGCAGCTCTTCCTCTCTTTCCTCTTCTTCCTCCTCCTCAGCTTTCTCTGCTGCTGGTGCCTGGGCTCTGACCTCAACTCCTCCTTCATCTGAGTCAGCTGGAGCCCCAAGCGGCTCATCCTTAGTCAGGATCCCTTTCTGTTTTGTGTAGGGCCTGACTCCATCAGCCCAGTTTATTTCAGCTGACAGCAGGTCCTCCAAAATCACCGTCACCTTATTGAATAGGCTGGTGATCGACCTCGCCTGCCACTTTCCGCCTACCACCTCCAGCCTTTTCCTTTCCGTCTCAAACTTTTCCAGTAGCATCCCAGCCCAGTTGGCTTGAACTCCATCCATTATTGCCCTCATAACACACAACCTGGGTCTGGTCAGCCCATCATGGGAACTCTGTTCCCCAAGTATAACTTTTGTTACTATCATCATCAGAAGATGATATCTCCGTCGGAGCATCTTCTTCTTCAGCTCCGATCGCCGGTCCCTCATCGAATTTCGGGTAATCATCTCAAATGATTCCACCCAGTCATCGGACTTGTATGTGAGGGGGTTAACTCCCTCACTGCTTGTGTCAAAAATGCAGGCCACCTCTGCCGGAGTAACAGTAAGAACCTCACCGTATACTCTGGTCTTGAATACTCCATTCTCGAATGTCTCGTTAACGTAGAACTCGATCCCTCTCATGTCCAAAGTTATATTGGAGGGGGATTTCTTAGAACACAAAGTCCTCAATCCTGCCTTCTCCAATAAATCCAATATCTCCCTCGATTCACCATCAGAAGTCGTCTCAAAATCAACATACATCTCCGATTTTATCTTCTTGTTGTACGTATCATTGTGAACATCCACCATGGTTGAAGTAACTCCAATTGATTTTTGAGAAGTACTCATGAAAATAAAACTAAGAGTTTTTGAAAATTTGCAGAGTGTATGTATGAATTTCTGAGAGTGAAAAAGATTGACTGAGGAAGAAGATGTATTTATACAAGGGAAGATTGGAAAGAGAAACCGCCTTTTTAGAAAATTTGAATTGATCTAAGCCATTTATTTAAAAAGTTTTTAATGCGCATGAATCAACGGTTAAAAATCAGGATAAACGATTGGGATTTAGCGCGTGGATGTTACTCGCCTTTGGAATGTGATTGGAGTGAATTGATGCATGTTTTTAGGGCCTATTTTAGTGCAAAAAGTGAGCTAAAGTGTTAGTTTTTGTGCCTAAATGTGAAAAAGTATCACTCTTTTGCCTAAAAAGTATTATTTGTGAGATTTTGATGTTTTTCGTCCATTTTGCAGGTAATTCGGTGGAATTTTGCCAAATCGAGAGTACCATTAGGCTTAGAATGAAGAGACGATCATACGAAACGAAAACGAGGGTTGGGGCCGAAGCCCCGCGCAAGAAAAGTGCCCTGGACTCGAGCTCTGGTCGAGGACCATGAGCCTCGAGTCGAGAGATATGCAGAAAGGACCAAAATCGAAAGAAAAGCAGGAGTCTCGACTCGAGGCATGACCCTCGAGTCGAAGGATGGGACAAAGGCAAGGACCTCGAGTCGAGGCCTGACCCTCGACTCGAGGGGGCAATTTTTCCAATTTTTTGGTATTTAAGGGGAAAAGCAGAGCATGACACACTTAGATAATAGCAGTTAGTAGCGGTTTTAGGGCGATTTCTCAGGCCCCAAGCCAATTCCTTCCTTAGGTAGAGTAGATTGATAGAATTAGCCTTAGATTTCAATTGATGTTGGTAGATTAGCATTAGATTAGCATTTGATCTTGTAATTCCATTCAATTCAAGCTTGTATTTCATTTGGAGATTGGTGTTGAAGACTCAAGCATTCCTATTTTTGTTGATTGAAGATCATTTGGTGATGTTTTTCCTCTTTTGTCTCTTTAATTTCTTAATTATTGTGATTTGCTTTGTGTTTGATCAATTCTATCTTCTTCCCATGGGTATTGTTTGTGGTACCATGGGCTAAATCTCTTGTGCTTGGGTTAATTGAAATTGATGATGAATTGATTGATGATGTTATGATTGTTGATGATTGGAGGTCAATTGAGTAGATTGCTTACTAATTGTGATTCTCATTTGTGCTTCATGCATAATTATCTCTTTAGATTAGTGTTTGATCACCCTAGCTATAGACGAGAGTTGCGCTAACGTGATCCGGGATTAATCGGGTGATAATTGTTTATGAATGTGTGGATTGGGTGCTTCGGAATCGAGAGATTAGTTGCACTAAGGATACTCACATTAGTTTTCTACCTAATTGTGATTCTTCATTGTGCTTTGTGTAAAATTATTTCTTTTGATTAATGGTTGATCACCCTAGCAATAGGCGAGAGTTGAGCTAACGTGATTACGTGTTAATCGGGTTTCAATTTTGCATGATTGTATGAATTGGGGATTTCTACATTAAGAGATGGGAAAGACTAAGAATACTCACATTAGGCATTGTGATTTTAATGGAGTGATTGATTTCATGATGGTTTATGCTTTCTATCTTAGTTGATTTGCAATTTGATTCAATTGTAGCTTGTTGATTGATGATTCATTGATGGATGTTAATCCTAGCACCCCTATCCCACCATTTATTGTTGTTTTTGTTATCGCCTTCTTAGTGTTCGATCATTTGATTGCTTGTTATTGTTTTGTATTTTTGCTTGTGTTTTGTTGTTTTTGTTCCAAACCACTGTTGCAACTCTCGTCACTACAAACTTGTATTTCTAGGGCCTCATGTGCATACTTTTTCCCTTGGGTTCGATATTTTGTTGATTGGTCTTAATAACACTTGCCTTATACACTCCAATCAAATGGCGCCGTTGCCGAGGAATTAGTTTTTGCGCCTTAAGTGAGACTTAGGAATTGTTTGAAGTGGCTATTTGTTGTCTTTGTGTTTGTGTGTGTTTTGTTATTTTTGTTTGAATTTGATACTTTGCTATCTTGTCTAGATGGAAGGATACAATTCATATGCATGGAATCAATATCATTATAATGAGAGCATGGTATATCCTCCACATTTTGAAGAATTTGGATACAATAATTGGAAGAGCTTTGAAGATAATTCCCATTTGCAACAAGTTCCATCCAATTATGAAGATTGGAGATATGAAGAAATTCCTCCCCAACCTCAAGAGATGTTTCCATACTATGAGCCTTATGATCAAACATGCGATCCATGTTGTGGATACGAATTTAAAGGAGCATCGGGAGGTGATTTCTATGATGATAGGAGAAGCCATGAGTTCGATTTTTCATTGCCACAAGCTTCTCCTCAATTTGAAGAATGGGGACTCCATGATATGAGAACTATATTGCAAGAGATGCTTGGATTTGTGTTGGAAAAATTTGAGGAAGATGATGCTAGATGTGATCAAATGCTTCCCTTGTATGAAGAAATGTATGAGACCAAAGAAAAGGTCAATTCATGGATAGTGGGGAACATGGAGATCACCGGAGTGCATTTCATGTTTATTAAGAGTCAACTCAAAGATTTCCTACGCCAAGTAAAAAACATGAATATCATGGAGAATCAAGAAAAAGAAGGGGAGGAAGAAAGTGAAAGAAGAGATGTAGTAGAGGGTCTAAGCGAAGAGGTAAAAGTAGAAGGCTTCTTTGTCAAAAGTGAGGAAGAGGAGTGTCCATTGATGGACATGAGCTTTAATGAGGAAGAAAATCAAAGAGCATCGAATGAAGCTTTGAAGATCGAAATGAGCATTTCTATACCCTCTAACTCTTCAATTTGTGATTTGATTGAAAATGATGCTTCTAATGATTTAATTTTGCCTCTTGTGAATTTTGATTATAGGGAAGAGTTGAAGAAACGTTTGGGCATCCTTGAAAGGAAGGAAGAATCGAGAAGGATGGCAAGAGAGAAAGGGGGACAACCATGGACACTAAGCATATCTATAAGTGGTTGTCCTATCTATTCGGTGAACCTCCATGATTTTGAAGCTCAAAGGTTGAGATACAATGGCAAGGAGGACCGATATCCTTGGCCATTCCGATAAAGAAAGTGGGAAGTGAAAGAATAAGTCCGGCATAGGACAATAAAAATAGCGCTTGACCCATCCTTTTTATTTCTTTTCTTGTGTTCTTTTGGTAGTTTAGTGTTTTTGTTTTATTTTTGGGAGATTTGGCTAGCTACTTAATTGCTCATGCTTAGGAAATTATGCTCTTTACTTTGAGATTCATAGGGTATTTTGAGCTTAATGTTGATACCATTAGAAGTTGCATATATTTTTATCACTCTCATTCTAAACCTTGAATTCATGTTATCATTCAAGTTTGGGGGTGTTGGTCGTTATTTGGTTCTTGCATCTCTTAGTGGTAATTATTTGAAGATTCTTATGCCCGATTGTAGGTACACTTGCTAGATGAATGGGAAAGCGATTGGAATTGCAAGGAAATGCAAGATCAAGAAGGAAAGAGCTAGGAAGCTTGATGATCCCTACATGCTTGAAGGAAAAAAATGGAGTTTAAAGGCTTATTGGTACAACACTTCCTTTCAAACTTAGACTTGTCTAAGTTTGGGGGAGGTGTTTCTCTTCCCTTCTCTAATTCTTTTGTGCTCTTCTATGATTTTGGGGTTGGATGAGCTTATTGCTTAATGATGATGATGCTATAATTGTGTCTTGGTTTCCTTGTATATTTTGAGCTTGATTTATCTTGAGTTTAATTGTGGATTTATTGCATATCTTTGAGTATCATCTTGATATAGTGAGACCTTAAAAGTTGGTGAAAATGAGCAAAAAGGAAGAGAACCCGGTCTCCTCGATCGAATGAGCGACCGGGCTTAAATCGAGGGATCAACACGGTAATTTCTTGTATATTTAGGTTCGTTAGGGGCGTAGAGGTCATTTTTAGGAGTTTTGGGGGTCGGGTCGGGCCCGGGAATTGTAAAAAATTCCCTGGACTCGACCCAGGGTCGAGATTGCACAGCCCCCAGGTCGAGGGATTTACACTTAGGCAAAATTTCATAATTTGACACATCCCTCGAGTCGAGGGTGGCACCTCGAGTCGAGGAGCTTATTTTTGCCTATCTCCCGAGTCGTGCACGAGACCTCGAGTCGAGGCAGTCGAAATTTCAGGATCCCTCGAGTCGAGGCCTGACCCTCGACTCGAGGCGTGTGTTTTTTTAAAATACGCAGCAGTCAGATTTCAGAACCCCGACTCGAGGGTTTGACCTGCAGCGCCGTTTCCTTCCTTCCCCACCCTATTTCCGTCGACTTTGCATCATTTCACCGTGCAATCATCATCATTTCACCACATATTCATAACATTTGCATAAAGATAGGATCTTGAGGGTTTTTGGAATCAAATTTGAGGATTTTTTTGGGTGTATTTGATAGGGTGCCTCTATTGTTCGTTTTTGGCCAATTCTTCACACAAGGTATGTAATTCATCATCTAAGGGCTTTCAATTTCATTGTCATGATTATTAATTGCATGGGTGTTATGATTTGTGCTTAAATTCTTGAATTTGGAATATTATTTTTGGGCATGTTGACAAACACTTGAGATGCATGATTTATGTGTATGAATTGGAGCCTTTATTGAGTATTTGGAATGTTTGATGAGAATAGGAGCATGTTTAGGATTGAATGAGATATTGTGCTCATTTATTTGTGGATTTAGATCGGAATTGTGAATTATGGCATTTGTAGGAATTCCTAATGTAGTTGTTTGGATCATTTGGTCAAGTGGAGTTATTGTTATGCTAGAAGTGTATGAATTGTTGATGCATACTTGTTTAATTACTTGCTAATTGGCCTATGATTTTTGGGATTTTATTGAGCTAATTTGCATGATTTTTGATGAGCTTATTTGGTGTTAATTAATTGTTGAGGCCATGTTAGTAGGTATACATATATTTGAGGATTTTTTAGCACTTCTATTGGATATATTTGTTTAGTTGACTCATTGACCATTGTTGAGGCTTAGTTACTAGACACTAGGGATTGTGTTTATTTGAGATGTTCTTGCTTGTTGATTTGTTCATGGTAAGCTTGATATTTTTCTGAGCTTATATTGTAATCTTGGACGTTGATTTTTGCTCTTGGGAATGTTTTGCAGGAACAATGTTTAGAGGGGCCGACAGACACAACCTCTCTGAGGCGGAGATTCGAGAGAAAGAAGCTGCCATCCGATTTGCACACAGGATGCCCGCTGAGCTCGGAATTCAGTGGGATGATCACCAATGGAGGACTCATATTGATCTCTACTCCGAGCTATATAACCGGGTGGTCAAGACCAGACTAGTTGATCACAAGTGCATGATAGCGATGGGGATTGAAGATGATATCCCTCGACTGTTTGAGCAAGTTGGGATGGGGGGGTTCTTGGCGAAGAGGCCTAGGACGTATATCGGACTCACTCTCGAGTTCCTTTGCACGGTGAGAGTTGATAAGGCCAGGAGGGCCAAATTCCTGAGGAGTATTAATTTTGAGCTCATGGGGCACGAGTATTCGTTGACTCTGGACGAGGTCAACGAGATTATTGGAGCACCTATAGACCCCGACCGATCATTGTTGAACATCAGGAAGGAGTACAATGCGAAGAAATTTTGGAGAAGGATTTCAGATTCTGGGGCTCCTAATCAGCCTGATTTTGTTCTGGGGAAGTCAAAGAGCATGCATATCCGGAACCCGGTCATCCGATACCTTGAGAAGATTCTCGCGAGCACCATATTCGCGAGATCGGAGGGAGGAGCCGTGGTTTCCGAGGAGCCGTACGTTATTTGGTGCTTTTTACATGGAGTGAGATTTAATGCTGCTGCCTACCTTTGCTATCTATTCGAGAGAGCCACGAGCACGAAGTTTAAGAAGATTAATTTTGGTGGCATGATTACATTGATCGCTGAGCATCTTAGGATCCCGACTCATAACCTCAGAGCAGTGGAGGGCCCTGACCTTACCCTTGATACCATGCAGCGCATGAGGATGTTTGACCGCATCGGTAGGACGTGGTGCCTCCAGCAGCATCATGGTGGCAGATTCCCTCTACCTAATAAGAGGTTGACGATAGTTTTCGGTTCACAGGCCTTTGTGACCATCAATTTGCGCATGTGGTCACAGCGTCACACTGAGGCGATAGATGCCTACACTAGAGAGCACGGGGATGTGCTTAGAGATGAGGATGATGATGAAGATGGGGGTCAGCAGTCGGGTTCAGATGATGATCAGGGTGAGGGAGCTGCAGTTGGAGCAGAGGTAGAGATAGGAGATGATGATTCTGAGGACGAGGATGATGAGGAGCTGGAGCAGGAGGAGCCGCCAGTACAGATGGACGAGGATTACCAGCCGGAGATTAACATGTACTGGCAGGACGAGATGAGGAGTAGAGAGTATGAGGCGGGGAGTTAATCTCAGAGACCGTGGGTTTTGACTGAGGAGATGTGGGCAGACAGTCAGAGGATGCATATTGAGAGTCTGACCCGGCAGGATGAGATGTACCGGATGCTTGAGGAGTCCCGCAGATTTAATGAAGAGACTAGGAGGATGCAGGAGGAGTCTCTGAAGACTCAGAATGACATGTATGCCCTCTTACAGCAGATGAGCTCGTGGAATTTCGGGCCGGGACACTACCCTCCTCCACCGCCGCCGTCCGACTACTAGAGCTATCCCCTATTCCTCATTCTCTATCCTTAGTCTTTAGATTCCTATATCCTTGATGATTTGTACTTTTGTTGGCTATTGTACTCATTGTGATGATTGTACTTTTGGTGACTCGATGATGTGATGATTTTGATGGTTTGATGATTTTATTGATGCTATGATTTTCTTAATCTTATTGAGTTTGATGGTCTATTGATGATTATACCTTGACGATTTCCTTGGATTCCTTATTCCTAGGCTTTTGAGATTTCTTGATTGTGAGTTTATTGTGGATTCATTGATATATTTTTTAGTATCATTCATGTGGTAGTGAGTATCATTGGATTTTTGTACATGAGCACTTGAGTTTGATTTGCAAGATAATTGGATTTTGATATGATCATGAGTAGATTTGTAGCTTGATGCTAACTTTCTTGATTAATTGTGTAAGGATGAATGTGATTGATGATACTTGATTCATTGCTCAAGTTAAGCCCATGAGCTTTTGTGCCTTAATAATCGTACATCTTATACGGGATTGATTTCTTTGTGAGTGCATTATTCAGGATTTGTATGCTAGAACTTGCCACTAGACTTGTTGATATTGATATTTGTGTGATGTCTTGAAAGTGAAAAGAGGCCATGATTGATATGATTAGTCACTTTGCCAAATAATTTTTCCTACCAAATACATTTGATTTCCTTAGTGAGCCATGTTGAGCCTTATGATCCTTATTCTTTGGCAAGCCAAGTGAAATTGAAACCAATTTAGCCTATTTGTATGAGCCTTTCTTGTCCTATACTTAGTTGAGCTTGAATGTTGGTGAATGATGGTGATTTGATTGCTAAGAGTGGGAAGATGATGAGCTAAGTGATGAATGAAGCATAAAAGAAAAGAAAGGTTGTGAAAGATTGAATTGTGAAAAAGAAAAATATGAAGTGAATGAAAAGAAAAATTCAATTTGTGAGCTTAAAAAGAGAAAGCTCAAGTGAATGGTGGATTGACCATTGAAGTGAAAAGGAAGGGTGTACATGAGGAAAAGAGAAGAGATTGTGTATTGTATTGATTAGCTTACATTCAAGTCTCTACTACTTAGTCACTCTTGTCCATAAATATCCCACCTTTCCAAAGAGCCTACATTACAACCTAGAAGAAAGACCTCTTTGATTCTTGATTGATCATAAGTTTGATTGAGATTAAGTCTTGTGGCAAGCATATGGTGTGCAAGTTCATGAAGTTGATGATTGAGTGCTTTATACCTTGATACACTTGAGTGAAGAGTGAAACACTCCATGGAAGGAGCAATGTGTTAACTGTTTGATTGAGCATTTGTTTGAGCATGATTCATCATGATTGCTAGTGGATAGTTGCATTGATACAAGTGTTCATGGATGAGTTCAATTGTCTTATTTTTCGTCTATAGTGCCATGTGACATAATTGCAATCAATTCACTCCTTTGTTCTGAGTTTCTACGTTGCTCGAGGACGAGCAACAATTCAAGTTTGGGGGTATGATTGGAGTGAATTGATGCATGTTTTTAGGGCCTATTATAGTGCAAAAAGTGAGCTAAAGTGTTAGTTTTTGTGCCTAAATGTGAAAAGCATCACTCTTTTGCCTAAAAAGTATTATTTGTGAGATTTTGATGTTTTTCGCCCATTTTGTAGGTAATTCGGTGGAATTTTGCCAAACCGAGAGTACCATTAGGCTTAGAATGAAGAGACGATCATACGGGACGAAAATGGGGTTGGGGCCGAAGCCCCGCGCAAGAAAAGTGCCCTGGACTCAAGCTCTGGTCGAGGACCATGAGCCTCGAGTCGAGGGATATGCAGAAAGGACCAAAATCGAAAGAAAAGCAGGAGTCTCGACTCGAGGCATGACCCTCGAGTCGAGGGATGGGACAAAGGCAAGGACCTCGAGTCGAGGCCTGACCCTCGACTCGAGGGGGCAGTTTTTCAAATTTTTCGGTATTTAAGGGGAAAAGCAGAGCATGACACACTTAGATAATAGCAGTTAGTAGTGGTTTTAGGGCGATTTCTCAGGCCCCAAGCCAATTCCTTCCTTAGGTAGAGTACATTGATAGAATTAGCCTTAGATTTCAATTGATGTTGGTAGATTAGCATTAGATTAGCATTTGATCTTGTAATTCCATTCAATTCAAGCTTGTATTTCATTTGGAGATTGGTGTTGAAGACTCAAGCATTCCTATTTTTGTTGATTGAAGATCATTTGGTGATGTTTTTCCTCTTTTGTCTCTTTAGTTTCTGAATTGTTGTGATTTGCTTTGTGTTTGATCAATTCTATCTTCTTCCCATGGGTATTGTTTGTGGTACCATGGGCTAAATCTCTTGTGCTTGGGTTAATTGAAATTGATGATGAATTGGTTGATGATGCTATGATTGTTGATGATTTGAGATCAATTGAGTAGATTGCTTACTAATTGTGATTCTCATTTGTGCTTCATGCATAATTATCTCTTTAGATTAGTGTTTGATCACCCTAGCTATAGACGAGAGTTGCGCTAACGTGATCCGGGATTAATCGGGTGATAATTGTGTATGAATGTGTGGATTGGGTGCTTCGGAATCAAGAGATTAGTTGCACTAAGGATACTCACATTAGTTTTCTACTAATTGTGATTCTTCATTGTGCTTTGTGTAAAATTGTTTCTTTTGATTAATGGTTGATCACCCTAGCAATAGACGAGAGTTGAGCTATCGTGATTAGGTGTTAATCGGGTTTCAATTTTGCATGATTGTATGAATTGGGGATTTCTACATTGAGAGATGGGAAAGACTAAGAATACTCACATTAGGCATTGTGATTTTAATGGAGTGATTAATTTCATGATGGTTTATGCTTTCTATCTTAGTTGATTTGCAATTTGATTCAATTGTAGCTTGTTGATTGATGATTCATTGATGGATGTTAATCCTAGCACCCCTATCCCACCATTTATTGTTGTTTTTGTTATCGCCTTCTTAGTGTTCGATCATTTGATTGCTTGTTATTGTTTTGTATTTTTGCTTGTGTTTTATTGTTTTTGTTCCAAACCACTGTTGCAACTCTAGTCACTACAAACTTGTATTTTTAGGGCCTCATGTGCATACTTTTTCCCTTGGGTTCGATATTTTGTTGATTGGTCTTAATAACACTTGCCTTATACACTCCAATCAGAATGCGTAAAAAGTTACTTTGTAGACTGTTGATTTGACAGATGTAGGTTACTTTATACAGGGAAGTAAGTATACCTGACGTCAGCCTAGGGTTACCTTACTTTGAATAAGGGTTTGCAAAACAGATGGGTTTGTAAAGACATCTGATAAAGTAACCTGTCTGATTTTAAAAACAGCTTAGTTTTAACTTTTTAGCAATCTTAAAAACAATTAAATAAACAGCTCAGACTTAATTTTCTAAAGTTAGGTTTTCCAATCAATTAAACAAAAAGAATTTTGTGAAAAATATGGAGTTTATTTTAGAAACAAAGGTGTCTGAATAAAAGATTGAGGAAAAATGAGGTGAAACAGTCTGATCTTGTGACCTATTCCTGCAGAGACAAAGACTTAAGGAAAACCATTAGTAGCTTGAGGTAGATCAGATAGGGTGCAGATAGTCATCTGTTTCTTCAGGAGATCAGCTGACTATTGTGCCCCATCTGATTTACCAAATGTCAGATAAGTAATTATCATGTCAGATAAGGTCAATATGACTAATCCTTGATTCTTGATTCCTAAGAAGGAAATCAATGATATCAGCTACCTGATTGTCCTTTGACTCATATCTAGTCTGATAATTCTTTCTAGACATTGATTTAAAGAAAAGAAATAACCAGAAATAAGAAATACATTAAACAGATGCAAACAGTTTAAAAATCAGATAAAGATGCATCAAGTAATCCTAATTCTAAGCATAATTCTTTAAATCTTGACTCAGCTAATGGTTTTGTAAGAATGTCTGCTCTTTGTGATTCAGTGGCTATTTTCTCAATTCTAATGTCATTCTTCTCAACATGATCTCTAATGAAATGTGCCTAATGTCTATATGCTTACATCTAGAATGCAGAACAGGATTGTAAGTCATAGCTATTGCACTATTACTATCACAGTAAATAGGAACAGCTGATGTTTGAATATTATAATCTCTAAGCTGTTGACTAATCCAGAGGAGTTGAGAGCAACAACTTCCAGCTGCCATGTATTCAGCTTCAGTTGTGGAGGTGGCAACAGATGTCTGTTTCTTAGATAACCAAGAAATTAATTTGTTGTCTAAGAATTGACAAGTTCCTGAAGTGGATTTCCTATCAATCTTACATCCTCCAAAGTCTGAATCTGAATAACCTGTCAGCTCGAAGTTGTCATCAGCTGAGTACAATAACCCTACTTGCAAGGTTTCTTTGAGATATTTAAGAATTTTCTTAGCAGACTCCAGATGAGTTTTCTTGGGATTAGACTGGAATCTTGCACATACCCCAACTGCAAAGACTATATCTGGCCTACTTGCAGTGAGATAGAGAAGAGATCCAATCAGTCCACTATACTCCGTTGCATCCGTGGGTATCCCCTGTTTATCTGAATCCATAAAGAAGTTAGTTGCCATAGGTATTTTAACTTCTCTGCTAGTAGTCATTCCAAATTTCTCAATTAGATCCTTAGCATATTTAGACTGATGTATAAATATACCCTTACTCATCTGTTTAATCTGTAAGCCTAGAAAGTATGTTAACTCACCCATAATTTTAGATTAGGTGAACCAAAGATTATGTCATCTACATAAATTTGAACTAATAAGATGTTACTATCTACTTCCTTCCTAAACAAAGTCCTATCAATCCTACCTTTTGAAAAACCATTTGATGTTAAGAAATCAGATAAGGTATCATACCAAGCTCTGGGAGCTTGTTTCATTCCATATAGAGCTTTGTTGAGTTTATAGACCTTGTTATTGATCTTAAACCCAGGAGGCTGCTCCACATAGACTTCCTCAAGCAACACACCATTAAGGAAGGCAGACTTAACATCCATTTGAAAGACTTTGAAAGATTTATATGCAGCAAATGCCAAGAACAATCTTATTGCTTCTAGTCTGGCAACTGGAGCATAGGTTTCATCATAGTCTATTCCCTCAGACTGTGAGTAACCTTGAGCAACCAATCTTGCCTTATTTCGAACAATAATGTTGTTCTCATCTGTTTTGTTTTTAAACACCCATTTGGTGCCTATAATTTTTCTGTGTAAGGGTCTTTCCACTAATTCCCAAACATTTTGTCTTTCAAACTGATGAAGTTCCTCCTGCATGACAGTTATCCAGTTTGGATCAGATAGAGCTTCCTCAATAGACTTGGGTTCAAGAAGCGACACATAACAGCTGAACAGACTTTCAGAGTCCAGCATCATTCGTGTCTGCACACTACTAGAT
Source organism: Paraleonurus japonicus (assembly GCA_030762865.1). NCBI lineage: Eukaryota > Viridiplantae > Streptophyta > Magnoliopsida > Lamiales > Lamiaceae > Paraleonurus > Paraleonurus japonicus. The sequence continues at coordinate 17,232,793 of CM061059.1, forward strand.
GGGTCTCCTATAATCTGATCAGATGGATGGTAGCTTCTCATCCTTTTGCCTATATGAGGAGAAGGATCTTCATCTTGAGCCTCAGTAGGCAACTCCTCTGACTCTACCTCAGCTGACGTTCCCCCTTCATCAGCTGACCCCCGCTGATCAGCTGACGTCAAGGGTGTCTGTTCTGATGGAGTCTGATCAGAAGTTGTCTTCTGATTATCAGATGGGGATTCTTCTTCATCTTATTCTGAATCAAGACTAGGTAGATAGACAGTTCTATGTTTAGTCTTGGTCAGTTCAATTTTATCTAGACTTTCAGAGATTTGATTCACTTTATCTTAGAAGGAATACAACTCATCAAAAATAACATGAGGGGTTTCCTCCACACAAAGGGTTGTCTTGTTAAAACCTCTAAATGCCTTGGAAGTGTTGGAATATCCCAAGAATATTCCATCAGCTGTCTTAGCTTAGATTTCCCATTGTTATGGATAAAACACTTACTACCAAAAGCTCTGAAATATGAGATTCTTGGAATCTTACCCTTCCAAATCTCATATGGAGTCTTACCCTTGTTTTTAACAACCAAGCACCTGTTCTGGGTATAACAAGCTGTGTTGATGGCTTCAGCCCAGAACCTGTGAGGGGTTTCATACTCAGCTAACACGCTCCTGGCTGCTTCCTTCAAGGTTCCATTCCTTCTTTCAACCACTCCATTTTGTTGAGGAGTTCTTGCTGAAGATGTCTCATGAATAATTCCACACTCATTGAAAAAGTTAGATAAACAAGAATTCAAAAATTATGTGCCCTTATCACTCCTTATTTTAATAATATTAACACCTTTTTCATTCTGAATCTGTTTGAACAAATCAGGGATCTTGTTTATAGTCTCATTTTTCTTGAAAAGAAATATAACCCAAGTGTATCCAGAAAAGTCATCTACTACAACAAGAGTATATTTCCTTCCACTGAAACTGAGAGGAGAAACAGGTCCAAACAGATCCAGATGAAGTAGTTGCAACACTCTTTCAGATGAAGAGGAGTTAATACTCTTAAATGAATGTCTAGGCTGTTTACCTTTCTGACAAGCATCACATTTAAGATCAGTGGATAAAAGTTTCTCAGGTAATCCCTTGACAAGGTTCTTTTTAGCTAGCTTACTAAGGGTTTTGAAATTCAGATGACTAAGCCTTTTGTGTCATAGCCAACTGAGATCATATCCACCCTTAGCTATCAGACAAGTATCTTTAGGACAACTATTAAAGTTGGCCACATAGACATTACCATGTCTGAAGCCAGTTAACAGTACCTTATCTGAAGAATTATATAAGATATCACATTTATCCTTAGAAAATTTGACAAGAAAACCTCTATCACAAAGCTGAGAAACAGATAGCAGATTATGTTTCAAACCTTCAACAAAATATACCTCAGATACCTGAATATCCTTGATAATCAGAGTACCTACTCCTTTAGTCTGACCACAATTATTGTCTCCAAAATAATACTCTTGGACCATCAATGCTTTGAAAATTTGATAACAGCCTCTTGTTATGAGTCTTGTGTTGTGAACAACCACTATCAATGTACCATATAGAAGCTAAAATCTCTTCCTTGAGTGATGATCCCTGTGAATCCTGAAAAATAGATTAGTTATAAGGTACCCTAGTGATCTTGGGTCCTTGAAGGTCAAGTATCACTTTAGGTAACCAGATAAAAATCTCATCTCCAAATAATAAATCAGACTTGGTCTTTCTACCAAATCTGTCTACAATTGTACCATTTTTAAATGACAACTTGTTGTATTCAGATTTAGTAATTTTCCTGAACTTAGGAAATGTGGGATAACATCTGCTTCTCCCATCAAAAGGATTATAATAAGAATTTCTTCTTATTTTGGTTCTTGGATTTCTTTAAGTCTGATAAGGAGTCCTCAGCTGAATTTTTGTTTTCAAGCTGGGAGATGCAGTCCTTACTTGACTAATTGGTGTCCAAGGACCAATTTTAACCTCTTTTGATTGATCAGATGTTTTTACAAATTTCCTAGGTTTTTGTACATCTGATTTACTATTTCTATCATAACCAAGACCTGTTTTGTCATGGGATTTTTGAGATGTATTAAAGATATGATCTATTGCTGATTGTGAATTATTAAGTTGACTAATTTTGAAGACTAACTTCTCATTGTCTTTCTTAATTAATTCATTTTCAGCACAGATTGATTCAAATTTGTCTTTTAAAGTTTTCAATTCACTTTCTAATCTTTCAGGTAAGCTAGCTGATGTACTAGCCTCAGCCTGGGGAAAACATTCCCCCTTGAATGTTACCTCAGTTTCTGAATAGTTCATCACCTGCTTTCCTTTAATTAGAATCTGAATTTGATCCTTTAAAACCAAATTTTCTTTCTCTAGCTGTTTATAAGCAGCCGGAGATGTCTTTAAATCTCTCAATAATTCATGAATAACAGTTTGATCATAATCAGATTCAGACTGACAGGAATCATTATCAGAAGATGAATAATAGACTACCTCTTTAGCCATGAGACAGATTTCATCATCTGATCCGAAATAAGATGAAGATGATGATGATGATGATGATGATTTCTTTGACTCCTTTTCTTCAGCCAGTAAAGCTCTTTGGTCTGCAAATCTCCTGTCTCTCTTTTTCCTTTTCTCTTCCCTTTCTTTAGGAGTCAGTTGAGGACAATCAGAGCTGAAGTGTCCTGGCTTGTTGCATGTGTAGCAAGTGTCACTCCTATCTAATCTAGGGCTGGAAGGATTTCTTTTGACTGGTGATCTGGATCTTCTTGTCTGGTTCCTGCTTTTGTCATCATCTGTTGACTCATCTTCCTTTCTTCTTGATTTGGATCTTGATCTATCCTTACCTGCAAATCTCAATTTATTTCGTTTATACTTCATTCTTAATATGTCATACCTTTTGGTGAGCAGAGCCATCTGCTCCTTCAAAGATAGGTCAGTGATTGGAGTGTATAGGGTAAGAGTTATTAAGACCAATCAACAAAAATATCGAACCCAAGGGAGAAAGTATGCAAATGAAATTCAAGGATAAGAGTTCTAAATGGCTAGAGTTGCAACAAGCTCTTGAACTAAATCACTACAAATTGCAAGAATTAAATGGCAAGATTATGCAAACAATTTATCAAACACTTAGAATGCAAGATCAAATAGACTAAAATCAATGAGGGAATGGGGTGCAAGGGATAATCTCCATCAAGGAATCCACGATTAACAAGCTATGATTGTATCCAAATGCAAATCAATCAAATTAGAAAGCATAAACCATCATGAAATTAATCACTCCATTAATATCACAATGCCTAATGTGAGTATCCTTAGTTCTTCCCATCTCTCAATGTAGAAGTCCCCAATTCATACAATCATGCAAAATTGAAACCCGATTAACACCTAATCACGTTAGCTCAACTCTCGCCTATTGCTAGGGTGATCAACCATTAATCAAAAGAGACAATTTTTCATGAAGCACAATTAAGAATCACAATTAGGAAGCAATCTAATTCAATTGATCACAATTGTCAACAATCATAGCATGAGGCAATCACTTCATCTCTAATTTCAATTATCCCAAGCACAAGGCTATTAGCCCATGGTGCTACAAGCAAAAACCATGGCTAGAAAATCTAAGAAAGCAATTGAAAATCTAATCACAACAAGCAATGAATTAAAGAGATCAAAGGGTAAGAACATCACCAATTAAGCTTCAATAGGCAAAAATAAGAATGATTAATCTTGTACAATGCTTCAATTCAACTTCACTTCTTCTCAATTCTCAGCTGCAAACTTCAATTACAATCACCAATCTACTAATCTAATGCTCTAAATGTGGAATCTATCTAAATTCTAACAATCTAGTGCAATTACAAGTAAATTCAAGCTACAAAATGTAAAATTCGCTCAAAGGAACTCCTAGAAACTGCTCTGAACTGCCAGAATCAACTCTCCCTCTGTTTTGGCTTTCCATGGCTTAAAAACTGAATTTTTCGGTTTTGGGCACTCCTCGAGTCGAGCTTCAGGCCCTCGAGTCGAGGCCTAAAGTCGCTAACACGTTTCTTTAAATTTCTCTCCAGCCTCGAGTCGAGGCCTCGCCCTCGAGTCGAGCTTTCTACAATTTTCGTCCCCCTCGACTCGAGGCTCCTCCCTCGAGTCGAGCTTGCCAATTTTTTGAAATGATTTCCCTCTAGCATGAACCTCGAGTCGAGGTCTGTGCACCCTCGACTCGAACTCGAGATCAGGGAATTTTTATCGAGAAGGGCTCCGGGCCCGAACCCCATTTTCGTCCCGTATGTTCGTCTTTTCATTCTAAGAATCCCGGTACTCTCGGTTTGGCAAAATTCCACCGATTTACCTGCAAAACGGGTGAAATACATCAAAACCTCACAAAGTAATACTTTTTAGGCAAAAGAGTGATACTTTTCACATTTAGGCATAAAACTAACACTTTAGCTCACTTTTTGCACTAAAAATAGCCCTAAAAACATGTATCAATTCACTCCAATCATACCCCCAAACTTGAATTGTTGCTCGTCCTCGAGCAACGTAGAAACTAAGAACAAAGGAGTGAATTGATTGCAATTATGTCACATGGCATCATAGACGAAAAATAAGACAATCGAACTCATCAATGATCACTTGTATCAATGCAACTATCCACTAGCAATTAAGACAAATCATGCTCAAACAAATGCTCAATCAAATACTCAACACATTGCTCCTTCCATGGAGTGTTTCACTCTTCACTCAAGTGTATCAAGGTTTAAAGCTCTCAATCATCAAATTCACAAATAAGTACACCATATGCTTGCCACAAGACTTAATCTCAATCAAAATTATTTGTGATTAATCAAGAATCAAAGAGGTCTTTCTTCTAGGTTGTAATGTTGGCTCTTTGGAAAGGTGGGATATTTATGGATAAGAGTGACTAATTAGTAGAGACTTGAATGTAAACTAATCCATACAATGCACATCTCTTCACTTTCATCTAGCAACACTCTTCCTTTTTAACTTCAATGATCATTCCACCATTCACTTGAGCTTTCTTTTTTAAAGCTCACAAATTGAATCTTTATCCTTTTCATTTCATTTTCACATTTTCACAATTCAATCTTTTCACAACCTTTCTTTTCTTTTATGCATCATTCATCACTTAGCTCATCATCTTCCCACACTTAGCAATCAATTCACCATCATTAGCCAACATTCAAGCTCTACTAAGCATAGGACAAGAAAGGCTTATTAAAATAGGCTAAATGGTTTCAATTTCACTTGGCTTGCCAAAGAATAAGGATCATAAGGCTCAACATGGCTCACTAAGGAAATCAAATGTATTTGGTAGGAAAGTATTTGGCAAAGTGACTTAACATATCAAACATGGCCTCTTATCATTTTCAAAACATCAAACAAAGATCAATATCAACAAGTCTAGTGGCAAGTTCTAGCATACAAATCATGAATGATGCACTCACAAAGGATTACTATCAACCGTATAAGATGTACGATTATTAAGGCACAAAAGCTCACGGGCTTAAATTGAGCAATGAATCAAGCATCTTCAATCACATTTATCTTCACATAATTAATCAAGCAAGCTAGCTTCAAGACACAAATCAACTAGTGATCAAATCAAAATCCAATTAATCTTGCAATTCAAACACAAGTGCACATGTACATAATCTCAAGCACACTCACTACCACATGAATGATACAAAAAAAATATGACACTAAATCCACAATAAAGCTCAAAATCAATCAATCCAAGAAGATATGCAAGAAATACAAGTCACAATTATAGCCTCATCATCAGTAAGCAATAAGCTCAATAAACCCCATAATCATAGAATAACACAAAAGATAGGCAAATTAAGAAAAACACCTCCCCCAAACTTAGACAAGTCTAAGTTTGAAAGGAAATGTTGTACCAATAAGCCTTTAAACTCCATCTTCCTTCAAACATGTAGGGCTCATCATGCTTTATGCGCTTTCCTTCTTGATCTTACATTTCCTTGCAATTTCAATCACTCCCCAAACAAATGTAGTGCGTGTACCTACAATTGGGCATAAGACACATCAAATAATTACCACTAAGAGATGCAAGAAACAAATAACGACCAACACCCCCAAACTTGAATGATAGCATGAATTCAAGGTTTAGAATGAGAGTGATAAAAATATATGCAACTTCTAATGGTATCAACATTAAGCTCAAAATACCCTACGAATCTCAAAGTAAAGAGCATAATTTCCTAAGCATGAGCAATTAAGTAGCTAGCCAAATCTTCCAAAAATAAAACAAAAATACTAAACTACCAAAAGAACACAAGAAAAGAAATAAAAAGGATGGGTTGCCTCCCATCAAGCGCTATTTTTATTGTCCTTTGCGGACTTATTCTTCACGTCCAACATCCTTCATCGGAATGGCCAAGGGTAGCGATCCTCCTTGCCATTGTATCTAGACCTTTGAGCTTGAAATTTAGGAGGTTCATATGTAGGATAGACCCATCATCCACATCCTTGCACTTTGATGATGGTTGTCCTCCTTGCTTTCTCACCAACATCCTTCTCCCTTTCTTTTCTCCAAGGATGCCCAAGCACTTCTTTAATTCTTTCCTATAATCAAAGTTCACAAGAGGCAAAATTAAATCATGAGAAGCATCATTATCAATTAAATCAAAATTTGAAGAGTTAGAGGGTATAGAAATGCTCATTTCGATCTTCAAAGCTTCATTTGATGCTCTTAGATTTTCTTCCTCATTATAGCTCATGTCCATCAATGGACACTCCTCTTCCTCACTTTTGACAAGAGATTTCTTCCTTTCATCCTCATTGCTTGGACCCTCTACTACATTTCTTCTTTCATTTTCTTCCTCCCCTTCTTCTTCTTGATTCTCCATGATGGTCATGTTCTTTACTTGGCATAGGAAATTTTTGACTTGACACTTTATAAACGTGAAGTGGACTTCGGTGATCTCCATAGTCCCCTCGATCCATGAATTGACCATTGCTTTGGTCTCATAGATTTCCTCATACAAGGGAAGCATTTCATCACACCTAGTGTCATTTTCCTCAATTCTTTCCAACAATACTCCAAGCATCTCTTGCAAGTTAGCTCTCACGCCATGGAGTCCCCATTCTTTAATTTGAGGAGAAGCTTGTGGCATTGGATAATCATTCTCATAGCTCCTCCTATCATCATAATAATCTTCCTCTTCCGATGCCCCTTGAAATTCGAATCCACAATCTTGATTGCATGCTTGATCATAAGGCTCATAGTATGGGAACATCTCTTGAAGTGGGGGAGAAATTTCTTCACTTATCCAATCTTCATAATTGGATGGAACTTGTTGCCATTGAGAATTATCTTCATAGTTCCTCCAATCATTGTAGCTCAATTCTTCAAAATGTGGAGAATACACCCTACTATCTTGATAATATTCTTGATTCCACAAGTATGAGTTGTATCCTTCCATCTAGACAAGATTTCAAAGTATCAAATTCCAACAAAAATAACAAAACAAACACAAACACAAAGGCAACAAATAGTCACTTCAAACAATCCCTAGGTCTCACTTAAGGCGCAAAAACTAATTCCCCGGCAACGGCGCCATTTGATTGGAGTGTATAGGGTAAGAGTTATTAAGACCAATCAACAAAAATATCGAACCCAAGGGAGAAAGTATGCAAATGAAATTCAAGGATAAGAGTTCTAAATGGCTAGAGTTGCAACAAGCTCTTGAACTAAATCACTACAAATTGCAAGAATTAAATGGCAAGATTATGCAAACAATTTATCAAACACTTAGAATGCAAGATCAAATAGACTAAAATCAATGAGGGAATGGGGTGCAAGGGATAATCTCCATCAAGGAATCCACGATTAACAAGCTATGATTGTATCCAAATGCAAATCAATCAAATTAGAAAGCATAAACCATCATGAAATTAATCACTCCATTAATATCACAATGCCTAATGTGAGTATCCTTAGTTCTTCCCATCTCTCAATGTAGAAGTCCCCAATTCATACAATCATGCAAAATTGAAACCCGATTAACACCTAATCACGTTAGCTCAACTCTCGCCTATTGCTAGGGTGATCAACCATTAATCAAAAGAGACAATTTTTCATGAAGCACAATTAAGAATCACAATTAGGAAGCAATCTAATTCAATTGATCACAATTGTCAACAATCATAGCATGAGGCAATCACTTCATCTCTAATTTCAATTATCCCAAGCACAAGGCTATTAGCCCATGGTGCTACAAGCAAAAACCATGGCTAGAAAATCTAAGAAAGCAATTGAAAATCTAATCACTACAAGCAATGAATTAAAGAGATCAAAGGGTAAGAACATCACCAATTAAGCTTCAATAGGCAAAAATAAGAATGATTAATCTTGTACAATGCTTCAATTCAACTTCACTTCTTCTCAATTCTCAGCTGCAAACTTCAATTACAATCACCAATCTACTAATCTAATGCTCTAAATGTGGAATCTATCTAAATTCTAACAATCTAGTGCAATTACAAGTAAATTCAAGCTACAAAATGTAAAATTCGCTCAAAGGAACTCCTAGTAACTGCTCTGAACTGCCAGAATCAACTCTCCCTCTGTTTTGGCTTTCCATGGCTTAAAAACTGAATTTTTCGGTTTTGGGCACTCCTCGAGTCGAGCTTCAGGCCCTCGAGTCGAGGCCTAAAGTCGCTAACACGTTTCTTTAAATTTCTCTCCAGCCTCGAGTCGAGGCCTCGCCCTCGAGTCGAGCTTTCTACAATTTTCGTCCCCCTCGACTCGAGGCTCCTCCCTCGAGTCGAGCTTGCCAATTTTTTGAAATGATTTCCCTCCAGCATGAACCTCGAGTCGAGGTCTGTGCACCCTCGACTCGAACTCGAGATCAGGGAATTTTTATCGAGAAGGGCTCCGGGCCCGAACCCCGTTTTCGTCCCGTATGTTCGTCTTTTCATTCTAAGAATCCCGGTACTCTCGGTTTGGCAAAATTCCACCGATTTACCTGCAATACGGGTGAAATACATCAAAACCTCACATAGTAATACTTTTTAGGCAAAAGAGTGATACTTTTCACATTTAGGCATAAAACTAACACTTTAGCTCACTTTTTGCACTAAAAATAGCCCTAAAAACATGTATCAATTCACTCCAATCAGTCAGCTCCTACAGACTCAGTTGACATCTTGTCTTCTTTGCTGACAAAGGCAACAGACTTGGATGAGGTGCTCGACTCCATCTCATCCTCCTCATCTTCTATTTGAATGTCATACTCTAGAGCTTTAAGATGAGAGAACAAGGTATAGTGAGTAATAGAAGATAAATTTTGAGTTGCTTTAAGGATATTGGATTTCTCTCTCCATCTCTTGGTTAATGATCTCAGTATCTTGTTATTAATCTCCTTCTCTGTATAGTTCTTTCCAAGGTCAGCTGCTTTGTTAAGGAGATTCGTCAACCTTACATCTAACTGATCAACAGATTCATTTTTCTTCATTTTGAATGTATCAAAGGCGTGTAAGACCGACTGCAGCTTATTCTCTTTTACTTGATCTGATCCCTCACAAACATTTGCCAGAGTTTGCCACATTTCTTTGGCTGTTTTGCATCTCTTAACCTTCTCAATCCAGTCTTTACTTAAAGTCTCAATGATTTCAGTTCGAGCTACTTGATCTAGATTGTGGATTTTTCTTTCATCATTTGTCAATTCAAAACTCTTTTTCTCTTGTCTGGTTCTGGATTCATCTGATTCAGCGCCAGTGCTAGTGCCTCCATGATAAAATTTTATAGGTCCTTCTTCAAGAACCTCCTCCATCCTATCATGGATGACCTTAAGATGATTCTCCATCCTGAATTTCCAATAATCATAATCTTCAATAGAAAATTCAGGTAGATTCCTGGATTTCTTGCTCTTTCCTGAAGACATGATGAGATAAAGAAACAAAATACTTCCACAAAACTTATTAGTAGCACAGTTAGTAACAATGAAGAAGATGAAGAAAATCAAGAAAATTTCAGAATCTTAGTTAAGACCTAAAATCAATATCAGAACAGCTTAACATTGCTCTGATACCACTTGTTGGTCCCAATTAGTTGAGTTGATTATGAAACTTTGAGTTAATCTTCTAGGACAAAATCTAGAAGGGGGGGGTTGAATAGATTTTGTAGATTTTTCAAATCTTTCAAAACCGATTCAAAGTACCAGATGTACACAGCGGAAATTCAAGATTAGACTCAACTTTAATAAGATCAAAAGCAAACTGATATTCAGATTTTAACTTTGATTCTGAAATTAACCTTTGAATGATAAAATGGAAATTGAACAGATAAGTAAATAAAGCAGTAAAGAACACCAGATTTTATAGTGGTTCGGATTATAACAATCCTACATCCACTCTCCTTCTCCAACTTGACGAAGGGCCTCCACTATCTGCTTACTTACTTTCTTTACAGTCTTACAACTTACAACTTACAACTTGATCTTCAACTCTTCAAAATGCTAACCAAACTTATGAAATCTAACTCTAAGAAAAAGAAGTGTATTTGAAGATGTGCAATGAAGTGTTCTACAAACACTTCGAAAAATCTATGAAGAAATCTTGGAAAACTATTTTGATCTTTTTGAAAACTTGTGATTTGAGAGAATAAATTTCTGGAAAAATAACTTGTGAATTCTGTGTATTCTGAATATCCTGTATGCAGTGTGTATTTTAAAAAAGTGCCTAAACCTATTTATAAGTCTGAAAAGACAGTTAGTTTATTAGTCAGTTCTAACAAACTGAAAACTGCTTCAACAAACTTAATCTTGAAAACTGCTCTAGACCTTGGCTGTCTTTACTCTACTCATCTGCAGCTGACTTGGTGAAGACTCGCCTTTCTTATTCTACTCAGCTTGTCTTGACTTCGTCTGAGCTCTTCAAGTTTGTCTCCTGCAGATGACTAGACTCAAGCTCGTCTCCAGACGACTTGTACTCTTCCAGACCTCAGCTGACTAGATTGGTTCTCAACCCCGTCTGATCAGCTTAGCTTATGGTCTCAATCTTAGCTGTTTTACAGATCGTTTGATCATCTGAGCTGCTTCTTTTAACTCATCAAAACTTCTTGATCCAACATTGTCTTTCAAATTGATGCAGTTCTTCCTGCATGGCTGTTACCCAGCTTGGGTCTGAAAGAGCCTCCTCAATAGACTTAGGCTCTAGGAGTGAAACATAGCAACTGAACATACTTTGAGAATCTAACATTGTTCGTGTCTGAACACTACTAGATGGATCCCCAACAATCTGATCAGCTGGATGATAACTCCTCATCCTTTTGCCTATTTGAGTTGAAGTACCCTCATCTATAGACTCAGCAGGTATCTCAACTGATTTTTCCTAAGCAGACGTTCCCCCTTTATCTATTGACCCTGGTTGATCAGATGATGTCAGAGGAGTCTCCTCAGATGGAACCTGAAGAGGAGTTGCCTTCTGATTCTCATATGGGGATTCTTCATCATCTGAATCTGAATCAAAACTAGGCAGATAAGTTGTCCTCTGTTTAGTTTTATTTATTTCAATGTTATCTAGATCATCGGTAATTTGATTTACTTTATCTGAAAAAGTATGCAATTCATCAAATACCACATGTGGAGTTTCTTCCACACAAAGAGTTATCTTATTGAAGACTCTGAAAGCTTTGGAAGTGTTGGAATATCCCAAGAATATTCCATCAGCTGCAGCATCAAATGTCCTCAGCTTAGACTTCCCATTGTTATGAATGGAGCACTTACACTCAAAAGCACGAAAATATGATATTCTTGGAACCTTACCTTTCCAAAGCTCATAAAGTGTCTTACCCTTGTTCTTGACTGGTAAGCATCTGTTCTGAGTATAGAAGGTTGTGTTGATAGCCTTAGCCCAAAACCTATGAGGTGTTCCATACTCAGCCAACATGCTTCTGGCTGCTTCTTTGAGAGTTCGATTTCTTCCCTCCACTACTCCATTCTGTTTTGATGTTCAAGCTGAAGAAGTCTCATGAACTATACCATTCTCATTCAAATAGTTAGATAGATAAGAATTCAAGAATTCGGTTCCCTTGTCACTCCTAATTTTAATAATATTAACACCCTTCTCATTTTCAATTTGTCTGCATAGATCAGGGATCTTGTTCACTGTCTTATTCTTTTTTAAAAGAAATATTACCCAAGTATATCTTGAGAAATCATCAACATTACAAGGGTATACTTCCTTCCACTAAAGTTGAGTGGTGAAACAGGTCAAACAAATTAAGATGATGGATTTGTAAAACTCTTTCAGATGAGGATGTGTTAATACTTTTAAAAGAGTTCCTGGGCTGTTTACCTTTTTGACAAGCATCATATTTTAGATCAGTTGAACAAAGCTTCTCAGGTAGTCCTTTGACAAGATGCCTCTTAGCTATTTTGCTAAGGGTTTTGAAATTCAGATGACTAAGTCTTTTATGCCATAGCCAACTGAGATCATCTCCACCTTTAGCTACAAGACATGTATCTTTGGGGCAACTATTAAAATTAACCACATAGATATTACAATGTCTGAAGCCAGTTAAGAGTACCTTGTCTGAGGAACTATCTAAGATAACACACTTATCTTTAGAAAATCCAATGTGAAAACCTTTATCACAAAGTTGGAAAGCAGATAACAAATTATGCTTTAAACCTTCTACAAAATAAACCTCAGATACATGAACATTCCCTATAATTAATGTACCAACTCCCTTAGTCTGTCCACAGTTATTATCTCCAAACAAGACTCTAGGACCATCAATATTCTGAAAATTTGATAGTAGCTTCTTCTCACAAGTCATGTGCTGAGAACAACCACTGTCTATATACCAGATGGAAGCTAGAATCTCCTCTTTTAGTGATAGTCCCTGGGATTCCTGCAAGACTGATTAAGTATGAGGTACACTAGTCATCTTGGGTTCTTTTAGGTCAATAACCACCTTAGGTATCCAAACAAACATCTCATGATTTAATAACAAATCAGACTGAAGTTGTCTCCCAAATCTGTCTACAAATATATCACATTTAAATGAGAATTTATTGAAGTCAGATTTGGTGACTTTCTTGTACTTTGGAAATAAGGGTAACACCTGCTCCTCCCATCAAAAGAACTATAATAAGAATTCCTCTTAGTCTTGGTTCTTGGAACCCTTTTTGTCAGATTTGGATTCCCCATCTGAATTTTATTTTCCAGATTAAGAGATGTAGTCATTATCTGACTCTGTGGTTTCCAAGGTCCAATTTTGATTTCTTTTGATGTTTCAGCAACCTTCACAAATTTCCTTAGTTTTGAAACTTCTGATTTATTATTCCTATCATAACCAAGTCTTGTTTTATCATGGGATTTTTTAGAAGTTCTAAAGATATGGTCAATGGCTGATTGTGAGTTATTAAGCTGACTCATTTTGAAGACAAGCTTCTCATTGGCCTTCTTAATTGACTCATTCTCATTACAGACCATTTCAAATTTTGCTTTTAAAGATTTAAATTCATTCTCAAATCTTTCAGGCAGACTAGCTGAAGTACTAGCCTCAGCCTGGGGTAAACATTCCCCCTTGAATGTTTCCACAGACTTAAAATAGGTTACAACTTGTTTGCCTTTAATTAGAGTTTGAACCTGGTCTTCCAAAGTTAAATTTTCAGTCTCTAATTATTTATAAGCACTTAGAGACATTTTTATATCTTTCAAAAGACCCTTTATTACAGTTTGGTCATTGTCTGAGACTGATTTGTAAGGTTCATTATCAGTTGAGGAATAGTAATCTACCTCTTTGGCCATCAGACACACTTCATTGTCTGATCCAAAATCAGATGAAGATGATGTAGATGATGATTTTCTTGATTCTTTCTCCTCAGCAAGAAGAGCTCTCTGATCTGCAAAGCACCTATCTCTCTTCTTCCTTTTGTCCTCTCTTCTTTAGGAGTCAGCTGGGGACAGTCATAGCTAAAGTGTCCTGGCTTGTTACAGGTGTAACAAGTGTCCCCCCGGTCTGATTTAGGACTGATAGGGTTCTTCTTAACAGGAGATACCTTCTTGTCTGATTCCTTCTTTTATCATCATCTGTTGATTCACATCTTTTCTCTTGGATCTTGATCTAGATCTGTCCTTCTCTGCAAATTTTAACTTATTACGCTTATATTTCATCCTTAAACGATTATACCTCTTTGTTAGCAATGCCATCTATCAGGGATAGATCAACTCCTTTAGGCTCAACTACAGTCTTGTCTTCTTTGTTGACAAAGGCAACAGTCTTAGATGAGGTGCTTGACTCCATCTCATCTTCCTCATCTTCTACCTAAATGTCAAACTCATAACCCTTCAAGTCAGAAAACAAAGTGTAATGTGTCATAGTAGAGAGATCTTTTGTAGCTTTGATAAAGTTTCCTATTTCCCTCAAACGCTTGGTTAGAGATCTAAGGATTTTATTATTGATTTCTTTTTCAGTGTAGATTTTTCCAAGATCAGTGGCTCTATTGATCAGATTGGTCATTCGCATATCCAGCTAATCAATAGTTTCACTCTCTTTCATTTTAAAGACATCAAAAAGATGGAGAACAGCTTGACTCACCTGATCTGTGCCTTCGCACATGTTGGCTAGGGTGTCCCATATTTCTTTGGCTGTTTTACACTTCTTAATCTTCTCATACCATTCCCTGCTAAGTGTGACAATAATCTCATTTCTTGCTACCTGATCCAGATTATACACTTTCCTCTCATCATGTGTTAATTCCGACACTTTCTTCACCGTCTGAGTTCGTGATTCCGAGTTGCTCGCTCTATCACTTACTCCACCATGATAGAATTTTATCGGCCCATCAAACAAGACATCTTCCATTCGAGGATAGATTGATTTCAAATGATTCTCCATGCGAAATTTACAATAGTCGTAATCCTCTATGTCAAATTCAGGAAGGTTTTTGACCTTTCTATCACTACTTAGAGATATGGTTACTAAACAACAAGAAAATCAGCAGAGATATTCAAGAACAAATTAATTTCAAAATTTTGAAAAATTCAAAGATCACTTTGACCAAAAGAAATATTCAGAACAACATTAACACTGCTCTGATACCACTTGTTGACCCGGGGATTGAGTGAGTTGACAATCTTAGATCACCTCCTAGTGAAAATCTAGAAGGGAAGGGGGTTGAATAGATTTTCAAATCCTTTTTGAAGATTAGATTACCTATTTAAAGAATCAAAGCCAAGCAACAGAAATAAGTTTAAACTCAATCTTTTAAGGATCAAAAAGCAATCTGAATTTAAATCTGAAATGAATTTGTTTGAATATTTGATGAATAACAAGTAAGTAAAACAAGAAGTAAAGAACAGCAGGAATTATAGTGGTTCGGATCAAACTGATCCTACATCCAGTCTCCTTCAACTTGAAGAAGAGCCTCGACTGACTTACTACCTTTCTTACTTACAAAGTTATAATTACAAAGATGTGAAAATTCTTCTCTTCGATCCTATCTTCAATCTGCCTAACTCTCTAGAAACTTGAAGATTACAGTGCAGAAACTTTGAAGATGTACAAGTAAGTGTTCTACAAACACTTAGAATCTTATGAAAATTACTTTGAAAACTTTGTGAGTGTTCTTTGAAAAATTTGTGAGTATTGTGAATGAGAGTGTTGATTGTGCTATTCAGAATTGTACTCAAACATATTTATAAGCCTGTGAAATGGTTAGTTTGTTGTAACAAACTAAAACCGGAGCTAAAGTATGATTTTTGTGCTTAAATGTGAAAAGTATCACTCTTTTGCCTAAAAGTATTACTTTGAGAGGTTTTGATGTATTTCGCCCATTTTGCAGGTAAATCGGTGGAATTTTACCAAACCGAGAGTACCGGTATTCTTAGAATGAAAAGACGAACATACGGGACGAAAATGGGGGTCGGGCCCGAGAGCCCTTCTCGATAAAAATTCCCCGATCTCGAGTTCGAGTCGAGGGTGCACAGACCTTGACTCGAGGTTCATGCCGGAGGGAAACCATTTCAAAAAGTTAGAAGCTCGACTCGAGGGAGGAGCCTCGAGTCGAGGGAGATGAAATGCAGCGAGCTCGACTCGAGGGCTAGGCCTCGACTCGAGGCAGGAGAGAATTTTAAAGAAATGTGTTAGCGACTTTAGGCCTCGACTCGAGGGCCTGAAGCTCGACTCGAGGAGTGCCCAAAACCGAAAATTTCAGTTTTTAAGTGATTGGAAGCCAAAACAGAGAGGAAGAGTTGATTCTAGTGATTCGAGAGCGAGTTTCTAGGAGTTTCTTTGAGCGAATTTTACATTTTGTAGCTTGAATTTACTTGTAATTGCACTAGATTGTTAGAATTTAGATAGATTCCACATTTAGATCATTAGATTAGTAGATTGGTGATTGTAATTGAAGTTTGCAGCTGAGAATTGAGAAGAAGTGAAGTTGAATTGAAGCATAGTACCAGATTAATCATTCTTATTTTTGCCTATTGAAGCTTAATTGGTGATGTTCTTACCCTTTGCTCTCTTTAATTCATTGCTTGTAGTGATTAGATTTTCAATTGCTTTCTTAGATTTTCTAGCCATGGTTTTTGCTTGTAGCACCATGGGCTAATAGCTTTATGCTTGGGATAATTGAGATTAGGGATGAAGTGATTGCCTCATGCTATGATTGTTGATAATTGTGATCAATTGAATTAGATTGCTTCCTAATTGTGATTCTTAATTGTGCTTCATGAAAAATTGTCTCTTTTGATTAATGGTTGATCACCCTAGCAATAGGCGAGAGTTGAGCTAACGTGATTAGGTGTTAATCGGGTTTCAATTTTGCATGATTGTATGAATTGGGGACTTCTACATTGAGAGATGGGAAGAACTAAGGATACTCACATTAGGCATTGTGATATTAATGGAGTGATTAATTTCATGATGGTTTATGCTTTCTAATTTGATTGATTTGCATTTGGATACAATCATAGCTTGTTAATCATGGATTCCTTGATGGAGATTATCCCTTGCACCCAATTCCCTCATTGATTTTAGTCTATTTGATCTTGCATTCTAAGTGTTTGATAAATTGTTTGCATAATCTTGCCATTTAATTCCTTGCAAATTGTAGTGATTTAGTTCAAGAGCTTGTTGCAACTTTAGCCATTTAGAACTTTTATCCTTGAATTTCGTTTGCATACTTTCTCCCTTGGGTTCGATATTTTTGTTGATTGGTCTTAATAACTCTTACCCTATACACTCCAATCAAATGGCGCCGTTGCCGGGGAGTTAGTTTTTGCGCCAATAAGTGAGATTCGAGGATTGTTTGAAGTGGCTATTTGTTGTTTTTATTTTTGTTTTTGTTGATTTTATTGGTGAGAAGTTGATACTTGGATTTGTGGCATTGTAGGTGCATGCGAACAAGATCGAGTGGTGTTCCACCCTTGCCACTAAATCCGGAAATTGAGGCTACGTTGAGAAGAAATCGTGTGAGACGACGAAGGGAAGATATGGAAAGAGAAGATCAACGGAATGAGGAGAGAGTGGGTGGTGAACCACAAGTTGAGGAGTTGAATGGACATGGAGAGGAAAGAGTAGACAATGGAGGTCATGGGAACAATTTTAATGCTCAAAATAACCCTTTATTTCAAGGGATGCCACCACAACACTTTCCTTACCAAAATCCCTATCCTTATCCTCCACAAGTCCATCAATACCCATATTATCCACCTTATCCACCATACTACCCTCAAATGCCTTACATGAATGAGCCACGATACCATGAGCCACCCAACATTCCAAATGCCCAACCACAACCACAACCTATGAATGAGCTACCACCTCAAGGGAGGCCATTGAGAGAGTTTTTTGAGCCACAACCTAGAGAGCACTACGATGGGATAGCAAGGCCGAGAATAGAAGCCAACAATTTTGAGATAAGTCCCGCTTTAGTGAGGATGCTTAGAGAGAGACAATTCGAAGGGAAGGACGAAGATGAATGTCCACATCAACATATGGCATAATTCTTAGAGATTTCGGACACTACAAAATACCATGGGGTACCCGAAGATGCAAAGAAGCTTAGGCTTTTCTCTTTCACTCTTACGGGGAGAGCCAAAGCTTGGCTTAATTCTATTCCGCCCGGAACCGTACGTACATGGGAGGACCTTAGCAAAAGATTCTTGATGAAATTCTATCCGCCATCCAAGACGGTGCAAGCAAAGGAAGCTATTTCTCACTTTCGGCAAAAGAATGGAGAGACTATTCCGGAAGCATGGGAGAGGTATGGTATGCTACTCATCAATTGTCCGCAACATGGTTTTTCCGATGAGCAAACTATTATGTATTTCTATACCGGCCTCAATGATTCCGATAGAGCTTTCTTGAATGCTTGTGCCAATGGGTCAATTTGGTCCAAGTCGGTGATAGAGATGAAACAAATTATGGAAAATATTGCTCAAGATTCGTTTCAAGCAAGTGTTAGTAGGGGAACCACCATCGGGTGTCTCAAGTGGAGGAAATGGAGAGCATGAAGTCTATGATGATGGCCATGATGGACAAGATTGGAGCTCTTACCGTGTCACAACAAGGGGGAAATCCTCCACCACATGCTCAAGTTGATAGTTTTCAAAGCTTAATGCCTATGGAAGAAGTGAACTATATGGGGAGGCATCCATTTCAAGGAGGCTATCAAGGAAGAAATCATCAAGGCAATCTCAAGGTGCAAGGCCTTATCAAATGCCATACCAAAATAGACACCAAGGAAGTTATCCACCTCAACCTCAGCTCCATTTAATGGCAACAATTGGAGAAGTCACGAAAATTTTTCATATGCCAACCCGAGAATCGCCGTTCAAACCCCGGATTTGATCCGGGTGCCAAAGCTCCTAATAATGTGGGGAAAGCAACTACGGAGGAGTTACTTGGGATGATAGTGAAGAAGTTGGAGGAAAATGATGCAAAATTCAAGACCATTGAGCACCAAGTGGGACAATTAGCCACAACGGTTGGGAAGCTTTCTTCTACGGTGGATCACATGCAAAACAAGGGGAAGTATCCATCTACCACCGAGCCTAATCCAAAGGAGTTTTGTAGTGCTATTCAACTAAGGAGTGGTGTTAGCTATGAAGGCCCAAAGATGCCTAAAGATGGGGATGTTGAAAAGAGGTGGTGAAAGAGGAAAAGTTATTGAAGAAAATGTGGTTGTGGAGAAAGAAGAGGCAAGTGAAAAGCAAGCAAGAGAGAGTCCAAGAAAAAAAAGAAGAGAAGTCCAAGAAAGGTGCATGGGGAGTGCCTATGAAAGCTAATCCGGTTCCCTTTCCTCAAAGACTTGTGAGTAAGAAGCTTGATGAGGAGTTTGGTAAGTTTTTAAAGGTTTTTAAAAGCTTGCATGTTGATATTCCACTATTGGATGCCCTTGAACAAATACCCCACTACAAGAAGTTCTTGAAGGAGATTATGGCTAAGAAGAGGAGTTGGGATGAAAAGGGTATGCTCAAGCTAGTGGAGGAGTGCAAGGAGATCTTGGAAAGACACTTACCACAAAAGAGAAAGGATCCGGGGAGCTTTATAATTCCATGTGAGATTGGTGAGAGTGGGAACCTCAAAGGCTTGTGTGATTTGGGAGCTAGTATAAATGTCATGCCTTTGTCCGTGTTTGAGAAGTTGGAGCTAGGAGAGGTGACTCTTACAAATATAAATCTTCAATTGGCGGATCAATCATATGTTCAACCATTTGGGATCATTGAAGATGTATTAGTAGGAGTTGGCAAGTTCATCTTCCCGGTTGATTTTATTGTTCTTGACATGAAGGAAGAACTTGAGGCACCTATCATATTTGGTAGACCTTTCCTTGCAACCGGAAAAGCCATTGTGAATGTTGAAAAAGGGGAGCTCACGTTGAGCTTTAATGGCGAAGAAGTGACATTTTCGAGAGCTCCATTGGAAGAAGTTGCTCAAAGTAAGATGGAGAAGAAGAAATGTGGCTATATAGAGATCATTAATTCATGCTCTTCCATTGATAGGGATGATTCTCCACCTATCTTCTAATTCTTTAATTAATGAGCATTTTATTCCTTCTTGTAATATGATTTCTAATAATTCTTGTGTTTCTCTTGATGATTTTAGGAAAGAGAAGGCTCTTCATGTACCTTTGCTTGATCCGGGAGATAGGAAGAAAAAAGAAGGAGTGAAGGAAGTGACCAAACATGAGCAATGCTCAAGTTTGGGGGTGTTAGAAGAAAGGAAGCCACCACTTGAGAAGAAAGTTGAAAATTTTGTGGTTGGAGATCAAGTGGTATGGAGGGAGTCAAATTGGATGAGACTACTAGGAGTAGAAAGACTCAAAGAGGTGTTAAAAGTGAAGGAGATCAAAGAAGAAGGAAAACTCCTAGTGGAAGACGAAATGGGATGTTGTCTATTGACAAAGGAGATTTTGGTTAGGCACAAGGACCCTTCCACCCCAAAAGAAGTGCCTAACATTCTTGTAGAAGAAAGGGAAGTATGAACTCTTAGAGTTCCGTCCGGCAAAGGACGTTAAACCTAGCGCTAGATGGGAGGCAACCCATCATTTTATTGCTTTTGTGTGTTTGTGTTTTGCTCTTTTTGTGGTTTTTACCTTGGATTCTTAGGAATTGCTCATGCTAGGAGAAGGTGTTAGTTGATGGAGAGCGTATTTGGTTTTTGAGCTTAATTGTTATATCATTTAAGGGGTTGCATAATTGTATCATTCCCATACTTAATTTTGAATGCATATCCTCATTCAAGTTTGGGGGTGTGTGTATCTAGTTTTGAAGTGCATTCCTTATTGATGTTAAGTGGATGACTAATGATGCCCGTGTGTAGGTATACTCACTACAAGGATTGGAAAGGATCGAATTTGCAAAGGAATCGAGAATCGAGAAGGAAAGGAAAGCTTAAAAGTTGGTGAAAATGAGCATTAAGGAAGAGAACCCGGTCTCCTCGATCGAATGAGCGACCGGGCTTAAATCGAGGGACCAAAACGGTAATTTCTTGCATATTTAGGTTCATTAGGCGTGTAGAGGTCTATTTTGGGAGTTTTAGGGGTCGGGTCGGACTTGGGATTCGTAAAAAATGCCCTGGTCTCGACCCGAGGTCGAGCTTGCATAGACCTCGAGTCGAGGTACTTAGACTTAGAAAAATTTCTGGAAATGGCACATTCCTCGACTCGAGGGAGGAACCTCGAGTCGAGGCTTTTGAAAAAGTGGGATTCCTCGAGTCGAGGCCTGACCCTCGACTCGAGGCTGGTGTCTGTTATAAATACGCAGATTAGTTTCAGATGTCACGACTCGAGGGTTTCTTCCCTTTCACGATCCTATTTGCCGTTCCTTCATAATTTCGACATTTTCCTGCTGTTTTTACCGGTAAAACATCACTATATCATCACATTATTAGAGTATTGCATCCAAGAGTGGATTGTGAGGGTTGTATAATCAAATTTTGGGGCTTTTTGAGGAGAATTGTGTGGGTGCTCATATCTTTCATTCCAAGCCAATTTATCCCAATTAAGGTATGTAATTTCGTCTCCTTTGGCTTTCAATTTCATGATTAGTGTTGATTATTTCTTGGGTGTTGATAAAAGTGCTTGAATTTATTTGAAGTGGAATTTCATTTGAACATTTTGTCAAGCACTTGGTATGCATGATTGATATTGATAAATTGAAGCTATTGTTGAGGATATTTGAGTTGATTGAGGATTTTATGAGCATGTTTAGGATTGTATATGATGATTTGCTCGATTATTTGTGGAATTTGGCTTGAATGGTGATTTTTGGCATATTTTTAGGAATTCCTAGTGCATTGGTGGTGTAATTGGTCAATTTGAGTGGAGTATGGATGATAGAAAGGAAAGTTTTGTGATGCTATGTGTTGGATTACTTGCTAGTTGGCTTGTTATTATTTGATTTATTTGTGGAGCATATTTGAAGGATTTTTGGTGAGCTTACATGATGATTTCCATTGTCTAAAGCCATTCTAGTAAGTATGTATATGTTGAGGATTAGTTGAGCACTTCTATTGATTATATTTGATTTGATTGACTCATTGACCATTTGTTGAGGATTGATTGCCTAGTCATTAGGAATTTTGTTGGGCTTGGAAATTGTTGTTGACTTGTTCATGATTTAGAGTGATATTTCGAGCTAGCTTTTTGATTGTTGGACTCATTTGTGCTATTGGGATTATTTGTGCAGGAGTCATGTTTAGAGGAGTGGATGGCCACAATTATTCGGATGCTGAGATCCGAGAGAGAGAAGATGCTATACGCTTTGCACACCGAATGCCCGCTGAATTGGGAATTCAGTGGGATGAATACAAGTGGAGAAAGCACATTATTTTGTATGCTGAGTTGTACAAGAAGGTGGTCAGGACTCGTCTCGTAGATCATAACTGCATGCTTTCTATGGGGATTGAAGATGACATCCCTAGATTGTTTGAGCAAGTAGGCATGGGAGGTTTTTTAGCTAAGAGACCTCGGACCTATCTTGGACTCACTCTCGAGTTCTTATGCACCGTCAAAGTCCACAAGGCTAGGAGGAACAAGTTTGCACGGAAGATCACTTTTGAGCTTATGGGGAACGAGTACGAATTGACATTGGATGAGATTAATGAGCTACTAGGAGCACCTACAGACCCCGATCGATCATTGTTGAACATTAGAGGGGAGTACAACGCCAAGAGGTTCTGGAGGCGTATTTCTGATTCGGGGGCTCCGAGTCAACCTGAGTTTGTGCCGGGGAAGTCTAAGAGCACACACATTCGAAACCCGGTGGTCCGGTACTTAGAGAAGATCCTCGCGAGTACCATATTCGTGAGATCAGAGGGAGGAGCCGTGGTCTCTGAAGAGCTATATGTATTGTGGTGCTTCTTACATGGAGTGAGGTTCAATGCGGCAGCATACCTCTGTTATTTGTTTGAGAGAGCGACGAGCACTAAGTTCAAGAAGATAAATTTTGGTGGGATGATTACTCTGATAGCTGAGCACCTTGGTATTCCGACTCATAACCTTGTGGCACTAGATGGTCCAGATTTGACTACGGACACTATGAGGCGCATGAGGACGCTAGATCGTATCGGGAGGACGTGGTGCCTACAGCAGCATCATGGTGGCCGGTTTTCTCTTCCTAATAAAAGGTTGACGACGGTTTTCGGATCTCAGGCCTTTGTGACTATCAATCTGCGTATGTGGTCGCAGCGTCACACCGATGCCATTGATGCCTACACAAGGGAGCATGGAGACGTGCTTAGAAATGAGGGGGATGATGATGATCAGGTAGGTCAGCAGTCAGGGTCGGATTCCGATTCTTCTGATGATGATGATGGAGATGCAGTTAGAGCAGATGTTGCTGAGGAGGTTGAGTCTGAGGAAGAGGATGACGAGGAGCCGGAGCAAGAAGAGCAGCCTGTCCAGATGGAAGAGGAGTATCAGCCAGAGATTAATATGTATTGGCAGGATGAGATGAGGAGTAGAGAGTACGAGGCAGGGAGTTCGTCTCAGAGACCATGGGTTCTGACGGAGGAGATGTGGGCAGACAGTCAGAGGATGCACATTGAGAGTCTGACCCGGCAGGATGAGATGTACCGGATGATGGAGGAGTCACGTAGGTTCAATGAAGAGACAAGGAGGATGCAAGAAGAATCAATGAAGACGCAAAATGATATGTATTCCCTCCTTCAACAAATGAGCTCGTGGAATTTCGGGCCAAGCTATCCTCCTCCACCACCACCTTCCGACTACTAGGGCTATCCCCTATTTCTCATTCCCTCTTCTTAGTTTTAGATGCTTATGTTTTGGTGGATTGTACTCGTATTTTGATTAAGGTGTTTTGTGATGACTTGTGATGATTTGATGTTTGGATGTTTTGGATGGATGATTTAAGTGATGCTATGATTTCCTTGATATATTTTTGAGCCTATTGTCTATTGGTAATTTTGACTTGATGATCCTTTGGATTTCTTTATTCCATGATTCCATGTTCATTTGTCTTGAGCTTAATAGTGGAATAATTGACATATTTTTGAGTATCATCTTGATATAGTGAGTATGCTTGAGGTTATGTACATGAGCATTTGTGTTTGATTTGCAAGACTAGTTGGATTTTGATATGATCATTAGTTGATGTGTAGCTTGATGCTAGTTGCTTGATTAATTATGTGAAGATGAATGTGATTGAAAATTCTTAATTCAGTGCTCAAGTTTAAGCCCGTGAGTTTTGTGCCTAATAATCGTACATCTTATACGGTTGATTTGATTCCTTTGTGAGTGCATCATTCATGAATTGTATACTAGAACTTGCCACTAGACTTGTTGATATTGATCTTTGTGTAATGTTTTGAAAATGATAAGAGGCCATGTTTGATATGATGAGTCACTTTGCCAAATACTTTCCTACCAAATACATTTGATTTCCTTAGTGAGCCATGTTGAGCCTTATGATCCTTATTCTTTGGCAAGTCAAGTGAAATTGAAACCATTTAGCCTATTTTGATGAGCCTTTATTGTCCTATGTTTAGTTGAGCTTGAATGTTGGCTATGATGGTGATTTGATTGCTAAGTGTGGGAAGATGATGAGCAAAGTAATGAACAAAGCATAAAAGAGAAGAAAGGTTGTGAAAAGATTGAATTGTTAAGAAAAGTGCATGAAATGAAATGATTCAATTTTTGAGCTTTAAAAAGAGAAAGCTCAAGTGAATGGTGGATTGATCCTTGAAGTTCAAAAGGAAGAGTGTTGCTAGATGAAAGTGAAGAGATGTGCA
This sequence comes from Paraleonurus japonicus, assembly GCA_030762865.1. Classification (NCBI taxonomy): domain Eukaryota; kingdom Viridiplantae; phylum Streptophyta; class Magnoliopsida; order Lamiales; family Lamiaceae; genus Paraleonurus; species Paraleonurus japonicus. The sequence continues at coordinate 17,257,567 of CM061059.1, forward strand.
TTGTATGGATTAGTTTACATTCAAGTCTCTACTAATTAGTCACTCTTATCCATAAATATTCCACCTTTCCAAAGAGCCAACATTACAACCTAGAAGAAAGACCTCTTTGATTCTTGATTGATCATAATTGATTTTGATTGAGATTAAGTCTTGTGGTAAGCATATGGTGTACTTATTTGTGAATTGATGATTGAGAGCTTCAAACCTTGATACACTTGAGTGAAGAGTGAAACACTCCATGGAAGGAGCAATGTGTTAAGTGTTTGATTGAGCATTTGTTTGAGCATGATTTGTCATGATTGCTAGTGGATAATTGCATTGATACAAGTGATCATTGATGAATTCGATTGTCTTATTTTTCGTCTATGGTGCCATGTGACATAATTGCAATCAATTCACTCCTTTGTTCTTAGTTTCTACGTTGCTCGAGGACGAGCAACAATTCAAGTTTGGGGGTATGATTGGAGTGAATTGATACATGTTTTTAGGGCTATTTTTAGTGCAAAAAGTGAGCTAAAGCATGATTTTTGTGCCTAAATGTGAAAAGTATCACTATTTTGCCTAAAAAGTATTACTTTGAGAGGTTTTGATGTATTTCGCCCGTTTTGCAGGTAAATCGGTGAAATTTTGCCAAACCGAGAGTACCGGTATTCTTAGAATGAAAAGACGAACATACGGGACGAAAACAGGGGTCGGGACCGAAGCCCTTCTCGATAAAAATTCCCTGATCTCGAGTTCGAGTCGAGGGTGCACAGACCTCGACTCGAGGTTCATGCTGGAGGGAAACAATTTCAAAAAGTCAGGAAGCTCGACTCGAGGGAGGAGCCTCGAGTCGAGGGAGATGAAAATTGCAGCGAGCTCGACTCGAGGGCTAGGCCTCGACTCGAGGCAGGAGAGAATTTTAAAGAAACGTGTTAGCGACTTTAGGCCTCGACTCGAGGGCCTGAAGCTCGACTCGAGGAGTGCCCAAAACCGAAAATTTCAGTTTTTAAGTGATTGGAAGCCAAAACAGAGGGGGAGTTGATTCTAGCAGTTCAGAGCAGTTTCTAGGAGTTTCTTTGAGCGAATTTTACATTTTGTAGCTTGAATTTACTTGTAATTGCACTAGATTGTTAGAATTTAGATAGATTCCATATTTAGATCATTAGATTAGTAGATTGGTGATTGTAATTTTCAATTGCTTTCTTAGATTTTCTAGCCATGGTTTTTGCTTGTAGCACCATGGGCTAATAGCTTTGTGCTTGGGATAATTGAAATTAGGGATGAAGTGATTGCCTCATGCTATGATTGTTGATAATTGTGATCAATTGAATTAGATTGCTTCCTAATTGTGATTCTTAATTGTGCTTCATGAAAAATTATCTCTTTTGATTAATGGTTGATCACCCTAGCAATAGGCGAGAGTTGAGCTAACGTGATTAGGTGTTAATCGGGTTTCAATTTTGCATGATTGTATGAATTGGGGACTTCTACATTGAGAGATGGGAAGAAATAAGGATACTCACATTAGGCATTGTGATATTAATTGAGTGATTAATTTCATGATGGTTTATGCCTTCTAATTTGATTGATTTACACTTGGATACAATCATAGCTTGTTAATCATGGATTCCTTGATGGAGATTATCCCTTGCACCCAATTCCCTCATTAATTTTAGTATATTTGATCTTGCATTCTAAGTGTTTGATAAATTGTTTGCATAATCTTGCCATTTAATTCCTTGCAAATTGTAGTGATTTAGTTCAAGAGCTTGTTGCAACTTTAGCCATTTAAAACTCTTATTCTTGAATTTCGTTTGCATACTTTCTCCCTTGGGTTCGATATTTTTGTTGATTGGTCTTAATAACTCTTACCCTATACACTCCAATCAAATGGCGCCGTTGCCGGGGAGTTAGTTTTTGCGCCAATAAGTGAGATTCGAGGATTGTTTGAAGTGGCTATTTGTTGTTTTTATTTTTGTTTTTGTTGATTTTATTGGTGAGAAGTTGATACTTGGATTTGTGGCATTGTAGGTGCATGCTAACAAGATCAAGTGGTGTTCCACCCTTGCCACTAAATCCGGAAATTGAGGCTACATTGAGAAGAAATCGTGTGAGACGACGAAGGGAAGATATGGAAAGAGAAGATCAACGGAATGAGGAGAGAGTGGGTGGTGAACCACAAGTTGAGGAGTTGAATGGACATGGAGAGGAAAGAGTAGACAATGGAGGTCATGGGAACAATTTTAATGCTCAAAATAACCCTTTATTTCAAGGGATGCCACCACAACACTTTCCTTACCAAAATCCCTATCCTTATCCTCCACAAGTCCATCAATACCCATATTATCCACCTTATCCACCATACTACCCTCAAATGCCTTACATGAATGAGCCACGATACCATGAGCCACCCAACATTCCAAATGCCCAACCACAACCACAACCTATGAATGAGCTACCACCTCAAGGGAGGCCATTGAGAGAGTTTTTTGAGCCACAACCTAGAGAGCACTACGATGGGATAGCAAGGCCAAGAATAGAAGCCAACAATTTTGAGATAAGTCCCGCTTTAGTGAGGATGCTTAGAGAGAGACAATTCGAAGGCAAGGACGAAGATGAATGTCCACATCAACATATGGCACAATTCTTAGAGATTTCGGACACTACAAAATACCATGGGGTACCCGAAGATGCAAAGAAGCTTAGGCTTTTCTCCTTCACTCTTACGGGGAGAGCCAAAGCTTGGCTTAATTCTATTCCGCCCGGAACCGTACGTACATGGGAGGACCTTAGCAAAAGATTCTTGATGAAATTCTATCCGCCATCCAAGACGGTGCAAGCAAAGGAAGCTATTTCTCACTTTCGGCAAAAGAATGGAGAGACTATTCCGGAAGCATGGGAGAGGTATGGTATGCTACTCATCAATTGTCCGCAACATGGTTTTTCCGATGAGCAAACCATTATGTATTTCTACACCGGCCTCAATGATTCCGATAGAGCTTTCTTGAATGCTTGTGCCAATGGGTCAATTTGGTCCAAGTCGGTGATAGAAATGAAACAAATTATGGATAATATTGCTCAAGATTCGTTTCAAGCAAGTGTTAGTAGGGGGAACCACCATCGGGTATCTCAAGTGGAGGAAATGGAGAGTATGAAGTCTATGATGATGGCCATGATGGACAAGATTGGAGCTCTTACCGTGTCACAACAAGGGGGAAATCCTCCACCACATGCTCAAGTTGATAGTTTTCAAAGCTTAATGCCTATGGAAGAAGTGAACTATATGGGGAGGCCTCCATTCCAAGGAGGCTATCAAGGAGGAAACTATCAAGGGAACTATCAAGGAGGAAGGCCTTACCAAATGCCTTACCAAAATAGGCCACAAGGAAGCTATCAACCTCAACCGCAAGCTCCATTTAATGGGAATACATGGAGGAGACACGAAAATTTTTCATATGCCAATCCGAGAGCCGCCGTTCAATTTCTTCCCGGATTTGATCCGGGTGCAAAGGCTCCTAATAATGTGGGGAAAGCAACTACGGAGGAGTTACTTGGGATGATAGTGAAGAAGTTGGAGGAAAATGATGCAAAATTCAAGACCATTGAGCACCAAGTGGGACAATTAGCCACAACGGTTGGGAAGCTTTCTTCTACGGTGGATCACATGCAAAACAAGGGGAAGTATCCATCTACCACCGAGCCTAATCCAAAGGAGTTTTGTAGTGCTATTCAACTAAGGAGTGGTGTTAGCTATGAAGGCCCAAAGATGCCTAAAGATGGGGATGTTGAAAAAGAGGTGGTGAAAGAGGAAGAAGTTATTGAAGAAAATGTGGTTGTGGAGAAAGAAGAGGCAAGTGAAGAGCAAGCAAGAAGAGAGTCCAAGAAAAAAGAAGAGAAGTCCAAGAAAGGTGCATGGGGAGTGCCTATGAAAGCTAATCCGGTTCCCTTTCCTCAAAGACTTGTGAGGAAGAAGCTTGATGAGGAGTTTGGTAAGTTTTTAAAGGTTTTTAAAAGCTTGCATGTTGATATTCCACTATTGGATGCCCTTGAACAAATACCCCACTACAAGAAGTTCTTGAAGGAGATTATGGCTAAGAAGAGGAGTTGGGATGAAAAGGGTATGCTCAAGCTAGTGGAGGAGTGCAAGGAGATCTTGGAAAGACACTTACCACAAAAGAGAAAGGATCCGGGGAGCTTTATAATTCCATGTGAGATTGGTGAGAGTGGGAACCTCAAAGGCTTGTGTGATTTGGGAGCTAGTATAAATGTCATGCCTTTGTCCGTGTTTGAGAAGTTGGAGCTAGGAGAGGTGACTCCTACAAATATAAATCTTCAATTGGCGGATCAATCATATGCTCAACCATTTGGGATCATTGAAGATGTATTAGTAGGAGTTGGCAAGTTCATCTTCCCGGTTGATTTTATTGTTCTTGACATGAAGGAAGAACTTGAGGCACCTATCATACTTGGTAGACCTTTCCTTGCAACCGGAAAAGCCATTGTGAATGTTGAAAAAGGGGAGCTCACGTTGAGCTTTAATGGCGAAGAAGTGACATTTTCTCGAGCTCCAATGGAAGAAGTTGCTCAAAGCAAGATGGAGAAGAAGAAATGTGGCTACATAGAGATCATTAATTTGTGCCCTTCAATTGATAGGGATGATTCTCCACCTTCTACTTCTTCTAATTCTTTAATTAAAGAGCATTTTATTCCTTCTTGTAATATGATTTCTAATAATTCTTGTGTTTCTCTTGATGATTTTAGGAAAGAGAAGGCTCTTCATGTACCTTTGCTTGATCCGGGAGATAGGAAGAAAAAAGAAGGAGTGAAGGAAGTGACCAAACTTGAGCAATGCTCAAGTTTGGGGGTGTTAGAAGAAAGGAAGCCACCACTTGAGAAGAAAGTTGAAAATTTTGTGGTTGGAGATCAAGTGGTATGGAGGGAGTCAAATTGGATGAGACTACTAGGAGTAGAAAGACTCAAAGAGGTGTTGAAAGTGAAGGAGATCAAAGAAGAAGGAAAACTCCTAGTGGAAGACGAAATGGGATGTTGTCTATTGACAAAGGAGATTTTGGTTAGGCACAAGGACCCTTCCACCCCAAAAGAAGTGCCTAACATTCTTGTAGAAGAAAGGGAAGTATGAACTCTTAGAGTTCCGTCCGGCAAAGGACGTTAAACCTAGCGCTAGATGGGAGGCAACCCATCATTTTATTGCTTTTGTGTGTTTGTGTTTTGCTCTTTTTGTGGTTTTTGCCTTGGATTCTTAGGAATTGCTCATGCTAGGAGAAGGTGTTAGTTGATGGAGAGCGTATTTGGTTTTTGAGCTTAATTGTTATATCATTTAAGGGGTTGCATAATTGTATCATTCCCATACTTAATTTTGAATGCATATCCTCATTCAAGTTTGGGGGTGTGTGTATCTAGTTTTGAAGTGCATTCCTTATTGATGTTAAGTGGATGACTAATGATGCCCGTGTGTAGGTATACTCACTACAAGGATTGGAAAGGATCGAATTTGCAAAGGAATCGAGAATCGAGAAGGAAAGGAAAGCTTAAAAGTTGGTGAAAATGAGCATTAAGGAAGAGAACCCGGTCTCCTCGATCGAATGAGCGACCGGGCTTAAATCGAGGGACCAAAATGGTAATTTCTTGCATATTTGGGTTCATTAGGCGTGTAGAGGTCTATTTTGGGAGTTTTAGGGGTCGGGTCGGACTTGGGATTCGTCAAAAATGCCCTGGTCTCGACCCGAGGTCGAGCTTGCATAGACCTCGAGTCGTGGTACTTAGACTTAGAAAAATTTCTGGAAATGGCACATTCCTCGACTCGAGGGAGGAACCTCGAGTCGAGGCTTTTGAAAAAGTGGGATTCCTCGAGTCGAGGCCTGACCCTCGACTCGAGGCTGGTGTCTGTTATAAATACGCAGATTAGTTTCAGATGTCACGACTCGAGGGTTTCTTCCCTTTCACGATCCTATTCGCCATTCCTTCATAATTTCGACATTTTCCTGCTGTTTTTACCGGTAAAACATCACTATATCATCACATTATTAGAGTATTGCATTCAAGAGTGGATTGTGAGGGTTGTATAATCAAATTTTGGGGCTTTTTGAGGAGAATTGTGTGGGTGCTAATATCTTTCATTCCAAGCCAATTTATCCCAATTAAGGTATGTAATTTCGTCTCCTTTGGTTTTCAATTTCATGATTAGTGTTGATTATTGCTTGGGTGTTGATAAGTGCTTGAATTTATTTGAAGTGGAATTTCATTTGGGCATTTTGTCAAGCACTTGGTATGCATGATTGATATTGATAAATTGAAGCTATTGTTGAGGATATTTGAGTTGATTGAGGATTTTATGAGCATGTTTAGTATTGTATATGATGATTTGCTCGGTTATTTGTGGAATTTGGTTTGAATGGTGATTTTTGGCATACTTTTAAGAATTCATAATGCATTTGTGGTGTAATTGGTCAATTTGAGTGGAGTATGGATGACAGAAAGGAAAGTTTTGTGATGCTATGTGTTGGATTACTTGCTAGTTGGCTTGTTATTATTTGATATATTTGTGGAGCATATTTGAAGGATTTTTGGTGAGCTTACATGATGATTTCCATTGTCTAAAGCCATTCTAGTAAGTATGTATATGTTGAGGATTAGTTGAGCACTTCTATTGATTATATTTGATTTGATTGACTCATTGACCATTTGTTGAGGATTGATTGCCTAGTCATTAGGAATTTTGTTGGGCTTGGAAATTGTTGTTGACTTGTTCATGATTTAGAGTGATATTTCGAGCTAGCTTTTTGATTGTTGGACTCATTTGTGCTATTGGGATTATTTGTGCAGGAGTCATGTTTAGAGGAGTGGATGGCCACAATTATTCGGATCTTGAGATCCGAGAGAGAGAAGATGCTATACGCTTTGCACACCGAATGCCCGCTGAATTGGGAATTCAGTGGGATGAATACAAGTGGAGAAAGCACATTATTTTGTATCTTTGAGTTGTACAAGAAGGTGGTCGGGGACTCGTCTCGTTAATCATAACTGCATGCTTTCTATGGGGATTGAAGATGATATCCCTAGATTGTTCGAGCAAGTAGGCATGGGAGGTTTTCTAGCTAAGAGACCTCGGACCTATCTTGGACTCACTCTCGAGTTCTTATGCACCGTCAAAGTCCACAAGGCTAGGAGGAACAAGTTTGTGCACGGAAGATCACTTTTGAGCTTATGGGGAACGAGTACGAATTGACATTGGATGGGATTAATGAGCTACTAGGAGCACCTACTGAGACCCGATCGATCATTGTTGAACATTAGAGGGGGAGTACAACGCCAAGAGGTTCGGGAGGCGTATTTCGATTCGGGGCTCCGAGTCAACCCGAGTTTGTGCCGGGAAGTCTAAGAGCACACACATTCGGAACCCGGTGGTCCGGTACTTAGAGAAGATCCTCGCGAGTACCATATTTGCGAGATCGGAGGGAGGAGCCGTGGTCTCTGAAGAGCTATATGTATTGTGGTGCTTCTTACATGGAGTGAGGTTCAATGCGGCAGCATACCTATGTTATTTGTTTGAGAGAGCGACGAGCACTAAGTTCAAGAAGATAAATTTTGGTGGGATGATTACTCGATAGGTGAGCACCTTGGTATTCCGACTCATAACCTTGTGGCACTAGATGGTCCAGATTTGACTACGGACACTATGGCGCATGAGGACGCTAGATCGTATCGGGGAGGACGTGGTGCCTACAAAGAAGCATCATGGTGGCGGTTTCCTCTTCCTAATAAGAGGTTGGCGGCGATTTTCGGATCTCAGGCCTTTGTGACTATTAACTTACGTATGTGGTCACAGAATCACACCGATGCCATCGATGCCTACACAAGGGAGCATGGAGACGTGCTTAGAGATGAGGGGGATGATGATGATCGAGGCGGAGTCGGCCAGATCGGGTCGGATTCCGATTCTTGATGATGATGGAGATGCGATTAGAGCAGATGTTCTTTGAGGAGGTTGAGTCGAGGATGAGGACGAGGATGACGAGGAGCCGGAGCAAGAAGAGCAGCCTGTCCAGATGGAAGAGGAGTATCAGCCAGAGATTAATATGTATTGGCAGGATGAGATGAGGAGTAGAGAGTACGAGGCAGGGAGTTCGTCTCAGAGACCATGGGTTCTGACGGAGGAGATGTGGGCAGACAGTCAGAGGATGCACATTGAGAGTCTGACCCGGTAGGATGAGATGTACCAGATGATGGAGGAGTCACGTAGGTTCAATGAAGAGACAAGGAGGATGCAAGAAGAATCAATGAAGATGCAAAATGATATGTATTCTCTCCTTCAACAAATGAGCTCGTGGAATTTCGGGCCAAGCTATCCTCCTCCACCACCACCTTCCGACTACTAGGGCTATCCCCTATTTCTCACTCCCTCTTCTTAGTTTTAGATGCTTATGTTTTGGTGAATTGTACTCGTATTTTGATTAAGATGTTTTGTGATGACTTGTGATGATTTGATGTTTGGATGTTTTGGATGGATGATTTAAGTGATGCTATGATTTCCTTGATATATTTTTGAGCCTATTGTCTATTGGTAATTTTGACTTGATGATCCTTTGGATTTCTTTATTCCATAATTCCATGTTCATTTGTCTTGAGCTTAATAGTGGAATAATTGACATATTTTTAGTATCATCTTGATATAGTGAGTATGCTTGAGGTTATGTACACGAGCATTTGTGCTTGAGTTGTAAGACTAGTTGGATTTTGATATGATTATAGTTGATGTGTAGCTTGATGCTAGTTTCTTGATTAATTATGTGAAGATGAATGTGATTGAAAATTCTTAATTCATTGCTCAATCTAAGCCCGTGAGTTTTGTGCCTAATAATCGTACATCTTATACGGTTGATTTGATTCCTTTGTGAGTGCATCATTCATGATTTGTATGCTAGAACTTGCCACTAGACTTGTTGATATTGATCTTTGTGTAATGTTTTGAAAATGATAAGAGGCCATGTTTGATATGTTAAGTCACTTTGCCAAATACTTTCCCACCAAATACATTTGATTTCCTTAGTGAGCCATGTTGAGCCTTATGAACCTTATTCTTTGGCAAGCCAAGTGAAATTGAAACCATTTAGCCTATTTTGTATGATCCTTTCTTGTCCCATGTGTAGTTGAGCTTGAATGTTGGTTATGATGGTGATTTGATTGCTAAGTGTGGGAAGATGATGAGCAAAGTAATGAACAAAGCATAAAAGAGAAGAAAGGTTGTGAAAAGATTGAATTGTAAAGAAAATGCATAAAAATGAAATGATTCAATTTGTGAGCTTTAAAAAGAGAAAGCTCAAGTGAATGGTGGATTGATCATTGAAGTTAAAAAGGAAGAGTGTTGCTAGATGAAAAGTGAAGAGATGTGCATTGTATGGATTAGTTTACATTCAAGTCTCTACTACTTAGTCACTCTTATCCAAAAATATCCCACCTTTCCAAAGAGCCTACATTACAACCTAGAAGAAAGACCTCTTTGATTCTTGATTGATCACAAATGATTTTGATTGAGATTAAGTCTTGTGGCAAGCATATGGTGTACTTATTTGTGAAGTTGATGATTGAGTACTTTAAACCTTGATACACTTGAGTGAAGAGTGAAACACTCCATGGAAGGAGCAATGTGTTGAGTATTTGATTGAGCATTTATTTGAGCATGATTTGTCTTGATTGCTAGTGGATAGTTGCATTGATACAAGTGATCATTGATGAGTTCGATTGTCTTATTTTTCGTCTATGGTGCCATGTGACATAATTGCAATCAATTCACTCCTTTGTTCTTAGTTTCTACGTTGCTCGAGGACGAGCAACAATTCAAGTTTGGGGGTATGATTGGAGTGAATTGATACATGTTTTTAGGGATATTTTTAGTGCAAAAAGTGAGCTAAAGTATGATTTTTGTGCTTACATGTGAAAAGTATCACTCTTTTGCCTAAAAAGTATTACTTTGAGAGGTTTTGATGTATTTCGCCCGTTTTGCAGGTAAATCGGTGGAATTTTGCCAAACCGAGAGTACCGGTATTCTTAGAATGAAAAGACGAACATACGGGACGAAAACGGGGGTCGGGCCCGGAGCCCTTCTCGATAAAAATTCCCTGATCTCGAGTTCGAGTCGAGGGTGCACAGACCTCGACTCGAGGTTCATGCTGGAGGGAAACCATTTCAAAAAGTTAGCAAGCTCGACTCGAGGGAGGAGCCTCGAGTCGAGGGAGATGAAAATTGCAGCGAGCTCGACTCGAGGGCTAGGCCTCGACTCGAGGCAGGAGAGAATTTTAAAGAAACGTGTTAGCGACTTTAGGCCTCGACTCGAGGGCCTGAAGCTCGACTCGAGGAGTGCCCAAAACCGAAAATTTCAGTTTTTAAGTGATTGGAAGCCAAAACAGAGGAAGAGTTGATTCTAGCAGTTCAGAGCAGTTTCTAGGAGTTTCTTTGAGCGAATTTTACATTTTGTAGCTTGAATTTACTTGTAATTGCACTAGATTGTTAGAATTTAGATAGATTCCACATTTAGATCATTAGATTAGTAGATCGGTGATTGTAATTGAAGTTTGCAGCTGAGAATTGGGAAGAAGTGAAGTTGAATTGAAGCCTTGTACAAGATTAATCATTCTTATTTTTGCCTATTGAAGCTTAATTGGTGATGTTCTTACCCTTTGATCTCTTTAATTCATTGCTTGTAGTGATTAGATTTTCAATTGCTTTCTTAGATTTTCTAGCCATGGTTTTTGCTTGTAGCACCATGGGCTAATAGCTTTGTGCTTGGGATAATTGAAATTAGGGATGAAGTGATTGCCTCATGCTATGATTATTGATAATTGTGATCAATTGAATTAGATTGCTTCCTAATTGTGATTCTTAATTGTGCTTCATGAAAAATTGTCTCTTTTGATTAATGGTTGATCACCCTAGCAATAGGCGAGAGTTGAGCTAACGTGATTAGGTGTTAATCGGGTTTCAATTTTGCATGATTGTATGAATTGGGGACTTCTACATTGAGAGATGGGAAGAACTAAGGATACTCACATTAGGCATTGTGATATTAATTGAGTGATTAATTTCATGATGGTTTATGCCTTCTAATTTGATTGATTTACACTTGGATACAATCATAGCTTGTTAATCATGGATTCCTTGATGGAGATTATCCCTTGCACCCAATTCCCTCATTAATTTTAGTATATTTGATCTTGCATTCTAAGTGTTTGATAAATTGTTTGCATAATCTTGCCATTTAATTCCTTGCAAATTGTAGTGATTTAGTTCAAGAGCTTGTTGCAACTTTAGCCATTTAAAACTCTTATCCTTGAATTTCGTTTGCATACTTTCTCCCTTGGGTTCGATATTTTTGTTGATTGGTCTTAATAACTCTTACCCTATACACTCCAATCATCTCGACCTTGTCTTGAGCTCTTCATTATTGTCTCCAACAGATGACTTTATCAAGATCGTCTTCAGATGACTTCTTCTTTCATAACTTCAGCTGATTATTCTAGCTCTACCTAGTCTGATCACTAGCACTAGAATCCATTACATTAGTTGCTCTATACATGTTCAGCTAGTCATCTTACTCACATGAGCTTAACCTAATCTATACACTTTAACTCATCAAAACTACTTCTGATCTAACATTATTATCTACAAAATTTACGTTTGTTTTATGATTTATTGATTTTTCACAGACTAATTACTGTATTATTGATTAAATTTTATAATAAAATATTAATATTATTGAAAATATAAAATAAATTATTCATTAGACAACCGTGCGAAGCACAGTTACGGGTCTGTTCCAGTCATTTTAAAAATAAAGTCAACTTATGAAAAAGACAAAGAAGCCAAACTACGCAATTAATATATGGGATTTAGATTCCTCGACTTTATATACCACAAAGATCATGCAATACTATCTTATTGGTTTTAACAAAAAAATAAGTTTTAATTGACCAAAAAGTAAAGTTCTACTTAAAAAAACTGAGCAAAATTATTAATAAGCATCAATCATGCAATGAATTGCTTATTGCTTAATTAAGATAATTAGTGATAATCGAATTTAGACTCTAAAACTATGAATACACTTTTAGCTCTTTTGATTTTCTAGGGAAACTAATAAATTTTGAATGCCAAGATATCAAAAAAAAAAATATAAATCTAATTACAAGTTAATCCTATATATATGCTCCTGGATTTGTTGTAACCGACTTGATGACTTCTAGAAGTTTGTTGGTTGAAACCGTCTAACTTTTCTTTATTTGTTGAAACTGATTCTTGATTAGTTACAACTGATTCTGTTTTATTGTTGTAACCGTTTATTGAAATCTTTATAACTCTCTTTCTTCATTTGTATCTTCTTCTCATCATATGGCTTCTCCTTGTCTGATCCTGTCATGTCTTTCTTATTCTACTCAACAAGTCCTTGATCTTTCTAAGAATGTGGTTATCTGACTTCTTCAGTTTGTCTCACTCTTGACATTGTCTGACTTTTGTCGAATCTTCATCTGATCTTTAATACTTAGACTCTATTACAAAGTATGTTATCACTTACTACTTCAGCTGGCTATACAAGGCTTTCAGCTGGTCATCTTATTTTACTACTATCTTAATCTCATCAAAACTACTATTACATCCTAACAACAATCTATACAAAGATTTACAGATTGAAACTTCTAATCTATTACAAGTTTTTGTCTCATCAAAATTCTATACAAATATTATCTAACATTAGTCAATAATATTATCGACTGTGTTGCACGTGCTCAAAAAAGTGTGTGTGTTTTTATTTTGTTATTCAAGGATTAAGGTAGTAATTTTTTTGTAAATATAACTTTGAAAAAGAAAAGTGTGATGTTAAGAATAAAAAATAAAAATAGTGAAAATGACCTAAGAGGAAAAGGAAAACATATTTTATAAAAATAATTTTGTAAAAAAAAGGATTTTAATTAATATTTCTATATTAATTTTTTAATAAGCATAATTTTTTGTAACCCGATATCCAACTCAAAGACCAATTAATTTGGGGATCAATCCTAGTGTTCACTTAAATTTATTTTTTTTAAGATTTATTCATGATAGACTTAGAACTATTTTTTTTCTTAAAAATTGTATATTAAAATAATTTCTTTGACTCAATTTCATCCGAACTTAACACCAAATATTGCAAAAATATTTATAATCCTGTAAAATATAATTATAAAGCAAATAATTGATTTGGCTTAATTAATAATATTTTATTCTTATTAATCATTATTGCAAAAATATTTAAAATCAACATATTAATCATTATATATATTTTTTATTAGAATTTTCTCAATCTAATCTATTATAAATTTATAATTAACAAATCTGTATACTTAAACATTACTGTGTTTAATTTATACTTAAGAAAACTATTAATGAGTTAATTAAAACTTACCATATGAAAAATATAAAAACATGAAAAACCACCAATATTAAAGATGAAATGTTTACAATGTATTAAATGTGACAGCAAATCTAGAGTCTAAAGATAATTATAAAGAACAGTTCTAAATCGGATCCAAGATGAACTATCGTTGGAAAATTATTAAAACTATTGAATTCGAATTATGGTAAATGGAAAATAAATCTTTGAAATTCTTGGCGATCTTTTCAAATCCTAAAAGAACGGATTTTTTTTTAATTTTAATCTAATTTGAACAAGTATTAACAAATTAAAGAAATATTGCATGATATATTTTTTTTCTTATACTTTATAGTTACTATAATTACTTAATTATATTGATTTATATAAATTAATCTAATTTACCATAATTATTAAAGCAATTAATAGAGTCAAAACTTCTGCTTGAAACCATGAATTTTAATGTGAATTAAGATACATATAGATTTTTGATACGATATTTTGTGACATAGCCCACTTCACACAAGTCTAGCTCATTTGATTAATGGGTGTGGACTAGATTGGTTATTGGACCCTCGGCCCAACACCCCTTGATTAGGGGCAATGCAAAAAAGAGGTAAGGTCCACGGCCAAAATCCTTCTTGTTACGGACTAACCTGGAGCGGGGGTTGGGCCTCCGGCCCAACCCCGAGATTAACCCACGAATATGCATAATATTAAGTGGGCTTGAGCCCACTTAGAATGAATAACCGAAATGAGAGGATGGCCCACTTCGGCCCACCTCTTTATGAAGATATCCTTTTACTTGGTCAAAGGAGGAAGATCCTAACCGAATGAGATAATTGTGCCTCAAGAAAGGGAGAGATTCCAGAATCTTCCTCAGGCACCAGAGGTGGGTAACTGCTTTCCACAAGAAACAGAAAACATGTTTTCCCACGATGGGAACATGGCTAGAACATTGAGAAAACTAACGTACATGGTATATAAATTATTATCTATATATTATCACTCAACACAGAAGAAGAGGTAACCGATTCTGATACTTACGAATTACCCACCTCACTGAATATTCTTGGGTTTTCTTGGTTTTTGACTTGAGCGTCGGAGTGCCTACGCCGGAGAACCCTCCGGCGTATTTTTGCAGGTTATTTACGTGGACGGAAGTCAGCTCATTACAACTTAATCGGGCCTTTACACTTAAGGATCCAGGTGGGGAATTCGACCCAATACGAAGGTACATTTTTTGCGTATCATTTGGCGCTGTCTGTGGTAAAGGAGAGTTAAGGCATGAGTTTTACTTTCTTTTGACTGATTGAAAGAAAATCATGGGAGGTGATCAAACACCTATGCCACCCATTACTTTGGTTCCAGGCCGTGGGAGGTCTGCATCCCTGGCCCCTATCCCTAGAGAGACTGTTACGGCTCCAAGGATCTCATCCCCTGTACCCGACGGAAGAGCAGCGACCCCTGAAACTCCTATGGGATGAGGAGGAGAGACTACTCATCACCATGCCGGAACCTCAGTCCTGGCTCAAGCAAGGATGGCTGGTGCATTACCATCCGTTGGCAGGATTCCTGATGGAACTCCATCAAACGAAGGAGGGAGGATACCTACACCGGTAAAACTAGCAGGCTCACCCCAAGTCACACCTGTACCGAACATAACTATTGCGCTGACTCGAGAGCAACTTGATGAGATAGTTGCTAGAGTTGTTGAGAGAGCTATGGCTAGGGTCAACATGACCCCACCTCCAAGGTTGGGAGGAGAAGGAGCTGGTACAGCCCGTGTCTAATCCCAGCTAGGAGGGAGCAGATATGAAGAGCAGCAGGATGAAAGAAGACAAGCTGATGAATCCCAAACTTTAGAGGGGAATCAGAGAGCAGGAGAAGTTCGTGAGAGAGGACCTGCAATTGCTGAAGCCAGGGTTGTCGGTGATAAAGGAGCTGGAGGAAAGAGGGGAGCTGCTCTCCCTCAACGTGAGGGTAAGACAGAAGATGTGGAAGAAGGAACGGGTGACACTCACCCTGCAGGTATGAATGATCAAATATTGTCCTTGAAAAAGCAAATGGACACCATGAAACAACAAATGAACAACCGGGTCAGTACTACTCAACCCATTACTGGGTGTCAGTTTTCTGATAATATTTTACAAGATAAACTACCTACTAACTTTAAGCCATTGAATTATGAATATGATGGTACAACTGACCCCTAGGATCATCTTATGAGATTTGAGAATTCTGCCCTTCTTCATCGATATGGGGATGGTGTGAAGTGCAGGGTTTTTCTAACCACCTTGTCGAAAGCGGGTCAGTAATGGTTTAGCCAGCTGGAGCCTAATTCCATCAGATCCTTCGAGGAGTTCAGCAAGTTGTTCCTACACCAGTTCGCTAGTGCTAGGAGGCAACCCAGGGCAACCCTCACACTTTTCAATATGAGACAAGGAGAAAATAAAAGCTTGAAAGCCTTCATGAAGAGTTTCAACCAGGGGGCCTTAGAAGTTCCGATTGCCACCCCATAAGTCAAAATCAATGCCTTTACCAGTAACCTCCGAGATGGGGATCTATTTTCCTCCCTGGCTAAGAAGCCAGTCAAGACGTTTGATGAGCTGCTCCATAGAGCTGAAAAGTATGTTACATTGGAAGAGGTTCGAAAAGCAAAGCAAGGAGAGGTCAAAACCTCAGAATCTGAGAAAAAGAAGGATACAGCTGGGAAGGGAGGAGCAACTGCAAGTCCCGACTCACTGAAGCCAGACAGGGCTACCTCTAGAGTGAAGTTTGAAAAATATATCCCCTTGATGCTGGAACTAGCAGAGGTATTAGATGTAGCAGCCGATCAGAGATGAAATTTCCGTGGTCCAAAAACAAGGGCCCTTTCAAACCAAAGTCAGATAAGTTCTGTAGATTTCATAATGAATACGGGCATGACACTGACTCCTGTTTTTATTTGATGAAATTGAACGATTGATCCAAGTAGGTCATTTGAAAGAATTTGTTTATCGAGATCGGACTAGCTCTAGAGGGCAGAAGAGGAAGGATGTTGACAATAAGACGGAGGATAAAGGGAAGGCACCAGAGGAAAATCGTGAAGAGTTGCCCTCGCAGAAGAGAGGACTGATCCAGATGATTGTAGGAGGCCCAGCCGAAGGGGATTCATTCCGAGCCCGCAAGGTAGGAGAGAGGGCTTTGAGAAGGGAAGGAGAGGCAGTCCCGTAGAAAGCTGAATAGAGGGAGGTGGGTCATGTCGGAACCACTCCCCGCATTCATTTTGGTCCAGAGGATGGTGGACAGATGGGAGATGCTCACAACGATGCCCTAGTCATCACCACTAATGTAGCAGGGTATACTGTAGCAAGGATATTTGTAGATACGGGATGCTCGGCGAACATCATATTCCTTGATTATTTCAGGAAGATGAACCTGAACGTACAATTGCAGCCGGTGGACAGAGCTTTATATGGATTTACAGGGGGAGCTATTCACCCCCTGGGACAGGTAACCCTCCAGGTGGGGCTTGGCAAAGCTCCAACGAGGAGGGTAATGCTGGCTAATTTTCTAGTCGTAGATATACCTTCATCGTACAACGTGATCTTTGGTAGACCTATACTAAACCTATTTCAGGTAGTTATCTCTATTTTTCATATGAAATTGATGTTCCTAGTACATGATGATGTGGGAGAGATGGTGGGAGACCACCTTCAATCAACAAAGTGCTATGTTGAAGCAGTCAAGATAGTTAATAAGGAGCTCCACCGTAACCTGGGTAGAGCTAAGGAGGAAGACCCTGAAGCCAAGAGGTGTAAAGTGGCGACAGAAGCTGACACTACTAAGATCGAGGCAGACGGGGAACTGATGATGGTGGAGCTGTTTCCGGAGAGGACAGGTTTTACCACCAGGATCTAAGCTTAGCTAGAACCCCAGCTGGAGGAACAGTTGATAGCAGCCTTAAGAAGAAATGCTGACATATTTGCTTTTTCTTCTAATGATATGACAACTATCCCACCTGAAGTGGCGATGCACCACCACAACATAGATCCGAAGGCCAAACATGTTAAACAGAAGCTCCGCGTATTTAGACCTGAAAAAGATGCAATCACTAAGGCACAGGTCCAGAAGCTGTTGGAAGCCGGACACGTAGAGAGGATACAATTCCCTCTCTGGTTGTCCAATACAATCCTTGTAGCCAAACCTGGAGGGAAGTGGCGGATGTGTATAGATTTTTTAGACTTGAATAAGGCTTGTCCAAATGACCACTGCCCTATTCCCCGGATTAATCAGATGCTGGATTCTACCTCGGGTTTTGAATTGCTAAGCATGATGGATGCCTACCAAGGGTACCATTAGATACAACACTTTCCTGATGATAATTTGAAGGTTAGTTTTATCATTTCTTGTGGCACATTCTGTTATATTTTAATGTCATTTGGATGATTGGAGTGAATTGATGAATGATTTTGAGGCTTATTTTAGTGCAAAAAGTGATCCAAAGTGTTAGTTTTTGTGCATAAATATGTAGAGTATCACTCTTTTGCCTAAAAAGTATTATTTACGAGATTATTGATGTTTATCGTCTGTTTTACAGGTAAATCGGTGGATTTTGACCAAACTGAGAGTACCGGTATGCTTAGAATGAAGGGACGAACAAAACGGATGAAAATAGGAGTCGGAGGTGGAGACCCGGCCGAAAATATGCCCTGGTCTCGACCTCTAGTCGAGGACCAGAGGCCTCAACTCGAGGGTGAGGTTAAGAGGACCAAAATCAGAAAAAAGAAGTGGCCTCGACTCGAGGGAGAGACAAATTGCAGCAGCCTCGAGTCGAGGGCTGACCCTCGACTCGAGGGGGAGGTTTTTCAGTAAAATTCGTTATTTAAGGGGCTGGAACAGAGCATATGAGGGGGACAATTCAATAGAGCAGTTAGTAGCGATTTTGGGTCGATTTTTTAGGCCCCAAACCAATTTCTCATTGTAGGTAGTGTAGAAGGTAGATTTAGATTTAGATTTCAATTGTTGTTGGTTAGATTAGCTCTAGTTTCGCATTTGATATAGTTATTTCATCCAATTCAATCTTGTAATTCATTTGAAGAATTTGTATTGAAGACTCAAGCATTCCTCTTGTTGTGGATTTAATTCAATTGGTGATGTTCTTCCTCTCTTGTCTTTTCAATTTCTTAATTGTTGTGATTTATTTTGTGTTTGTTCAATTTTATCTTCTTCCCATGGATATTGCTTGTGGCACCATGGGCTAACTCTCTTGTGCTTGAGTTAATTAAAATTGAGGATGATTTGATTGACTATGCTATGATTGTTGATGATTGGAGATCAATTGAGTAGATTGCTTCCTAATTGTGATTCTTAATTGTACTTCATGCAAAGTTTTCTCTTTAGATTAATGGTTGATCACCCTAGCAATAGGTGAGAGTTGAGCTAACGTGATTAGGTGTTAATCGGGTTATAATTTTGCATGATTGTATGAATTGGGGACTTCTACATTGAGAGATGGGAAAGACTAAGGATACTCACATTAGGCATTGTGTTATTAATGGAGTGATTAATTTCATGATGGTTTATGCATTCTATCTTAGTTGATTTGCAATTTGATTCAATCATAGCTTGTTGATCATTGATGGTTAGCCCTAGCACCTCTATCCCACCATTTATTGTTGTTTTTAATCTCGAATTTTAAGTGTTCGATCATTTTCTTTCTTATTTTTAATTTGTATTTTTTCAAGTGCTTTGTAGTGTTAGTGCCAACCCGCATTGCAACAATAGTCACCGAGAACTCGTATTTCTAGGGCCTCACGTGCTTACTTTTTCCCTTGGGTTTGATATTTGCCATTGGTCTTAATACCGCTTGCCCAAAAATACTACTCCAATAAAATGGCACCATTACTGGGGAATTAGTTTTTGCGCTTAAAGTGAGACTTAGGAATTGTTTGAAGTGGCTACTTGTTGCCTTTGTTTTTTTTTTCTTTTTGTTTGTGTTTTTGTTTTTGTTTGAATCGATACTTTGATATCTTGTCTAGATGGAGGGATACAACTCGTATGCATGGAATCTAGAGTCTTATCAAGATAGTAGGGTGTATTCTCCACACTTTGACGGATTTGGCTATGAGGATTGGAGGAACGATGCAGATAATTCTCAATTGCAACAAGTTCCATCCAATTATGAAGATTGGAGATATGAAGAAATTTCTCCCCAACCTCAAGAGATGTTCCCTTACTATGAGCCTTATGATCAAACATTCAATCCATGTCTTGGATTGCAATTTCAAGGAGCATCGGAAGGGGCATACTATGATGCTAGGAGAAGCTATGAGTATGATTATCCAATGCCACAAACTTCTTCTCAATTTGAAGAATGGGGACTCCATGATGTGAGAACCATATTCAAAGAAATGCTTGGAGTGATGCTAGAAAAATTTGAGGAAGATGAAACGAGATGTGACGAAATGCTTCCCTTATATGAAAACATTTTCGAGACTAAGGCAATGGTTGAGTCAATGATCGAGGGAAACATGGAGATCACCGAAGCTCAAATCATGGTGTTAAAGAGTCAACTCAAATATTTTCTACTCCAAGTGAAGAACATAGCCATCATGGAGAATCAAGAAGAAGAAGGGGAGGAAGAAAATGCAAGTGAAGAAGAAGTAGTAAAGGGTCCAAGCATGGAAGATGAAAGGAAAATTTTCCTTGTCAAAAGTGAGGAAGAGGAGTGTCCCTTGATGGACATGAGCTTTAATGAGGAAGAAAATATAGAAGCATCAAATGAAACCTTGAAGATTGAAATGAACATTTCTATACCTTCAAACTCTTCAATTCATACTTTTATTGATAATGATGCTTCTAATGATTTAATTTTACCTCTTATGAATTTTAACTATAGGGAAGAGTTGATGAAGCGCTTGGGCATCCTTGAAAGAAAGGAAGGAAGAAGAAGGATGGCAAGAGAGAAAAGGGGACAACCATGGACACTAAACATATCTATATGTGGTTGCCCTATTTATCATGTGAACCTCCTTGATTTCGAAGCACAAAGATTGAGATATAATGGGAAGGAGGATCACTATCCTGGGTCATTCCGATGAAAGACGTTGAAAGTGAACAAATAAGTCCGGCATAGGACAGTAAAATAGAGCTTGATGGGAGGCAACCCATCCTTTTTATTACTTTTGTGTGCTTTTTGGTAGATTAGTGTTTTTGTTTCGTTTTTGGGAGATTTGGCTAGATACTTAACTGCTCATGCTTAGGAAATTATGCTATTCGCTTTTGGATTTATATGGTATATTAAGCTTAATTGTTAATATCATTTAGAGTTGCATATTTGTATCACTCATATTCCAAACTTTGAATTTATATTTTCATTCAAGTTTGGGGGTGTTGATCGTTTATGGTAGAAATGCATCTCTTACTGATGATTATTTGATGATTTATTTTGCCCATTTGTAGGTATACTCATTACTTTGATGGAAAAGAGATCGAAATTGCAAGGGAATTCAAGAATAAAAAAAGATGAAAAGCATAAAAGTTGGTGAAAAAAATGAGCAAAAAGGAAGAGAACCTGGTCTCCTCAATCGAATGATCGACCGGGCTTAAATCAAGGGACCAAAATGGTAAATTCTTTCATAGTTGGGTTCGTTGGAGGCGTAGAGGTTATTTTTAGTAGTTTCGGGGGTCGGGTCGGACCCGGGAATCCATAAAAATTCTCTGGTCTCGACCCAGGGTCGAGGTTGCCCATCCCCCAGGTCGAGGGTCCAATACTTAGCCAATTTTCGCAAAACTGCACATCCCTCGACTCGAGGAAGAAGCCTCGAGTTGAGGCTTTTCAAAATTCGGGATCCCTCGAGTCGAGGGCGGAGCCTCGACTCGAGGCTGGTGTTTTATTTTAAAAGACGCAGAGCAATTCAGTTCCACACACGCACGACTCGAGGGTTTTTCAGCAGTCCAATTCCCTTCTTCCCCAAACCCATTTTCCGGCCATTTTCTCCTAAATCACAGATCATTCACCATCTTTTCACACCATTATCATATACATTACATCAAGTTTCAATTTTGAGGGTTTTTGTGAGTGTAATTTGGGGATTTTTGGATTATTGCGTGGGTTCCTTCCAATTCTTCTCTAAGCCGAAATTAACAAACAAGGTACGAAATTCTCATGTAATTGGGTCTTAATTCGTTATTGTGGTTGATTATTGCATGGGTGTTTTGGATTTTGCAAGATTTTGATAGAATTTGAATTCTCTTTTGGGCATTTATTCGAACACCTTGTATGCATGATTGATATGAACGAATTTGGAGTCTTTGTGAGATTATTTGGATTGATTGATGAGATTAGAAGCATGCATAGGAATGATTGTGATGTATTGCCCATTTATTTGTGGATTTTGGCTTGGGGATTGATTTTTTGCATATTTGAGAAATTCCTAGTGATATTGTTTGTGATTATTTGGTCAAGTTGAATTGATTATTGATAGAAGTGTATTATTTGTCGATGATTATTTATCTAAATACTTGCTAGTTGGCTCATGATTTCTAGATACAATTTTTGGAGCTTAATTGCATGATTTTTAGTGAGCTTAGTGGTGATTGTTAATTGTTGAAGCCATTCTAGTTAAGTATGCATGTTTTGAGGATTATTTGAACACTTCTATTAATTGTATGTACTGAGTTGACTATTTGATCAGTTGATGAGGATTATTGCTTAGTCACTAGGGGTTGTTGTTGGTTGAAGATTTTGGTGCCTATTGACTCGTTCATGGCTAGTTGGATATTAATCTTTGCTCGTATTTCTATTTGTGGTGATTGATGTTTGCCTTTGGGAATTTTTGCAGGAGATATGTTTAGAGGAGTTGACGGACATAACTTCTCGGATGAGAAAATCCAAAGACGAGAGAGGGATATCAGATTTGCTCACAAGATGCCCACTGAGCTCGGTATTCAGTGGGATGATTTCAAATGGAGGAAGCACATTATATTGTATGCCGAGTTATATAAAAAGGTGGTCAAGACCCGCCTTGTTGATCATGATTGCATGACGGCTATGGGGATTGAGGAGGACATTCCTTGTTTATTCGAGTAGATCGGTATGGGAGGCTTCTTAATGAAGAGGCTGAGGACGTATCTTGGACTCACTCTCGAGTTCTTATGCACCATCAAGATTGATAAGGCCAAGAGGGTCAAATTCCCTAGGGGTATTACATTCGAGCTCATGGGTAATGAGTACACGCTGACTGTGGACGAGGTCAACGAGATCATTAGAGCTCCCACTGACCCAGATAGATCCCTACTCAACATCAGAAAGGAGTACAACGCCAAGAAGTTTTGGAGAAGAATCTCAGACTCAGGGACACCGGATCAGCAGCAATTTATTCCGGGAAAATCAAAGAGCAACCATATTCGGAACCCAGTGGTGAGATACTTGGAGAAGATCCTTGCGAGCACCATCTTCGCGAGATCAGAGGGTGGAGCTGTGGTTTCAGAAGAGCTTTATGTGCTCTGGTGCTTCCTACACGGGATCCGGTTTAACGCCGCTGCTTACTTATGCTACCTTTTTGAGCGGGCTACAAGCACCAAATTCAAGAAGATTAACTTCGGGGGCATGATCACTCTGATTGCCAAGCACTTCGACATCCCTACTCACAACCTTAGAGCACTGGAGGGCCCCGATCTCACTACAGACACCATACGGCGTATGAGGACACTCGACCGCATCAGTAGGACTTAGTGCTTCCAGCAGCACCACGGTGGCCGATTCCCTCTTCCAAATAAGAGGTTGACAACTGTGTTCGGTGCTCAAGCTTTTGTGACCATCAACCTCCGTATGTGGTCACAGAGACACATAGAGGCGATTGATGCCTACACCCGCGAGCATGGAGATGTCCTCCAGGATGATGACGATGATGAGGAGGGACAACAGTCTGGGTCTGATGATGATGATGAGGATGAGGAGGAGCAGGCTCAGGAGGATAAGCCAGTACATATGGACGAGGATTATAGGCCGGAGATTAATATGTACTGGCAGGATGAGATGAGGAGTCGGGAGTACGAGGCAGGGAGCTCATCACAGAGGTCGTGGACTCTGACGGAGGAGATGTGGGCAGATAGCCAGCGAATGCAGCTCGAGTGTCTGACTCGCCAGGATGAGTGTTATCGGATGCTGGAGGAGACTCGTAAGACTCAATAGGATATGTATGCGCTCCTCCAGCAGTTTAGCTCCTGGAACTTCGGGCAGGGCCCCTACCCTCCTCCGCCGCCACCGTCTGACTATTAGGGCTACTCCCTACTTCCTTATCCCTCTCCTCTAGTTATTTAGTTCCTTATCTCCTTAGTGATTTGTATGATTTGATGTTGATTGGTGATTGTACTCTATGAGTTGGATTTGATGTGATGATGATGTTTGGATTTGTGATGATTTTATGGATGATGGTTATGATGCTTTGATCTTATTGAGTTTATTGTCTTATGTTGATTACATTCTATTGATCTCTTGGATTCCTATTATTTTGGGATAGTTTCGATTATGAGCTTAATTGTGGATATATTGCATATCTTTTAGTATCATTCTTGATATAGTGAGTGTGCTTGGGATTATGTACATGTGCACTTGTGCACTTGTGCTTGATTTGTAAGATTTATTGGATTTTGATTTGATCATTAGTAGATTTGTGACTTGATACTAGCATTCTTGATTAATTGTGTAAAGATGAATGTGATTGACAATGCTTGATTCATTGCTCAATTTAAGCCCGCGAGCTTTTGTGCTTTATAATCGTACATCTTATACGGTTGATTAGATTTCTTTATGAGTGCATCATTCATGGATTTGTATGCTAGAACTTGCCTCTAGACTTGTTGATATTGATCTTTGTGAGATGTCATGAAAGTGATAAGACGCCATGTTTGATATGTTGAGTCACTTTGCCAAATTTTTCCCCACCAAATACATTTGATTTCCTTAGTGAGCCATTTTGAGCCTTATATCTTTATTCTTTGGCAAGCCAAGTGAAATTGAAGCCATTTGCCTATTTTGATGAGCATTCTTGTCCCATGCTTAGTAGAGCTTGATGGTTGGCTATAGATGGTGATTTAATTGCTAAGTGTGGGTGGAGAATTATGTGCTAAGTGATGAAGAGAAGAAAGGTTGTGAAAAATTGAATTGTGAAAAGAAAGTTGTGAACATCAAAAGAAGAGAAATTCAATTGGTGAGCTTAAGTGAAAGAAAGCTAAAGTGAATGGTGGTGATTGATCTTGAAGTGCAAAAGAAAGAGTTGATTGATCAATGATTGAAGAGATGTGAATTGTTTTGCTTAGCTTTCATTCAAGTCTCTACTACTTAGTCACTCTTATCCAAAAACATCCCACCTTTCCAAAGAGCTTACATTACAACCTAGAAGAAAGACCTCTTTGATTCTTGATTGAACACAAATGATTTTGATTTAGATTAAGTCTTTTGACAAGCATATGATGTGCAAGTTTATGAATTTGATGATTGAGTGCATGATACCTTGATACACTTGAGGGAAGAGTGAAACACTCCATGGAAGGAGCAATGGTTAAGTGTTTGATTGAACATTTATTTTAGCATGATTTATCTTGATTGCTAGTGGATAGTTGCATTGATACTTATGATCATTGATGAGTTTGATTATCTTAATTATCTTCTATGGTGCCATGTGACATAATTGTAATCAATTCACTCCTTTGTGCTTAGTTGCTACGTTGCTCGAGGACGAGCAACACTTCAAGTTTGGGGGTATTATGATTGGAGTGAATTGATGCATGATTTTGAGGCTTATTTTAGTACAAAAAGTGATCCAAAGTGTTAGTTCTTGTGCATAAATGTGTAGAGTATCACTCTTTTGCCTAAAAAGTATTATTTACAAGATTATTGATATTTATCGTCCATTTTACAGGTAAATCGGTGGATTTTGACCAAACCGAGAGTACTGGTATGCTTAAAATGAAGGGACAAACAAAACGGACGAAAATAGGAGTTGGAGGCGGAGACCCGGCCGAAAAAATACCCTGGTCTCGACCTCTGGTCGAGGACCAGAGGCCTCGACTCGAGGGTGAGGTTAAGAGGACCAAAATTAGAAAAAAGAAGAGGCCTCAACTCGAGGGAGGAGCCTCGAGTCGAGGGAGAGACAAATTGCAGCAGCCTCGAGTCGAGGGGCCCTCGACTCGAGGGGGAGGTTTTTCAGCAAAATTCGTTATTTAAGGGGCTGGAACAGATCATATGAGGGGGAAAATTCATTAGAGCAGTTAGTAGCGGTTTTGGGGCGATTTCTTAGGCCCCAAGCCAATTTCCCATTGTAGGTAGTGTAGAAGGTAGATTTAGATTTAGATTTCAATTGTTGTTGGTTAGATTAGCTCTAGTTTAGCATTTGATCTAGTTATTTCATCCAATTCAAGCTTGTAATTCATTTGAAGAATTTGTATTGAAGACTCAAGCATTCCTCTTGTTGTGGATTTAATTCAATTGGTGATGTTCTTCCTCTCTTGTCTTTTTAATTTCTTAATTGTTATGATTTGTTTTGTATTTGTTCAATTTTATCTTCTTCCCATGGATATTGCTTGTGGCACCATGGGCTAACTCTCTTGTGCTTGGGTTAATTGAAATTGAGGATGATTTGATTGGCTATGCTATGATTGTTGATGATTGCAGATCAATTGAGTAGATTGCTTCCTAATTGTGATTCTTAATTGTGCTACATGCAAAGTTATCTCTATAGATTAATGGTTGATCACCCTAGCAATAGGCGAGAGTTGAGCTAACGTGATTAGGTGTTAATCGGGTTATAATTTTGCATGATTGTATGAATTGGGGACTTCTACATTAAGAGATGGGAAGGAATAAGGATACTGTTGGATCAAGAGGTTTTGATGAGTTAAAGAGCAGCTCAGACTGATCAGCCAACCTAAAGAACAGCAGAGAATAAGTTTATAAGATAAGCTGATCAGATGGGGTCAAGCACCAACCTAGTCAGCTGAGGTCTGATATCATGCTAGTCATCTGAAGACGAGCTTGAACCTAGTCATCTGCAGGAGACAAACATGAAGAGCTCAGACGAGGTCAAGATAAGCCGAGTAGAATAAGAAAGGCGAGTTTTCACCAAGTCAGCTGCAGATGAGTATGAAGAATCTGCTCAGGTCTAGAGCAGTTTACAAGTTTAAGTTTGTTAAGCAGTTTCAAGTTTGTTAGAACTAACTAACAAACTAACTGTCTTTCCAGACTTATAAATAGGACTAGATTTTATTTTTCAAGTGACTTATGCATATTTGATTTTTCACACTATTCACTACTCAGATTTCAATCACTATCTTTTCACAAGTATTTCAAGAGAGTTCTCAAAAAGTTCTGAGTGTTTTTAGAACACTTTTCTTGTAATCTTCAAAATTCAATATTCACTGTAATAGTTAGATTTTAGAGAAGGATTTAGGAGATTGAAGATTTGAAGATCTGTACAAGTTGTAAGTTGTAAGCTGAAAGTAAGAAAGTAAGTAGTAAGCAGAGTCCCTTCTTCAGATTGAAGAAGGAGAGTGGATGTAGGATTATTAAAATCCGAACCACTATAAATCCTGGTGTTATTTCTTGCTTTCTTTATTTTCTGTTCAAATTACAATTTTGTTAATTCAAGATTAAAGTTCAGAATCTTAACTAAAATCTGAATATCAACCTTGCTTTTGATCTTGTTAAAAGTTGAGTTCTCAATTATATTCCGCTTTGTTTAATCTGATATTTTGAATTGATTTTGAAAGATTTGAAAAATCTACAAAATCTATTCAAACCCCCCCTTTCTAGATTTTGTTCTAGGAAGCTAACTCAAGGTTATTAATCAACTCAACATTTCGGGACCAACAAGTGGTATCAGAGCAGTGTTAAGCTGTTCTGATATTGATTTTAGGTCTTGAACAAGATTCTGAAATTATCTTGATTTTCTTCATTTTCTTTCATTACTTACAGTACTACTAATAAGCTTTTGTGGAGTATTTTGTTCTTTGTTTCATCATGTCATCAGGGAAAAATAAAAAGTCTAGGAATCTTCCTGAATTTTCCATTGAAGATTATGATTATTGGAAATTTAGGATGGAAAATCATCTGAAGGCCATTAATGATAGAATGGAAGAGGTCCTTGAGGAGGGTCCTATAAAGTTTTATCATGTAGGCACCAGCACTGGAGCAGAGACAGCTGAATCAAGAATTAGACAAGAAAAGAAGAGTTCTGAATTGACGAATGATGAAAGAAAGGTCCACAATCTTGACCAAGTAGCTAGAACTGAAATCATCGAGACTCTGAGTAAAGACTGGATAGGGAAGGTTAAGAGATGCAAAACAGCTAAAGAGATGTGGCAAACTTTAGCCAATGTTTGTGAAGGATCTGATCAAGTCAAGGAAAACAAGCTACAGTCAGTATTGCATACATTTGAAACATTCAAAATGAAAGAAAATAAGTCTGTGGATCAGTTTGATGTTAGGTTGACCAATCTTCTCAACAAAGCAGCTGACCTTGGAAAGAATTATTCAGAGAAAGAAATTAACAACAAGATTCTGAGATCATTAACCAAGAGATGGAGGGAAAAATCTAATATCCTTAAAGCAACTCAAGATTTATCCTCTATTACTCACCATACTTTATTTTCTCATCTTAAAGCCTTAGAGTACGATATCCAGATAGAAGATGAGGAAGATGAGATGGAGTCAAGTACCTTATCCAAGTCTGTTGCCTTTGTCAGTAAAGAAGACAAGGTGTCAACAGAGTCTGTAGGAG
Organism: Paraleonurus japonicus; assembly: GCA_030762865.1. Lineage (NCBI taxonomy): Eukaryota > Viridiplantae > Streptophyta > Magnoliopsida > Lamiales > Lamiaceae > Paraleonurus > Paraleonurus japonicus. Next base: position 17,285,731 of record CM061059.1, read on the forward strand.
CAGATCTATCTCTGAAAGAGCAGATGACTTTACTTACAAAAAGGTATGATAAATTGAGAATGAAGTATAAGAGAAATAAATTGAGATTTGCAGGTAAGGATAGACAAAGATCCAGATCAGATAGGAAGGTGGATAAATCTTCAGATGATGACAAAAACAAGAGCCAGACAAGAAGATACAGATCACCTGTCAGAAGAAATACTTCCAGACCCAGATCAGACAGGAGTGACATTTGTTATACATGCAACAAGCCAGGACATTTCAGCTATGACTGTCCTCAACTGACTCCTAAAGAAAGGGAAGAAAAGAGGAAGAAAAGAGACAGGAGATTTGCAGATCAAAGAGCTTTATTGGCTGAAGAAAAAGAGCCAAAGAAATCATCATCATCCTCATCATCCTCATCTGATTTCGGATCAGATGATGAGATCTGTCTCATGGCTAATGAGGTAATATACTATTCATCGTCAGATAATGATTCTTGTCAGTCTGCATCTGATCATGACCAAACTGTTATTCATGAGTTATTGAGAGATTTAAAGACATCTTTAGCTGCTTATAAACAGCTAGAGACAGAGAATTTGTTTTTAAAGGATCGATTCAAATTCTAAAATAAAGGCAAGCAGGTGATGAAGCTGCTCGAGAGGCGAGGAAACATTCAAGGGGGAATGTTTTCTTTGGTGAAAAGCTAGTACATCAGCCAGCTTACCAGAAAGATTAGAAAATGAATTGAAAATTTTAAAAGACAAATTTGAAGTGATCTGTACTGAAAATGAGTTAATTAAGAAAGACAATGAGAAGCTTGTCTTCAAAATTAGTCAACTTAATAATTCACAATCAGTAATAGATCATATTTTTAATACTTCTCAAAAATCTCATGATAAGACAGGTCTTGGTTATGATAGGAACAATAAATCAGATGTCCAAAAACCTAGAAAATTTGTGAAAGCATCTGTTCAATCAAAGGATATTAAAATTGGTCCATGGAAACCAACTAGTCAGATAAGGACTACATCTTCCAATCTGAAACCAAGAATTCAGCTGAAAACTCCCTATCAGACTAGAAGGAATCCAAGAACCAAAATAAGAAGATTTTCTTATTATAATTCTTTTGGTGGAAGAAGCAAATGCTATCCTACATTTCCTAAGTATAGGAAAATTACTCAATCTGAATACAACAAGTTATCATTCAAAAATGATATAATTGTAGACAGATTTGGTAGAAAATTTGAGTCTGATTTATTGTCTAAAGATGAGATGTTTATTTGGATACCTAAAGTGATTCTTGACTCAAATGGACCCAAGATCACTAGGGTACCTCAAAACTAATCTGTTTTACAGGATTCACAGGGATCATCACTCAAGGAAGAGATCTTAGCTTCAATATGGTACATTGATAGTGGTTGTTCACAACATATGACCCATAACAAGAAGATGTTATCAAATATTCAAAACATTGATGGTCCAAGAGTTTTATTTGGTGATAATAATTGTGGTCAGACTGAAGGTGTAGGTACTCTGATTATCAAGGATATTCAGGTATCTGAGGTATATTTTGTTGAAGGTTTGAAACATAATCTGCTGTCTGTTTCCCAGCTTTGTGATAAAGGTTTTCTTGTCAAATTCTCAAGGGATAAATGTGATATTTTAGATAATTCCTCAGATAAGGTACTATTAAGCGGCTTGGACATGGTAATGTCTATGTGGCCAACTTCAATAGTTGTCCCAAAGATACTTGTCGATAGCTAAGGGTGGAGAAGATCTCGGTGCTATGGCACAAGAGGCTTAGTCATCTCGAATTTCAAGACCCTTAGTAAGTGGCTAAGAAGAATCTTGTCAAAGGATTACCCGAAAAACTTTTATCCACTGATCTTAAATGTGATGCTTGTCAAAAAGTAAAAACAGCCTAGACACTCATTTAAGAGTATTAACTCCTCTTCATCCGAAAGAGTGTTGCAACTACTTCATCCGGATCTGTTTGGACTGTTTCACCTCTCGTTTCGGTGGAAGGAAATATACTCTTGTTGTAGTAGATGACTTTTCTAGATACACTTGGGTTATATTTTTTCAAGAAAAGTGAGACTATGAACAAGATTCCCGATCTGTTTGACAAATTCGAGAATGAAAAGGGTGTTAATATTATTAAAATAAGGAGTGATAAGGGCACATAATTTTTGAATTCTTGTTTATCTAATTTTTTCAATGAGTGTGGAATTATTCATGAGACATCTTCAGCAAGAACTCCTCAACAAAATGGAGTGGTTGAAAGAAGGAATAGAACTTTGAAGGAAGCGGCCCGGGAGCATGTTGGCCGAGTATGATACCCCTCATAGGTTTCGGGGTGAAGCCATCAACACGACTTGCTATACCGAGCAGGTGCTTAGTTGTCAAAGACAAGGGTAAGACTCCTTATGAGATTTGGAAGGGTAAGATTCCAAGGATCTCATACTTCAAAGCTTTTTGGTTGTAAGTGTTTCATCCATAACAATGGGAAATCTAAGTTAAGAACTTTGATGATGCTAAAGCGGTGATGGAATATTCTTGGGATATTCCAATACTTCAAAGGCATTTAGAGTTTTTAACAAGACAACCCTTTGTGTGGAGGAAACCCTCATGTTGTTTTTGATGAGTTGTATTCCTTCTCGGATAAAGTGAATCAAATTTCGAAAGTCTAGATAAAATTGAACTGTCCAAGACTAAACATAGAACCTGTCTATCTACCTAGTCTTGATTGAATCGATGAAGAAGAATCCCCATCCGATAATCAAGACAACTTCGATCGAGACTCCATCGTAACAGACACCCTTGACACGGTGATCGATCGCGGGGTCGGTGATGAAGGGGGAACGTCACCGAGGTTGAGTCGAAGAGTTGCTCACCGAGACTCAAGATGAGGACTCTTCTCCTCACATAGGCAAAAGGATGAGAAGCTATCATCCATCTGATCAGATTATAGGAGATCCATCTAGTAGTGTGCAGACACGAATGATGCTAGACTCTGAAAGTCTTTTCAGCTGCTATGTGTCGCTTCTTGAACCCAAGTCTATTGAGGAAGCCCTATCAGGATTGAGAAAATTGCCACTGAATCACAAAGAGCTGACATTCTTACAAAACCATTAGCTGAGTCTAGGTTTAAAGAAATGTGCTTAGAATTAGGATTACTTGATGCATCCTTAGCTGGTTTCTAATTTGTGTGCATATGTTTCCTTATTTCTGGTCTTTTCTTTTCTTTAAATTAATGTCTAGAAAGAATTATCAGACTAGATATGTGTCAAAGGACAATCAGGTAGATGATATCATTGATCTCCTTTTTAGGAATCAAGAATCAAGGATTAGTCATATTGACCTTATCTGAATTGATAATTACTTGTCTGACATTGAGTAAATCAGACAAGGACACAATAGTCAGCTGATTTCCTGAGAAAAACAGATGACTATTAGCATCCTATCTGATTTACCTTAAGATTCTAATGGTTTCTTTTGAGTATATGTCTTTGTAGGAACAGGTCACAGATAATACTGTTTCATCTTTTATTATTCAAACTCCTTTATTCTATTATTTTTGTTTCTTAATAAAATTTTTCTTTTAAAAATGGATGAACAACCTAGTTTTAGAAAATTAAGTCTAAGTCTGTTTTAACTTTTTTTAAATTTGCTAAAAAGTTACATCTAAGCTGTTGATTTTCAAAATCAGACAGGTTACTTTATCAGATGACTTTCCAAACCCATCTGTTTTTAAAACTAGTCTGTTTTTCAAACTCATCTGATTTCCAAACCCTTAGCCGAAGTAAGGTAACCCTAGGCTGACGTCAGGTATACTTACTTCTCTGCATAAAGTAACCTACATCTGTCAAATCAACAGTATATAAAGTAACTATTTACGCATTCCAAAGGCGATTAACATCCACGCGCTGAATCCTAATCGCTTATCTTAGTTTTTAACCGTTGATTAATACTCAGTAAAAACTTTTTGAATAAATGGCTAAGATTAATTCAAGTTTTCAAAAATGGCGGTTTCTCTTTCCAATCTATTCCCCTATAAATACATCTTCTTCTCCAAAATCATTCTTTTCACTTTCAGAAAATCTCAAAACTCTCTACAAATCTTCTCAAACTCTTTCAAAATCTGTATATGAGCATTTCTGTAAGAGGAGTAACATCAACAATGGTGGATGTACATAATGAAACCTACGGTAAGAAGGTGAAGTCTGAGATGTATGTCGACTTCGACACCACCACCGACGGAGAATCCAGGGAGATATTGTCCTTATTGGAAAGGGCTGGATTGAGGACTTTTTGCTCCAAGAAATCCCCTTCCAATAAGACATTGGATATGAGAGGTTTGGAGTTCTATGTCAATGGGACATATGAACATGGAGTTTTTCGAACTAGGGTATATGGAGAGGTTTTGACCGTTTCTCCGGCGGAGGTGGCCAGAATTTTTGATACGAGCAATGAGGGAGTGAACCCCCTCACCTACAAATCCGATGAATGGGTAGAATCATTTGAGATGATTGCCCGGAATTCTATGAAGGATCGCCGATCGGAGTTAAAGAAGAAGATGCTCCGACGACGATATCGCCTTCTGATGACTATTGTCACGAAGGTGATACTGGGCGAACAAAGCTCTCATGATGGGCTGACCAGACCCAGACTCTACGTGATGAGAACAATTTTGGATGGAGTACAGGCCAACTGGGCTGGTCTGTTACTGGAGAAGCTGGAGACGGAAAGAAAGCGTCTGGAGGTGGTGAATGGGAAATGGCAGGCTAAGTCAATCACCAGTCTTTTTAACAAAGTGACTGTGATCATGGAGGACTTCTTTGTCGGCCGAGATCAATTGGTCGACGGAGTCCGAGCTTACACGGCGTAAGGGGATTTCGACCAAAGATGAGCCACTCGGGGCTCCAGCTGATTCTGATGAGGGTGGAGCTGAGGTTGGAGCTCAAGCTCCAGCTGAAGAAGAAGCTGAGGAGAAGGAGGAGGAAGATGTGGAGGCGGAGCTGCCAACTGTGAGCTCAGCTGAGGTTGAACAGCCGATGAAGCTGAAGGAGAAGGCACCAAGGAGACGAAGGTTGGTGAAAACCTCTGAGTTGGGAGGATCATCTGCAGATCAGCCATCTCTTCTTCCTGAGGAAGTGTCCACACTGCAAATTGCAGCTCAGGTGGTCCAGCTGGAGGAGGTCCAGGAAATCAGTTCTGAAGGGACCCCGTCCCCCAGCCGTGGTTAGGTACATTTCTCCCCCTCCCCATCTCCAACCCAAACTGGCAATGAAGAGGTGTCCCAGGCTGGCACCTCAGAGCCTCTGAGACAGCCTACTCCCGAAATTGTCCAAATTCCAACCTCATCTTCTCTCTCCCAAACCCAACTCTCATCTCCTCCACCATCCCCTTCTCATATACTGTCCTTCCTCCCTGGACCAGTATTCTCCCCAACCCCCATCTCCATATCTCCACCAGCCTTACCCACAACTTCTCAACCCCAACTCGTCTTACTCCAATCACTCCTATCTCCTCCACCTACCACTTCACAAATCCCACCTTTACCATCATCTCCCCCACCAGAAATCCCACCCCCACCATCAGACACCCCCACCTCATCTACCCCAGCCGAACCTCATGTGGATACCTCAAATATCTTTGGGGATATTCCCATGAGCTCCCCTAGTCCAACTTCTCCCACCACCTCTTCCTCATCTGATTCAGAGGGAGAGGACAGACCAATTCTTGCCATCTCCTCTGCGTTTGAACAACTCCACAGCAAAATCATTTCCTAAGTTCAGAGGATGATGGAGAAGAAAACACGAAAGGTGATTCGGCGATCCACAGATACTATGCTCGCCAACATGCAGATTCTTGAGGTCAACATGACGAGTAAATTTATCAGCTAATCTCAAAGACCGCTTTGTTGGATCGAGGCTAAGTGCGCTTGAGGAGGAGGTCAAGGCACCGAAAGAGAAAAGCAGTGCCGACAACGAAATCGTGGTCTCAACACTTACATCTGATCGTAACGATTTGAGCATTTACGTTGTGTAGCAATAGAGGCCCACTTGATCTCTCAAAGATGAAGTTAAAAAGGGGAAGGTGCCGAGAGCAGAGAATGGAAACCCTCACACTGGTGTCATGTCAATAATCGACAAGCTTGATACAAAGCCAGACACAGCTGAGTTGGAGGCAACCAAGGTGGAAATTAAAATCAAATCAGACGAGTTGGCTGCCTTGCAACTAAGGGTAACCCAGATTGAAGAGGCCATCCGAGAGGATGAGGAGAAGAGAAAGAAGGAGGAAGAAGAGAAAACAGAGAAGCTGCTGGCTCGCATGAAAGAATCTCGAGGAACCGGAGCCCAAGGGCAAAGGTAAAGAAAAAAGCAGCAAGAAGAAGAAAGCCGAGAAGTCTCCATCAGCCGAGCAGATGATCAGCCCCAGATCAGCCGAGCGCAAGAGAAAGGAACCAGACTTCTCCAACTTATCAGCTGAGCAGATTAGAAGAATCAGTGCTGAAAAGGAGATGTTTGAAATGAGAGAGAAGAAGAGGTCAAGAAGATGGGGAAGGCCGAAATTTGAAGTGGGGACAGGGGATACTCGGAAGTGGGTATCCAAAGCTGCAAATGAAGCGGACTTCCGCCCTGTCCATCGCACTCTGACTCCTCCAAAGATGGTATCGGGAAATACTCCAGTGAATATAAAAAGCAAGCCCTGGATGCTAAATGGATGTATTATTGGTACATCTTGAAGGCATCACCATCTGGAGCAGCCAATGAAGACATCGGTGGCATGAATGGATGGAGAAGGAGGACGCAGATCTTTATGGGAAAGCTGCTCGATGAGGCACATAATGTGTTCAATCTGCGATCTGATCGCACCAGCCTATGAGCAGGTCACCCCCAAGCTGAAAGAAGATGGTTCTCCTGATCTGGAATGGGTCGAAGCGAGTTGTGACCAAAGCGAAAAGGGAATCCGAGCTCACAGATGAGAATGATCTCAAATTGACTTAGAGCAAGGATTTTGGTGGCTAAACATTTCAGAGGTGACCGATGGGGAATACGATAGAACAGATTTTTCTTTCCTTATCTTTTATTCTCTATCAGTTCTCTTATTTTGTAATCTGTAAATTTCTGTGAATGAATATATTCGGACTTATGTGAATTATGTGTATGAGTTTCTTTGAATTTTTTTTTAAATTTTGTTTAAAAAATAAATCATCTGAGAAATTTTATATCTCAGAGTTAAAAATTTTTTGTAAAATTTTTTTAAGTATAGATCATCTGAGAAATCTTATATCTCAGTGTTAAAATTTTTTAAATTTTTTTTTTCTAAGTACTTCTAAAAGACTTAATTTTTTTTTATGCCTTGAATGTGAATGAATCTGTTGAAGTGTGAAAATGTGCTTTATCTATCTGATTGATTTAACTAAATCTAGTACTAACTTCAGCTGTGAGTATGTTTCTTTATTATAGGTTTTAACTTCATCAAAAAGGGGGAAATTGTTGGATCAAGAGGTTTTGATGAGTTAAAGAGCAGCTGGATCGATCAGCCAACCTAAAGAACAAAGCAGAGAATAAGTTTATAAGATAAGGTGATCGGATGGGGTCAAGCACCAACCTAGTCACTGAGGTCTGATATCATGCTAGTCATCTGAAGACGAGCTTGAACCTAGTCATCTGCAGGAGACAAACATGAAGAGCTCAGACGAGGTCAAGATAAGACGAGTAGAATAAGAAAGGTGAGTTTTCACCAAGTCATTTGCAGAGATGAGTATGAAGAATCAGCTCGATTCTAGAAGCGATTTACAAGTTTAAGTTTGTTAGCGGTTTCAAGTTTGTTAGAACTAACTAACAAACTAACTGTCTTTCCGAGACTTATAAATATGACTAGATTTTATTTTTCAAGTGACTTATGCATATTTGATTTTTCACACTATTCACTACTCGATTTCAATCACTATCTTTTCACAAGTATTTCAAGAGAGTTCTCAAAAAGTTTCGAGTGTTTTTAGAACACTTTTCTTGTAATCTTCAAAATTCAATATTCACCGTAATAGTTAGATTTTAGAGAAGGATTTAGGAGATTGAAGATTTGAAGATCTGTGTACAAGTTGTAAGTTGTAAGTTGAAAGTAAGAAAGTAAGTAGTAGCAGAGTCCCTTCTTGATTGAAGAAGGAGAGTGGATGTAGGATTATTAAAATCCGAACCACTATAAATCCACAGTGTTATTTCTTGCTTTCTTTATTTTTTATTCAAATTACAATTTTGTTAATTCAAGATTAAAGTTCGAGAATCTTAACTAAAATCAATATCAACCTTGCTTTTGATCTTGTTAAAAGTTGAGTTCTCAATTATATTCCGCTGTGTTTAATCTGATATTTTGAATTGATTTTGAAAGATTTGAAAAATCTACAAAATCTATTCAAACCCCCCCTTTCTAGATTTTGTTCTAGGAAGCTAACTCAAGGTTATTAATCAACTCAACATTCCGGGACCAACGAAAACTCACATTAGGCATTGTGTTATTAATGGAGTGATTAATTTCATGATGGTTTATGCTTTCTATCTTAGTTGATTTGCAATTTGATTCAATCATAGCTTGTTGATCATTGATTCATTGATGGATGTTAGCCCTAGCACCCGTATCCCACCATTTATTGTTGTTTTTGCTCTCGCATTTTAAGTGTTCGATCATTTGCTTGCTTGTTTTTTATTTGTATTTTTGCAAGTGCTTTGTAGTGTTAGTGCCAACCCGCTTTGCAACAATAGTCACCGAGAACTCGTATTTCTAGGGCCTCACGTACATACTTTTTCCCTTGGGTTCGATATTTGTGATTGGTCTTAATACCGCTTGCCCGGAAATACTACTCCAATCATTGGACTAAAGAATGCAGGAGCTATGATTGGAGTGAATTGATGCATGTTTTAGGGTGTATTTTAGTGCAAAAAGTGATCAAAAGTGTTAGATTTTGTGCATAAATGTGTAGAGTATCACTACTTTGCCTAAAAAGTATTACTTGTGAGATATTTGATGTTTTTCGTCCCATTTTCTGGTAAATCGGTGGAATTTGGCCAAACCGAGAGTACCAGCATTCATAGGATGAAGAGACGATCGAGACGGGCGAAAATAGGGGTTAGAGGTGGAGTCCAGGTCGAGAAAATTCCTTGGACTCGATCTCTAGTCGAGGTCCAGGGGCCTCGACCCGAGGGTGGTGGCCTAGAGATGAAATTTGAAAATTCAGAGCAAGCTCGACTCGAGGTTCAGCCCTCGAGTCGAGGATCAAGGTAAAAGGAGCAACCTCGAGTCGAGGGCTGGAGCTCGACTCGAGGCTAGAGGCAAAATGAGAAAGCGTGAATGCGACTTCACAGGCCTAGACTCGATGGCCTCAACCTCAAGTCGAGGGATGCCCAAAATCGAAAAATTCGTTTTAAAGCCCATTTGAGCGGAAAACAGAGCATAACCTCCATAGCCTAGTTTAGAGCAGTTATTTTACAGTTTTTTGGGCGAATTTCTCATTCTATAGCTTAATTCTCATTGTAATTGGATTAGATTGTTAGGTTTAGATAGAATTTGATCATTTGTACCTTAGATTAACATTTTGATCCATTAGTTTTTCATTTCCAAGTTGTAATTCAAGAGAGGAGAAGAGATTGTATTTGAAGATTACTTTGAAGATTCAAGCATTCCTATTATTTTGGATTCAATTGGTGATGTTCTTCCACTTTTCTCATTTAAATTCCATAATTATTGTGATTAGATTTGTGTTTTCCCAATTAGATTTTCTACCCATGGGTTTTGCTCTTTGCACCATGGGCTAATACTCTTGTGCTTGGGATAATTGAATTTGAGGATGATTTGATTGCCTTATGCTATGATTGTTGATGATTGTTGATCAATTGAGTTAGATTGCTTTCTAATTGTGATTCTAATTGTGCTTCATGCATAGTTATCTCTTTAGATTAATGTTTGATTACCCTAGCAATAGGCGAGAGTTGAGCTAACGTGATTAGGGATTAATCGGGTTATAATCGTGTATGAATGGATGAATTGGGTGCTTCTTAATTGAGAGATTAGTTGCACTAAGAATACTCACATTAAGCATTGTGTGGTTAATGGAGTGATTAATTGCAATATGGTTTTATGCTTTCTATCTTAGTTTATTTGCACTTTGATTCAATCATAGCTTGTTGATCATTGATTCCTTGATAGATATTATCCCTAGCACCCCAATCCCCCATTGATTTTACCTACTTATTCTAACATATTAGGTGTTCGATAAATTGCTTGCTAGTTGTTTGATTTTTAATTCTTGCAATTGTAGTGTATTTTTAGAACCAAAACTGCTTTGCAACAATAGTCATCAATAACTTGTATTCCTAGGGCCTCACGTGCATACTTTTTCTCTTGGGTTCGATATACTTGATTGATGTTAATACCACTTGCCCGATATTCCTACAATCAAAATGGCGCCGTTGCCGGGGAATTAGTTTTTGTGTCTTAAGTGAGACTTAGGAATTGTTTGAAGTGGCTACTTGTTTTTGTTTTTGTATTTTTGTTTTGTTGTTTTTGTTGGAGTTTGATACATGGATTGGTGGTATTGTAGGTGCATGATTACAAGGTCTAGTGGTATTCAACCCTTGCCACTCAATCCAGAAATTGAAGCTACACTTAGAAGAAATCGTGGGAGAAGAGGAAGAGAAGTTATGGAAGGTGAAGAGTTGATGCATGAAGAGAGATTTGTTGGTGAATCTCATGTTGAGGAGTTGAATGAAAATGGAGAAGGAAGAGTAGAGAATGGAGGAGGTAATGGGCACAATTTGTCTTTCAATGCTCAAGTTGGCCCTTTCCCTCAAGGGATGCCACCACAACAATTTCCCTACCAAAATCCATACCCCTACCCTCCACAAGCTCACCAATACCCATATTATCCACCTCATCCACAACAATTCCCACCATACTATCCTCAAATGCCATACAACCATGAGCCACGATATCAAAAGCCACCTCACATTCCACAAGCCCAACCACAACCAATGAATGAGCCACCACCTCAAGGTAGGCCATTGAGAGAGTTCTTTGAGCCTCAACTTCGTGAGCATTATGATGGGATAGTAAGGCCGAGAATTAAAGCCAATAATTTTGAGATAAGTCCCGCTTTTGTAAGGATGCTTAGAGAGAAGTAATTTGAAGGGAAAGATGAAGAGGAGTGCCCTCATCAACACATGGCACAATTTCTAGAGATTTTCGACACCACTAAGTACAATGGAGTGCCCGAGAATGCTAATAAGCTAAGGCTATTTGCCTTTACTCTTAAGGGGAGAGCCAAAGCGTGGCTAAATTCTCTTCATCCCGGAACCGTACGTACATGGGAGGACCTAAGCAAAAGATTCTTGATGAAGTTTTATCCACCATCCAAAACCGTGCAAGCAAAGGAGGAGATTTAACATTTCCGCCAAAAGAGTGGAGAGACTATACCGGAAGCTTGGGAGAGGTATGGTATGTTGCTTATTAATTGTCCCTGTTAGGATTTGAATTTGTATGTTTTGATGATGTTCCCAAAACCTAAGTGTAATAGGACCAGCTGAATCTGTTAGTCAGTTGTTGATCTAGAAAGGGTTTGTGTCTTTGTATAGTTAATCTTGCTAGGCCTAACCTGAAGCTTCATATTGGTTGAAAACTGAAGGCTGCTGATAAGAAGACTTAAAGATCTAAGAGAAATCTCAGTCGAAGTCAATTGAAAGGGCGTCACGAAGATCAAGAAGAGATGATAAGAGTTATGCAAAAAGAAGTTCTGCTAAGAAAGGTTCAAGTAAAGTTAGCAAGGTTGATATCCATGCTACAGCAAACTTTAAGATGTGCTGGAGCAAGGTGTAAGGTTGCTAGAGTTGACTTCAAGAAGTTCATCAGGGTTAACTAAAGAAAGAAAGATATTTCAAAGATATCCGAAGTAAGTCAAGTGAAGATTTGATTATCAATCAAGATCAATCACAGCATAATTGATTGGTATCAGACAATCAATTATCCAAAGTCAAACAAATCTTCCAACGATCACTTACCATTTCTTTGAAGACCTGATTGACAAATTAGCCTAACGGTTAGTCAAATTCAGGATCATAAAAACTGAAGTGAAGGATTTTTTGAATATACGCGTACGAGAAACATCAAGAACATCTCCTTCACTCATTGCAATACACGCTGAATTCTTCATACCAGAAATCAATCTATCACGTTGAATTTCCTAAGAGATTTATTTTTGGTCAAGGAAGTGTAAATCACCTTTCATTATCTGTGTACGAGAAAAGGTTGATTGTTTTGATCTAAGAGCTAACACTCGAGGATCATCTTGATTGTACCAAGGGCAGGAACTTGTTAAACTTCCTGTGGTCGAATCCTCAAGGAGATTAGAGGAGACAAGACCAGTTTCGGTGGATAGTAAGACCCCTGTGGGATCAGGGAGAGTGGACGTAGGATCGTTATATCCGAACCACTATAAAAATCTCTGTGTCTTTACTTGCTTTCTGCATTCATACCTATATCTGCTCATTTATCGTTTTAATAAACCTGCATTAATCTTGCTGTAGAAGATTTCGAAGTTTTCTAACCTCAAGAAGGTTTTCTTTAAAAGGGTTTTTCAAATACACACGAGATTAGCTTCCGCACCATCAGAAGACTTCGAGTTTCCGAAGTCTGCTGATCTCACTTAGCACACTCTGAGTACCTTGCTGCAGAAGACTTCAAAGTCTTCTAACCTCACACTCAGCTCACGAAAAGTTGTAAAAAGTTTTGAGTGTGGGAAAGTCTATTCAACCCCCCCTTCTAGACTTTCCACCTCCTTGCACATCTCGTCTGGGACCAACAAGTGGTATCAGAGCAGTGGTTCAACCGACCACTGGCTTTGGTTACCAATAGTCTTTGAGGAAAGACTGTTGTGGTCATCTGAACAGGTCCGTTTTTGAAAAACCGTTTTCATAAAACTCATTGCATTCATTGCATAATTGTTTTTATTGCTAACATGAGTTCCCTTAAGAGCAGTAAAAGAAAGCTACCAGAGTTCTCTATTGAAGACTATGACTACTGGAAATTCCGCATGGAAAATCATCTTGGTGCAATTCATGATAGGATGCTCGAGACACTAGAAGATGGACCGATAAAGTTTTACTTTGAACCAGTAAGTTCTGGGAGTGGTGGAGCAGAAGCATCTACTCGACAGAAGATTGAAAAGAAAAGGAGTGGAATGTCAAATGATGAAAGGAAACTATTTAATCTTGATCAAGTTGCTCGGACAGAGATCATAGAGACATTAACTAGAGAACTTACAGAGAAAGTTAAGACATGTAAGACTGCTAAAGAAATGTGGGAAACTTTAGCACTCATGTGTGAAGGATCGGAGCAGATTAAAGAGAACAAGTTGCAGTCCATTCTACATTCATTTGATACCTTCAAGATGAAGCCTGATGAGACGATAGATCAATTGGACTTAAGACTGACAAATATCATCAATAAAGCAAGCTCCTTGGGAAAATCATACACTGAGAAGGAGATCAACAACAAAATATTGAGATCTCTAACTAGCAAATGGAGAGTCAAGATTACAGTGATTAAGGATACGAAAGAATCGAGCAAGATCGATCATCATGAGCTATTCTCACATTTGAAAGCTCATGAATATGATCTGAAACAAGAAGAAGACGAGGATGAAGGGAATTCAAATTCCACGGGAAAGGAAGTAGCTTTCAAGGTCACTTCAAATCAGTCATCTAAAGAGCCTATTGGAGAGGATTTAAGCTTAAAAGAAACAGATGGCTTTACTTGATTTAAAATTTGATAGAATGAACTCAAAATTTGGGAAATATAGAAGATATTGGAAGAATACAAAGAAAGCTGGTTTGAGATCCAGGAAACAAATCTTGAGACAAGAGATCGAAGACTCCAAAGAAGAGAAGGTTCAAGACTCAGAAAAGAAGAAGAGAAGATAGTCCAAAAAGAAGAGATTTTTCTCCAAAAAGGGATTCTAGTCCAAGAAAATCTTCAAGAAGTGATGCTTGTTATAATTGTCATAAATCGGGACATTTCAGTTATGATTGTCCAGATCTAACTCCAAGAGAAAGAGAAGAAAAGAGGCGATGAGGAAATGAGAAAGTTTCTTCGACAAACGTGCTTTAGTGGCTGAAGAGGAGGATACTCTTTCAAGTGATTCAACATCATCTTGAGACTTCTCTTGAGACAATGATTTGTGTCTTATGGCAAAAGGAGATGAGGTACTTTCGATTCCTGCTCTTCGTCTTGCTTCTCGTGTTTCTTTTGCAGAAGAGTTTGACCATAACTTTGTTGATAAGTTAATGGAAGATCTCAAAACTGCTATAAATGCTTACAAATTGTGTGGAAAAGGAGAATGTGAGCTTGAAAGAAAAAATTGATCTATTTACACAAGAATCTATTAGCAAGACATCCGAGACACTAATGATTCTAATCGATAACTTGAGAAGAGTTAAACACTCTTAAAATGAAGTATCTTGAACAGTGGTCTCATTGGTAGAAAGGTTACTTTGCCGAGAATCTTGAGAAAATCGATCGTTGAAAATTCTACAAGCAAAATTCGATGAACTTTTCCATCAGCATGAGCGTATAAAATCAAGTGAGGAACGTTTAAGTTTGAGGTTGGATCAACTGAACAAAGCCTCTCATGCAGTTCAAACAATAGTTGAATCGTCTCAAACACCTAACGTAAAGAAGGGAATTGGTTTTACCATTGCCCAATCCTCACAGGTTCAAACAAGTGTACTTAAGAAGAGTACACATGTTAAGGGTAATGATTTGGTAGGAGAGGGTTCCAAACCTAAACCTCGATAAGGGTAAAAAGGTTCTTGACCCAAAGAAATCATTTGAATGGGAAGAAGAGTAATTATACTCAACAACCTAAACAACTGATGAGGTATCAAAAGAAGGGGGAATCCCAACTTAAGAAACCTCAGCAAGGTCAGAAAAGTAGACTTCAGCCGAAATCATCTCTGAGGAGACAGTCTCGGTGAAGACTACACAACCTAAGCAAACTTCAAAGCTTGCTAAACGATCTACTAAGCCCTCGTGTGCTGTGAGATATGAATCTTTTGATGGCTCAAGTAGAACGTACCCTTATCATCAAAACCCTCGAACCATTGCACGGCTGATCACTCCATACGTAAGACCTCGGAAGGGTCGAAGTCTTCTAGAAGGAACACGGTCGACACCCATAGGCATACATTCAAGAAGGCACCAAAGGATGAGATTGTCTATGTTGATATGTATGGAAGAAGGATAAGATCTTCTGAATATGATAAGAAGAATCTATTCCTATGGATTCCTAAAGACTGTGCTAACTCTCAAGGACCCAAATCTAAAGGGTACCTGAAATTTAACTAAACGTGCAGGACGCCGTGGGGCATGAAAGAGAAGTTCTTGGAAATACTTATGCAGTACATCGACGGTGGGTGTTCGAAGTATATGACTGGAAACAAGCAACTCTTGAGCTCAATAAAATCACAAAATGGCCCACGTGTGGTATTTGGAGACAATAACTTTGGGATTACCAAAGGTGTTGGGACTCTATACATTGGAGATGTACGTGTTGAGGAAGTCTTCTACGTGGAAGGATTAAAACATAACTTGCTTTCAGTTTCGCAATTCTGTGATAAGGGATACTCAAATTTCAGAAATGTTCTAGTAATACATGTCTTGTAGCAAAGAGTACTTCAGAGGCCAGCTGGTTATGGCACAAGAGACCCAGTCATATAAATTTCAAGACGCTAAACAAGATAGCCAGGAAGTCTCTTGTAGAAGGCTTACCAAATGAAGTTTTCTCAAAAGATCAGATATGTGACTCATGTCAAAAGGGAAAACAAACTAGAGCCACTTTCAAGGAAGTTTATGTACCAACGTCAAGTAGAGTATTACAATTACTCCATATGGATCTTTTTGGTCTTGTATTCCCGCTAAGCTTCAGTGGTAGAAAATATACTCTGGTGGTGGTGGATGACTATTCAAGATTCACATGGGTGATATTTATGTTCAAGAAGAATGAAACCATCACAAGGTTACCTGAATTACTGAAGAGATTACAAAACGAGAAAGGAGAAAGTGTTGTAAAGATTAGAAGTGACAAAGGAACAGAATTCCTAAACTCTCACATAGCGACATATTGCAAAGAAGCTGGAATTCAACATGAAACGTCTGCGGCTCGCACTCCACAACAAAATGGTGTTGCTGAGAGGAGAAATAGAACACTCAAGGAAGCTGCCAGAACAATGCTAGCAGAGTATGATGTTCCTCAGAGGTTTTGGGCAGAAGCTGTGAATACAGCATGCTATACTCAAAATCGAAGCTTGCTGACCAAAGAACATGGAAAGACACCATATGAGTTATGGAAAGGTAGAATTCCTCGTGTTTCTTTCTTTCGTGTTTTTGGTTGTAGGTGTTTCATTCATGACAATGGCAAATCCAAGTTAAAAACCTTTGATGCTAAGGTTGCTGATGGAATATTTTTAGGATATTCCAGCACAAGCAAAGCCTATCGGGTTTTTAATAGGAAAACCCTTGTTGTGGAAGAAACACCCCATGTGGTTTTTAATGAATCTATTGTTGAGTTTAAGGACAAAGGACAAGAAGAACCTCTAGCAGAAGGATTTGGGAAACTAGAACTCAAGGATAAGACAAGATATGTTAAGGTTCAAGTGCCTACTTTAGACTCAGATTCTGAAGATGATCAGCAAACTTCTGCGGCAGCAGACTCAAACAAGACAAAGTCTGCTGACGAAACCTCTAAGGCTGCTGATGATTCACCCAGAACACCAGATGTGAATGTGTCAACTCAAGGGGGAATGACGCAAGATGATGTTCCAACAATATCTTCAGAAGAATTACACGTATCTAACAGAAGGAATTGGATGACTGATCATCCTAGTGACTTAATCTTAGGAAATCCTCAAGATGGAGTAAAGACAAGAAGGAAAATAAACCTAGATGGTTTATTTAGCTGTTATGTCTCTCTACAAGAACCTAAGAATATTGAAGAAGCACTGTTGGACACAAACTGGATAGAAGCTATGCAAGATGAACTGAATCAATTCACACGACAAGATGTGTGGGTACTTGTTGATAGACCAAAACATCAAAAAGTGATTGGCACAAAGTGGGTTTTCAAGAACAAGAAAAATGAGAAAGATGAAGTCACCAGAAATAAAGCAAGGCTTGTCGCACAAGGTTACTCATGATCGAAGGAATTGACTATGACGAGACATTTGCACCTGTAGCCAGATTAGAAGCTATAAGATTATTCCTTGCATACGCAGCATACATGAAATTCAAAGTATATCAAATGGATGTAAAATCTGCGTTTTTAAATGGAGTTCTTGCTGAAGAAGTATACGTTGAACAACCTCCGGGTTTTGTCCAAGGAAATCAAGTCTACCGTCTAAAGAAAGCTTTATATGGACTAAAGCAAGCTCCTCGAGCTTGGTATGACACACTATCACAATTTTTACTTGATCATGGATTCAGTAAAGGAAAGATAGATAGAACCTTGTTCAGAATTGAAGAAGAACAAGATATTCTATTAGTACAGATATATGTGGATGACATCATTTTTGGATCTCCAAACAAGAAGCTTTGTGAGAAATTCAGTAAATTGATGCAAAGTAAGTTCGAAATGTCTATGATGGGAGAAATGAATTATTTCCTAGGTCTTCAAGTCAAGCAAACTTCTAAAGGAATATTCATAAACCAAGCAAAGTATACCAAAAATATGCTAGAAAAGTTTGGAATGTTAACAAGCAAGGATGCAAAGATTCCGATGGTAACAAACTACAAGATGGATCCAGATGAGTATGGTGAAAGCATTGATCAGACCATGTACAGAGGTTTAATAGGTTCCTTGCTGTATCTAACAGCAAGCAGACCTGACATTTCTTTCGCAGTTGGAGTATGCGCTAGATTTCAAGCCAATCCAAAGAAAAGTCATTTGGATGCAGCAAAGAAAATTCTGAAGTATCTCAAGGGTACAGCAAATGTAGGTCTTTGGTACCCTGCTGATGACAATCTGGAACTCAGTGGATATTCTGATTCAAATTATGGTGGTTGTAGAATTGATAGAAAATCAACCACGGGCACATGTCAATTTCTTGGAAGTAAGCTGGTTTCTTGGTTTTCTAAGAAGCAAACTTGAGCTACGTCAACTACAGAAGCAGAATATATGGCTGCCGGGAGTTGTTGCTCACAATTACTTTGGATAAGTCAACAATTACAAGACTATCACATTGTCGCTAAAGAAATTCCTATATTCTGTGATAGCAACAGTGCCATTGCTATTACTCAGAATCCAGTACTTCACACAAGATGCAAGCATGTGGATATACGTCATCATTTTATTAGAGATCACGTCGAAAAGAAGAACATTCGAGTGGAAAAGATTCATACAGATCGACAGAGAGCAGATATTCTGACGAAACCATTGGCAGAGGCACGGTTTAGAGATCTATCTGTAGAATTAGGTCTACTGGATCCAGGAAAATCGTGTTAAACATATTGCTGAAGTATGAAACCTGCTGTAGAGAATATTAAGCTTGCTGAAGAAAGTATTAAACTTGCTGAAGAGAAGATAAAGCTTGCTGAAGAAAACTTTAAAACTTGCTGCAGAAAGTTCTAAAGCTTGCTACTACAGTACTCAGTGGTATCAGTTGATTACAATATCAACTGACAGATATGTTTCTCTCTCTTTCGTTTTGCTCTTATTTATTTGTTTGTCAAATATTTTGGTCTAAAATATTCCTTAGTCTGTATGGTTAAATAAATTTTCGGAATATTTTATTCCTGAGTTTATCCTCAGCATTGGAAAGTAATTATGTGAATTGTCAAATCAAATCTTTTCAACCACAATTTATGGGGTAAGTTTTCCTTAAAAATATTATTTTACATCCTATTTCTGCGGACCCGAAAATCATTTAATTTTGGAAAATATTTTTTTTTAAATCCAAAGCTGAGGACACGCACTTTTCGGAATTCGACCCGTTGAATCCGTAACCGTTCGATCTGATCGTGCAATATGCAAATCAATGTTCATATTTTATTGTATAATTTAAAATTTAGCGGTTTCCTTCTTCTCTCTTATAAATTGTTTTTCTCGTCTCTCTCTCTTTCTCTCTCTCTCTCTCATTATTCCTTGATCTTCATTCTCTATTTTTCTTTCTTCTGAAACTCGATCTTTCTCTGTTCTATTTTCAATGGCACCAAAACAATCTTCATCTTCGAAAAAGGTTGCAGGGAAACACAAGACTCTAGATCCTTTGGCCCTTTCTGAGAAAGTGCGCAGTGAACTATCGGTGGATTTTCGAACTACTGGACAGCGGGAAGCAGTGGAGATTCTAAATCTCTTATCTGATAGGGGTTTGTTTCAGTACTGTTCGGCTCATTCTTCAGAACGACGGACTCTAGATGCCTATGTTGTTCAGTTTCTGGTTCGTGGTGATTTCGGACGGAACAACATAAAAACGACAGTGTTTGGTCAAAGTTTGACCATCAGACGGCAGGATATTCATGAACACTTGGGTTTGTCTCTTCAAGGCATTGATCCAGAATCATATATGGCGGAAAATCATCTCGAAGCTTTTCGTTCTCTAGCGAAAACTTCATGTCGTCATCATGTGTCGGATTTGAAGAAAGCTTATCTCAAGCGGAAATATAGATTGTTATTTGACATCATGGTGAAGGTGATGTTTGGTGAACGCCAGAGTATGGACTCAGTTAGTCAGAGGCGTCTTTGTGCTTTAAAGGCGATTGTGGATGGAGTCGAGTGTGATTGGGTCAGTAAATTCTTTGAGATTCTGCAGAAGGAAAAGAATAGGTTCTTTCGGACAGAGGTGGATGGACATCCAGAGGTTAAGGTATGGGCTGTGGAACAGTATGTTTCTATGTCGAATAAGATTACAGTGCTGCTGGAGAGGATGATGCCTAACACAGCGTGGGATCCTAAGTGGACGAAACCATACACTAAGGCAAAGTTTATGGTGAACAAGGATGAGGAGCTCAGTGGTCCTCCTGATTCTGATGATGATGATGATCAAGCTGTAGATGAGGAAGGGCCTGCTGAGGTGTTACCTATCCTGGCGGTTGCCCCTGCGGCTATTGATATTGGGAAAGATGCGATGGTAAAGGACTCGGATATCCCAGCAAGCTCCAAGGCTGCTAGTTCAGGGGAGAAGACTTTGAAGTCTTCTGGTAGCGAAGATCAGATTCCGATTTCTCAATTACCACAGAGAAAGGCGAAGAGGTTCACTGTGGCAACCCGGAAAGATTCTGTGAGCAGTCGTACCAGAGGAGCACAGATGCCTCCTAAGGACTCTCCTGGAAAGAAAGGATCGTCGGTGGTGGATGCAATGGAGGTTGATGATTCTCCGATTTCGGATGCTGAAGAGATGGTCTCTCATGAATCCGCTAGTGAGGAGGAACAGGTACCAATTCCGTTTCCTTCTCTTTCTGAGATTCCTTCTTCTTCAAAGCTTGCTGCACCGATGGAAGTTGGCGATGAGGTTGCGGGCATGGGTGCCGCTTCGGAGCCTAGCACCCAGGTTGCTGAGGGTAATCACAGAGAGAATTTGATCGGAACAGATCCGATAGATTCAGTCCAAATGATAGATCTTGCTGGTAGATCACGTGGATCGTTTGAGAAATGTTTGATGGCTGAGGCAGTTACTTGGGTGGACAGCAAGTTTCCCAGATTACAGAATTTTCCGGAGGAGCGTAACTTGCTAGTAGATATCTTGGTATGGAAAAATGCAAGGCTTGGAGCAATAGATGATCTCATTCTTCTGGCAAATGAGATTGGACACAATGAGTTTTCCTTATGGGAGTTTGAGCTACAGACCAAGGCTGGAGTAGCCAGAGCATTTGATCTAACCACAGATCATCAGATTGCTTGCCTAGTTGCTCGACTGTTAGATGGACCGGAGCCTGCAGAAGATAGTTCTATTCCTCCCTTTACGATGACTGATGAAATCAGGAAAGGTGTATCTTCTATTCCTCCTCCTCTTCCTGATTTTACATCTGTACGTTTGCCCAATTTTATGCCTGTTGTCATTCATGAAGCCTTGTATGACTCTTACTCTTCAAAGTTTGCTGAGTTAACACAACAGTATGCTTCAATGTTTTCTGTATTGGCTGCTAAATACACTCCTCTTGTTGAGTCTATTGAGTCGTCAAAGTCCTACATCGAGGCTGCCATTCGAGACGGCCCCCCTCTTTGATCCGTCAAACCGCCGCCGATATGTTTTTCGAGCAACAGGAGACTATCATCGAAACTCTTTCTCGGCATGATGTTGAACAACATAAATGAGGTTAGAAAGCACATTGAAAGTGTGAAGGCTGAAGGTGAGAAAGTCAAGCTACTCTCGGGAAGGTGTTTCTTTGAAAAGAGAGACGATTGAGGACAGATTTCGGACAAAGATGGAGGATCAGTTGACGAGACTCAGTGCCATGGAAGCACAGTTAAAAGAAGGAATTGATCAGAATGCGGCTATCCAATCATCTATGCTGGACATGGGAAAGCAAATTGCGACTGTACAAGAGGCGAATGCTAAATTGACGGAGACGCTACACGGCTCATCTGCGGGGCCGACACACTGCTCTTGCTGTTCAAAGATATGCTCAAAATCGATGAGAAGATTACTTCTCCAATAGCAGCTGAGTATGCTGAACTGAAGAAGTTTACGGAAAAGTTTACGGCATACAGAAGGGATATTCTTGCCAAGATGATGGAAATGGAAGGACGCTGGACCCCTCTTTTGAATGATGTTAAAAAGGGGGAAAGCCAGTTGAGAACTGAGATGGTTGACAGAGATGAGGCTAAGGGTAAAGAATTGAAGGATTTGAAAGATAGGCTAGAGGTTGTTGAGAGTTTTCTGTTGGAACGAAGAGAAAAAGCAGAGCTGAAAAGAGCGTTGCGAGAGTCTGCTGGAATGGATGAAGGTCAAGGTTCCCAACCATTGAAAAGGAGAAGGTTGGTTAAGATGTCTGAAAAAGTTGAAGGGAAGTTTGCTGAAGAAGAGTTAGAGGCATTGCATGAGGAAGCATTTCTTGCTGACTTAGAAACTAGAAGGATGGAGGAGAAGGATAGTCACAAGATGATCAAACTACTCGGGAAGCAAGGAAAAGAAGTGGATGTGTTGGACAGTAAACAGAAAAAGCAGTTCATTCCGAAGAAAGCTACTGCAAAACCTGCAGTGTCAAGGAAGAAGCAGAGTAAGAAAGGGAAGAAGCCTGCTGGAGCAGAGGCTGAGGAAGATTTTATCCTCCCCCACAATACTGATGGATTTGTGGATGATTGCTGTCCTCCGGAGAGGATTGAGGATTGGAAAGCAGCAAAGAGAGATTTCATCTGCTCATACTATGTCTGTAAAAGTATCGGCGTCGGGGCCACAGCGAATGAAACATTCTTTGCTTGGATGGAGGAAAAGCACAGTGATCTTTGGGCAGATATTCTGAGAGCTTCTGTGGAATTCAACCTAAACCTTCAAGCGCCAGAATTTGAAAAGATTCCTACTCCAGTCACAGCAGATGGGAAGTTTGACCAGCTGAGTGTTCGCAGGACGCTCAAAATCTGCTTGGCTGAGGTCAGCCCACCTATTGGAACAGATAACAAGGAACTCTATGATAGAGTGTACGAGTGGCTGAATGTTCCAACAGGGTTTCGAAGGTATGACTGAGGAAGATATGAAGGTTGCTGGTTGGGTAGCTAGATTGCTGGACGGGAAGCTGATGAAGTTTTTTTTTCTTTTCTTAGTTATCTTTTTGCATTTCACTTCTGTAAGATGTACTGATTTCTTCATATTAATAGAAGTGAATGTTTTGCGCTAAGACAACCTCTCGTTGTCATCTGATTTTGTTTGTTTTTTTTAGGTCTCTTCTTGTCTTGTTTTCGCATACCCTTGTGCAGTTCTCAAGAAGGTTTTAACATCATCAAAAAGGGGGAATTTGTTAGGATTTGAATTTGTATGTTTTGATGATGTTCCCAAAACCTAAGTGTAATAGGACCAGCTGAATCTGTTAGTCAGCTGTTGATCTAGAAAGGGTTTGTGTCTTTGTATAGTTAATCTTGCTAGGCCTAACCTGAAGCTTCATATTGGTTGAGAACTGAAGGCTGCTGATAAGAAGACTTAAAGATCTAAGAGAAATCTCAGTCGAAGTCAATTGGAAGGGCGTCACGAAGATCAAGAAGAGATGATAAGAGTTATGCAAAAAGAAGTTCTGTTAAGAAAGGTTCAAGTAAAGTTAGCAAGGTTGATATCCATGCTACAACAAACTTTAAGATGTGCTGGAGCAAGGTGTAAGGTTGCTAGAGTTGACTTCAAGAAGTTCATCAGGGTTAACTAAAGAAAGAAAGATATTTCAAAGATATCCGAAGTAAGTCAAGTGAAGATTTGATTATCAATCAAGATCAATCACAGCATAATTGATTGGTATCAGACAATCAATTATCCAAAGTCAAACAAATCTTCCAACGATCACTTACCATTTCTTTGAAGACCTGATTGACAAATTAGCCTAACGGCTAGTCAAATTCAGGATCATAAAAACTGAAGTGAAGGATTTTTTGAATATACGCGTACGAGAAACATCAAGAACATCTCCTTCACTCATTGCAATACACGCTGAATTCTTCATACCAGAAATCAATCTATCACGTTGAATTTCCTAAGAGATTTATTTTTGGTCAAGGAAGTGTAAATCACCTTTCATTATCTGTGTACGAGAAAAGGTTGATTGTTTTGATCTAAGAG
Organism: Paraleonurus japonicus; assembly: GCA_030762865.1. NCBI lineage: Eukaryota > Viridiplantae > Streptophyta > Magnoliopsida > Lamiales > Lamiaceae > Paraleonurus > Paraleonurus japonicus. The sequence continues at coordinate 17,309,514 of CM061059.1, forward strand.
CTAACACTCGAGGATCATCTTGATTGTACCAAGGGCAGGAACTTGTTAAACTTCTTGTGGTCGAATCCTCAAGAAGATTAGAGGAGACAAGACCAGTTTCGGTGGATAGTAAGACCCCTGTGGGATCAGGGAGAGTGGACGTAGGATCGTTATATCCGAACCACTATACAAATCTCTGTGTCTTTACTTGCTTTTTGCATTCATACATATATCTGCTCATTCATCGTTTTAATAAACCTGCATTAATCTTGCTGTAGAAGATTTCGAAGTTTTCTAACCTCAAGAAGGTTTTCTTTAAAAGGGTTTTTCAAATACACACGAGATTAGCTTCCGCACCATCAGAAGACTTCGAGTTTCCGAAGTCTGCTGATCTCACATAGCACACTCTGAGTACCTTGCTGCAGAAGACTTCAAAGTCTTCTAACCTCACACTCAGCTCACGAAAAGTTGTAAAAAGTTTTGAGTGTGGGAAAGTCTATTCAACCCCCCCTTCTAGACTTTCCACCTCCTTGCACATCTCGTCCGGGACCAACAGTCCCCAACATAGCTTTTCGGAGGAACAAACCATTATGTACTTTTGCAATGGCTTGACGGATGGGGATCGATCCTTTTTTTAATGCATGTGCTAATGGTTCTATTTAGTCGAAGACGGTTGGGCAAATGAATGAGATTATGGAGAACATTGCCCAAGATTCGTTCCAAGTGTCGGTTAATCGTAGAGTACATCATAGAGTGTCCCATATGGAGGAGATATAGTCTATGAAGACTATGATGATGACGATGATGGACCATTTGGGAGCTCTTACTACTTCCCAAAGTCAACAAAATGTGAGTCCATCCATTCCTCAAGTTGATATGTGTCCAAGTCCATTGTCGATTGAAGAGGTGAACCACATGGGAAGGCCTCCATATCAAGGAGGGTATCAAGGCAACTATCAAGGCAATTTCCAAGGTGCTAGGCCCTATCAAGTGCCTTATCAAAATAGGCCTCAAGGGAATTATCAACCTCAAGCTCCATTTAATGGCAATAATTGGAGGAGACATGAAAACTTTTCTTATGCCAACCCAAGAGCCGTCGTTCAATTTCCTCCCGGATTTGATCCGGGTGCCAAAGCACTGAATAATGAAGGAAAGGCTACTACAGAGGAGCTTCTTGGGATGATAGTGAAGAGGTTAGAGGCAAATGATTCTAGGCTTGATGACATTGGGAAGCAAATGGACACGAGATTTAAGACTATAGAGCATTAAGTGGGGCAATTAGCCACTACGGTTGGGAAACTTTCTTCTACGATGGATCATTTGCAAAACAAAGGGAAGTATCTATCTACCACCGAGCCCAACCCAAAGGATTTTTATAGTGTTATCCAACTAAGGAGTGGTGCTAGTTATGAAGGCCCAAAGATGCCCAAGGAAGTTGAGAAAGAGGTGGAGAAAGAAGGAGAAAGTGAAGAAAGTGTGGTTGTGGAGAAAGAAGCAAGTGAAGAGATTCAAGCAAAGAGAGAGTCCAAGAAAGAAGAAGTGAAGTCCAAGAAAGATGCATGGGGAGTTCCCATGAGACCTACTCCGGTTCCATTTCCTCAAAGACTTAGGAGGAAAAAGCTTGATGAGGAGTTCGGTAAGATTTTAGAGGTTTTTAAGAGCTTACATGTTGATATTCCACTTTTGGATGCTCTTGAGCAAATACTACACTACAAAGAAGTTTTTGAAAGAAATCATGTCTAAGAAGAGAAGATGGGATGAGAAGGGTATGCTTAAATTGGTGGAGTGCAAGGAGATTTTAGAGAGACACCTACCTCAAAAGCTAAAGGATCTGGGGAGTTTCATAATTCCGTGTGAAATTGGTGAGAATGGGAAAGTCCAAGGCTTGTGTGACTTGGGAGCTAGTATAAATATCATGCCTTTGTCCATTTTTAAGAAGTTGGAGTTAGGAGAGGTGACTCCTACAAATATCAATCTTCAATTGGCGGATCAATCATATGCTCATCCTTTTGGGATCGTTTAAGATTTATTAGTAGGAGTTGGCAAGTTCATCTTCCCGGTTGATTTTATTGTTCTCGACATGAAGGAAGAGCTTGAGACACCTATCATACTTGGTAGACCTTTCCTTGCTACCGGCAAAGCTATGATCAATGTGGAAAAAGGGGAGCTCAAGTTGAGCTTTAATGGAGATGAGGTGACATTTACTAGAGCTCATTTGGAAGAAGATGCTCCAAGCACTTTGGAGAAGAAGACATGTGGATACATTGAGATCATCGATTTATACCCTTCAATTGATAGGGATGATTCTACACCTTCTACTTCTTCTAATTCTTAAGTTAATGAGCATTTTATTCCTTCTTGTAAAGTAATTGTTAATAAGTCTTGTGTTTCTTTGGATGATCTTAGGAAGGAAAAAGCTCTCATGGAGCCTTTGCTTGACCCCGGCAATATTAAGCTTGAAGATGGTGAGAAGACTTTGACCAAGCTTGAGCAATGCTCAAGTTTGGGGGTGTTAGAAGAGAGAAGGAGACCACTTGAGAAGAAGGAAGTGAGCTTTGTTGTTGGTGATCAAGTGGTGTGGAGTGAGTCGAATTGGAGCCATCTACTAGGTGTGGAGAGACTCAAGGAAGTCTTGATGGTGAAGGAGATTAAAGAAGGAGGAAAGCTCCTCTTAGAAGACAAGTGGGGATGTTGCCTTTTTGCAAAGGAGAATCTAGTGAGGCACAAGGATGATCCTCATTTCTTCAATGAAAAGGAAGTATGAACTCCTTGAGTTCCGTCCGGCAAAGGACGTTAAACCTAGCGCTAGATGGGAGGCAACCCATCCTCTTTTTGTTGCTTTGGTGTGTTTGTATTTTTTTTTTCCTTTTTGTTTTTGGTCCGTTTTTATGAGAATTAGCTTGGATTTGAGTTGCTCATGCTTAGGAGGTTATGATATCATGCTATGGGATTTATGTGGGTATTGAGCTTATTGTTGATACCATGTGGAGTTGCATATATTTTTAACACTTGTTCCAAACTTTAAATTCATGCTTTCATTCAAGTTTGAGGGTGTTAATCGTTATTTATTTTCGTGCATCTCTTGATGGTTTTGTGCTCAATTGTAGGTACACTTACTAGATGAAGTGGGAAGTGCTAGGAAGCTTGATGAGCCCTACATGCTTGAAGGAAAAGATGGATTTTGAAGGCTTATTGGTACAACACTTCCTTTCAAACTTAGACTTGTCTAAGTTTGGGGGAGGTGTTCTTCTTTCCTTGCCTATCTTTTGTGCTCTTGTATATGATTTTGGGGTGTAATTTTTTTAGCTTAATTGTGGATTTATTGCATATCTTTGAGTGATCTTTATAGACTTAGTGAGTGTACATGTGCACTTGTGCTTGATTTGCAAATTATATTGAATTTTGATTTGATCATGAGTTGACATGTGGCTTGAAGCTAGCATGATTGATAATTATGTGAAGATGAATGTGATTGAAGATGCTTGATTCATTGCTCAATTTTTGCCCGTGAGCTTTTGTGCCTTTATAATCGTACATCTTATATGGTTGATATTATTTCTTTGTGAGTGCATCATTCATAGATTTGTATGCTAGAACTTGCCTTTGGACTTGTTGAGATTAATCTTTGTGAGATTTCACGAATATGACGAGAGGCCATGTTTGAATTGATAAGTCACTTAGCCAAATTTTTCCCCACAAAAAACATTTGATTTCCTTAGTGAGCCATGTTGAGCCTAATATCCTTATTCTTTGGCAAGCCAAGTGAATTGAAGCCATTTGCCTATTTTTATGAGCCTTATTGTCCTATGCTTAGTAGAGCTTGATTGTTGGCTAATTGATTTGTAGTAATCCGATAAGTGGTATTAAGACCAATTAAAAATATCGAACCCAAGGGAATTAGTATGCAAGTGAGGCCCTAAGAATACAAGTTATTAATGACTACTGTTGCAAGAACGGGTTTGGACTAAAATCTACAAAATAATTGCATGAATTAAATTCTAAATCTATGCAAAAAATTGATCAAACACCTAGAATGCAATAACAAACAAGCTAAAATCAATGGGGGATAGGGGTGCTAGGGATAATCTCCATCAAGGAATCAATGATTAACAAGCTATGATTGTATCCAATTGCAAATCAATCAAGTTAGAAAGCATAAACCATCTGTTAGCACAAAATTGTTTTGATGAGTTGAAAGACTATTCCAGATGAGCAGACTATGATAAAGAACTGAAGACTAAGTTCTAGTACTAAGCTAAGCAGATTAGGTCAAGGGTAGCTCAAGTCAGCTGAAGACGAGAAATCACAAGTCATCTGGAGACAACCTCAATCCTAGTCATCTGCAGGAGACAAGTTGTTGGGTCCCTTTAGAACTAGTTTAAACACAAAAACAAGATACCCTCTAGTGATAATCTAGAAGGGGGGGATGAATAGATTATCAAAAACTTTTGCAAGCTTAGATGATCTATCAACTCCAAAATCAATTTTACAGCGGAAACAGTTTTTGTTTATACTCAATTCAAATAGGATCTAAAGCTTTGTCAGATATCGAATTTGCAGTCAAGAAACAATTAATGAAAACGAGTAATAAGCAATAAGAAGAAATAACTCCAGATTTATAGTGGTTCGGATCAAATGATCCTACGTCCACTCTCCTTCTTCAAACTTGAAGAAGGGCCTTCACTTACTTACTTCCTTCTTTCTTGCTACCTTACTTACAATGATGAATCTTGACCTTACAATGAATCTTCCTAACTTCGAATATCTATGGCTTGAAGATCTAATGAAAAAGTGTTCTATAAACACTAAGAACTGGAAAACGTATAAAACGTTCTTGAATGTGTATGATTCTTTGTTGCTTGTGTATACAAAGTATAATGATGAGTGCAAAGTGTCAAAAGTTAATTCTAAATTGATTTCTATTCCTATTTATAGAGATCTCCTCTTGGCGATTGTAACTTCCTTGAATTTGGTTTCGATTAGTTATAACAATATAATCAATTACGTAACTTCTTCCTGAGTTGTTGAAACTGCTTCTTGAATCTTTGTATGATATTTCTCTAACACCTCATCGTCTGATGTTTACTTCACATCGTCCTCATCTTCTTTTCTGTCTAGACGTTTGTCTTGTTCTTCAACAATCTTCTGTGCTGTCCTTGTCTGATATCTTGACCTTGTCTGATATTCTTTCATTATCTGGAAATCTTCCTCGTCTGACATCTTGTCCTTGTCTGATCTTCTATACTTAGTTTTATTTATAAAGAAATACTTCAGCTGTCTATACAAGATGCTCAGCTGGTCATCCTATTTTACACTTTTAACACATCAAAACTAAATACAAATTTCTTTTCTTAACAATTTCCCCCTTTTTGATGATGTTAAAACTCAGCTCAAGAAAAGAAAAACTGTTAGTAAGAATTGAGAGCGAAACAAGATATACAGATAAGTCACATATACAGATAATCAGAGCAATAGTTCAATAAACAGACGATTAGAGCAATGAAACAACTGATCAGAACAATATAGTTACTTCAAAGTCAAGTTCAAATTCTTTGAAGACATTATAGACAGAATTCAAGATTTTCAGATGATTTAGTGTTATATGTTTATAAAACAGTTTCTTAGATCAAGAGTTAGTTAATGAGTAACAAGTTAGTTAAACACTTCAAATTTTCATGAAAGTAGTTCAAAAAGATGTATTCACAACTTATTCACAGAATTTCCACATATATCTTCATCTTTCTCAGCAAATAATCAGAGGAATAAAAGTAAGACTTAATCATACCACCTATCTTCTTCTGGAATAGTCATCCAGTCGAAGACACGATTCTTCAAGCTCAGTGTCTCCCCACCTTCAGCTAGATCAGCCACAGTCTCAGCCTGGATCAGCATCTGCTTCACCTTTTCTCTGTCTAGCTGGCCGTCTTGCTTTAGTGGAGCAGACATGGTTGCATAAGGTGGTGCGACTATGTCTACATTAAATTCTGCGTCTCCAAGGTCAATCAGATACTGATAAAAATTTGGGTCTTTCGCCTCCAGCCATTCATGAAAAGCAATATTCTCGTCTGTGCCCCAAGAGATCTTCTTGCAGACGTGAAACAGGAAGATCCATTCCCCTTCATAAGCTCTCCATTTAGCTTGTTGATCCATGGGAAGGATTTCCTTGGGCACAGCTTCTGTTCTATGGAATGGGCGAAAGACTTCCTCTCCTTCTGTGTTCTTTGATTTCTGTACCCACTTCCTCGTCTTCCTGTCGTACATCTTCCCAGCTGCCTTTTCTTGCTCCCTCCTCCTCTTGGCTTCTCTTCTCTTATATTTTTCTTTTTCCTCCCTTCTCCTTTTAAGTACCCTTGCCTCTTCTTCTGTCTCAGACTGGGTCTTTTGAACTTGGCTAGAAGCCTTAGCTTTCCCCGTAGCCTTAGAAGAAGATGAGGGAGATTTGATAGTCAGGGCAGGAGCAGGATCAGCCATGGAAGGAAGTTCGGGTTCAGGCTCAGACTCAGTGGATTCAGCAGTGATTCTCCTTTTCAACCTTCTTAACGCCCTCTGAGATTTTTCCTCAGCTGCTTTCTTCTTCTCCTCCTCAGCTTTCAACAACTCTTCAGAAAGCTCATCTATCCTCAGATTAAGTGCCATAAGCTGATCATCTTGCAACTCAACTCTTTTCTTGAGCTCACTATCTTCCCCCTTTTTGACATCAGCAAATCGGGTATTGCAGATAGTGGCTACTTGATCTATGTATCCCATGAGTTCTTCTCGGACAAGCCCTGTCTTCTGATCAAGCTGGTCATATCTCTTCTTTTGTCCGATCTCAGCTTGTCTGAATTCATTATCTATGAAATTCTTCAAGATAGTTGTCTGTCTATCTTTGTCCAGAGCAAGCTGCATCTTTAAAACTTGATGAAATGAGGCTTCTTTTGCTTTCCAGGCTTCTTTCACTTGATCCTCAACAGAGTCTCTTATTTCGGTATAAGCCGAGCGAACATATTGCTTAACCCACTCATCTTGAGAATTCATTTCTGATGCAACTTTCTTCTTCACTTCCGTCATCTGTTCCTCATGTCTTAGTCCGGAGAAGTGTAGATCAATCTTGGTTTTCTCTAGAATTGCAGCTTCTACATTCTCCTTGATTGATGATGAGATGACATTAGGAACCAGTTGAAAAGCATTCAGACACGCAGTCTTTAGATTTTGAACTTCAGCTTTCAATGCTTCCACTTCGGATCTGCACGAGATGTGGAGGGCAAGGTCATTCACCGAGAAAGATCTATTTCTTCAATTTCGGCTTGATTTGCACCTCAACAGATCTGCTCCGTTTGTGCCTCCTCACTGTATCCATTCCGGTGGCTCATCGGGCAGCTCCACCACTTACTTCCTCCACCCTTTCCTCTTCTATAACAACTTCATCTTTCCTCTCGCTCGTCCTCCTTCTCACTGCTTTCACCTCCTCTCGGAGTCTCATCACCAAGATATACTCGTTGTAGAATGTAATCAACAAAGGTATTTTCGGTGAGTATATCTTGGAATGACTTTGATTTTGCCTTCTTGAGAACCTCTTTCTCCCGGATGGCAAGATTGTTGCCTCCGCCTCGGCTATTAGAATAGTTGTCTCTTCAAAAGATCTAGCCTGAGTCTTCTTAGAAGATAGACGTCAATAAGCTCCTTCAATGATTCAGGCTCGTCCTTGAGGGTGGACTCTTGTCTCGAAGAAACTTCTTCCCAAGGATTCGAAGTGAGGTCTCGTGAGGTCCCATATCCCCGGATGGATTTGGTACGTTTAAGAATAGATTGGGTTCAGATGAGGTTGAGGGTAGGAAGGAGAAAGGGTCGTATGAAGTTTGAGTGTGTGTTGGACTTATGGGAGTGGGCCGTTTTAGAGGCTCAGAAGCAGCGGCCTTGTCTACTTCTTCATCGCCAGGTTGGGAAGAGATGGTTTTAGGTACTCCATCCTCAGATGAGGATGAAGATGATGAGGGTGATTTAATTTCTTCTTCCTTTTCTGAGTCATCTCCAGACGAGACTTCTACTGTCTCCGTCTCCGTCTGGCCTGATATACCAACCTCCTCAGCTGGGACACTTCCCCCTTGGGAAGCTGTCCTCTCCTCTTCGTCTTCCTCCGTCTCAGCAGACGAGGACTCATCCACTAGTGCTGTCTTTATCTCCTTCCTCTGGGCTTTTGAAGCCTTTTTCTTTGGAGCTGGGGATGGAGCTGGAGCGTCTCCATCTCCTTCTGAATCAGTCGGCCCGTAGAGCTTTTCATCTTTTATTAATGAGACCCTTCATGCGGTGTATTTTTAACTCCAACACTCCAGTCAAGGTTGTCTGTACCCACTTTGTGTTCAAGTATGATGGTGATCCTTGCCATCATACTCGCGATCTTGGTTAGAGACCATCTCATTAGCTCGTCTGTGACTGGAGTTTTGGTGAACTTCTTTTTCTCCTCCATTATTCTTGAATACACCGGCTGGCCCAGTTGATCTCGCCCCATCTAGGATAGCTCGTAGACAACATATCCTTGGTTTTGTTAGCCCATCATGGCTTTGTTGCTCCCCCAAGATGCACTTGGTCAAGATCAGCATCAAAAGTCGATACTTCCTCTTCAGCATTGGTCTTTTCAATTTTGCCGTTGTATTTTGGTAGGTCCTCCTGGCCATCAACCGGAAACTTTCCAAATATTCCGATGATTTATACGTAAATGGATTGTCGCCAGTGGTGCTTAAATTGAAAATTGCACCAATCTCCGAAATAGATAAAACTATCCTTCGTTTCTTCCCCAAGTTCTGACTCTAGATTCTAATCCAGTTTCTGTTGATTTTGCTATAGTCAGAAACTCTGCACAGAGATCATCCACCGTCAAGTTCTTCATCGGTTTCATCGTGCAGTATCTTTTTAAACCCCTAGATTCTAGTAGATTCAGAATCTCTCTGGTTTCAGCATCAGTGGTAGTATCCCAATCAACATACATTTCGGACTTTGTTTTATCTCTGATGGAAGTCAAATCGTATTCGAACTTGATATTCTTTTTGGATTCCGCCATTGATGAATGTTGAAGGTTTTTAGGAGGGAAAAGAGAAATTTTAAGAGATGAAGGAATTTATGTGTGCGTAAATGAAAATAATGCACACGAATGTCTATTTATATGGAAAATATAATAATAAACAATTATTAGAATAATAATTGCCTGTAAAAGTGTAAATATAGCCTTTCGAATCGCCATTAATGCAATTATGGCATTTATTTTGAAAAGTGCACAGAATAATATTTAATATGTCGCGCGTGAGGTTGAGACGGTTCATATTTCAGAAACCGCCTCCACTTCTGGCGCGTGAAGTATACTCAGTGTGTTTCAAAATTGGATTTGATAAAATTTCGGGTCCATAGTAACTTCTCCCCTGACACAGTTACTTATTTGAGAAATTACTTTTCAGTTAATTGGAGAGATAAAATAAAATATTATTGTTTTTAGAAAAACAAATTTGAACCCTTATCCTTTTATTTTGTAAAACAAACTATTTTATTTTCCTGAGTAACTTCAATAAATTAATGAATGAAAGAGTGAATTAAGATATTAAATTCATATATTAATTATATGAACTCCATATTCATAATTGAAGGTATTTAAGAAAACTTCCTGATTTATCTCCTTGTCGGTTTGATAGCATCACCGTCACATTACTTGAAACCTTTGGACAAATTGACCTTGTCTTGCATTTCGAATCTTGTTAACTTTGTTCTCGCTGATATCACAGACACTTAGAAAAAAATTGTTAGTAACAAGAGTAAGTCAGATAAGGTTTAATAGTCATCCGATTCTCAGAAAGTTGACTATTACATCCTTATCGATTTACTTATGTCGAACAAGTAATTATCAAGTCGGATATGGTCAATGTGACTAATCCTTGATTCTTGATTCCAATGAAAGGAGATCAATGATATCAGCTACCTGATTGTCCTTTGACTCATATCTTGTCTGATAATTCTTTCTAAACATAATATATCAAAATGAGAAAAACAAGGTGGATTCAAGACTTTGATCAAAAGATGACTAGAGAGGCATCTAATAATCCTAATTCTACTGAAAGTTCTTTAAACCTTGTCTCTGCAAGAGGCTTTGTCAATATGTCTGCTTTTTGAAAATCAGTTAGAATTTTCTCTAGTCTGATATTGCCTTTCTCCACATGATCTCGAATAAAATGATGACGAATGTCAACATGTTTGCACCTGGTATGTAAGACTGGGTTCTGGGTAATAGCTATGGCACTATTACTATCACAAAAGATTGGTACATCTTTGGTGATAATGTTATAGTCCCTTAGCTGTTGACTGATCCAGATAAGCTGTGAACAACAACTTCCAGCTGCCATGTACTCAGCTTCAGTAGTAGAAGTAGCTACAGAGGTTTGTTTCTTAGACAACCATGAAATCAGCTTACTTCCCAGAAATTGGCAAGTTCCAGATGTAGATTTCCTATCTATCTTACACCCACCAAAATCTGAATCTGAGTATCCTGACAACTCAAAATTATCATCAGCTGGATACCACAGTCCTACATAGATTGTACCTTTCAAATATTTTAGAATCTTCTTTGCAGCTTCAAGATGACTCTTTTTAGGTTTAGCTTGAAAACGTGCACATACACCCACTGCAAAAGAAATGTCAGGTCTACTAGCAGTTAAGTATAAAAGAGAGCCAATTAAACCTCTATACTGCGTCTGATCGGTGTCTTCTCCTTTCTCATCTAGATCCATTGAAAAATTTGTCATCATAGGTATTTTGGCTTCTCGGCTTGTACCCATTCCAAATTTCTCAATAAGATCTTTGGTATATTTTGCTTGATTTATGAAAATTCCTTTCTTTGTCTGCTTAATTTGAAGTCCAAGAAAGTATGTCATCTCTCCCATCATGGACATTTCAAATCTGTTCTTCATAAGATGACTAAATTCTTCACACAAGAGTAGGTTAGTTGATCCAAAAATGATATCATCAACATATATTTGAACTAACAGAAGACCTTTATCAGATTCTTTCCTAAATAAAGTTCTATCTATTTTACCTTTTACAAAACCATTTTGAATTAAATACTCAGATAATGTATCATACCATGCTCTAGGGGCCTGTTTAAGTCCATATAGAGCTTTCCTTAGCCTATAGACCTTGTCTCCTTTGACAAAGCCTGGAGGTTGTTCTACATAGACTTCTTCGGCTATGACTCCGTTTAGAAATGCAGATTTCACATCCATTTGGAACACAGTAAATCTTTTATAAGCAGCATAAGCTAAGAACAATCTTATGGCTTCAAGACGAGCAACTGGTGCAAAGGTTTCATCATAATCAATTCCCTCAGATTGTGAATAACCTTGTGCAACCAATCTAGCCTTATTTCTTACCACAATGTTGTTCTCATCTTTCTTATTTTTGAAAACCCATTTTGTTCCAATAACTTTTTGATGATGAGGTCTTTCAACAAGCTCCCATACATCTTGTCTTTGAAATTGATTTAATTCATCTTGCATTGCATTTATCCAATTGGAGTCAGTTAGAGCTTCAGTAATAGTTTTAGGTTCAAGTAAAGATACATAACAACTAAACAGACAGTCTTGGTTTATCTGTGTCCTTGTCTGGACTCCAGAATCTAAACTTCCGATTATCTGTTCAGCTGGATGATAAGTCAATACTCGTTTACCTTTATCTTTTACTGGATATGAAGTCTTATCTGGGATATTTTCATCAATTGATTCTGTATTACCTTCAGGAGTATCTTCTAGTCCATTTGGTATTGTAGTCGTCTGATCAGATGATATGGAAGAACTCTCAGCTTCCTTATCTTTATTCCTGTCTGATGTGTCTTCCTCATCTGATTCTGACTCTGGTAAGTAGAACTTGACTGATTTCTTGATGTTTAATCTGTTAAGATCTTCAGCTATCTTGGTGACATCATCTGTACTTTCAGACTTAGAAATTTCATCAAAAACAACATGTGGTGTTTCTTCCACACATAATGTAATCTTGTTAAAAACTCTATATGCTTTAGATACAGATGAGTATCCTAAGAATATCCCTTCTGCAATCTTAGCATCAAAAGTTCTTAATTTTGATTTTCCATTATTATGAATGAAACACTTAAAACCAAATATATGGAAATATGAAATTTTTGGTATTCTCGCCTTTCCATATTTCATAAGGAGTTTTGCATTTATCTTTCACAATTAAACACCTATTTTGAACAAAACATGCGGTATTAATGGCTTCGCCCAAAAACGTGTGGAGTGTCATACTCGAGATAACATAGTCCTTGCAGCTTCTTTCGTGGTTCTGTTTCTCCTTTCTACCACTCCGTTTTCTTTGGGGTGTTCTTGCAGATGATGTTTCATGTGCTATACCATTCTCAAGTACAATAGTTAGTAACAAACGAGTTTAGAAACTCAGTACCTTTATCACTTCTAATCTTGACAATATTTAGTCCTTTTTCATTTTGAATTCTTTTGAGGAATTCTGGAATTTTTGTTCTGAGTCTCATTCTTTTTATACAAGAAAATAACCCAAGTGAATCTAGAAAAATCATCTACAATCACTAAAGTATACTTTCTTCCACTAAAGCTTAGAGGTGTAACTGGACCAAAAAGATCCATGTGCAAAAGTTCCAAAATCCTTTCAGAAACAGGACCATTTATTGTTTTGAAAGAAGTTTTGGTCTGTTTTCCTTTTTGACAAGCATCACAAATATGATTTTTCGAAAATATTTTATCTGGAAGTCCTTTAACTAAAGATTTTCTTGCTATTTTGTTAAGAGTTTTGAAATTTAAATGACTAAGACGTTTATGCCATAGCCAACTTAAATCTTCTGAACTCTTAGCAATAAGACAAGTATCCTTAGAGCAACTCTTGAAATTTGCAATATAGATATTACCTTGTCTGACTCCAGCAAGTAAAATATTTTCGTTTAAACCATCCAAAATAAAACATGCATCATGAGTGAATTTTACACAATATCCTTTGTCACAAAATTGAGATACAGACAGTAAGTTATGTTTCAAACCTTCCACAAAATATACTTCATTAACCTGAATATCTCCAATCATTAGAGTTCCAACTCCTTTGGTTAGACCAAAATTGTTGTCTCCGAACATTACTCGAGGTCCATCTATCGTTTGATAGTTAGAAAGAAGTCTTTTCTCATAAGTCATATGCTTAGAACATCCACTGTCTATATACCAGATGACTTCGAGAACATCTTCTCGTTCAACTATCTCCTTATTCTTCTGCAATCACAAATTAATTCTTAGGTACCCTTTGTGTATTGGGTCCTTTCTTGTCAAGTTGATACTTAGGTATCCAGATAAAAACATCCAAGTTTTTCAGTACCAATGATTGAATTCTGCAACCATATCTATCCACTAATACTAGACTATCTAGATCAATTTTATTTAATTGATCTCTAGTGATTGTCTTATATCTTGGAAAGAATGGATACGACTTGCTTCTTCCATCAAAACCATTATACTTTGGAAATGACTTTGATTTAGTCTTTAGATTTCTTTTGGAAACATTTCTCCTCATCTGTATTTTTTCTTTTGATATATCAGATGGGGTGATTTGCTCCTTTGATTTCTTTGGACTAAGTCATGTCTTTTCCGTAGTCTTAGTGGCTTTGACAAAGACTCTAGGTTTGATAGGATCATTTTTTGTGTTCCTATCAAAACCCAATCCAGTCTTATCACTAGGCTTCTGAGAAGTACTGAAGATGTTATCAATTGTAGACTGAGAATTATTAAGATCTCCTAACTTGAGATTTAAATCTCTGTTAGTCTTTTTAAAATTCTCATTCTCCATATTGATATTTGAAAATTTAATTTTTAAAGTACTCAATTCTTTTTCCAACTCATTGGTTTTCTCAGACAAGGAACTAGTAGAAGTCTTTGATTGACATTCCCCCTTGAAGGTACAATCTAGATTCTTCCTTGTCCCTGTCTGATGTTCCTTTGTTAGACTAAGAATTTGATCCTTTAAACTTAAATTTTCAGTCTCTATCTGTTTATAAGCAGATAAAGTTGTCTTCAGATCTTTTAGAAGTTTGTTAATAAGACATGAATCAGATTCAGACAAGTTATCATTATCATTGTCTGAGGATGAGTAATAGTTTACCTCCTTAGCCATTAGGCAAATGTCGTTGTCTGACCCGAAACTAGATGAGGATGAGGATGATGATGTCTCATGTGTTTCCTCCTTTTCGGCCAAAAGAGCTCGTTGATCTGCATACCTCCTATCCCGTTTCTTCCTCTTTTCTTCTCTCTCTCTAGGAGTGAGTTGAGGACAATCATAGCTAAAATGACCAGGTTTATTACAGGTATAACAGATATCTCCTCTTTCTGACTTTGGACTATTCTCACCTCGTCTGATTGGTGATTTGAATCTTTTCATTGGATCCTTCTTTTTGTCATTGTCTGAATACTTCTCTTCCTTGTCTGATTTATAATTCTGACGATTAAACCTATCTCTCTTATTCCTTTTATACTTCATCTTGAGTCTCTCATATCGTCTGATCAATAAAGCCATTTCCTCTTTTACTGACAAATCTGATGCCTTAGAAATCTTATCAGAATCCTCTTGATGAAGAAATGCCACAGTCTTTCCAGAAGTAGATGACTCTGCCTCATCTTCTTCATCTTCAATTTGTATATCATATTCCAAGGCTTTCAGATGAGAAAATAGAGTATGATGTGAAATAGATGACAGGTTCTGTGTAGCTTTGAGGATATTTGCTTTTTCCCTCCATCTTTTGCTTAATGATCTGAGTACCTTATTATTAATTTCTTTCTCATAATAGGTTTTACCCATATCAGCAGCTTTATTCACCAAATTGGTCAATCTCACATCCAATTGATCCACAGTTTCTCCATCTTTCATCTTGAATGTATCAAATGCATGTAAAACTGATTGTAACTTGTTTTCTTTAACCTGCTCTGACCCTTCACAAACATTTGCAAGAGTCTTCCACATATCCTTCGCAGTTTTACATCTCTTTACCTTTTCTATCCAGTCTTTGCTCAATGTCTCTATAATTTCTGTTCTTGCTACCTGATCCAAATTGTGAATCTTCCTTTCATCGTTTGTCAAATCAGCACTTTTCTTTTCTTGTTGACTTCTTGTAGTAGAAGATTCAGCTCCAGTACTAACAACTCCATGGTAGAATTTTATTGGACCTTCCTCAAGAACCTCTTCCATACGGTCATGAATGGCCTTTAAATGATTCTCCATTCTGAACTTCCAATAATCATATTCTTCGATAGAAAAATCTGGTAAACTCCTGGATTTCTTACTTTTAACAGAAGACATTGTAATTCAAGATGCTAAAACACAACTTATCAGAAATGTTAGTGACTCAATGATAAGAAATCAGATTTCAATGAAAATCAGATTTTTCAAGACCACAAATCTCTATCAGAACAGCTTAACACTGCTCTGATACCACTTGTTGGGTCCCTTTAGAACTAGTTTAAACACAAAAACAAGATACCCTCTAGTGATAATCTAGAAGGGGGGGATGAATAGATTATCAAAAACTTTTGCAAGCTTAGATGATCTATCAACTCCAAAATCAATTTTACAGCGGAAACAGTTTTTGTTTATACTCAATTCAAATAGGATCTAAAGCTTTGTCAGATATCGAATTTGCAGTCAAGAAACAATTAATGAAAACGAGTAATAAGCAATAAGAAGAAATAACACCAGATTTATAGTGGTTCGGATCAAATGATCCTACGTCCACTCTCCTTCTTCAAACTTGAAGAAGGGCCTTCACTTACTTACTTCCTTCTTTCTTGCTACCTTACTTACAATGATGAATCTTCAGCCTTACAATGAATCTTCCTAACTTCTGAATATCTATGGCTTGAAGATCTAATGAAAAAGTGTTCTATAAACACTAAGAACTGGAAAACGTATAAAACGTTCTTGAATGTGTATGATTCTTTGTTGCTTGTGTATACAAAGTATAATGATGAGTGCAAAGTGTCAAAAGTTAATTCTAAATTGATTTCTATTCCTATTTATAGAGATCTCCTCTTGGCAGTTGTAACTTCCTTGAATTTGGTTTCGATTAGTTATAACAATATAACTGAATTCTGTAACTTCTTCCTGAGTTGTTGAAACTGCTTCTTGAATCTTTGTATGATATTTCTTTAACACCTCATCGTCTGATGTTTACTTCACCTCGTCCTCATCTTCTTTTCTGTCTAGACGTTTGTCTTGTTCTTCAACAATCTTCTGTGCTGTCCTTGTCTGATATCTTGACCTTGTCTGATATTCTTTCATTATCTGGAAATCTTCCTCGTCTGACATCTTGTCCTTGTCTGATCTTCTATACTTAGTTTTATTTATAAAGAAATACTTCAGCTGTCTATACAAGATGCTCAGCTGGTCATCCTATTTTACACTTTTAACACATCAAAACTAAATACAAATTTCTTTTCTTAACATAAGTATAAAGAGCTCAGACGAGGTCAAGACAAGCTGAGTAGAATAAGAAAGGCGAGTTTTCACCAAGTCAGCTGCAGACGAGTAGGAAGAATCAGCTGAGGTCTCAAGCAGTTTACAAGTTTAAGTTTGTTAAGCAGTTTCAAGTTTGTTAGAACTAACTAACAAACTAACTGTCTTTCCAGACTTATAAATAGGACTAGATTTTATTTTTCAATGAACTTATGCATATTTGATTTTTCACACTATTCACTACTCAGATTTCAATCACAATCTTTTCACGAGTATTTCAAGAGAGTTCTCAAAAAGTTCTAAGGATTTTTAGAACACATTTCTTGTAATCTTCAAAATTCGATATTCACTGTAATAGTTAGATTTTAGAGAAGGATTTAGGAGATTGAAGATTTGAAGATTTGTACAAGTTGTAAGCTGTAAGTTGAAAGTAAGATAGTAAGTAGTAAGCAGAGTCCCTTCTTCAGATTGAAGAAGGAGAGTGGATGTAGGATTATTAAAATCCGAACCACTATAAATCCTGGTGTTATTTCTTGCTTTCTTTAATTTATGTTCAAATTACAATATTGTTAATTCAAGATTAAAGTTCAGAATCTTAACTAAAATCTGAATATCAACCTTGCTTTTGATCTTGTTAAAAGTTGAGTTATCAATTATTTTCCGCTGTGTTTAATCTGATATTTTGAATTGATTTTGAAAGATTTAAAAATCTACAAAATCTATTCAAACCCCCCCTTTCTAGATTTTGTTCTAGGAAGCTAACTCAAGGTTATTAATCAACTCAACATTCCGGGACCAACACCATCATGAAATTAATCACTCCATTAATAACACAATACCTAATGTGAGTATTCTTAGTCCTTCCAATCTCTCAATTAAGAAGCACCCAATTCATACAATCACGCAAAATTATAACCCGATTAATCCCTAATCACGTTAGCTCAACTCTCGCCTATTGCTAGGGTGATCAAACATTAATCTAAAGAGATAATTTTACATGAAGCACAATGAGAATCACAATTACGAAGCAATCTACTCAATTGATCAACAATTATCAACAATCATAGCATGAGGCAATCACATCATCCCCAATTTCAATTATCCCAAGCACAAAACTATTAGCCAATGGTGCTAAGAGCAAAAGCCATGGGTGAAAAATCTAAGAAAGCAATTTACAAGCTAATCAACACAAACAATGAACTAAAGAGAGAAAAGTAGAAGAACATCACCAATTGTCTTCGATTAACAAAATAAGAATGCTTGAGTCTTCAACAATGCTTCAATTATAATCTCCACCTCTACAATTTACAACTTGGAAAACAAAATCTAATGGATCTATTTACTAATCTAATGATCACAAGCTTGAATTCAATAAAAAACTATCAATCTAATCCACTTACAAGAAGAACTAAGCTATATAATGATATTTTCGCTCAGAAAACTGCCTATAAATTGTTCTAAACTAAGCTAGGAGGATTATGCTCTGTTTTCCGCTCAAAATGATTTAAAACCAAAATTTTCGGTTTTGGGCCTCCCTCGACTAGAGCTTGGGGCCCTCGAGTCGAGGCTTAGAGTCGCTATCACGATTTTCCGAATTTACCGCCTATCGCGAGTCGAGGCTCAGCCCTCGACTCGAGGGATCCTATTTTGCCTCATCCCTTGACTCGAGGCTCAGCCCTCGCCTCGAGTCGAGGCAGCTCCAATTATTGGAATTTTCTCCAATTACCTTATCCCTCGAGTCGAGGCCTCTGGACCTCGACCAGAGGTCGAGACCAGGGCATTTTTTCAACCGGGGCTCCGCCTACGACCCCCATTTTTTTCCGTCTCGATCGTCTCTTCATTCTAAGAATGCCGGTACTCTCGGTTTGGCCAAATTCCACCGATTTACCTGTAAAACGGACGAAAAACATCAATTATCTCACAAGTAATACTTTTTGGGCAAAATAGTGATACTCTACACATTTAGGCACAAAAATTAACACTTTTGATCACTTTTTGCACTTAAATACACTTCAAAATCATGTATCAATTCATTCCAATCACTAATAGATGGTGCATTGCTTGTAAAGTGAGGTGGAAAGATGATGAGCTAAGTTGATGATGAAGAAAGGAAGGTTGAGAAAATATTGAATTATGGAAAAAATATGAACATGAAAAGAAGAAAAATTCAATTTGAGAGCTTATGTGAAAGAAAGCTCAAAAGAATGGTGGTGATTGAACTTTGAAATGCATGAGAAAGAGCGTTGATGGAAGAATTGAAAGAGAAGTGTAGTGAAGTGTTAGTTATCATTCAAGTTCTCTACTATTTGAGTCACTCTTACCTAAAACATCCTTCCCATTCCAAAGAGTCTACATTACAATCTTGATGAAAGACCTCCTTGATTCTTAATTGATCACAAAAGAAAATGATTAAAATTGAGTCCTTTGGCAAGCTTATGGGGTACATGTTTGTGAATTTGATGATTGAGTGCATTTTACCTTGATACACTAGAGAGAAGAGAGAAACACTCCATGGAAGGAGCAATGAGTTGAGTATTTGATTTTGCATTTGTTTGAGCATGATTTGTTAGATCAGAAGAAGTTTTGATGAGTTAAAAGAAATCAGACTAGAGTCAACTCAGATAAAGTAAGATGACCAGCTACTGCGAAGAACAGCTGAGGTAAAAATCTAGCACTAGGCTGATCAGACTAGGAAGAGTTGGATAAGTCAGTTGAGGTCGAAGAAGCGAAGGTCATCTGAAGATGAGATTGGGGCAAGTCATCTGCAGGAGACAACAATGAAGAGCTCAGACGAGGTCAAGACAAGCTGAGTAGAATAAGAAAGGCAAGTCTTCACCAAGTCGGCTACAGACAACTAGAAGCAAAATCAACTGATGTAGAGGCAGTTGTCAAGATTAAGTTTGTTATGCAGTTTTAATTTGTTGCAACAAACTAACTGTCTCTCAGGCTTATAAATAGGTCTAGGCATGTTCTAAAAAATTAACAATTCAGCATTCTCTCATTCACGATTCACAAGTTTTCTAAGCACTCACAAAAGTTTTTCAAAGTAATTTTTCATAAGTTCAAAGTGTTTATAGAACACTTATCCTGTATATCTTCAACACATTGCATTGTAATCTAGAAATTTCAGGAAGATTAGAAGTTGAAGATAGGTTTGAAAATAGAAGATCTTCTTCAGAAAGTTGTATTTGTAAGATTGTAAGTGAGTAAGTAAGTATGTGGTCGAGACCCTTCTTCAAGTTGAAGAAGGAGAGTGGATGTAGGATCAATTAGATCCGAACCACTATAAATCGTTGTGTTCTTTACTGCTTTCTTTACTTATCTGTTCTTAATCAATTTTCGAACAAGTCCAATTTCAGATTCTTAATCAGAAGGATTTTTTATCCGTATAAGATTGAGTTTAAATTTGCTTTCCGCTGTGTGAACTTTGTTTCCTTGAGTTGATTTTCTAAACTTTGGAAATGATTTGAAAATCTATTCAACCCCCCTTCTAGATTTTCCTAGAAGGTTGTTTCAAATTCTTTAATAAAATACTCAATTCGTGGGACCAACAAGTGGTATCAGAGCAGTGTTAAGTTGTTCTGATATTGGTTTAAGGTCTTGACAAGTTTCTGAAATTGTTTCTTGATTATCTTCATTATTTTCAAACCACTAACCTTGCTACTAATAAGTTCTTGTTAAGATTCTTTATTTCATCATGTCGTCTGTCAAAAGCAAGAAATCCAGAAGTTTGCCTGAGTTTTCAATCGAGGAGTATGATTATTGGAAGTTCAGGATGGAGAACCATTTGAAGGCAATTCATGATAGGATGGAAGAGGTGCTTGGAGAAGGACCGATTAAATTCTATCATGGAGGAACCAGTGATGGGACTGGAGCAACTGAAACCAGGGTCAGACAAGAGAAGAAGAGTGCAGAGCTAACCAATGATGAAAGAAAAATTCATAATTTGGACCAAGTAGCTAGGATAGAGATCATTGAAACTCTGAGTATAGACTGGATAGAGAAAGTCAAGAGGTGCAAGACAGCTAAGGAGATGTGGGAGACTCTTGCTAGTATATGTGAGGGATCAGACCAGGTCAAAGAGAACAGACTGCAATCAGTATTACATACGTTTGACACATTCAAAATGAAAGAAGGCAAAACCGTTGATCAGTTGGATGTTAGACTAACAAATCTTCTTAACAAAGCAGTTGATTTGGGTAAAACCTATACAGAGAAAGAGATTAACAACAAGGTGTTCAAGTCTTTAAGCAAAAGGTGGAGAGAAAAAGCCAACATTCTCAAAGCTATATAGAATTTGTCCTCAATCTCACACTATACCTTGTTTTCTAATCTCAAAGCATTAGAGTATGATATCCAAATCGAAGACGAAGAAGATGAAGTTGAGTCTTCAATATCTGGGAAGACGGTGTTAGATCAAGTAGAGTTTTGATGAGTTAAAAGAACAATCCAGATGAGCAGACAACGTTGATGAACAGCTCAGATCAGAGTTAGGTACTAAGCTGATCAGATTGGGTCAAGAGCTGATTAAGTTAGCTGAAGATCAAAGTTTACAAGTCATCTGGAGACAAGCTCAAATCTAGTCATCTGCAGGAGACGATCATAAAGAGCTCAGACGAGGTCAAGACAAGCTGAGTAGAATAAGAAAAGCAGGTCTTTACCAAGTTAGCTGCAGACGAGTAGGAAAAATCAGCTGAGGTCAAGAGCAGTTTTCAAGATTAAGTTTGTTGAGCAGTTTTCAGTTTGTTAGAACTGACTAACAAACTAACTGTCTTTTCAGACTTATAAATAGGTCCAGATTTTATTTTTCAATACACTTATGCAAATCTGATTTTTCACACTATTCACTATTCAGTTCACAAAGTATTTTCAAAAGAGCTTTCAAATATTTTTAAGTGTTTATAGAACACTTCACTTCACATCTTCAAAAATACTTCTTATTCTTAGAGTTAGATTTTAGAAGTTTGATTAGCATTCTTGAAGAATTGAAGATCGAATTGTAAGTTGTAAAGATTGTAAGTAAGTAAGCAGCTAGTGGAGACCCTTCTTCAAAGTTTGGAGAAGGAGAGTGGATGCAGGATTGTTATAATCCGAACCACTATAAAATATGGTGTTCTTTACTGCTTTTATTTATCTTACTGTTCAAATTACAATTTATTGTTCAAAGTTTAATTTCAGAATCGAAGCTAAAACCTGAATATCAGTGTTGCTTTTGATCTTGTTAAAAGTTGAGTTTAAAATTACTTTCTGCTGTATTAATTTGATTCTTTGAATTGATTTTAGGAAGATTTGAAAAATCTACAAAATCTATTCAAACCCCCCCTTTCTAGATTTTGTTCTATAAGGCTAACTCAAGGTTTTTAATCAACTCAACATTCTGGGACCAACAAGTGGTATCAGAGCAGTGTTAAGCTGTTCTGATATTGATTTTAGGTCTTAAATAAGATTCTGAAATTATCTTGATTTTCTTCATTTCCTTCTTTGCTACTAACAGTGCTATTAATTAGTTTTTGGAGTATTTTGTTTCTTTGTTTCATCATGTCATCAGGGAAAAACAAGAAGTCTAGGAATCTTCCTGAATTCTCTATTGAAGATTATGATTACTGGAAATTTAGGATGGAGAATCACTTAAAAGCCATTCATGATAGGATGGAAGAGGTTCTTGAAGAGGGACCTATAAAATTTTATCATGGAGGCACCAGCACTGGAGCTGAGTTAGCTGAATCCAGGACCAGACAAGAAAAGAAGAGTTCTGAATTAACAAATGATGAAAGAAAGGTCCACAATCTTGACCAAGTAGCTCGAACTGAAATCATTGAAACTCTAAGTAAGGATTGGATAGAAAAGGTTAAGAGATGCAAAACTGCCAAAGAGATGTGGCAGACTCTAGCCAATGTTTGTGAAGGATCTAAACAGGTCAAAGAAAACAAGCTGCAGTCAGTCTTGCATGCATTTGAGACATTCAAAATGAAGGAAAATGAGTCTGTGGATCAGTTAGATGTAAGGTTGACCAATCTTCTCAACAAAGCGGCTGACCTTGGAAAGAATTATACAGAGAAAGAGATTAATAACAAGATTCTGAGATCATTAACCAAGAGATGGAGGGAGAAATCCAATATCCTTAAGGCTACTCAAGATTTATCTTCTATTACTCACCATACTTTGTTTTTACATCTTAAAGCTCTAGAATATGATATTCAAATAGAAGACGAGGAGGATGAGATGGAGTCGAGTACCTCATCCAAGTTTGTTTCCTTTGTCAGTAAAGAAGACAAGGTGTCAACAGAGTCTGTAGGAGCTGATCTATCTTTGAAGGAGCAGATGGCTTTGCTTACTAAAAGGTATGATAAATTGAGAATGAAGTATAAAAGAAATAAATTGAGATTTGCAGGAAAGGATAAATCAAGATCCAGATCAGGTAGAAAGGAAGATGAATCAACAGATGATGATAAAAGCAGAAGTCAGACAAGAAGACACAGATCACCTGTCAGAAGAAATCCTTCTAGCCCTAGATCAGACAGGAGTGATACTTGTTACACATGCAACAAGCCAGGACATTTCAGCTATGATTGTCCTCAACTGACTCCTAAGGAAAGGGAAGAAAAGAGGAAGAAAAGAGACAGGAGGTTTGCAGATCAAAGAGCTCTGTTGGCTGAAAAAAAAAAGAGCCAAAGAAATCATCATCATCCTCATCTGATTTCGGACCAGATGATGAAATCTGTCTCATGGCTAATGAGGTAATCTGCTATTCATCTTCAGATAATGATTCTTGTCAGTCTGCGTCTGATCATGACCAAACTGTTATCCATGAGTTATTGAGAGATTTAAAGACATCTCTGGCTGCTTATAAACAGCTAGAGACAGAGAATTTGGTTTTAAAGGATCAAATTCAAATTCTAATTAAAGGCAAGCAGGTGATGAACTGTTCAGAAACTGAGGAAACATTCAAGGGGAAATGTTTTCCCCAGGCTGAGGCTAGTACATCAGCTAGCTTATCTGAAAGGTTAGAAAATGAATTGAAAACCTTAAAAGATAAATTTGAAGTAGTCTGTGCTGAAAATGAATCAATTAAGAAAGACAATGAGAAGCTTGTCTTCAAAATTAGTCAACTTAATAATTCACAGTCAGCAATAGACCATATCTTTAATACTTCTCAAAAATCTCATGACAAGACAGGTCTTGGTTATGATAAGAACAATAAATCAGACGTCCAAAAACCTAGGAAATTTGTGAAATCATCTGATCAATCAAAGGAGGTTAAAATTGGTCCATGGAAACCAACTAGTCAGATAAGGACAGCATCTCCCAGCCTGAAACCAAAAATTCAGCTGAGAACTCCTTATCAGACTAGGAGAAACCCAAGAACCAAAATAAGAAGAAATTCTTATTATAATCCTTTTGATGGAAGGAGCAGATGCTATCCCACATTTCCTAAGTTTAGGAAAATTACTCAATCTGAATACAACAAATTATCATTCAAAAATGATATAATTGTAGACAAATTTGGTAGAAAAACCGAGTCTGATTTATTGATTGGAGATTAGATGTTTATTTGGTTACCTAAAGTGATATTTGACCTTAAAGGACCCAAGATCACTAGGGTACCTTATAACTGATCTGTTTTTCAGGATACACAGGGATCATCACTCAAGGAAGAGATCTTAGCTTCAATATGGTACATTGATAGTGGTTGTTCACAACACATGACCCATAACAAGAAGCTGTTATCAAATTTCCAAAGTATTGATGGTCCAAGAGTCTTATTTGGTGACAATAATTGTGGTCAGACTAAAGGTGTAAGTACTCTGATTATCAAGGATATTCAGGTATCTGAGGTATATCTTGTTGAAGGCTTGAAACATAATCTGTTATCTGTTTCGCAGCTATGTGATAAAGGTTTTCTTGTTAAATTTTCAAGGGATAAATGTGATATTTTAGATAATTCTTCAGATAAAGTACTGCTAACTGGCTTCAGACATGGTAATGTCTATGTGGCCAACTTTAATAGTTGTCCCAAAGATACCTGTCTGATAGCTAAGGGTGGAGAAGATCTCAGCTGGCTATGGCACAAGAGGCTTAGTCATCTGAATTTCAAGACCCTTAGTAAGCTGGCTAAAAAGAACCTTGTTGAAGGATTACCTGAAAAACTTTTATCCACTGATCTTAAATGTGATGCTTGTCAGAAAGGTAAACAGCCTAGACACTCATTTAAGAGTATTAACTCCTCTTCATCTGAAAGAGTTCTACAACTTCTTCATCTGGATCTGTTTGGACCTGTTTCTCCTCTCAGTTTCAGTGGAAGGAAATATACCCTTGTTGTATTAGATGACTTTTCTAGATACACTTGGGTTATATTTCTTTTCAAGAAAAATGAGACTATGAACAAGATTCCTGATCTGTTCAGACAGATTCAGAATGAAAAGGGTGTTAATATTATTAAAATAAGGAGTGATAAGGGCACAGAATTTTTGAATTCTTGTTTATCTAAAATTTTCAATGAGTGTGGAATTATTCATGAGACATCTTCAGCAAGAACTCCTCAACAAAATGGAGTGGTTGAAAGAAGGAATAGAACCTTGAAGGAAGCAGCCAGGAGTATTTTGGCTGAGTATGATACCCCTCACAGGTTCTGGGCTGAAGCCATCAACACAGCTTGTTATACCCAGAACAGGTGCTTAGTTGTCAAAGACAAGGGTAAGACTCCATATGAGATTTGGAAGGGTAAGATTCCAAGAATCTCATATTTCAAAGCTTTTGGTTGTAAGTGTTTTATCCATAACAATGTGAAATCTAAGTTAAGAACTTTTGATGCTAAGGCAGCTGATGGAATATTCTTGGGATATTCTAACACTTCCAAGGCATTTAGAGTTTTTAACAAGACAACCCTTTGTGTGGAGGAAACTCCTCATGTTATTTTTGATGAGTTGTATTCTTTCTCAGACAAAGTGAATCAAATTACTGAAAGTCTAGATAAAATTGGACTAACCAAGACTAAACATAGAACTGTCTATCTACCTAGTCTTGATTCAGACTCAGATGAAGAAAAATCCCCATCTGATAATCAGAAGACAACTTTTGATCAGACTCCATCAGATCAGACACCCTTGACATCAGCCGATCAGCAGGGGTCAGCTGATGAAGGGGGAACGTCAGCTGAGGTTGAGTCAGAAGAGTTGCCTACTGAGACTCAAGATGAGGATCCTTCTCCTCACATAGGCAAAAGGATGAGGAGCTACCATCCATCTGATCAGATTATAGGAGACCCATCAAGTAGTGTGCAGACACGAATGATGCTGGACTCTGAAAGTCTTTTCAGCTGTTATGTGTCGCTTCTTGAACCCAAGTCTATTGAGGAAGCTCTATCAGGCCCAAACTGGATAACTGCCATGCAGGAGGAACTGCATCAGTTTGAAAGACAAAGTGTATGGGAATTAGTGGAAAGACCCTTACACAGAAAGATTATAGGCACCAAATGGGTGTTTAAAAACAAAACAGATGAGAACAACATTATTGTTCGAAATAAGGCAAGATTGGTTGCACAAGGTTACTCACAGTCTGAGGGGATAGACTATGATGAAACCTATGCTTCAGCCGCCAGATTAGAGGCAATAAGGTTGTTCTTAGCATTTGCTGCATATAAATCTTTCAAAGTTTTTCAAATGGATGTTAAGTCTGCCTTCCTTAATGGTGTGTTGCTTGAGGAAGTCTATGTGGAGCAGCCTCCTGGGTTTAAGATCAAGAACAAGGTCTATAAACTCAATAAAGCTCTATATAGACTGAAACAAGCTCCCAGAGCTTGGTATGATACCTTGTCTGATTTCTTGACATCAAATGGTTTTTCAAAAGGTAAGATTGATAGAACTTTGTTTAGAAAGGAAGTAGATGGTAACATCTTATTAGTTCAAATTTATGTAGATGACATAATCTTTGGTTCACCTAATCTGAAACTATGTGAAGAGTTTAGCATTCTCATGAAAAACAGGTTTGAAATGTCAATGATGGGCGAATTAACATACTTTCTAGGCTTACAGATTAAACAGATGAGTAAGGGTATATTTATACATCAGTCTAAATATGCTAAGGATCTGATTGAGAAATTTCGAATGACTACTAGCAGAGAAGTTAAAATACGTATGGCAACTAACTTCTCTATGGATTCAGATGAGCAGGGGATACCCACTAATGCAATGGAGTATCGTGGACTGATTGGATCTCTTCTATATCTCACTGCAAGTAGGCCAGACATAGCCTTTGCAGTTGGGGTATGTGCAAGATTTAAGTCTAATCCCAAGAAAACTCATCTGGAGACAGCTAAGAAAATTCTTAAATATCTCAAAGGAACCTTGCAAGTAGGGTTATGGTACCCAGCTGATGACAACCTTGAGCTGACAGGATATTCAGATTCAGACTTTGGAGGATGTAAAATTGATAGGAAGTCCACTTCAGGAACTTGTCAATTTTTAGGCAACAAATTAATTTCTTGGTTATCTAAGAAACAGACATCTGTTGCCACCTCCACAACTGAAGCTGAATACATGGCAGCTGGAAGCTGTTGCTCTCAACTCCTCTGGATTAGTCAACAGCTTAGAGATTATAATATTCAAACATCAGCTGTTCCTATTTACTGTGATAGTAATAGTGCAATAGCAATGACTTACAATCCTGTTCTGCATTCTAGATGTAAGCATATAGATATTAGGCATCATTTCATCAGAGATCATGTTGAGAAAAATGACATTAGAATTGAGAAAATAGCCACTGAATCACAAAGAGCTGACATTCTTACAAAGCCATTAGCTGAGTCAAGGTTTAAAGAACTGTGCTTAGAATTAGGATTACTTGATGTATCTTTAGTCGGTTTCTAATTTATTTGCATTTGTTGAATGTATTCCTTATTTCTGGTCCTTTCTTTTCTTTAAATTAATGTCAAGAAAGAATTATCAGACTAGATATGTGTCAAAGGACAATCAGGTAGCTGATATCATTGATCTCCTTTTAGGAATCAAGAATCAAGGATTAGTCATATTGACCTTATCTGACTTGATGATTACTTATCTGACATTGGGTAAATCAGATTAGGGCACAATAGTCATCTGATTCCTAGAAAACAGATGACTACCATCACCCTATCTGATCTACCCCAGCTACTAATAGGTTTGATGAGTTTTGCTTGCAGGAACAGGTACACCAGATTAGTCTCATAAATATCTTCATTCAGAAAACCTTCATCTTCGTTTTTTTCAAAATCTTTGTTTTCAAATAAAGTCCTTAAGTCTGTGTATTTCAAGTAATCTGTACTTTGTAACTAAACTGAAAATACTGTGTTAAGCTTTAAACATTTGTGGTTTTCAAAAATCAGACTAAGAGAAAGCTTTTGAAAAATATAAGACAAGGTCATTTTGACCAAGTCTGATTTTACCAAGTCTGAAATAGAATACCTGAGTGTTAAGTAAGGCACCTCATTACTTACGTCAGGTATACTAATTACTTCTGAAAAAGTAAGTCTATTAGCCGTCTAATCCGTAGGATAAACGGTTACTTTTTACACAATTCAAGACGCGTAAAGGCCACGCGCCTGAATTTCAATCGTTTTTCTCGCTAAACCGTCGATGTTTTACACGCGCCTCTTAAAATCAACGGTTTAAAATTAAAATTCTAAGATCGTTCCACGTTTTACATTCCCAAACTTTCCCTCTCTCTCCTCTAAGTTTAAAATCTTACCTTCTTCTTTAAAAAATTTTCACTTTCACATTTCACTTATCAAAATCCTCTGTAAAAATATCCTTCTTACAAAAACTTATTCAAATGGCTTCTTCTTCATCCCAACCCCCTAAACCTCCCACTTATATAACTGCATCCGTTTCAAATTTCAAAATGAATACAGAGGCAGTTAGGAATAAACTCAAAGCCGAGATGTATGTCGACTTTGAAACCACCCAAGACAGGGAATCCAGCGAGATATTAAGTCTTTTGGAAGCATCAAGATTGTGAGGGTTCTGTTCATTCAAATCGGCAGAAAACAGGACAATGGACTTCATAGGTGCAGAATTTTTGGCAAACAGTGAGTTTTCTGATAACAGGTTTAGTACTACAGTAGAGGGTACTAGGTTGGAATATACTAAGGAGAATGTGGCTCGGATTTTGGATACATCGGCTGAGGGTGTAAATTCGTTGGTGTATAAGGAAGAGGAATGGGAACAATTTTTTAGTTTGTTCGCCAGGATTACGTATAGGGGAACAAGGAGAGACTTGAAAAAGCATATGTTGAGAAGGAAGTATAGGTTGTTGATGACTATAGTGACTAAGTCAATTCTAGGTGATCAGAGTTCACATGACGGAGTTACTAAGTCTAGATTGTGTTGTATGCGGGCTATCTTTGATGGAATAAGGGTTGATTGGGTCGAACTGCTATTTAGGAGGTTGAAGGAGGAGAAGGCGAGGTTGGTGTATAACCCTACTGTTGGTGATTGGGTTCCTCAGTCTACTGTGAGTCTGTTTAACAAGATCACAGTACTGATGGATGGGCTGAACAAGAGGGTGCAAACAAGGGAAGGCAAGAAAAAATTCTCGAAGCAAAAGGGGTTGCTTACAAAGAATGAAAGGTTGGGTGGATTGTCGGATTCAGACGATGAATCAGATGAGGCGAGAGCTCAGAGAAACGAGGCTGCAGCAGCTGTGGTGCAGAGGCAGCCAGCTGAGGTACCTGAAGCTGAGATTCCGGCAGCCGAGGTAGAGGCACAAGCTGCACAGCCAGCTGAGGAAGCAGCTGGGGTGGAAACAGAAGTGGCTCAACCACTTCAAAGGAGAACCAGGAGAAGGCTGGTCAAGGCTGCTGATATAGTTGGGGAGTCTTCCTCAACTCCTTCTAGTCTGCTACCAGAAGAAGCTGCAACACTTCAGATAGCAGCAGCGGTACAGGCTGAGACGGAAGTGCTGGAAGATCCCAGCTCTGAGCGAACCGCATCTGCCGAGAGGCAAGCCTCTCCAGTCCAATACACACTCCCAGACCTGATGGATCTGTAGGAAGCTTCGAGCTCTCCCTACGATCAGATGCCAGAAGGAGATTAGCCGAGTTAATTCCTGAACTTCAATTTAACCCTGAAGTAATGAAGGAATTCATTGAGATCTGGCTGGTTCATCATCTGCGGACTAGAAACCTGGAGGAGATGAGCCTGTTCACTGATGAAGTAGGCTGGGACAACTTCATCTCCTGGGAGAAGGTTATTCTGGAGTCTGCTGAAATCACGTCCATATCAGTTATCCTATCAGAGGAGCAGCTCCTGAATTTCCTAAGAAGCCGCCTTGGCTTGTCTGAAACCTTACCAGCTGCCCCTCCCAACAACCCAGGATCCACCTTCTCGTCAATACTGAATCAACTGGAGAAGAGGGTAGAGGATAAGTTCCCTCAGATGCTCACAATGAAGACTGCAGACATTGTAGATTCTGTCAGTGTAACAATGGAAGACATGCTAAAAGCATCTGAGGTAAATCTTCTATCTTCTATTTCCAATACTGTTAAAATGTCTGTCAAAGAAGAGTTGGCTGAAGTGAAGAAGGAGGTTGAAGAGCTGAAAATCCAAACTCAAGCTGACAATCAGCTGCTGGCCGATGAGATCCTTCTCAATCAATCCTCAGCTTCCACCTATTTTACTATTATCAAGGAGCAGCTTGCTATGCTACTTGATGATGTTAAAAAGGGGGAAGATGTGGAGATCGTGAAAGCCGAACTTAACCAGATCAAACTTTCAGCAGCCAGCCAATCAGATGAGCTCACTGCCTTAAAAATTAGAATTGATCAGATTGAGGAAGCAATCAGGGCAGATGAGCTGGCCAGAAAGAAAGAAGCTGAGCTGAAATTTGAAAGATACATGGCTAAGATCAGAGAGAGGAAGGAGGAGGCTAGAGCCAAAGCTGAAACTGAGAAAGGAAAAGGGAAAGAGCTGGTGGTGGTGGAGAAAGAGAAAGAAAAGGAGGCAGAGAAGGTCGTGTCGCCTATCAGGCAGAGCCTGATGTCCAAAGCTGCTGGAAAGAGGCCACTTGAAAAATCAGCCGAGCAACTTAGGATAGAGGCAGAAAGGGACCGACGGATCAAGGCTAAAAAGGTATATTATGGCTGGAGGGAAGCCAGAAGGAAGATCAAGTCGGCAAAGGAGGCTGGCCGAATTTTTGATAGGTTCCAGAAGAAGTGGGTAGTCCCATCAGTTGGAGGAGCAGAGGCAGCCTGGATCAGACCTGCAGAAAGAACTGATGCTCCCCCAAAAATGATTGCACATCCTTCATGGGCAGCTGAGTACATGAAGTATGAAGCCAAGTGGACCTTCTTCTGGTACATATGCAAAGGAGTTGGAGCATCATCAGACAATGAGACAATCGCTTGGAAGGAGAAGATACAAGGAATGAGGAGAGAGTAGTTGGTGAACCTCAAGTTGAGGAGGTACATGGACAAGGAGAAGGAGTAGAACATGGAGGTAATGTGAACCATTTCCATGCTCAAGTTGACCTTTTCCCTCAAGGGATGCCACCACAACATTTTTCCTACCAAAATCCATACCCTTACCCTCCACAAGCTCATCAATATCCCTACTATCCACCTCATCCACAATAATTCCCACCATACTATCCCCATATACCATGAGCCACCACACATACCAAATCCTCAACCACAACCCATGAATGAGCCACCACCACAAGGGAGGCCATTGAGAGAATTTTTTGAGCCACAACTTAGAGAGCACTATGACGGGATAGCAAGGCCAAGGATAGAAGCCAACAACTTCGAGATAAGTCCCGCTTTAGTGAGGATGCTTAGGGAGAAGCAATTTGAAGGCAAGAATGAAAATGAGTGCCCACATCAACATATGACACAATTTCTAGAGATTTCCGACACTACCAAGTACAACGGGGTACCCGAAGATGCGAAGAAGTTGAGGCTCTTTGCCTTTACACTTAAGGGGAGAGCTAAAGCCTGGCTTAATTCATTATCTCCCGGGACCGTCCGTACATGGGAGGATTTGTCCAAGAGATTCCTAATGAAGTTCTACCCACCGTCCAAGACCGTACAAGCTAAGGAGGCTATCTTCCATTTCCGCCAAAAGAATGAGGAGACCATACCGGAGGCGTGGGAGAGGTATGACATGTTACTTATTAATTGTCCTCAACACGGTTTTTCGGAGGAACAAACCATGTTGTACTTTTGCAATGGTTTGACGGATGGGGATAGATCATTTTTGAATGCTTGTGCTAATGGATCTATTTGGTCGAAAACCGTGGGGCAAATGAACGAGATAATGGAGAACATAGCCCAAGATTCATTTCAAGTGTCGGTAAATCGGGGAGCACACCATAGGGTGTCACATATTGAGGAGATAGAGTCTATGAAGAGCATGATGATGACAATGATGGACCGATTGGGAGCTCTTACTACTTCACAAAGCCAAGCAAGTGTTAGTCCATCCGTTTCTCATGTTGAGATGGGTGCAAGTCCTATGCCGGTGGAAGAAGTTAGCTACATGGATAAGCCTCCATTCCAAGGAGGCTATCAAGGAGGAAATTTTCAAGGAAATTATCAAGGAAGGAGGCCTTACCAAATGCCTTACCAAAATAGGCCACAAGGATGTTACCAACCTCAACCTCAAGCTCAATTTAATGGCAATACATGGAGGAGACACGAAAATTTTTCTTATGCCAATCCTAGAGCCGCCGTTCAATTTTTCCAGGATTTGATCCGGTTGCCAAGGCTCCTAACAATGAAGGAAAGGCTACCACGGAGGAGATATTGGGGTTGATAGTGAAGAAGTTGGAAGCTAATGACTCAAGGCTTGATGATATAGATAAGCCAATGGACACTCGTTTCAAGACGATCGAGCATCAAGTATGTAATAACCCGACACCAAACCTAGAGTTTTATATTTGATTTTCTAAGTTGATTTATTTTATTGTTTGATTTAAAATTTTATGTGTAATTTTTCTCCAATTGACGAACGGTTCTTCGAACCGAAAATCTACTAATACTTCTAAAACCCATATCCGTAATCCGGATTAGATTAATAATGATTAATTATCAATAAGTCCTTTAAAGGTGGGAAACACTCAAGAAAACCCTAAGAAAAATATTTGTTTTCCCATCGCGCATTTTAATAATTTTTCGGAGCCGAAACTCAGACCGAAAAATACTGAAACCTCAACAACGAAGTCACACCACTCTATTAAAAATTGGACTACCAAATGGCAGCCCAAATCTTCCAAATTTTCGTGCACATGGAGAGCCTTAAATGAGGGAATATGGTAGTACATGAAATCTTGCCAAAATCTTAGGTTTTAGCTCCTAAACTAACCTTTTAGCCTTGTGCCTATTAAACCACCTAGTTGCTCCCTTTTTCCCACCCCTCTTGACCGGCCACATCCCCTCTCTTTTCCCCTATAAATACCCCTCTTCCCCTTCTTCATTTCCTACACCAACAAAGTGTTAGGATGTATACTATAAGCCTAGCTTTTGTATGAACATCTTTTTTAGTATGAACATCTTTTTAATATAAGATTCATTATGATCAAAATACTTATTGTTTATGATTGTTATATATATCATTGTTTTGTCCGGGTTAATCTATACTGTAGATAACATGGTGTGTGGTGTCACACAGAAGATTATGCTCTCAGTTCCTTATAGATTATAAATAATAGCTCACAACCAAGATGGATTTGGACAAACCATTGGAGCGGTTGTAGTGTAATTTGGTATTAGTCTATCTTGACTATAAAGTTACACTAGTACATTTTGTATGTATTGAGCAGGACCATATGAGGTTGTTCAATTTGTACTGACTATATAAAAGAACAAGACCTCTGTTGTTATGGATGTACGTCTTCTTAATCCCTATATAATAATGGGCACGTGTACTCAATGTATGATTCTTTGATTTGCCAATGGGTGGGATTTATTAAATCAATAGGCTCGGTGAATTGGGAGATAGCATTGTTTATATGGTGTGCTGTTGATTATAGAAGGAATCTGTGTCCTAATTATTTAGGATGATGATGTCCCCTTGAGGAGCTCATAAAGATTATTATGTAAACCCTGCAGGTGGATTTAATCCGACATAATAATAAAGATGAGTGGTACTACTCTTGGAATTAGATATAAATTAATTAAGTTGTCAGTAATTTAATTAATTTATGGACATTCGATATCTTAAACACGGGGAAATAAGCGTACACATAATAAAGGAGCCCATATTATAATATGGGATTAGAACGGTAATTCAATTATAACTCTTTAGTGGACTGAGTTATAATTGATGGGCTTAAGTAAAGTGTTCGGACTGAACACAGGATATTTAGGCCCATCAGGAGGCCCAACTCTAATTCCTCCTTAGGGTCCCTGTTGTAGCCTATAAATAAACCCTAACATCAGAGCCTCCAGTGTGTGAAAAAATGTGAGATCAGAGAGAGGCGGATTCTGATTCCTTGGAGGATCGTCGACCACTCGACATCCAAGGGAAAGGGATAGGAATACGGCAGAAGACCGTGAGGTTCGAGGCTCATCCTTCGATCGCAGTTCTGACCTTAGAACTAGTTCGTCTTCACCTATCACGGTGAATAAAGGTACAATTCTATCCGCTGCGTTTATGTGACTGCGATCCCGAATCTGATAATTTCATAGAGTCGGCGATCGGTGATTCCAACACAAAGAAGGAAAGAATAAGTAGCAACCAAGAAGTCCTTAGGAGGAAACTACAAAGGTTAGACTCTAAGCTTATGTTTTGTTTTAAGAGCTTTAAACAGTTAGTAGAAGCATGATAGGAACTCCTAAGACCCCTTCTTACATAATATGATCCTATATGGAGTGCTTGAGTTGGAATTTTGGTGTTTGGAGTCAAAATGGTGAAGTTATGCTTAAAACATGAAGCTGCCAAAACCATACCCTAACCACTGACCAGTTTTCGTAAAATTTATTCGGACCCTTTCCACCCGTTTAAAAATGATGGAAAAATTCCTATATGTAGTATTTGAAGTGTGGAATAATATACTAAAATTTGGTGGTCATTGGATATTTGTAGACTGAGAATAAAATCATGAAAGATTATATATCGGACGTAATCTGAAACTGGGAGCAGTGACTCATTTCTTTTATTTCTCCCCTTTCTAATAGTTATAAAATTCTAGGAAAAATCTGTGACGTCCCCCTGGATGTGTTGTAAATCATATTCAAAAATCATAATATTTTGTTTAGTACTTTATTAGATAAAATTCATTTTCTGAGTACCTGGTCGATGTTCGACGCATAGGGTTATTTTGTGTTGAAAGAATTTATTTATCCAGTTAAACTAACGTGTAAATTATGGGAAAATTCATGGATGTCCTAAAACATGTTTATAAGAAGATTCTAAAATTTGGTGATTTTTAAACAAGTATCCAATAAGTTATGAATTTTCTCGTAAGACATGTCCAGTAACTGAGCCAAACGATAGATTTAATGTTCACGATTTTTCTGGGCGGAATCTGTAAGTCAAATGGCTTGGGTTCCTGAATGAAAGTTGTTTATACATGATTAATTCATCACATGTTTTAATTTCATAATTTTTGGACATTTGTACTGAGAGTTATGGAATTTATAAGTTTAAGGTCACTGTTTTGCCGAAACAGAAATTTAGAGTCCTTATTTCTAAATCTGCTATAGTTTCGTAACTCAAATGAACTCGGACTCCTAATAAACATTGTTCTACACTGAAAGATGTATAACATACTAAAATTTCATAATTTTCCAATGATACTAAGTATTTTATTTCATTTATGCATGTATAGGTGTTGTTTCTTCGATTGTTAGTACTTGATAAATTAAATGGCCAAAACTTTTAATGAAGAGCATGTTTTGAATATCAAATGTTATACATAATACTGTATGAATACATATACTTGAGTGTCTTACATATTTTTCTTGAAAATGAACGGAACCGAAAGTCCCAAATTCAGGAACCACAAACCATAGTACACTAACAAAGCCATTGGACGTAGGAACACACCCATAGAAGTTTTTGATAAAATAAAGTACCTCCTCTTCACCAAAGCCTAGTTTTTAGAAGGCACAATAAGATCAAGAACCTAAGTTTCTAATGGACAAAAGTTTTGTCGAACTAAACATACGGATTGTGCTAGGTAGAGTACGGTCGGAACCAGAGATTGAGACTTTTGTACGAGAGGCATAAGCAATCAAGAAGTTAAACTTTCTCTTAAAAGTTCTCCAGGTGGGTGACACTATCTGTATAACTAGTTAATGTTATATGGACTGTTGTCAGTTTTCCTGAATCAAACATAAACAGATTCCTCAAAAGATGCAAACACCAAAAGCATGTGAATGTATAACTTAAATGTGTGATCGTCCAATGATGAGCTATATTTTACTTTTATTTATTTTTTTATGAAAAGAGGGCAAGCCCTATATGATGTGATGAAAGTTTACGGGGTCCGGATGTGGTAGGAAACTATCATGTGCCCTCCCATATGATGAAAGTTTACGGGGTTCGGATGTGATAGAATAACTATCATGTGTCTTCCCATATGATTACGGGTCTCGGACGTGTAAACGTGCCATTCCACAATGTGATTACAGAGATCGAATGTGATAGGAAACTATCATGTGCCATCTCATATGTGTTATATTTATGTACTAACTGTTGCAAAGAAAGATGAATCTCTTAATCGAATGGAAGTTAAAGGATGAAAATCTTATAACGGAAGATTATCTAATACAAATGAACACAACGCCATAACAAGGAAGTAAATAACAAAAGATGAGAATAAAGAATAAAACATTCAACTATTTTGGGATTTCCTGTCAATCTGTATAACAGCGTACAAGTCATCCACTGAGATTTTATCTCACGCCCTATAACTAATATCTTTCAGGTCACGAGATTGAGGCCCGGGAGCTGCAATAGACGACTCGCTTCCACTCTCTTTTTATCTAAATATGTCGCTTTATATTTCCCAGATCTTTATGAAAATTTGTATTTTGTTAAAGACTCGTCACTACGATTTTCCCGAGAGTTGAACCTTAGACTCACCGGGTGAATTTTGTCAAACGATTAGTCTCTTCGTTTAGTTATGAATATGGTTCAAATATTTTAAATAAGTGTTTGTGAAATCTTCCGCTGCAACTTAAATGAATAGCTTTGCTTTCTAAAAGAAATTTTTTGGCTCGATTTTATGGTTCACTAAGTGATGACTCGGGTTTAGGACGTCAGGACCTCAGAGGTTGACTTTCTAAATTCTGGGGCGTTACAAAGTAGGGCAACTTGCTACTACGGTTGGAAAGCTCTCGTCTACAGTGGACCATCTACAAAATAAAGGAAAATACCCATCCACTACCGAGCTGAATCCTAAAGAACTGCAATCAAGCTAAGGAGTGGCACTAGCTATGAAGGCCCGAAAATGCCCAAAGATGGGGAGCTTGAAAAAGAGGTGGTGAATGAGGAAGAAGTGAGTCATGAAAGAGTGGGTGTGGAAAGGAAGATAAGTGAAGAGGAGGTAAAAGCGAAGGGAGATTCAAGGAAGGAAGAAGAGTTCAAGAATGAATGGGGAATTCCGATGAAGGCTAACCCGATTTTGTTTCCTAAGAGAGTAGAGAGGAAGAAACTTGATGCGGAATTTGGTAAGTTTCTAGAAATTTTCAAGAATTTGCATGTCGATATCCCACTTTTGGAGGCCCTTGAACAAATTCCACACTACAAGAAGTTCTTGAGAGAGATTATGTCCAAGAAGAGGAGTTGGGATGAGAAGGGAATGCTCAAGCTAGTGGAAGAATGCAAGGAAATCTTGGAGACACACTTGCCACAAAAGAAAAAGGATCCCGGAAGCTTCATTATCCCATGTGAGATTGGAGAGAAGGTGAACATTCAAGGCTTGTGTGACCTAGGAGCAAGTATAAACGTGATGTCATTGTCCGTGTTCAAGAAATTGGAGCTAGGGGAGGTAATTCCTACAAACATTAATCATCCTTGGTCGACCCTTCCTTGCCACGGGCAAAGTTATGATAAACATTGAGAAAGGTGAGCTTAAGTTGAGTTCCAATGGAGATGAAGTTACATTGGCAAGAGTTCATGAGGAAGAGGTTGCTCAAAGCAAGGTGGAGAAGAAGACTTGTGGATACATAGAGATTGTTGATTTATGCCCTTCTATTGAAAAGGAAGTTTCCACTCTTATTACTTCTTCGTTCCCTTTAGTTAATGAGCATTTCCTTCCCTCTTGTAAAAATTATTTCTAATAAGTCTTTTGTTTCCTTTGATGATTCTAGGAAGGAAAGAGTTACTATGGTGCCCTTGCTTAACCCTGGTGAAAAAGGGAGTGAAGAATGTGAGAAGGATTTGACCCAACTTGAGCATGACTCAAGTTTGGGGGTGTTGGTAGAGAAAATGACACCACTTGGAAAAAAAGAAAGTTTTGAAGTAGGAGATCAAGTGGTTTGGAGCGAATCAAATTGGAGCCGGCTACTTGGAGTCGAAAGGCTCAAGGAAGTGCTAACGGTCAAAGAAATCAAGGAAGGAGGAAAGCTACTCCTAGAGGACAAGTGGGGATGTTGCCTCTTTGCAAAAGACCATTTAGTGAGGCACAAGGATGATCTCCACGTTGGCAAAGAAAGGGAAGTATGAACTCTTAGAGTTCCGTCCGGCAAAGGACGTTAAACCTAGCGCTAGGTGGGAGGCAACCCATCCTTTATTTGCTTTGGTTTGTTTGTCTTTGTGTTTTTGCTTTTGGTTCTTTTTGTGGGATTTTGCTATAGATTTGAAATTGCTCATGCCTAGGAAATTATGCTAGTTGATATGAAGTGTATTGTATATTGTGCTTACATATGATATCATCTAGAGTTGCATATATTTTGATCACTCTCATTCCAAACTTTGAATTCATGTTTTCATTCAAGTTTGGGGGTGTTGTTCATTTATGGTTAAAATGCATCTCTTACTGATGATTATCTTGATGTTTGTGTTGCTCGGTTGTAGGTATACTCACTACTTGGATTGGAAAAGAGATCAAAATTGCAAAGGAATGCAAGATCAAAAAGGATGGAGAGCTTAAAAGTTGATGAAAAATGAGCAAAAAGGAAGAGAACCCGGTCTCCTCGATCGAATGAGCAACCGAGCTTAAATCGAGGGACTAAAATGGTAATTTCTTGCATATTTGGGTTCGTTAGGGGCATAGAGGTCATTTTTAGGAGTTTCGAGGGTCGGGTCGGGCCCGGAAATCCTCAAAATTTCCCTAGTCTCGACCCAGGGTCGAGGTTGGTCATTTCCCAGGTCGAGGAATTTACACTTAGCCAAAATTCTGAAAACAGCACATCCCTCGACTCGAGGGAGGAACCTTGAGTCGAGGCTTTTGAAAATTTGGTGTTCCTCGAGTTGAGGCATGACCCCCGACTCGAGGCTGGTGATTTTTATAAAAACACAGATTCGGGAATAGCAGATCACGACTCGAGGGTTTACCACAGTTTTCGATCCCCTTTTCTTCTCAACCTATTTCCGGCCATTTTTACTCGAATTCACCGTTTATATTCCATCATTCCATCACATTATCATCATACATTGCATCAAGGTCACATTTTAAGGGTTTTTGGGGTTTCAAATTGGGGATTTTGTGAGTTCTTGCGTGGGTTTCTCAATTGCTCATTCATAGTTGTAATGGATATTTGCATGGGTGTTATGAATTTTGCAAGATTTTTCTTGAATTGGTATTTTCTTTTGGGCATTTTGTCAAGCACCTTATATGCATGATTGTTTTTTATGAATTGAAGCCATTGTTGAGATTGTTTTAATTGATGAGTTCAGGAGCATGCTTAGGATTGAATATGATATCTTGCTCGTTTATTTGTGGGATTTGGCTTGGAAATTTGATTTTGGCACATTGATAGATTTTCCTAGTGATTAAGTTGGGTGTATTTGGTCAAATTGAGTTTTGTGATGATAGAAGTGTATTATTGTTTGTGATTAATTGTCTAACTGACTTGCTAGATGGTTTACGAATTTTGAGGAATTTTTTTGGGATCAATTGCATGATTCTAAGTGAGCTTATTTGGTGTTGCTTATTGATGGGGCCATTCTAGTCAAGTATGCAATTTTGAGGATTATTTGAACACTTCTATTGGTTGTATTTGCTTAGTTGACTCTTTGACCATTTGTTGAGGTTTTGTTGCCTAGTCACTAGGGGGTTGTTAATGATTGGAGATATTAGTGCTTGTTGATTCGTTCATGGTTAGTTGGATACTATTTTGAGCTCGTATTTTATTTCGTGATGATTGATTTTTGCCCTTGGGAATGTTTTGTAGGAAAATGTTTAGGGGAGTCGACGGACATAACTTCTCGGATGCAGAAATCCATGATCGAGAGGAGGCTATCAGATTTGCTCATAGGATGCCCGCTAAGCTTGGTATTCAGTGGGACGATTTCAAATGGAGGAAGCACATCATATTGTATGCCGAATTATATAAAAAGGTGGCCAAGACCCGCCTTGTGGACCATGATTGCATGACGGCTATGGGGATTGAGGAGGACATTCCTCGTTTGTTTGAGCAAATCGGTATGGGAGGCTTCTTGATGAAGAGGCCTCGGACCTATCTTGGACTCATCCTAGAGTTCTTGTGTACAGTTAAGGTTAAGAAGGCCAGGAAGGCCAAGTTTCCGAGGAGCATCACATTCGAGCTGATGGGACAGGAGTATGAGTTGACCGTGGACGAGGTCAATAAGATTATTGGAGCACCCACGGACCCAGATCGATCACTCCTCAACATGAGGAAGGAGTACGATGCCAAGAAGTTTTGGAGACGGATTTCAGATTCAGGGGCCCCGGGTCAGCCTGAGTTCATTCCGGGGAAGTCAAAGAGCACCCACATTCGGAACCCAGTGGTGAGATACTTAAAGAAGATTCTCACGAGCATTATCTTCGCGAGATCGGAGGGAGGAGCTGTGGGTCCGAGGAGCTATATGTTCTATGGTGCTTCCTCCATGGAGTTCGATTTAATGCTGTCGCGTACCTCTGCTACTTATTTGAGAGAGCCACGAGCACAAAGTTTAAGAAGATCAATTTTGGAGGGATGATTACTTTGATTGCCGAGCACCTTGGCATTCCGACTCACAACCTCAGAGCAGTGGAGGGCCCCAATCTCACGACAGACACCATGCGGCGCATGAGGACACTCGACCGCATCATGAGGACTTGGTGCTTGCAGCAGCACCACGGTGGCCGATTCCCTCTTCCGAATAAGAGGTTGACTACAGTTTTTGGTGCTCAGGCCTTCGTGACCATTAACCTCCGCATGTGGTCACAGCGTCACACTGAGGCGATTGATGCCTATACTCGAGAGCATGGAGATGTCCTCCGGGATGATGACGGAGATGATGACGATGGTCAGCAGTGGGTTCTGATGAGGATGAGGCTGAGGGTGCCGCAGAGGGAGCCGAGGCAGAGGCAGGAGATGATGATGAGGATGATGAGTACGAGGAGCCAGAGCAGGAGGAGTTGCCAGTACAGATGGACGAGGACTATCAGCCTGAGATTAATATGTATTGGCAGGATGAGATGAGGAGTCGAGAGTATGAGGCGGGCAGCTCATCACAGAGGACGTGGATGTTGACCGAGGAGATGTGGGCC
Source organism: Paraleonurus japonicus (assembly GCA_030762865.1). NCBI lineage: Eukaryota > Viridiplantae > Streptophyta > Magnoliopsida > Lamiales > Lamiaceae > Paraleonurus > Paraleonurus japonicus. The sequence goes on from CM061059.1 coordinate 17,350,614, forward strand.
GACAGCCAGCGTATGCAGCTTGAGTGCTTATCTCGCCAGGACGAATGCTATAGGATGATGGACGAGTCCCGCAGATACAATGAAGAGACTAGGAGGATGCAGGAAGAGTCTCTGAAGACTCAGCATGACATGTATGCCCTCCTACAACAGATGAGCTCGTGGAACTTCGGGCCGGAACACTATCCTCCTCCTCCGCCGCCGTCTAACTTTTAGGGCTATCCCCTATTCTTCATCCCTCTCCTTAGTTTTAGATTATTGTCTCCTTGGTGTTTTGTACTTAATTGATTTAATGGTGATTGTACTCTTGATGTGGATTTGATGTGATGATGATTTGGATTGTTTGATGGTTTTGTTGATGATGTTTTTTATTATCTTGACTTTATTGAGCTTTATTGTCTATTGATGATTATACCTTGATGATTCTTGGGATTTCTTATTCTATAATTTTGAGCTAGGCTTGATTTTAAGTTTTATTGTGGATTTATTGTATATCTTTGAGTATCATTCTTGTTGTAGTGAGTATGCTTAGGATTATATACATGAGCACTTGTGCTTGATTCGCAAGACTTATTGAATTTTGATATGATCATGAGTAGATTTGTGGCTTGAAGCTAGCATTCTTGATTAATTTTGTAAAGATGGATGTGATTGACAATGTTTGATTCCTTGCTCAATTTAAGCCCGTGGGCTTTTGTGCCTTAATAATCGTACATCTTATACGGTTGAATGATTTCTTTGTGAGTGCATCATTCATGATTTGTATGCTAGAACTTGCCACTAGACTTGTTGAGATTGATCTTTGTGTGATTTCATTAAAGTGATAAGAGGCCATGTTTGGAATGATGAGTCACTTTGCCAAATTTTGCCCCCACCAATATATTTGAATTCCTTAGTGAGCCATGTTGAGCTTATTATCCTTATTCTTTGGCAAGCCAAGTGAAATTGAAGCCATTTGCCTATTGTTATGAGTCTTCTTGTCCTATATTTAGTAGAGCTTGATTGTTGGCTAATAATGGTGATTTGCATGCTAAGTGTGGTGGAAAAGTGATGAGCTAAGTGAGGATGTTGAGAAGAAAGAAAAAAGGTGGTTGAAAGAAAAATTGAATTGAGAAAAATGTGAAGTGAATGAAAAAGAAAGATTTAATTTGAGAGCTTACAAGAAAGGAAGCTCAAGTGAATGGTGGTGATTGATCATTGAAGTTCAAAAGAAAGAGTGTTACTTGATGAAAAGTGAAGAGATGTGTTTTGTATTGATTAGCTTTCATTCAAGTCTATACTAATTAGTCACTCTTATCCTAAACATCCCACCTTTCCAAAGAGCCTACATTACAACCTAAAAGAAAGACCTCTTTGATTCTTGATTGATCACAAGTGATTTTGACTGAGATTAAGTCTTTTGGCAAGCATATGGTGTACTTATTTGTGAATTTGATGATTGAGTGCATCATACCTTTATACACTTGAGTGAAGAGTGAAACACTCCATGGAAGGAGCAATGTGTTGAGTATTTGATGTTGCATTTGTTGGAGCATGATCTATCTTGATTGTTAGTGGATAGTTGGATTGATACTAATGTTCATTGATGAGTTCGATTTACTTTTACTTCTTCTATAGTGCCATGTGACATAATTGCAATCAATTCACTCCTTTGTGCTTAGTTTCTACGTTGCTCGAGGAAAAGCAACACTTCAAGTTTGGGGGGTATTATGATTGGAGTGAATTGATGCATGTTTTTAGGGCTTATTTGAGTGCAAAAAGTGATCAAAGTGTTGATTTTTGTGCATTAATGTGTAGAGTATCACTTATTTGCCTAAAAAGTATTACTTGATGAGTATTTGATGTTTTTCGTCCATTTTGCAGGTAATTCGGTGGAATTTTGCCAATCCGAGAGTACCGGTGTGCTTAGAATGAAGAGACGAACATATCGGACGAAAATGGGGGTCGGGGCCGAAGCCCCGCTCGAAAAAGGTGCCCTGGTCTCGAGCTCTGGTCGAGGAGCAAGAGCCTCGAGTCGAGGGTGGTGCTGGAGGAAAAAGATTTGAAAAAAGGCAGCTGCCTTGACTCGAGGGAGGAGCCTCGAGTCGAGGGATGTGAGAAAGGTAGGATCCTCGAGTCGAGGGCTGAGCCTCGACTCGAGGCAGGAGCTAAACTTGTAAAAGCGCATCCACGACTCTTGAACCTCGACTCGAGGGCCTCAAGCTTGAGTCGAGGGGCCCCAAAATTCGAAATTTGCAGTTTTAAAGCCAATTGAAGCCAAAACAACGCATATACTCATCCTAGCAGTTTAGAGAAGTTTCCAGGTGGTTCCTTAGGCGAATTTCTCATTCTTTAGCTTAATTTCCATTGTAATTGCAATAGATTGTTAGATTTAGAATATATTCTAGTTTGTAAGCATTAGATTAGTGTTTTGATCATAGAGAATTGAAGATTCAAGTTGTAATTGAAGAGTGGAGAAGTTGAATTCAAGTATTGTAGAAGAATCAAGCATTCCTATTTTTGTATATTGAAGATCAATTGGTGATGTTCTTACCTTTTTCTCTCTTTAATTCATTGTTTGTGTTGATTAGATTGTTAATTGCTTTCTTAGATTTTCTACCCATGGCTTTTACTTGTAGCACCACGGGCTAATAGTCTTGTGCTTGGGATAATTGAAATTAGGGATGAAGTGATTGTCTCATGCTATAATTGTTGATAATTGTGATCAATTGAATTAGATTGCTTCCTAATTGTGAATCTTAATTGTGCTTCATGTAAAATTGTCTCTTTAGATTAATGGTTGATCACCCTAGCAATATGCGAGAGTTGAGCTAACGTGATTAGGTGTTAATCGGGTTACAATTTTGCATGATTGTATGAATTGGGGATTCTACATTGAGAGATGGGAAAGACTAAGAATACTCACATTAGGCATTGTGATTTTAATGGAGTGATTAATTTCATGATGGTTTATGCTTTCTAATTTGATTGATTTGCATTTTGATACAATCATAGCTTGTTAATCATGGATTCCTTGATGGAGATTATCCCTTGCAACCCATTCCCCGTTGTTTCTAGTCTATTTGATTTTGCATTCTAAGTGTTCGATTTATTGCTTGCATAGTTTAGCCATTTTAATTCTTGCCATTATTTTGTTGATTTTAGTCCAAAACCTTGTTGCAACTCTAGTCACCTAGAACGCATATCCTTAGGGCCTCGTTTGCATACTTTCTCCCTTGGGTTCGATATTTGCGATTGGTCTTAATACCGCTTACCCGGATATACTACTCCAATCACAGGGGGCACAAAGGCTTAGCCATCGGGCTTAAAACTTCTGCCCTGAGGTCAGTCTTTTGGAGGTCAGATACGGCCTCGCTCATGAGAGGGAGCCACCATGCCTCCTCAATGGACCTGGTGGGATCCCCGGTGAATCCTGGAGGTGGGGGCAGGTTCTTAAGTAGGCCTCCCTTGTCAAAATCCCCCGAGAAGCTAGGATCGGAGTGCTGCTGGACCGCGGCATCAAAGCTGTACTCGTAATAGAAGCAGATGTGGGGAGCCATGTCTTCCAGAAAGCTAGAATTCTACAAATACGTCCTCCTCATAGAAGTTTGCAAAAAATGTAAAAGCTTCTGACCTGGCTCGGATTCGAATAATGGATTCCTGCATATCTGGATCCCTTCTAACAGACCTTCGCGGCGAAACCTTGCTTCTTCAAAAGCATAGTGAATGGACAAGTCATTCATCTCATCCTCGGCTTGTTGACGGGTTGACTGCTCCTGTTTCAGGGTTTCCTTCAAGAAAGCCATCTCTGACTCCACCTTCTTCAGGCGCCCGGAGAGGGTAGCATTCTTCTTTTTCTCAGAAAGGAGAGACTTCTCCATCTCTTGAAATTGAGGGGAAGGCAGCAAATTTGAAGGGTTCCACAACCCCGAAAGGAGGACTCCAAACTGAAAAAGTAGAAGAAAGGTTAATAGTCTTACTTCAAAGGAAAAGAAACGATCGAAATATGAAAGTGAAGAAATTCATATGAATACCTGAGCAAAGTGGGAGGCAGCTTGATGTTGCTGCTGATCTAAAGGGAGGCTGAGAAGCTTGCTACACTCTTGTGGGGATACTAACTCACCAAAAAACCTAGTTGCAGAGGGGCACCTAGGATGTGAGTCCACATCAATGGGGGCAGAGAGGGTACCTTGGCTACGATGAGTGGGGTATTTCATTCAGATAGTCTCTTCAGGGTGCTGAGAACCCTGGCTAGTGTGAGCTTTGCTCTTTCCCGACTTCGTTCTCTTAAGTGGGGGCGGATGATCCCTTCTTTCTTCGGTAGAGTGGGGAGGGGAGGAAACTGGCGGTGGGTCATCCTTCGCTTGCTTCGACTCTGGAGGAGTGAAATCATTCGATCCGGTGGGTTCATCCAGGACCTTGGATAGCCACATCATTTCTGAAAACAAAGGAAGTCATAGATTAGATATTAGCAATGTATGTAGCAAGAACATGTAGAAAATGCAGAGGTAAGACAATTACCATAACCCGGCTCGAGCGGGATTTTCAGATTACTAAACATGAAATGGGATAGAAGGCTAGAATTGGAACAGATATTGGGAAGATAGAAATAACCATGGGCATGCACATGGGAGTTCAGCGATCTTATTACACGACGATTGGTAGCAGAGTGAATCTTTGGACCAGGAGCAGAAAGACGTGGATTTTGATACACCCATTCTTGGCAAGAAAAAGGCCAAAGAATGGGTGAAGTTACTAGAAAATACTGGTCAACCCAATCCTTGTTGATATTGGGGGCACGGCTAAGAAAAGAACACTGGCTCTTCACTCGAGCACAGACATAGAAAAAGGGCCCGGTGGCCTTACAGTTAAACTGAGAAAAGAAAAGTTCGGTGGAGGGCTTACCCCCGTTGCCTTTCAAAAGAATGTAAAATGTGATCATCATTCGAAGAGCGTTGGAAACGAACTGATTCAGGGGGACCTGGTAAAGAACAGAAAGTCGGCACAAGAATTTGGGGGGAGGAAACCTCAACCCAGCCTCAATCTAGGCATGCCATAAAGTTAAGGAAGGGCAAGTGGTAAGGTTAGGCCAATTGTTTTTAGTGGGAATTGAAACATGCCACGAATTAGGGATGACCCCTCTCTCGCGATACTCCAAAAGCTTTTTTTTTATCGAGTCGGGAAGGACCGGAATGGTTATTCCAGAAACAAAGTTTGTCCTCACATGGGGAAGATTGAGATATGGGGGGGTGTGATTTTGCCCTTCAGCAATAGAGGAATATGTACTTTGAGAAGAGTTAGGGTTTAAGGAAGGGGTTTTTGAGGATTCCGATCCGGACATCCTTCATCCGATATATGAGAATAAATGAAAAAGAAAGAGAAAAAAGAATGTTACCTGGAAGGAGTTATGAAGGATGATCGGAGAAGATTGACGAAGGAAGAAGATAAAGCCAGCCGAGTCTCGAGTATGGAAGATGAAATAGATTGAGAGAAGAAAAGATTAAAAATAAATGTGAGTAAGAAGAAATAAAGTCTGACGCATGATTAGACTGGAAGGGGTGAACTGACATTTTGGGTGCGGAAGACGAGGAGTCACCCAACTCCCCTGGCTCGTTTTGTGAATATTTGAAATTATGAACAGATACTTCGGGATGACTAACCTCCAACGAGAAGGGAAGAATGAAGCTTATCTTCTACTCAGGTGAGCTAAGAGATACTCACCTAAGTAGAGGGGGCAGATGATACGGCATTGTGTGGCATAGCCCACTTCACACAAGCCTAGCCCATTTGATTAATGAGAAACACTCCAAGAGCAATAAATCTCAATCCAAAGCCGAAATGAGAGAAGAATTGAGCTTAATGGTAAGGAGATTTGAAAAAATGAATTCCAGATTCAATAAATATAATAGGTTCTACAGAGATACCAAGGACAGAAGAAAATATTCAGAAAGTCCTTCAAAATCTGATTCAAGAAGATATGTAGACAACCGAAGATCAGACGAGTCAAAGGCTGAGGATAGAAGGAGAGATCAAAGAACCTCATATCGAGGAGAAGGAAATAACATCAAGAAGAAAGAAGAAAGTGATGATGAATGAAATAGATGCTATCAGTGCAAAAAATCAGGCCACTTTTAATATGACTGTCCTCAGCTGAGCTCAAAGGAAAAGAAGGAAAGACAAGCAAAGAGAGATAAATACCTTGCTTACAGAAAAGCTATGCTTGCAGATGAAGAGAACTCAGGAAAGGGCATGGACTTGAACTCCCATGATACAATCATCACTGACAGCAGTGATGATGATGAACTTTGTCTGATGGCCAGAGAAGAACCTAAGATACAATCTAAATTCTCATCTTCTTCCATTATTCACTCACCTGAGTTAAGCTCAGAGTCAGTAGGGGAACTCGACCTTCAGTTCTCTTTAGAACGATTGATGGTGGATTTTTCTAGACTGCAAGAAGCTCATTCTCACCTTGAAGAGGAGAATGAGAAATTAACTGCTGAAAACCTTCAACTGACTGAATCTACAAATCAGGCAGATCTAAAATCAGCTTCCCTAACCATTGAACTGACCAATGAGCTTGAGGCTCTGAAAGGTCAAATCAAGGTAAAGGATAACATGATAAAGGATCTATTGATGATCAGATTAAGTTAACTGAAGAGAATAAGCAAATCAAAACTCATTATGATAATTTGCTGAAATCATATGAGACTCTTCAAAATGATGAAGACAGCCTGAAAAGAAAGATGATAGCTCTGAACAAACCCTCTCTTGCCATTGAGGAAATTCAGAGTTTCCACAATCACACAGATGGTAAATGTGGGATTGGATACATTCCACACAAGTCTTCACAAGGTCCTCTGAATGCTGCTTCCACAAGTGGCACCAAGAGAGTGTTTGTAAAATCTATGGCTCATCAACCACAAGTTTTGGATAAAGGAAAGAGACCTATTGAACCTGAGAAGCCTCAGGTAGTTGAGCCTAAGTCAAAACCAAAGGGAGAGACTGGGCAGAACTACCATCAGGCCAGACAGAATCAGGCTAGTACATCTAAGTTTCAGGCTAGATATACTAACCTGAGTTTTCATCAGGATACTCAGCACAGGTTTTATCAGGCTAGACAGACTCAGAGGAGAAAGTCTCACCTGATAGAACCCACATCTCAACAGCCTCTAAAACAGGCTAGAGTAGGTAGACCTGCACCTTATGTGTTTAAAGGTAAAGGTCCACTGAACCCTAATCAGCATCACTTTAGACTAGCTGCACCAAAACCTATTAGAAAGAACAAAAGATCAACCCCCATTAAAAATTAAAAGACCTATGTTCCTACTAAAGGTAACACCCATACTCAGGGTACTCCTAAGGCACCTAGAGGAGTAACTGTTGCTGGTCCCGGGATTGAGTTAGAATTACTAGAAATAATCTAGAAGGGGGGGTTGAATAGATTATCCAAATTTCTTTGCAAAATTCAGACTAGCTACTCAAACTAATCTTCTAAATTATTGTGAGTGTCCAGCGGAAATGAATTATACTAAATCCTTCTATGAATAGATCTAAAAGCTTCTTGATCAAATTGAAATCACAAAGTAATCGACGGAAATTAAGAACTGAAAGTAAAAAACACTAGATTTATAGTGGTTCGGATTGGAAAATCCTACGTCCACTCTCCTTCTCCAACTTGAAGAAGGGTCTCTACTAGCTTCCTTACTTACTCACTTCCTTCGACAATTACAGCTTACAATAGTGAAGATTCAACTCTTCAAATCTTCTATCTTCCTTCTAATCTAAACTTCTAGACTAAGATTACAGTGCCGAAATATTGTGTAGAAGGAATTACAATGAAGTGTTCTACAAACACTTAGAAAAATTATCTAATAACAAAGTATGACTTGCTTATGAGTGCTCTTGAGAGTGTATATTTCAGAATGTGCCAAAAACCCTTCTAAGGATTGTGCTTATGTCTATTTATAAGGAATATATGACGGTTAGTTTGTTACAACAAACTCTAACCACTTAACAACCTTTTTTGAAAACTGACTTGACCTTAGCTGACCTTCTTGAGTTAATCGTCTGACTGACTTAGTTGAAATTTGTCTTTCTTATTCTACTCAGCTGATTTCTTTCTTGTCTTGAGCTCTTCATTATTCTCTCTATCAGATGACTTATCCAAGATGATCTTCAGATGACCTGAATGTATAACCTCAGCTGACTAATCTAAGTTCCTAGTCTGAAACTTTTAACATACAGACTACATTACTTCAGTTGTTCTAATCATTATCAGCTGGTCATCTTACTTTACATGAGCTACCTATTCCCTACATTTTAACTCATCAAAACTACTTCCTGATCTAACAAATGTGTATGTAGATATTTATGGAAGACAAATCAGCCAGTCTAGAATCATTAAGACTATTAAGCAGGTCAAGATTCCAAAAGGTACAACTGACAGAATAGGACCCAACACTAAATGGGTCCCTGAAGCTTGAATTGTTTCAGGTGACTGTGGGCTCTGCAAGTAAAGAAGACTCCAGCAAAGCTATTTGGTACCTAGACAGTGTATGTTCAACACATATGAGTGGAAAAAAGAGTCTTCTCAGGGATTTTATTGAACAAAGAGGCCCACAGGTGACCTTTGGTGATAATTCTCAGGGAACCACCAAAGGATATGGTACTTTGATGATTGGATCTGTACATGTATCAAATGTATCATATGTCAGTGGACTGAAACACAATTTACTGTCTATCAGTCAGTTTTGTGATAAATGTTATAGTGTTGAATTTTCAAGTAATTTATGTTTTGTTAAGAACACTTCAACACAAGAGGTACTACTAACAGGATCCAGTAAAGAAAATGTTTATCTTGAAGATTGAAAGAGCTGCTCAGACAATGTATGTTTAGTTGCTAAAAGCTCAAGTGATGTCAGCTGGTTTTGGCATAAAAGACTGAATCACCTGAAATTCAAAACAATAAATAAAATATCTAGACAATCACTTGTAGAGGGCCTTCCAAATGAAGTCTTCAATAAAGATCATGTGTGCAAAGTCTGTCAAGAGGGAAAGCAGATAAGAGTAACCTTTAAAGAGAAATCAGGCCTCTCTACTAATAGAATACTTCAACTTCTGCATATGGATCTTTTTGGTCCCATAACCCCTGTAAGTACTAATGGAAGGAAATATACACAAGTTGTTGTAGATGATTTTTCCAGGTACACGTGGGTGATATTCCTTGCAAGCAAGAAGGAGACACAAGTCAAGTTGCTTGAACTGATGAAAAGAGCCTGAATATAATCAAACTTAGATTAGACAAAGAAACAGCGTTCATCAACTCAATAATATCTGACTTTTGCAAGAAAAATGGAATCACTCATGAGACTTCAGCAGCAAGAACTCCTCAACAAAATGGAGTAGCTGAGAGGAGAAATAAAACACTCAAAGAGGCTGCTAGAACCATGATTGCTGAAGCAAAACTACCCAAAATATATTGGGCTGAAGCTATCAACATTGCATGCTATACTCATAACCAGTCAATGTTAACAAAACAACAAGGTAAAACACCATATGAAATATGGAATGGTAAGAAGCCTCGCATTTCTTACTTTCATGTTAACGGGAAGAGTCAGTTAAAAACCTTTGATAGCAAATCTGATGAAGGAATTTTCCTTGGATATTCCAAAATCATTAAGGCTTTCAGGGTTTATAACTGCAGAACCCTTATTATGGAATAAACACATCATGTTGTATTTGATGAATCTATTGTTGTTGAGCAAAAAGAACAAGAGCCTGAATCTGAAGAACTTGAGAAGAGAGACACAATACTAAGCATGAAAGATTCAAACAAATTATCTACTCAAGTCATTCTGCCCAACTGGGATGACTCAGAGGATGACTCACAAGATCAGGAAAGGGAGCCTCAGGCTGCTTAGCCAGACTCACCTGAAAGAAGAGGATCAAATGACCCAATCCCAGTCCATCAGGTAATCTCTGTCAGTGAGGATGCGGTAGCAGCTGAGACCGCCACTGAATCATCTCATCTAAGGGGTAACAATGGTTCTAAAATTGTACAAAGTTCTAACTCCCACTTAGAAGATGATTCAGGACCCTTTCTACTATTTTATTTCCTAAATTTGATTTACCTTAAAATACTAGTGACTCAACTTCAGCTGAGGTTCCATCAACTGAGGGGGAATCCTCCAAAAGAACCTGGATGACAAATCACCCTGTCACTCAAATTCTAGGAGATCCAATGAATGAAGTCAAAACTAGAAGATTTCACGGTGAAAATGCCTTTTTTTGTTGTTTTCTATCTCATCAGGAACCAAAGACCATTGAAGAAGCACTAAAGGATCCAAATTGGATAATAGCTATGCAAGAAGAACTGAATCAGTTCACAAGAAATCAAGTTTGGGAGCTAGTAGATAGACCAATGCATCAGAATGTTATAGACACCAAGTGGGTGTTCAAAAACAAAAAGGATGAAAATGATGTCATTGTTAGGAACAAAGCCAGACTTGTTGCAAAGGGGTATTGTCAAGCTGAAGGAATTGACTATGATGAAACCTTTGCACATGTTGCCAGACTTGAAGTTATCAGACTATTCTTAGCTTATGCAGCTCACAAAAGATTCAAAGTATATCAGATGGATGTGAAGAGTGCCTTTCTCAATGGAGTGCTGAATGAGGAAGTCTATGTTGAACAACCCCCTAGTTTTGAAGAAAGCAATAAGGTGTATAGACTGAGGAAAGCTCTATGTGGCTTGAAACAGACACCTCAGTTCTTGCTAGATCATGGATTCACAAAAGGTAAAGTGGACAGAACACTATTCAGAATCATGCTTGGAGATGATATTTTGTTGGTCCAGATATATGTAGATGACATCATCTTTGGATCTCAAAACAAGTAGTTGTGTGAGATTTTCAAATCTGGTGAAGGGAAGATTTGAGATGTCAATGATGGGTGAAATTAATTTCTTTTTGGGATTACAACTCATACAATCACCTGAAGGGATATTCATAAATCAGGCTAAGTATACCAGAGAACTCCTGAAGATGTTTGGATGTCAAAACAATAAAATAACCAGAATTCCTATGAGCACAAATTTCAAGATGGATCCAGATGAAGAAGGAAAATCTGTAAATCAAACTAATTACAGAGCTATTGTAGGATCCTTGTTATATCTTGCAGGAGCAAGCAGGCCTGATATCACTTTTGTTGTAGGAATATGTGAAAGGTATCAATCCAACCCCAAGGAGAGTCACCTGATTGCAGCTAAAAGAATCCTGAGATACCTAAAGGGAACTGTGAATTTAGGACTATGGTATCCTTCAGATGATAACTTCTATTTATCAGGCTATTCAGATGCTGACTATGGTGGTTGCAGAATTGACAGGAAATCAACTATGGGAACTTGCCAATTCCTTGGAAGCAAGCTTATTTCTTGGTTTTCTAAGAAACAAAGTTCAGTAGCAACAAGCACCACTGAGGCTGAGTACATGGCAGCTGGCAGTTGCTGTCCTTAGATACTATGGCTAAGACAACAACTCAGAGATTACAATGTTTTCACAAATGAAATTCCTATCTATTGTGACAACAACAGTGCCATAGCCATCTCTCAGAATTTTATCCTCCATACAAGATGCAAACATGTGGATATCAGACATTATTTCATCAGAGAGCATGTTGAAAAGAAATATATCATTATTATGAAAATCCACACTGTTAAGCAAAAGGCAGACATTCTGACCAAGCCTCTAGCTAAATCAAGATTTCAAGAACTCTCAGTTGAATTGGGACTTTTGGACCCTGGAGAAGATCAAGTAGCCTGAATAGGTGAAGTTGCACTCCAAGAATGTTATTTCCTTATGACGAGGATGAATATCGACTAGATGTAATTCATAAGGATGGTGAACATTCCACCAGAAAAAAGGTTAGACTAAACATGGAAGAGTTTTTTGCATTCAGAATACACGAAAGAAGAAATGAACCCTCAATTTTGTTCATATCCAAAAGACTCTTCCAATAATTCTTAGTTGATTCATATACCATGATAGAGTCCGAGAGGTTGTGCTACATTAGGAATAATCAGGTTCACTTAAGAGCTGATAAGGTATGTGATATCAAAAAATGCAGTTGAAAGAGGAGATACTAAACCATCTTCAATAGGTAAAAGAATAATTCCATCTTCGTTTACCGGAGAGCCTCAATATTTGAAGTAGAATTTCTAGGATGCGATGGCAATATGCAAATATTTTTTGTATCCAAATTTTTTCATCACAATTATGTACAATCCTAAATGACTAGAGATAACAAGAATATTGGAAGATAGACATCTTGAAATAATGGAGAGACCTGACATTCTTTGTTGAGTATTCAAGATGAAACTCAATCGTATTATAAAAGATTTTAAAGAAGAAGCAATTTTTGGCAATATTTTAAATTTATTAAATATTTATAACCAATATTTAAGTAATACTCTATTACATTTCCTATCCAATGATTATTGGGTTTGACTTCATTTTTATGTTTTATGAAATTGAATTTGCTTTTTTCAGTTGTGCACACAATGGAGTTTCAAATAAGAGGACTGCCTCATGTGCACATTCTTTTGTTCTTGAATCGTGACAATAAGATACCAAGCTTTGAAGATGTTGATCGAATCATATCAGCAGAAATACCTAATAAAGATGATGATATGATTTTGCATATTTTGGTTAGAGATTATATGATGCATCCAGGAAAAAAGTTCCCTGCATAGTGGACAATATTTGTTCCAAAAGATTTCCAAAGAAATTTAGAGAATCAACGTCTATTGATGAGGAAGATTAACCACTTTACAAAAGAAGGAATAATGGCATAACTGTTTCAAAGGGTGATATTAATTTGGATAATGGTTTCGTTGTACCTACAGTGGAATTCTCTTGAGGTATCATGCACATATAAATGTTTAATGGTGTGTAATAGACACAAATCCATCAAGTATCTTTTCAACTGCATTAACAAGAGTCCTGATAGAATTACTGCAAGTGTTGTCCAGAATAATGGGAAAAAGAATTACTTCCATAAAACAAGATGAGGTTGAGAATTTTATCAATTGTAGATATGTTTCTTCGTGTGAAGCAGTCTGAAGAACAATTAAGTTTGAAATACACTACAGGTACCTACCGGTACAGAGATTGATTTTCCATCTTCCGGATGAACAGAATGTTGTTATTTATGATGACGATTGCATAAATGACGTACTTTAGAGATCATCTGCTGATCAATCAAATTTTTTAGCATGGATGAAACATAACACTCATGATGATCAAGCTAGAAAGTTGACATATATTGATTTCCCTAAACATTATATTTGGGATAGAAAAAATTACACGTGGGAGAAGAGAATGAGCACTAAGTATTCATAGTAAGGGTTCGAGATCACATAGTAATGGTTCGAGATCACACGAGGAGATAAGAAAAATTGGAGACGTTGTCTATCCTACCTATAAAGATGCTAGATAACGATCGTGAGTATGTGGACGAAAAAATGGAGTTAAGTGTTTTGGAATTTGCTCATTACGTGAGGAATTTATTTTCAATATTACTCCTATCATCATCTATAAATTCTCCATAAATGATTTTTAAAAAAATATGGGAATGTATGACTGATGATATTCTCTCGAGAAAGAGATGTTCAATGAACTTTCTAGGTATTATTTAATTTTTACAAAATTTAAAATTAATCACTCTAATAGTTATTAATACTTCTTTAGATTTATTAAACCTTTTCATAATTATTGTATTGATCTACTTTTATTTTTCTGTGTTTAACTAATCAGGAGTTGAAAAATTACACACTGATCGAAATTTAAAAGTTGTTACAAATGAATGGTAGCACCTTAAGCAGATACATATCAATGCTCGTACCAGACAATTCTTTTATATCCAATCTTAGCATTAGTTTATACAAGAAAAATTGTGGTACAATCGAATGGAGTTGAGGTTAGATTACGAACAATTGAGTATTACATTAATAGCTGAGCAAAAAGATACTCCCTCCGTCCCATACCTATTTGCACGGTTGACTTTTTCAACGATTTTTGTGTGAGAGTTATTTCATAGTAATATGTTTACAAAAGTTGTTTTATATGAATGATATGCTAGTTGATCTTATTAACTAGCATAACATTCATATAAAATAATTTTTGTACACATATTACTATAAAATAATTCTCACACAAAAATCGTTAAAAAAGTCAACCGTGCAAATAGGTATGGGACGGAGGTAGTATTTTAGAACAAATTCTCGAAGTTGTTTAGTCTGATACTAGTGGTGTTTTCTTCTTATGGATACGGTGGTACATGAAAAATATTCATATGAAGGTCTCTTTCATCATTCTTAAGATCAGAGGGTCATATAGTTTTTTTTTTTTTTTTTTATCGGACAAATGATGACTCGAACACATGACCTTTAAGTTATAGGTAGTTGAACTCTAACCACTTTAAGGGTCATATAGTTCTTAATGTTGCGTCAAGTTGAATAGTGTCTCATCTTTTGCCCGGTGGTTGTACAACTCATACCAGCTTTTTTATACTGATAAATATAAATGAGTCATCCATATGTACAATAATGTTCGGTACAGATTTGTTACGAGTTATTTTGAACGCAAAATTAATAATATAAGATGAGGTTCCGATGATGAACAAATTTTGTTTTGAAGCCTTGGATAGATGTTTGAAAGATATTATTAGGTCCTCTGATGGCTCTATGTCTGATTGGCCATTCGGAGGAAAGACAATTGTTTTTGTGGTGATTACGGACAGATACTTCCTGTGTTACCTAATGCAAGTAGGGAAGATGTTGTTCATGTAATAATAAATTCATCTCATTTATGGGATCATTGCAAGGTATGGATATTTAAAATTTATTTAATTTATTATTAAAGTTTTAATATATCTTTTAGTATAAATTATAATTATATTTTATTTTATTTATAATTTGTTATTTAAAAGGTATTACAAAATTCCAACTCAAGTAATGATGAGGTTGCAGAATTTTCGAGGTGAATTTTGAAGGTGTGAGATGGTAAACTTGGAGAAGGTAGCGATGGTTATTGTGAATATGTGATATTCAAATTTTAGAAGATATTATAATTTATGGAGTACAAAATCCACTTTCTATTTTGCTTGAGAGTATTTATCCATCCTTACTGGATAATTTTTGTACTAAAAAATATTTCGGGGATAGAGCAATACTTGTACCAAGGCTTCAGGATGTGAAATTTATAAATGAGAAGGTCCTAAAAATGATTCCAGGTGATATCACAAAATATTTGAGTTCCGACAAGGTTTATAAAACGGAGTTTTAGGAAGGACATAATGGCAAGTTGATTTTTATAAATTTTTAAATTCCATCAGTTGTTCTGGACTTTCGAACCATCGTTTGATTTTAAAGGAAGGTGTGCTGATAATGCTTATGAGAAATATTACTAAAAAAGTAGATTTGTGCAATGGGACGAGGTTAATTGTAAAAAAACTTGGAAAGCTCATTATTGAAGCGAAAATTATTTCGAGAAGGAATATTGAGAATAAAGTGTTCATCCCAAGAATGACGCTGAGTAATTTCTATCCATCAATGTCGATAAATTTTCAAAGGAGACAATTTTCTATTGTATTTCGCAATGATCATAAATAAAAGTCAAGGATAATCACTTTCGTCCATTGGTTTGTACCTTCCAAAGCCCGTTTTCACGCATGGACAATTGTACGTAGCATTTTCTAAGTAGAAAATGATTGAAATTTTTTTCTCTCGAATCCAATGTCAAACCATCCAAGTGAACCATAAATGTTGTTAACAGAGAAATTTTTAGAAATTTGTAGTTTCAACTGTAAACTATTTGTTTAGAAAAGAATATATTATATTTCTAAACTAAATTAATTATTTAAACATGGAGTCTCTAAAGTCGAAATCAAAAGAAGATTGAATTTTTGTATTTTGGTTCCAATGGGAGACCATGCACATATACAAATAATATTGTTTATAAAGAAGTTTTTTTAAATTACAATTACAAATATAATTTTTTGACGTGAAATATAAATTTTTGAATTTATTAGTGTTTTATATATTTAATTTCCCTTTTTACATATTTAAATTATATTTTTAATTTAAATAAATCGTGTGTAATAAATATTTAAATTCAATTTTTTATTATACGTATAATTTTTTTTTTCATTATCCCGCAAATTCGCGGGGTCTAATACTAGTATTTGATATTTTAACTTTAAAAAATGAAAACTGATACGACAAAAATTACAAGCCCAAGTTGGAGTAAGTCCCAGTAGATATAACCGACAACCCTCGAAAGAGGGAGAAAAAATTCACATGGGCCGTAGGCCCAGGCAGGGTAAAGAGTCTGTCATGCTCCAATTTTCATAAATAATGGATTTTGAAATAATAATAATTTTAAAATAGAAGACGTAAACTTAAAATTTTAAAATATGGAAAGACCATACTTTTCAAAGAACAATAAATGTTACAGCGGAAACGTAACCTCAAAAGAATTTTATTCAAAAATTAAGTTTGCAACCACCTAGTACAATTTAAAACAAATTGATAACTTAATTAAAAATATTTATTAGGAAGACATTATTTATTAGGCTATTTTTATAAAAAGTAAATAGGAAACATAAACACGATGTCTCCATCACCACGCTTCCGCTACACCCTCTGATTAGCTTGAAATGGGGTTTAATGGGGGTGAGTATGCAAGCACACTCAGTGGGGTCAAGTTATTCAAAATTAAATACTAGAATAAACAGTTAGACATCAATACCAAGTAAATAATATTCACATAAACTTTGTCAACATTGCCATTAATACTTTGTCACTTTGTTATTAATACTTTGCCAACATAGAAATGGGGTTGTGAGCCTTCCCAAAGCCTTTTTAAGGAACTTGGTATTCTCACACGTAGAATGGAGCACGGTGGGTTAAACCCGAGGACCCGTCGATCCCGAACCTCATTAGGGCCCCAGGCTTTTAGACTTTGTCATTGAGCACGACGGGATACACCCGACGTCGGTCCTGAATCTCACAAGGGCCCCTGCTATTAGAATAACATGGAAATGAAATCACATAGCAGACAACTCAATAATTTTATTATTTTCTAAAAAAAAATCTTTTACTTAAAAATCAAATCTTGAGTTTTGCATGATATACAAATGCCTAATTTTTCTCATTAGAAAATATATTTTCTATCCTATTTTGAAATTCCTAAATCTTTTAAATAAGAATTTTAAAAGGGCTTTAATATTTAAATTGTAACGCCCCAAAATTTAGAAAGTCGACCTTTGAGGTCCTGACGTCCTAAACCCGAGTCATCACTTAGTGAACCATAAAATCGAGCCGAAAAATTTCTTTTAGAAAGCAAAGCTATTCATTTAAGTTGCAGCGGAAGATTTTACAAACACTTATTTAAAATATTTGAACCATATTCATAACTAAACGAAAAGATTAATCGTTTGACAAAAGTCACCCGGTGAGTCTAAGGTTCAACTCTCGGGAAAATCGTAGTGACGAGTCTTTAACAAAATACAAATTTTCATAAAGATCTGGGAAATATAAAGCGACATATTTAGATAAAAAGAGAGTGAAAGCGGGTCATCTATTGCAGCTCCCGGGCCTCAATCTCGTGACCTGAAAAATATTAGTTATAGGGCGTGAGATAAAATCTCAGTGGATGACCTGTACGCTGTTATACAGATTGACAGAAAATCCCAAAATAGTTTAATGTTTTATTCTTTATTCTCATCTTTTGTTATTTACTTCCTTGTTATGGCGTTGTGTTCATTTGTATTAGGTAATCTTCCGTTATAAGATTTTCATCCTTTAACTTCCGTTCGATTAAGAGATTCATCTTTCTTTGCAACCGTTAGTACATAAATATAGCACATATGAGATGGCACATGATAGTTTCCTATCACATCCGATCTCCGTAATCACATTGTGGAATGGCACATTTACACGTCCGAGACCCGTAATCATATGGGAAGGCACATGATAGTTATTCTATCACATCCGAATCCTGTAAACTTTCATCATATGGGAGGGCACATGATAGTTTCCTATCACATCCGGACCCCATAAACTTTCATCATATGGGAGGCCACATGATAGTTTCCTACCACATCCGGACCGCGTAAACTTTCATCACATCATATAGGGCTTGCCCTCTTTTCATAAAATAATAAATAAAAGTAAAATATAGCTCATCATTGGATGATCACACATTTAAGTTATACATTCACACGCTTTTGGTATTTGCATCTTTCGAGGAATCTGTTTATGTTTGATTCAGGAAAACTGACAACAGTCCATATAACATTAACTAGCTATACAGATAGTGTTACCCACCTGGAGAACTTTTAAGAGAAAGTTTAACTTCTTGATCGCTTAGGCCTCTCGTACAAACCTCCGGTCTCAGGTTTGAGTCGTACTTTACCTAGCATAGTCCATTTGTTTAGTTCGACAACTCTTTCGTCCATTAGAAACTTAGGTTCTCGATCTTACTGTGCCTTCCAAAACTAGGCTTTAAATGAATAAGGGGTACTTTATTTCGTTAACCGATCTTATGGGTTCAAACCTTTTGGTTTAACGGTATTTCTAGTGTACTGTCGGTTCAAGGTTCGGAATTTGGGTTAGTTGGTTTATTCTATTATAAGAAACCAAATACCACATTCATGGAGTATCACATAAATCATACATCACATAAGGCATGCTTAGTTTTCTAAAAGTTAAGTAAATTATTTCTCCTAATACTCTATCATTGAAGAAATGACACGTAAACATGCATAAATAGAATAAAATACTTAGACTCATCCAAAAATCATGAAATTTTAGTATGATGTATATCTCTAAATATGTAACAAACTCCCTTAAGGTCCAAGTTCATTTGAGTTACGAAACTATAGCAGATTTTGAAATAAGGACTCTAAGTTTCTGTTTCGGCAAAACAGTGACCTGAAACTTATAAAATCCATAACTCTTTGTAGAAATATCTAAAAATTATGAAATTAAAAAAGATGATGCATTACTCAAGTATGAACAACTTTCATTCAGTAATCCAAGCCATTTGACTTATGGATTCCGCCCAGAAAATTCGTGAACATTCAATCTATCATTCGGTTTGGTTACTGGACATGTCTTACGAGAAAATTCATAACTTATTGGATATTCTTTTAAAAATCACCAAATTTAAGAAACTTGTTATAAACAGGTTGTAGGACATCCATGAATTTTACCATGATTTATAAAATAGTCTAACTAGAAAAATAAATTCGTGCAACACAGAATAACCATATGCGTCGAACGCCGACCAGGTACTCAGAAAACGAATTTTATCTCATGAAGTACTAAACGAAATATTATGAATTTTGATTATGATTTAAAACACATCAAGGGGAACATCCCAGATTTTTCCTAGAATTTTATAGCTATCAGAAAGGGGAGAAATAAAATAAATGAGTCACTGCTCCCAGTTTCGGATTACTTCCGACACATAATCTTTCACGATTTTATTCTCAGTCTACAAAAATCCAGTGACCTCGAAATTTTAGTAAGTTATTCTAAACTTCAAATAATACATCTAAGAATTTTTTCATCATTTTTAAACGGGTGGAAAGGGTCCGAATAAATTTTATGAAAACTGGTCAGTGGTTAGGGCATGATTTTGGCAGCTTCATGTTTTAAGCATAACTTCACCATTTTGACCCCAAACACCAAAATTCCAACTCAAGCACTCCATATAGGATCATATTATGTAAGAAGGGGTTCTTAGGAGTTCCTATCATGCTTCTACTAATTGTTTAAAGCTCTTAAAACAAAACATAAGCTTAGAGGCTAACCTTTATAGTTTCCTCCTAAGGACTTCTTGCTTGCTACTTGTTTTTCCTTCCTTGTTGGTGTAGGAAATGAAGAAGGGGAAGAGGGGTATTTATAGGGGAAAAGAGAGGGGATGTGGCCGGTCAAGAGGGGTGGGAACAAGGGAGCAACTAGGTGGTTAAATAGGCATAAGGCTAAAAGGTTAGTTTAGGAGCTAAAACCTAAGATTTTGGCAAGATTACTATATTCCCTCATTTAAGGCTCTCCATGTGCACGAAAATTTGGAAGATTTGGGCTGCCATTTGGTAGTCCAATTTCTAATACATTGGTGTGACTTCGTTGTTGAGGTTTCGGTATTTTTCGGTCTGAGTTTTGGCTCCGAAAATTATTAAAACGCGCGATGGGAAAATAAATATTTTTCTTAGGGTTTTCTTGAGTGTTTCCCACCTTTAAAGGACTTATTGGTAATTAATCATTATTAATCTAATCCGGATTATGGATATGGGTTTTAGAAGTATTAGTAGTTTTTGGTTCGAAAAACCGTTCGTCAATTGGAGAAAAATTACACATAAAATTTTAAATCAATCAATAAAATAAATCAACTTAGAAAATAAAATATAAAACTCTAGGTTTTAGTTTTGGGTTATTACATCCTACACCCCTTAAAAGAAATTTCGTCCCCGAAATTTACCTACTTATTTTGAAGACATCGCGGGTTCTTAGCTAAGTACTCATCCTCTCTCTCTCTCTCTCTCTCTCTCTCTCTGGAGCTCCATCCTTTTCGTGCTTGTTTCACTGTACTAGTACTAATGGCAAAGTCTTAACTCTTCGAGATGTGAACCTTCCCTTCTAAGATTGTTGCACATATTTCCTCGTAAATCAACCCTTGAATTATCTCTAAACTTCAAAAGAACTGATTGTGTCTTAGGTTGCTTAAGTACTTTCTCTACTAAACCCTGGATGTTCATTGCATTCCCAAATGGAACACTTACGTCCAACGTTTCGTTAAAACTTTTCAATCTGAGGTTTTCCTAAATCCTTAGATATAAATGAGTGAGAGGCTCCAACATCAAGTAATATATGAGCACGTAACCCAAGTGCTAGCAGCGTACTTATCAGTTATTCGTTGGGAGTTGGATCCTCCATGTCATTTTATACCATTATGGCATTTGTCTCAGCACGTCTCCTTTGTCCTTGAACGGGAATGCCTCCTCTTGGCGGCCCAGGCAAGTGGTAGTCGCCACTTGAAGGCCCTAGTAGATGGTAGTTGTTCACAAACGGCTGACGACCCTGATCCCATCTCTCTAGGGGTGGCCCTTTGGTTAGTTGAGGGCACTCAGAGACTCTGTGTCCCGGTTGGGGGCATCTGTAACATGTGTTGGTCCCTTTAAGGCATGGCCCTACATGCGATTTTCCACAACTAGAGCAGGGTAGTGGGGGTCTTGGCTCATGCTGAGTAACTAAGTTGTTTTCCCTTTGTGGTCGGCTCGAGTTCTTAAAATTTGAAAACCAATTTTTGTTCGCAGACAGAACAGGTGGGGTTTGCCTAAACTCCAATCCTAGACCGATGGACACAATTAGTGCACGGTCGAAGACTTCACCATAGCTTGAGAGCTTTAATCCAGCTACGACACCTCCAATCTCTGGTCTTAGGCCTCTCTCAAATCTCCTTGCTTTTCTCTCTCATCCGCCTCCACCTGTGTGTGGAGCATAGCGAGACAGATTTGTTAAACTGCCAGACTCGATCACGGAAAGGGTTCCTTGTTTGAGGTTCACAAACTCAACCTCCGTCCCGATCCCGTAGGGCCTGGGGAAAATACCTCCTCATAACAGACTTGCTTGAAATCTCCCCAAGTAAAAGCTTCTCTTTCACCAAAGAGTCATAATACGCTCATGGGCCTCCCACCAATAAGCGGCATCCTCGGCCCAATTGAAATTGGGCACACGAAACTTTTGTGCTTGATCAATGTCATATGGCGGAAAATTCTTTCCAACTCAGAAATCCACTCCTCCATCTCCATAGGTCCTTCATTACCCTTGCGGGGGGTGGTCGCAAATGCCGAAATTGCTCGACAATCGAGTTGGCATGGGGGTCTTTGGGGTGGTGCATGGGTAGGCGGCGGCGGTGTTTGTCTTTGCACGAATGTTTGTAGGGAATTGAAGAATTCTCGTGCCATCTCGGCCCCGATGCAGCAGGTGGAGCTTGGCACCCTACGTAACCCTCGACGGTTCTTGATTAGCACGGGTTTTCCTTCTAGGCGGCATCCTAGGGCGTGGTCTAAAGGAAATAAAATATTTTACATTATATACGTATGATTAAATTCAAAACAAGAGAATCCAATATTTAACAACACGGTATTAAGTCAATCATGCATGGAAGCACGCGGTAAACCGGAACATACTGTCCGGACAGCAGCACGGTTGTTGAGCTCGACGATGCATGTTAGAGAGGTAATAACACATATTGTAAATATTAAGATAAAAATATAACGGATAGAATAGAATATCTCACAAAACTACGTGAGACTAACATACATATATAATTGACATGAGAAAGACAAGTTCTCAAAGTTTAAATGGAGAGACAAAGAGGCTCCAACGAAAATTTAAAGATGCGAGGCTTTAAAACAAAATAATTTAACTAAAATAGACACTACATATATATCGCAAAGTCAACTACACGAGGCATACGGGGCTGCTATAAAAAGATTTGGCTTGCTAAACGAAAGGGATTCCGGAGGTCTAAGGCCAAAAACAGGAAGAAGAAAATAGTAGTAGTGTATAAAGGGCAAAAACGAAAGTGCTCGCAAAAAAAAACGAACATATAAGTAAATACACAAGTAGTCAAGTAGATTTCACACATATGCGCACAAAATCTGTTAAGGCATGCATAATTCATTTTCTTGGAAATATATTTCCTTTGTTGTTTATTCTCATGTTTTCTTTCTTGTTTGTTTTCGGTTCTAATTTGTAACGGTTTTGTTATTCAACGAATAATAAGACATTACCTACCTTGAGGCTTGTTTCTGGTTTGCTTACAGTAGACAACCTCCCACAAGTAACATTTAGTCAGGGCTTTTATAAAATTCATTTTTTCTAAGTGAAATTTTAAAATAAAAGGAAAAATAAATCATTCGGTCCGAAGTTTTGAACATAAGCTCTGATACCACCTGTAACGCCCCAGAATTTAGAAAGTCGACCTTTGAGATCCTGACGTCTTAAACCCGAGTCATCACTTAGTGAACCATAAAATCGAGCCGAAAAATTTCTTTTAGAAAGCAAAGCTATTCATTTAAGTTGCAGCGGAAGATTTTACAAACACTTATTTAAAATATTTGAACCATATTCATAACTAAACGAAAAGATTAATCGTTTGACAAAAGTCACCCGGTGAGTCTAAGGTTCAACTCTCGGGAAAATCGTAGTGACGAGTCTTTAACAAAATACAAATTTTCATAAAGATCTGGGAAATATAAAGCGACATATTTAGACACTACTACATTTTCTCTCATAGATAACGGATATTATCCGTTATCTATGTAGGTAAGCCAGTGTTATCTAGGCGTGTGTTATCTATTATGGGCGCTCATATATAACAGATAAAAAAATCAATAAATATCCGTTATCTATGAGCGCTCTGCAGGACAAGTAGGGTGCACATAGATAACAGATAATATCTGTTATCTATTATTATTTGTATCCGTTATCTATTCATTAAAAAGATAACTGAAAATATCCATTATGTATTAATATCTATATCCGTTATCTATTCTATAAAAAGATAACGGAAAATATTTGTTATCTATTATTATATATATCTGTTATGTATTCGTTAAAAAGATAACTAAATATATTTGTTATCTATTAGTTATTCTATCTATTATCTATTCTAGAAAAGATAATTGTATATATCTGTTATCTATGTATAACTATATCTGTTATCTATTTATAACTATATATATTATCTATTTTAGCATAGATAATAGAATATATATGTTATGCTTTACACACACACACACACACACACACACACATATATATATATATATATATATATATATATATATATGTTATCTATTTGTATTATACATTTTTTTTTTCTAAATTATTCCATATTCATTTTAATTCTTAAAATAAACCAATAAAACTTACTCAATAAAAAGAAAAATACAAAATGCATTAATTTCATCATCAATCCAAAAGTCAATATTTATACAATCAATTCAAAAGTGAAAATACACGACAACAGTTACTACTCGATGACATAATTGAACAAATTGAGCCCACTCCGACCGCACTTCATCAATTTCAGCCCTGGTGTACGATTTCTCCATGAACTACAAAATAACATATATACATATTAATACTAACAAACTACACAATAATTAAAATTATATTACGAAGAGATAATTTTTGTCAAACCACAATAACATTACCAAAGACATTGCATCGCATCTGGTTGATTAGGAGCCTAATTTATAATCAAATTAACAAATTTATTACTCCAACCATTTATACACACTAATCAACATTCATCACACTAATCAATTTTTTCTTACACAATAATTGTGCAGAAGAACATTGTAGCTGTAAAACTAAAATGTAAGAAAATGTTTTTTGAGTAAAAACCTGAGGGTGGTGGAAATGCTGAGATTGATTAGAAGTTTGACCGAGGGATCCAGTGAAAGCGTTGAATAGAGCTTTAATTGATGCATCATTTGCCTGTTGACAATTTCGTAATCTGTAGTCAATTATGTCAAAACTATTTCCGCTTTAATCGTTTCAAGAGAAGGGAGAAAACGGCAAACCAGATTAGCAGAACCAGACGGCAGTGTTTCAAGGACGTCGTTCTGATCAGCATGGGGCATCGTCCCGTTGACGGCGGAGAGGCCTCTGTAGAGCAACAATTGCTGTTGAAGCATCAAAGCCTTGACAGCACCGTTGCTGATCTGTTGCTGCCTCATCTTTCACTGCCGTCGACTGCTTCTCCAAATTCCCCAGCATCCCCAGCAGCAGCTGATCATCGGCCCAGGGAAGGGATGCGGCGGCGGAGGACGGCACGGAGGAGAGCATTTGTTGGAGAAAATCTTCATAGGACGACGCTGGATTGAAGTCAGAAAACGGCAACATCTGATGCGGATTCAGCACTGAGTTGTTCATCCCGAGATATTCTCTCTCATTGTTGGGGTTGGGTTCCCTCATCTCGCAAATGTTCAAGAAAAGAAGCTGAAATTGAAGTAACGGCAATGAGTTGGAGGAGTTGAGATTTTGAAGGAGAGAAGAAGATATAACATGTGGAAACAGGGGGATCCTGTTTGGTTTTGGAAATTTGGAATGCCTATAAATACCGTACATATGTATGAATATACATGCCCATATATGATATAACTACTCTCTCACTTAAAACCTTTCACCTTTTTTTCACAATAAAAGAACCCCTAGTACATCGTCCAGCAATGCCAAGTACAAGGGATGTGTATATGAAGTCCATCAGAGAGGCAAAATGAGATAAAAACAGGAGTGAGCTTCTACCCTACAAATAATATCCTGAAAATAGAACATAACACAACCATTAGGAATAGGAGGGACAAATAACAAACTGGAATCAATGCGCTATGAGGTGAATCAGGTTCAACAGGATATATGAACACAAATTCTGTAACCATGTCTTACTCTTGTTCGGATATGAATGTTCATTTTTAGGTTCCTCCACCAGCCTCTCCAGCAACAATTTTCTTCTAAAACATCCACAGAGAACAAAAGGGACAATGAGTTAAAAATGAAAAAGTGAAAAGAATAATTCTTATAAACATATATGTATAACTAACCACATCATTATCCTGTTTTGCATTTCCCATTGTAACAGAATCCAGCTGCGAAAACCTGCAGTGCAGAATATTATTGAAATAACATATCAAATTAACCACTCAAAACAGCCCTAGTTTCAGCCTCTCCTTGTGAGATTATGAATCTCACTGTAGAGAATGCAAATTATTTATAACTACATTACATCATCACAACAAAGAAGATACATGAAATTGATAATAACCTGATTGCCCTTGCTTTCTTTTTATCTTCCTCCGCTGGATCAGTCTTAGGCAAAGACCCAAACCTAGCAAATCTAGCCTTCTTCTTTGCATCCCCATCAGATGGATCAGGTTGCACAATCCCAAACCTATGGAAATTCTATCTGATCAACAAACATACCCAAACAACACATCTTTAAGCAGCGTAATTGCCAGAAATAAAAATAAATAAATCTAGACATTTGAGAGGTTTTGCTATTATGGCCAACACATTTCAAATTGTCAATTTAGCAATGGTTTTATGAGATTTTGGAGAACTCCACCAATGACTGTCCACAAGGACCTTCGGCAATATAGTAGTCGAATTTTAGAGTTTTTTTGCCCTTATTTACTTTTTAGCTAGAAATAGGACCTTCTGCCTTTAGGCATTTGGGGGTTGCTTAATGCCAAAAATACTGCCCATTTGTTGAATATAGCCACAAGCACCTTTGTAGGCCTTCATAATACCTGCCATTTAAGATCAAGAAATGCAATAGATATTGATTAGTAGTTATCGAATTTGTAGTGCAAATGCTTCAAGCATATAATTTTAATCTCTTTCAATCCAGTTACATTTTATGCGGAATAAAATTAGCAAGGAGTTATTAAATGAATATGATAACAATATCTAGATACCTGTAATTGTCAGGATTCCTAGAAAGTAGTTTCTTGTAAATTCTCCTCTATCAATACTTCCAAGCTTTTCACGTAGAGAAACCTCTTGCTCCTTGTAAGATAATTGATCAACCTACACAAAAGGAAGATAAAAGTTTAGAAGTCTAATGCAAAATCCATATTTTGATGCACCAAATGCTATAATTATCACTCACTATCTTGAACTCTTTCATGTACAACTCCTCAAGAGCTCTCTCAATCAATCCACATTCTTGATTAAAAATCTGAAAGCAAATATTACAATGGAAATAATCATATGTAAGTTAACAAACTAGATGAAATCAACAAGAAACAAGACAGAAGTAGAGAATATGAAACCTGGAAACAAAAGTTGTCCAAAAACATGACAAGTATGAGACAATGAGATACGAACATTAAAGACTTGTCGTGAAAAGAATCAATTGTAGTATTAGTTTAGTAGCATTTGAAAAGAGTGTGTGCAATATATTGTATTTCATCAGAGGAAAACCTGATGCTTTGGGTAAATGCATATGAGTCCACTTATATGGAGGGTTCAACATGAGTACTATAGAGTTGAAATTATATTTATTTGAACATCTTTATCTATCTATGACCTTCAGTTGCTATCCATTCTCTTATAATAAACAAATGTGTTTACCAGCATACAAATGTGTTTACCAGCATGAGATTATAATTTCTAAGTAACATGAAGAACCTTGAATTCATCAAAAGCAAAATAGTAGACATGCACCAAAACTCCCAGAAATGCATTGATTTAATACACAGATTATTTAGGTACATGATATAAGAATCAAGGTAATATCTCAACACTTACCAATGTACAGATTCCATCTGCTTTCTGTCTACAAAGCTTGCATGAATGGGCTTCGTCAAGAGCACATGCCTCAGTCAACTCCACTTTCGTGTGCATGTCAGATTCTTGTGTAAGGAACTGTCAATACACAGATAACACAAGTCATATCCATCCGACCTAGTCTTCAATAAATTAGAAAGCACTAATTTATTCAGACATGATTCTTTCCATGCTTTCAATTTAAATAAATGACACGTATTTCTGAAAATACACTAGAACGTGAAAACTTTTAGATATCTTAGTTAAGTATTCAACCATACGATAATTTCTAGTGGAGCAGAATCAGATAGAAATGTGAGAATATAAGGTGATGAGAAACAGAAAGGACATAAGATAACTACTTCAAAATACGAGGTGCTAAGCACAGAACTGACTACATTGCAAAGATTATTTTGCCTTAAACTAGAAACTGCGACATAAAATGTTTAGGCCAGCAGAACTTGGAAATGTTATTAGAATCAACAGAAATCAATCAATAGACACAATTGCATATACATTGTTTTAATGTCCAGAATTATAGTGTCATGATCAAACAATTGAAGGGAAAATGACTTAACGCAAGATATTATATACTCTTGAGATTAAAGGTCCAAACCATTTCTAACTTCTACACCCAAATCACATTTCTGTTGGCCTCAAATTTCTCTCTGAGAGCATCAGCCTATTGAAAAAAATAAGAACAAAAACAATTAAGAAATTAGTGTATATACACTGATCTCGTACACGTATTTACAAACATAAACACATATATGACATATATACATATGTATATATACCTCTGGTTGGGATTGAATCAGCGACGTCGATCGAGTCTACAGTAGAGAAGCAGGGCATCGCGACGGCTGAGTAGCGGAGGCGTCACGACAGCTGAGTAGCAAAGGCATCATGGTGACTGGGTAGCGGAGGGCGTCCTAGGGCAAAGAAGCGTCGAATCGACGGCTGAGTAGCGGAGGCGTCCTAGGGCGGAGAGGCGGAGAGGCGTAGAGACCCTAGGGGGTGTCTCGCCGGTATGGGCGTCGATTGAGGCGTCGGTTATGATCGAGTGATTCCTTGATTGTGAGAGAGCGCATATAAAATTCATGGTAACAATGTGCTCGGATTTTCGCAATCAGGAAGGATGATGGTCGCTGGAGGAAGTAGTAGCCTCCATCATGAAGATCATAATTGTTAATAAATCTCATCCAATACCAAAGATGATTCAAGAAAGGGAAATAGCAGAGATGATTGAATGAAGAACTAATTGTATTCTGTAGAATATAAAAATGAACCGTCCTTTACAAATTGAATAACCCCCTTTATATAAACTAAGAGGGAGTTAATTAAGAGACTAACAAAACTAACAGACTAAACTAACAAAAGTTGCAACTCCAAAATAAAATGAAAAATAGCAACTTAGAAAGTGAATGACACTTTTATACTAAGAGGCTTTAGACCCCCCCTCAAAATGGGAATGGATATTGGTCAATCCCATTTTGGCCTTGAAATTCTTGAAGATGGTTGGAGAGAGGGGTTTAGTCATGATATCACTAAGATTTTCTTCGGATGGGATGTGAATCAGCTTGATGGTCCCATCATTGATCTTCTCCCTCGTAAAATGGCAATCAAGAGAAATGTGTTTCGATTTCTCATGCAAGCATGGGTTGTGAGCCATGGCAAAGGCTGACTTACTATCAGTATAAACTGATATAGGCAGCTGAGGAGAGACTCCTAAGTCCTTCAAGATGTAGATGATCCACTGAACTTCGCATAATGTGGTAGCTAAGGCCCGGTATTCAGCTTCGGCAGATGATCTACTTATTGTGCTTTGCTTCTTGGATTTCCATGAGACTATAGAATCTCCAAGGTAAATGGTGTATCCAGTGATGCTTCTTCTTGTTTCTAAACACCTAGCCCAGTCACTATCTGTAAAGACATGGAGTTTAAAATCATTGTGAGAGGGAAAAAGAATTCCCTGGCCGGGTGTGCTCTTCAGGTACCTTAGCAACCTGTGAACTGCTTTTAAATGAATGTTAGTAGGTTTACTCATATATTGTGACAAGGTCTGAACACTATAAGAAATGTCAGGTCCTGTTATTGTTAGATATATCAATTTTCCAATAATACGTCTATATGTTGCAGCATCAGTGAGAAGAGTATCATTGGAAGTAGAAAGAACCTGTGTTGGATCCATGGGAGTGGAGCAAGGCTTGCTCCCACTGTGATTTTCCCGGCCATACCGTGGATAGATGCTTCCAAATCATTGGTTATCCCCCAGGCTGGAAAGGCCCCAGGGGTCCCAGAGGTAAGCCCACTCTTCTTTCTTCTGCTAATGCTACCATGAAGACTCAACCTGAGGAAGAACCAGTGGCTTCCAATCCACTGGTCAATCAAGAACTTTTTGAGCAGTTCTTGAACTTCACCAAGATGCAGAACAATGCTCATACTCCTCACACTGCTGCTGGTGCTATATCCACCACAGACATTTCACAACAACCTGAAGGTACTCACTTTAGTTTATGTTCTATTTTACCATCTTTGCAACACTCCACTTGGATTCTTAACACTGGAGCCACTGACCATATGGTCTGTGACATTTCTTTATTCACATCCCCACCTGCTCTTACAAAAGTTAAAGTTAGCTTACCTAATAACAGTTTCTCCACAGCCACACACATTGGCAACATTAGACTAAATGGTATCTTAAACCTTACCATGTTAATAAATCTCATCCAATACCAAAGATGATTCAAGAAAGGGAAATAGCAGAGATGATTGAATGAAGAAGAACTAATTGTATTCTGTAGAATATAAAAATGAACCGTCCTTTACAAATTGAATAACCCCCTTTATATAAACTAAGAGGGAGTTAATTAAGAGACTAACAAAACTAACAGACTAAACTAACAAAAGTTGCAATTCCAAAATAAAATGAAAAATAGCAACTTAGAAAATGAATGACACTTTTATACTAAGAGGCTTTAGAATAATAGCACTAATGGCCGGCAACGGCCATGGAAATTGAGGAGAGAGAAGCTCTACAAATTAGGACATGAAGAGGAGAATTAGGGATCAAAGTGATTAAATTTTCCAAGTCCAACGTTTAAGAGGGAGTGAGTTATTTTTTTATTTGGAATTTAACATATAACAGATATATATATATATATATATATATGTTAACTCTAATTAATATAATTATTAAATTTTAATATAAAAATAAATTAAATACTTAGATAACAAAATATAGATAACAGATATATAAAAAAGAAAATATCTGTTAACTCTGATTAAAATTTTAATATAAAAATATATTAAAATACTTAGATAACATAACATAGATAACAACCAATCAAAATCCGTTATCTATGAGCGCATCCTAAAGTTTTCTACCAACAGAGATAACAGATACATATTAGATAACGGATTTATAAATCCTAGATAACATATTTGAAAAATATTTGTTATCTATGTTTAGTTATCTATGAGAGAAAATGTAGTAGTGATAAAAAGAAAGTGGAAGCGGGTCGTCTATTGCAGCTGTCGGGCCTCAATCTCGTGACCTGAAAAATATTAGTTATAGGGCGTGAGATAAAATCTCAGTGGATGACTTGTACGCTGTTTTACAGATTGACAGAAAATCCCAAAATAGTTGAATGTTTTATTCTTTATTCTCATCTTTTGTTATTTACTTCCTTGTTATGGCGTTGTGTTCATTTGTATTAGGTAATCTTCCGTTATAAGATTTTCATCCTTTAACTTCCGTTCGATTAAGAGATTCATCTTTCCTTGCAACCGTTAGTACATAAATATAGCACATATGAGATGGCACATGATAGTTTCCTATCACATCCGATCTCCGTAATCACATTGTGGAATGACACGTTTACACGTCCGAGACCCGTAATCATATGGGAAGGCACATGATAGTTATTCTATCACATCCGAACCCCGTAAACTTTCATCATATGGGAGGGCACATGATAGTTTTCTATCACATCCGGACCCCATAAACTTTCATCATATGGGAGGGCACATGATAGTTTTCTACCACATCCGGACCCCGTAAACTTTCATCACATCATATAGGGCTTGCCCTCTTTTCATAAAATAATAAATAAAAGTAAAATATAGCTCATCATTGGACGATCACACATTTAAGTTATACATTCACACGCTTTTGGTATTTGCATATTTCGAGGAATCTGTTTATGTTTGATTCAGGAAAACTGACAACAGTCCATATAACATTAACTAGCTATACAGATAGTGTCACCCACCTGGAGAACTTTTAAGAGAAAGTTTAACTTCTTGATCGCTTAGGCCTCTCGTACAAACCTCCGGTCTCAGGTTTGAGCCGTACTTTACCTAGCATAGTCCATTTGTTTAGTTCGACAACTCTTTTGTCCATTAGAAATTTAGGTTCTCGATCTTATTGTGCCTTCCAAAACTAGGCTTTGAATGAATAAGGGGTACTTTATTTCGTTAACCGATCTTATGGATTCAAACCTTTTGGTTTAACGGTATTTCTAGTGTACTGTCGGTTCAAGGTTCAGGATTTGGGTTAGTTGATTTATTCTATTATAAAAACCAAATACCACATTCATGGAGTATCACATAAATCATACATCACATAAGGCATGCTTAGTTTTCTAAAAGTTAAGTAAATTATTTCTCCTAATACTCTATCATTGAAGAAATGACACGTAAATATGCATAAATAGAATAAAATACTTAGACTCATCCAAAAATCATGAAATTTTAGTATGATATATATCTCTAAATATGGAACAAACTCCATTAAGGGTCCAAGTTCATTTGAGTTACGAAACTATAGCAGATTTTGAAATAAGGACTCTAAGTTTCTGTTTCGGCAAAACAGTGACCTCAAACTTATAAAATCCATAACTCTTTGTAGAAATACCTAAAAATTATGAAATTAAAACAGGTGATGCATTACTCAAGTATGAACAACTTTCATTCAGTAACCCAAGCCATTTGACTTACGGATTCCGCCCAGAAAATTCGTGAACATTTAATCTATCATTCGGTTTGATTACTGGACATGTCTTACGAGAAAATTCATAACTTATTGGATACTCGTTTAAAAATCACCAAATTTAAGAAACTTGTTATAAACAGGTTGTAGGACATCCATGAATTTTACCATGATTTATAAAATAGTCTAACTAGAAAAATAAATTCGTGCAACACAGAATTACCCTATTGCGTCGAACGTCGACCAGGTACTCAGAAAATGAATTTTATCTCATGAAGTACAAAACGAAATATTATGAATTTTGATTATGATTTAAAATACATCAAGGGGAACATCCCATATTTTTCCTAGAATTTTATAGCTATCAGAAAGGGGAGAAATAAAAGAAATGAGTCACTGCTCCCAGTTTCGGATTACTTCCGACACATAATCTTTCACGATTTTATTCTCAGTCTACAAAAATCCAGTGACCACGAAATTTTAGTATGTTATTCTACACTTCAAATAAAACAACTAGGAATTTTTCCATCATTTTTAAACGGGTGGAAAGGGTCCGAATAAATTTTATGAAAACTGGTCAGTGGTTAGGGCATGGTTTTGGCAGCTTCATGTTTTAAGCATAACTTCACCATTTTGACTCCAAACACCAAAATTCCAACTCAAGCACTCCATATAGGATCATATTATGTAAGAAGGGGTTCTTAGGAGTTCCTATCATGCTTCTACTAATTGTTTAAAGCTCTCAAAACAAAACATAAGTTTAGAGGCTAACCTTTGTAGTTTCCTCCTAAGGACTTCTTGCTTGCTACTTGTTTTTCCTTCCTTGTTTGTGTAGGAAATGAAGAAGGGGAAGAGGGGTATTTATAGGGGAAAAGAGAGGGGATGTGGCCGGTCAAGAGGGGTGGGAACAAGGGAGCAACTAGGTGGTTAAATAGGCATAAGGCTAAAAGGTTAGTTTAGGAGCTAAAACCTAAGATTTTGGCAAGATTTCATGTAATATTCCCTCATTTAAGGCTCTCCATGTGCACGAAAATTTGAAAGATTTGGGCTGCCATTTGGTAGTTCAATTTCTAATACAGTGGTGTGACTTCGTTGTTGAGGTTTCGGTATTTTTCGGTCTGAGTTTCGGTTCCGAAAATTATTAAAATGCGCGATGGGAAAACAAACATTTTTCTTAGGGTTTTCTTGAGTGTTTCCCACCTTTAAAGGACTTATTGGTAATTAATCATTATTAATCTAATCCGGATTATGGATATGGGTTTTAGAAGTATTAGTAGATTTTCGGTTCGAAGGACCGTTCGTCAATTGGAGAAAAATTACACATAAAATTTTAAATCAATCAATAAAATAAATCAACTTAGAAAATCAAATATAAAACTCTAGGTTTTGGTTTTAGGTTATTACATAAATTCTAATTTTTATCTCACTCAAGCTCAAGCCCAAGCCCATGCCTAATAATTATTTATATAAGCGTTTTAACCTAGAAAAATTAAACACACAAAAATAAAATCATATTTTTCAACGACGATAACAGCTTTTCATTTTCTCAAGAATATACGGTATTTTCATTCTATCAAAATATTTTCAATTCCTAGTCTTTAATTAATTAATATGATTCAATACTATGTTATCTCTCTATTGTTTATGGCATCTTTATGCTTAATTTAATGTATACGAATTATTACATATTTTATCCATCATATGATAAAATATACATACATAGGTATATTAATATTATAAATAAATATATATATATATAGATATAGGATGCGGCATTTTATAGCGGCCCTTTAAGGGTTCGGCCCTAGGCAGGCCTTGATAATTTAGTGAGCCTAGTGCGGGCCTGGTTCAAGTAGGGCGAGCAAGGAGTTGGGCTGGGCATTGAGTAGTGAGGCCTCAATGAACATAGGAAGGCCCAATGGGCCGAGAAAGGAAAGCCTAGTCGGAGGATATACTGGGCACCAAAAATAAGGTGGGCCTTGTTACCACCGGGCCCAAGAAGAACAAAATGGAAGAATACGGTCCATAAGGAAGGAATATTCCTTAGAGCTCAACTAACAAGAGATAAATGGGGAACAAGTCACTGACTTTTCCCCACGTTTTGACCAGGCTGGATATGAGAGAAGGGATAATGGACGATGAGGTAAGGATAATGGGAGAAACGTGACAGCATGCAGGTGGAAAAATGATAACGGGAAGTAGCTTATAAATTATACATCTTATTCAAGAAAAGGTACACAATCTCTACACACTAAAACTTACGTATTAATTATAATACACTTTTCTTGGGTTTTCTTGGTATCTGACTTGAGCGTCGGAGTGCCTACGCCGGAGAACCCTCCGGCGTGTTTTGCAGATCCCTTCATTCAAGGAGAAGGCAAATTGAATCGTGTTGTTCAAATTACCCACGTCACTTTCCAGACGAGAAAATCGAGGTATATTTTTTACGCATCAATATATATATATATATATATATATATATATATATATATATATATATATATATTTGTGAGTGCAGTGTATGTGATGTTTGTGCGTGTGTGTGCGTGCGTGTGTGTGTGTTTGTTTGTGTGCTGTGTTTGTGTGCACTGTGTAGTGTGTGTGAGTAATCTTGTGTGTGTGAGAGAGAGAGAGTGAGAGTGAGAGTGAGAGTGTGCGTGAGTTTTGTGTAGGTGCAGTGAGTGTGTCTGTTTATTTTTTTTATTATTTCATTATATATTCTTTATTATTTTATTCTATTATTATTATATTTATTTATTCAAGTCTATTAAAAATTATATTTATAGATTTTAATTTGGGGATTAGAGTTTTTAAATTAGGGATTTGAATTATCCAAAATTAATTTACGATTATTTATAATTGAGTCACCAATTTTATGAAACTCTTTCAATTCGATCCTCAAATTTATATTAAATGTAAATAATTATTAATTCTAGCACTTATTTTTTTGAGGTGGGTTTTTTATTGCATTATTCTCTACAGTGGTTAGTAGAGTTTGCATGTTTATTCAATGTTAAATATTTGATATAAATTGTTGAGTTGTCTGCTATGTTTCATTTCCATGTTATTTTAATAGTCAGGGGCCCTTGTGAGGTCCGGGACTGACGGGTCTTCGGGTGCATCCCGCCGTGCTCGATGGCAAAGTCTAATAGCCTGGGGCCCTAATGGGGTCCGGGATCGACGGGTCCTCGAATTTAACCCGTTGTGCTCCATTCTACGTGTGAGAATACCAGATCCTTAAAAAGGCTTTGAGAACACAACTTCATTTCTATGTTGGCAAAGTATCAATGGCAAAGTGGCAAAATATTAATGACAATGTTGACAAAGTTTATGTGAATGTTATTTACTTGGCATTAATGTCTTAATTGTCTATTCTAGTATTTAATTTTGAATAACTTGACCCCACTGAGTATGCTTGCATACTCACCCCCATTAAACCCCATTTCAAGCTAATCAGAGGGTGTAGCGGAAGCGTGGTGATGGAGACATCGTGTTTATGTTTCCTATTTATTTTTTATAAAAATAACCTAATAAATAATGTCTTCCTAATAAATATTTTTAATTAAGTTATTAATTTATTTAAATAGTACTAGGTGGTTGCAAACATAATTTTTGAATAAAATTCTTTTGAGGTTACGTTTCCGCCGTAACATTTATTGTTCTTTGAAAAGTATGGTCTTTCCATATTTTAAAATTTTAAGTTCACGCCTTCTATTTTAAAATTATTATTATTTTAAAATCCATTATTTATGAAAATTGGGGCGTGACAGAGCCATACACTATAATACAAATAAGCCCATAAGTAAAAAAAATATCCCTAAAATTTTTCACTAGACTCGGTCCACAGAGGTAAAAGAAGAAAAAAAGAGCGTTTTTTTTTTTCAGAAGAAGAAATCGGCGCATACACCATGTGATAAACGTGGTTGATCATGCCAACAAAGAAAAATAACAACGAGTATGCATTCTTAGATCTAAATAACGCACAAAGGAGAGAGGTAAAATTATCATCACATAACTTACTCACTTTTACGTATTTTACATACATGTTTTTTCAGTATTCTGACTTGAGCGTCAGACGCCGGAGAACCCTCCAACTTGTTTTTACAGGTCTTGAGCGTCGGACGCCGGAGAACCCTCCAGTGTATTTTTACAGGTCTTATTACTCGTGGAGAAGGTGAAAAAAGGATCCAACTCAGCTTTACCCACGTCAATTCCAGGTGGAAAAGTTAAAGATACAATTTTTACGCATCAGTAATATATATTTTTTATCCCACATAATACACAGAATTTTAACGTTCGATCAACTTTAATACAAATGAAAGCATATATTTTTTGAATTTAATTCAATCAAAACTTAAAATATAGGATTTTTTTTTCAATTTTTTTTAAAAATAAACATCCAAGTTTTACGACTTAAAAAATTTCAAAACAGAGGGAACAAGGTTTTCTTCCCTAAATTTAAGAGCGATTTATTTTGGTGAAATATCAATATCAATTCTAGTCGCCCCCATTTCCCTCGCAATAGCCGTCCCTTCCATACCTCACCTGCTTCCGTACAAACAATTTACACACAGAGAAGAAAGAATACCAAAATTCAAACTCGGAAAATGCAGAATGATGAGAAGAGAAGAGAGAGAAGAAATCTGATTGCTTTGACCGGACTCGCTGCTCTTCTCGCCGTCGCAGTCAACTTCGCCGCCGCTGCACTCAAAAACCACTTCAACAATCGCAAGAGAAAAGGTACATTATCTTTGTAGGTTCTTTGTTGTTTTCCATTTTATTTATGGGTGAGAATCAGTTCCTGCGAAGTTCCATGGGTATCAGAGCTGTTATCAGATGGCCATTTTCGATATTCTTGGTGTATTAGGAGGCGCTTGTTACTCTTCAATGAGAATAGGAATGATAGTCTTTTCTTTCGTGCCCTTGGATGTGCCCTTGGATATATAGGAGGAATAAATGTTGGTGGTTATATCATCAGTACTGTGCTCCAATTTTGAAAAAAATGAGACAAAAAAGCTTTTTGATAGCAGTTGAAGGGGAATGATCGAGGATAAATGATTGCAAGAGGGAAAAAAATAATCAAAATAGGTAGTGATTAACTTATTTAGTAGGAAAAATAGTGTCATTGATAATTTTTTTTTTATGCTCATTTTCATTCAAATTGTCATTTAAAAATTTTTAACCACGCGTCCCTTAGTTGTTGAATGCTTTTCATCTCAAGATTGACGATATATGCATTATTTGGTTTTCTTGAAGGTCTCCCCCCCGTTATACTGGGATTGCAGAGGGTGCCATTGCTTTTAAACTTGTAATCGTGCTATTTTGGAAATAAATTTATTGGATGTGGAGATTTGATGAGTGTTCTATTTTCAAATTTCAGTCGTTCCGGGATCAAAACTACAGATAAATTTATCTGGTCCCGAGATACTGAAACTAGCAGACAACATAATTGCAAATTCTAAGGAGGTTCATGATGCAGTTGCTTCTGTTCCGCTTGACAAGGTATGGTGGTATTTATGATGAACAAATGTGATGTCATGTGTAGCTATTTACCTCTTTGCAGATTTCTCTTATTGTATTTTACAACCAGAGAATAACTTGTGCCTAATGCTTATTTAGAAAAGGATGCATTGGTATCAAGGTCACAAGATCCTATTTTGAGGAGTTTCGATGGACCATGAACAATTTTTCTGTGAATTCTTTGTTTGACCTCCTATATCATGCTGTGTTACTCCATGTACATAACCTTTGTTATTTACACGAGCTTATTTTTACTCTGAAACTAACACCTGCAGGCATTAAAAACTTACCGGCAACGAGTATTTAATATTTATGCTTTCTTGCTGTGTTGATACCCTGTTTGACTGATTGTAGTTATGTTGCTAATAGTTGTTGGCATTCGGTCTCGTAGGATATCAGAAAAAATAACAAGTTTTACTTTTCCTTCTTAAATTAGTAACATAAAAAATTCCAAGCAGAAATGCAGATATAGAAGAGCATTCTTTTTCCATTGGGCTCCCATGTAGAGAACTTTCATTATATTGACCTGTAATTCTTTTTGTTTTTTTGGAAAACTAGTTGACCTGTGATTCTTGAACTGAGGTTTTCTGATGGTTGGAATTTGAATTTCTTCATTAACTGTGTGCATAGACAATGTAACTCACATGTGCCTCACAGGTTACTTATGCCAATACAATACTGCCATTGGCGGAATTAGAAGCGCAGCAATTTCCTCTGGTACAGTCATGTGCATTCCTGAAATTGGTATCTGTTTCTGAGGATATTCGTAAAGCAAGTGTTGAAGCTGAGCGAAGAATTGATGCTCATGTTTCCGTATGCAGGTTTTTCTTTAATTTATTTTGCCCTAAAATCTCCTGATTGGTTGAAATGGATTATGATGCTTTAATGCTCAACAAGAAGGAAACAAGTAAAATAGTAGTAGGCCGATCACATCTCAGGCCAGTATAATTGTCCTTGAGGCCAAGATTTAATTAGACAGCAGAATAATTGGTTTAAAACCCATCATGTATCTGCCACTTTTGTTGCTTGCAAATTTATAAGTATGTTTTTGGCTAGGTACAAGACTCATAGATGCTATAAACGTTATTAGAAGCAGTTACTTAAGAAAGGTAGGAGGCACATAGATGCTATAACCTTATTTGGGAATTGTTACTTAGCACACCAACAGTTTACTACTCCCTCCGTCCTGGAACTATCTTCACAGTTGACTTTTTAACGGTTTTTGTGTGAGAATTATTTCATAGTAATATGTGTACAAAAGTTGTTTTATATGAATGATATGCTAGTTAATAAGTTCAACTAGCATATCATTCATATAAAACAACTTTTGTACACATATTACTATGAAATAATTCTCACACAAAAACCGTTAAAAATTCGACTGTGAAGATAGTTTCGGGACGGAGGGAATACTTTGTTTGTTGTTGATTTCAAAACGATATCATATAGCTTTTGGGGTATGTGGTGGTTCGGATTCAGTCAACAAGGCTGCTAAAAGAAGTTTATTGTTTTTGTGATCACCTTCCAGAAAACTCATGTAGTTAGATATGCCATAAGAAAGGCTTCACATGTGGAATTCTTTAGAAGAGTTTTAAACATCTGAGAATGAGTTCTAGTAAATGAGAGTTTAGGATATGATGGCTACTGGATTCCAAAAAAATGAATCATCATATCATATGTTCTTATTTCAAAGCACATGGTGACTCTATAGGAATGCAATGGAATTCGACGATTACTTCGGCTGAGGATCTATGTGTTGTCTAAGTCTTTTCAGATTACTCTATCAGCATATTTGAAAATTCTTGGTTGTATATTATCTTTTGGATGTTAATAACTATTTTGTTGCTCTCTCTTGGTGGTAAATATATTATGAAATATAACATTTTTAGAGAATCTTTTTTTTTTTTTTTTTTTTTTTTTGTTGCGACTCTTGAAGTAAGCGTGAAGATGTTTACCGTGTTATCAAAGCTTTCACAGCACGGGGGGATTGGATGAGTTCTGAAGTCAAGCGTTTTGTGCAGAGTTTGGTATGCACCTCTGAGAAAATTATTTATATCCTGAAGCATATTTCTCGAATGGCACTGTTGCTATCTTTCCTTTCATCTTAGAGCACTTAGCTAATGGAGATATTCTGTGCTGCATATGTTTTAAACTACTTTCCTCTTTAAACTATATGACTTCATGTTGTTCGTATGGTCTGGCTGAACTAGATAAGTAATCTCTTAAGAGCTGTATCATTTGCATTATGTTAGACTCGAGGGATGCACACACTCACACATATACTGAAAATTAATTATATAATAATATTGCAGAAAATAAGAAACAACGGGATAAATCCCGTCCCAACGGAAATAATCCGTCCCAAGCCAAAAGGCTGAGTCCCGAAGCCGATTCAATATTTGATCCTATGATAATCTAACTAGGAGACAACAAAACACTATAAATAGACTTAAGCCCTAACTTAAGCCCTAAGAAGCTAAGCCCATGGGCCAATTTATTCAATAACTCAAATTAAAAACCCTTGACAATAATTGCTAAATTATGCAGTGTATCAATTCCCACCCCCTCAAAAACAGCCTTGTCCTCAAAGCTGAGGTAAGGGACTGAGCATGGAACCTTATCCTCGCGAACGGGAGTGGCTGCTGGGGTTCACGAACTAGAGCAGGGGCAATCTCGGATGGGAAAGTCTCGCTGTGGAGAGGAGATTTCTCATGCAACATCTTTTTCATCAATTCTTGGATATCCGCCAAGCCCTTGCAGGTGTCCTTGACATCTCGTAGTCCCTCCATGAATTCCTGCTTTTTTCTAGTTTGTTCAGGCCTTTCTTAAGCGACGCTAATACCTTCTCTAACGAGCCAACTCGATTGTCCATTCGAGTCATGAATCCAGTAAGTCAGACCAAATTGTTAGAGTCAAGAGAGCCGATGCACACACGCACAAACTTACTGAAAATTAATTATATAATAAGCAGAAAATAAGAAACAATGGGATAAATCCCGTCCCAACGGAATAATCCGTCCCAAGCCAAAAGGCCGAGTCCCAAGCCGATGCCGATTCAATATTTGATCCTATGATAATCTAACTAGGAGACAAAAAACAATATAAATAGACTTAATAACCTAACCTTAACTTAAGCCCATGGCCAATTTATCAGTAACTCAAATTAAAAATCCTAAACAATAATTACTAAATAATGCAGCGTATCACATTGTCATAAAGTTGTATTGCATCATCATTACATTCAAAGTCGAGAAAAAAAATTAATTGTGATATTTTGATCAGATTCACTAGATTTCATCATCTTATCCCTGAAGCAATGCATGGAGATTACTGTAGAATTGTGTAAGAAGATGCAATCAATTATAATGTTTACAGTGTAAGTTTATTTTCTTAGGGATGCAAGTTACTTGTCACCCGGGTATTAATACTTCTTATTTTTACCTTTTACTATTTTTCAATTTTCTCTTTCTTGCTTCATTTTTGGTACATTGTTTTGGATATAGATTATTCAAGCATTGCTATCTCCTCGGTTCATGAGTTGGCCTTCTTACACTTTGCTTTCTGTAAATGAAATATGAAAATTCTTTGCTATTTAAGAGGATTTCTTTCATACTGATGTTTTTAGCTTTAAGTTTCTACTAAACTGTTTGTTTGTCAAGTCTTTAATTGCAATCTCTAGTGACAGGTTCAAGATTTTGAGCGGAACGGATTGAATCTTACTTCAACCAAGAGGGACAAATTGCAGCGTTTGAGGGCTCAAATAGATGAGCAAAGTACGCGATACATCAGAAATCTGAATGACGAAAGTACGTTTCTACTTTTCAACGATGTGGAGCTGCTTGGCTTACCTCCAGAGTTCTTTAAGGTTAGCATTGTTCTGTTCTCTACCTTGATATTATTGTTTGTTGTCTATTATTATCATTTGTCTTTTTCCCCTTTTGATGTAATGATATGAATATTCATAGTCGAAGAAGGCGGGTAGGGAATTAGTAGTATGAACAACTGTTCTTTTTAGTATTAGATTTAAGTCTTTTCTTTTGTTTCTTTTTAGTTGTTTTGGGTTGGGCCATGGCCCATTTGTTCTGTGGGCCTGATGTTGAGGTTTAACTATTGGTTTGCCCGCTTGTGGGCGTATCTTTTTGGATCAGAATTGTGAACGCAGCTGTAGGCTTGGACGGGAGGTTTTCTCCCGATGTTATTGATAGCAGTTTCTTTCTCTTGTGTGTATTGATTCGACTCCCTTTGACTCTAACAAATTGGTCCGACCTATCGGATTTGTTCATTGCAAAAGGTGATTCAAGGGTAGAGGCCCTAGAAACGAGGTTATTCGACGTTAGAGAAAGGGGTAAAGGGAATCGCTTCAGAATCGAATGGACGAATTGAAGGGTTAACCAATCAATTTAATGGCCGAATTGATGGGATCGAGTCTCTATTGAAACAATTGCTCAAAGATAAGGGCCTAGAGCATGCCGAGTCCTCGAGTGCGGCCTTCCACCGTCAAGAACCGGTGCGATTGTTGAACACCGAGCGATTACTACCAGCGCCGACTCCGACCAAACTGGAATTACCGTATTTCACAGGCGAGAATCACTCAGCGTGGATATCTAGGGCAGAACAATATTTCAGAGTGGATAATACACCAGAGGAAATGAAGATTGAATTGGCCTTGATATCTATGGAGGTCACGGCATTTCAGTGGCTGCAGTGGTTACTCACAAGATTTCCAATGTTGGGGTGGCGGAAATTCACGGTGGAATTATTCCGTCGATACAGGGACAATCTGCGAACGAACCCTTATGAGGCCCTCGCGGCCACACACCAATCTGCCTCTGTGGATGAATACGTTGATCTTTTCATTTCAAGACTCTCTTCGGTGAAGGATCTTTCTGATTCTATCGCCCTAGGGATGTTCTTGAATGGGCTACGAGAAGAAATACGTTTGCGGATCCGTTCTAAGGACTCCGTGGACATTCTTGCCACAATGCATTTGGCGAGAGAGATAGAGCAAGAGTTGAACCCTACGCCCTCGAATCAATGCTACTCTCAGAATTGGAATCGATTGGCTCCACTATGGAGCGAGTTCCAGAGTGGGGGTGGGCGGTCCTTCCCATCTGATGGACAGCCATGGGCAGGTGGAGGAGGCCATACAAGCACGGCTAAGCCCCACCATAATCACCATTCGGGACAACGGTCACCTGATGAATCCAAGGGATACCATGGCCCCCCACGTTCTCGAGGGACCAGCTACATATTCCAGTCCGAGTATGCAGATCTGCGCTCACGAGGACTATGCTACGAGTGCAAAGTACCATATTCCCCAACCCATGTATGCTCGAATCGTTCCATACTGATCATGCTTATAGACGAGGACAGCAAAGGAAAGGCTGTGGAATTCAGTAATCAGTTTGCACCAATGGGCAAGCCGCCTTGAGGACAAGGCTGTTTTTAAGGGGTAGGGAACTGATATGAATATTCATAGACAAAGAAGGCGGGGAGGGAATTAGTATTAACTGATGGGCAAAAACTTGTATGAGACCGTCTCATGCATGAGACCGAATCACTTTTTAATAAATTGTTATCACTTTTTTAAAAAGTGATACAAATTAGTATAAAAGTGATAACAAATTAAAAAGTGATAATAATTTATGAAAAGTGATAACAATTTATGAAAAAGTGATAACAAATTATGAAAAAGTGATAATAATTTATTAAAAAGTGACTCCGTCTCATGTCCGTCTCATGCATGAGACGGTCTCACACAAGAGTGCCCCTGACTGATGTTCTTTTTAGTATTAGATTTGAGTCTTTTCTTTTGTTTCTTTTATTTTAATTGTTTTGGGCTGGGCCATGGCCCATTTGTTTTGTGGGCCTGATGTTGAGGTTTAAATACTGGTTTACCCGCTTGTGGGCATATCTTTTTGGATCAAAATTGTGAATGCAGCCGTAGGCTTGGACAGGAGGTTTTCTCCCGGTGTTATTGATAGCAGTTTCTTTCTCTTGTGTGTATTGATTCGACTCCCTTTGACTCTAACATGTAAGAATGTATGGTGGCTAGTGCATCTCATCAAAAGTAGTATCAGTAATTAATGTAATCTTTCTATTCAATACCACA
Organism: Paraleonurus japonicus; assembly: GCA_030762865.1. Taxonomy (NCBI): domain Eukaryota; kingdom Viridiplantae; phylum Streptophyta; class Magnoliopsida; order Lamiales; family Lamiaceae; genus Paraleonurus; species Paraleonurus japonicus. Next base: position 17,394,624 of record CM061059.1, read on the forward strand.
AAGTTCTTTTACCTTTATTCTTTATGAAGTGTAAGAACGATTAAGCTTCTTGAGTGCATAATGTCTAGCTGTATCTTTGCCTTTGCCCCTAATGTTGTGGTTGATGTCTTTTATTGTATCAGGATTTGGATAAAGCTGAAAATGGTAAATTCAAGGTTTTGTTAAAAAGCCATCACGTGTCACCCATCCTAGAGCTATGCAAGGTAATTTTTTTACAAAATGTGGTTATTTTAAAGTCAACTTTATTGAAAAGGTTAATTGAGTGGCATTGAGGTGTAAATAAGAGATGTTTGTAAGAGTTTAATTTAAGAGGGTAGTGTTGTTTTTTTTTTGCTATTTTGGGTATGAGAAAACAAAAATAAGACGGAGGGAGTATAATATTTTTGATTTCATTTTGTGCAATGCAAATTGAAAAGAGATATTTATGCAGTAGAGCTGATGTTACATATCCTTGAGATTTTGAATTGGTAGGAATTATGTGATTGTGTCGCCAAATTTAAAAGGAACAGAAAAATATTGCATATCCCAAAGCTTGTCTTGAAATAATGAGACAAAAGATCTGTTTGGAGTGGTATAAACTATATATGTTCAAATAAGCTAGTGGTTAGACGTCTGTTTGAAGAACATTGGGCTGAGAATTACACCGAAACTAAACTAACGTTTTGAAGTCTTAATTAGTAAATAGAGTGAGCCATCAGCAATATAATCATAGCACCACTTGCTTTGTAATTATGTCTGGATCTTTGTCTTCCAAATTATTAGAAATATTTTTGATACTTAGGGCTGAAATTAGTCGCAAATTCGCAATCAGGTGTCTTTGAAGAAAACTGGTGGACGTACACGAGAAGCAAAAATGACTATAAAATCTTAAGCATTCAAGTAGAGATTATATGAACCCTCAGCAATCTAATGTATATACAACTGATTTTTGTGATTGTCCTAAAATCCTCTTTCAAATTACCATTTAAAAAAAGAAATCGTTATTTTTTTAACTTTTGGTTTACCCATTATGTTTTCCTCTTTTATCCTGTAGTTTTTTTTGGCTACATTCCATTATTAATATTATGTGATGTCTTCTTTTACTATTGTAGAATTGTACCATAATGCAAATGTTTGCTTCGTGACTTATGAATCTGTTGTAATGAAGGTAGGATCAACCAGGAAGTCTGTAGCTACGGCTTATGGAAGGAGGTGTGAAGTAAATCTTTCGGTATTGGAGATACTGGTAATCAAAAAGTTGAATGATCAAGTGATGCATACAACCTATTTGCAATTTGCATCACCTAGATTGTGTGTGAACTTCATCTTTCAGAAATTCTGTGATGTCACCTCTTGTTGAAATTTCAGTCATCCAAGATTGACTGCTTACATATATCACTGTAGCCCAGTGTTTCTGTGACTCTTAAGCTACTAGAAATTATGTGAAGTTGGAAATAAGCTCTGTTAGGTTTTAATCTATTCTTTGTACATGGTATATTGCCTTTAGTTTTGTACATCAAGTATAAGTAGTATTAAAAAATTTATGTGTATATGAAGCTCATGAAGCGCGATAGAAATATCTTTTGTGAGATTCAGAGCCCTGATGTAGGAACCGGAAGACTGACTGCACATTAATGTATCCTGATTTGATGAAATTCCAACTTTATGTGATTAAGGGTACTGGGATGAAAATTGCGTGTTAATTGTACTCCTGTAAACGTGAAACTATGGATTTGGTCATTTTGTCTTGCAGTTATGAGTTAATGCTTTGTCCTTGTCCAGACTATGTCTGAACGAGTATTCATGTGACATTCAACCATTCATCGTCTTTGTTGTACTTCCAGATTCAGTTGCGTCATAAACTCGCCAGATTGCTTGGCTACTCCAATTATGCAGAATATGCTGTTGCTTGTAGGATGGCAAATTCATCAGCAAAGGTTTGTCTTGGTTTTTTATCAGTCATCATTGCCTTAAACTTTCGTTGTGTTGTTTCAGATAAATAATCACTGTAATAACCTTCTGACGTTGCACTTGGTGAGTCAAGTACTGTGTCTGTTCGTGTAAATGATAGTCATGTTCCTTCAGAATATGATCTGATCGTGTCTTCTTTCTCCTGTATCTTGTCTTGCTTCATGCACTATGTGTATGCATTCTAATATTGCTTTTATTAGTTGATCTATTATGGTAAATTCACGTCTGTTTGTCTATAGGTCTTTGAGTTCTTAGAGAAAATATCTGGAAGCTTAACCGAGTCAGCTTCAAAGGAACTTTCTCTGTTAAAGGAATTGAAGGTTGGCATGTTCGCTTTCTTCTCTCAAGTTTGATTAGAAATTCGCCTTTCAGCTTAAATTCGCCTTAATGAATTGTAATTCTTCATAAACCTGTTATGCTGGTGATTAAGAGAAAAGAGGAGGGGGAAATTGCCTTTGGAATTGAAGACTTACCATTCTATGCAAAGAGGATAAAAGAAAATCAATGCGCTCTGGATTTTGGAGTTTTGAAACAGTATTTTCCCATCAGTTTAGTTTTATCTGGAATCTTCAAAATCTGCCAAGACCTTTTTGGTAATTGTTCTGCACATTTATAGTAACTGTGTGCATCTGTTTATTCACGTTTATGTCATGTTATCTTACATTCTATTCTCTGTTTAACACAGGCTTAAGATTTGAGGAAATGGCAGATGCGGAAGTTTGGCATCAAGACGTCGAACTTTATTCAGTTTATGACTTGAGTTCTGGTGAACTCATGGGTTACTTTTATCTTGATATATATACCAGGTTCGTTTTTCTTTTAAGTTGTGTCTATTAAGTCATCCAACCAGATTAAACCATACGTTGCATCTGAAATAGGGAAGGGAAATACGGCCACACCTGTGTTGTGCCTCTTCAAAATGGTTCGTCGATTAACAGCGCAAGACAGGTGAAATTTAAGGATCTTTTCCTTGTATGTTTTTGTGCTTTATGGGACGACTCTTTCTAGTTTGGCCTAACATCAATCAATCTGTCATTTCCAGATTCCAGTCGCTTTACTAATTTCTCAATTGCACAAAAGAGTTGATGGAGATCCAGGATTATTGAGATTCTCCGAAGTAGTAAATTTACTCCACGAGTTTGGTCATGTGGTATGTTTCTTTCGTATTTACCCAATTACTGTTCAATGAAATGTAGTCGTCTCTTTTTATGCATTACGTGAACTTAGTGTGCTTTAGTGAACAATTTTCAATAAAGAAAAAGCCTAATGGTTTTAGGTCCATCATATATGCAACCGAGCAACGTTTGCTAGATTTTCTGGCTTATGCTTGGATCCCGACTTTGTGGAGATCCCCTCGTTGTTATTGGAAAATTGGTAGGTTCATAATGTTAAAGATTGCTCATTGCTATATACTCGTTAGATATTCACCGTGAAGTTTTTTGATAGGTGTTACGAAAGCAGCTCTCTTAGACTCATCTCTGGTTTTCATCAGGTAATTCTTCCTTCAAGTTTATGTACGGTTGATTTTTTGATAATCATTGAGTATTGTGATTTCATTTTTTTGCAGGATATCACAAAACCTATCGATGATGAGATGTGCAAATCACTTAAGATATGGCGGTGTTCCTTCTCAGCACTCAAGCTGAAACAGGAAATTCTATATTGTACGTGTTCCCATTCACATACTCTCGCCATCCGAAACTTTTTACACGGAATTTAAGAATAATTAGTAATTTATGTATAAAGTAAATATATTAGAGAATATTATGGGGTAATGTGGGGTCAATTTATGAATAAAATTAATGACAACTTATATAATTCAAGTGATGTTTGAAGGGTGGAGATAAAATGTTATATTACATTTTAGTATGTGTATATTAAAAATGAAAGGATTAAAAAAGAAAGTGGACATATTAAAGTTGGACGAGGGAGTATCAAATACTATCCTCTGTGTTTCTTATACTTGCCAAAGGTGTATCGTTTCACGCAGCTTTGGTTACAAAATACTCATGTTATCAGGTCTTTTTGATCAAATCATACATTCCACCGAAAACGTAGACATGATTGGGTTGTTCAAGCATCTCCATTCCAAGGTACTCTTGATTATTTTATGTACTCTCTCTCACTCTCTCTATATATATAGTAATATTTATGTGAATCGAGTGCATATTATAAACTCTATTTTTACTATCACTATTATCACCCGCTTCATACAAGTTTTTGCCATATATATAATAATGCGATTGGCAATGTCAGGTTATGTTGGGGCTGCCGATGTTAGAAGGTACGAATCCAGCTTCGTGTTTTCCTCGGACTGCTATTGGCTATGAAGCGACGTGCTATAGTCGGATATGGAGCGAGGTTTGAGCAGGTGCATTAGTCTGATTTTCAAACTAAAAAAAATGTTTCACTTCAATCTTATGGACAGGTTTTTGCAGCCGATGTATTCGCGATGAAGTTTGATGGCGACTTGTTTAACCAGAATGTTGGCATGCATTTCAGGAACAAGGTAATATTATATAGGTAGTCAGTTTTAGCCCATAATTTTCACTTTTCATCAAATCTAGCAATATCTTTTCTGTTAATCAAATTATAATTTTTACTTTTCACTTTTAATCAAATTTTGTACATATTTTTTCAATTGTAAAAATGATATCCATAATTTTTACGTTTTATCAAATCTAGCGCATATTTTTTTTTCTAATCAAATTATACACAATTTTTTTAATTATATCAAATTAGTTAAAAAAATAATTTCTTATTTAAAAGGGTCAAATTCTAAAATTATACTCCCTTCATCCCTTTAAAACTTCTTATTTGTAAATTGCATGTTTTATAATAAAAATAATATTTTATATGTAATGAGTGTTGAGATGTGATGAGAAAAGAAAAATGTAGAAAGAAATAAAAGTATAGAGAGAGAAAGAGAGAAGTGTGATATTTTTTTGTCATTTAAGGAAACAAAAAATTTTGGATGGGATGCCAAATTTGACAAAATGAGAAGTTTTAGAGGGGATAGAGGAAGTACTTATAAAATTTTTTATAAAAAAATGAAAATTATTTAAAGAATCTAAAGATATTATATAAAAAATTTATACTCCCTCTATGTCCCATCTTAACTTGCACTAGTTTTTAGACATATAAAATAAGTAGAGTAATGAGTGATGTTTTAAGGGGTGATTTTGTAAATCTTTATGTATAAAGTAAAAAATAAATTGGATTGTGTATATGTGGGCCCAAAAGTAATAATATATATATTTTTTAAATTGTTGATATTGTGAGGGTGAAGTTTATGAAAGATTTTCTATTTTTTGATGTCCAAGTTATTTTGAAAAGTTAAATAAGGAAAATATGCAAGTTATTATGAGATGGTGTAAATATAACTTATTTTAATTATTATTCAATATTATTAAGTAAAGTTATTTTATCAATATATCATTTTTTTTTAAATTTAATAATGAACAAATTATTGTTCAATTTATTACTTTTTAATTTAATAATTTTAGATAGTTTTCAAATTCTCAAATATTTTTAAAATTTTAAATTTATAGATTTTAAATTGATTTTTTTTTTAATTTGAACATATTTAAAATATTTTTCTTATTTTTAGTTTCTTTAGACAATTCTGTTTTTATAATATAATTTTTTATTTTTTTGTATTTTGAATTAAATGATAAATAATAATTTGTCCCTCTTTAAGCTTTATATTTTACTATTTTGGGCGTCTCACTTTAACCTAATTTTTTTTTTTTTTTTTACAAAGTTGTGACTCCACATTTATAACAAAATATTACTTTCTCTGTCCTAGGATAATTTGTACCCTTTTTTGGGCATGTAGATTAAACAAAGTTATTTTTTGGAGTAGAAAATATAGGAAAGAGAATAAAATGTAGAAGTATTTTGAGTGGTTGAATGATATAAAGTCTAGGAGAGAGTAATTGATGAGTGATATTTTTGAAATTAAAATGATATTGTGAGGGTGTTAATATTGTGTGATATTTCCTTATGAAGCTGTGCAAGTTATGTTGGAATGTTCGAGTAAGGAAAGTATGCAAATTATCTTGGAACGGAGGGAACATATTTTTTGTTTCATTTTTTTTTTCTACTTTTTTTACACTTTTTATCAACAATTTTACAATAAAATATATTATATTTATTAAAACTTGTGTCTATTTATGTTCAAAAAAAAAAAAAAAAAACTTGTGTCTATCCCTCAAATGTATGTGCTAAAATTGGTAGAATATAAAAGTACGTGCTAGATTTTATAATAACTAAAATATGAGGGTATTATTTGGTTAAGTGAAAATATGTATTCCCCGTGCCATAAAAATTTTCATACTTTCCTTTTTCGTCCGTATCATTATAAGTTTCATACCCTTAAAATAGAAAATCCTTTATAAACTCCATCCTCACAATTTTTGTTAATATCATTATAAGTTTCATACCCTTAAAATAGAAAATCCTTTACAAATTCCACCCTCACAATTTTTGTTAATTTATATAAATGTCATTATTTTTTACTCTTACATACACATAACACAATAAAGTTTTTTTTACTTTATGCATAAAAGTTTACAAAATTATTCATCAAAATTTCAATCATTATTCTTTTTTCTTAAAGAGTGTGTCCTCCTACATAGAGAGTATCAAATTTGATAAAAAGTGAAAAATATGTGCAAATTGATGATCACATTATGTCATATATATATATATATATATATATATATTGCTTGTCTCGTAAATTTTGGAAAGAGAATTTTTGGTTTTGATAGGTACTGGGTCCTGGAGGCGGAAAGGAGGCTCTTGAGATGCTAACGGATTTTGTTGGAAGGGAACCATCAATACAAGCTTTTGTAGATAGGAACGCCGAAACTCATTATTCACTGCTCTAGACCACACTTTTCTTCTTCTAATGGACCTACACCTACAGTGTATGATATGTATATTTTCACACAGTTGCTATTCTTATCTTGGGAACGCCTGCAAAATTAGCGTACATGCCATGTGAAACGCTATTTGCTTCCGAAAGTACAAGATTACATTTGTTTTTGAAATTTAGGTGTGTTGGGAAAGTTACTAATGATAATGAGGCGAGCCGGGACGGTCTGCAAGTCAAGAATTTCTATCTAAGACCTGCCCTCCCCGGCCCCCCCCCCCTTTTTTTATCATATAATATATATTTATATAGTATTATATATATATATATATATATATATATATATATATATATATATAATATTAAATATATAATACTCCCTCTGTCACAATTATTTTTAACACTTTCCTTAACTGTCCGTACCAACTCTTTTTGATACCATTTAAATTTAAAAAATATCACTCTTATTTTACTTTATTTTATTCTCTTTCATATTTTATCTCATTAAATCATCCAAAATAACTCTCGAAGGTTGGCCTAGTGGTGAGAGCTTGAGGCTTAGAAGTGTGATGCTTTATAGGTCTCAGGGTTTGGCCTAGTGGTGAGGGCTTGAGGCTTAGGAGTGTGATGCTCTATAGGTCTCAGGTTCGAATCCGCTGGGTGCAAACAATTCCTAAGATGGACTAGTTCATACAGAGTTTTTGCTCTGACTTTAATTGGGGGCCTCGCTAGCGGACAATGGGATTGGTCCCTTGGATTAATAAAAAAAAAATATCGAATTATAAAAAAAAGAGGCAACTACTATGGGGTACAAGTGTGAAAATAATTTGTGTTTTACTCCTACCAAAAGTCATCACTTCTCTCCACTACAAAAAGACACCTGAAATATCCCTTCTACCCTTACTTTACCTTTACTTTGTAGTTGGTAGTAAGTTTTTTTTAACACTGACAATTGATGTGACAATCTGCTGCAACTTCTTTTTTATTTTCTCTTTATTGTTCATTGCTTACGTAAAATAACTTTTTATTATATGAGAATTATTAATTGTATTAATCAATATTCAATTAAACAATATAAACTCACTTAACAAAAAAATTATAAGTTGGAATCAAATTAATTAAACACATTTCAATATTAAAAAAATCAATATTTCATTATTAACATCAATTAAAAAAATTAACAATTCTCAAAATAATAAATTACGAATTTCTCTAATTTACAGATCCAAAAATTAAAATTACAACTCAAAAAATGAATTTATGTAATTTACAAATCCAAAAATCAAAATTACAACTCGAAAATTACAGTGAAAATTAATTGGAATCAGTTAAAAAATAATGTATCTCAATTCAAAATTTAATCTCAGTTCAAAAATAATTTTGAACCGAGACAAATTAATTTTGAAATGGTTCAAAATCTTTTACTTTCCCCTCTCTTAAGTATTTTTAATAAACTTCTTCTGTATTTTGATAATCCATCCACTTTTTTGGACTCATTTTTTCATAAGTTGTTCTCATCGTACAGACAATAGTGTAAGGCCTCACTTGGTACCATTGATAAGTGCATATTACGGTATAATACGGCTACGACAACTTTGAAAAAACGATGCAATACGCCGCTTGGTACCAGGTCTTCCATCGCCGCTGACCCGACTGTTATACGTCGATCCGGCCTTGCAATTGTCCGTCTTCACTGTTCCCTTCTGCACAACTAATCAGGCCTCGACCCCCCTTCTTACTCGAAGGTGAGTTCTACAGTTTTTTTTCTCCCAACTTTGCCCCTCGTAAATGATTCAAGACGCGGTATTTTCAATTTTGAATTCATTTTCGCTATTTCTCCTTTCGTTCTTGCACAAAGCGTTGGATATAAACCCTAGCCGTCACATTTTTGGTTGTGCCGTTGCGATTGGAGGGTTAACCGGAATATTTCGTGACTCTTGGTTGTGCCGTTCGATGATTTGCCATCACCATTCCATTGCTTGAGAAGTTGCCGTCGCCTGCAGGTTAGTTCTTTTTTTTTTTTTTTCTTTTTTTGGTTTCTTTTTGTTTATATTGCTCTATTGATTGTGATTTTGCGACAACTGGGGAAATTCTTGTTATATATAAGCGTTCTTGTTGTCGTTACTTTTTATTTAAGGACAAAGTGTTTAAATGGAGTTCAATTGATTAATTTTATTTATCAGTTTTTTTAATTTGGCTTGCACACAATATATTCGACAATTTGTCTTAGAGAGAAAATTCAGTTTTGTGCTTGATGTTCTTGGGTTTTGCCATCATTTTTGCTTCTATGACAATTTATTTTTGCGATTTTAATTTTGGATTGTAATGATGTTCCTGTTTTGAGACCAATAATTGATGGTTAATAGCGCAACAATTACCTGAGCATCTTGCCTGCAAGTTTATAAAGTGTCCTGCATTATAGTATGAATTGATACGTTTGTCTTTCTGCATTTTCTGTATGAATTAACCCGCTGTATAAATTAACTTGTTGGCATTTGTGTGGGCTATTCGTGGGTTTACTTTTTTATTGTTTCATTTCTCTTATATTTCATTCTTTATAGTTGGTAATCAAAACTGTGGGAGCAGCGATCTATTTAGGGTGTTGGTTTTCTGTTTATTTTTTGCATTTTGTTTCATTAAAATGATGTATTTGTGATTATTTTTTACATAGAGTGGACATTGGTGTGGTGTATGTTGTTCCTCTTATTGTTTGGTCCCTTCAGTGCTATAGGATATTGACCTCGGATAGGAAGAAATTATTGTTCATTTTACTGCTTTATAATTTAATTTAGGGTGTTGGTTTTCTATTTATTTTTTTGCATTTTGGTTCATTAAAATGATGCATTTGTGACCATTTTTTACATAGAGTGAACATTGGTGTGGTGTACGTTATTTTTCTTATTGTTTGGTCCCTTTAGAGTTGTATATTGTTTGGTCCCTTTAGTGTTGTAGGATATTGACCTTGGACAGGAAGAAATTGTTGTTGTTCATTTTACTGCTTTATAATTTAATTTAGAGTGTTGGTTTCTATTTATTTTTTTGCATTTTGGTTCATTAAAATGATGCACTTGTGATTATTTTTTTACATAGAGTGGACATTGGTGTGGTGTACGTTTTTCTCTTATTGTTTGGTTCTTTTAGTGCTGTAGAATGTTGATCTCGGACAAGAAGAAATTGGTGTTGTTCATTTTACTGCTTTATAATTTAATTTAGGGTGTTGATTTTCTGTTTAGTTTTATAATTTTTGTTCATTAAAATGATGCATTTGCGATCATTTTTTACATAAAGTGGGCATTAGTGTGGTGTGCGTTTTTCTCTTATTATTTAGTCCCTTCAGTGCTGTAGGATGTTGACTCTCTTATTATTTAGTCCCTTATAAATTGTTGTTTTTCATTTTACTGCTTTATAATTTAATTTAGGGTGTTGGTTTTCTATTTAGTTTTAAAATTTTTGTTCATTAAAGTGATGTATTTGTGATCATTTTTTTACATAAAGTGGGCATTAGTGTGGTGTACGCTTTTCTCTAATTATTTAGTCCCTTCAGTGCTGCAGGATGTTGACTTCGGACAAGAAGAAATTGTTGTTCATATTGGTAGTATTACGCGCTTTCGTCCTCTCCGAGTCTCAGGTTCTGTTTTGATAGATTGAGCATGAAGCATTTATATGCGAAACAAATCAGTACATATTTTTTACCATCAACTTGCATTCAATCAATGCACGAAGAGTTTCGATGCATAGTCGAGTGTTGCTCGTATAAGATTATTCTTACTCTTGATAATATCAAGAATGTTGTATTCTTTGTATGGTACCGAACGTATTTACGTATGAAAAAATTTTGGATTTATGTTCTTTGTTTTCCAGAAATTTTCCTGTATTTTTTTAGAAGTGATATTTGTTTGTCAATTTTGTGGTTGGCTTGGATTCTTGTAATTTGCTAATTTGATTTTGAGAAAGTTTCATATGTAATTATCTTAGAATTATGGTTATGAGAATGCACGGTTTGAATTTTGGTTATATGGTGCACGGTTTGAATATTAATAAATTTAATATGAGATTAGTTATTTTGTTCATTATTAATATTTTTTTTCAATACTTTTTAATAATAAGTAAATTATATGAGATAAAATATATGAGTATCTCACAATTATTAAATTAATTATATATATTTTTAATTATATACTAAACTCGTTATAAATACTATTTTTTAAAATGATATTAAAAATTTAATAAAATTATGGAAAAAAAATTGATTACTTTGAATAGATGGTGGGGACAATTTCGATTTAATAGATGGAAATTATTTCTAACATTTCACAATTCTCTACACATATAAAATATTTAATAATCATTCAAAAATATTGCAATATGTTATATAATATTCCATATTTATGTGTATTCAATATTTTAGTTAAAATTAAATTTAATTAAAAAAATGGACATAATTTTAATTTACAACGTCGTAGGAAAATTGAACAAAAAATTTCCCAAAAAAACTATCAATAATTATTCTTTTTATCCATTTTAATATGAAAACAAAAATTTAAAAGACATTAAAAATTAAGAATAAACAGAAATAATATGGTAGTGAAGAAAAATAAAGTAAAAATAAATTTGGATAGGAATATGTTGAAAACAATCTATTTTCTTTATATATATATATATATATATATTGATGCGAAAAACTGATCTGGGCCCGTTTCCCCACCTGGGTTCACGTGGGTAAAGCCTTTACGCACTAAGATCCTTAGCTTCCCTCAAACAAACGTACCTGCAAAACACGCCGGAGAGTTCTCCGGCGTAGGCACTCCGACGCTCAAGTCAGATTACCGGAAAACACTCAAGAAAGTACGTATAGAGTAGCTAAGTGAGAGTGATAGTGATTCGATACCGTTACCTCCCTGTTGGGTGTGTCATTTATACGTAAGTTTAGAATAATAACCGTCATCACGGTTTCAAGGCATTATCCCACAAGTTCTGCCATGATGTCGTGTGTGGATATCTTTTCTCTCAAGAAATCTGATTGTGCCTACGAATTCCCCCCTGGACGGAGGTCAGACCCAGTCAATGAAGGAATATAGGAGACATTCCTTGACTTGGGCCTTAATTATCTCAACTACTCGTTCGTTTCTTAGTCTTATCAGATAAATAACCGCTATGGGCTCGGTCAAACACTCAAGTGCTCTTCAAATCTCGCCTGGGCCTCTCGGCCCACCTGCAGCTAGGTTTGGCCTTGCAGCCCACCTATAGTCGGGTTTGGGCCTCGTGACCAGTAGCTGGGTTTAGGCCTCGTGGCCTATCTGTAGTTGGGTTTGGGCCTCGTGGCCCCTCTCCATACAGGCCTTGGCCTCGCGGCCCACCTGTAGGTAGGTTTAGGGCTTCGTAGCCTTGTTGCGGCCGATCTGGGCTCGGGCCCATCTCGGGTTTTCCTCCCTCTATCTAAGGTATTCAGTTACATCATCGAGCCCTACTGGGCTGGGTGTATTTGGGCCCTACGTGTAGTTGGGCCCGACATTTTTATCCGCATTAACCACTCCCCCCTACTCCGGTGAGCGATCTCGGAACTCACTGGAGTAAGAAAGATTTACGCAGTCCTCCCTGCAGTCTTGCTCTTGGGGACATCCTCCCTGCAGCTTTAGCTTTGGGACCTCCTCCCTGTAGCTTCGGCTTCCCGGATACATCCCCGCTCGCTAGTCTATTGGCGTTTAGCGACTCCTCGGCTTCTGCGCTGGACAACTGTCAATCATGCATCCTTTCTTCAGTTTTAGTCACTGATACACAACATCACTTAACTCCCTCTTTATTTCAAATCGATCACTTCCGCTTCTTCTTCTTTTTCTTAAGAATTTCTTTGCCGCATTTCCCTGTGATCTCTCTTTCTCGTGAATCCTTCAGCAAGCGCACTCTTCGGCTTTCCTTCCGACTCCTCTCCAAATCCAGGCAATCTTTCTTTTTCTTATCCTTGCTCCCTCCTAGGAACGTTCTTAGCAATGTCTCAGTCCGGTTCCTCCCAAACCATCTCTCATGCTAGAAACTCATCTCAGAGTTCTCATCATTCTCTAATCCCCGACCCTTCTAGGGATTCTCCTCCCATTTCCCCCTCTTCTCCAGAGGTAGATAGGGTTCGGTTTTGGGACTCTTTCGCGGGTCCCTCAAAAATTTCTGAAAAAGCCCTAAGTGACCTCATCTCCGGCGACTACATTGCGTCAGGATATAGCCTATCTCTTCCGGACCGGGGGGTACGTCCCAACTTAGCGACTCCCCCGACTTTAGCTTTCTGGCAAGCCCAGTTTGAGGTTGGGCTGCGCCTTCCTCCTCCTAAATTCTTGTGCCAAATATCAGACCTCTATGGTGTCCCTCTCAACCAATTCGCTCCAAACGCTATTCGCATGATGATCTCCTTCAACATTCTTCTCAAGGGAAATGGAGGGAGACCATCTGCTGAACTGTTCTTTTCTCACTATAACTGTAAAACCGTCGGCCCTTTTTACTATATAAGCAGTAGGGTAAAAGGGAAATGTTCTTTTCTGGGTAAGGTCCCAAATATCAATAAGGAGTGGGGTAACCATTATGTTTTCATAACCCCCGATAAACCCTGGCCTTTCAAGCATCAGCACTGGGTTTATAAGAACCCCTCTCCCCCAACTCCTAACCATATCTCTTCTCCCACTAATCGTCGGGTAATTCAGATGCTGAATTCTCGTGTGCGCGCCCACGGGTATTGTCATTTGCCCGGGCTTTGTTCTAATCCCCGCCTCCTTTTCCACTTCAAGTTTTGCTCCGTGAGAGTCCTTCTCGAACCGGGAGACGGTAAATATTTTCTCTTTTTCTCATAAATACACCCTATATGGGCTCATTTTAACTGATCTCGTGTTGCTTTTCTGTTCCCTCAGATATGCTATGGTTGTCGAAGGTTTTGGAGGACCCTGAAGGCTCTTCAGCCGCGCCCCCACCTCCCTCCGTCTCGCAAACTGAGGCTCCAGATGCTGTTCCTTCCTCTCCTGTCCCAGATCCTGTGGAACCCGAGGAAGCTAAACCTGAGGCTCCTCCCCTGAAGAAGTCAAAGACCAACAAGGGTAAGGCTCCCACTAGCCAGGGCTCGCTCCCCTCGAAGGATACCTTTAGGCGTAAGTACCCGATGCGGCGCAACCAAGGTCTCTCCTCCACCCCTATCGATGTTGATTCCTATTCCTTGGGTACCTCTGCCAGTAAGTTCTTCAGTGAACGGATTTCTGTAGAAGACTATGAGAAGCTCACCAGCCTCCCTCCAGACCAGCAGCAGCGTCAGGCTGCAGGCCATTTTGCTCAGGTAATCTCCAATTCCTCTTAATCAGGTGTATCTAATTCTCAATGCAAATACCAACACAGTCTGTGTGTTTGTGTCTCAGTTAGGCATCCTTTTATCCAGCTTGTGGAGCCCTTCTAACCTTCTCCCCTCTCCACAACTCAAGGAACTGGAGGACTCCCTCCTTGTGGAGAAGAAGAAGGCCACTCTTGCCTCCCTTTGCCTTAAGAAGGTTGAGGCCGAGCTGGCGAAAGCCGAGGCAGCACGGGAGGCTGCAGAAAAAGAGACTAACGACCTGGCGGTCCACCACGCTCTGCAGGAGTCTCAGATGCATCAGAAGGCCCTGGTGGAGGGAGCGAGGTCCTGTTTAAAGACCCTTTTCTATTCTGAACCTGGTCAGCATTTCTTACATGCTTTGTGGCCCACTCTGAAGAAGGACTATCTCAATCACCCCAGCTTCCTTGGGGACATGAGCCCTTATATCCGGTTCTTTTATGAGTATGGATTCAACGCAGCCGTGCAGCAGCAGGCCGATCCCAACTTCTCGGGGGAATTTAATAAGACTGGTCCTCTCATGGCCATGCCTACTCCTCATTCTTTTAAAGGAGACTCTTCCCGCTCGATCGAAGAAGAGTGATGGACTCCAGTTCTTAACCAGTTGATGGCTGAACTAATAAAGGTTGAGGTTACTGCAGCAGAGATGCCCCCGCTGATCCCCCCTTTGTGCCCCTTATCTCTGGAAGTTTTTGGTTCCCGGGAGGAAGCATGCATGGCTCGTGCCATGGAGAAGGACGCCGAGCAAGCTGCTACAGAAGTTGAGGCTGAGGAAGACTCTAACCCTCCTATTTGACTCTTGATGCTACAAACAATTTACTTTACCTTGTAATGAATTCTGCTCTTTCTCTCTCTTTTTCTTATGCCGGTTTGGCATTTTAAACTCTGCTCTCCCCTCTGTTGGGAGTTTACATTTCGTTTTTTTTTAAATTCTGTTGCCCCCTTGCCGGGGGCCTTTTGGTGTGAATATAAGCGATCCTCCCTCGTCGGGAGTTAATTCTCGTTTATCCTGTGTATCTTCCCTTGCCGGGAATTAGTTTTCATAACTGTTGTTTTATCCTCCCTTATCGGGAGCTTGTTATTGCATGAATGCTTGTGTCCTCCCTTGCCGGGAGTTGCATGCTCTTTATCTGTGCTTCTTGTATTCGATTTTTGCTGCATGTTTACAAACTGTCTAGTTTCTAAGCTGTTAGCTTGCATGCGTGACTTAATCACTGGGAACATACCACTGGCTGGTAGTGTGTACGTATCCTTTTTCTCATAGATTGATAACTCCTCTGCTTACAATCCCTTTTTTCATCTCTTAGGGGTTTATGCCTTAGGTTTTCCCTTGACTTCGCAGTCTAAGGGTTTCCCCAAATAATTCTTCTAGGCTTGAAGTTTAGCTTTTCTTAAGCAATTTTTGCCCTTGACTTGTCATATTCTCCGGAGTCGCTTAACTCCTTTTTCCAAGAACTTTTCTCATGTTTACGTAAGTTAAAATCTCGCTTAGTGGTTTTAACTTAGTATTTCAAAAAGTTTTCTTAGCTTCTTGCTTTCGAAGCCTTTCTCTAGGTTTAGGTTAACCAAACCCTTTTTCCGCTGGTTTAGCCTGAATTCCCTCAAGCTATCTCTTAGTTTTACTTCATATATTGCCTCCTAAGTCTGGATTAGTTAGACTCTTGTATGCCTAACTTACATAATCCTTCCTGGATATGGGTTTAGTCAAACTTTGCATGTTTAACTTCAATACTTTAGAAACTTTTCGCAGCTTCGATCCTTGTCACCCTTATTCGGTGCTTGTCTAGCTAAGCCCTTTTTGTAGACTTGAAGCTATATCCTATATTTTTCACATAGCCAATTAGGCTCTTACTATAGAGTCGAGTTGGCTTTAGGAAACTTTCTATTAGCTCCCGTCTTCGCCAACATCCGTGGGTTCAGGCGGGCTGAATCCCCTCTGCATGTTCAACTTAGCTGGCATGAAGCCAATCATCAGTTTTCACTCTTTGCCATTCCTTTTGAGGAGTAAGTAAGCTATACGCACTCCATGGGCTCAGCTTTCCTTAATCCTTCATGGATTTCAAGTTAGTCAAGCCCTTTCTATGGGCTTAATTTGTTCATCTGGAAGCTTTCTTAGCTTTTCTATTCTAAAAACCTTTCCTTAGGTTTAACTTGATGTTTCGAAACTATTTCTTAGTTTCTTTTCTCAGATTTCACCCAGGCTTAGGTTGGTTAAACCTTTGCCATAGATTCAGCTTTACACGTAGCCAAGTACGCCTTAGTTTTTTGTCTCGTAATCCCTTCCTTGGGACTAACCTAGTTAGACACTTATAAGTCCAACTTGATAGCTTTAAGACTTTCATAGCCTTACGTCTAATAGTCCTCTCTGGACACGGATTTGGCTAAACTTTATAAGTTTAACTTAATAACTTCGAAACTTTGACAGTTTCAAATCCCGTAACCCCTCCTAGGTGCGGGTTTAGTTGAGCCCTTCTCGCAGGCCTGATCAATGCTTTTCTAAAATCCCTATCTCATGTTTTACACTTAGTCAGTTAAATCCTTACTGTAGGTTTAACTAGGTTCTTCAAAGCCATCTTTCAACTTTAACTCTTACACCCTTCCTTGGGTCTAGATAGGTTAGACCCCTCTGCGGGTTTAAATTCGGTTTTTAGAAGTTATTTCTTAACTTCTTTTATAGGTTTAATTTCAGGTTTTCGAAGCTATTTCTTAGCTGCTTCTCTCACAACCTTTTTCCAGATTGGGTGGGTTAAACCCTCTCCGTAGGTTTGACTTTAGTGTTTCGAAGCTATTTCTTGGCTTCGTTTCTCGTAACCCTTCTCAGAGTTTAGGTGGGTTAAACCTTATCTGCAGGTTTAATTTAGTTTTTCGAAGCTATCTCTTAGCTCCTTTTATTGCAACCCTTCTCTGGGTTTAGGTGGGTTAAACCCTCTCTGTAGGTTTAACTTTAGTGTTTTGAAGCTATCTCTTAGCTTCGTTTCTCGTAATCCCTCTCTTGGTTTAGGTGGGTTAAACATTATCTGCAGGTTTAACTTTAGTGTTTTGAAGCTATCTCTTAGCTTCGTTTCTCGTAACCCCTCTCTGGGTTTAGGTGGGTTAAACCTTATCTGCAGGTTTAACTTTAGTGTTTTGAAGCTATCTCTTAGCTTCGTTTCTCGTAACCCCTCTCTGGGTTTAGGTGGGTTAAACCTTATCTACAGGTTTAACTTTAGTGTTTTGAAGCTATCTCTTAGCTTCGTTTCTCGTAACCCCTCTCTGGGTTTAGGTGGGTTAAACCTTATCTGCAGGTTTAACCTTAGTGTTATGAAGCTATCTCTTAGCTTCGTTTCTCGTAACCCCTCTCTGGGTTTAGGTGGGTTAAACCTTTTCTGCAGGTTTAACTTTAGTGTTTTGAAGCTATCTCTTAGCTTCGCTTCTCGTAACCCCTCTCTGGGTTTAGGTGGGTTAAACCTTATCTGCAGTTTTAACTTAGTTTTTCGAAGCTATCTCTTAGCTTCGTTTCTCGTAACCCCTCTCTGGGCCCGTTTCCCCACCTGGGTTCACGTGGGTAAAGCCTTTACGCACTAAGATCCTTAGCTTCCCTCGAACAAACGTACCTGCAAAACACGCCGGAGGGTTCTCCGGCGTAGGCACTCCGACGCTCAAGTCATATTACCGAAAAACACTCAAGAAAGTATGTATAGAGTAGCTAAGTGAGTGATAGTGATTCGATACTGTTACCTCCCTGCTGGGTGTGTCATTTATACGTAAGTTAAGAGTAATAACCGTCATCACGGTTTCAAGGCATTATCCCACACGTTCTGCCATGATGTCGTGTGTGGATATCTTTTCTCTCAAGAAATCTGATTGTGCCTACGAATTCCCCCCCTGGACGGAGGTCAGACCTAGTCAATGAAGGAATATAGGAGATATTCCTTGACTTGGACCTTAATTAACTCAACTACTTGTTCCTTCTAACGTTTCTTAGTCTTATCAGATAAATAACCGCTATGGGCTCGGCCAAACACTCACGTACTCTTCAAATCTCGCCTGGGCCTCTCGGCCCACCTGCAGCTAGGTTTGGGCCTCGCGGCCCACCTATAGTCGGGTTTGGGCCTCGTGCCCTGTAGCTGGGTTTAGGCCTCGTGGCCTATCTGTAGTTGGGTTTGGGCCTCGTGGCCCCTCTCCATACAGGCCTTGGCCTCGCGGCCCACCTGTAGGTAGGTTTAGGGCTTCGTAGCCTTGTTGCGGCCGATCTGGGCTCGGGCCCATCTCGGGTTTTCCTCCCTCTTTCTAAGGTATTCAGTTACATCATCGATCCCTACTGGGCTGGGTGTATTTGGGCCCTACGTGTAGTTGGGCCCGACATTTTTATCCGCATCATATATATATATATATATATATATATATATTAACATAAACCACATAAGACCCACACGGGCCACACAAATACCACGTGAAACCAACCAAAAATTTAACATTGTAATTTTTAATTTATTAACTGTACAACGTCGCGTAAATGGAGAATTGATGAATGATTTTTAAAATAGTTTCTATAGTATTATTTTAATTGGAGGGTAAAATGGGTATTTTGCATTGTTTATATGGATGTTATATATGCTACCAAGCAACTACATTAAAGATGTACAATTTTATATGTGCTACCAAGTAAAGCATAAAATTATATAAGATTTATATTGCGTACCAAGTGATGCATTAAATATTGTATTACATCGTACCAAGCAACATAATACCCCTTTCCCCTACTAAATAATATGATCCATATAAAAATAAAAGATGCTACCAAGTGAGGCCTAAGTATTAATATCTATACAGACAATAGTGTAAGTATTCAACAAAAACAAATTTTCATTTTGCATTCTGTCAAAAAAACCATTCACCAGGATGTATTGATTTCATAATACCAGACACAACAATTGGCGCTACAGTATCATGTTGTGTAAAAATTTTCAAGTATCGTTTCTCCAAAAATATTCAGAAACAACACAACAATGCTACTGTTAATTACCATCTTCCTCACATATTCCTGTACAAAGATCTCATAAATATCCCAGAAAAAACCATAAAAAAAAAAGCATTTGAAGCCTGAAAAAAATGCTCCTCTATATAAAGTAGCCATCTATAATCTTGTACCACTCATTCAAAAATCAAAATACTCAAATCACAAATTAAAACCACAATATGTCAAACAATGACAACCTGTCGCTGCTGCACCTCTGCTTTTTCTTCCTGATTCTGTCCATGTTCGTGGGAATCATGTGGTACATCAACTACGAAGCCATGTTCTAAGGCATATTAGATTAATTGAAGGTGGTTCTGATGATGTCGCCGCTCCAGCTCCTCCCCGACGTCCATCTTCTCTCCATGATGGAGTCGTCGTTCTCCTTCATACCCTTCCCGGAGAAAGAGTCATTCTCATTCTTGACGTTCGGGCCACGGCGTCGTCGCCGTCGGCGCACCGTCACTGCGCACGGCTGCTCTCCCTCCGACTGTGGATTTCGTCCTTCAAATTAGGACTTCTTAAATTTTGGGCTTTAAATTAGGGCTTCTGCAATTATTGTTCTCGATGGCGTTTATCGGAGAGTGAGAGAGGATGTGAGTAGGTTTGAAATTTGGAGGAATAGAATGATTGAGAAAAGTAGATGAGTCGAGTGATTTTGAAATTTGGGAACAGAATGAGAGAAAAGAGAAGATGAGGCAAGTGATTTTGAAATTTGAGAAAAGAGAAAGAGTGTGGGGTTACTAGTATTACACATATTAGTTGGGATGCAATGTATTATTTTATTAATATAATTTAAATTGGCTGAAAAAGGGTATAATGGGTAGTTTTGTGGTGGAGAGTTATTTTAAATAGTATTAGGAGTAAAGCACAAGTTGAATGGTTGACCATGTAGTTGTAAGCAATTTCTCCAAAAAAAAATATTAAATCACCCAAAATACTCTTACACTTTATTCTCTCTCCTACAATTTATTATCATAAAATTCAATAAAATTAACTTGTCTTAATCTCTGTGCCCGGAGAAGTATGCTGAAAGAGTTGAGACGGAGAGTGTAACATATGTATTATATAATATTAAATATATATAATATATTTGTGCGGGGCGGGGCGCGGCGGGTCAGGACAGTGCAAAACACATACCTATGCCCGACCTAACCCGCACGCGGGACGGGACAGGCCTATCCAATTTTCTGAACGGGACAGGTCATTTTGCCATCCCTAGGGAAAGTCATGACTTTTATGAGATTTAAAATTCTTAGGTGATGTTCTTTTTTGGTTTTGAGTGATTTAAAATCAGTTTTTAAAATTTAGAAAATTTTGAAATCATGATAAAAAAATAATGTGTGTTTGTTTTGAGTTTTTTAGTAGGGTACAATTTAACTTTATGTCAAATCAATATGTAAGAGTTAATAAAATTATATTATTATATTATTGTTGAGTGTAACTGAAATGATTAGATGATGTGATAATTTTAAATATATTAAAATATAAGGAGCGATAACTGATTGTATTGGAAAATACAATAGTAAATTTAATCCAGATTCAATTCCTACTGCTGTGGTCCTGTGGAGTTGCACACCATGAACCTCTCTACTCGGGTTTGTGGACCTTTTGAAGAAAGCCTGGTTGCTGAGGCTACTGCTTGGGTGGACAACAAGTACCCAAACTTGCGTGGCAACCCTTAGGAAAGAAAGTTACTGATTGACGTAATTGTTTGGAGGAATGTCAGGCTGGGCATGGTTGATGATCTCATCCTATTGATAGAGGAGATGGGAAGAAACCAATTTTTCTGATTGGGAGTATGATCTTCGCTCCAAAGCTGGTGTTTCTAAAGCGTTTGACTTGACAACGAATCACCAGTGATGCGGATAAAAATGTCAGGCCCAACTGCACGTAGGGCCCAAGTATGCCCAGCCCAATAGGGCCCAATGGTGTAACCGAATACCCTTGATAGAGGGGAAAAAACCCGAGATGGGCCCGAGCCCAAATCGACCACATTAAGGCTACGAAGCCCTAAACCCACCTACAGGTGGGTCACGAGGCCCAGGCCTGTATAGAGAGGGGCCACGAGGCCCAACCATAGCTACAGATAAGCCACGAGGCCTAAAACTGAATGCAGGCCGTGAGGCCCAAACCTAGCTGCAGGTGGGCCGCGAGGCCCAGGCGAGATTTGAAGAATACGTGGGTATTTGACCAAGCCCACAGCGGTTACTAATCTGATAAGACCGAGAAGTATGAGAAGTGACGAGTAGTTGAGATAATTGAGGCCCAAGTCAAGGAATATTCCCTATATTCCTCATTGACTGGGTCCAACCTCCGTCCAGGGGGGAATTCGTAGGCACAATACAGATTTTTTGAGAGAAATGATATCCACGCACGACATCATGGCAGAACATGCGGGATAATGTCTTGGAACCGTGATGACATTATCACTCTTAACGTACGTACAAATAACACACCCAGGAGGGAGGTAACGGTATCGAATCACTATCACTCTCACTTAGCTACCTTATACGTACTTTCTTGAGTATTTTTCGATGACCTGACTTGAGCGTCGGAGTGCCTACGCCGGAGAACCCTCCGGCGTGTTTTGCAGGTACGTTTGTTCGAGGGGAGCTAAGGATCTTAAGTGCGTAAAGGCTTTACCCCCGTGAACCCAGGTGGGGAAACAGGCCGAGGTCAGTTTTTACGCATCAATTGGCGCCGTCTGTGGGAATCAATGAGCAAAGACGTGAGTTGTTCCTGAATTTTGTTTTTAGAATTATTGAATATTGATGTTTTCATGGTCCTCGAATGACCAACATGGAAGCGGTGGGTGGATCACGGCCCCTACCAAGAAGCATGCAGTTTGGAGTCTCCATTTTTTGTGGAAGACCGAATCAATCTGTGAGATAGTGATCCCTAACTATTAGGGACGTGCAGATGGGAAGCGATCCCAGCTTGAAAAAGAATGTGGTTTAGTTAAAACCCCCTCTCAATTTAAGGAGGAATATTGAGTCAGAACGAAAGGCTCCAAACTTTTTAGTTTTTAATTTTGATTTTCATGGTATGCAAGATTGTACAGAAGTTGTCATCATAGGTACAACGTGAAAACCCACCTGAATAATAGTTCGATAAAAAGACATGATAATGATGTCCTCGCTGGAGCGAGGTGGATACGTGGAGACCAAAAGGTGTCCAGTACATTATTGAATGAGATACAACCCCCCACCTAGACGATAATTCGGTAAGATATATGAACTTAGCTCTTTACCCTGAGTATGGAATTTTACAATGAGTCAATGGTGATGATGTTGATATAAATAAGGTACAACTTCTGTGTACTTCACTTGATTCTAACAGAACATTATCTCTTGAGTGTCTCTAAGTATTCTGATATATTAATATGACGTCATATTAAATGAGTATGATTATTTTACTGTGATATTTTGGACTTAGTTCTGACAAGTATTACAGTTGTGGAAAGTGTACCCATCAAACGAGGTGGGGTACAGTCTTACTCCAGAGGGAGGAGGATCAATCTACCACCACCTCCCTCACGAATTTTAGAAGGAAAATCAATTGCAGAAGCAAGCAAGGCTATGGAGAAAGCCATGGGTGGAACTGACATAATCCCACGAGACAACGACGTCCTCCCTAGAGTAAGGTGGGCATGAAGAGACCTAGAGGTGTCAAGGGTATAGTTGAGCACAATTCAACCCTCATCTAGACGATAAATTGGTAAAAATCTCTAAATTTAGCTCTTTTACCACAAATATGTAATTTTACCATGAATCAGTGGTAAGAATATTGACAGGAGCAAGGTACGACTTCTGTTAATTTCATATGATTTTAACGAAGCCTTAGTCTTTGGATATGATGAATATCGGATATGATGTCCGTTCACATGATTATGATATTTTTTATTTAGTATTAACAAGTGTTGCAGATGTGTAAATCATACCCATCAACGAGGTAGGGTACAGTCTCCCTCTAGAGGGAGGTATTCCCTGAGCAGGTTAGACTTGAAAAAGAGAAAAGTTCCCCCTTAACCAGAAGATGGTTTTGCTGCAGAGTGAGGTCCACTGGAGGTAGGAAGACGGGATTCTCATGATATCCTTGCTGGAGAAAGGAAAATATGATCATGCCCGATAAATAATGATGGAAAGAGAAATACCTTCCCTGGAGGGAGGAGAAACATGCAGAAACTCTGAAGTGCTAAACACATAAAGGACCTTGAGGCCTATCAAGAGACAAAGCTCACTAAAGTTAGAGCAGAGACCACAAGTTCCATCGAAGATCAGGTGGATTTGAGGCATCCCACCTAGAGATAGCAGCTGACCAACCAGAGATGGTATCCACATGGTCACACACTAGAGGTCCCATAAGGTCCAAATCAGATAAGTCTTGTTATTTTCATAACGATTATGGCCATGACACTAACAATCATTTTTATTTACATGATGAAATTAAGTGGGTGCACCAATCAGGTCACCTTAACGAATTTATTTATTGAGATATATCTAGCTCGTGAGGGCAGATGAGAAAAGATGTAGAAAACAAAAGAAATATGATACATAGAAAGATCACCTCAGAAAACGGGGATTAATCTAGATGATAGCTGGAGGATCAGCACAAGGAGACCCATCTCGAGCTAGGAAGGCAAGAGAGCGAGCTCCAGGGATAGAGGTCGAGAAAGAGCTGTGGGAGGTGGGTTATGTGACCACTACCCCCACTCATACATTTTGATCCTGGGAATGGAAGGAGTCCAAGAAAGAAGATCAGCAGTTCCTCGACCAAGGGAGGCTGGTCCAGAAGAAGCTGCACGGGGGAGGGAAACCTCCCCCCCAGCAGCGGGGGAAGTAAGATCGAGGATGAGGAGGAGGGTACAGGAGATACCCAGTCAGAAGCCATGAAGGACCAGATCAGGTCCCTGAGGAAACAGATGGATAACATGAAGCATCAGATGGAAAACCGGGTTAGTATGCCTTGACCCGTTACAGGTTGTCAATTTATTGAGAATATCTTGCAAGATGAGTTTTCCAGTTTATTTTTTCGTCGATTACGATTGATATGATATGATTTCGAATTATGTAATACAATTGTATCACAACACACGATCGATTGTATGAGAATTGATAATTTTCGCAAAGTTACATGAAACGAGTAAAATTTTAGAAAACATTCAATGAGAAAAGCAAACACGATGAATATTCGCGAATTGAATTGACATCAATCAATGTAAAAAGAAGCTAAGAGATAGCTTCGAAAAACTAAGTTAAACCTACAGAGAGGGTTTAACCCACCTAAACCCAGAGAGGGGTTACGAGGAGCGAAGCTAAGAGATAGCTTCAAAACACTAAAGTTAAACCTGTAGAGAGGGTTTAACTCACCTAAACCCAGAGAGGGTTTGCGAGAAAAGAAGCTAAGAGATAACTTCGAAAACTAAGTTAAACCTTCAGAGAGGGTTTAACCCACCTAAACCCAGAGAGGGTTTGCGAGAAAAGAAGCTAAGAGATAGCTTCAAAACACTAAAGTTAAACCTGTAGAAAGGGTTTAACTCACCTAAACCCAGAAAGGGTTTGCGAGAAAAGAAGCTAAGAGATAGCTTCAAAACACTAAAGTTAAACCTGTAGAGAGGGTTTAACTCACCTAAACCCAGAGAGGGTTTGCGAGAAAAGAAGCTAAGAGATAGCTTCAAAAACAAAGTTAAACCTGTAGAGAGGGTTTAACTCACCTAAACCCAGAGAGGGTTTGCGAGAAAAGAAGCTAAGAGATAGCTTCGAAAACTAAGTTAAACCTATAGAGAGGGTTTAACCCACCTAAACCCAGAGAGGGTTTGCGAGAAAAGAAGCTAAGAGATAGCTTCAAAACACTAAAGTTAAACCTGTAGAGAGGGTTTAACTCACCTAAACCCAGAGAGGGTTTGCGAGAAAAGAAGCTAAGAGATAGCTTCAAAACACTAAAGTTAAACCTGTAGAGAGGGTTTAACTCACCTAAACCCAGAGAGGATTTGCGAGAAAAGAAGCTAAGAGATAGCTTCGAAAACTAAGTTAAACCTACAGAGAGGGTTTAACCCACCTAAACCCTGAGAGGGTTTGCGAGAAAAGAAGCTAAGAGATAGCTTCAAAACACTAAAGTTAAACCTGTAGAGAGGGTTTAACTCACCTAAACCCAGAGAGGGTTTGCGAGAAAAGAAGCTAAGAGATAGCTTCAAAATACTAAAGTTAAACCTGTAGAGAGGGTTTAACTCACCTAAACCCAGAGAGGGTTTGCGAGAAAAGAAGCTAAGAGATAGCTTCGAAAACTAAGTTAAACCTACAGAGAGGGTTTAACTCACCTAAACCCAGAGAGGGTTTGCGAGAAAAGAAGCTAAGAGATAGCTTCGAAAACTAAGTTAAACCTACAGAGAGGGTTTAACTCACCTAAACCCAGAGAGGGTTTGCGAGAAAAGAAGCTAAGAGATAGCTTCGAAAAACTAAGTTAAACACACAGAGAGGGTTTAACCCACCTAAACCCAGAGAGGGTTTGCGAGAAAAGAAGCTAAGAGATAGCTTCGAAAAACTAAGTTAAACCTATAGAGAGGGTTTAACCCACCTAAACCCAGAGAGGGGTTACGAGAAGCGAAGCTAAGAGATAGCTTCAAAACACTAAAGTTAAACCTGTAGAGAGGGTTTAACTCACCTAAACCCAGAGAGGGTTTGCGAGAAAAGAAGCTAAGAGATAGCTTCGAAAAACTAAGTTAAACCTACAGATAGGGTTTAACCCACCTAAACCCAGAGAGGGGTTACGAGAAACGAAGCTAAGAGATAGCTTCAAAACACTAAAGTTAAACCTGCAGAGAGGGTTTAACCCACCTAAACCCAGAGAAGGGTTACGAGAAACGAAGCTAAGAGATAGCTTCAAAACACTAAAATTCAACCTACAGAGATGGTTTAACTTACCTAAATCCATAAAAAGGTCATGAAAGAAGTTAAAAGATAACTTCTAAAAATTGAATTTAAACCCGTAGAGGGGGTTAACCTATCTAGACCCAAGGAAAGGTGTAAGAGTTGAAGCTGAAAGATGGCTTTGAAGAACCTAGCTAAACCTACAGTAAGGATTTAGCTAACTAAGTGTCAAACATGAGATAGGGCTCTTAGGAAAGCCTTGATCGAGCCTACGAGAAGGGCTCAACTAAACCCGCGCATAGGAGGGGTTTCGGGATTCGAAACTGCCGAAGTGTCGAAGTTATTGGATTAAACTTATAAAGTTTAGCCAAAATCGTGTCCAGTGAGGACGATTAGATGTAAGGCTATGAAAGTCTTAAAGCTATCAAGTTGGACTTATAAGTGTCTAACTAGGCCAGTCCCAAGGAAGGGATCACGAGACAGAAAACTAAGGCGTACTTAGCTGCGTGTAAAACTGAGTCTACGATACAGGTTTAACTAGGCTAAAGCCTGGGTAAAATCTAAGAAAAGGAACTAGGAAATAGTTTCGGAACGGCAAGCTAAAACCTAAAGAAAGGTTTTCAGAAGAGAAAAGCTAAGCCCATAGAAAGGGCTTGACTAAAATCCGTGAAGGATTACAAAAAGCTAAGCCCACGGGGTTCACATAGCTTACTTACTCCTCGAAAGGAGTGACAAAGAGTGAAAACTGATGGCTGGCTTCATGCCAGCTAAGTTGAACATGCAGAGGGGATTCAGCCCGCCTGAATCCACGAATATTGGCGAAGATAGGAACTAATAGAAAGTTTCTTAAATCCAGCTTGACTCTACAGTTAGAGCTTATTTGACTAAGTGAGGAATGCAAGATATAGTTGTAAGTCTATCAAAAGGGGCTTAGCTAGATAAGCACCTAGAGGGGGTGCCAAAGATCTGGACTGTGAAGAGTTCTGAAAAGGCTGATGTTAAACTTCCGAAGTTTGACTAAACCCATGTCCAGAGAAGATTATGTAGGTTAGGCATACAAGAGTCTAACTAATGTATACCCAGGAGGTGGTGTACAAATTAAAGCTAAGGGAGAATTCAGGCTGAACCAGCAGAGAAGAGGGTTTTGGTCCTTCCAAACCTAGAGAAGGGTTTCTAAAGTGGGAAACCAGGAAAGCCTAGAGAACACTAAGTCGGGCCCACAAGAATGGGTTGAACTTACCTAGATGGGAGAAGGATAGGGTTTCTAGCTAATTCCCCCGAAGGGAAGCTACGCTAAACCTGGAGAAGGGATAACCTTGAAGCTTGAAAGGGCTACTTAAAGAAAATCCTAGACTATGAAGTCAAGGGAAAATCTAAAAACCTAAAGTATAAAACCCTAAAGATGACGAAGGGGTTTTAAGCAGATGAGTTATTAGCCTATGAGGAAAAGGATACGTATACGCTACTAGCTAGTGTTATGTTCCCAATGATTAAGTCATGCATGCAAGCTAACATCTTAGAGGCCAGACAGTTTGTAAACATGCAGTGAAAATTGAATATGAGAAACACAGATAAGAAAGTAAACTCCCGACAAGGGAGGATATGAGATATGCACCAGAGATTAATTCCCGGCAACAGAAGATAAGCATCATACTGGAAAATAAACTCCCGGCAAGGGAGGATTGCATCTATTCGTGACAAAAAGCCCCCGGCAAGGGGGCAACAGAGTTTGAGTGCTAAACCAGCACATAAAACAGGAAAATAAAATTGTTTATTACATCAAGAGAGATTGTTTTAAAAAGTTACTAGGGGGTATCCTGGGGACCATTTGTTGCAGCCGCAGTGTCATCCTGGTTCACCTCCATCCCCATAGCCTACGTCAGGCAAGCCTCCGAGGATCGGATGTACAAGTGATCATTCACTCAACCATAGTTAAGGATGTTTATCCCTCACAGAAGGGAGGTTTGACATCCCCAGAATTCTGGTATCAAATAACGATACCCACCTCGCTGGAGCTTTGGTTCGAGCCTAGTGCAAATACCTTGGAGATCACTGAAAAATTCTCTCTACTCTAGCTAGTCGGGACGTTACTAGCTGGACCTTACTACCTAGAGTAGGGGGGAGTGGTTGATACGTTCGAAAGATTGGGTAAGTTGGACCCGAAATGGGAGAGGCCCTACAAGATTATTAGGGTTCCCAAAGGAGGAGCATATGAACTCCAGGACATGGAGGAAAATCAAATTGCTCGACCTTGGAGTGTGTGCCATCTGAAGAAGTTCTGTGTTCGAACCCACCTCACTACAGGTAGGTGGACTTCATTTGATTGATATTGCATTTGTTTGCAGTTCTTTACTTGATGTGATGTGGCCCCACTGGTGAGGTTTTATAAAGAGGCCGACTAAGTTGATTTTGACTTACATTGATTGATTATGGTCAATGGGACATTATTGTGTTGATCTTCTAATGAGAGAAGTATTTAGTATTACAAATTTATATGAATACTTAGAAGTGGAAAAATGAGATAAGGTTGGACTCGAATGATCGAATTTGAGAATAGAAGAATATTTTTTGAAAGAAAGTCTTGAGTATTGGGAATGAGAAACTTAAGTTAAATTTGATATGTTTAACTGAAACTTGAGATTAGCAAAGCTAAAAGAAAGCTGGAGAATTGAAAACCTGTGTTAAACCTGATGTGTTTAACTGAAATTTGAGACTAATGAAGCTAAAAGAAGCTAAGTTAAACTTAGACAGCTTAAATTGGACGCCCTTCAAGGGTTTGAGAAAATATGACGCCCATCAAGGGTCTGGAGAATAAAAGCTAGAATCAGCTTTGAGAAAATATGACGCCCGTCAAGGGTTTGGAGAATAAAAGCTGAAATCAGCTTTGAGAAAACATGACACCTACAAAGGGTCGGATAAAATTGTGACGCCCTTTATGGGTTTGAGATTGTGACGCCCTTTACGGGTTTGAGATTGTGACGCCCTTTATGGGCTCGAAGCCCTTTACGGGTTTGAGATTGTGACACCCTTTACGGGTTTGAAATCTTGACGCCTGTTACAGGTCTGAAATTTTGACATCCCTTATGAAGCTGAAAAAGCTTGAGGAGAGTTAAACTTAACTACTGAAAAAACATCCCAGAGAAGGGACTGCCTGAAGTTGTGTAGAAAAAACGAAGCTAAGAGATAGCTTCAAAATACTAAAGTTAAACCTACGAGAGAGGGTTTAACCCACCTAAGCCCATGAAGTGTTGCGAGGAGAGAAGCTAAGAGATAGCCTCAAGAAATTAAGTTAAACCTGCAGATAAAGTTTAACCCACCTTAACCCAGATAGGGTTACGAGAAAAGAAGCTAAGAGATAGCTACGAAACACTAAGTTAAACCTGCAGATAAGGTTTAACCCACCTAAACCCAAGGGTTACGAGAAAAGAAGCTAAGAGATAGCTTCGAAATACTAAATTAAACCTGCAGATAAGGTTTAACCCACCTACAAGAAAAGAAGCTAAGAGATAGCTTCGAAATACAAAGTTAAACCTGCAAATAAGGTTTAACACCACCTAAACCCAAAGAGGGTTGCAAGAATTAAAGCTAAAGAGATAGTTTCACAAATACTAAGTTAAACCTACAGTGAGGGTTTAACTAACCTGAACCCAGAGAGGGTTGCAAGATTCAAAGCTAAGAGATAGCTTCGAGAAAACTAAGTTAAACCTACAGTTAGGGTGTAACTAACCTGAACCCAGAGAGGGTTGCAAGATTCAAAGCTAAGAGATAGCTTCGAGAAAACTAAGTTAAACCTACAGCGAGGGTTTAACTAACCTTAACCCAGAGAGGGTTGCAAGATTCAAAGCTAAAGAGATAGCTTAGAGAAAACTAAGTTAAACTTATAGAGTTTAGCTAGACCTACCTCTAGAGAGGGTTATGTGACTTGAGGTTAAGAAAGCCTTGAAAATATCAAGTTAAGACTTACAAGAGTTTAACTAATCTAAGCCCAGAAGGGAAATGCCAGAATTAAAGCTAAGAGATAGCTTGAAGAGACTTGGTTAAACCTACAAAAAAGGTTTAGATTATTAAGAGACAACTACAAAAATACGAGATTGAACCTATAAGTAGGGTTCTACTAAACTCGAAAAGGATTGAGAGAACCATCTGAGATGTAGCCTTGACAAAAGCTCAGACTAAACCTGCAGAAAGGGATTTGTCTAATTCAAACCTAGAAGAAAGTTTTCTAAAAGAAGGAAGCTAAGAAAGTTTCAAGAATATTAAGTTAAACCTGTAGAAAAGGTTTAACCCATCTAGCATTCAGAGAGGATTTATAGATCTGAAGCTAAGAAAGCTTCGAAGAAACTAAGTTAAACCTAAAGAGTTTAACTAAACCTACATCCAAAGAGGGTTACGAGATTCAAAGCTAAGAGATAGCTTCGAAATACCAAGTTAAACCTGCAGAAAGGGTTTAACTAACCTTAACCCAGAGAGGGTTTCGAGATTTAAAGCTCAGAAAGCTTCGAAAAACTAAGTTAAACCTGCAGAGAAGGTTTAACCCACCTAAACCCAAAGAGGGGTTATGAGAAAAGAAGCTAAGAAATAGCTTCGAAAAACTAACTTAAACCTGCATATATGGTTTAACCCACCTAAACCTAAGAGGGTTCCGAGAATTGGAGCTAAGAGACAACTCCCATATACTAAGTTAAACCTACAGCAAGGGTTTAACTAACTAAATGTAGAATATGAGATATGGCTTTGAGAAGAGCCTTAATTAAGTCTACGAGAAGGGCTTAACTAAACCTGCACGTAGAAAGGGTTTTCAAGATTTGAAACTACGAAAGTTTCGAAGATATTAAGTTAAACCTATAAAGTTTAACTAAACCTATGTCCTGAGAGGACAATGTAACTCAAGGCTACGAAAGCCTTGAGAATGTTAAGTTAAATTCACAAAAGTCTAGCTGAGTTAGTCTCAGAGAAGGGACTATGAGATCAAGAGATAGTTTTATGCACGTAAAACTGAATTTATCGCAAGGGCCTAGTCGGCTTAAACCTAGATAAAGTTTTCAGAATTAAGGCTGAGAAGTAGTCACAAAGATGCAAGGTTAAACCTACAAGGAGAAGGTTTAACCACTGAGAGATAACTACGAAAATATAAGGCTGAACCTATGGACATGGTTCTACCAAATTCAAGAGGGGAATGAGACCCGTCTAAGACATAGCCTTGACAAAACTCAAACCCAGGAGGATTACAAAGAGAAAAGCCAAGAGATGGCTGGGAGGTTAGATCTATAAAGAAGGTCTTAGCTAATCCGAACCTAAGAAAGGTTTCGACAAGTCTAAAACAAGTTTAGCCTATATGGAGGTTTCAAACTTACCTAAAGTGAGGAAGGGTCATTCTTGGAGAAATCAGGATATACTCGTAAAAAAGTTCAATTCACTTGAAACCTAAAGAAGTGGGTTTCATAATTGCAAACTGTAGCTACTTTTGAGGATACGCAAGCCCTAGAGGAATTGCATGAAAAGAGGAACCTAAGGTATTGACCCTTAAAAATGAAAGAGAGAAAAACCTACGGGAACCTAGGAAAATAGGTTACCTACCTACACGGGGAAACCCGTACCCAAATATACAGTTAGGGGGGGGGGGAAACCCTAGTAAACTGCCTACACATTCAAACTAACAGCCTAGAGGCTAACAGTTTTAAGAATGTTTGAAGAAACTGAAATGATCGATTTGAAATGAAAGAAAGAATTAATGGGAATATGTATCAGTAGCCAAACTGAAAGGCGGATACATGATCGACAGCTGGCTTGCACGAAAACCGAAGAGTCGCTGGACTCCAACAGTTAGCGAGAGGGGATGAACCCTGGAAGTCGAAGCTGCAGGGAGGATAGCCTAGCTGCAGGAAGGTGTGTCTAATCTTCCTTACTCTAGTGAGCTCCGAGATCGCTCACCAGAGTAGGGGGGAGTGGTTGATGCGGATAAAAATGTCAGGCCCAACTGCACGTAGGGCCCAAGTATGCCCAGCCCAATAGGGCCCGATGGTGTAACCGAATACCCTTGATAGAGGGGAAAAAACCCGAGATGGGCCCGAGCCCAAATCGACCACATTAAGGCTACGAAGCCCTAAACCCACCTACAGGTGGGCCACGAGGCCCAGGCCTGTATAGAGAGGGGCCACGAGGCCCAACCATAGCTACAGATAAGCCACGAGGTCTAAAACTGAATGCAGGCCATGAGGCCCAAACCCGCCTGCAGGTGGGCCGTGAGGCCCAAACCTAGCCGCAGGTGGGCCGCGAGGCCGAGGCGAGATTTGAAGAATACGCGGGTATTTGACCAAGCCCACAGCGGTTACTTATCTGATAAGACCGAGAAGTATGAGAAGTGACGAGTAGTTGAGATAATTGAGGCCCAAGTTAAGGAATATTCCCTATATTCCTCATTGACTGGGTCCAACCTCCGTCCAGGGGGGAATTCGTAGGCACAATACAGATTTCTTGAGAGAAAAGATATCCACGCACGACATCATGGCAGAACGTGCGGGATAATGCCTTGGAACCGTGATGACAGTTATCACTCTTAACGTACGTACAAATAACACACCCAGGAGGGAGGTAACGGTATCGAATCACTATCACTCTCACTTAGCTACCTTATATGTACTTTCTTGAGTGTTTTCCGGTGACCTGACTTGAGCGTCGGA
Source organism: Paraleonurus japonicus (assembly GCA_030762865.1). Taxonomy (NCBI): domain Eukaryota; kingdom Viridiplantae; phylum Streptophyta; class Magnoliopsida; order Lamiales; family Lamiaceae; genus Paraleonurus; species Paraleonurus japonicus. Next base: position 17,427,331 of record CM061059.1, read on the forward strand.
GTGCCTACGCCGGAGAACCCTCCGGCGTGTTTTGCAGGTACGTTTGTTCGAGGGGAGCCAAGGATCTTAAGTGCGTAAAGGCTTTACCCCCGTGAACCCAGGTGGGGAAACAGGCCCAGGTCAGTTTTTACACATCAACCAGGTTGCTTTCTTGGTTGCTCGGTTAATGGATGAGCCAGAGCCTGCTGCAGAGGAGGCTGGCCCCAGATATGTTCTCTCTAATGATGCTAGGAAGGTCAATTCTTCTACTTCTCTTGTGTCTGATTCATTAATTTTTCCATCTGCACCTCTATCATCCTATCTGCCGGTAGTGGTTCATGAGGACCTTGCTAAGTCCTATGCCGCCAAGTTGGAAGCATTAACTCAGAAGTATGCTGCCCTCTTCTCCATATTTGTTGCTAAGTATGCTCCTCTAACATTAACTATAGAGGCTTCTAAAAGCTACATCAATGCTACCATTCGGATGACTCCAAATTTAATCCGGAAAACTGTTGCCGAAATGTTCGCTAAGCAACAGTAGAATCTCATTGACACTCTCAGTGGCATGATGCTTAATAATGTCAATGATGTTAGGAAGCAGGTTGTTGCATTCTCTTTTGTTAGATAAGAGGAAGCTCGGTTTTGCCAACTTGCTATTGATATGGAAATGACAGAATTGAAAGCCAGTTAGCTTATGGATGGTCATATGCATCAGATGAAGAGGATGCAATAAGCTCTGCGTGAGGGCGTAGAGTAGAATGAGGGCACCCGAAGGTCTCTAACTGACATGGTGAAGGAGGTTGCTAAGGTCAGAGAGGACAATCAGAGAATTACTAAATGTCCATTAATACTGCTGCTGAGACATCAGTGAATACCAAAAAGCTGTTGGAAATTCAAGATCCAGTTGCTACTCCCATAACTGCTGAACTATCTGAATTACGCACTTTTCTAGAGAAGTTTACAACATACAAGTTTGAGATCTTTCAGAAGACTCAGTTGATGGAAGCCCATTGGACCCCTCTTTGGGATGACGTTAAAAATGGGGAATAAAAGCTGAGAACTAAGATGACTGATAATTTGGAGAAAAAGGAGAAAGAATTGGTGGATGTGAAAGAAAGCCTGAAGAAGGTAGAAGACTTTCTACTGGAAAGAAGGGAAAAAGATGAGCTGAAGAGAGCTCTTTCTGAGTCAGTTGTTATAACTGCTGCAGCCGGAATTGAAATTGCTGAAGGAGAAAGTTCTCAACCCGCAAAAAGGTGAAGGCTTGTTAAGCTTGCTGACAAGAAACAACACCTAATTGAAGAGGAGTTAGAAGCTCTTCATGAAGAAGCTTTTGTGGCTATCTCGAGGTAAGGAGAATGACGGAAGACAGTGTTCGGTTGGAGGATAGGGCCATCAGAAAGATTCGGGACACGGATATTCTGGAAAGTAAAAGAAAGAAAGTTTATAACCCAAAGAAGGTTATATAAAGTGCTAAGGCCACCGGTTCCAAGAAGAGACGTGGTGGAAAAAGGAAGTAGGCTGCTGTAGAAGATACTGGTGAGGACTTAATTCTTCCCCATTGATGCGGATAAAAATATCAGGCCCAACTACACGTAGGGCCCAAATACGCTCAGCCCAATAGGGCCCAATGACGTAACCGGACACCCTCAATAGAGGGAGGTAAACCTGAGATGGGCCTGAGCCCAGATCGATTGTAATAACGCTACGAAGCCCTGAACCTACCTACAGGTGGGCCACGAGGCTCAGACCTCTATAAAGATGGGCTACGAGGCCAAAACCTAACTACAGATAGGCCACGAGGCCTAAACCTAGCTACAGGCCGCGAGGCCCAAACCCAACTACAGGTGGGCTGCGAGGCCCAAACCTAGCTGCAGGTGGGCCAAGAGGTCCAGGCGAGATTTGAAGAGCACGCGGGTATTTGACCAAGCCCATAGCGATTACTTATCTAATAAGACCGAGAAACGTGAGAAGTAATGAGCAGTTGAGATAGTTGAGGCCCAAGTCAAGGAATGTCTCCTATATTCCTTCATTGACTGGGTCCAACCTCCGTCCAGGGGGGAAAAACGTAGGCACCATCAGATTTCTTGAGAAAAAAGATATTCACGCACGACATCATGGAAAAACGTGTGGGATAATGCCCTGAAACCGTGATGACGGTTATCACTCTTAAACGTACGTATAAATAACACACCCAGAAGGGAGGTAACGATATCAATCAACTATCACTCTTACTTAGCTACTTTCTACGTACTTTCTTGAGTATTTTCCGGTGATCTGACTTGAGCGTCGGAGTGCCTACGCCGGAGAACTCTCCGGCGTATTTTTTGCAGGTACGTTCGAGAAGAGCTAGGAATTCTACTGCGTAAAGGCTTTACCCACGTGGAACCCAGGTGGTGAACTGGGCCCAGGTTAGTTTTTACGCATCAATTGGCGCTGTCTGTGGAAAAGAAGAGCTAAAACGTGAGTTTCAACTTCTTTTCTTTTCTGATTATCTGAAAGAAGGACATCATGACTGGTGAACGTACACCCACGAGACCGATTGCACTAGTACCGGCTCGGGGAAGGATAACCCCCGCAAACCCAATGCAAGGCGAGGCTACATCCAACCCCATGCCACCTATGGTTGTGCCCAATACTGAAGGACCACCACTTGTTATGGTGGTACGAGACAAAAGCTCGACTCCTGGCCGACGCCATCCAGGAGGGGGAGCTGCTGCTAGAGAGGGAGGGGTTAACCCACCTGCCTCTTCCTCTGTGATTCTAGAAGGAATCCCTATAGTGGGGGTCCCTGGAGCTGCCAATGCTTCAGCCAGGGGGATACCTCAGAGGATGCCAGAACTAGCTGCCCCCATCGCTCTCACTCGGGAACAACTGGATGATATGATAGCTTGAGCTGTAGCAAGAGCAATTGCGGAGGGGGGAGGACCCCCACCTGAGGGAAGGACTGGAGAACCTGGACCAGGGAACCTGCCTGCTCGATCCCAACTTGGGGGGAGTAGGCAGGACGAGCATCAAGAAGAACGAAGGAGAGAGGTGGAGTCTAGAAACCAGGAGGAAACCCTGGGAGCTGAAGGAGTCCAAGAAAGGAGGTCAGCAGTTCCTCGACCGAGGAAGGCTGGTCCGAAGGAAGCTGCTTGGGGGAAGGAGACAGCCCCTCAGCAGCGGGGAAGCAAGATCGAGGACCAAGAAGAGGGTACAGGAGACACCCAATCTGAGGCCATTAAAGACCAGATCAGGTCCTTGAGGAAACAAATGGACAACATGAAGCATCAGATGGAAAATCGGGTCAGTATGCCTCGACCCATTACAGGTTGCCAATTTACTGAGAATATCTTACAAGATGAGTTGCCTAGCAATTTTAAACCTCTTAATTATGAATATGATGGTACGACTGACCCCTATGACGATTTGGTGAGATTTGAAAATTCGGCCCTCCTCCATTGATATGGGGAGGGTGTGAAGTGCAGGGTCTTTCTTACTACTCTATCCAAGGCAGCCCAGCAGTGGTTTAACTAGTTGGAGCCCAATTCCATCAACTCCTTTGAGCAGTTTGGAGAACTCTTCTTGCATCAGTTCGCTAGTGCAAGGAGGCAACCTAGAGCTACGCTGACATTGTTCAACATGAAGCAAGGTGAAAATGAAAGCCTACGGGCCTTCATGAAGAGGTTAAATTAGACGGCACTGGAAGTTCCAACCGCCACCCCAGAGGTAAAAATTAATGCTTTTACTAGCAATCTCCGAGATGGAGACCTATTTTCCTCCCTGGCCAAGAAGCCAGTCCAGACGTTCGATGAACTACTAAGGAGAGCTGAGAAGTACGTCATATTGGAAGAAGTGAGGAAGGCGAAGAGAGCCGAGGTCAAACCTAGTGGACCTGAGAAGAAGAAAGAATCATCAAAGAAAAGCTCAACGGCAGAGCCGGAGAAAGCTGCAAAATCTGGACCCCGCTCCAGGTTTGATAAGTACACCCCCTGAAGCTCGAGCCGACAGAGCTACTGGAGGTAGCATCTGACCACCCTGAAATGAAGTTTCCATGGACACGATCCAGAGGGCCTCAGAAGCCCAAGTCAGATAAGTTTTGTCGTTTCCATAATGAATATGGACATGATACTAACAACTGTTTTCACTTACGTGATGAAATTGAGAGGATGATCCAAGCAGGACATCTTAAATAATTTGTTTACAGAGATCGAGTTAGCTCCAGGGGGCAAAAAAGAAAGGAAGCTGATGACAAAGCTGAGGAAAAAGGGAGGATGATCGAAGGGAGGCTGGAGGAGAGACCCTCCCAGAAGAGAGGACTTATCCAGATGATAGTAGGAGGTCCAACAGAGGGAGACTCCTTCCGCGCTAGAAAAGCTAGAGAGAGGACCCTCAGGAGAGAGGTAGGAGAGATGTCCAGAGACGTGGATCAGAAGGAGGTCATCCATACACTTCGGATCCATTTTGGTCCAGAGGATGGAGGCCTGAGGAAGGAGGACCATAGTGATGCACTAGTCATCACAACAGATATGGCCGGATATACGGTAGCAAGGATCTTCGTAGATACGGGGAGCTTGGAAGACATCATATTCTTGGAATGCTTCAAGAAGATGAATTTAAACAAAGAAATGCAACCAGTGGATACAACGTTGTATAGATTCACAGGAGGGGCAGTCCACCCTCTGGGTCAGGTAACCCTCCAGGTGGGGCTAGGCGAAGCTCCACGGAGGAGGGTAGTTATGACAAATTTTTTGATTGTTGATGTACCCTCATCCTACAACATGATCTTTGGTAGGCCAGTATTGAATTTATTTCAGGTGGTCATATCAACTTATCACATGAAACTCAAGTTTCCAGTGAACGATGAGGTGGGTGAAGTAACTGGTGATCAGCTGCAATCCAGAAAATGCTACGTGGAGGCAGTAAAGATGGCCGACAAAGAGCTGCATCGCAGCCTGAAAAGAGGCAAGGAGGTGGACCGAGAATCCAAGAGATGTAAGATTACGGAGGAAATTGATCCTCCAAAAATGAAAGCTGACGAAGAGCTGATGATGGTCGAGTTGTATCCAGAGAAGAAAGGATACACAACAAGGATCGGAGCCCAGCTGAAGCCAGAACTAGAGAGAGACCTGGTAACAGCTTTGCGAAAAAATGCAGATATTTTTGCTTTTTCTTCCTCTGACATGACAGGTATTCTCTAGGAGGTGGCGATGCACCACCTAAATGTGGACCCTAAAACTAAACCAGTGAAGCAGAAACTAAGGGTCTTTGGACCAGAAAAAGATGCCATTACGAAGGCTGAAGCAGAGAAACTGCTGGAGGCAGGACATGTCAAACGAATCCAGTTTCCCACCTGGCTGTCCAATGAAGTGTTGGTGGCAAAACCAGGGGGGAAATGGAGAATGTGCATAGATTTTCGAGATCTAAACAAGGCTTGCCCTAAGGATCATTATCCCTTGCCTAGGATTGACCAAATGGTCGATTCTACATCTGGATTTGAGCTGCTAAGTATGATGGATGCCTATCAAGGCTACCATCAAATACAAATTTTCCCTCCAGATATTCCAAAGGTAAGTTTCATTATTGCTAGTGGAACTTTTTGCTATATTAGAATGCCCTTTGGGTTGAAGAATGCAGGGGCAACCTATCAGAGAATGGTTGACAAGATGTTCCGAGACCAGCTAGGGAGGAACATGAAAGTCTACGTTGATGATATGCTTGTGAAAAGCGTGAAAGCTGGAGAGTACGTGGCCGATCTGGAGGAAGCTTTTTCAGTGCTCAAGAGGAATGACATGAAGCTGAACCCAGCCAAGTGTTCTTTTGGAGTGAAATCCGGGAAATTCCTCGGATATATGGTGACCCAGCGGGGAATCGAAGTTAACCCTGCTAAGGTGAAAGTTGTGCTCGATATGCGGCCTCCCACCAATATCAAGGAGCTACAGAGGCTGAACGGAAGAATTACGGCATTGAGCAGATTCATAGCCAGATCTGCAGAGAGGAGCCACCCCTTCTTCAAAATATTGAGGAAGGGATCCAAGTTCGAGTGGGACGAGCAATGCCAGCAGGCATTCGAGGAGCTTAAACAGCACCTGGCCCAGTAACCTACGTTAACGAAGCCAATTCCAGGGGAGACACTCTACCTTTACCTCTCTGTAGGTGGGGTCTCGCTCAGCTCCGTGCTGGTGAGGGAGAAGGGGTCGACCCAAAAACCTGTTTACTACATTAATAAGCTCATCCAAGGAGTTGAAGAGAGATACTCGGAGATAGAGAAGGCAGCCCTGACTATAATGGTCACGACACGGAGGTTACGACCTTATTTTTTGTCGCATAAGGTCATTGTTTGGACTAACTACCTTCTGAAACAGGTGATAGGGAGACCTGGTCTTTCAGGGAGGATGGTCAAGTGGGCCGTCGAACTGGGAGAATATGACGTGGATTTCGAGCCACAGAGGACCATTAAAGCACAAGCCCTCTCTGACTTCATCCAGGAGGGTACACGTGCGATGGAGGAAGGAGAATGGAAGATATATGTTGACGGCTCTGTGTCTATATAGGATTGTGGAGCGGGGATCGTGATTATTGATCTAGAAGGCCAGGAAATGCAAGTTGCAGTAAGGTTCGAGTTCATTACCTCCAACAACGGAGCTGAGAACGAGGCCCTGATTCGAGGAACAGAGATGGCCGCCGAACTGGGAGCAGGTCGGGTGGTCATATTTTCGGATTCCCAACTCGTAACCCAGCAGGTTACAGGTGGGTATGAGTCCAAAGATGAGAAAATGGTAGCCTACCTTCGGCGAGTGGCGGAGCTGCAGGGAAGGTTTAGTTCCTTCGAGGTCAGACAGATACCTCGAGAGGAAAACTCCAGAGCGGATAGCCTGTCAAAGCTGGCGAGTTCCGCAACACTGCAGGGAGGGGGGAAGATCACCCTGGTGACTGCAGAAAGAGAAGCTACGATCCCCTCAGTAGGGGTCGTCGGAGCTGAAGATGATTGGAGAACCAGCATATATCGAGTGTTGCAGAACCCGGAGAGCTACCCAGATAAAAGGAAAGCTCAGAATTGGAGAATCCGATACACGATGATCGGGGACAAGATGTACCGGCGGTCCTTCACGCAGCCTTACTTGAGGTGTTTATCCCCTCAAGAAGGGAGGTACGTATTCAAAGATATACATGAAGGTTGTTGTGCTGACCATGCAGGGGCTCGGGCAATAGTCCGGAAGGCCTTGAGGGCCGGATACTTCTGGCCTACCATGACCCAGGACGCCAAAGACTGGGTGAAGAAGTGTGAGAAATGCCAAAAGCATGGCTGCCTCATCCACCTCCTTGTAGAGGAGATGGGGACCATGCACTCTCCATGTCCCTTCGCGAAGTGGGGGATGGAGCTGGTGGGGCCATTCCCGATTGCAGTGGGCCAGCGAAAGTTTCTATTGGTGGCAGTGGACTACTTTAGCAAGTGGGTCGAAGCTGTACCTCTAGCGAGGATAGAAGAAGGTAACATAATCAAATTTTTATGGAGATATATTTGCTGCAGGTTTGGCATACCTAGAATCCTGGTATCAGATAATGGGACCCAGTTTATGGGAAACATGGTACGGGAATGGTGTGATAACCTGAGGATTGTCCAGAGATTTACATTGGTGGCACACCCCCAGGCCAACGGCCAGGTGGAGGTCACCAACAGAACTATTGTGTAACACCCCTAAAATTCTCAAACTTAGTTATTTTAAAATTTTAAAATTTAATAATATTATAAATATATATATATATATATATATATATATATATATATATATATTATATATATTACCTTATAAAGCTAAACTTAAAAAAGCTTATGTGGCAAAGCCACATTCTTCTATTTCAAAATCTCTCTCTTCTCATTCATTTAAGTTTTTAAAATTAAGCTATTTCAAAATCCCTCTCTTCTCATACATTTAAGTTTTAAAAATTGATCTCAACCATTTATTTATAATTTTTAATCTTAACCATTGATCTCATTCCATATTATTCTATATAAATCTCTAAGCTCTCATTTTTTTTCTCATTAAAAAAAACTACGTTTGACCCTAAGCACTTTTTTTCGTCATTTTATAATGAGTTGTTAGTCTTTTTCTTTGTGTTTTTTAAATTTTATTGCAGATACAAGTTGCAGATAATAGAAAATGAAAGTATCGTCAGATGATTAGTACTACAAACTATTTCTGGTAAGTTTTTCATTTCTTCTGGTTAAAACTAGATTATAATTTTCTTTCCGCATGTTCGTATGTCCGTTTATTGAAGTTTTGATCTATATATTTTTTTATTGTAGATTGTAAACTAATGATTCATTCGATCAGCTGGACGATCGACAATTTAGAAGACTATGAAGAATGTTTTATTTGTATCCATTAGAATTAAAAATTTTATTATTTTTTATAGGATTAATTAATTTATAGATTTTGTTTTGAGTAATTTTAAATTTGTGTATTGTAAATATTGATAATTATATATCAATCAATTTATTTATTTACAAGTGTTTGGCAATATAAATCTATTTTATTTGTATTTAATTCAAAGTTTTGAGGAATTTTTTTTTTTTTTACAAAGTTCATTAAATCAAAATCTACGTTTGAAATTTTAGGAGTCATAATTTATATTTAATTTATCATAATTTATAAATCTATTAATATTTTACAAAAATATAAAATTGAGCTCCTACTTTTTAGGATATATTTTAGGAGGAGGTTGAATGAATATTGTAATGATATATTTGAAAATATAATGTTTAATTTAAATCAAATCAATAATAGAATTAAAATTGAATTAATTACAAATTGATTCAAAACATATCAAATTGGTATTAATTATAGTCAAGTTTACCATTAAAGTACTAATCGATAATTTAATTCAAAATCTTCAAAAAAAATTTAATTATTAAACTCATTATACAAAATCTAAGTTTGAAATTTGAAATTTGAAATCATCATAAAATTTGTAATCAAATTGTAGTAAACTAGATTTACTATAACTACTAATTAATTTGATTGACTATAAATTCAATTTACTATACTTACTAATTCATTACATATCCTTTACAAATCAATTATAATATACATTTTTATATTCTACATATTCTATATCATACCTTTTTTAGATAATGATCGAGGTTTGTGTTAATCAAAACTATCGAAAAAATAAAAATATGTTGTATATATTTACTTGCGTAATCATCTCCCAATCTTATTTGAGTTAATTATTTCTATATATTTTTTAATTGTATATATCCAATTTATTTAAAAGAATATTATAACTCATATTTACAAGGTAATAGAATAAGGATTATATCGATTTTTTAACATGAAAAGAGTTGAGAAATATCTCAACTGATTTTTTTTTTTTGTGATTTAACCACATTTATCTTATATAATTAAAAAATATTTACTTATATATATATATATATATAATTATATATATATATATATATATATATATATATATTAACTATAATTTTTTAAAAAAATATACATAAACATTTATATTGAAATTTCTAAATTGATAAAAAAAATCAATTTTGATTACTTAATAATATAATCATTATATTTTTTTTATCGGGCAAATGATAAATTCAAACCCATTACCTTTAGGTCATAGGTAGTTGAGCTCTAACCATATTATTTTTAAAAGACGGTTTTTAACTTTTTCACACAAATTTTTAAAAATAAAAAACATGTAAATATTAAATTAAAGAGATATTGGAATCATAACTTAATTAATTAAAAAAATTAAAGAATTGAAACTATAGCTTAAATAAATAATATATGTAACTCAGTTCTTCAGTTCTGCATTATTGTTTTCTAAAAAGTTGGATACATATAACAAATTAAACAATAAATTAGTAATATAATTCAATAAAATCTTTTATTAATGACAATCTACACAAAAAAATATACAATATACATAAATCAAGTACTCAAGAGGATAAAGAAAAGGTTATTTTTGAAAAAATTATTTAGATTGATTCTGCTATTTATTTACTTAAAAATTAAGAGAAGATTACATAGAAGTGCACTTTAGTAGGCCTATTTACATGTAGGTGCGTGAACAGTGGAAAATAACACACATGTGCAAAAAAAAGGCCAAAAAGACAGCAATACCCCCCAGCTGCCAAATTGAAAAAAAACCCTCTCCTGCTGCCGGAAACGTCGCGTCGTTGTACTTCCCTGCAACAGAAAATTCAAAACAATTAAAAAATCAATTCCTATCATATAAATAACAAATCTCGACATTTGATTTCAAATTTGAAATTCAAATTTGAAGTTGCTGCGTACGACGCGATATTTTGTTGAAAAGTTCCTGCTGTTTATTGCCGACGAACAGGGAGGTATGAATGTAATTTAAATTGTTGCTGGTATAATTTGCAAAAAAAAAACAGATTTGATTCTGAGAAATATACATGTTTCAGCTAGAATTATGGTTCGAGAGAAGAGGAAAATAGTTTACGTGGATGACAATGACAAACGAACATCGAGGAAGAAGAAGTACGTTGACGATCGAATAGTTGAGAAACGAGGTAAGCAACTCTTGACAATACTGTTGGGTAATTTCTGCACCTTATTGTGACAACTTCGGTAGAAATGTTGATTTTATTTTTTCTTGATCTTTAATGAAGTTTCCCGTAGCAGAAGATATGATGACAGACCAAACAAGAAAAAAGGTATTACCAAAAATGAAGTTTATCATGAAATTGTATCATGTCATGACTGGTGCTTTACGTGCATTGTTCAGGAAAAATGGTCGTGAGATATGTCTACACTTCGTCTGAGTCTGGTAATGTCACTCTCGTATTCATTCAAATTTACCCACTAGTTAATCGTTTTTTGATTATTTTTTCAGACTCCGACAGTGATACTGTCATTGTTGAAAGACGGCGAAAAAGGAGGGCAACTAACAGAACCCAGAAACGTTCATCTTCAGATTCTGAAGGTGTTTGAATACTTAGTCTTTAAAAACTTTCAATCTGAACAATTACTCATTGAATGGTTATTTCAGGAACAGATGACATGTTGAAAAGGAGGAAAAAGAAAATTGTTGAAGATTCATCTTCTGACTGCAGTACGGAAACACCAAAAATGAGAAGGGAACGGGTGATTCGACCACTGAATTGTTTTGGTAATTGCTCAATCAATTCTTTATGAAATAGACATGTAATGTTAATTTATTGTTATTTATATGCTTCTGGTTGTTATATATTTAGGTGATATTTCAACTACGAAGAATGAAACATACTATAGATCGAACTTACGTACTGCGATTAAGGAATTGAATAGTCTGAAATTTAGGGAGGAACATTTGAGAAGGTTGAAGCTGACACCTTTTTGGTTGTTGTTTGAGTGCATATATAACACTGATTATAAAACCCTTCTAAAAAGCTGTTGGAAACATGAGGACGATATCATGCAAATAATGAGATGTTTTGATTTTGAAAGTAGATGCTTTGTAATAGGAGGAGAACGTATCCCACTTGTAGGTAGAGATGCACAGCTCATATTTGGTATTAGTGACGGCAGTACAAGAATAGAAAACAGAGGTGAGCACTATGTAGTTAGTCCATGGGTAAGAAGATGTTTTAGGGCACAGATTGAGAATACCGAAACTCCATTAGTTATGTACAAGATGTTGTTGTTCAACAAAATAAAGGCCATTGTAGACAGTAATGAAGGTGATGACATTGATGACGTAGTGAGGCTAGTACACTGCTATTTCTTAGCTTCTTGCCTAGCACCTTTCCAGAATGGTTCATGTTCGTTTCATCTTTCGGTATATCTGGAAGATATATCGAAGATGTGCTCATATGACTGGAGTACATACATTGTGGAGATGTTAAAAAGCCAGATATTAGCCAGCAAGAAGTTGAAGGCTGGAGGTTGTACAATTTTGTTGCCTGTAAGTAATTTTAAGTTTTACATAAATTTAAGATACATGTTTAATTTTTCATAATAATTCTATTTATTAATGCTGACTTTGGTTAAGTGAACACACCGATTTGGTGGTACGAAAGAACGACGGATTATTCCCAAGGTTTCTGAATTGGGATATGTCGGACATTCACAAAATCGTTCAGCGTGTGAAGCTGTGGAAGAAAGATCATGTAAGTCAAATGTCAACATCATCAATATTTTTATTTTAGAATTATTCATTTGTATGTTCACATGTAAGAGTATTGTGGTGTTATTTTAGGTGAACACTATTGTGTTGAAGTCTACAGCAAACGAGAGAAAAATTATAGGAGATTTGATGAAGTACAGAAAAAATTTGACTGAGAAGGAGACAATACCTGATGAAACAGCTGATGATGAGATGAAGGCAGATTGTGAAGAAACAGACGGTGAAAAGCGTGAGTGTGTTGAAAGCTCAAGTGATGACGAATACGTTCAGCCCACATGTGATATGGAAGAGGATGGTTTGAGTGGGTTGGTAAAGGTAATCATTTCAATGGAACAGAAAGAAGAAGAAATTACAAACAGACAGCAGCCAGAGATGGTGGACTCCACATCGAAAATGGTAGTAAGCGGCAGTATCAACAAGGATACCGACCCATTGGTAAGAAAGGAAGCTGGTGAATCTAGTTCAAGATTGCCCAAAGATGGCACATCAGCTAATCTAGCTGATGAAGGTCCATGTTACAGTCTACATATGACCCAAGATTTCCAGCTACCTCCATCCCCTGGAGACACAATTCGGAATGTGATAACAGAAATATTTACTGATGGTGAAGAGAAATTCTTTGATGTGACAGTGCATGGTGAAACTGAGGCACCGGATAAATCTGCTGATGAGAACCAAGAATCTGTGATGCAAAGAATGAGTGCAGAAATTGATAAGCTGGAGATGGAGAACAATAATTTACAGGAAAAAATGAATGTAGAAATTCAGGAACGGAATGAATACATTAAAGAGCTGCAACTAGAAATAGAGCAATTGAAGAAGAAGCTGGAAGAAGCGTCCATTCCTTATGCTACTCAAGTTTATGAAAATCCACAAAATTTGGCACACATGGAAGCCGTGGAGAAGCTGCATATTGTACAACATGAGAATGAGATGCTTGTAAAACAAAACAAACTGATGGCTGCAACTTATGAGAGGCTTTTAACAGAAGAGGAAGCAGAAAGGACCCCAGCTTATAAAGGTAAGAGTTTGATGAACTGTCCATCCCCAACCTCGCTTATAAAAAGAGTGAAGGATAGGACAGACAACGGTGAAAGAAAGTCTGTGAAAATAACACCCCAACCGAGCACTCAGGAGCTATTAATTTTAGCTGAAAATGTTACCGATGATGCTTTTGACGAAAGAATGGAGCATATAACGCATGCCCCCAGTAACCAGGGCGGGTTCAGACTTGATGATAAATGTTTGGCTGTTAAAAAAAGTGATGCATGTTTTCGGGAGCAGGTTCAATTCTTTTGGAACACTGAAGGGCAGGGGTAAATATATACATATGTCTATCCTTTAACAATTATTTTTTTATAACATGCATACAAACTAAAATCTGTTACATTTATTATACAGGTTCCCCCTGTGGACAGGTGTTGGTCCATTCTCTGTTGTGACTGTTAGAGATGTAGTTTCAATTCTTCACCACGAGAGGCTGTCAAATGCGGTAACAACCTATTCTACATCTCCAGCATTATGAATCTGGAAACAATGACACAGATAACTTAAACTATGTTTTTTCTTCTATGAATTAAGGTTATTGATTCGTGGTCAGACTTAATGCAATTTAAGTACACCAAAGAGAAACCAGCTGCCAAAAATATAACTGTCTTCACATCACAATGTTGGGTAATATTACTTTTCTTTTTTGGATTTATGTTCATTCATTATTTTTTATCAGCAGCTTTGGTTAAGTGAAAATTATTTGTGTTTATGTTTCTTAATTTTTTTCTTTTGTCAATGAAGTCTTTGATCAAGGGCAATGATCATAGTACAAAAGGTCCATTGGTAAATCTGATTGACAAAAGAATCGAGGAGTGCCTGGATTTAGAGTGTTTTCTGTTTCCCATCCTATCCATAGTAGATGGACCTACAAGGGGTAGAGGTGACCACTGGGCAATGCTAAAGCTAAACTTGAAGAAAAACGAATGGAAATTCTATAATTCCATGCGTCCTAGAAGGAAAGGAGGAATAGACCAGCATTTGACACAATCTCTAATAGTGGTTAGTGCAGGCCTGTTTTTTTTCTGGACAAATCCTTCTAAAATGTTATAATAATTATTAACTTTTTATTCTTCTTTTGAATCAGGTAAATTATATTCAAAACAAGCTGAGAGAGTTGTACAAGAAACGAAGTCCTGCACACCCATTCCTAATGAAGAAATTAGTAGGTCTGTTTTGGAAGAGAGCTGCACAAGCAATCACCGAATCGGTGGTGTGTGGAGTCATTGTTTGTAATTTAATAGAAGCATTCTTTGGGCAAAAGAGGATGAACAAGGGGAGTTGAGTCCGGTGTCATCGGCAAATTACGAGACTAAAAATGTCAAAGATGTTCCTTGATGAAAACTGTGTAATAATTTGATGTTACCAAAGCTGTGAACATGGATCAACAGATTAAGTATCTTTTAACTTCTAGAGATTAATTGACAATGTTAGGGTTCTAAGATTATGCTCTGGATTTTAATGTGTGGTTATGTATTTGAATTTTTTATCTAGAAGTATGTTTTCTTGATGTTAATTCTGTTGCTATGATCAATGGTGTTTATCTAAAACACCAGCAAATATTACAAATTTATAGTGTTGTTCAGTATAATGTTTGATTGTTCAATTATATGTTCATAAATTTTGCACAACAAACAATGTTAGCAGATACATGATAGTTTCCAAAGCCCATAAGAGGGACAAGGGCATCATAGGTTATGGCCCGGTAACAACAAAATGGTAAAGGCCCAATGTGTAAAAATAATAATTCTGACAACTAAACATTGAGTATATTCAACACGAACAAGATGTTAGATAGTTTTGAACAAATTTTTATGAACAATTCACATTAAATGTTGAACAATAATTATTCAAATATTGAACAATAATTAACTAAAATTGAACAACCTCTAAAACTCATATTAACTGTGCGATATGGTGAAATTGTTCAGGATATTTGTGATGTTCAATGTTATTAGCTTCATTGTGCAGTGTAGATATACATAACTTGAAAATTGTGTTAATAAATTTTTTGACACCATTTAATAGGTTAATAATTTAAAACCCCCTACAGTATATTACTAAACATTCCCAATAATAATTAGTACTCAAATAAAAATGAATTTTTACAGTTGAGAATTTAAAAAAAAAAAAAAACTGTAATAGCTTATCCACTATAAAAAAAGTTAGTTATTAATTAACCTCCCCACAAACATTGCAAATCATCAATTAATTAACCTCCCCAATTTCTTAGTAACCTACACTTAAATAACAACACGCGTATACCTTAAACATGTAGTACTAATTTAATACTAATTTGAATTAATTGACTCTGCAACTTCCATCTTCATTGTAATCTACTTAGTGAAAATAAATACATCAATAAGTAAAGTGAACTAGTACTGTCACCAAAACCAAGAGTAATCATACAGCCATTCCTATTTAACCACGCAACGTCACAGTCAAAACTTCAAACTAAAAAAATTTCTGCAAAAACCTCTAAAACACATCCATGGCATCAAAGCAGATGAAATCCGTAAACCCATCCACTAGCACCTGTGGTAAATGCCCAATGCTAAACCTCCCAACAGAAATAATCACAGAATTCCTAAAAATCCTCCCGCCAAAAACTTTGTGTATCTGCAAGTGTGTGTGGAAGGTTTGGAAGATGGAGATAGAAAAAAAGTCATTCAGAATGAAGAACTTAGAAGAAATGAAAAGGCAAAAATTATGGTGGTTTATCACAGGAGCTGAGCGTGCTGCTGGCTCTTCATTAAGGTATGCAAAAACACCACACTCAAGCCCCTCAAACAGTAGGATTAATGAGAGATGGGATGAAAAGAAACCGATTCTAGGTTGCTGTGAATGCCTAATACTAACCTGCACAGTAAAGGATAGGTTTTTTTAGTTAATCCTTGTACTAGAGAGAGGCGTGAGATTGAATCTACAAAAATTGAATTCCCACATTCCCATCTAGGCTCACCAACAGAGGCATATGTCATTTTCGGTATGGGGTACTTTCCAGAAAGAGATGAATACAAAATAGTTAGGGTTGTGGAGTTTCAGGGTAGAGAGTACCTTACAGAAGTAAAAATATTTTCCTCTGTTTCAAACATTTGGACAACAGTATCACATTTTAAATATGAACGACCCCTGTCTAAACCCTGTGTGTTTTGTAATGGTTTATTTTATTGGCAAGTTTTATTGGAAGGAAATTTGGGTATCTGTTGTTTAGATCCTTCTGATGACTGTGAATGGAATAATCGTTACCATCTAGTAGATATACCAGACGAAATTCGAGTTTTGGGTAGTTGGGCTAGCATGACTGCAATGGACTGTGGTAGATTGCTGATCTGCAATAGTAAGTATTGGGGTAACTTCGACAATAATATCTGGCTTCACCACAAACATGACAACGCCGATAGATGGATTGGATTCAGGATAAATCTTGCACCAAATCGACCCGCAGGACCGTAGGTATTTGAATCGATTTGTCAATATAGATGTTACGATCGCCTTTTTATGTTTGAGATATACCCAATAGGTGTTACGGTTGCTTTTGATTTCGTAACTCAAGAATACCATATTGTGGAATCTCCTAACAACGATGCAGATAAGATGATCAAATTTTGGTGTTGGCAGAGCATCATACAACCACCCTCTGCTCCCTTAGTTTGATATTGTATATTATTTTGCTTTATGTTATAATTTTGTAATAGTTATATTATTGTAATTAAAACAAGGGTTGTTCATTTCTATGTTATTATTCTGTTATTAAATAGTTGTGTACTTCTTGTTGTTCAATTTTGGTTGATGTATATCTTAATTCTTTTATTTTAAGTTTTAATTGCTATTAACCAACTAGTTTGATTCAAGCCGTTTTTGAATTGAGATTGTTATTAACTAATAAATCATTATTATAATAAAAAGCATACACATTAACAAAATTTAAAAAGGGAAATTATTTTAAGACAACATTAATAAACGGAACAACAAAATTTAAAAAACGGATAATATATTTAAATATGACTGCACAACCAATGAAAAATATCAGAACAACCATACTGAGTAATGAACAATTCACTAAAATAAATTGAACAATAATTTCTTCTCTAGTTAAAACCATAATTAATAAATCCGGAACAAAAGCGAATATGATAACATGGATTGTTGATTTTTTAACGAAACCCATAAGAATGAAGAGTTAGTAACATACCACTTAGTTTAAAATTGTGTTGATTCTTTAACGAAACCCATAAGAATGAAGAGTTAGTAACATACCACTTAGTTTAAAATTGTGTTGATTCTTTAACGAAACCCATAAGAATGAAGAGTTAGTAACATACAAATGCAAATTAGTAGGCATGTTTACGGCCCAAACTGTACTTTGGTCGGGAAAGGCCCAAACAATTGTTAAAAGCCTTATCTTATTATATAAATTGACACAACAAAATGCACAACCTATGAACAAATCCGAACAACGAGACTGAATATTGAACAATTCTCTAAAATAAATTGAACAATAATATAAAAAATTAATGTAATAAATTTGAACACAAAATTAATAAACCGAACAACACAATTTCAAAAATGTAGAATATATTTAAACATGAATGCACAACCAATCAAAAATATATTTAAACATGTAGAATATATTTAAACTGTTTATTAGATTTTTAAACCATAATTAATAAATCCGGAACAAAAGCGAATCTGATAACATGAATTATTATTAGGGGACTTAGTTTAAAATTTTGTTGATTATTTAACGAAACACATAAGAATGAAGAGTTAGTAACATACAAATGTTGTTTAGTAGTCATGTTTACGGCCCAAAACTGTACTTTGGTCAGGTAAGGCCCAAAGTTTTAAAAGCCTTATCCTATTATATAAAAACTGACACAACAAACTGCACAACCTATGGAAAATATCCGAACAACCACTCTGGGTTACTGAACAATTCTCTATAATAAATTGAACAATAATTAAAAAAACGAGCAGTCAACAACGAAAGAAAACAAAATAAAAACAACATACGAGTCTTGGAATAATAGAAGTTATATTAAGTAGTGGACCGAAAACAAAACAATGCTAAAAGGCCCAATGAGTTATAAGTAATACTCTTAAAAAATAAATTTGAAAAACAATGGCACCAAAAAAAATGCACAACCTATGAAAAATATCCGAACAACCAGTCTGGGTTAATGAACAATTGTTTAAATAAATTGAGCAATAATTTAAAAAGAACCTTACAACAACGGAAAAAAAAAAAAAAAAACACTTGATGCAGGTTATATTAAGTAATGGGCGAAAAACAAAACCATGCCAAAAGCCCAAACATTGTAACAAATCCGAACAACGAGACTGAGTATTGAACAATTCTCTAAAATAAATTGAACAATAATTAAAAAAATTAATGTAATAAATTTGAACACAAAATTAATAAACCGAACAACACAATTTCAAAAATGTAGAATATATTTAAACATGAATGCACAACCAATCAAAAATATCGGAACAACCAGGCTGAGTAATGAACAATTCACCAAAACAAACTGAACAATAATTAAAACACTTCCTTACAACCGCGGAAATAATAAAATGAAAAAATGAGAGGGGTCTTAAAAGCGAATCTGATAACATGAATTATTATTAGGGGACTTAGTTTAAAATTTTGTTGATTATTTAACGAAACACATAAGAATGAAGAGTTAGTAACATACAAATGCTAATTAGTAGTCATGTTTACGGTCCAAAACTGTACTTTGGTCAGGTAAGGCCCAAAGTTTTAAAAGCCTTATCCTATTATAATTAATAAACTTCCTAACAACAACGAAAATAATTAAATTAAAAAATAAGAGGGATCTTAATATTAACAAAACTCTTTAATAAAAAAAAAATTAAAACAACAGAGGAGCCTTGGCATAATATTCAGTTATATTAAGTAGTGGGCCGAAAACAAAACAATGCTAAAAGGCCCAACGAGTTATAAGAAAAATTTTGAAAAATAAATTTGATAAATAATGACTCAAAATGCACAGTTCACTAAAACAAATTGAACAATAAATTTGAAAAAACATGCACAACCTATGTAAAAAATCCGAACATTCAGACTGACTGCTGAACAATACACTAAAATAAAATGAACAATAAGTAATAAACTTCCTAACAACATCGAAAATAGTTCAATTAAAAAATAAGAGGGATCTTAATATTAACAAAACTGTTTATTAGATTTTTAACCATAATTAATAAATAAAGAACAAAAACGAATCTGATAACAAGAAGTATTATTAGATAGTATTAGGGGACTAATTTTAAAATTGTGTTGACAATTTAACAAAGGCCATAACACAATAAAAAGCTCATAACACAACAACCCATTAACTTACTTGTAGATATTATTCTTATTATGGGTCTTAAGTTGAAAGTATACGATTATTTTCAAGATCTGTGGACAATTGGAAACACGATAACAATCTGATTATTTGTGAACACTGGTGGAAATACAAACATGCACAATATATATAGACCATGTGAACAACAAGTATATGTAATGAACAATATACTTATAAGTATTGAACAATAGTTAATGAATTCCGGACAACCACAAATCAGTGAAATGTTCAACATATATAACCGTTACTTTCCCAGTCAAACATGACCGTTACTTGCTCAGTAAAATATAACCGTTACTAATAGACCTCTTCGTGACTCAGTCTATAAATATACCATGAACTTAGCAAAAAAAACCCACAGACCTGCGCAAAAAAAATTGAAAAAACCCACATAATATGTCTTTTAATTCAAGGAATTCATATCCAAGGTATTCAAAGTCATACTGCACCACCTGCAGATTTCCAACTACTATAAGAGTATCCGAGACAAGAATGAATCCAGGTAGGTTGTATTACAATTGTGCAAAACACGGATGGTCTCATTGGTGTACTCCTATCGAGTGGGACTCAAACATGAATGAGATGGATGAAGTTACAAGCTCAACAAGGATGGAAGGTGATACGTCTGAGAAAAACAAAACTGGTTATAATGAAAACTACCAGATAACCCTATCAACTCTTGTAATGGGCAATATGTTAACATTGTTTGCAGTTGTACTTCTAGGTTATTTATTAACAATGATTCTGTATTAGGGCTCGTAGGCCTAAGACAAAGGCCACTTTGTATTTTCCTAGTTCAAGCAATATAAAAGAAAAGAGATGGTATGTTTAAATAGATTTCATTAACCAACAAGTGTACAAAAGTAATATAATTGTTAGATTCATGTTTGTAGTGAGTTTTACATCAGAAGTAAGCCATACAAAACTTGTCCTAATACGTACATCAGAAGTTTCAAAAGGCTTACAATCTCAGAGACCAAAAAATTCCAAAAGCACTTAATCTTCTAAACCCGCAAAACAAAACAAAACAAAGAATAAAAATTCTAATTACAATAACATATCACTCTGCAAAGTTGATGGAAGGAAATCTGTACCTTGATGTTAAGAACCTTACTTCACTTTAAAATTGTCTTGATTTTTTTCTTTGGGAATTCACCATATGATGTAATCCTTGATTTCTTGGGACGGCCAGGCATACGATTTAACTTAGGTGGAATAACCTTTTCATTTAGATCTTGCAATTCAAATTTCAAAGTCTGGGGGACAGGATTTATATCACATTGATAAGTTTCCTTGTATTTTCGAGTAAAATAACACTCATCAATGAAAGTGGTAAACGAACTGCACTTCCTCTGAATAACTGCAACAGCATGCGCACAAGGAAATCCAGTGATTTGCCAAACAAAGCAGGAACAAGTCCTCTGCTTCAAATCAACCGAGCATGAAATGTCTGACTGGACTTCGTACTGACCACCGGGACAAGCAGAGACAATCCAAGACATACCTAATTCACTTAACACACTCCATTCTGAATCCTTAATAGGAACAAGAGTATTACTCCAATTATCGGACAGTTTCCTCCTTTCAACAAACCAACGAGCAACATTCTTCCGTATCCAATCACAACAATTAGTAATAGGAAGGCTACGAGCATCAACCAACCAATTGTTAAAGGACTCAGCAGCATTAGATGTTAACTCCCCATATCGGGTAATACTAGGAGAGTCCGAAACAGCCCACTTGTCAAATGGTAGCTGCGCAACAAATTCTTCAGCCATTTTACCACCAAACTGAAAAAACCTTTTCAAGTGCTCTTCAAACAAATGCTTTGTAGGAGCATACGCACAAGCCTTAAACAAATCACATAAGGACACACGTTGTTTGTTGGAACAACCAGATGAAAAACGGCCTCTAAGATTGGTTAAGAGATGAAATAGACAGAAAAAATGAACATCATCTAGCCGAAGATGGTTAACCGCTGCAAGAATTCCAGTGTTTCTATCAGATATGTAAACCATTTGTTTTTCATGTTTCAAAATATCCTTAAGATTCTGAATAAACCATGTCCAATTGGAAGTGTTTTCAGCAGACACAATACCGAAAGTAACAGGGAACAGCCCTAACAAAATTACAGACAGAACAACAAATGATCAACACAAAATAATGCTAGTACTAAAACTAAACACATGATACAATTATAAAAAATGCATACCATTATTGCCATCCTTCGCTGTAGCAGTCAACAAAATCCCCTTAGAACGTCCCTTGAGAAATGTACCATCAAGAAACAACATTGGACGACAAGATTGAAAACCAACAATGCTTGCATGGAAAGACAGAAATAACCGCTGGAATTCATTAGACAAGTTATCTTTTTCAATAAAAGCAACACTACCGGGATTGGTCTTATGAACAACTCCTATATACCATCTCAAATTATCATACGAATCTTCAAAACTACCAAAGATATTCTCAAGAGCACTTTGCGATGCACGCCATCCTTTTTGGTATGGAACTTCAATACCATAATTAATTCTAACATGATTAACTAAATCGGCACCACCAAGTGTTGGTTTTGTCTTAATTTCTTGAAAAACAAGCTCACCAATAATATGAGACGCAAGACGTTTACTCTTATCCTTTACAATTTTACCACCACACTGGTGTGATAGGTTACATTTGTAAATAACAAATTCACCAGTAAGTGTGATTTTCTTTGCCCTGATGAACCACTGGCAACCATCGCCAACCTCATTGCAAACAACATAAATATAACGATCTGTATTCCTTCAAAAATTATACGAAAAACCTACCCGAGTTGAGTACTTAATCAACGAATCCCTAAATTCAACTGCACCCCCATAAAAAACAGTCCCAACACCACCTTTCATTAATTCTACCCAGGAGTCAGAAAGATACGAAACCTTAGGAAGTGGAGGACACAAATCAAAAGATGGTATGCATGAATCACCAGAGAAATCAGCTGCAGGGGTAATATCATTAGTATTTGAAACTATAGCAGGAGTGGGGATATCAGAGTTCGAAGAAATTTCACCCTCAGGATCACATACCAGTAAAGTTACGTCGACTATATTCGATTGAAAACTTTTGCATATAGATGAAACATTCAAAATATCTTCATCACAGTCAATGTCACATTCATCCAAGCTTCCAACAGAACAAAAAAATGAAAAAGAACCTGGTTTGAGTTGAGGCCATCTAAGCAAAACTTGGGACTGAAGATACCGCAAAGAATTGTTCCCACCCATGGAAATCAATTTCCGTCTACCATCAAATTTTACGGCAAAAATAATCGCCTGATCAACCATCGTTCATAAGTGGAAGAACAAAGTTTGAAAGGATTTCTAATATGTGTAAAGAAACGTATTCAGAGATAGATATGTATCCCTGATTTCAAATTTAAATTCGAAAAAATGAGGCTTGGCCGCTGACGAACGATTTGACGGGAGAGAATGAGAGAGAGTGACGAGGAATGGAACTGAGAGGAAAAATCGGAAAATTCGCTGCATTAATTAAAGTTTGAATCGGTCAGAGGAGAGATAAAAAAAAACTGAATAAAAAATGAGAGAGGAGAGAGAACAACCAAGTGAGAAAAATAATTTTAAGGGTAAACTGGTAACTTAAACATGAGAGAGAAAATGGCTTGCACCTGGGTGTAAATAGGACTTGAATCATGCACCTCCATGTAAATGTTTCAAAAATTAAACTACGCATAGTAAATAAAATATTTTAAATTATATGTATCAAAATCAGTGTTTAAGATTAGTATAATTTAATAAATATTACATGGTATATTTTTTCATAATAATTTAAATTTACTAATCTAAAAAGGATTGTAAATTATGTCTCTCGAATCTGATGAAAAACCGTCCAATTATACTACAGTTGTTGTCAAAGAAAATTTTCAAAACATGTAATTGCAATTGTAATTCCTTTGTTTGAATAATTAAATGGTGAATTCATTTGCTTTCTAAACATTTATCAATTAATAAAAAATAAATTTTTATTTTTGTGCATATTAAATTTTTATTTAAATTTAAATTTATCGTGTAATGTAAATATGAAATTTTTTTAATATGATTTTATTTCAAACCCGCGAAATTCGCGGGCCATATACTAGTATATATATATAGTATAAATAAGTATTAATACACGTAGTTAGCAAGATTTTCTCAACAAAGAAATCTCTCTCTTATTTTTTTTAAAGGTACCGATTCTTCTCTTCTTTTTCTTTTTAAAAATTTGAATTTTTAAATTAAAAATCTTATCTTTTAAGTGTGAGATTTTGTAGTTCCAAATTCCCTTTTTATCTCAACAAAAATATCTCTCTCACCTTTGTATTTATTTTAAATACACGGTTGTGCATTAAGAAAACACGTCCAACAAAAAAAAAATAATTTTCTTCATTCACCGTAAATTCAAGTTTTTTCTCTAAAGTATTTCCATTAGGTCAAGCTCTAAAATATTTATGAAGAATAATCAGGTGAGGTTTCTTACTTATGTATTTACTTTGTCACTTTTAAATGTTCATGTAGATTTAATTGTTGCTTGCTACATCATACTACGTTCATATATTATATACGTTATTTGGTTACTTCGACGGTAAGGTCGTTGTAACTAGCGGGGACTACGGTCTGGGAGGGAAAGCTCCTTGGAGGCAACTCCACCGTATACAGATTGACAGCCAATATAGTGACACATTACATAATATGCATGTTGTGTGAGCTAATAATTTTATTTATATGTGATATTTAATTGTGACAAAGGACCTCACTAAGCTAGTGGTTTGCTCACCCTAATCTCATTAACATTATGAATATTCATGTATTGTTTCATATTTGAGGATAATTCTTGTTATTTTAAGTTCAAATTAAGAATTTCAGAATTATTTTTAAATACATATTTCTTTAGAGTCACATCTCATCTATTTTATTAAACCTTGTTTATATTTGAAAATAAATTACATTAATTTTTATTGATTATGTGTTGGATCAAGAGGTTTTGATGAGTTAAAGAGCAGCTCAGACTGATCAGCCAACCTAAAGAACAACAGAGAATAAGTTTATAAGATAAGCTGATCAGATGGGGTCAAGCACCAACCTAGTCAGCAGAGGTCTGATATCATGCTAGTCATCTGAAGACGAGCTTGAACCTAGTCATCTGCAGGAGACAAACATGAAGAGCTCAGACGAGGTCAAGATAAGCCGAGTAGAATAAGAAATGCGAGTTTTCACCAAGTCAGCTGCAGATGAGTATGAAGAATCAACTCAGGTCTAGAGCAGTTTACAAGTTTAAGTTTGTTAAGCAGTTTCAAGTTTGTTAGAACTAACTAACAAACTAACTGTCTTTCCAGACTTATAAATAGGACTAGATTTTATTTTTCAAGTGACTTATGCATATTTGATTTTTCACACTATTCACTACTCAGATTTCAATCACTATCTTTTCACAAGTATTTCAAGAGAGTTCTCAAAAAGTTTCGAGTGTTTTTAGAACACTTTTCTTGTAATCTTCAAAATTCAATATTCTTTGTAATAGTTAGATTTTAGAGAAGGATTTAGGAGATTGAAGATTTGAAGATCTGTACAAGTTGTAAGTTGTAAGTTTGAAAGTAAGAAAGTAAGTAGTAGCAGAGTCCCTTCTTGATTGAAGAAGGAGAGTGGATGTAGGATTATTAAAATCAACCACTATAAATCCCTGGTGTTATTTCTTGCTTTCTTTATTTTCTGTTCAAATTACAATTTTGTTAATTCAAGATTAAAGTTCAGAATCTTAACTAAAATCTGAATATCAACCTTGCTTTTGATCTTGTTAAAAGTTGAGTTCTCAATTATATTCCGCTGTGTTTAATCTGATATTTTGAATTGATTTTGAAAGATTTGAAAAATCTACAAAATCTATTCAAACCCCCCCTTTCTAGATTTTGTTCTAGGAAGCTAACTCAAGGTTATTAATCAACTCAACATTCCGGGACCAACAAGTGGTATCAGAGCAGTGTTAAGCTGTTCTGATATTGATTTTAGGTCTTGAACAAGATTCTGAAATTATCTTGATTTTCTTCATTTTCTTTCATTACTTACAGTGCTACTAATAAGCTTTTGTGGAGTATTTTGTTCATTGTTTCATCATGTCATCAGGGAAAAATAAAAAGTCTAGGAATCTTCCTGAATTTTCCATTGAAGATTATGATTATTAGAAATTTAGGATGAAAAATCATCTGAAGGCCATTCATGATAGAATGGAAGAGGTCCTTGAGGAGGGTCCTATTAAGTTTTATCATGGAGGCACCAACACTGGAGCAGAGACAGCTGAATCAAGAATTAGACAAGAAAAGAAGAGTTCTGAATTGACGAATGATGAAAGAAAGGTCCACAATCTTGACCAAGTAGCTAGAACTGAAATCATTGAGACTCTGAGTAAAGACTGGATAGAGAAGGTTAAGAGATGCAAAACAGCCAAAGAGAAGTGGCAAACTTTAGCCAATGTTTGTGAAGGATCTGATCAAGTCAAGGAAAACAAGCTACAGTCAGTATTGCATACATTTGAAACATTCAAAATGAAAGAAAATGAGTCTGTGGATCAGTTTGATGTTAGGTTGACCAATCTTCTCAACAAAGCAGCTGATTTTGGAAAGAATTATTCAGAAAAAGAGATTAATAATAAGATTCTGAGATCATTAACCAAGAGATGGAGAGAAAAATCTAATATCCTTAAAGCAACTCAAGATTTATCCTCTATTACTCACCATACTTTATTTTCTCATCTTAAGCCTTAGAGTATGATATCCAGATAGAAGATGAGGAAGATGAGATGGAGTCAAGTACCTCATCCAAGTCTGTTGCCTTTGTCAGTAAAGAAGACAAGGTGTCAACAGAGTCTGTAGGAGCTGATCTATCTCTGAAAGAGCAGATGGCTTTACTTACAAAAAGGTATGATAAATTGAGAATGAAGTATAAGAGAAATAAATTGAGATTTGCAGGTAAGGATAGACAAAGATCCAGATCAGATAGGAAGGTGGATAAATCTTCAGATGATGACAAAAACAAGAGCCAGACAAGAAGATACATATCACCTGTCAGAAGAAATACTTCAAGTCCCAGATCAGACAGGAGTGACATTTGCTATACATGCAACAAGCCAGGACATTTCAGCTATGACTGTTCTCAACTGACTCCTAAAGAAAGGGAAGAAAAGAGGAAGAAAAGAGACAGGAGATTTGCAGATCAAAGAGCTTTATTGGCTGAAGAAAAAGAGCCAAAGAAATCATCATCATCCTCATCATCCTCACCTGATTTCGGATCAGATGATGAGATCTGTCTCATGGCTAATGAGGTAATCTACTATTCATCGTCAGATAATGATTCTTGTCAGTCTGCATCTGATCATGACCAAACTGTTATTCATGAGTTATTGAGAGATTTAAAGACATCTTTAGCTGCTTATAAACAACTAGAGACAGAGAATTTGTTTTTAAAGGATCAGATTCAAATTCTAAATAAAGGCAAGCAGGTGATGAACTGCTCAGAGACTGAGGAAACATTCAAGGGGGAATGTTTTCTTCAGACTGAAGCTAGTACATCAGCCAGCTTACCAGAAAGATTAGAAAATGAATTGAAAATTTTAAAAGATAAATTTGAAGTGATCTGTACTGAAAATGAGTTAATTAAGAAAGACAATGAGAAGCTTGTCTTCAAAATTAGTCAACTTAATAATTCACAATCAGTAATAGATCATATTTTTAATACTTCTCAAGAATCTCATGATAAGACAGGTCTTGGTTATGATAGGAACAATAAATCAGATGTCCAAAAACCTAGAGAATTTGTGAAAGCATCTGTTCAATCAAAGGATATTAAAATTGGTCCATGGAAACCAACTAGTCAGATAAGGACTACATCTTCCAATCTGAAACCAAGAATTCAGCTGAAAACTCCCTATCAGACTAGAAGGAATCCAAGAACCAAAATAAGAAGATTTTCTTATCATAATTCTTTTGATGGAAGAAGCAAATGCTATCCTACATTTCCTAAGTATAGGAAAATTACTCAATCTGAATACAACAAGTTATCATTCAAAAATGATATAATTGTAGACAGATTTGGTAGAAAACTTGAGTCTGATTTATTGTCTAAAGATGAGATGTTTATTTGGATACCTAAAGTGATTCTTGACTCAAATGGACCCAAGATCACTAGGGTACCTCAAAACTAATCTGTTTTAAAGGATTCACAGGGATCATTACTCAAGGAAGAGATCTTAGCTTCAATATGGTACATTGATAGTGGTTGTTCACAACATATGACCCATAACAAGAAGATGTTATCAAATTTTCAAAGCATTGATGGTCCAAGAGTTTTATTTGGTGATAATAATTGTGGTCAGACTAAAGGTGTAGGTACTCTGATTATCAAGGATATTCAGGTATCTGAGGTATATTTTGTTGAAGGTTTGAAACATAATCTGCTGTCTGTTTTCCAGCTTTGTGATAAAGGTTTTCTTGTCAAATTCTCAAGGGATAAATGTGATATTTTAGATAATTCCTCAGATAAGGTACTATTAACTGGCTTCAGACATGGTAATGTCTATGTGGCCAACTTCAATAGTTGTCCCAAAGATACTTGTCTGATAGCTAAGGGTGGAGAAGATCTCAGCTGGCTATGGCACAAGAGGCTTAGTCACCTGAATTTCAAGACTCTTAGTAAGCTGGCTAAGAAGAATCTTGTCAAAGGATTACCTGAAAAACTTTTATCCACTGATCTTAAATGTGATGCTTGTCAAAAAGGTAAACAGCCTAGACACTCATTTAAGAGTATTAACTCCTCTTCATCTGAAAGAGTGTTGCAACTTCTTCATCTGGATCTGTTTGGACCTGTTTCACCTCTCAGTTTTAGTGGAAGGAAATATACTCTTGTTGTAGTAGATGACTTTTCTAGATACACTTGGGTTATATTTCTTTTCAAGAAAAGTGAGACTATGAACAAGATTCCTGATCTGTTCAGACAAATTCAGAATGTAAAGGGTGTTAATATTATTAAAATAAGGAGTGATAAGGGCACATAATTTTTGAATTCTTGTTTATCTAATTTTTTCAATGAGTGTGGAATTATTCATGAGACATCTTCAGCAAGAACTCCTCAACAAAATGGAGTGGTTGAAAGAAGGAATAGAACTTTGAAGGAAGCAGCCAGGAGCATGTTGGCTGAGTATGATACCCCTCATAGGTTCTGGGCTGAAGCCATCAACACAGCTTGCTATACCCAGAACAGGTGCTTAGTTGTCAAAGACAAGGGTAAGACTCCTTATGAGATTTGGAAGGGTAAGATTCCAAGGATCTCATACTTCAAAGCTTTTGGTTGTAAGTGTTTCATCCATAACAATGGGAAATCTAAGTTAAGAACTTTTGATGCTAAAGCAGCTGATGGAATATTCTTGGGATATTCCAATACTTCAAAGGCATTTAGAGTTTTTAACAAGACAACCCTTTGTGTGGAGGAAACCCCTCATGTTGTTTTTGATGAGTTGTATTCCTTCTCAGATAAAGTGAATCAAATTTCTGAAAGTCTAGATAAAATTGAACTGTCCAAGACTAAACATAGAACTGTCTATCTACCTAGTCTTGATTCAGAATCAGATGAAGAAGAATCCCCATCTGATAATCAGAAGATAACTTCTGATCAGACTCCATCAGAACAGACACCCTTGACACCAGCTGATCAGCGGGGGTCAGCTAATGAAGGGGGAACGTCAGCTGAGGTTGAGTCAGAAGAGTTGCCTACTGAGACTCAAGATGAGGACTCTTCTCCTCACATAGGCAAAAGGATGAGAAGCTATCATCCATCTGATCAGATTATAGGAGATCCATCTAGTAGTGTGCAGACACGAATGATGCTAGACTCTGAAAGTCTTTTCAGCTGCTATGTGTCGCTTCTTGAACCCAAGTCTATTGAGGAAGCCCTATCAGACCCAAAATAAGATTGTTCTTGGCATTTGCTGCATATAAATCTTTCAAAGTCTTTCAAATGGATGTTAAGTCTGCTTTTCTTAATCGTGTGTTACTTGAGGAGGTCTATGTAGAGCAGCCTCCTGGGTTTAAGATCAATAACAAGGTCTATAAACTCAACAAAGCTCTATATGGACTGAAACAAGCTCCCAGAGCCTGGTATGATACTCTATCTGATTTCTTGACATCAAATGGTTTTTCTAAAGGCAAGATTGATAGAACTTTGTTTAGAAAGGAAGTAGATGGCAACATCTTACTAGTTCAAATTTATGTAGATGACATAATCTTTGGTTCACCTAATCTGAAATTATGTGAAGAGTTTAGCATTCTCATGAAAAAAACAGGTTTGAAATGTCAATGATGGGAGAATTAACATACTTTCTAGGCTTACAGATTAAACAGATGAGTAAGGGTATATTTATACATCACCTAAATATGCTAAGGATCCGATTGAGAAATTTGGAATGACTACTAGCAGAGAAGTTAAAATACCTATGGCAACAAACTTCTCAATGGATTCAGATGAGCGGGGATACCCACCGATGCAACGGAGTATCGTGGGTCGATTGGATCTCTTCTCTATCTCACCGCAAGTAGACCAGACATAGCTTTTGCGGTTGGGGTATGTGCAGGATTCGATCTAATCCCAAGAAAACTCATCGGAGACGGCTAAGAAAATTCTTAGATATCTCAAAGGAACCTTGCAAGTAGGGTTATGGTACCCGGTGATGACAACTTTGAGTGACAGGTTATTGATTCAGACTTTGGAGGATGTAAGATTGATAGAAAATCCACGGAACTTGTCAATTCTTAGGCAACAAATTAATTTCTTGGTTATCTAAGAAAACAGACATCATTGCCACCTCCACAATCAAGTCGAATACATGGCACTGGAAGTTGTTGCTCTCAACTCCTCTGGATTAGTCAATGACTTAGAGATTATAATATTCAAACATCATTGTTCCTATTTCTTGTGATAGTAATAGTGCAATAGCAATGACTTACAATCCTGTTCTACATTCTAGATGTAAGCATATAGATATTAGGCATCATTTCATTAGGGATCATGTTGAGAAGAATGACATTAGGATTGAGAAAATTGCCACTGAATCACAAAGAGCTGACATTCTTACAAAACCATTAGCTGAGTCTAGGTTTAAAGAAATGTGCTTAGAATTAGGATTACTTGATGCATCCTTAGCTGGTTTCTAATTTGTGTGCATATGTTTCCTTATTTCTGGTCTTTTCTTTTCTTTAAATTAATGTCTAGAAAGAATTATCAGACTAGATATGTGTCAAAGGACAATCAGGTAGCTGATATCATTGATCTCCTTTTTAGGAATCAAGAATCAAGGATTAGTCATATTGACCTTATCTGAATTGATAATTACTTGTCTGCCATTGAGTAAATCAGACAAGGACACAATAGTCAGCTGATTTCCTGAGAAAAATAGATGACTATTGGCATCCTATCTGATTTACCTTAAGCTTCTAATGGTTTCTTTTGAGTATATGTCTTTGCAGGAACAGGTCACAGATAATACTGTTTCATCTTTTATCATTCAAACTCCTTTATTCTATTATTTTTGTTTCTTAATAAAATTTTTCTTTTAAAAATGGATGAACAACCTAGTTTTAGAAAATTAAGTCCAAGTCTGTTTTAACTTTTTTAAAATTTGCTAAAAAGTTACATCTAAGCTGTTGATTTTCAAAATCAGACAGGTTACTTTATCAGATGACTTTCCAAACCCATCTGTTTTTAAAACTAGTTTGTTTTTCAAACTCATCTGATTTCCAAACCCTTAGCCGAAGTAAGGTAACCCTAGGCTGACGTCAGGTATACTTACTTCTCTGCATAAAGTAACCTACATCTGTCAAATCAACAGTCTATAAAGTAACTATTTACGCATTCCAAAGGCGATTAACATCCACGCGCTGAATCCTAATCGCTTATCTTAGTTTTTAACCGTTGATTAATACTCAGTAAAAACTTTTTGAATAAATGGCTAAGATTAATTCAAGTTTTCAAAAATGGCGGTTTCTCTTTCCAATCTATTCCCCTATAAATACATCTTCTTCTCCAAAATCATTCTTTTCACTTTCAGAAAATCTCAAAACTCTCTGCAAATCTTCTCAAACTCTTTCAAAATCTGTATATGAGCATTTCTGTAAGTGGAGTAACATCAACAATGGTGGATGTACATAATGAAACCTACGCTAAGAAGGTGAAGTCTGAGATGTATGTCGACTTCGACACCACCACCGACGGAGAATCCAGGGAGATATTATCCTTATTGGAAAGGGCTGGATTGAGGACTTTTTGCTCCAAGAAATCCCCTTCCAATAAGACATTGGATATGAGAGGTTTGGAGTTCTATGTCAATGGGACATATGAACATGGAGTTTTTCGAACCGGGGTATATGGAGAGGTTTTGACCGTTTCTCGGCGGAGGTGGCAGAATTTTTGATACGAGTAATGAGGAGTGAACCCCTCACCTACAAATCCGATGAATGGGTAGAATCATTTGAGATGATTGCCCGGAATTCTATGAAGGATCGCCGATCGGAGTTAAAGAAGAAGATGCTCCGACGACGATATCGCCTTCTGATGACTATTGTCACGAAGGTGATACTGGGAGAACAAAGCTCTCATGATGGGCTGACCAGACCTGCACTCTGCGTGATGAGAACAATTTTGGATGGAGTACAGCCAGGCGGGCTGGGTCAGTCACATTCGGAGAAGCCGGAGACGGAAAGAAAGCGTCTGGAGGTGGTGAATGGGAAATGGCAGGCTAAGTCAATCACCAGTCTTTTTAACAAAGTGACTGTGATCATGGAGGACTTGCTGTCAGCCGAGATCAATTGGTCAGACGGAGTCCGAGCTTACATGAAGCAGAAGGGGATTCTGACCAAAGATGAGCCCCTCGGGGCTCCAGCTGATTCTGATGAGGGTGGAGCTGAGGTTGGAGCTCAAGCTCCAGCTGAAGAAGAAGCTGAGGAGGAGGAGGAGGAAGATGTGGAGGCGGAGCTGCCAACTGTGAGCTCAGCTGAGGCTGAACAGCCGATGAAGCTGAAGGAGAAGGCACCAAGGAGACGAAGGTTGGTGAAAACCTCTGAGTTGGGAGGATCATCTGCAGATCAGCCATCTCTTCTTCCTGAGGAAGTGTCCACGCTGCAAATTGCAGCTCAGGTGGTCCAGCTGGAGGAGGTCCAGGAAATCAGTTCTGAAGGGACCCCCTCCCCCAGCCGAGGTCAGGTACATTTCTCCCCCTCCCCATCTCCAACCCAAACTGGCAATGAAGAGGTGTCCCAGGCTGGCACCTCAGAGCCTCTGAAACAGCCTACTCCCGAAATTGTCCAAAGTCCAACCTCATCTTCTCTCCCCCAAACCCATACCTCATCTCCTCCACAATCCCCATCTAATATACTATCCTTCCTTTCTGGACCAATATTCGCCCCAACCCCCATCTCCATATCTCCACCAGCCTTACCCACAACTTCTCAACCCCAACTCGTCTTACTCCAATCACTCCTATCTCCTCCACCTATCACTTCACAAATCCCACCTTTACCATCATCTCCCCCACCAGAAATCCCACCCCCACCATCAGACACCCCCACCTCATCTACCCCAGCCGAACCTCATGTGGATACCTCAAATATCTTTGGGGATATTCCCATGAGCTCCCCTAGTCCAACTTCTCCCACCACCTCTTCCTCGTCTGAATCAGAGGGAGAGGACAGACCAATTCTTGCCATCTCCTCTGCTTTTGAACAACTCCACAGCAAAATCATTTCCCAAGTTCAGAGGATGATGGAGAAGAAAACACGAAAGGTGATTCGAGCAGTCACAGATACTATGCTCGCCAACATGCAGATTGCTGAGGTCAACATGACCAGAAATTTATCAGCCAATCTCAGCACTGCTGTTGGATCCAGGCTGAGTGCGCTTGAGGAGGAGGTCAAGGCACTGAAAGAGAAAACAGCTGCTGACAACGAAATCGTGGTCTCAACACTCACATCTGATCAGAACGATTTCAGACGACGTTGTGCAGCAATAGAGGCCCAGCTTCAGTCTCTCAAAGATGAAGTTAAAAAGGGGGAAGGTGCTGAGAGCAGATTGGAAACCCTCACAGCTGGTGTCATGTCAATAACTGATAAGCTTGATACAAAGGCAGACACAGCTGAGTTGGAGGCAGCCAAGGTGGAAATTAAAATCAAATCAGACGAGTTGGCTGCCTTGCAACTGAGGGTAACCCAGATTGAAGAGGCCATCCGAGAGGATGAGGAGAAGAGAAAGAAGGAGGAAGAAGAGAAAACAGAGAAGCTGCTGGCTCGCATGAAAGAATCTGAGGAACCGGAGCCCAAGGGCAAAGGTAAAGGGAAAGCAGCAGCAGCAGCAGCTGAGAAGTCTCCATCAGCCGAGCAGATGTTCAGCCCCAGATCAGCCGAGCGCAAGAGAAAGGAACCAGACTTCTCCAACTTATCAGCTGAGCAGATCAGAAGAATCAGTGCTGAAAAGGAGATGTTTGAAAAGAGAGAGAAGAAGAGGCTGAAGAAGATGGGGAAGACTGAGCTGAAGTGGGACAGGGATACTCGGAAGTGGGTATCCAAAGCTGCAAATGAAGCGGACTTCCGCCCTGTCCATCGCACTACAACTCCTCCAAAGATGGTATCAGGGAAATACTCCAGTGAATATAAAAAGCAAGCCCTGGATGCTAAATGGATGTATTACTGGTACATCTTGAAGGCATCACCATCTGGAGCAGCCAATGACGACATCAGCTGGCATGAATGGATGGACAAGGAGGACGCAGATCTTTATGGGAAGCTGCTCGATGAGGCACATAATGTGTTGAACTGCGATCTGATCGCACCAGCCTATGAGCAGGTCACCCCCAAGCTGAAAGAAGATGGTTCTCCTGATTTGGAATGGGTCAGAACAGTTGTGGCCAAAGCAGAAAGGGAATCCGAGCTCACAGATGAGAATGATCTGAAACAGCTTAGAGCAAGGATTTTCAGCTGGCTAAACTATTCAGAGGCTGACCGATGGGGAATCTGATAGAACATGATTTTTCTTTCCTTATCTTTTATTCTCTATCAGTTCTCTTATTTTGTAATCTGTAAATTTCTGTGAATGAATATATTCGGACTTATGTGAATTATGTGTATGAGTTTCTTTGATTTTTTTTTAAATTTTGTTTAAAAAAATAAATCATCTGAGAAATTTTATATCTCAGAGTTAAAAATTTTTTGTAAAATTTTTTTAAGTATAGATCATCTGAGAAATCTTATATCTCAGTGTTAAAATTTTTTAAATTTTTTTTTTCTTCTAAGTACTTCTAAAAGAGTCTAAAAGACTTAATTTTTTTTTATGCCTTGAATGTGAATGAATCTGTTGAAGTGTGAAAATGTGCTTTATCTATCTGATTGATTTAACTAAATCTAGTACTAACTTCAGCTGTGAGTATGTTTCTTTATTATAGGTTTTAACTTCATCAAAAAGGGGGAAATTGTTGGATCAAGAGGTTTTGATGAGTTAAAGAGCAGCTCAGACTGATCAGCCAACCTAAAGAACAGCAGAGAATAAGTTTATAAGATAAGCTGATCAGATGGGGTCAAGCACCAACCTAGTCAGCTGAGGTCTGATATCATGCTAGTCATCTGAAGACGAGCTTGAACCTAGTCATCTGCAGGAGACAAACATGAAGAGCTCAGACGAGGTCAAGATAAGACGAGTAGAATAAGAAAGGTGAGTTTTCACCAAGTCAGCTGCAGATGAGTATGAAGAATCAGCTCAGTTCTAGAGCAGTTTACAAGTTTAAGTTTGTTAAGCAGTTTCAAGTTTGTTAGAACTAACTAACAAACTAACTGTCTTTCCAGACTTATAAATATGACTAGATTTTATTTTTCAAGTGACTTATGCATATTTGATTTTTCACACTATTCACTACTCAGATTTCAATCACTATCTTTTCACAAGTATTTCAAGAGAGTTCTCAAAAAGTTCTGAGTGTTTTTAGAACACTTTTCTTGTAATCTTCAAAATTCAATATTCACTGTAATAGTTAGATTTTAGAGAAGGATTTAGGAGATTGAAGATTTGAAGATCTGTACAAGTTGTAAGTTGTAAGCTGAAAGTAAGAAAGTAAGTAGTAAGCAGAGTCCCTTCTTCAGATTGAAGAAGGAGAGTGGATGTAGGATTATTAAAATCCGAACCACTATAAATCCTGGTGTTATTTCTTGCTTTCTTTATTTTCTGTTCAAATTACAATTTTGTTAATTCAAGATTAAAGTTCAGAATCTTAACTAAAATCTGAATATCAACCTTGCTTTTGATCTTGTTAAAAGTTGAGTTCTCAATTATATTCCGCTGTGTTTAATCTGATATTTTGAATTGATTTTGAAAGATTTGAAAAATCTACAAAATCTATTCAAACCCCCCCTTTCTAGATTTTGTTCTAGGAAGCTAACTCAAGGTTATTAATCAACTCAACATTCTGGGACCAACATTATGTTTCCCTTTAGAACTTACTAATGTTTTCACTAATTACTTCCGCTGCTAGTTTTATAAAAAAAATTTTTGGTTTTGAGTTCTTTTTATAAAGTATAGGAGTTTTTGTGTTAAATCATTTTATCTACGTTATTCTTCAAAATTTTGTGTAAAGTTTCATCATCAAAATGTTCTAGTTTATTTATTTCAAAAATTAAAATTTTTGAATAATTGCTAGTTTAAGCTCATTTTCAAAAGCCTTCGAAAATCGGGATGTGACAGAGTGGTATCAGAGCAGGTCTACGTTCTTGTAGACTTGTAAAAAAAAAAAAAACTTTTTAGAATCTTGTTTTTGAATTAAAATAAAATCATGCATTTTAAAATTTATAGTTATGACATCCACCACCTCCCATCGCTTCAACTCCAATAAGGTATGACATGAATATTTATACACTATACTGTTTTTTCGATCATGGAAAAGTTGATCACATGATACACAATATATGCATTATGATACATATTAAGTTTTATTCAAAGCTATTATATGTTATAAGATCATGCAAATAAGTATGTTCACTACGTGATTTAAAAAAAAAAAATTAGCATAAGCATGCATCGTTTTAGTAATGATTTTCGAGGACGAAAATTTTTCTAAGAGGGGCAGGATGTAACACCCCTAAAATTCTCAAACTGAGTTATTTTAAGATTTTAAAATTTAATAATATTATATATATATATATATATATATATATATATAGTATAAATAAGTATCAATACACGTAGTTAGCAAGATTTTCTCAACAAAGAAATCTCTCTCTTATTTTTTTTAAAGGTACCGATTCTTCTCTTCTTTTTCTTTTTAAAAATTTGAATTTTTAAATTAAAAATCTTATCTTTTAAGTGTGAGATTTTGTAGTTCCAAATTCCCTTTTTATCTCAACAAAAATATCTCTCTCACCTTTGTATTTATTTTAAATACACGGTTGTGCATTAAGAAAACACGTCCAACAAAAAAAATAATTTTCTTCATTCACCGTAAATTCAAGTTTTTCCTCTAAAGTATTTCCATTAGGTCAAGCTCTAAAATATTTATCAAGAATAATCAGGTGAGGTTTCTTACTTATGTATTTACTTTGTCACTTTTAAATGTTCATATAAATTTAATTGTTGCTTGCTACATCATACTACGTTCACATATTACATACGTTATTTGGTTACTTCGACGGTAAGGTCGTTGTAACTAGCGGGGACTACGGTCCGGGAGGGAAAGCTCCTTGGAGGCAACTCCACCGTATACAGATCGACAGCCAATATAGTGACACATTACATAATATGCATATTGTGTGAGCTAATAATTTTATTTATATGTGATATTTAATTGTGACAAAGGGACCTCACTGAGCTAGTGGTTTGCTCACCCCAATCTCATTAATATTTTTCAGATTAAAAGGGAGTGCGGTGGAGGGCCGGTGGATGTGTTACAAATATTCATGTATTATTTCATATTTGAGGATAATTCTTGTTATTTTAAGTTCAAATTAAGAATTTCAGGATTATTTTTAAATATATATTTCTTTAGAGTCACATCTCATCTATTTTATTAAACCTTGTTTATATTTGAAAATAAATTACATTAATTTTTATTGATTATGTTTCTCTTTAGAACTTACTAATGTTTTCACTAATTACTTCGCTGCTAGTTTTATAAAAAAATTGTTTGGTTTTGAGTTCTTTTTATAAAGTATAGGAGTTTTTGTGTTAAATAATTTTATCTACGTTATTCTTCAAAATTTTGTGTAAAGTTTCATCCTCAAAATGTTCTAGTTTATTTATTTCAAAAATCAAGATTTTTGAATAATTGCTAGTTTAAGCTAATTTTCAAAAGCCTTCAAAAATCGGGATGTGACATATTATGAATGGAATACGTGCCCGGCTCGACAAAGCTGGAGGGAGGTGGGTCGATGAGCTGGCGTCAGTTTTGTGGGCTTATCGGACCACCCCCAGGGAGCCAACAGAGGAGTCCCCCTTCCACTTAGTGTATGGGGCAGCTGCAGTCATACCTTCAGAAGTGGGGATAGAGACACATCGTTTAGCCCACTTCCAGGAGGGAAGAAATGAAGAACTGATGAGGGAGAACCTAGACATGCTAGAGGAGGAGCGCGAAATCACCCACCTAAAAGCTGAGAAGTACAAAAGTCGCATAAAAGCTGCTTATGACCAGAAAGTCATAAGTTGGAGATTTGAAGAAGGAGATCTTGTCCTTGTTGGAACCACCGATCGCCGACTCTACGAAACTATCAGACTCGGGATCATAATCACACAAACGCAGCGGAAAGAATTGTACCTTTATTCACCGTAATAGGTGAAGACAAAACCATTCTAAGGTCGAATCTGCGATCGAAGGATGAGCCTCGAACCTCACGGTCTTCTGCCGTATTCCTATCCCTTTTCCTTGGACGTCGAGTGGTCGACGATCCTCCAAGGAATCAGAATCCGCCTCCCTCTGATCTCACGTTTTTTTCACACGCTGGAGACTCTGATGTTAGGGTTTATTTATAGGCTACAACAGGGACCCTAAGGAGGAATTAGGGTTGGGCCTCCCGATGGGCCTAAATATCCCGTGTTCGATCCGAACACTTTACTTAAGCCCATCAATTATAACTCAGTCCACTAAAGAATTATAATTGAATTACCGTCCCTAATCCCATATTATTATATGGGCTCCTTTATTATGTGTACGTTTATTTCCCGTGTTTAAGATATCGAATGTCCATAAATTAATTAAATTCTCGACAACTTAATTAATTTATATCTAATTCCAAGAGTAGTACCACTCATCTTTATTATTATGTCGGATTAAATCCACCTGCGGGGTTTACATAATAATCTTTATGAGCTCCTCAAGGGGACATCATCATCCTAAATAATTAGGACACGGATTCCTTCTATAATCAACAACACACCATATAAACAATGCTATCTCCCAATTCACCGAGCCTATTGATTTAATAAATCTCACCCATTGGTAAATCAAAGAAATATACATTGAGTACACGTGCCCATTATTATATAGGGATTAAAAAGACGTACATCCATAACAACAAGAGGTCTTGTTCTTTTATATAGTCAAGACAAATTGAACAACCTCATATGGTCCCGCTCAATACATACAAAATGTACTAGTGTAACTTGATAGTCAAGATAGACTAATACCAAATTACACTACAACCGTTCCAATGATTTGTCCAAATCCATTTTGGTTGTGAGCTATTATTTATAATCTATAAGGCACTGATAACATGATCTTCTGGTTTGCACCAACACACCATGTTATCTACATTATAGATTAATCGAACAAAATAATGATATATATAACAATCATAAACAATAAGTATTTTGATCATAATGAATCTCATATGAAAAAAGATGTTCATACTCAAGAAAGATGTTCATACAAAAGCTAGGCTTATAGTATACATCCTAACAATCTCCCACTTATACTAAAAGACTATGCTTCCATAATTCTTTGCCATACATCTCGATTCCCATCCCTTCAACATGCCCATCAAAAGCTTTATTTGGAAGAGCCTTTATGAAAAGATCTGCTAGGTTATCCGCTGAAGCAATCTTGGCGACAACAACTTCTCCTCGTTTTACGATGTCTCGTATCAGGTGGTACTTGTGCTCAATGTGTTTGCTTGCTTTGTGGGCTCGTGGTTCCTTCGAGTTTGCCACTGCACCACGGTTATCACAATAAATTGTGATAGCTTTAGGCAAACTAGGAATCACTTCTAAGTCCATCAAGAAGTTTCGAGCCATACGGCTTCTTTGGTCGCCTCGCAGGCTGCTACATACTCACTTCCATGGTGGAGTCCGAAACGCATTTCGCTTTACACTCCTCCATACTATGGCTCCACCTCCCAAGGTAAACACATAACCCGAGGTAGATTTCTTGTTGTCCCTATCCGATCGGAAATCGAGTCATGTAACCCTCAGGAAGTAAAGTATCTGCTTGGTAAACCAGATATAATTTCTAGTCCTTTTCAGGTACTTTAAAATATGCTTTACCGCAGTCCAATGTCCTTGTCCTGGGTTACTTTGATATCTGCTAACCATGCCCACGGCAAAACAGATATCTGGCCTCGTACATAGCATTGCATACATTAGGCTTCCTACAGCCGAAGCATAAGGAACTGCCTTCATGTCCTCTATCTCCTTTGGTGTCTTAGGACACA
Source organism: Paraleonurus japonicus (assembly GCA_030762865.1). Taxonomy (NCBI): domain Eukaryota; kingdom Viridiplantae; phylum Streptophyta; class Magnoliopsida; order Lamiales; family Lamiaceae; genus Paraleonurus; species Paraleonurus japonicus. Next base: position 17,467,609 of record CM061059.1, read on the forward strand.
TTTCTTTAGATAAAGGTACTCCATGTCGAAAAGGTAGAAAACCTTTCTTAGAGTTTTGCATGCTAAAACGAGCCAAGATAGTATCAATGTATGAAGCTTGAGATAAGCATAACATTCTTTTCTTGCGATCCCTTATAACTTTGATCCCAAGAATATGTCCAACTTGTCCCAAGTCCTTCATATCAAACTGCTTGGACAACCATACCTTTACGTCTGACAACACCTTGACATTGTTGCCAATGAGCAAGATGTCATCTACGTATAGTACAAGAAATACCACCACGTTTCCGTCACTCTTCTTGTATACACATGACTCATCCGGACATTGAATAAATCCATAAGACTGGATTACCTCATCAAAACGGATGTTCCAAGATCTCGAAGCTTGTTTCAACCCATAAATGGACCGATTAAGCTTACACACAAGATGCTCTTTGCCCTTTGCGATGAATCCTTCTCGGTTGCTTCATATAGATGTTTTCTTCAAGACTTCCATTAAGGAAAGCTGTCTTGACATCCATTTGCCAAACCTCATAATTCATATGAGAGCAGCAATAGACAAAAGAATCCGGATAGACTTAAGCATGGCTACCGGTGAAAAGGTTTCCTCATAATCGATTCCTTCTTTTTGAGTGTACCCCTTCGCTACAAGCCTTGCTTTGAAAGTTTCTACTTTCCCGTCTCGATCCTCTTTTTCTTTTGTAGACCCACTTACAGCCAATGGCTTTTACACCATTTGGTGGTTCTACTAGCTCCAGAGACTGATTAGAATCCATAGATTCTAATTCAGATTTCATTGCTTTTTCCCAAGATTCTCGCATCTTTATCTTGGAGTGCTTCGTCATAGCTCCAGGATCCGATTCGTGTTCACGGTACTAAGTCCGAAGACTCTCCCAAAAACATGAATCTATCAGGTTGTCTAACAACCCTCCCACTACTGACGAGGCACTTGTGGTAATAGTGTATCATTAGTAGCAGATGGTCTTGACACATGTGGTATCTCATCTTGTACTCTTGGTACTACGGTAGAAGTTTCTCCCCTTATTTCTTCTAAAATAATTTTACTCATGGGCTTGTGGTCCATTACATAGTCCTCTTCTAAAAATCGGGCATTTGTGCTAACAATTACCCTCGATCTTTAGGACTATAAAACAAACCACCTTTCGTTCCTCTAGGATAGCCCACAAACAGCCGAACTTCATCGTACGAGATTCCAACTTATCAAGATCTCCTTCAAAGACATGTCTTTGGACTACCCCATATCCGAATATGTTTGAGACTAGGCTTACGCCCATTCCACAATTCTCAGTAGGAGTAGAAGATCTTGTCTTAGAAGGAACCAAGTTCAAAATGTACGCTGCCGTTTCAGGGCATACCCCCAAAACGAACTCGGCAATTCCGAATAGCTCATCATCGATCTAACCATTTCCAAGAGTGTCCTATTCCTTCGTTCCGCCACACCATTCTCGTTGGGGTGTACAGTCTGAGCATAATTGGGATTGAATCCCGCCTTCCGATAAGTAATTCCTAAACTCTCCTAAGAGGTACTCGCCACCACGATCAGATCGTAGTGTTTTGATATATTTACCATGACGCTTCTCCACATCAGCCTTGTACTCTTTGAATTTATCAAAGCACTCGGACTTGCGGCGCATCAAATAAATATATCCATATCTCGAATAATCATCTATAAAAGAGACAAAATATTCGAAACCACCCCTTGCTTGAGTAGACATAGGACCACATAAATCAGAATGAACCAATTCCAACACTTCTTTGGCTCTATACCCCTTGGCTTTAAAAGGCCTTTTGGTCATTTTTCCTTCCAAGCGGGACTCGCAGGTCGGATAGTTTTCCACTTCCAATGAACTCAAAGGTCCATCGTCTATCAACCTTTGAATCCTACTCAAGTTAATGTGACCTAATCTTAGATGCCAAAGATATGTTTGGTTCATTTTTGAAGGTTCTTTTCGCTTATTTGAGTTAGAAGATGTACTATTAATTTCCATTTGTTGCTTTGTGGGAGTTATTGGATTAAGAGTATATAAATTGCCAATCAACGTGCAATGCAGAGATAATAGCACTATTTTTCTTGACAACCACTTTGCTATCAAAAGAAACAGAATATCCATCCAAAAATAACTTAGAAACTGAAATCAAGTTCTTTCTAAAACAAGGTACGTAAAGACAATTTCTCAAAACCAAAGTCTTATTCTTATTAAAAATAAATAAACATCTCCCATCGCAACAACTGCTACTCTCGTAGCGTCGCCCATGTAGATGGTAATCTCACCCTCACTAAGCTGCTGGTTTCTGGAACCCCGCAAAGAATTGCGGACATGATCGGTGGCTCCCGTATCTACACACGGTGCCGGTAGATAACACCGCTAAACATGTTTCAATAGTTAGTGAATAAGATATACCTTCTTTTTCCTTTTACGGGGCAATCTACCTTCCAATGTCCTTGCTTTGCTTGCACAAAAAGCATTTGCCCTTAGGCTTCTTCACGCCATTTGGTGGACCAATTTTCTTTGGTTCACCCGCTTTCTTTGCCAAACCAGCTTGTTTCTTTTTCTTCATCACTTTGCCTTTTGGCTTAGATGTAGAAACATTTTCAGCAATATAAGCTTGAGAAGCTTGACGAAATAACCCTTCGCTGCTTGGAGTTCGCCGGAAGTTCCGCCATCGAATACAACCTTTTGTTCATGTTGTAGTTCAAGGCGAAACGCTCAAAACTCTTAGGCGTGTCTGGAGAACGATATCGACCTGGGTTTCCCCATCGATTTCAGCTCCAAGGACTTCCATCTCATTCAAATGAGCCATCATCTTGAGGATATGATCCCTCACGGGTGTCCCCTCAGTCATGGTGGTCGTCATTAAGTTTCTCATGGCTTCTTGCTCGGCAGCCCGACTCTAGTGTCCGAAGAGTTCTTTGAGATTGAGCATCATCTCATAAGCGAGAGGTCATGGCCTCGATGCCGATGTTGCAGCACATTTGACATAGAAGCCAAAATGTAACACCGCGCCATCTCATCCGCCTTGACCCACTTCTTATAAGCCTCTTTCTCCTCTTCACTAGAGTTTTCATCGGGTATTTCAGGACAAACCTCGGTGAGTACAAACTTGTACTCTTCAAAGAAATCAAGACAATGTCCAAGTTTCTTTTCCAATCAATGTAATTAGGACCAGTAAGTTTGTTTTCTTTAAGAATAATGCAAGTGGATTGAAAGCCATGATAAATCCCGAGAAACACGTAAATTCATTATGATCAAAATTAAGAATTTAAATCAATATTGTTTCCCTCAAACAATACAATTAAATTCACCAACACCTCAAAACACCGTGAAGTTTGTATGCCACGATAGTGTGGACGTATACTAATTCAATCATTTGCAAGAGGAGGTTTTAACCATTAATTTCATCATTTTGTCAAACAAAATAAAAATTAATAGTTGGTTTGTCTTTAGCCATACAAATAACAGCACTTACTCCGATGGGGAGGATACTGTTATATGCATCTAAGTGTATACCATTTCTTAATACCAAGTCAATTACCTAGGTTTGTGCCTCTTCAGATGGAGAAGATAACACGCTCCTAAATAACTTACTTATAATTATCCATAAGGAAGTTTGATCTAGTGGTCCGCAAACAAACACATCCGATATGGAAGAAGGCACTTAAAACCAACGTTCATGTTTGAATGCATCACTTACAAACCAGAAATGGAGGCTATGGGATTTGTTGAAAAATAACCCCTCTCCCACTTAGTTATTTAACATGAGGGATATTAATATGCACGAAATATGAAACATATAAAGCATGCTAAACACAATAACACATATGAGAAAGAATAAACATGAAAAATAAAATTCCAACTATTATGGCCTCTTTTCATGCTCCCATGTGCTTGAATGTTCTTCGTCAAACGGGGTGCGGGGCAGCGCCCTGCAATACGGGGATCGACCTGGCCGCTCAGGTCGCGGGGAATTATCAGAATATTCGCATACCCAAAAAAGACTACGATTAACATCGAATCCCTAATATAACAGATTTATGATAAGCATGCAAACCCTAATATGACAGATTTACAAATACCATGCAATCTTATTCAATATCAGATTAAGAAACCCTATTATAACAGATCAAGAAACCCTATTATAACAGATCAAGAAACCCTATTATAATAGATCAAGAAACCCTATTATAACAGATCAAGAAACCCTATTATAACAGATCAAGAAACCCTATTATAACAGATCAAGAAACCCTATTATAAAAGATTTACAATAATCATGCAATCCAAATAAATCAGATCTATGAAAAACCGAATCAATTGCATAGAGTCAGAAAACACGGCTCTGATACCAATTGTTGGAACCACCGATCGCCGACTCTACGAAACTATCAGACTCGGGATCATAATCACACAAACGCAGCGGAAAGAATTGTACCTTTATTCACCGTAATAGGTGAAGACAAACCGATTCTAAGGTCGAATCTGCGATCGAAGGATGAGCCTCGAACCTCACGGTCTTTCGCCGTATTCCTATCCCTTTTCCTTGGACGTCCGAGTGGTCGACGATCCTCCAAGGAATCAGAATCCGCCTCCCTCCGATCTCACGTTTTTTTTTCACACGCTGGAGACTCGATGTTAGGGTTTATTTATAGGCTACAATAGGGACCCTAAGGAGGAATTAGGGTTGGGCCTCCAGATGGGCCTAAATATCCTGTGTTCAGTCCGAACACTTTACTTAAGCCCATCAATTATAACTCAGTCCACTAAAGAATTATAATTGAATTACCGTCCTAATCCCATATTATTATATGGGCTCCTTTATTATGTGTACGTTTATTTCCCCGTGTTTAAGATATCGAATGTCCATAAATTAATTAAATTACTGACAACTTAATTAATTTATATCTAATTCCAAGAGTAGTACCACTCATCTTTATTATTATGTCGGATTAAATCCACCTGCAGGGTTTACATAATAATCTTTATGAGCTCCTCAAGGGGACATCATCATCCTAAATAATTAGGACACGGATTCCTTCTATAATCAATAGCACACCATATAAACAATGCTATCTCCCAATTCACCGAGCCTATTGATTTAATAAATCTCACCCATTGGTAAATCAAAGAAACATACATTGAGTACACGTACCCATTATTATATAGGGATTAAGAAGACGTACATCCATAACAACAGAGGTTTTGTTCTTTTATATAGTCAGTACAAATTGAACAACCTCATATGGTCCTGCTCAATACATACAAAATGTACTAGTGTAACTTTATAGTCAAGATAGACTAATACCAAATTACACTACAACCGTTCCAATGATTTGTCCAAATCCATTTTGGTTGTGAGCTATTATTTATAATCTATAAGGCACTGATAACATGATCTTCTGTGTGACACCACACACCATGTTATCTACAGTATAGATTAATCTGAACAAAATAATGATATATATAACAATCATAAACAATAAGTATTTTGATCATAATGAATCTCATATGAAAAAAGATGTTCATACTCAAGAAAGATGTTCATACAAAAGCTAGGCTTATAGTATACATCCTAACAGTCCTGAGACAAGCTGACGCGCTGAAAAACATTGGAAAGCTCAATCCCAAGTGGGAAGGGCTGTACAAGGTGACCAAGGTCCTCCTCCGAGGAGCTTATGAGTTACAAGACATGGAAGGGAATCAACTGGCCAGACCCTAGAATGTCTGCCGACGGAAGAGGTTTTACACTTGAAGAAAGTACCCGCCTCGCTACAAGTAGGTGGTTCTTTTTATGTAAGAGTTGTTTTATTCATTTTATTTGAATTCTGAATAAATTATAATTTCGTTCCACTGGTACTATTTTTTTCCCTGCCTGCGGGTTTCCCACTGGGTTTTACCGCAGGGAGGTTTTTTAAAGAGGCCGGCCGAGTTTGTTCTTGACTTGTGTTGATCGATTATGGTCAATGGAACACCCTTTTTTGCAAATTAATGAAAGCAATTTTTCATTTTCTACGAGTTTATCAGTTTATTCTTTCGTTGATTACGATTGAAACAATATGATTGCATGCTATTCGACACGATTGCATCACAACACACGATTGATTACATGAGAATTGATAACTTGCGAAAAAGTTAAATGAACAAATAAAATGCACGAGAAGCATTCCATGAGAAATACGATGAGCATTCACGAAATGAATTCGCATCAAACAAAAAGAAGCTAAGAGATAGCTTCAAGAACTAAAGTTAAACCTGCAGATAAGGTTTAACCCACCTAAACCCAGAGAGGGGTTACGAGAAACGAAGCTAAGAGATAGCTTCGAAACATTAAAGTTAAACCTGCAGATAAGGTTTAACCCACCTAAACCCAGAGAGGGGTTACAAGAAAAGAAGCTAAGAGATAGCTTCGAAACATTAAAGATAAACCTGCAGATAAGGTTTAACCCACCTAAACCCAGAGAGAGGTTACGAGAAAAGAAGCTAAGAGATAACTTCGAAACATTAAAGATAAACCTGCAGATAAGGTTTAATACACCTAAACCCAGAGAGGGGTTACGAGAAACGAAGCTAAGAGATAGCTTCGAAACATTAATGTTGAACCTGCAGATAAGGTTTAACCCATTTAAACCCAGAGAGGGGTTACGAGAAAAGAAGCTAAGAGATAGCTTCGAAACACTAAAGTTAAACCTGCAGATAAGGTTTTACCCATCTAAACCCAGAGAGGGTTACAAGAAAAGAAGCTAAGAGATAGCCTCAAAACACTAAAGTTAAATCTGCAGAGAGGGTTTAACCCCCCCTAAACCTAGAGAAGGGTTATAAGAAGAGAAGGTAAGAAAGAATTTCTAAAAAACCAAAGTTAAACCTGCAGAGGGGTTTAGCCTATGTAGACCTGAGGAAGGTTGCAAGAATTAAAGCTGAAAGATAGCTTCAAGAGACCCAGTTAAACCTACAGCAAGGGTTTGACTGACCAAGTGTGAAATACGAGATAAGGCTTTAAGAAAGGCCTTGATTAAGCCTACAAGAAGGGCTTAACTAAATCCCCGTTGAGAAAGGGTTTTTAAAATCTGAAACTATGACAACTTCGGAGACATTAAAGTTAAACCTACAAGGTTTAACTAAACCTACGTCCAGAGAGGACTATGATACCTAAGGCAATGAAAGTCTTGCAGAATCGAGTTGGAGTTACTAAAGCTTAACCAAGAGATAATTTACTGCGGCAAAGGTTTAGTCAGCCTCAGCTTAGACAGGATTTTCAGAGTAAAAGCTGTGAAACAGCTCCAAAGATATAAGGTTAAACCTACGAGAGGGGGTTTAACCGCTCAGAGACAATTACGCAAGTAAAAGATTGAACCTACGGACATGGTTCTGCCAAATTCAAAAGGGATTTGAGTCCCGTCTAAGGCATAACCCTGACAAGGCTCAAACCCGAGGGAGATAAGAAATACTCATTACAGAGAAGAAAGGCAGCTTCAAAAGACTTAGTTAAACCTATAGCAAGGGTTTAACTGACTAAGTGTAAAATATGAGATAAGGCTTTAAGAAAAGCCTTGATCAAGCCTACGAGAAGGGCTCAACTAAACCTGCACCTAGGAAGGGTTTCGAGATTAGACCTGTAGAGAGGGTCTTGACTAATCCAAACCTAAGAAGGGTTTCCACAAGGGTAAAAAACAAGTTTAGCCTATATGAAGGTTTTTAACTTACCTAAAGTAAGGAACGCTCATTTCTGGAGAGATAAGGATAAGACCCATGAAAGAAGAATTTAAACCATGGCTTGAGGAAAGCCTAAGAAAGTGAACCTTAATTAGGTCTTACTTGAAAAAGGTCTCCTGAGGAGAAGCCAAGTTAAGAGATAGCTTGGGAAATTTAAGTTAAGCCTGTGAAGTGGTGTTGACTGATCTAAACCTAGAAAAGGTTTCTTCGAAATGAAGCTACATTGAATCTTCAGAAAAGATTTAACTAACCTTAGAGAGAGTGCCTAGCCAAGGGCAAAAATTGCTTAAGAAAAGCTAAACTTCAGGCCTGAAAGGGGGCATGAAGGAGGAAGGACAAGAGGAAATCTCGAAGAAAGGAAAGATCTTAACTAACCTATACCTAGCGAGGGTTTTTCCAGGTTAGATTAAGCTACTTAAAGTTGAGAAAAAAGGTTCATAAGAGGAAGCCAAAATTGAACCTATGAAAAGGTGTTGGCTAGCTAAAACCTAGAAAGAAGATTTTTTAAGAAAGAAGCTAAGAAAGCTTCGAAAACACTAGGTCAAGTCCACAAAATGGGTTGAGCTTACCCAAATTTGAGAAAGATGGGGTTTTCAGCTAGTTTTTCTCGAGATAAAACTATGCTAAACCTAAAGAAAAGATGACCTGGAGTTTAGAAGAAGCTACCTAGAGAAACTCCTAGACTACGATGTCAAGGAAGAATCTGAGAAACTAAGGCATAAAACTCCTAAAAAGAGGGGAACATGCAAGCAGATGAGCTATCAACCTGTGAGAAAAAGGATACATTCACGCTACCAGCTAGTATTATGTTCCTAGTGCTTAAGTCATGCATACAAGCTAACAGCTTAAAGAGCTAGACAGTTTGAAAAACATGCAGAGAAATCAGGCATGAAAATCACAGATAAAAAGCATGCAACTCCCGACAAGGGAGGACATAGACATACATGCAGATGAAAGCTCCCGACAAGGGAGATAAAAGATACTTGTCAAAAGCTAACTCCCAGCGAGGGAGGATGAACATTAGCTATGAAAATAAACTCCCGGCAAGGGAGGACATGCTGGATAAACGAAAATTAACTCCCAGCGAGGGAGGATCTCATCTATTCACAACAAAAGACCCCCGGCAAGGGGGCAACAGAGTTCAAGAACAAAATATAAACTCCCAACAGAGGGGGAGAGCAGAGTTTAAATGCCAAACTGGCATAAGAAAGGAGAGAGAGAAGAGAATTCATTACAACCCACAAAAAATAAAGAGAAATTGTTTTAGAAAAGTTAACTGGGGGATTGGGGAGGTTCTTCCGCGACAATGGCAGTGGCCATCACCTCCGCGTCCTTCACCAACGCTCGGGCAATACAGACCTCCTCTGGAGAAGTGTGAATCTTTGAAGGGAGTGGGCACAAAAGTTGATCAGTAGGGGGCATCTGGGCGGAGGTCACTTCGGTCTTTATTAGGTTAGTAGCAATCTGGCCCAGGATCGGGGACCACCAGTCCTCCTCAATAGACCTTGAGGGGTTGCCTTTGAAGTGTGGGGGAGTAGGCATGGCAGCAAGAGGACTGTTCCTATCGAACTCCCTCGAGAAGGAGGGATCACTCTGTTGCTGCACAGCCGCATCAAACCTGTAGTCGTAGAAAAAGCGGATGTAAGGCCCCATATCCCCTAGAAAGCTGGGATGGTCTAGATACTGTTTCCGCAAGCTAGGCCATAGGACATGCAAGAAGTGCTGGCCAGGTTCGGAAAAGAAAAGAGCTTGCAAGCAGGACCTTGCCCCTTCCACCAAAGCTTTCTGGTGGACCTGGGACTCCTGAAAGGCGTGATGCACGGCCATGTCATTAGTTTCCTTCTCAGCGGCTTCGCGTGCTGTATTGGCCTTCAGTAGCTTATCCTCGAGCTTCTTAACACGGAGAGAAGCGAGGGAGGCTTTCTTCCTCTCAGCCAAGAGTGAGTCCTCCAAGTCCTTCAATTGAGCAGAGGGGAGTGAATTGGAGGGGCCCCAAAGGCCAGAGAGTAGGACGCCAAGCTGCAATATGAAATTAAGGCTGGTGTAAGGAGTTTTTGGAAACAACAGATTATTAATGAATAAAGGATGTGATAATAAGAGAAGTATTACTTGAGCAAAATGGCTTGCGGCCTGATGCTGTTGCTGATCAGGAGGGAGGCTTAACAGTCTTTCACAGTCTTGGGCAGACACCAACTCGCTAAAAAATCTGCTGGTAGTCTGGCCCGAGAAGTAGGTGTCCACATCAATCGGGGTAGAGGAGAGACCCTGGCTTCGTCTGGTGGGATACTTGCGCCGAAAAGTATCTTTCGAGTGAAGAGAGCTTTAGCTAGCGGATGCTTTACCTTTACCGGTCTTGGACTTCTTTGGGGGAGGAGCATCGATCTCTGGATCCTCCACGGGAGCCTGGTCGGGAGAAGAGGGAGGTACATTCGAGGTATCACCTTGAGGGAGAGTGGCGGGAGGAGCTGAGTCAGAGGAGCCTTCAGGACCCTCCAGAACCTTTGACAACCACAACATGTCTGAAAAACAAAAGAAGGAGGTTTAGCCAGCCAGGATGAATACATGAGCACATTCACGCTGTAAGAAATAGCAGATATTTACCATCTCCTGGTTCGAGAGGAACCCTCACAACACTAAATTTGAAATGAGAAAGAAAACGAGGATTTGAGCATAAATCCAGAAGATAAAAATAACCATGGGCATCAACATGGGCATTAAGTATACGAATTATCCTACGGTTAGTGGAAGAAGAAATGTGGGTGGAAGGCGCTGGAGGGCATGGGTTTTTTTACACCCACCTCTGATTTTTGAAGGGCCAAGGACGTTCAGGACTAATGAAGATATAGTGATCGCTCCAATCTCTGTTGATGTTAGGGGCTTTCCCGAGAAACAGGCATTTCCCTTTCACCCTACCACTAACGTAGAAAAAAGGGCCAGCAGTTTTGCAGTTGTATTGGGAGAAGAACAACTCAGCCGATGGTTTCCCTCCATTCCCTTTGAGGAGAATGTAGAAAGAAATCATCATCCGAATCGCGTTCGGAACAAACTGATTGAGTGAAACTCCGTATAGGTCGGAGATTTGACATAAGAATTTAGGAGGAGGGAGTCTCAACCCCGCCTCAAACTGGGCATGCCAGATGGCAAGGGCTGGAAGAGTGGTCACATTAGGTCGCTCACCAGGGCCCGACAGGGATATATGGAAACCAGAAGAAATTATGTTATCCGAGAAATAACTATCTAGGGCTTTTTCTTTGAGTTTCGAGGAGCCCGCAAAGGAGTCCCAAAAATGACTTCTATCTACCTCAGGAGAGGACGAGGAAACAGGAGAAGCATCCCTACGAGAAGAGGGGATCGGAGAGTAGTGGGAGCTCTGTGAGGAGTTCCTAGTGGGAGGAGGAGTTCGGGAGGAACTCGACGAAGACATAGCTTGAAAACCCTACTTGTGAAAAACAAAATGGGGAAGAAAAGAGAAAAGAGAGGAAATACCTGGAAATGGAGAAAAGAGCAAAATGTGGTGGGAAGTATCTCGCTGAGAACTTGTAGGAAGAAGAATGTAATGGGAACGGAGTTGTGATGAAGAAGAGGAACAGTGGAAAGCGGTGATTTGAAATGAAGGGGGAATTGATGGAGGCGTGTGTCAATTACCGAAGCTGAAGAGCAGATGCATGCTCGACAGCTGGCAAACGCGAGAACCGAAGAGTCGCAAAACGCCAACAGACTAGCGAGAGGGGATGTATCTGGGAAGCCGAAGCTGCAGGGAGGATCCCCCAAAGCTGAAGCTCCAGGGAGGATGTTCCCAAAATTGAATCTGCAGGGAGGACTGCCTAATCTTCCTTACTCTAGTGAGCTCCAAGGTTGCTCACCAGAGTAGGGGGGAGTGGTTGACGCGGATAAAAATGTCAGGCCCAACTACACGTAGGGCCCAAATACGCCCAGCCCAATAGGGCCCAATGACGTAACCGGACACCCTCAATAGAGGGAGGTAAACCCGAGATGGGCCCGAGCCCAGATCGGTTGCAATAAGGCTACGTAGCCTTGAACCTACCTACAGGTGGGCCACGAGGCTCAGGCCTGTATAAAGATGGGCCACGAGGCCAAAACCTAACTATAGATAGGCATGAGGCCTAAACCTAGCTATAGGCCGCGAGGCCCAAACCCGACTACAGGTGGGCTGCGAGGCCCAAAACTAGCTGCAGGTGGGCCGAGAGGCCCAGACGAGATTTGAAGAGCACGCGGGTATTTGACCAAGCCCATAGCGATTACTTATCTGATAAGACCGAGAAACGTGAGAAGTAACGAGCAGTTGAGATAATTGAGGCCCAAGTCAAGGAATGACTCCAATATTCCTTCATTGACTGGGTCCAACCTCCGTCCAGGGGGGAAAAACGTAGGCACCATCAGATTTCTTGAGAAAAAAGATATCCACGCACGACATCATGGGAAAACGTGCGGGATAATGCCCTGAAACCGTGATGACGGTTATCACTCTTAAATGTACGTATAAATAACACACCCAGAAGGGAGGTAACGATATCAATCAACTATCACTCTTACTTAGCTACTTCCTACGTACTTTCTTGAGTGTTTTCCGGTGACTTGACTTGAGCATCGTAGTGCCTACGCCAGAGAACCCTCCGGCGTATTTTTTGCAGGTACGTTTGAGAAGAGCTAGGAATTCTGCTGCGTAAAGGCTTTACCCACGTGGAACCTAGATGGGAAAACAGGCCCAGGTCAGTTTTTACGCATCAAGTTTAAACTTGGAAAGGGTTCTTTTGGAGCAAAACTAAGTTAAATCTATAAAAAGGATTTAACTTATCCTAGAGAAAATACCGAATCAAGGACAAAAGTTACTAAAGAGAGGGTAACTTCAAGTTTAGAAAAGCTATCTAAAAACACTCTTCGACTACAAGGTCAAGGGAGAATCTAAAAGTCTGGGTTTAAGCAGAATCTAAGACATTAACCCCTAGGAATGAAAAAGGGGAATTCCAAGCATATGGGTTATCAACCCATGTGAGAAAGCATACATTCAAGCTATAGCTAGGAAGATGTTCCTAGCACCTAAGTCACGCGTTCAAGCTAACAGCCTAGAGGCTAACAGTTTTGAAACATGCGAAGAGATGCAAATAATAAAGCACACATGCACAACTCCCGACAAGGGAGGACATAAGCTCTTTAGCAAGAAAATGACTCCGGAAAAGGGAGGGCACACATGATATACAAATAAACTCCCGGCGAGGGAGGAATGCATCTATTCATGACAAAAGGCCCCCGGCAAGGGGGCAATAGAGTTCCAAAATAAAACTCCCAATCAGGGAGGATAGAGTTTTGCGTGCTAAACCAGCACTAAAAACAACAAAGTAAATTGTTCATTACAACCCATGAGGATAAGAGAAAGAAAGAGAAATTGTTTCAGAAATTAACTGGGGGATCGGGGTGGTTCTCCTGTATCAGCAACAGCGGCAACCATCTCCGCATCCTTCTCCAGAGCCCGAGCTATGCATGCCTCTTCTCCGGAGAGAGGAACTTCAGAAGTAAGGGGGCATAAGGGCGGAACCATAGGAGGCAAACTGGCCGAAGTTACCTCGGTCTGCACCAGATCAGCAATCATCTTACTAAGGATTGGAGATCACCAGTCCTCCTCGATCGATCGAGAGGAGTCACCCTTGAAAGAAGGGGGATTAGGCATGGACGCGATAGGACCAGTCTTATTGAACTCCCCCAAGAATCTGGGATTGGCCTGCTGTTGCACTGCTGCGTTGAAACCATATTCATAGAAGAACCGGATGTAGGGACTCATATCCCCAAGAAAGCTGGGATGATTGAGATATTCCTTTCTCAGATTGGGCCATAAGGCATGTAGAAAGTGTTGACCGGGTTTAGAATGAAAGAGGGTCTCTAAGCAGGACCTTGCTCCTTCCACCAAAACTTTCTGGTGGACCTGGGACTCCTGAAGGGCATAATGGACAGCCATGTCATTAGTTTCCTTCTCGGCAGCTTCGCACGCCGCATTAGCCTTCAGCAGTTCATCCTCGAGCTTCTTGAGGTGGAGGGAGGCAAGTGTGGCCTTTTTCTTCTCCGCAAGGAGGGAGTCCTCCAATTCTTTCAAGTGCGGTGAAGGGAGGAGATTGGAGGGACTCCATAAGCTGGACAACAGAATGCCCAACTGAAATATAAAAGTGTAGTTCACAATTAACTTACGTCCAAAAATACGACAAATGACAAGAACTTAACGCTAAGAGAGAAAAGGTAATGTCACCTGGGCAAAGTAACTGGCGGCTTGACGCTGTTGCTGGTCCGGGGAGAGGTTGATCAGTCGATCACAATCTTGGGCTGAAATTAACTCACTAAAAAATTTACTGGCAGAAGGACCGGAAGAATAAGAGTCCACGTCAATTGGGGTCGAGGAGAGACCTTGGTTGCGCCTAGTTGGATACTTACGACGGAAAGTGTCTTTAGAATGAAGAGAACCTCGGCTGGATGCGGCTTTACCTTTGGCGGTTTTTAACTTCTGGGGGGGGGGTTATCCTCTGGATCCTCCGTGGGGTTTGGAGAAGAGGAGTGGGGTGCATCATGCGCATCATCCTGAGAGACAGGTGGAGAAGGGGCTGAGTCAGTGGAATCAGTAGGACCTTCCAACACTTTAGATTACCACATCATTTCTGAAAGAGACAAACAAGAAGAAAACGAGTTAGTACTGGTTATGATCACATTCATAATACAAAAAAACAGATATTTACCATCATTCGGTTCGAGGGGAACCCTCACTGGACTGAATTTAAAGTGGGAAAGGAGGCGATGATTAGAACAAAGATCGGGTAAATAGAAATACCCATGAGTATCTATGTGGGTGTTCAATATTTGAATCACCCGGCAATTCGTAGAAGAAGAAATCTGGTTAGAAAGGGCAGTAGGAGATGGGTTTTTATAAATCCACCTCTGATTCTTGAAAGGCCAAGGACGGTCAGGAGAAACGAAGATGTAATAATCACTCTAATCTTTGTTGATGTTAGGTGCTTTCCCTAGAAACAGACATTTCCCTATTACCCTACCACTAACATAGTAAAAGGGGCCAGCAGTTTTGCAGTTATATTGGGAGAAAAACAACTCGACGGATGGTTTCCCTCCATTCCCCTTTAGGAGAATGTAGAAGGAAATCATCATCCGAATCACGTTCGGAACAAACTGATTGAGTGGAACTTCGTACAAGTTGGAGATTTGGCATAGAAATTTGGGAGGAAGGAGTCTCAACCCTGTTTCAAACTGGGCATCCTAGAAAGCGAGGGCTGGGGGAGTGGTTAGATTGGGTCGCTCACCTTGGCCGGGCATGGATATATGAAAACCTGAAGAAATGATGTTATCAGAGAAATAACTTTCTAGGACTTTTTCTTTAAGTTTCGAGGAGCCCGCAAAGGAGTCCCGGAAACGATTTCTATCCACCTCGGAAGAAGATGAGGACACCGGCGAAGCATCCCCACGAGCAAAAGGGATTGGAGAATGGTGGGAGCTCTGTGAAGAGTTCCGATTGATAAATGGAGTTCTAGACGAGCTAGAGGAAGACATAGGTCGAAACCCTATTTTATGCAAAAAAACCAAGGAATAAAGAAAGGGGAAATTACCTGGAGATGAGGAGGAGAGCAAAACGTGAGAGGAATAATTTTTAGCGAAAAACTTGTAATGAGGAAGAACAACGTGAACGAAATTATGATGAAGAAGAGGAATAGTGAACGGAAGTGATTTGAAATAAAGAGGGAACTGATGGAAGCGTGTATCAGTAACCGAAGCTGAAGAGTGGATGCATGATCGACAGCTGGCTAGTGTAGAAGCCGAGGAGTTGCTGGACTCCAACAATTAGCGAGAGGGGATGTACCCTAAAAGCCAAAGCTGCAGGGAGGATTTCTGAATTTTCATTACTCTAGTGAGCTCCGAGATTGCTCACCAGAGTAGGGGGGAGTGGTAGATGCGAATAAAAATGACCGGCCCAACTACACGTTGGGCCCGTGGATATTCGGCCCAATAGGGCCTGATAGTGTAGTCAAATACCCTCCAGAGAGGAAGCAAAATCCGAGGTGGGTTTAATGCCCAAGCTAATCGCAGAGAGGCTGCAATGCCTGAACCTGGCTGCAGGCAGGCCACGAGGCCCAAGCCTGGGTACAGGTGGGCAACGAGGTCGAAACCTAACTGCAGGTGGGCCACGAGGCATAGGTGAAATATAAAGCCGATAAGCCGATATTAGTCAGGCCCATGTGGGTGAATTACGCGATAAGATTGAGGAAACGTGGGAAGCAACGATCAGTTGAGAAGATTTAGGCCCAAGTTTAGGAATATTCCTGATATACTTCATTGACTGGGTCCAATCTCCGTTCAGGGAGGGAAATCGTAGGCACTATGTAGTTTTCTTGAAAGAAAAGATATCAACGCACGACATCATGAGAGAACGTGCGGGATAATGCCATGAAACCGTGATAACGGTTATTACTCCTAAAGTGCGTATAAATGACACCCGCAGAAGGGAGGTAACGGTATTGAATAACCATTACTCTTACATAGCTACTTCTTACGTACTTTCTTGAGTGTTTTCTGGTAATCTGACTTGAGCGTCGAAGTGCCTACGTTGGAGAACCCTCCGACGTGTTTTTGCAGATACGCTCGAGAAGAGCTAGGGACTGCACTGCGTAGAAGCTTTACCCACGTGGAACGCAGGTGGAAAAATGGGCCCAGGTCAGATTTTACGCATCAGGTGGGTTAAACCTTCTCTGCAGGTTTAACTTAGTGTTTCGAAGCTATCTCTTAGCTTTTTTTCTCTTAGTTGGTTTAAACCTTCTCTACAGGTTTAACTTGGTGTTTCGAAGCTATCTCTGAGCTTCTTTTCTCGTAGGTAGGTTAAACCTTCTCTGCAGGTTTAACTTGGTGTTTCGAAGCTATCTCTGAGCTTCTTTTCTCGTAGGTGAGTTAAACCTTTTCTGCAGGTTTAACTTGGTGTTTCGAAGCTATCTCTCAGCTTCTTTTCTCGTAGGTGGGTTAAACCTTTTCTGTAGGTTGAACTTTGTGTTTCGAAGCTATCTCTTAGCTTCTTTTCTCGTAGGTGGGTTAAACCTTCTCTGCAGGTTTAACTTGGTTTTTCGAAGCTATCTCTTAGCTTCTTTTCTCGTAGGTGGGTTAAACCTTTTCTGCAAGTTTAACTTAGTGTTTCAAAGCTATCTCTTAGCTTCTTTTTATATTGATCGATGTCAGTTCATCTTGCACATATTCATCATGTTTATTTTTTCTCATTGAATGCTTTCATGCATTTTACTCATTCATTTTAACTTTTTCGAAAGTTATCAATTCTCCTACAATCGATCATGTGATGTGATTCAATTGTATTAAATAGCTCGAAATCATATCCTCTCAATCGTAATCAATGACAAAATAAACTGGCAAACTCATGAATAATGAAGAATTTCTTTCATTAATTGATAAAATAAATTTGTTCCATTGACCATAATCGATCAACACAAGTCAAGAACTAACTCGGCCGACCTCTTTAAAAAACCTCCCTACGGTAAAACCCAGTGGAAAACCTGCAGGCAGGGGAAAAAAGAGTACCAGTGGAACGAAATTACATCAAACTCAAATGACATAAAAAAAGCAACTTTAAGATAGAAAAAGAGCCACCTACTTGCAGCGAGGTGGGTATTTTCTTCAAGTGTAAAACTTCTTCAATCGGTAGACATTCCAGGGTCTAGCTAGTCGATTTCCATCCATATCTTGTAACTCATGAGCTCCTCATCTGAGGACTTTAATCACCTTGTATGGCCCTTCCTACTTTGGATCGATCTTTCCAATATTTTTCAATGCATCAACCTGTCTTAGGACCGGGTCTCCTTTTTCAAACCTCCGGCTTATGACTTTCTGGTCATAAGCAGCCTTTATACGATTCTTGTATTTATCAGCTTTCAGGTAGGCCATTTCACGCTCCTCCTATAGCATGTCCAGGTTTTCTCTCATCAATTCCTCATTTCTACCTTCCTGGAAGTGGGCCAGACGATGTGTCTCCATCCCCACTTCAGAAGGTATGACTGCAGCTGCCCCATACACTAAGTGGAAGGGGGACTCCTCCGTTGGCTCTCTGGGGTGGTTCAATAAGCCCACAAAACTGACTCAAGCTCATCTACCCACCTCCCTCTAGCTTTATCCAGCCGGGCACGTATTCCATTTACAATAATTCTGTTGGTGACTTCCACCTGGCCATTGGCTTGAGGGTGTGCCACCGAGGTGAATCTATGAACAATCTTCAGATTATTTCACCATTCCCGTACCATGTTTCCCATAAACTGGGTCCCATTATCTGATACTAGAATTCTGGGTATGCCAAACCTGCAGCAAATATAGCTCCATAACAATTTGATTATATTACCTTCCTCAATCCTCGCTAGAGGTACAGCTTTGACCCACTTGCTAAAGTAGTCCACTGCTACCACTAGAAACTTCTGCTGGCCCACTGCAATCGGGAATGGGCCCACTAAATCTATCCCCCATTTCGCAAAGGGGCATGGCGAGTGCATGGCCCCCATCTCCTTTGAGAGAGGTGGATAAGGAAACCATGCTTTTAGCCTTTCTCACACTTCTTTATCCAGTCTTTGGCATCCTGGGTCATGGTAGGCCAGAAGTATCCAGCCCTCAATACTTTTTGAACTATTACTCGAGCCCCTGCTTGGTCAGCACAACAACCTTCATGGATATCCTTAATAACGTACCTCCTTTCTTGAGGGGATAAACACCTCAAGTAAGGCTGCGTGAAGGACCGCCAGTACATCTTATCTCCGATCATTGTGTATCAGATTCTTCATTTCTGAGCTTTCCTTTTATCTGGGCAGCTCTCCGGGTTCTGCAACACTCGATTAATGCTGGTTCTCCAATCATCTTCAGCTCCGATGACCCTTACAGAGGAAACCGTAACTTCTGCTTATGCAGTCACCAGAGTAATCTTCCCCCCTCCCTGCAGTGTTACAGAACTCGCCAGCTTGGACAGGCTATCCGCTCTGGAGTTTTCTTCTCGAGGTATCTGTCTGACCTCGAAAGAACTGAACCTTCCCTGCAGCTCCGCTACTCGTCGGAGGTAGGTTATCATTTTATCATCTTTGGCTTCGTACCCACCTGTAACTTGCTGGGTTACAAGTTGGGAATCTGAAAATATGACCACTCGACCTTCTCCCAGCTTTGCGGCCATCTCTGCTCCTCGAATCAAGGCCTCGTACTCAGCTCCATTGTTTAAGGTAATGAATTCGAACCTCACTGCAACTTGCATTTCCTGGCCCTCTGGATCAATAATCACGATCCCAGCTCCACAACCCTGTATGGATATAGAGCCGTCCACGTATACCTTCCATTCTCCTTCCCGCAGTGCACATGTACCCTCCTGAATGAAATCAGACAAGGGCTATGCTGCAAAGACATAGCCTTAGAAAAATCATTAGTAACCAGGGTAAGTCAGATAGGATGCAATAGTCAGCTGATTATGGTCCTCCATGGCTCAAAATCAACGTCATAATCCCCCAGCTCAATGACCCATTTGACCATCCTCCCTGAGAGATCAGCTCTGTCGATTATCTATTTCAGAAGGTAGTTAGTCCGAACAATGACCTTATGTGACAAAAAATAAGGTCACAACCTCCGGGCCGTGACCATTATAGTCAGGGTTGTCTTCACTATCTCCGAGTATCTCTCTTCTGCTCCTTGAATCAGTTTACTGATATAGTAAATAGGTTTTTGGGTTGACCCCTTCTCCCTCACCAGCACTGAGCTAATTGAGACCCCACCTACAGAGAGGTAAAGGTAAATTGTCTCCCCTGGTACTGGCTTCGTTAATGTAGGTAACTAAGTCAGGTGCTGTTTAGGCTCCTCGAACGCCTGTTGGCATCGTTCATCCCATTCAAACCTGGATCCCTTTCTCAGAATCCTGAAGAATGGGTGGCTCCTCTCTACAGATCTGGCTATGAATCTGCTTAATGTTGTAATCCTTCCATTTAGTCTCTGCAACTCCTTGATATTCGTGGGGGCTGCATGTTAAGCATAGCTTTCACCTTGGCAGAGTTGACTTCAATACCCCGCTGGGTCACCATGTATCCGAGGAATCTCTCGGACCTCACTCCAAAAGAACATTTGGACGGATTCATCTTAATGCCATTCGACCTTAGCACTGAAAAAACTTCCTCCAGGTCGGCCACATGTCCATCCGCCCTCACACTCTTCACCAGCATGTCATCTACGTAAACATCCATGTTTCTCCCTAGCTGGTTTTTGAACATCTTGTCAACCATTCTTTGATAGGTTGCTCCTGCATTCTTTAGTCCAAAGGGCATCGTAACATAGAAAAAAGTTCCACTGGCAATAATGAAACTTACCTTTGGAATATCTGGAGGAAAAATCTGTATTTGATGGTAGCCTTGGTAGGCATCCATCATACATAGCAACTAAAATCCAGATGTAGAATCAACCATCTGGTCAATCCTGGGTAAGGGATAATGATCCTTAGGGCACGCCTTGTTCAGGTCTAAAAAATCTATGCACATTTTCCATTTCCCCCTGGTTTTGCCACCAACATTGCATTAGATAGCCAGGTGGGAAACTGGATTCGCTTAACATATCCTGCCTCCAGCAACTTCTCTGCTTTTGCCTTCGTGATGGCATCCTTTTCTGGTCCGTAGACTCTCAGTTTCTGCTTTACTGGCTTAGCTTTATGATCCACGTTGAGGTGGTGAAGGGCCACCTCCTCCGGAATACCTGTCATATCAGAGGAAGAAAAAGCAAACACATCTGCATTTCTTCGTAAAGTTGCTACCAGGTCTTTCTTGAATTCTGGCTCCAGCTGGGCTCCAATCCTTGTCGTGCACCTTTTCTTGTCTGGATACAGTTTGACCATCATCAATTCTTCTTCAGCTCTCATTTTTGGAGGATCAGCTTCCTCTGTGATCTTACATCTCTTGGATTTACGATCCACCTCTTTGTCTCTTTTCAAGCTGCGATGCAGCTCTTTATCAGCCATATTTACTGCCTCCACGTAGCATTTTGTTAGTCCCACGACTTGAGTATTTATTAAAGAACTTGAATCAACCTTCTAGGGCTAGAAGGGGGTTAAATAGATTTTCAAACTTTTTCAAGGATTAGAAAATCAATTCAAGATATCAAAGTTCACACAGCGGAAACCAAATTTAAACTCATTCTTTTATGGATCAAAAGATTTCTAGATTAAGAATCTGAAATTGGATTGGTTCGAAAGTTGATTAAGAATAGGTAAGTAAGGAAAGCAGTAAAGAACATAACAATTTATAATGGTTCGGATCAAACAATCCTACGTCCACTCTCCTTCTTCAACTTGAAGAAGGGTCCCGACTTACTTTCTTCCTTTTTCCTACTTACTTACTTACTTACAGTGCAGTTCTTCAGCCTTACAATCTTCTTCTCTAAATTCTGAATTCTAATGGCTTGAAGATATTCGTGAGTAGTGTTCTATAAACACTAAGAACTAAGAACGTGATGAACGTTGGTGTGTGATTATAATATTTGTGAATACTACTTGTGTGTTGAGAATACTAGTGAATTTGTGAGATTACAAAATTAATTCTACTCTGATTTCTAGATCTATTTATAGAGATCTTTGTTGGCAGTTATAACTTCCTTGCTGATTCTTCTTCAGTTAGTTATGACAAGCTAACTGAATCTTGTAACTTCTTGGTTAGTTGTAACTGCTTCTTGAAATCTCTTGAAATCTTCTAACACATCATTGTCTTGTATTTAGTCTTGATTCACCTTGTCTGCATCTTAGTCTTCGGTCTTGATGACTGTCTGTTTGTCGTCCTCGACCTCGTCTGTCTTCCTAAGTTTGTCTTCATCTGATTTCTTGTCATCGTCTGACCCTTTGTCCCCATCTGACTCCTTGTCTTCATCAGACTGTTTGTGTATCCTTATCTACCTTTTGTACTTAGTCTAATTTACATCTCATTACTACATCAGCTGTCTATACAGGATTCTCAGCTGGTCATCCTATTTTACATTTTAACTCATCAAAACTAAATACAACTTTCTTCCTAACAATTTTCCCTTTTTAATGATGTTAAAACACAGCTCAAGAAAATAAATGTGTTAGTAATCTTAGAAGATAAGTATTCCACAAAATATGCACTTAGGTCACATAGTCAGTTAATCAAAGCAACAAATTCCTTATTTAGACAAACATAGTCAGATAGACAGAAGCAAACAAGATAATCAAGATTAGTGAATTACATATGATTTAGTGTTATGAATTTTTAATCAAGTTTATTTCAGATTGTTACACCAAGAATCAATTAGAAAATTAAATCAAAGCAAGTTAGTTAGACAATAAATTCACAAGAGTAGTTCAAAAGTATATTCACACGTATTTCAGATACATCATGATTCAGCACATTTTCACATGATCAGAGCAAGCAATCAGACAAGGATTATTGGATAAGACTTAGTCGTACCACCTATCTTCTTCTAGTATACTGAGCCAGTCGAAGACTCTCTTTTTCAGAGACACCGTTTCACCTCCTTCAGCTAAGTCAGCTTCGGCTTCTGCTTTGATAATCAGCTGGTTGACTCTTTCGTTGTCCAGACGACCATCATTTGTTCTTGGAGGTTCCATCGGTGCATAGGCAGGTGCGACCACGTCGGCATTGAATTCTTGATGAGCAAGGTCGATTAGATATTGATAGAATTGAGGATTCTTTTCTTCCAACCATACATGGAAGGCGATGTTCTCTTCAAGTCCCCACTTGATCTTCTTGCAGACGTGGAAAGCAAAGATCCACTCTGCCTCATAAGATCTCCACATCTCCTGATCTCCCATCAGCAAGATCTCCTTGGGTACTACATCGCTTCGGTGGAATGGTCAGAATACTTTAGCTCCTTGCTCATCTCGGCCCGTGTGAACCCATTTTCTCTGCTTTCTATCATAAAACTTCCCAGCTGCTTTTTCCTGCTCCCTCCTCTTCTTAGCATCCCTTCTCTTATACTTCTCCTTTTCTTCCCTCTTCCTTTTCAGAAATTTTTCCTCCTCTTCTATCTCAGCCTGGGTCTTTGGTTTGCTCGCGGCTTTGGCTTTCCCAGCTGGCATAGATGAGGATGAGGGAGATTTGATTGATCGGATGGGGACAGGATCTTGAGCAGCAGGTAGCTCTTTTTCTGCTTCTTGTTCGGATTCTGTGGATTCAGACGCCTTCGTCCTCCGTCTGATTTTCCTCAACACTCTTTGAGACTTCTCATCAGCTGCTTTCTTTCTTGCTTCCTCAGCCTTAAGTAACTCCTCAGACAGCTCTTCTATCTTTAGGTTCAGGGCCAGAATTTTATCATCTTATAAGTCCACTCTTTTCTTGAGCTCACTATCTTCCCCCTTTTAGCATCAGCAAAACGGGTGTTGCAGATAGTGGCTACTTGTTCAATTTGGCTTATGAATTCATGTCTAATTAGCCCTATTTTCTGATTCATGTCTTCCTTAGTTCATTTTTCAGCCTTGTAGTCATTGAAGCTTGTTCCATAGAAATGGATAGATTCAGGATTTGTTGAAACGATGCTTCTCTTTCTGCCCATGCCTTCTTGGTTTGTTCCTGAACCATATCCTTTATCTCATCATAGGCATCTTGAACATACTTCTTCACCCATTCCTCTTGCTTGCTTTCCTCCTGTGCTATTTTATGCTCAACTGCAGCCATTTGCTCTTCAAATCTGATTCTTGAAAAATAGAGATCGATATTTGTCTTGAGCTTGACTGCTGCATCAATATTTTCTTTTGTGATTGAAGTGACAAAGTCTGGGATGCGTTGAAAAGCATTAAGACAGGCAGCTTTCAGATTTGTCACTTCCTCTTTTAGAGCTTCTACATCGGATGCAGACACAGATGATGAAGGTTGAGCAATATCTTCTGGAGAAGATAGTGTGAGATCTATCTCCTCAACTAGAATTAATGCCTCAACTATAGCTGGTGGTGAGTCTGCCCAATGCATCTTAGTGGATGACACTTCTGACTCTACCACGGCTGGCTCTTGCCCTATCATCTGCTCCGCTTGTGCCTCCCCAGCTGTATCCGTCTCAGCTGGCTCATCGGCAGCTCCACCCATCAATTCCTCTGCCTTTTCCTCCTCCATTTCTTTCTCAGATTCCTTCTCTTCACTCTTTTCCTTTTCCTCATCCTTCTCTTTTTCCTCTTTCTCATCCTTCACTTTCTCCTCTTTCTCATCCTTTTCTTTCACCTCCTCTGGTTGCATATCCCCAAGGTATACCCTTTGCAGATCATAGAATTTATCATCTGATAGGATTTCAAGAAATGATTTCAGATTGGCTTTCTTGAGGACTTCTTTCTCCCAGATAGACAAATTATTTCCTCCTGCCTCAGCTATCAAAAACTTCTTTCCGACAATCCTAAGTGAGAGCTCAGTTGCTCCCATCTCTCCAGAAGGATTTGGAAGATGAAGATATAAATTTGGCTCTGTCTGGGATGAGGATAGGAAAGAGAATGAATCATTTGTAGGTTGGGGTTGGGTTGGACTTTTGGGAGTAGACCGTTTTAGAGGCTCTGAGGCAGCGGTCTTGTCTGCCTCTTCATCGCCAGGCTGGGATGTGGAGGGTTGGGGTTCAGCATCCCCAGATGAGGAAGATGATGATGAAGATGATTTGGCTGCCTCCTCCTCTTCAGGTTCATCTCCAGATGAGATAACCACTCTTTCTTCCCTACCAGATACACCGGCCACCTCAGCTGAGACACTTCCCCCTTGGGAAGCTGTCTTCTCCACCTCCTCCTCTGCTTCTTCCTCTATCTCAGCAGATGAGGACTCATCCTCCAGCACCGTCTCAACTTTCTTGGCCTTGGCTTTTCCAGCCCTTCTTCTTGGTGCTGGTGGTGGAGCTGAGGCATCCTCGTCTCCTTCAGATTCTGAGGGTCCAAAGATCTTCTCATCTTTGATCAGCAACCCTTTTTATTTGGTGAATTCACACCTCTTCCCAGTCTAGGTTGTCTGCACCCAGTTTATGTTCGAGTATGATGGTGATTCTGGCCATCATACTTGTGACATTCTTCAGGGACCACCTCATCAATTCCTTCGACATCGGGTTTTTAACAAACCTCCTCTTCTCTTCCATTAACCTCGAATATACCACCCTAGCCCAATTTATTTCAACTCCGTCATAAATGGCTCTAAGGCAGCATAGTCTCGGCTTCGTCAAGCCATCGTGGCTCTGCTGCTCACCCAGAATACACTTCGTCAGAATTAACATCAACAATCTATAACGCCGTTTCAACATCGGCCTTTTTAAGTTCACCGTTGTATTCTGGTGTGACCTTCTTGCCATTAATTAAAAACTCTCCAAATATTCTGTTGCCTTGTACGTAACGGATTCACTCCTTCAGTACTTAAACTAAATATTTCGCCCAAATCAGCAATAGACACTACCACCTTCTTCTTTTTTCCGTTTGTACGAACCCTAGTTTCTAACCCAGTTTCAGTGGTCTTTGCTCTAGTCAGAAATTCAGCAGCAAGGTCATCGAGTGTTTTGTTCCGGGAAGGCTTCATAGTACAGTACTGTTTCAAACCCCTTGATTCCAGCAACTGTAGAATTTCTCTGGTTTTGGGATCAGTTGATATATTCCATTCAACATACATCTCGGACTTCATCTTTTCTCTGATAGAAGTGAAATCATACTTGTATTTGATCTTTGGTTTCTTAGTGTCCGCCATTGTTGAGGATATAAGGTTTTGAGAGGGAAAGAAATTTTGAGAGATATATGAAAAGGTTTTATATGTGCGTAAATGAAATTATGCACACGTTTTCCTATTTATATGGAAAGATATATAATAAACAATTATAAAACTCATAATTGACTGAAAAAGTATAAATTTAGGCTTTCGTGTCACCATTAATGCAATTATGACAATTAATTTTAAAAAGCGGAGAGAATAATATTAAATTATGTCACGCGTGAACTGTTGACGGTTCATATTTCAGAAACCGCCTCCATTTCTGGCGCGTGAATGTTACTCAGCGTATTTCAAAATTCAATTTGATATCTGTAATAACTTCTTCTGACACAGAGTTATTTATTTTTCATTACTTTTCAGTTAATTGGAAAGATAAAATGAAAAGTACACATATTTAAATAAAAACAAAATCGGAACCCTTATCTTTTTATTTTGAAAAACAAAATATTTTTAATAAACTGAGTAAATTCATTTTTGAAAGAATAATATAATTATGATATTAAATTCACATATTGATTATATGAACTAATATGCATAATTTTATTATAAAAAGAAAAGGTTAGAAAATACTTCCTGATAATTCCACTTTATCTGGATTGATCGTAACATTGTCTGTTTTATGAATATTCAGATAAGGAGCTCTTGTCAGATGTTGGAAAATGTTTATCTAACTTAGTTTCTCCTGAAATCAAAGACACTTAAGCAATTCATTAGTAACCTTTGTGAGTAACTCAGACAAGGTACATATACTCATCTGTTTGTTTATGACAGACGACTACTATGTATTTGTCTGAATTACTTCATGTCAAACAAGTAAGTATCAAGTTGGTCTAAGATCAATAGATTAATCCTTGATTCTTGATTCCTTTTTTGGAGATCAATGATATCAGCTCTGTGATTATCTATGTGATCCTCTACTCGTCTGATACTTCTTTCTAGACATAGTAAAATAATTGAGAGAGACAAAGAATGAACAACATAAGATGAGATTATAGATTGACTAAGGAATCATCTAATAATCCTAATTCTACAGATAATTCTTTGAACCTTGTCTCTGCTAATGGTTTTGTCAAGATATCAGCTCTTCGGAAGTCAGTCAAAATCTTTTCAAGTCTAATGTTACCTTTCTCAACGTGATCTCGGATGAAGTGGTGTCTTATGTCAACATGCTTGCACCTGGTATGTAAGACTGGGTTCTGGGTAATAGCTATGGCACTATTACTATCACAAAAGATTGGTACATCTTTGGTGATAATGTTATAGTCCCTTAGCTGTTGATTAATCCAGATAAGTTGTGAACAACAACTTTCAGCTGTCATTTACTCAGTTTCAGTTGTAGAAGTAGCTACAGAGGTTTGCTTTTTAGACAACCATGAAATCAGCTTACTTCCCAGAAATTGGCAAGTTCCAGGTGTAGATTTCCTACCTATCTTACACCCACCAAAGTCTGAATCTGAGTATCCAGACTCCTCGAAATTGTCATCAGCTGGATACCACAGTCCAACATTTACTATACCTTATGGCCTCGTTTGGTTTCCTTTATTAGGAGTGTATTGATCTCTAATACAACTTTATCACTTGTTTGGTTTGTTGTATACATTATACTTCCAGCCCGTTATTAAGAATGAGCTCGTTCAAATAGTACCTAATACATGGTATTATAGATACCAAGTTTCATATGGTATTTATAATACTTATATTCCTCCAACATCTATTATATTTTAAAATACCAAAAACACCCTTCACTTTTCATCAAGATATCTTTATTATTATTTTTATTTATAAGGACAAATTAGTCTAAAATAAATTAATACTAGTTATAATACTTGCTACCAAACATAATATTGATAGCTAATCACTAATTATTTAATTCAAGTTTTCGAAACCAAACAAAATATTGATAAATAAACTGGTATTACAAATATAGGTATTATAGTTCAGGCATTATCCAATAAAGGAAACCAAACGAGCCCTTTAAGTATTTAAGAATTTTCTTTGCTGCTTCAAGATGGCTTCTTTTTGGTTTAGCTTGAAATCGTGCGCAGACTCCAACTGCAAAAGAAATATCAGGTCTACTAGAAGTTAAATATAATAACGAACCTATTAGACCTCGATACTCAGTTTGATCTGTGTCTTCCCCCTTTTCATCTGGATCCATTGAAAAGTTTGTCATCATAGGTATCTTGGCTCCTCGGCTGGCACCTATTCCAAAATTTTCAATAAGATCTTTTGTGTATTTGGCTTGATTAATGAATATCCCCTTCTTAGTCTGCTTGACTTGAAGTCCAAGGAAGTAGGTCATCTCTCCCATCATGGACATTTCAAATCTGCTTTTCATAAGATGACTAAATTCTTCACACAAAGATGTGTTAGTTGATCTAAAAATGATATCATCAACATAAATCTGAACTAATAAAAGATCACTACCAAATTCTTTTCTAAACTGAGTTCTATCAATTTTACCTTTTACAAAACCATTTTGAATTAAATAATCAGACAAATTATCATACCATGCTCTAGGTGCCTGTTTAAGTCCATATAGAGCTTTCCTTAATCTATAGACCTTATCCCCTTTGACAAAGCCTGAAGGTTGCTCTACATAAACTTTCTCAGCTAAGATTCCATTAAGAAAAGCTGACTTAACATCCATTTGAAAAACTATGAATCTTTTAAAAGCAGTATAAGTTAAAAACAATCTTATGGCTTCCAGATGAGCTACTGGTGCAAAGGTTTCATCATAATCAATCCACTCTGATTGTGAATAACCTTGAGCAACTAGTCTGGTTTTATTCCTTACCACAATATTGTTTTCATCTCTTTTGTTTTTAAAGACCCATTTAGTTCCAATGACTTTTTGATGATGAGGCCTTTCAACAAGCTCCCACACATCTTGTCTTTGAAACTGATTTAGTTCTTCTTGCATGGCATTAATCCAATTGGAATCAGTTAGAGACTCAGTAATAGACTTGGGTTCAAGTAATGATACATAACAACTGAACATACATTCTTGATTTAGTTGGGTCCTTGTCTGGACACCAGAATCTAAATCTCCAATTATCTGTTCAGCTGGGTGGTATGACATTACTCTCTTACCCTTATCTTTTACTATGGATGAAGCTTTATCTGAAGTATCTATTTCAAATGATTCAGTATTACCTTCAGATATTTCTACCTGATCATCTGTGGTGTTGGTTGTTTGATCAGCTGGTGAGGAAGAGCTTTCAGGTTCTTTTTCTTTATATGAATCTGGTTCTTTCTCTTCGTCTGAGTCTGATTCCTGACCATAGAACTTTACAACCGATTTCTTGATAGTCATCTGATTCAGATTGTCTGATATCTTTGTGATGTCATCTATTTTACTAAACTCAAAAGAGGATTCATCAAATACAACATGTGGAGTTTCTTCCACACACAAGGTTGTCTTATTAAAAACTTTATATGCTTTAGATACAGATGAGTATCCTAAGAATATCCCATCTGCTATCTTGGCATCAAAAGTTTTTAATTGAGATTTACTATTGTTGTGAATGAAACATTTGCAACCAAATATATGAAAATATGAAATTTTGGGGGATCTTCCCTTCCAAATTTCATAGGGGGTTTTACATTTATCCTTAACAATCAAACTTCTATTTTGAACAAAACCGGTTGTATTAACAGCCTCTGCCCAAAACCTGTGGGGAGTGTTGTACTCAGATAACATTGTCCTAGCTGCCTCTTTCAGAGTCCTGTTTCTCCTTCCAACTACTTCATTTTGCTGTGGTGTCCGTGCAGCCGATGTCTCATAAGCTATGTCATTTTCAGTACAGTAGTTAGTAACAAGCTTATTAAGGAATTCAGTGCCTTTATCACTTCTAATCTTAACAATACTTAGTCCTTTCTAATTTTGAACTCTTTTAAGAAATTCTGGAATCTTGATCATAGTCTCATTCTTCTTGTATAAGAAAATAACCCAGGTAAATCTTGAAAAATCATCAACAATTACTAAAGTGTATTTTCTTCCACTGAAGCTTAGAGGTGTAACTGGACCAAAAAGATCCATATGAAGAAGTTCCAGAATTCTTTCTGAAGATGGACTACTTATTGTTTTAAAAGAAGCTTTAGTCTGTTTTCCTTTTTGACAAGAATCACACACATGGTTCTTTGAGAATATTCTATCAGGGAGTCCTTTTATTAAAGATTTCCTTGCAATTTTGTTAAGAGTTTTGAAGTTTAAGTGACCAAGACGTTTATGCCACAGCCAACTTAAGTCATCTGAACTCTTAGCAAAAAGACAAGTATCTTTAGGACAACTTTTAAAGTTAGCAACATAAATGTTACCTTGTCTGACTCCAGCCAATAATATATTTTCATTGTTGGTCCCGGAAAGTTGAGTTGATTAAAACTTTGAGTTAGCTTCCTAGAACAAAATCTAGAAAGGGGGGGGGGGTTGAATAGATTTTGTAGATTTTTCAAATCTTTTCAAAATCAATTCAAAGTATCAGATGATCACAGCAGAATATAATTGAGAACTCAACTTTTAACAAGATCAAAAGCAAAGGCTGATATTCAGATTTTAGTTAAGATTCTGAACTGAATTAACAATATTGTAATTTGAACAGAAATTAAAGAAAGCAAGAAATAACACCAGGATTTATAGTGGTTCGGATTATGAATAATCCTACATCCACTCTCTTTCTTCAAACTTTGAAGAAAGGTCTTCACTAGCTGCTAACTTACTCACTGTACAATCTTTACAAATTACAACTTGAACTTCAGCTCTTCAACAACCTAATCAACTCTCTGAAATCTAACTCTAAGAATAAGATGTGTTTTTGAAGATGTGAAGTGAAGTGTTCTATAAACACTTAGAAAATATTTGAAATTTCTCTTTGACAAATACTCTGTGAAATCAATAGTGAATAGTGTGAAAATCAAATTTGCATAAGTGTATAGAAAAATAAAATCTAGTCCTATTTATAAGTCTGAAAAGACAGTTAGTTTGTTAGACAGTTCTAACAAACTAGAAACTGCTTAATAAACCTATTCTTGAAAACTACTCTTGACCTCAGCTGATTCTTCCTACCCGTCTGCAGCTGACTTGGTGAAGACTTGCCTTTCTTATTCTACTCAGCTTGTCTTGACCTCATCTGAGCTCTTTATGATCGTCTCCTGCAGATGGTAAGATTTGAGCTTGTCTCCAGATGACCTGTAAATTCTGATCTCCAGCTAACTTAATCAGCTCTCGACCTAGTCTGATCAGCTTAGCATCGACTTCTGATCTGAGCTGTTTATCAACGTTGTCTGTTCATCTGGATTGTTCCTTTTAACTCATCAAAACTCTTCTTGATCTAACAATTTCCCCCTTTTTGATGATGTTAAAACTATAAAGAAACATGCTCACAGCTGATGTTAGTCAAAGTTATTCAAATCAATCAGATAAACAAGTTATAAATCATTCACACTATCAATTCAGATTAAAGCATTTTTAACTCACACTTAGAAAGTTTTAAAAAACTTTAAGTCTTAAGACTTTTTCAAGAATATTTTTTTAAAAAACTTAGTCTTAGGACTTAGAAAATTTTTGGGTTTTAAGAAAAATTTTGCAAATACTGAGTCTGAGATGATAAATTTTCTCAGATGTTTCATACTTAAAAAAAAAAATTAAGATTTCTTAGAACGAAAATACACTTTAAAAAAAAACAAGTAAAACAGATAAGAATCAGTCATCTCATTCATATTCAGCTGATTTACAAATTTACATGTGGAACAGATAAGAAGATAAAGGAAGAAAATTTAAGCTTATCTAATCCGTCCATCTGTCTGCTTCTGGAAGCTGCATCCAATCAAATATTCTTGTTCTTAGCTCAGCAATTTCCTTTAGATCAGTCAACTTCATCTGATTTATGCCATAGTTGATAGTTGACCTGATCCATTCCTTGTCTATCGAGCCATCATCTTTCAGCTTTATCGGAATGGATAAATAGTCTGGAGCAACCAAATCCACGTTATACCATTCATCTCCTTCATCGAGAAGTTTCTGGTACAAACTCGGATTTTCCTTCTCCATCCAATCATGCCAAGCGATCGTCTCATCGGCTGATGACGCTCCAACTCCTTTGCAAATATACCAGAAGAAGGTCCACTTGGCTTCGTACTTCATGTACTCAGCTGCCCACGAAGGATGTGCAATCATTTTTGGGGGGGCACCAGTCCTTTCCTCAGGTCTGATCCAAGCTGCCTCTGCTCCTCCAGCAGATGGGATTACCTACTTCTTCTGGAATTTGTCAAAAATACGACCAGCCTCCTTTGCCGACTTTATCTTTCTCCTTGCTTCCCTTCTGCCATAGTATACTTTTTCAGCCTTGATTCGTCGGTCCCTTTCTGCCTCTATCCTAAGCTGCTCAGCTGATTTTTCCAGTGGCCTCTTTTTCAAAGACTTTGGACATCGAGGCTCTGCCGATAGGCGCGACACGACCTTTTCTATCTCCTTTTCCTTCTCTTTCTCAGCCACCACCAGCTCCTTCCCCTTTCCCTTCTCAGCTTCTGCTTTGGCTCTAGCCTCCTCCTTCCTCTCTTTGATCTTAGCCATATATCTTTCGGACTTGACTCGGCTTCTTTCTTTCTCTAGCAAATGCCGCCCGATTGCTTCCTCAATCTGATCTATTCGATTTTTAAGGCGGTGAGCTCATCTGTTTGGCTAGCCTGCTGAAAGTTTGATCTCAGTTAAGCTCGGCTTTTACAATCTCCACATCTTCCCCCTTTTTAACATCATCAAGTAGCATAGCAAGCTGCTCCTTGACAATGATAAAATAGGTGGAAGGCGAGGATTGATTAAGGAGGATCTCATCATCAGCCAGCAGTTGATTATCAACCTGGGTCTGGATTCTTAGCTCGCCAACCTCTTTCTTCACTCCTTCCAGTTCTTCTTTGGATGCCAGTTTTACTGAGAATTTGAAATAGAAGATAGAAGATTTACCTCAGATGCTTTTAGCATGTCCTCCATAGTTACACTGACAGAATCCACGATGTCTGCAGTCTTCATTGTAAGCATCTGAGTAAACTTGTCCTCTACCCTCTTCTCCAGCTGGTTTAGAATTGAAGAAAAGGTGGATCCTGGGCTGCTGGGAGGGACGGCTGGTAGTGTTTCAGATAAGCCAAGGCGGCTTCGAATAAAATTCAGGAGCTGCGTCTCTGATAAGATGACAGATACGGATGCGACCCCAGCAGACTCCAAAACAATCTTTTCCCATGAGATGAAGTTGTCCCAGCTTACTTCATCAGTGAAGAGGCTCATCTCCTCCAGATCTCCAGTTCTCAGATGATGAACCAACCAAATCTCAATGGACTCCTTCATTACTTCAGGGTTAAACTGAAGTTCAGGAATTAACTCAGCTAATCTCCATTTGGCATCTGATCGTAGGGACAACTCAAAGCTTCCTATAGATCCATTTGGTCGTGGAGTGTGTATTGGACTGATTTGGGGTGAAGGAGTGGGATATTTGGCGGAGAGAAAGTCAAGAAAATCAAAAGGTTGAGTAGAGGTGGGAGGGATATCAGGTGAACCAAAGATTATGTCATCTACATAAATCTGAACTAGTAAGATGTTGCCATCTACTTCCTTTCTAAACAAAGTTCTATCAATCTTGCCTTTTGAAAAACCATTTGATGTCAAGAAATCAGATAAAGTATCATACCAGGCTCTGGGAGCTTGTTTTAGTCTATATAGAGCTTTGTTGAGTTTATAGACCCTGTTATTGATTTTAAACCCAGGAGGCTGCTCCACATAGACCTCCTCAAGTAACACACCATTAAGAAAGGCAGACTTAACATCCATTTGAAAGACTTAGAAAGATTTATATGCAGCAAATGCCAAGAACAACCTTATTGCCTCTAATCTGGCAACTGGAGCATAGGTTTCATCATAGTCTATCCCTTCAGACTGTGAGTAACCTTGTGCAACCAATCTTGCCTTATTTCGAATAATAATGTTGTTCTCATCTGTTTTATTTTTAAACACCCATTTGGTGCCTATAATCTTTTCGTAAGGGGTCTTTCCACTAGATCCCATACATTTTGCCTTTCAAATCGATGCAATTCTTCTGCATGGCGCTTATCCGATTTGGATCGATAGGCTTCCTCAATAGACTTAGGTTCAAGAAGCGACACATAATGGTGAAGAGACTTTCAGAGTCCAACATCATTCGTGTCTGCACACTACTAGATGGGTCTCCTATAATCTGATCAGATGGATGGTAGCTTTTCATCCTTTTGCCTATGTGAGGAGAAGGATCCTCATCTTGAGTCTCAGTAGGCAAATCCTCCGACTCAACCTCACCTCGACGTTCCCCTTCATCAGGTGACCCCGCCGATCGGTGATGTCAAGGGTGTCTCGATTCGATGGAGTCTCGATCGAAGTTGTCTTCGATTATCGGATGGGGATTCTTTCGCATCGATTTCGAATCAAGACTAGGTAGATAGATAGTTCTATGTTTAGTCTTGGACAGTTCAAATTTATCTAGACTTTCAGAAATTTGATTCACTTTATCTGAGAAGGAATACAACTCATCAAAAACAACATGAGGGGTTTCCTCTACACAAAGGGTTGTCTTGTTAAAGACTCTAAATGCCTTGGAAGTGTTAGAATATCCCAAGAATATCCCATCAGCTGCCTTAGCATCAAAAGTTCTTAACTTAGATTTTCCATTGTTGTGGATAAAACACTTACAACCAAAAGCTCTGAAATATGAGATCCTTGGAATCTTACCCTTCCAAATCTCATATGAAGTCTTACCCTTGTCTTTGACAACTAAGCACCTGTTCTGGGTATAGCAAGCTGTGTTGATGGCTTCAGCCCAGAACCTATGAGGGGTATTATACTCAGCCAACATGCTCCTGGCTGCTTCCTTCAAGGTTCTATTCCTTCTTTCAACTACTCCATTTTGTTGAGGAGTTCTTGCTGAAGATGTCTCATGTATGATTCCACACTCATTGAAAAAATTAGATAAACAAGAATTCAAGAATTTTGTTCCTTTATCACTCCTTATTTTAATAATATTAACACCCTTTTCATTTTGAATCTGTCTGAACAGATCAGGAATCTTGTTCATGGTCTCATTTTTCTTGAAAAGAAATATAACCCAAGTGTATCTAAAAAAGTCATCTACTACAACAAGAGTATATTTCCTTCCACTGAAACTGAGAGGTGAAACAGGTCCAAACAGATCCAGATGAAGTAGTTGCAACACTCTTTCAGATGAAGAGGAGTTAATACTCTTAAATGAGTGTCTAGGTTGTTTACCTTTTTGACAAGCATCACATTTAAGATCAGTGGATAAAAGTTTTTCAGGTAATCCCTTGACAAGGTTCTTTTTAGCTAGCTTACTAAGAGTTTTGAAATTCAGATGACTAAGCCTCTTGTGCCATAGCCAGCTGATATCTTCTCCACCCTTAGCTATCAGACAGGTATCTTTGGGACAACTATTAAAGTTGGCCACATAGACATTACCATGTCTGAAGCCAGTTAACAGTACCTTATCTGATGAATTATCTAAAATATCACATTTATCCTTTGAGAATTTGACAAGAAAACCTTTATCACAAAGCTGAGAAACAGACAACAGATTATGTTTCAAACCTTCAACAAAATATACCTCAGATACCTGAATATCCTTGATAATCAGAGTACCTACACCTTTAGTCTGACCACAATTATTATCACCAAATAAAACTCTTGGACCATCAATGCTTTGAAAATTTGATAACAACATCTTGTTATGGGTCATGTGTTGTGAACAGCCACTATCAATGTACCATATTGAGGCTAAGATCTCTTCCTTGAGTGATGATCCCTGTGTATCCTGAAAAACAAATCAGTTATAAGGTACCCTAGTGATCTTGGGTCCTTTAAGGTCAAATATCACTTTAGGTAAACAAATAAACATCTCATCTCCAGACAA
Source organism: Paraleonurus japonicus (assembly GCA_030762865.1). Taxonomy (NCBI): domain Eukaryota; kingdom Viridiplantae; phylum Streptophyta; class Magnoliopsida; order Lamiales; family Lamiaceae; genus Paraleonurus; species Paraleonurus japonicus. Next base: position 17,503,024 of record CM061059.1, read on the forward strand.
TAAATCAGACTCAGTTTTTCTACCAAATCTATCTACAATTATATCATTTTTAAATGATAATTTGTTGTATTCAGATTGAGTAATTTTCCTAAACTTAGAAAATGTAGGATAGCATTTGCTCCTTCCATCAAAAGGATTATAATAAGAATGTCTTCTTATTTTGGTTCTTGGATTTCTCCTAGTCTGATAGGGAGTTTTCAGCTGAATTCTTGGTTTCAGGCTGTGAGGTGTAGTCCTTATCTGACTAGTTGGTTTCCATGGACCAATTTTAACATCCTTTGATTGAGCAGATGCTTTCACAAATTTTCTAGGTTTTTGGACATCTGATTTATTGTTCCTATCATAACCAAAACCTGTCTTGTCATGAGATTTATGAGAAGTATTAAAAATATGATCTATTGCTGATTGTGAATTATTAAGTTGACTGATTTTGAAGACAAGCTTCTCATTGTCATTCTTAATTGATTCATTTTCAGCACAGACTACCTCAAATTTGTCTTTTAAAGTTTTCAATTCATTTTCTAACCTTTGGGTAAGTCGGGTGATGTACTAGCTCCAGTCTGAAGAAAACATTCCCCCTTGAATGTTTCCTCAGTCTCTGAGCAGTTCATCACCTGCTTGCCTTTAATTAGAATTTGAATCTGATCCTTTAAAACCAAATTCTCTGTCTCTAGCTGTTTATAAGCAGCCAAAGATGTCTTTAAATCTCTCAATAACTCATGGATAACAGTTTGGTTATGATCAGATGTAGACTGACAAGAATCATTATCTGACGATGAATAGTAGATTACCTCATTAGCCATGAGAAAGATTTCATCATCTGATCCGAAATCAGATGAGGATGATGAAGATGATGATGATTTCTTTGGCTCTTTTTCTTTCAGCCAATAGAGCCCTTTGATCTCGCAAATCTCTGTCTCTTTTCTTCCTCTTTTCTTCCCTTTCCTTAGGAGTCGATTGAGGACAATCATAATCGAAATGTCTGGCTTGTTGCATGTATAACAAATATCACTCTGTCTCGATCTAGGGCTAGAAGGATTTCTTCGACAGTGATCTCGTATCTTCTTATCTCGATTTTCGCTTTTATCATCATCTGTTGATTCATCTTCCTTTCTACCTGATCTGGATCTTGATTTATCCTTTCCTGCAAATCTCAATTTATTTCTTTTATACTTCATTCTCAATTTATCATACCTCTTTGTGAGTAAAGCCATCTGCTCCTTCAGAGATAGATCAGCTCCTACAGACTCTGTTGACACCTTGTCTTCTTTACTGACAAAGGCAACAGACTTGGATGAGGTACTTGACTCCATCTCATCCTCCTCGTCTTCTATTTGAATATCATATTCTAGAGCCTTAAGATGTGAAAACAAAGTATGGTGAGTAATAGAAGATAAATCTTGAGTAGCCTTAAGGATATTGGATTTTTCCCTCCATCTCTTGGTTAATGATCTAAGAATCTTGTTATTAATCTCTTTCTCTGAATAATTCTTTCCAAGGTCAGCTGCTTTGTTGAGAAGATTGGTCAACCTTACATCTAACTGATCCACAGACTCATTTTCTTTCATTTTGAATGTTTCAAATGCATGCAGGACTGACTGCAGCTTGTTTTCTTTGACTTGATCAGATCCTTCACAAACATTGGCTAGAGTTTGCCACATCTCTTTGGCAGTTTTGCATCTCTTAACCTTTTCTATCCAATCCTTACTTAGAGTCTCAATGATTTCAGTTCGAGCTACTTGGTCAAGATTGTGGACCTTTCTTTCATCATTTGTCAATTCAGAACTCTTCTTTTCTTGTCTGGTTCTGGATTCAGCTGACTCAGCTCCAGTGCTGGTGCCTCCATGATAAAATTTTATAGGTCCTTCTTCAAGAACCTCTTCCATCCTATCATGAATGGCCTTTAGATGATTCTCCATCCTGAATTTCCAGTAATCATAATCTTCAATAGAGAATTCAGGAAGATTCCTAGACTTTTTGTTTTTCCCTGATGACATGATGAAACAAAGAACAAAATACTCCACAAACTAATTAGTAGCACTGTTAGTAAAATGAAGACAATGAAGAAAATCAAGATAATTTCAGAATCTTGTTCAAGACCTAAAATCAATATCAGAACAGCTTAACACTGCTCTGATACCACTTGTTGGTCCCGGAAAGTTAAGTTGATTAAAACTTTGAGTTAGCTTCCTAGAACAAAATCTAGAAAGGGGGGTTTGAATAGATTTTGTAGATTTTTCAAATCTTTTCAAAATCAATTCAAAGTATCAGATGATCACTGCAGAATATAATTGAGAACTCAACTTTTAACAAGATCAAAAGCAAAGGCTGATATTCAGATTTTAGTTAAGATTCTGAACTTTAATCTTGAATTAACAATATTGTAATTTGAACAGAAATTAAAGAAAGCAAGAAATAACACCAGGATTTATAGTGGTTCGGATTATGAATAATCCTACATCCACTCTCTTTCTTCAAACTTTGAAGAAAGGTCTTCACTAGCTGCTAACTTACTCACTGTAAAATCTTTACAAATTACAACTTGAACTTCAGCTCTTCAACAACCTAATCAACTCTCTGAAATCTAACTCTAAGAATAAGATGTGTTTTTGAAGATGTGAAGTGAAGTGTTCTATAAACACTTAGAAAATATTTGAAATTTCTCTTTGACAAATACTCTGTGAAATCAATAGTGAATAGTGTGAAAATCAAATTTGCATAAGTGTATAGAAAAATAAAATCTAGTCCTATTTATAAGTCTGAAAAGACAGTTAGTTTGTTAGACAGTTCTAACAAACTAGAAACTGCTTAACAAACCTATTCTTGAAAACTACTCTTGACCTCAGCTGATTCTTCCTACCCGTCTGCAGCTGACTTGGTGAAGACTTGCCTTTCTTATTCTACTCAGCTTGTCTTGACCTCATCTGAGCTCTTTATGATCGTCTCCTGCAGATGGTAAGATTTGAGCTTGTCTCCAGATGACCTGTAAATTCTGATCTCCAGCTAACTTAATCAGCTCTCGACCTAGTCTGATCAGCTTAGCATCGACTTCTGATCTGAGCTGTTTATCAACGTTGTCTGTTCATCTGGATTGTTCCTTTTAACTCATCAAAACTCTTCTTGATCTAACATTCATTAATACCATCTAGCACGTAGCATGCATTATGAGTGAATTTGACACTTAACCCCTTATCATAAAATTGTGAAACAGATAACAAGTTGTGCTTCAATCCTTCCACAAAGTAGACTTCATTGACTTGTATATCTCCTATCATCAATGTCCCAACTCCTTTGGTAAGTCCAAAATTGTTGTCTCCAAACATTACTCTTGGACCATCTATGGACTGATAGTTAGAAAGAAGATGTCTCTCATAGGTCATATGCTTGAAACAACCACTGTCAATGTACCAGATGACCTCAAGAATGTCTCCTCTTTCTACTATCTTCTTGTCTTCCTGCAATCACAGATTTAGTTCTTAGGTACCCTATGTAATTTGGGTCCTTTCATGTTAAGTTGACACTTAGGTATCAAGACAAAGATATCTATATTCCTTACAACCATAGATTGAAGTTTACATCCATATCTATCTACTAATATAAGACTTTCAAGATCAATCTTATTTAGCTGATCTTTTGTGATTGTCTTATACCTTGGTAAAAATGGATATGACTTATTTCTTCCATCAAAGCTATTATACCTAGGATAAGACTTTGTCTTAGTCTTTGGTTTTGCCTTTGGAGCATCTCTCCTCGTCTGTGTTTTCTTTTCAGAAGTGTCAGATGAGGTGATTAGTTCCTTAGGTTTCCAAGGACTAAACCTAGTCTCTACCTTTGGTTTAGTGGCTTTGACAAAAATTCTTGGTTTTATGGGATCATACTTTTTATTCCTATCAAAACCTAAACCTGTCTTGTCATTAGAATTCTGTGAAGTATTGAAGATCTTATCTATTATGGACTGAGTGTTATTTAAAAATCCTAACTTGAGATTAATTCTCTGTTAGTTCTTTTATAACTCTCATTCTCAGAACAGATACTTGAGAATTTTATTTTTAAAGAATTCAATTCTTTTTCCAACTCATCTGTCCTATCAGACGAGGTGCTAGTGATTGTCCTAGTCTGACATTCCCCCTTGAATGAGCAGTCTAGTTTTTCACTATCCCTTGTCTGATTGACTTTAGTTAGATTAAGAATTTGACTCTTTAAACTAAAATTTCCAGTCTCTATCTGTTTATATGCAGATAGAGCAGTCTCCAAGTCTTTTAGAAGTTTATTTATAAGACTAGGATCAGATTCAAACAAGTTATCACAATCATTATCTGAAGAAGAATAATAGTTTACCTCTTTTGCCATCAGACAGATGTCATCATCTGATCCGAAATCAGATAAAGACGAGGATGATGATGTTTCTTGAGCTTCTTCCTTTTCAGCTAGAAGTGCTCTTTGGTCTGCATACCTTCTATCTCGCTTCTTCCTCTTTTCTTCTCTCTCTCTAGGAGTGAGTTGAGGGCAATCATAGCTGTAATGACCAGGTTTGTTGCATGTGTAACATATATCTCCTCTATCTGTCTTAGGACTATTATCTCCTCTTCTGATTGGTGACTTGTGCCTTCTAGGCTGATCCTTCTTTCTATCATTGTCTGAATTCTTTTCTTCTTTATCTGACTTGTAACTCTTTCGGCTTGATCTATCTCTCTTATTCCTTTTGTACTTCATCTTTAGCCTCTCATAACGTTTCATTAAGAGTGTCATTTCTTCTTTAATTGATAAATCAGATGCCTTAGAAATTTTCTCAGATTCTTCTTGGTGAAGAAAAGCAACCGTCTTCCCAGATGTTGAAGACTCAGCTTCATGTTCTTCATCTTCGATTTGGATATCATACTCTAGTGCTTTGAGATGAGAAAACAAGGTATGTTGTGAGATTGAAGAAAAATTCTGTGTAGCTTTGAGAATGTTGGCCTTTTCTCTCCACCTTTTGCTTAAAGACCTGAGCACCTTGTTGTTGATCTCTTTCTCTGTATAGGTGTTACCCAAATCAGCTATTTTGTTAAGAAGATTTGTTAGTCTAACATCCAATTGATCAACGGTTTCGCCTTCTTTCATTTTGAATATGTCAAACGTATGTAATACTGATTGCAGTTTGTTCTCTTTGACTTGATCTAATCCCTTACATATACTAGCAAGAGTCTCCCACATTTCTTTAGCCGTTTTGCATCTCTTTACTTTTTCAATCCAGTCTTTGCTCAAAGTTTCAATGATCTTCGTCCTAGCTACTTGGTCTAAATTATGAATTTTTCTTTTGTCATTAGTCAATTCCGCGCTTTTCTTCTATTGTCTTACTCTTGTTTCAGCAGATCCAGTCCCATCACTGGTTCCTCCATGATAGAACTTAATTGGTCCTTCTTCAAGCACCTCTTCCATCCTATCATGAATTGCCTTTAGATGGTTCTCCATCCTGAACTTCCAATAATCATACTCCTCAATTGAAAACTCAGGCAAACTTCTGGACTTCTTGCTTTTGACAGACGACATGATGAAACAAAGAATCTCAACAAAAACTTATTAGTAGCAAGGTTAGTGGTTTGAAAATAATGAAGATAATCAAGAAACAATTTCAGAAACTTGACAAGACTTTAAACCAATATCAGAACAGCTTAACACTGCTCTGATACCACTTGTTGGTCCCACGACTTGAGTATTTATTAAAGAACTTGAAGCAACCTTCTAGGAAAAATCTAGAAAGGGGGTTGAATAGATTTTCAAACTTTTTCAAGGATTAGAAAATCAATTCAAGATATCAAAGTTCACACAGCGGAAAATAAATTTAAACTCAATCTTTTATGGATCAAAAGCTTTCTGATTAAGAATCTGAAAGTGGACTGGTTCGAAAATTGATTAAGAATAGGTAAGTAAGGAAAGCAGTAAAGAACACAACAATTTATAGTGGTTCGGATCAAATGATCCTACGTCCACTCTCCTTCTTCAACTTGAAGAAGGTTCTTGACTTACTTTCTTCCTTCTTTCTACTTACTTACTTACTTACAGTACAGTTCTTCAGCCTTACAATCTTCTTCTCTAAATTCTGAATTCTAATGGCTTGAAGATATTCGTGAGTAGTGTTCTATAAACACTAAGAACTAAGAACGTGAAGAACATTGGTGTGTGATTACAATATTTGTGAATGCTATTTGTGAGTTGAGAATACTAGTGAATTCGTAAGATTACAAAAGTTAATTCTACTCTGATTTCTAGACCTATTTATAGAGATCTTTGTTGGCAGTTGTAACTTCCTTGCTGATTCTTCTTCAGTTAGTTATAACAAGCTAACTGAATCTTGTAACTTTTTCTTGGTTAGTTGTAACTGCTTCTTGAAATCTCTTGAAATCTTCTAACACTTCATTGTCTTGTCTTTAGTCTTGATTCACCTTGTCTGCGTCTTAGTCTTCAGTCTTGATGACTGTCTGTTTGTCGTCCTCGACCTCGTCTGTCTTCCTAAGTCTGTCTTCATCTGATTACTTGTCATCGTCTGACTCTTTGTCCCCATCTAACTCCTTGTCTTCATCTGACTGTTTGTGTATCCTTATCTACTTTTTATACTTAGTCTAATTTACATATCATTACTACATCAGCTATCTATACAGGATTCTCAGTTGTTCATCCTATTTTACATTTTAACTCATCAAAACTAAATACAACTTTCTTCCTAACACATTTCCTAGACTGCAGCTGGTCACCAGCTACTTCACCAACCTCATCATTCACTGGAAACTTAAGTTTCATGTGATAGGTTGATATAACCACCTGAAATAAATTCGATACTGGCCTACCAAAGATCATGTTATAAGATGAGGGTACATCGACAATAAAATAATTTGCCATTACCACCCTCCTCCAAGGAGCTTCGCCCAGCCCCACCTGGAGGGTTACCTGACCAAGAGGGTGAACTGCCCCTCCTGTAAATCCATACAGTGTTGTATCCACCGGCTGTAATACCACATTTAAATTCATTTTCTTGAAGCATTCCAAGAAAATAATGTCTGCTGAGCTCCCCGTGTCTACGAAGATTCTCGCAATAGTGTATCCGGTCACATCTGTTGTTAAGACTAAAGTATCACTGTCGTCTTCCTTCCTGAGACCTCCATCCTTTGGACCGAAATGAATCCGGGGTGTATGGCCTCCCTCGTTCTAATTCATTTCCCTTGACATTTCTCCTACCTCTCTCCTCAGGAACCTCTCTCCAGCTTTTTGCGCACGGAACGAGTCTCCCTTGGCTGGACCTCCTACTATCATTTGGATTAGTCCTCTCTTCTGGGACATCCTTCCGCTTCCTGGACATCCTCCTGGTTTTTGGAATCCACCTCTCTTCTTCATTCTTCTTGATGCTCGTCCTGCCTACTCCCCCCAGGCTGGGATCGAGCAGGTAGGTTTTCCAGTCCTGCTTCTCCTGTCCTTCCTGCAGGTGGGGGTCTCCCCCCTCCATCATTGCTCTTGCCACAGCTCGGGCTATTATATCATCCAACTGCTCCAGAGTGAGAGCGATGGGGGCAGCTGGTTTTGGCATTCTCAGAGGTGTCCCCTTTGAAGGAGTATTGGTAGCTCCTGGGACCCTAGCTATAGGGATTCCTTCTGGAATCGCAGAGGAAGAAGCTGGTAGGTTAGCCTCTTTCTCTCGAGCAGCAACTCCTATTCCTGGGTGGCGTTAACCAGGGGTTGAGTTTTCATCTCGTACCACTGTAACAAGTGGTGTTCCTTTAGTGTTGGGCATAACAACAGGTGGCACGGGGTTGGATGTAGCTTCACCCTGAGTTGAATTTATGAGGGCTGTCCTTCCCCGAGCCGGTACTAGTGAAATCGGTCTCATGGGTGTACATTCACCAGTCATGATATCTTTCTTTAAAATGGTAGAAAAGAAGTTGAAACTCATGTCTCAGCTCTTCTTTCCCACAGACGGCGCCAATTGATGCGTAAAAACTGACCTAAGCCCATTTCCCCACCTAGGTTCCACGTGGGTAAAGCCTTTATGCAGTGCAATCCCTAGCTTCTCTCACACGAACGTACCTGCAAAACACGCTGGAGGTTCTCCGATGTAGCACTTCTCTCGCATGAACGTACCTGCAAAACACGCTGGAGGCAAAAGACGGGTCGAGAAAATTCCCTAGACTCGACCTTTGGTCGAGGTCTAGGAGCCTCGACCTGAGGGTGCCGCCTTTTTTATAATATTAGCAAAAAAGGAGAGCCTCGACTCGAGGGGCTGAAGCTCGAGTCGAGGGTGAAGACTCGCCGGCAAGCTCGACTTGAGGGCTGGGAGCTCAAGTCGAGGCATCTGCATTTTAAGAAAAGCGTGGGCACAATTTACGGAAGCTCGACTCGAGGGCCTCAAGCTCGACTCGAGGGTGCCGATTTTTTAAAAATCCCCTTTTTAATCCATTTCAGAAAAAAATAGAGGATAACCTTCTCCATAGCAGTTACTTACAGTTTTTTAGGTGATTTCTCTGATTCCTAGCTTAATTCTCCTTCTAGGTTGATTAGGTTGATAGATTTAGATAAAATTTCATTAATTATTGCTTAGATTAGACTTTGATCCATTAGTTTTCTCAATTCAAGTTGTAATTCAAGTGAAGTGAAGATCAATTTTGAAGCTTCAAGCATTCAATATATTGATCATTTGGTTCAATTGGTGATGTTCTTCCTCTCTACTCAATTCTATTTCTTAATTGTTGTGATAAGCATTGTGATTATGCAATTAGATTTTTCACCCACGGATTTTGCAATTTGCTCCATGGACTAATTCACTTGTGCTTGGGATAATTGAAATTGAGGATGAATTGATTGCTTGTGCTTTGATTGTTGATCAATTGAGATAGTTAGTGCCCTAATTGTGATTCTAATTGTGCTTTGTTAGATCAGAAGAAGGTTTTGATGAGTTAAAAAGATTAACCCAGATGAGCAGATGATCCCAAAGAACAGCTGAGATGGAGTTCCAGTACTGAGCTGATCAGACTAGGTCGAGGGCTGGACAAGTCAGCTGAAGACTGTAAAGTTGCAAGTCATCTGAAGATGAACTCAAGTCTAGTCATCTGCAGGAGACGAGTATGAAGAGCTCAGACGAGGTCAAGACAAGCTGAGTAGAATAAGAAAGGCAAGTCTTCACCATGTCAGCTGCAGACGAGTAGAGTAAAATCAGCTGAGGATAAGAGCAGTCTTCAAGATTAAGTTTGTTGAGCAGTTTTTAGTTTGTTAGAACTAACTAACAAACTAACTGTCTTTTCAGACTTATAAATAGGTCTAGGTTTTCATTTGATACACACGAATCACACATTATTCATTATATTCAGATTTCTACTTTCACATCAATTCACAAGTTTTCAAAAATTTCTAAGTGTTTGAAGAACACTTTACTTTACATCTTCAAAATTCATTACTCACTGTAATAGTTAGATTTCAGAGAAGAATTTAGGAGTTTGAAGATTTGAAGATCTTTGTAAGTTGTAAACTGTAAGTTGGATCGTAAGTAAGTAAGTGGTAAGCAGAGACCCTTCTTCAAGTTGAAGAAGGAGAATAGATGTAGGATTATTCATAATCTGAACCACTATAAATCTTGGTGTTCTTTGTTGCTCTCATTTACTCATTTGTTCTTCTCAATTTCAGTTTTTATTCAAAAATCAATTTCAGAATTAAAGTTAGACAAATTATCAGTGTGCTTTTGATCCAAATAAAATTGAGTTTAAAAATATGTTCCACTGTGCAACTTTGGTGTTTTGAATAAGTTTTGAAAGATTTGTAAAATCTGAAAAATCTATTCAACCCCCCCCTTCTAGATTTTTCCTAGAAGGCTGATTCAATTTTCCTTTAGTCTACTCAACTAAGTGGGACCAACATGCTTCATGCATTTTTATCTCTTTAGATTAGTGTTTGATCACCCTAGCAACATGCGAGAGTTGAGCTAACATGATTAGGGATTAATCGGGTAATAATTGTGTATGATTGTATGAATTAGGTGCTTCGTAATTGAGAGATTAGTTGCACTAAGAATACTCACATTAGGCATTGTGTGATTAATGGAGACTTAATTGCAGGATGGTTTTATGCTTTCTATCTTAGTTGAATGGCAATTTGATGCAGTCATAGCTTGTGATCATTGATTCCTTGATGGATATTATCCCTTGCACCCCTATCCTCAATTGATCTTTGCTACTTGTTCTAGCTATTTCAAGTTTAATTCATAGTTTGTTGTTGTTATTTGACTTTAATTCTTGCATTTGGTAGTGTATTTGGAGCCAAAACCGTATTTACAACAATAGTTATTGAAAACTCATATTTCTAGGGACTCATGGCCATACTTTTCCCTTGGGTTCGATAAACTTGGTTGTCTTAATATCACTTACCCGATTTTACCGCAATCAAAATGGCGCCGTTACCGGGGATTAGTTTTTGTGCCTAAAGTGAGACTTAGGAATTTGTTTGAAGTGGCTACTTGTTGTTTTTGTATTTTAGTTTTGTTCTTTGATTTTATTTGATTTTGATACTTGGATTGGTGGTTTGTAGGTGCATGATTACAAGGTCTCGTGGTATTCCACCCGAGCCACTCAATCCGGAAATTGAAGCTACAATTCGTAGAAATCGTGGGAGAAGGAGAAGATAAATGATGGAAGGTGAAGAGTTGATGAATGAAGAGAGAGTTGGTGAACCTCATGTTGAGGAGGTCAATGGCAATGGTAATGGTGAAGGGAGAATGCAAGATACTGGAGGAGGTAATGAGCACTATTTACCTTATAATGCTCAAGTTGGCCCTTTCCCTCAAGGGATGCCACCACATCAATCTCCCTACCAAAATCCATACCCATATCCTCCACAAGCTCACCAATATCCATATTATCCACCTCATCCACAACAATTCCCACCATACTACCCACAAATGCCATACCCCCATGAGCCTAGATATCAAGAGCCACCTCATATTCCACAAGCCCAACCACAACCTATGCAAGAGCCTCCACCTCAAGGTAGGCCATTAAGGGAGTTATTTGAGCCTCAACTTCGTGAGCATTATGATGGTATTTCAAGGCCGAGAATTGAAGCGAATAACTTTGAGATAAGTCCCGCGCTTGTGAGAATGTTAAGAGAGAAGCAATTTGAAGGGAAAGATGAAGAAGAGTGCCCTCATCAACACATGGCACAATTTTTAGAGATTTCTGACACCACGAAGTACAATGGAGTGTCCGAGGATGCGAAGAAGCTAAGGCTATTTGCCTTCACTCTTAAGGGGAGAGCCAAAGCTTGGCTCAATTCTATCCCTCCTGGAACCGTTCGTACGTGGGAGGACCTTAGCAAAAGATTCTTAATGAATTTTTATCCGCCATCAAAGACGGTGCAAGCCAAGGAGGCTATTTCACACTTTCGTCAAAAGAATGGAGAGACTATACCGGAAGTATGGGAAAGATATGAGATGTTGCTTGTTAATTATCCACAACATGGCTTTTCGGAGGAGCAAACGATCATGTATTTTTATAGTGGTTTGACGGATGGTGATCATTCTTTTCTTAATGCATGCGCTAATGGTTCGATTTGGTCAAAGACGGTGGGGCAAATGAATGAGATTATGGAGAATATTGCCCAAGATTCTTTTCAAGTGTCGGTGAATCGTGGAGCTCATCATAGAGTGTCCCATGTGGAGGAGATTGAGTAGATGAAGATGATGATGCACCGTTTGGGAGCCCTTACTACTTCTCAAGCTCAACAAAGTGTGAGTCCATCCATTCCTCAAGTTGATTTGTGTCAAAGCCATATGCCTATTGAAGAAGTGAATTACATGGGAAGGCCTCCATATCAAGGAGGGTATCAAAGCAATTATCAAGGCAATTTCCAAGGTACAAGGCCCTATCAAGTGCCTTATCAAAATAGGCCTCAAGGTAATTTTCAACCTCAACCTCAAGCTTCATTTAATGCCAACAATTGGAGGAGACATGAAAATTTCTCATATGCTAATCCGAGAGCCGCCGTTCAATTTCCTCCCAGGTTTGATCCGGGTGCGAAAGCACCAAATAATGAGGGGAAAGCAACTACGGAGGAGCTACTTGGGATGATTGTGAAGAGGTTAGAGGCTAATGACTCAAGATTGGATGATATTGGGAAGCAAATGGACACAAGGTACAAGATTGAGCACCAAGTGGGGCAATTGGCCACAACGGTTGGAAAGCTCTCATTTATGGTGGATCACTTGCAAAATAAGGGGAAATATCCATCTACCACCGAGCCTAATCCAAAGGAGTTTTGTAATGCTATACAATTAAGAAGTGGTGCTAGATATAAAGGTCCTAAAATGCCCAAGGAAGTTGAAGTTGAGAAAGAGGTGGAAAAAGAAGAAGTGATTGAAGGAAGTGTGGTTGAGAAAGAGAGTGATGAAGAGATCAAAGCAAAGGAAGAATCAAAGGAAGAAGAAAAGTCCAAAGATGCATGGGGGATACCCTTGAAACCTGTTCCGGTTCCTTATCCTCAAAGACTTGGGAGGAAGAAGCTTGATGAGGAGTTTGGTAAGTTCTTGGAGGTTTTTAAAAGCTTGCATGTTGATATTCCACTTCTAGATGCCCTTAAGCAAATTCCCCATTACAAGAAATTTTTTAGAGAAATAATGGCAAAGAAGAGAAGATGGGATGAGAAGGGAGTAATCAAATTGGTGGAAGAATGCAAGGAGATTCTTGAGAGACATCTACCTCAAAAGCTTAAGGATCCGGGTAGTTTTATCATCCCGTGTGAAATTGGAGAAAACGGAAAAGTGCAAGGCTTATGTGATTTAGGAGCTAGTATCAATGTTACGCCTTTATCCATATTCAAGAAGTTGGAGTTAGGAGAGGTGACTCCCACCAATATTAATCTTCAATTGGAGGATCAATCTTATGTTCATCCTTTTGGGATTGTTGAAGATGTATTAGTGGGAGTTGACAAGTTTATCTTCCCGGTGGATTTCATAGTGCTTGATATGAAGGAAGAGCTTTAGGCACCTATCATTCTTGGTAGACCTTTCCTTGCTACCGGAAGAGCTATGATTAATGTTGAAAAAGGGGAGCTTAAATTGAGCTTTAATGGAGAAGAGGTGATGTTTTCTAGAGCTCCATTGGAAGAAGATGCTCCAAGTACTTTAGAGAAGAAGAAGTGTGGCTATATTGAGATCATTTATTTATACCCTTCAAATGATAGGGATGATTCTACTCCTTCTACTTCTTCTAATTCTTTAATTAATGAGAATTTTATTCCTTCTTGTAAAGTGATTGCTAATAAGTCTTGTGTTTCTCTTGATGATCTTAGGAAGGAAAAAGCTCTTATTGCACCTTTGCTAGATCCGGGAGATAAAAAGATTGAAGAAGGTGAGAGGAAAGTGACCAAGCTTGAGCAATGCTCAAGTTTGGGGTGTTAGAAGAAAGAAAGATGCCACTTGAGAGGAAAGAAGGAAGTTTCGTAGTAGGTGATCAAGTGGTGTTGAGTGAATCCAATTGGAGTATGTTACTTGGAGTGGAAAGACTCAAAGAAGTCTTGACGGTTAAAGAAATCAAAGAAGGAGGGAAGTTCCTATTGGAAGATAAATGGGGATGTTGCCTTTTTGCAAAGGAAAATCTAGTAAGGCACAAGGATGAGCCTCATGTCCTCATTGAAAGGAAAGTATGAACTCCTTGAGTTCCGTCCAGCAAAGGACGTTAAAAATAGCGGTAGATGGGAGGCAACCCATCATTTTTGTTGCTTTTGTGTGTTTTTGTGTTTTTTGTTGTTTTTGTCTTTATTTTGTTTTGGAGAATTGGCTTGGAATTGAATTGATGATGCTTAGGAGATTGTGGTAGATATTGTTATGGGATTACTGGAATGATTGAGCTTATTTAATACCATTGAGAGTTGCATATCATTTTAATAACTCTTTTGCCAAACTTTGAATTTCATGCTTAAATTTAAGTTTGTAGGTACACTTGCTACATTGGATTGGAAAGTGATTGGAATTGCAAGAAAATTCAAGATCAAGGAAGAAAGTGCATAAAAGTTGGTGAAAATTGAGCAAAAAGGAAGAGACCCCGGTCTCCTCGATCGAATGAGCGACCGGGCTTAAATTGAAGGACCAAAAAGGTTAGTATGTGCATATTTGGGTTCGTTGGGGTCGATAGGGTTGATTTTAGGAGTTTTAGGGGTTGGGCCGGGTCCAAAAATTTGTAAAAATTCCCTGGACTCGACCTCTGGTCGAGGTGTCTGAGCCCTGGGTCGAGGGATCAATCCTTAGAAAAATTTTACAAAAGCCACTTCACCCTCGAGTCGAGGCGAGTTCTTGAATTGATGGCTCGACCCAATGACTGGGCCTCGAGTCGAGGGGGGTTTATTTTCTGATACCTCGAGTCGAGGGCGTGAAGCTCGACTCGAGGCGGCGTCTGATTTTAAATAAACGCAGCAGGTTCTTTCTCGCCCATTACCTCGATTCGTGCCCTAGGTCCTCTTTCCCCCACGATTTTCACTGTTCCGGTGATTAGTGCACGTATTTCTGTCATCTTCCTCATTTCTATTCACAAATCATCCATTCATTTCATCAAAAACAAATTTTTGAGGGTTTTGTGAGATTATTTTGGGGATTTTTGAAGTTTGAGTATGGGTGTCTTCCAAATCCATCCAAGGCCGAATTTCATTGATACAAGATATGTAATTCTCATCTCTTGACCTTTGATTTCGTTCTTGTGAATTGATTGATGCATGGGTGTTGTTAAATTTTGCCTATTTTATCTTTTGAATTGTGAGGTTCATTGAGGCATTTTGACGAACACCTTGTATGCATATGATTTTGGACGAATTTGAGGAATATAGTGGCTAGATTGGATGAATTGGTGAATTAGAAGGCATGTTTAGGATTATTTGAGAAAATTTGGCTTAGACCTTTATGAATTCTAGCCATGAGAATGAGATTTTCATAATTGTTGATAATTCCTAGTGAGTACATATGGATATTTGGTCAAGTTGTTAATTGATGATAGGAGTGCATGATTAGTTGCTTTTCATTGTTGAATTACTTGTTAGAGTGGCCATATTTTTGGATAATTTTTGTTGAGCCTAATTGCATATTTTTGTGAGATTAATTGTATATGTTGGGATTCATTGAGCACTTCTATTGCCGAATTGCTTGAGTTGAGATTTTTGACCAATTGTTCGAGCTATTTTGATGCTTCACTTAGGAGTTATGGGTGTTAAAGTTGTGATAATTGACTCATTCATGTAGTTGTTATCATTAGATTGCCTTTTTGATATAATTATATGCTAAATTTTGCCTCGGTACTAGGCTGATCAGACTAGGAAAATCTAATGAAGTCAGCTGAGTTCAGGAAGAAGGAGGTCATCTGAAGACAGTCTTGAAGAAGTCATCTGTTGGAGAGAATAAAGAAGAGCTCATGACGAGGTCAAGACTAGCTGAGTAGAATAAGAAGGCAGATTTTCACCAAGTCTGCAGCAGACGACTAACTCAATATCAGCTGAGGTCAAGACAATTTTAAAGAAATATTTGTTAAGCGGTTTTTAGTTTGTTACAACACACTAACCATCTTACGGGCTTATAAATAAGAGTAACCACGGTTCTTAGAGGATCTCTTAGCATTCTTCACTCTGAAATCCACATTTTCAGTAAGCACTCACGAATTTTCTAAGTTTTCATAGTTTTCCAAGTGTTTAAAGAACACTTCTTTGTACATCTTCAAAACACAATCTGCACTGTATTTTCCAGATTTGCTAGTATAGTTAAACTTGCTAGGCTTAACCTGAAGCTTCATATTGATTGAGAACTGAAGGCTGCTGATAAGAAGACTTAAAGATCTAAGAGAGATCTCATTCGAAGTCATTTAGAAGGGCGTCGTGAAGATCAAGAAGAGATGATAAGAGTTATGCAAAAAGAAGTATTGTCAAGAAAGGTTCAAGTGAAGATAGCAAGGTTGGAATCCATGCTACAGCAAGCTTTAAGATGTGCTGGAGCAAGGTGTAAGGTTGCTAGAGTTGACTTCAAGAAATTCATCAGGGTTAACAAAAGACAGAAAGATATTTCAAAGATATCCGAAGTCAGTCAAGTGAAGATTTGATTATCAATCAAGATCAATCACGACATAATTGATTGGTATCAGACAATCAATTATCCAAAGTCAAACAAATCTTCCAACGATCACTTACCATTTCTTTGAAGACTTGATTGACAAATTAGCCTAACGGCTAGTCAAATTCAGAATCATAAAAACTGAAGTGAAGGATTTTTTGAATACACACGCGCGAGAAACATCAAGAACAATTCCTTCACTCATTGCAAAACACGCTTAATTCTTCATACCAGAAATCAATCTAACACGTTGAATTTCCTAAGAGATTTATTTTTGGTCAAGGAAGTGTAAATCACCTTTCATTATCTCTGTACGAGAAAAGGTTGATTGTTTTTTATCTAAGAGTTAACACTCGAGGATCATCTTGATTGTACCAAGGGCAGGAACTTGTTAAACTTCCTGTGGTCGAATCCTCAAGGAGATTGGAGGAGATAAGACCAGTTTCGGTGGATAGTAAGGCCCCTGTGGGATCAGGGAGAGTGGACGTAGGATCGTTATATCCGAACCACTATAAAAATCTCTGTGTCTTTACGAGCTTTCTGCATTCATACATATAACTACTCATTCATCATTATTTCAATAATCCTGCACTGAAACTTGCTTAGTATTCATCATCGAGGTTTTCATTGAAAAGGGTTTTTCAAATACAAACGAGATTAGCTTCCGCACTATCAGAAGACTTCGAGTTTTCGAAGTTTCCTGATCTCACATTGCACACTCTGAGTACCTTGCTGCAGAAGACCTCAAAGTCTTCTAACCTCACACTCAGCTCACGAAAAGTTGAAAAAGTTTTGAGTGTGGTAAAGTCTATTCAACCCCCCCCCTTCTAGACTTTCTACCTCCTTGCACATCTCGTCCGGGACCAACAAGTGGTATCAGAGCAGTGGTTCAACCGACCACTGGCTTTGGTTACCAATAGTCTTTGAGGAAAGACTGTTGTGGTCACCTGAACAGATCTTTTTGAAAAACCGGTTTTATAAAAATCATTGCATTCATTGCATTATTGTTTTTATTACTAACAATGAGTTCCCTTAAGAGCAGCAAAAGAAAGCTACCAGAGTTCTCTATTGAAGACTATGACTACTGGAAATTCCGCATGGAAAATCATCTTGGTGCAATCCATGATAGGATGCTCGAGACACTAGAAGATGGACCGATAAAGTTTTACTTTGAACCAGTAAGCGCTGGGAGCGGTGGAGCAGAAGTATCTACTCGACAGAAGATTGAAAAGAAAAGGAGTGAAATGTCAAATGATGAAAGGAAACTATTTAATCTTGACCAAGTTGCTCGGACAGAGATCATAGAGACATTAACTAGAGAACTTACAGAGAAAGTCAAGACGTGTAAGACTGCTAAAGAAATGTGGGAAACTTTAGCACTCATGTGTGAAGGATCGGAGCAGATTAAAGAGAACAAGTTGCAGTCCATACTACATTCATTTGACACCTTCGAGATGAAGCCTGATGAGACGATAGATCAATTGGACTTAAGACTGACAAATATCATCAATAAAACAAGCTCCTTGGGAAAATCATACACTGAGAAAGAGATCAACAACAAAATATTGAGATCTCTAACTAGCAAATGGAGAGTCAAGATTACAGTGATTAAGGATACAAAAGAACTGAGCAAGATTAGTCATCATGAGCTATTTTCGCATTTGAAAGCTCATGAATATGATCTGAAACAAGAAGAAGACGAGGATGAAGGAAATTCAAATTCCACGGGAAAGGAAGTTGCTTTCAAGGTCATTTCAAATCAGTCATCTAAAGAGCCTATTGGAGAGGATTTAAGCTTTGAAAGAACAGATGGCTTTCTTTGAGAAAATTTGATAGAATGAACTCAAAATTTGGGAAATATAGAAGACATTGGAAGAATACAAAGAAAGCTGGTTTCGTATCAGGAAACAAATCTTGAGACAAGAGATCGAAGACTCCAAAGAAGACAGGAAGGTTCAAGACTCGAGAAAAGAAGAAGAGAAGATAGTCAAAAAAAAGAAGAGATTTTTCTCCTAAAAGGGATTCTAGTCCAAGAAAATCTTCAAGAAGTGATGTTTGCTATAATTGTCATAAATCGGGACATTTCAGTTATGATTGTCCAGATTTAACTCAAGAGAAAGAGAAGAAAAGAGATTGATGAGGAGCGTAAAGTTTTGCCGACAAGCGTGCTTTAGTGGTCAAGAAGAGGATACTCTTTCAAGTGATTCAACATCATCTTGAGACTTCTCTTGAGACAATGATTTGTGTCTTATGGCAAAAGGAGATGAGGTACTTTTCGATTCCCGCTCTTCGTCTCGCTTCTCGTGTTTCTTTTGCAGAAGAGTTTGACCATAACTTTGTTGATAAGTTAATGGAAGATCTCAAAACTGCTATAAATGCTTACAACTATGTGGAAAAGGAGAATGTGAGCTTGAAAGAAAAAATTGATCTATTTACACAAGAATCTATTAGCAAGACATCTGAGACACTAACAGATTTTAATCAGATAACTTCAGAAGAGTTAAACACTCTTAAAATGAAGTATACTTGAAGCAGGTTCTCTTTGGTAGAAAGGTTGCTTGCTGAGAATCTTGAGAAAACTGATCAGTTGAAAATTCTACAAGCAAAATTCGATGAACTTTTCCATCAGCATGAGCGTATAAAATCGAGTGAGGAATGTTTAAGTTTGAGGTTGGATCAACTGAACAAAGCTTCTCATGCAGTTCAAACAATAGTTGAATCGTCTCAAACACCTAACGTAAAGAAGGGAATTGGTTTTACCATTGCCCAATCCTCACAGGTTCAAACAAGTGTACTTAAGAAGAGTACACATGTTAAGGGTAATGATTTGGTAGGAGAGGGTTCCAAACCTAAACATACTGATAAGGGTAAAAAGGTTGCTGACCCAGCAAATCAGTTGAATGGGAAGAAGAGTAGATATACTCAACAACCTAAACAATCGATGGGGTATCAAAAGAAGGGGGAATCCCAACTTAAGAAACCTCAGCAAGGTCAGAAAAGTAGACATCAGCCGAAACCATCTCTGTGGAGACAGTCTCAGCTGAAGACTACACAATCTAAGCAAACTTCAAAGCTTGCTAAACGGTCTACTAAGTCATTTGTGCCTGTGAGATATGAATCTTTTGATGGCTCAAGTAGAACGTACCCTTATCATCAAAACCCTCGGACCATTGCACAGCGGCTGATCACTCCATACAGAAGACCTCAGAAGGGTCGAAGTCTTTCTCGGAAGGAACACAGTCGACACCCATAGGCATACATTCAAGAAGGCACCAAAGGATGAGATTGTCTATGTTGATATGTATGGAAGAAGGATAAGATCTTCTGAATATGATAAGAAGAGTTTATTCCTATGGATTCCTAAAGACTGTGCTAACTCTCAAGGACCCAAATCTAAAGGGTACCTGAAACTTAACTAAACGTGCAGGACGCCGTGGGACATGAAAGAGAGGTTGCTGGAAATACTATCTGGTACATCGACAGTGGGTGTTCGAAGCATATGACTGGAAACAAGCAACTCTTGAGCTCAATAAAGTCACAAAATGGCCCACGGGTGGTATTTGGAGACAATAACTTTGGGATTACCAAAGGTGTTGGGACTCTATACATTGGAGATGTACGTGTTGAGGAAGTTTTCTACGTGGAAGGATTAAAACATAACTTGCTCTCAGTTTCGCAATTCTATGATAAGAGATAATCTGTTAAGTTTTCTAGTTCTCTGTGTGTTGTTCTAAGTGGTTTAAACGATCAGGTGCTCTTAACTGGCCTGAGAAAGGGCAATGTTTATGTTGCAGAATTTCAGAAATGTTCTAGTAATACATGCCTTGTAGCAAAGAGTACTTCAGAGGCCAGCTGGTTATGGCACAAGAGACTCAGTCATATAAATTTCAAAACTCTAAACAAGATAGCCAGGAAGTCTCTTGTAGAAGGCTTGCCAAATGAAGTTTTCTCAAAAGATCAGATATGTGACTCATGTCAAAAAGGAAAGCAAACTAGAGCCACTTTCAAGGAAGTTTTTGTACCAACGTCAAGTAGGGTACTACAATTACTCCATATGGATCTTTTTGGTCCTGTATCTCCGTTAAGCTTCAGTGGTAGAAAATATACTCTGGTGGTGGTGGATGACTATTCAAGATTCACATGGGTGATATTTATGTTCAAGAAGAATGAAACCATCACAAGGTTACTGGAATTACTGAAGAGATTATAAAACGAGAAAGGAGAAAGTGTTGTAAGGATTAGAAGTGACAAAGGAACAGAATTCCTAAACTCTCACATAGCGACGTATTGCAAAGAAGCTGGAATTCAACATGAAACGTCTGTGGCTCGCACTCCACAGCAAAATGGTGTTGCTGAGAGGAGAAATAGAACACTCAAGGAAGCTGCCAGAACAATGCTAGCAGAGTATGATGTTCCTCAGAGATTTTGGGCAGAAGCTGTGAATACAGCATGCTACACTCAGAATCGAAGCTTGCTGACCAAAGAACATGGAAAGACACCATATGAGTTATGGAAAGGTAGAATTCCTCGTCTTTCTTTCTTTCGTGTTTTTGGCTGTAGGTGTTTCATTCACGACAATGGCAAATCCAAGTTAAAAACCTTTGATGCCAAGGTTGCTGATGGAATATTTTTAGGATATTCCAGCACAAGCAAAGCCTATCGGGTTTTTAACAGAAAAACTCTTGTTGTGGAAGAAACACCCCATGTGGTTTTTAATGAATCTATTGTTGAGTTTAAGGACAAAGGACAAGAAGAGTCTCCAGCAGAAGGATTTGGGAAACTAGAACTCAAGGATAAGACAAAATATGTCAAGGTTCAAGTGCCTATTTTAGACTCAGATTCTGAAGATGATCAGCAAACTTCTTCGTTAGCAGACTCAAACAAGACAAAGTCTGCTGAAGAAATCTCTAAGGCTGCTGATGACTCACCCAGAACACCAGATGTGAATGTGTCAACTCAAGGGGGAATGACGCAAGATGATGTTCCAACAATATCTTCAGAAGAATTACACGTATCTAATAGAAGGAATTGGATGACTGATCATCCTAGTGACTTAATCTTAGGGAATCCTCAAGATGGAGTAAAGACAAGAAGGAAAATAAACCTAGATGGTTTATTTAGCTGCTATGTCTCTCTACAAGAACCTAAGAATATTGAAGAAGCTTTGTTGGACACAAATCGGATAGAAGCTATGCAAGATGAACTCAATCAATTCACACGACAAGATGTTTGGGTACTCGTTGATAGACCAAAACATCAAAAAGTGATTGGCACGAAGTGGGTTTTCAAGAACAAGAAAAATGAGAAAGATGAAGTCACCGTAAATAAAGCAAGGCTTGTTGCACAAGGTTACTCTGATCGAAGGAATTGACTATGACAAGACATTCGCACTGTGAGCTTGAGATTGGAAGCTATAAGATTATTCCTTGCGTACGCGCAGCGTACATGAAATTCGAGTATATCAAATGGATGTCAAGTCTGCGTTTCTAAATGGAGTTCTTTTGAAGAAGTATACATTAGAACAACCCCGTTTTTGTTCAAGGAAATCAAGTCTACCGTCTAAAGAAAGCTCTATATGGACTAAAGCAAGCTCCTCGAGCTTGGTATGACACACTATCGCAATTTTTGCTTGATCATGGATTCAGTAAAGGAAAGATAGATAGAACCTTGTTCAGAATTGAAGAAGAACAAGATATTCTATTAGTACAGATATATGTGGATGACATCATTTTTGGATCTCCAAACAAGAAGCTTTGTGAAAAATTCAGTAAATTGATGCAAAGTAAGTTTGAAATGTCTATGATGGGAGAAATGAATTATTTCTTAGGTCTTCAAGTCAAGCAAACTTCTAAAGGAATATTCATAAACCAAGCAAAGTATACCAAAAATATGCTAGAAAAGTTTGGAATGTTAACAAGCAAGGATGCAAAGATTCCAATGGTAACAAACTACAAGATGGATCCAGATGAGGATGGTGAAAGCATTGATCAGACCATGTACAGAAGTTTAATAGGTTCCTTGCTGTATCTAACAGCAAGCAGACCTGACATTTCTTTCGCAGTTGGAGTATGCGCTAGATTTCAAGCCAATCCAAAGAAAAGTCATTTGGATGCAGCAAAGAAAATTCTGAAGTATCTCAAGGGTACAGCAAATGTAGGTCTTTGGTACCCTGCTGATGACAATCTGGAACTCAGTGGATATTCTGATTCAGATTATGATGGTTGTAGAATTGATAGAAAATCAACCACGGGCACATGTCAATTTCTTGGAAGTAAGCTGGTTTCTTGGTTTTCTAAGAAGCAAACTTCAGTGGCTACGTCAACTACAGAAGCAGAATATATGGCTGCCGGGAGTTGTTGCTCACAATTACTTTGGATAAGTCAACAATTACAAGACTATCACATTGTCGCTAAAGAAATTCCTATATTTTGTGATAGCAACAGTGCCATTGCTATTACTCAGAATCCAGTACTTCACACAAGATGCAAGCATGTGGATATACGTTATCATTTTATTAGAGATCACGTCGAAAAGAAAAACATTCGAATGGAAAAGATTCATACAGATCGACAGAGAGCAGACATTCTGACGAAATCATTGGCAGAAGCACGGTTTAGAGATCTATCTGTAGAATTAGGTCTACTGGATCCAGGAAAATCGTGCTAACATATTGCTGAAAAAGGCTACAAAGTATAAAACCTGTTGAAGAGAATATTAAGCTTGCTGAAGAAAGCATTAAACTTGCTGAAGAGAAGATAAAACTTGTTGAAGAAAACTTTAAAACTTGCTGCAGAAAGTTCTAAAGCTTGCTACTACTGTACTCAGTGGTATCAGTTGATTACAATATCAACTGACAGATATGTTTCTCTCTCTTTTGTTTTGCCCTTGTTTATTTGTTTATCAAATATTTTGGTTTAAAATATTCCTTAGTCTATGTGGTTAAATTAATTTTCGGAATATTTTATTCCTGAGTTTATCCTCAGCATTGGGAAGTAATTCTGTGAATTGTCAAATCAAATCTTTTCAACCACAAATTATGGGGTAATTTTTCCTTAAAAATATTATTTTACATCCTATTTCTGCGGACCCGAAAATCTTTTAATTTTGGAAAATACCTTTTTCAAATCCAGAGCTGAGGACACGTACTTTTCGGAATTCAAACCGTTGAATCCGTAACCGTTCGAACTGATCGTGCAATATGCAATCAACGTTCAAATTTTATTTTGTAATTTAAAATTTAGCAGTTTCCTTCTTCTCTCTTATAAATTGTTTTTCTCGTCTCTCTCTCTTTCTCATTATTCCTCGATCTTCATTCTCTATTTTTTCTTCTTCTGAAACTCGATCTCTCTCTGCTTTATTTTCAATGGCTCCAAAACAATCTTCATCTTCGAAGAAGGTTGCAGGGAAACACAAGACTCTAGACCCTTTGGCCCTTTCGGAGAAAGTGCGAAGTGAATTATCGGTGGATTTTCGGACTACTGGACAGCGGGAAGCAGTGGAGATTCTAAATCTCTTATCTGATAGGGGTTTGTTTCAAGATTGCTCGCTCATTCTTGAACGACGGACTCTTGATGCCTATGTTGTTCAGTTTCTGGTTCGTGGTGAATTTGGACGGAACAGCATAAAAACGACAGTGTTTGGTCAAAGTTTGACCATCAGACGGCAGGATATTCATGAACACTTGGGTTTGTCTCTTCAATGTTTTCTGAGCAACAGGAGACTATCATCGAAACTCTTTCTGGCATGATGTTGAACAACATAAATGAGGTTAGAAAGCACGTTGAAAGTGTAAAGGCTGAAGGTGAGAAAGCTGAAACTACTCTTAGGAAGGTGTTTGCTGAAAGAGAGACGATTGAGGACAGATTTCGGACAAAGATGGAGGATCAGTTAACTAAACTCAGTGCCATGGACGCACAGTTACGAGACGGCATTGATCAGAATGCGGCCATCCAATCTTCTATGCTGGAAATGGGAAAGCAAATTGCTACTGTACAAGAGGCGAATGCTAAATTGACGGAGACGGCTACAGCTACTGCGGCCGACACTGCTCTTCTTTGTTCAAGATATGCTCAAAATCGATGAGAAGATTGCTTCTCCAATAGCAGCTGTATATGCCGAATCAAGAAGTTTACGGAAAAGTTTACTCGCATACGAGACGGGATATTCTTGCCAAGATGACGGAAATGGAAGGTCATTTGGACCCCTCTTTTGAATGATGTTAAAAAGGGGGAAAGCCGATTGAGAACCGAGATGGTTGTGAGAGATGAGGCTAAGGATAAAGAATTGAAGGATTTGAAAGATAGGCTGAGGGTGTTGAAAGTTTTTTTGTTGGAACGAAAAGAAAAAGCAGAGTGAAAAGAG
This sequence comes from Paraleonurus japonicus, assembly GCA_030762865.1. Lineage (NCBI taxonomy): Eukaryota > Viridiplantae > Streptophyta > Magnoliopsida > Lamiales > Lamiaceae > Paraleonurus > Paraleonurus japonicus. Next base: position 17,527,478 of record CM061059.1, read on the forward strand.
CGTTGCGAGAGTCTCATTGGAATGGATGAAGGTCAAAGTTCCCAACCATTGAAAAGGAGAAGGTTGGTTAAGATGTCCGAAAAAGTTGAAGGGAAGTCTCACAAGAAGAAGAGTTGGAGGCTTTGCATGAGGAAGCCTTTCTTGCTGACTTAGAAACTAGAAGGATGGAGGAGAATGATAGTCACAAGATGATCAAACTCCTCGGGAAGCAAGGAAAAGAAGTGGATGTGTTGGACAGTAAACAAAAAAAGATGTTCATACCGAAGAAAGCTGCTGCAAAGCCTGCTGTGTCAAGGAAGAAGCAGAGTAAGAAAGGAAAGAAGCCTGCTGGAGCAGAGGCTGAGGAAGACTTTATCCTCCCCCACAATACTGATGGATTTGTGGATGATTGCTGTCCTCCGGAGAGGATTGAGGAATGGAAAGCAGCAAAGAGAGATTTCATCTGCTCATACTATGTCTGTAAAAGTATCGGCGTCGGGGCCACAGCGAATGAAACATTCTTTGCTTGGATGGAGGAAAAGCACAGTGATCTTTGGGCAGATATTCTGAGAGCTTCTGTGGAATTCAACCTAAACCTTCAAGCGCTAGATTTTGAAAAGATTCCTACTCCAGTCACAGTAGATGGGAAGTTTGACCAGCTGAGTGTTCGCAGGACGCTCAAAATCTGCTTGGCTGAGGTCAGCCCACCTATTGGAACAGATAACAAGGAACTCTATGATAGAGTGTATGAGTGGCTAAACGTTCCGACAGGGTTTCGAAGGTATGACTGAGGAAGATATGGAGGTTGCTGGTTGGGAAGCTAGGTTGCTGGATGAAAAGCTGTTGATGTCAGTGTTTATTTTTGTTTGCATTTATGTGTTATCTCTTGTTCTTTTTGCATTTCGCTTCTGTAATTTGTACTGATCTATATATATAAATAGAAGTGAATGTTTTGACAACTTCTTGTTGTCAGCTGGTTTTGTTTGAGATCTTTCTAAAGGTCTCTCTTTGTCTTTATTTCGCTTATCTTTGCTTATGTGTTGTTCTCAAAAAGGTTTTAACATCATCAAAAAGGGGGAATTTGTTAGGATTTGAATTTGTATGTTTTGATGATGTTCCTAAAACCTAAGTGTAATAGGACCAGCTGAATCTGTTAGTCAGCTGATGATCTAGATAGGGTTTGTATCTTAGTATAGTTAAACTTGCTAGGCTTAACCTGAAGCTTCATATTGATTGAGAACTGAAGGCTGCTGATAAGAAGACTTAAAGATCTAAGAGAGATCTCATTCGAAGTCATTTAGAAGGGCGTCGTGAAGATCAAGAAGAGATGATAAGAGTTATGCAAAAAGAAGTATTGTCAAGAAAGGTTCAAGTGAAGATAGCAAGGTTGGAATCCATGCTACAACAAGCTTTAAGATGTGCTGGAGCAAGGTGTAAGGTTGCTAGAGTTGACTTCAAGAAATTCATCAGGTTTAACAAAAGACAGAAAGATATTTCAAAGATATCCGAAGTCAATCAAGTGAAGATTTGATTATCAATCAAGATCAATCACGGCATAATTGATTGGTATCAGACAATCAATTATCCAAAGTCAAACAAATCTTCCAACGATCACTTACCATTTCTTTGAAGACTTGATTGACAAATTAGCCTAACGGCTAGTCAAATTCAGAATCATAAAAACTGAAGTGAAGGATTTTTTGAATACACACGCGCGAGAAACATCAAGAACAATTCCTTCACTCATTGCAAAACACGCTTAATTCTTCATACCAGAAATCAATCTAACACGTTGAATTTCCTAAGAGATTTATTTTTGGTCAAGGAAGTGTAAATCACCTTTCATTATCTCTGTACGAGAAAAGGTTGATTGTTTTTTATCTAAGAGTTAACACTCGAGGATCATCTTGATTGTACCAAGGGCAGGAACTTGTTAAACTTCCTGTGGTCGAATCCTCAAGGAGATTAGAGGAGACAAGACCAGTTTCGGTGGATAGTAAGGCCCCTGTGGGATCAGGGAGAGTGGACGTAGGATCGTTATATCCGAACCACTATAAAAATCTCTGTGTCTTTACGAGCTTTCTGCATTCATACATATAACTGCTCATTCATCATTATTTCAATAATCCTGCACTGAAACTTGCTTAGTATTCATCATCGAGGTTTTCATTGAAAAGGGTTTTTCAAATACAAACGAGATTAGCTTCCGCACTATCAGAAGACTTCGAGTTTTCGAAGTTTGCTGATCTCACATTGCACACTCTGAGTACCTTGCTGCAGAAGACCTCAAAGTCTTCTAACCTCACACTCAGCTCACGAAAAGTTGAAAAAGTTTTGAGTGTGGTAAAGTCTATTCAACCCCCCCTTCTAGACTTTCCACCTCCTTGCACATCTCGTCCGGGACCAACAGTTTTCACTAAATACTCCATCTTAGGGGAGATGTTCTTATTTCCTTGCCTATCTTTTGTGCTTTTATATGATTTTGGGTGTGATGAATTTTGAGCTTGAATTGTGGATTTGTTGCTTATATTTGAGTTATATTTGTTGAAATGAAGATGAAGTGAGTGTGCTTGAGATTATGTACATGTGCACTTGTGTTTGATTGAAGGATATATTGAATTTTGAAGTGATCATGAGTTGATATGTGGTTTGATGCTAGAATGATTGATGGTTATGTGATGATGAATGTGATTGAAAATGCTTGATTCATTGCTTAATTTAAGCCCGTGAGCTTTTGTGCCTTAAGGATCGTACATCTTATTTGTGAGTGTATCATTCATTGATTTGTATTCTAAAACTTGCCCTTGGACATATTGAAATTGATCTTTGTGTGATTTCATGAATATGATAAGAGGCCATGTTTGAATCGAGAAGTCACTTAGCCAAATTTTTTCCCACAAAAAATATTTGATTTCCTTAGTAAGCCATTTTGAACCTAGTGTCCTTATTCTTTGGTAAGCCAAGTGAAATTAAAGTCATTTTACCTATTTTTATGAGCCTTACTGTCCTATGTTTAGTAGAGTTAGATTGTTAGCTAAATGATGTGCTATATTGATTGTTGAGAAAAGATAAAAGAAAGGTTGAAAGAGATAAAAAATTGAATTAAGGAGAAATTGTGAAAGTGAAAAGAAAAAATTCAATTTGTGAGCTTAGATGAGAAAGAAAGCTCAAAAGAATAGTGGTGAATAAACTTTGAAAAGCATGAAGAAGAAAAGAGTGTTGATAGATGAAAAATTGGAAGAGAAGTGTATTGAAGTGCTTAGTTAACTTTCAAGTTCTCTACTAATGCGAGTCACTCTTGCGTAAATTCACCCACCCATTCCAAAGAGTCTACATTACAACCTTAATAAAAGACCTATTTGATTCATGATTGAAACATAAAAGAAAATAATGGAGATTGAATCATTTGGCAAGCTTATGGGTGCATGTTTGTGAATTGATGATTGAGTGATATATTTGTCTTATACACTTGAGAGAAGATAGAAACACTACATGAAAGGAGCAATGATGTGAGCATTGAATTTTGCATTTGTTTGAGCATGATGTATTGTGATTGCTAGTCAAGAGTTTGCATTGATACTTGAGTTCATTGATGAGTTTGATTATCTTATTTTTTTCTACATGAAGGATTTTGGGAGCAAGTGTTATACCATAAAGCCTTCAAACTCCATCTTGCCTTCATAAATGAAGGGCTCATCAAGCCTCCTAGCACTTCTTTTGGGATAGGAGGGTCCTTGTGCCTCACAAGAGTCTCTTTCATAAATAGGCAACATCCCCACTTGCCTTCTAGTAAGAGCTTCCTTCCATCTTGTACCTCTCTCACCATCAACACTTCTTTGTCCTTGAGTCTCTCCACTCCTAGCAATCTACTCCATTTGGATTCACTCCATGCCACTTGATCTCCAACCACAAAGCTTTCCTCTTTTTTCTTCTCAAGTGACATCTTTCTTTCTTCCAACACCCCTAAACTTGATACTTGCTCAAGTTTGGTCAACTTCTTCACTCCTTCTTCATTCTTTCTCCCTTTATCTCCCAGATCAAGTAAGAGTGTTTTTAGGGCCTTCTCTTCCCTAAGATCAAAAAGAGTAACACGAGACTTATTAGCAATCAAATTATAAGAAGGAACAAGATGATCATTAATTAAAGAATTAGAAGAGTTAGAATCATCCCTATCCTCTTTAGGACACAAGTCAATGATCACTATGAAGCCACATTTCTTCTTCTCCAAAGCACTTGGAGCATCTTCAACCAATGAAGCTCTTTAAAATGTTAACTCTTCCCCATTAAAGCTCAACTTAAGCTCTCCTTTCTTCACATTGATCATCATCTTCCCGGTTGCAAGGAAAGGTCTACCAAGTATAATACGTGCTTCAATTTCTTCCTTCATGTCAAGCACAAAAAAATCCACCGGGAAGATAAACTTGTCAACTCCCACTAACACGTCTTCAATAATCCCATGAGGATAAGCATAAGATTGATCCACCAATTGAAGATTTATAGTGGTGGGAATCACCTCTCCTAACTCCAACCTCTTGAATATAGATAAAGGCATCACATTGATACTTGCTCCCAAGTAACATAAGCCTTGTACTTTTCCATTTTCACTAATCTCACAAGGTATCACAAAGCTCCCCGGATCCTTAAGCTTTTGAGGAAGATGTCTCTCTAAAATTTCCTTGCACTCTTCCACCAACTTGATTGTTCCCTTATCATCCAATTTCTTCTTCTTGGACATTATCTCCTTCAAAAACTTCTTGTAGTGGGGCATTTGCTCAAGGGCATCTAAGAGTGGAATATCAACTTGCAAGTTCTTGAACACCTCCATGAACTTTCCAAATTCCTCATCTAGCTTCTTCTTCATGGATCTTTGAGGATATGGTACCGGAATAGGAATCATTGGTACCCCCCAAACTTCCTTTGGGCACCTTTCTTTCTTTCTCTCTTCCTTTGCTTTGATCTCTTCACCCTTTTCTTTATCAACACCCATCATTTCTTCCTCTTGACTCACCTCTTCAATCACCTCTTCCTCCTTTTCTTTCTCACCATCAACTCCTTGGGCTTCCTTTGGCATTTTAGGTCCTTCATACCTAACACCACTCCTTAATTATATTGCACTACAAAACTCTCTTGGATTAGGCTTGGTGGTAGATGGATATTTCCCTTTACTTTGCAAATGATCCACCGTAGATGATAATTTCCCAACCGTTGTAGCCAATTGCCCCACTTGGTGCTCAATCGTCTTGAATCTAGAATCCATTTGCTTCCCAATATCATCCAATCTAGAGTCATTAGACTCTAACCTCTTCACAATCATCCCAAGTAGCTCCTCCGTGGTAGCCTTCCCTTCATTATTGGGCGCTTTGGCTCCGGGATCAAACCCCGGTGGAAAAGGAACGGCGGCTTGTGGATTAGCATATGAGAAATTTTCATGTCTTCTCCAATTTTAGGAGCTTGCCCTCCTTAATTAGGAACATAAGGTGCTTGAGGTTGAGAGACATATGGAGCTTGAGATTGAGGAGGCAAATTACCTTGAGGCCGATTTTGATAAGACATTTGATAAGGCCTTGCATTTTGGTAATTGCCTTGATATCCTACTTAATATGGAGGCCTTCCCATGAAATTCACATCTTCAATAGGCACTTGGCTTTGACACATATCAACTTGAGCCATTGGAGGATTTACACCTTGTTAAACTTGAGAGGCCGTGAGAGCTCCAAATCTATCCATCATTATTATCATCATGGCCTTCATAGATTCAATCTCCTTAACATGAGACACCCTATGATGAGCTCCCATTTTCACCGTCACTTGGAAAAAATCTTGGGCCATATTCTCCATAATTTCATTCATTTGCCCCACCGTCTTTGACCATATTGAACCATTAGCACATGCATTGAGAAAGGATCTATCACCATCCGTGAGGCCGTTGCAAAAGTACATGATCGTTTTCTCCTCCGGAAAGCCATGTTGTGGGCACGCTATGAGCAACGTCTCATATCTCTCCCAAGCTTACGGTATCGTCTCTCCATTCTTTTGTCGGAAATGAGAGATAGCTTTTTTTGCTTGAACCGTAGATGAAGATAGAACTTCATAAGGAATCTCTTGCTAAGGTCCTCCCAAGTACTAACGGTTCCAGGAGGGATAGAATTGAGCTAAGCCTTGGCTCTTCCCTTGAGAGTGAAGGCAAATAGCGTTAGCTTCTTAGCATCCTCGGACACTTCATTGTACTTGGTTGTGTCGGAAATCTCTAAAAATTGAGCCATGTGTTGATGAGGGCACTCTTCTTCATCTTTCCCCTCAAATTGCTTCTCCCTTAACATCCTCATGAGAGCCAGACTTATCTTGAAATTATTAGTTTCTATCCTTGGCCTTGCAATGTCATCATAATACTCACGTAATTGAGGTTCAAAGAATTCCCTAAGAGGTCTACCTTGAGGTGGAGGATCTTGTATAGGTAAAGGTGGAGCTTGAGGTATATGTGGTGGTTCTTGATATCTAGACTCTTGTGGATAAGATATTTGTGGGTAATATGGTGGGAATTGTTGTGGATAAGGTGAATAGTATGGATATTGGTGAGCTTGTGGATGGTATGGGTATGGGTTTTGGTATGGGAATTGATTTGGTGGCATCCCTTGAGGGAAAGGGCCAACTTGAGCATTATAAGGTGGATTATGCTCATTGTCTCCTCCATTCTCTTGCACTCCCCTATTATTATTGCCATTTACCTTCTTTACATGAGGTTCACCAACTCTTTCTTCATTCACCATAGCTTCACCTTCCATCACTTCCCTTTCTAAGGCTTCTTTCCTATTTTTCTCCGATTCCTTCTAAGAATAGCTTCAACTTCCGGATTGAATGGCTCGGGTGGTATACCACGAGATCTCGTGATCATGCACCTACACCACCAATCAAAGTATTAATTCAAACAAAAACAATAAACAAACAAAAGAAAGAACTAGCCACGTTCAATTAATCCTAAGTCTCACTTAAGTGCATAAACATATCCCCGGCAACGGTGCCATTTTGATTGAAGTATTTATCGTGTAAGCATTGTTACGACCCAATTAAGTTATCGAACCTATGAGATATGATATGCAATGAGGCCCTAGGATATAAGTTTTCAATGACTATTGATGCAAGCAATGTTTTGGTTCCAATTACACTACAAATTTGCAAAAACTACAATCAATCAACAATTAAACTATGAATTAGGTTATGAGCAAGGAATTAAGCTACACTAACTTTAAAGAAGTGCAATATGGAGAATGGGTGCTAGGGATAATCTCCACTAAGGAATCAATGATCACAACTATAATTACCTCAAATTGTCATTCAATCAAGACAGAAAGTATTAAAATCATGCAACAATGTCTCCATTAATCACACAATGCCTAATTGTGAGTATTCTCAATGCAATGGATCTCTCAATTACAAAGCATTTAATTCATACAATCATGCACAATTATAACTCGATTAATCCCTAATCACTTAACTCTCGTTTGTTGCTACGGTGATCAAACACTAATAAAAAAGAGATGAAAATGTATGAATCACAATAAGCATCAACAATTAGGGAACTAACTATCTCAATTAAACAACAATCATCAACAATTATAGCAAGAGCAATCAAATCATCCTTAATTTCAATTATCCCAAGCACAAGAGATTTAACCCATGGAGCAAAGAGCAAAATCAATGGGTGAAAAATCAAATAGCATGATCAATATGAGAATCAAAACAATAAAGCAATAGAAATAGAGAAAACATCACCAATTTAGCCAATTGCAATTTGAATTGAATGCCTGATCTTCACAAATGTAAACTTCTTCTTCAATGGAATTACAACTTCAAATGACTAATCTAATGGAGAATTCACTAATCTAATGAACAATTCAATGAAATCTAACTATAAACTTGAATTTATGCAACTATAATGTAGAAATTGGCTTGGAACATGAAAAATGGCCTAAGAACTGGATGGTAACTGCTCCAAATGATCTAATGCCCTATTTTTCGTCCAAGGGGGTTTAAATGGTGATTTTTGGGGAAATAGGTTGCCTCGAGGCGAGCTTGGGGGCCTCGACTCGAGCCCCAAGAGTCGCTAGCACGTTTGGCTCGACTCGAGCTAAATGGCTCAACTCGAGCGACATCCTCCGCCTCGAATCGAGGCAACTAGCTCGACTCAAGCTACTTCTTTCATCGTCCGCCTCGACTCGAGTCCTCCTGGCTCGACTCGAGCTGCACCACACTTTGCCAAATTTTGAGTTTCTTCCACGGGCTCAACTCGAGCTCCCTCGAGCTCGACCAGTGGTCGAGTCCAGGGATTTTTGTGGGCCCGACTTGACCTCAAAATCCCCGTTTTTGCCCCATGTATTCATCTCTTTGCCCTATAAATTCTGGTACTCTCGGTTCGGTTTAATTCCTCCAAAAACCGTGAGAATGGGACGAAACACTTCAAAAAACCATTAATTCTCATATAGTAATACTTTTCATGCAAAAGAGTGATACTCTACACCTTAAAGAACAATTACTAACACTTTTCATCACTTTTTGTAAATAATTGCCTCAAAAATCATGCATCAATTCACTCTCATCAACACCTTGCAAAACCATTAAACTCATTCTTCTAATACTTTTAGTGCAAATGACTAATAATTTGAATGAAATAAGCAATTATTCCACATTTAAAGCATGCACAATTCACCCTAATCACTCATATATTGGAGCTCATATGTTTATTTGTTAATATTATAAGGGTTAAATAGGGCAACAAAGAATGAGTGAAAACAAGCAGAAATTATTCCAATCTCTAATCTCTCTCTCTCTCTGAACTCCCTCTCCCCTTCCCTTGAATTCTCTCTCTCTCTCCCTCTCTCTATTGTTCTACTTAAGCAATTATCTTTTTCATCATTTTAATAATTAAATACTGAAATTTATATTTAGAGAACCAAAATATGAATTATTCTTGTGGTGATGATCGGTTCACTATAATTTTTTTTATCGGTTAAGTGATGACTCGAACCCATGACCTTTTGGATATAGGTAGTGGAGCTCTAACCACTTGAGCTATACCACTTCGTCATCGGTTCACTATAATTGGCATAAGAGCCAATGAGATTGTGCAAGGCAACATGGAGATGGAGAAATTAAGCCACTCATCCATGAATGAGGACATCCATTTCAAGTTTCATATTGTATTAGCTTTCGGAGTGTTTATAGAACACTTTTTCTCTTTGTATCTTCATAGTCATTCTCTAGAATTCTGTTTATAGTATAGAAGATAGAAGAAGACTTGAAGATCATCCTTGGAATTATAAGCAATAAGCAAGTAAAGAAGTAAGTGAGTAAGAGAAGGCTCTTTCACAAGTTGTGAAAGGAGAGTGGATGTAGGATATTCATATCCGAACCACTATAAATCTTATGTTATTTACTGCTTTCATTTATCTTTCTATTTTTATTAATTTTACAGAATATCTACTTGAAATTCATCCTCAAAAGAAATTCTAAAGAATTAAGTACAAAATTCATTTCCGTTGTGTATCTGATTGTTTGGGAAAATTTGTTTTGAAAAATTGAATAGGTTTGTGTAATCTATTCCCCCCTCTAGATTTCACCCTCTTAAAATTTGATTCTCTGGGACCAACATCCAGTCAGTTGAACCAGAAGGTTCTACGCCTCAGAAAGTTGAAAAGAAAAGGAGTGATATGTCAAATTAGGAAAGAAAGCTTTTCAACTTAGATCAAGTTGCACGAACAGAGATCATAGAGACCTTGACCAGAGAACTTATTGAGAAGGTTAAGAGTCTTAAGATATGTAAGACCGCTAAACAAATATGGGAAACCTTGGCTCTCATGCGTGAAGGATCAGAACAGATCAAAGAAAATAAGTTATAATCCATTCTTCACTCATTTGATACTCTCAGAATGAAGCATGATGATTCTATAGATCAGTTGGATCTAAGATTGATTAGCATAATCAATTAAACTAACTCATTGGGAAAGTCATACATGGAGAAAGAGATCAACAACAAAATTCTTAGATCTCTAACCAGTAACTGAAGAGTAAAGATAACTGTAATCAAGGATACTAAGGATCTTAACAAAATCAGTCACCATGAGTTGTTTTCTCACTTAAAGGCTCATGAGTATGATCTCAAATAGGAAGAAGATGAGGATGAAGGAAATTCAGCCTTTGTAGGAAAAAATGTTGCCTTTAAGGTTTCTCCAGTACACACAACAAAAGAACCAGTAGGAGAAGACTTGAGCATGAAGGAACAAATGGCTCTCTTGGCCAGGAAGTTTGATAAGATGAATTCGAAATTTGGCAAATATAGAACACATTGAAAAACTATAAAAGGACGGGTTTTAGGTCGGAAAATAAATCTTCTACTAGTTTGGCAGAAGATCGGTGGACTTCAAAGATGATAGAAGATTTAAAAATAAGGGAAGAACATCCCAGAAGAAGAGACTTTTCTCCCAGAAGAAACTCTAGTCCTAGAAGATCTTCAAGGGATGAAGGCTGTTATTTGTGTCATAAGCCTACACATTTCAGTTATAATTGCCCAAAATTAACTCCCAGAGAAAGAGAAGAGAAAAGACTGAAGTGAAATAGAAAATATGCTGATAAAAGAGATTTGATGGCAGGGCAAGAAGACTCTACCACAAGCTCATCATCATCTTCTCTGACTTCTCTTCAGATAATGATACATGTCTAATGGCAAACAATTACAAGGTATTCTCTAACTCTTGTTCTTCTTCTTTTTCTCGCACCTCTCTAGCAGAAGAGATTGACCATGACTTCATTGATAAGTTACTAGGTGATCTCAAGACTGCTATACACGCTTATACTTTGTGGAAAATGAGAACACTAGCTTAAAGGCTGAAATAGAAATACTTACACAAGAATCTAATTGTAAGTCTCTGATATTCCGCCTGAATCTTGTCAAACACATTCAGAAGAGCTACACTGTCAAATTGAAGTGTGTTGAACAAGATCAACTGGTAAAAATGTTACTTGCTGAGAATCTTGAGAAAGCAGATCAATTGAAGATTCTACAACCTAAGTTTGATGAACTTTTCCATCAACATGAACGAGTAAAATCAAGTGAGAAACGTTTAAGCTTGAGATTAGATCAACTGAACAAAGCTTCTTATGTTGTTCAAACCATAGCTGAATCCTCTGAAACACCTAACGTAAATAAGGGCATTGATTTTTCACCTGCTCAATCCTCACAGGTTCAAACAAGTGTACCTAAGAAAAGTACACATGTTAAATGTAATGTTATGGTAGGCGAAGATTCTGAATCTAAACCTACTGATAAGGGTAAGAAGGTTGCTGACCAAGCAAATCAATTGAATTGGAAGAAGAGTAGTCATACTCACAACCTAAACAACAGATGAGGTATCAAAAGTAGGGGAAACCCAGTTGAAGAAACCTTTGCAAGTTTAGAAAAGTAGACATCAGCCTTGACCATCTCAGAAGAGACAGTCTCAGCTGAAGACCACTCAGCCTCAGCAAACTTCCAAGTTTGCTAGACGATCAACTAAGTATTCTGTGTCTGTAAGATATGAATCTTTTGACGGCTCTAGTTAAACGTATTCTTATCAACAAAACTCTCAAACCATAGCACAAAAGATGATCACTCCTCCTAGAGGACCTCAGAAGGGTAACAAGCCTTATGGTAGAAACACAACTAACACACACAGATATATATCCAAGAAGGCACCAAAGGATGAAATTGTCTATGTTGATAAATGTGGAAGAAGGATAAGGTCTTCTGATCTTGATAAGAAAACCTTATTCCTATGGATTCCTAAAAACTGTTCTAACCCTCAAGGACCCAATACCATGGGGTACCTAAAAATTAACTAAACGTGCAGGACAACGTGGGTCAAGGAAGAAGTGCCAGAAATATTGTTTGGTACATCGAAAGTGGTTGTTCAAAGCATATGACTAGAGATAGACACCTCTTGAGATCAATGAAAACACAAGCTGGTCCACGTGTAGTGTTTGGTGACAATAATTGTGGTATTACTAAAGGAGTTGGAACCTTAAACATTGGAGATGTACGTGTAGAGGAAGTTCTCTACGTAGAAGGTTTAAAGCATAATCTGTTCTCAGTATCACAATTTTGTGATAAAGGATACTTAGTGAAGTTCTCTAGTAATTCTTGTATTGTTACTAATAAATTAATTAATCAGATGCTTTTAACTGGCTTGAGAAAAAGTAATGTTTATATTGCAGATTTTCAAAACTGTCCTAGCAACACTTGTCTAGTAGCAAGGAGCACTTAAGAAGCTAGTTGGCTATGACACAAGAGATTAAGTCATCTTAACTTCGAGACGCTTAACAAGATAGCAAGAAAGTCTCTGGTAGAAGGGTTACTAAATGAAGTCTTCTCAAAGAATCAAACATGTGATTCCTATCAAAATAGGAAGCAAACTACAACATCTTCCAAAGAGGTGACAACACCAACAATAAGAAGAGTACTTCAGTTACTAAACATGGATCTCTTTGGACCTGTTAGTCCTCTGAGTTTTAGTGGAAAAAAGTACACATTAGTGGTAGTGGATGATTACTCAAGATTTACATGGGTCATCTTTTTATTCAAGAAGAATGAAACTATCACAAAGCTGTCTGAATTGATCAGAAGGCTTCAGAACAAAAAAGAAGTTAGTATTGTGAAAATAAGAAGTGATAAAGGAACACAATTCTTAAACGCTCACATAGGAGACCACTACAAGGAGTTCGACATACAACATGAAACTTCTGCAGATCGGACACCCTAACAGAATGGAGTTGTTGAGAGAAGAAACAAAACACTTAAAGAGGCTGCCAGAACAATGTTAGCAGAGTTCAATGTTCCACAAAGATTTTGGGCAGAAGCTATCAATACAGCTTGCTACAATCAAAATCAAAGCCTGCTAACCAAAGAGCATGGAAAAACACCTTATAAATTATGGAAAGGTAGAATCCCTCGTATTTCATCTTTTTGTATTTTTTGTTATAGGTGTTTCATTCACGATAATAGAAAATTCAAATTAAAAACTTTTGATGCCATTGTTGCTGATGAAATATTCTTAGGATATTCCAGCACTAGCAAGGCGTATAGAGTTTTTAATAGGATATCTCTTATTGTGGAAGAGACACCCCATGTTGTGTTTAATGAATCTTCCATTGAGTTAAAGGTAAAAGGACAAGAATAGTTCCTAGTAGAAGGTTAGAGAACTTGAACCTGAATAGTAAAATCAAACCAATTTTGTTAAAGTTCATTTACCCATACTGGACTAGGATTAAGAAGATGAACAATAATGCTCAAATCCTGCTGATAAGGACAAAGAAACTTCATCAGATCCTCAAGATTCAATATCTCCTACAACTAAGTCTGTTGTAGAATCTCCTAAAACACCAGTTGCAGAACCATAAAATGTAGGGGGAACACCTAACACATTGAGTGAGACTATAACAGAAGCCCAAGATATCAATAAAGAGGTTCAGAGAAGAATATGGATGACTGATCACTCATCAAATTTAATCACTGAAAACCCTCTAGATGGAGTAAAAACAAGAAGGAAAATGAACCTCGATGGACTATTTAGTTACTACGTTTTACTTCAAGAACCGAGGACTGTAGAAGAAGCTCTTTTGGATACGAACTGGATAGAAGCTATGCAAAATGAACTAAATCAATTAGCATGACAAGATGTCTGGGTGCTGGTAGATAGACCAAGACATTAGAGGGTTAAAGGAATTGATTGGCGTGAATTGATGCATGTTTTTAGGGGATATTTTAGTGCAAAAAGTGGTGCAAAGTGTTAGTTTTTGTGCTTAAAAGTGTAGAGTATCACTATTTTGCTTAAAAAGTATTATTTGTGAGATTATTGATGTTTTTTGTCCGTTTTACAGGTAAATCGGTAGATTTTGACCAAACCGAGAGTATCGGTATGCTTAGAATGAAGAGATGGACGAGATGGATGAAAATAGGAGTCGGAGGCGGAGTCCCGGCCAGAAAAATGCCCTGGACTCGACCTCTGGTCGAGGACCAGAGGCCTCGACTCGAGGGATGTGAAGAAAGGATGAAAATCAGAAAAAGGAAGCTGCCTCGATTCGAGGGCTAGGCCTCGAGTCGAGGGATGTGCAAAACAGGGAAGCCTCGACTCGAGGGAGGAGCCTCGAGTCGAGGGAGAGGCAAATTGCAGAAGCCTCGAGTCGAGGGCTGAGCCTCGACTCGAGGGGGAGGGTTTTCAGAAATTCGTTATTTAAAGGGCAGAGCAGAGCATAACTGGAATAACTTTTTATAGAGCAGTTAGTAGCGGTTTTGGGGCGATTTCTTAGGCCCCAAGCCAATTTCCCATTGTAGGTAGTGTAGAGTGTAGATTTAGATTTAGATTTCAATTAATGTTGATTAGATTAGCTCTAGTTTAACATTTGATCCTTGTTGATTCATCAATTCAAGCTTGTATTTCATTTGAAGATTTGTATTGAAGACTCAAGCATTCCTCTTGTTGTGGATTTAATTCAATTGGTGATGTTCTTCCTCTCTTCTCTTTTCAATTTCTTAATTGCTGTTATTTGCTTTGTGATTATTCAATTCTATCTTCTTCCCATGGATTTTGCCCTTGGCACCATGGGCTAACTCTCTTGTGCTTGGGTTAATTGAAATTGATGATAATTTGATTGACTATGCTATGATTGTTGATGATTGGAGATCAATTGAGTAGATTGCTTTCTAATTGTGATTCTCAATTGTGCTTCATGCATAATTATCTCTTTAGATTAGTGTTTGATCATTCTAGCTATAGGCGAGAGCTGCGCTAACGTGATACGGGATTAATCGGGTTATAATTGTGTATGAATGCGTGGATTGGGTGCTTCGGAATCGAGAGATTAGTTGCACTAAGGATACTCACATTAGTTTGCTTCCTAATTGTGATTCTTCAATGTGTTTCATGTAAAATTATCTCTTTAGATTAATGGTTGATCACCCTAGCAATAGGCGAGAGTTGAGCTAACGTGATTAGGTGTTAATCGGGTTACAATTTTGCATGATTGTATGGATTGGGGACTCCTACATTGAGATATGGGAAGGATTATGAATACTCACATTAGGCATTGTGTTATTAATGGAGTGATTAATTTCATGATGGTTTATGCTTTCTATCTTAGTTGATTTGCAATTTGATTCAATTGTAGTTTGTTGATTGATGATTCCTTAATGGATGTTAGCCCTAGCACCCCTATCCCACATTTATTGTTGTTTTTGTTCTCACATCTTAAGTGTTCGATCATTTGTTTGCTTGTTTTAGTTTGTATTTTTGCAAGTGTTTGTAGTGTTAGAGCCATCCCTAGTTGCATCAATAGTCATTAAGAACTTGTATTTCTAGGGCCTCGCGTGCATACTTTTTCCCTTGGGTTCGATATTTGCAATTGGTCTTAATACCACTTACCCGGTTACTACTCCAATCAAATGGCGCCGTTGCCGGGGAATTAGTTTTTGCGCCTATAGTGAGACTTAGGAATTGTTTAAAGTGGCTACTTGTTGCCTTTGTATTTTTTTGTTTGCGTTGTTGTTTTTGTGTGAATTTGATACTTTGTTATCTTGTCTAGATGGAGGGATACAACTCATACTTGTGGAATCAAGAGTATTATCAAGAGAGTAGGGTGTATTCTCCACACTTTGAAGAATTTGGATACAATAATTGGAGGAACTATGAAGATAATTCTCAATTACAACAAGTTCCATCCAATTATGAAGATTGAACATATGAAGAAGTCCCTCCCCCACCTCAAGAGATGTTCCCATACTATGAGAATTATGATCAGTTCGATCCATGTTGTAGATATGAGTATCAAGGAGCATTGGAAGGGGCTTACTATGATGATAGGAGAAGCTATGAGTATGACTACCAAATTCCACAAGCTTCTCCTTAATTTGAAGAATGGGGACTCCATGATGTGAGAACTATAATGAAAAATATGCTTGGAGTGATGCTAGAAAAATTAGAGGAAGATGAAACGAGATGTGAAGAAATGCTTCCCTTGTATGAAGACATTTTCGAGACCAAGGCGATGGTTGAGTCAATGATTGAGGGAAACATGGAGATCACCGAAGCTCAATTCATGGTGTTAAAAAGTCAACTCAAATATTTTCTACTCCAAGTGAAGAACTTAACCATCACGGAGAATCAAGAAGAAGAAGGGGAGGAAGAAAATGCAAGTAAAGAAGATGTAGTAGAGGGTCCAAGCAAAGTGGTTAAAGGGAAAAATTTCCTTGTCAAAAGTGAGGAAGAGGAGTGCCCCTTGATGGACATGAGCTTTAATGAGGAAGAAAATTTAGAAGCATCTAAGGAAGCATTGAAGATTGAAATGAGCATTTCTATCCCTTCAAACTCTTCAATTCATACTTTTATTGATAATGATGCTTCTAATGATTTAATTTTACCTCTTGTGAATTTTGACTATAGGAAGGAATTGATGAAGCGCTTGGGCATCCTTGAAGGAGAAGAATGGAAAAGAAGGATGGCAAGAGAGAAAAGGGGACAACCATGGACACTAAGTATATCTATATGTGGTTGTCCTATCTTTTCGGTGAACCTTCTTGATTTTGAAGCACAAAGATTGAGATATAATGGGAAGGAGGATCACTATCCTTGGCCATTCCGATGAAGGACGTGGAAGTAAAGAAATAAGTCCGGCAAAAGACAATAAAAATAGCGCTTGATGGGAGGCAACCCATCCTTTTTATTTGCTTTTGCGTGCTTTTGGTAGATTAGTATTTTTGTTTCATTTTTGGGAAATTTGGCTAGATATTTAATTGCTCATGCTTAAGTGGTTGTGTTATATGCTTCGGGATTCATATTGTGTTGGGCTTATTTGTGATATCATTTTGAGTTGCATGTATTCTTATCACTCTCATTCCAAACTTTGAATTCATATGATCATTCAAGTTTGGGGGTGTTTATCTTTTATGGTATAAATGCATCTCTTAGTGATGATTAATTTGATGATTATTTTTGCCCGTTTGTAGGTATACTCACTACGTTGATTGAGAAGAGATCGAAATTGCAAATGAATTCAAGAATTGAGAAAGATGGAGAGCTTAAAAATTGGTGAAAAAATGAGCAAAAAGGAAGAGAACCCGGTCTCCTCGATCGAATGAGCGACCGGGCTTAAATCGAGGGACCAAAATGGTAATTTCTAGCATATTTGGGTTCGTTAGGGGCATAGAGGTCATTTTTAGGAGTTTCGGGGGTCGGGTCGGGCCTAGGAATTCGTAAAATTTCCCTGGTCTCGACCCAGGGTCGAGGTTGCATATCCCCCGGGTCGAGGGGTCAAGACTTAGTGAAATTTTCAAAATCTGCATTTCCCTTGAGTCGAGGATGAGACCTCGAGTCGAGGAGGTTGAATTTTCTCATTCCTCGAGTCGAGGGTGAGACCTCGAGTCGAGGTTTTTAATTTTTAGGATCCCCTGAGTCGAGGGTTGAGCCTCGACTCGAGGCTGGTGTTTTATTTAAAAAATTGCGATTCAGTTCAGTTCAGCACGAGTCGAGGGTTTTTCTGCAAGTGTCGATCCCTTTCTTCCCTAAACCCCATTTCCGGCCATTTGCCCATATTATCACCGATTATATCACATATTTTCACATCAATTCATCATACATTGCATCAAGTTTTGATTTTGAGAGTTTTGAGAGTGAAATTTGGGGATTTTTGGTGAGATTGCTTGGGTGTCTTCCAATTCATTTCTAGGCTTTAATTCTCAATCAAGGTATGTAATTCTTACTCCTTAGGTCTTCAATTTCGTGTTTATTATTGATTATTGCATGGGTGTTAAGGATTTTGCAAGATTTCTATTTAATTTGAATTCTCATATGGGCATTTATTCGAACACTTTATATGCATGATTGTTTGGGATGAATTGAAGCCTTTTGTGAGATTGTTTAGATTGATTGATGAGTTTAGGAGCATGCCTAGGAATGAATGTGATATATTGCTCATTTATTTGTGGAGTTTGGCTTGGAAAATTAATTTTTGGACACATTTTAGAAATTCCTAGTGATCTTGTTGGGTATGTTTGGTCAAGTTGAGTATTGTGATGATAGAAGTGTATTATTGTTGATGGATATTTGTTAAATTACTTGCTAGATGGCTCATGATTTTTAGATATAATTTTTGAGCTTATTTGCATGATCTTTGATGAGCATATTTGTCATAGTGAATTGTTGAAGCCATTCTAGTTAAGTATGCATGTTTTGAGGATTATTTGAACACTTCTATTGATCGTAATTGCTTTATTGACTATTTGACCTTGTGTTGAGGTTGTTGCCTAATCACTAGGGGTTGTTGTTGATTGGAGATTTTAGTGCCTGTTGACTCGTTCATGGCTAGTTGGATCTATCATTTTTGCTCGCATTTTTATTTGTGGAGATTGATTTTTGCCTTTAGGAATTTTGCAGGAAAAATGTTCAGAGGAGTCGATGGACATAACTACTCGGAGGAGGAGATCCAAAGACGAGAGAGAGATATTAGATTTGCTCACAAGACGCCCGCGGAGATTGGTATTCAGTGGGATGATTTCAAATGGAGGAAACATATTATCCTATATTCAGAGCTATACAACAAGGTAGTCAAGACCCGCCTTGTGGACCATGATTGCATGAAAGCGATGGGCATCGAGGAGGACATTCCTAGACTACTTGAGCAGATTGGTATGGGAGGCTTCTTGATGAAGAGGCCGAGAACTTATCTTGGACTCACTCTGGAGTTCTTGTGTACCGTGAAGATTGATAAGGCCAAGAAGACCATATTCCCTCGGGCCGTCACCTTCGAGCTTATGGGTAATGAGTACACGTTGACCGTGGACGAGGTCAACCAAATTATTGGAGCACCCACTGACCCTGATCGATCACTCCTCAACATCAGAAAGGAGTACGATGCAAAGAAGTTTTGGAGAAGGATTTCAGACTACGGGGCACCGAATCAGCCCCAGTTTATTCCGGGCAAATCTAAGAGCACCCACATCCGGAAACCGGTAGTTCGATACTTGGAGAAGATCTTAGCTAGCACTCTCTTCACGAGATCAGAAGGTGGAGCCGTGGTTTTAGAGGAGCTTTATGTGATCTGGTGCTTCCTACACGGGGTTAGATTCAACGCCGCTGCCTACCTATGCTACTTGTTCGAGTGGGTCACGAGTACAAAATTTAAGAAGATTCACTTTGGAGGCATGATTACTCCTATTGCCGAGCACCTGCGCATTCCCACTCACAACCTCAGAGCAGTGGAGGGCTCCGATTTCACCATATACACCATGTGGCGTATGAGGACACTCGACCGTATTGGTAGGACATGGTGCTTCCAGCAGCACTTGGGTGGCCGATTCCCTCTTCCCAACAAGAGGTTGACTACTGTTTTTGGTGCTCCAGCATTTGTGACCATTAACCTCCGTATGTGGTCACAGTGTCACACAGAGGCGATCGATGCCTATACCCGCGAGCATGGAGATGTGCTACAGGACGACAATGATGATGACGATGGACAGCAGTCTGGGTCTGATGATGATGAGGCAGAGGGGGCTGCTGAGGGAGTTGATGCAGACGATGATGATGATGAGGATGATGACGAGGAGGAGGCTCAGGACGAGTTGCCAGTACAGATGGATGAGGACTATCAGCCTGAGATTAACATGTATTGGCAGGATGAGCTGAGGAGTCGAGAGTACGAGGCTGGGAGCTCATCACGGAGGCCGTGGACTTTGACAGAGGAGATGTGGGCCGATAGCCAGCGTATGCAGATAGACTGCCTGACTCACCAGGATGAGTGTTATCAGATGATGGAGGAGTCTCGTAGGTTCAATGAGGAGACGAGGAGGATGCAGGAAGAGTCTCTCAAGACCCAGCATGACATGTATGCACTCCTCCAGCAGATGAGCTCGTGGAACTTCGGGCAGGGTCCCTATCCTCCTCCGCCACCGCCTGACTATTAGGGCTACTCCTTACTTCCTTATCCCTCTCCTCTAGTTCTTAGTCTTAATTCGCCTAGTGATTTGTACTTTTGATGATGATTGGTGATTGTACTTGATATATGGATTTGACGTGATGATGTTTTGAGATTTTATGATGATTGGGATGATGATTGTGATTTTGATGGTTTTGGTTTATTGAGCTTCCTTGTCTCTTGATGATTGTATTATATTGATCTCTTAGATTCCTTTCATTTTGGGCTAGACTTATCATGAGTTTCAATGTGGATTTATTGCATATCTTTAGTATCATTCTTGATGTAGTGAGTATGCTTGGGATTTATGTACATGTGCACTTGTGCTTGAATTGCAAGACTTATTGAATTTTGATATGATAATGAGTTGACTTGTAGCTTGAAGCTAGCATTCTTGATGATTATGTAAAGATGAATGTGATTGGCGATACTTGATTCATTGCTCAATTTAAGCCCGTGAGCTTTTGTGCCTTTATAATCGTACATCTTATACGGTTGATATGATTTCTTTGTGAGTGCATCATTCATAGATTTGTATGCTAGAACTTGCCACTAGACTTGTTGAGATTGATCTTTGTGTGATGTCATGAAAATGATAAGAGGCCATGTTTGTTATGATGAGTCACTTAGCCAAATTTTTCCCCACAAAAAATATTTGATTTCCTTAGTGAGCCATGTTGAGCCTTATTATCCTTATTTTTTGGCAAGCCAAGTGAAATTTTAGCCATTAGCCTATTTTGATGAGCCTTCTTGTCCCATGCTTAGTAGAGCTTGATTGTTAGCTAGAGATGGTGATTTGATTGCTAAGTGTGGATGAAATTGATGTGTTAAGTGATGAAGAGAAGAAAGGTTGTGAAAAATTGAATTGTGAAAAGAATGTGTACAAATAAAAAGAAAGCAAAATTCAATTTGTGAGCTTAAGAGAAAGAAAGCTCAAGTGAATGGTGGTGATTGATCTTGAAGTGCATGAGAAAGAGTGTTACTTGATGATGATTGAAGAGATGTGTATTGTATTTGTTGATGTCACCGAAGTTAAACATTTTTGTTACCACCAATGTTGTAACATCGGGTGCGACATCAGAATTCGCCCTTTCTTCTAACAACTAACTTTTCGTGTTTCAGTGTTATCTTTGATGTTGTTGACTGTAGGTTGACGATCTGGAATCTACTCCAATACTCTAGAAGGATCTACAAGGATCAAGAATAAAGGGGAGTTATCTAGATCAAGCGGTTACAAGTCAATAGCAGTTATTAGAGGCAGTTTCTTGGCGGTTTTCCACTGTGATTCACGAGCTGAATGATAGGGAAAGAGTTGAAGATTTCGAGATCCATCCACAAGGATCTACGATGCTCTTGAAGGTTGTGATCGACATCTATAAATAGGTGGTCAAGCTTCAAGAATGAACAACAAGGCAATACGAGCTGATCAATCACAAATTATAAGAGCCTTGTGTGAGAAGTAATCGAGTATCAGACTGTTGAGTGCGATAAGTGCATCCAGATTGATAGGGCCATTATTTTCCGATTTACGTTACATCTGATGTTGCCACATTACATGTAACAATAGATTCTGTTTAGATTGTTAGTAGACAGGGTGTTCTTTAACATATCTAGATAGGTCACCTTTGACGGTGTATTTCATACACTTAGCCAGTTTAGATCATAAACAGTGCGTTTAGATCTTGTAGTGGTTTATTGAGAAGATTTGAATTGTGAATCGTTCTCTACTTGATTTGTATTCATTATTAACATAGTGAATCATTTCCTCATAGATTATTATTTAAAATAATCTATGAAAAATTTTATCCTGGTTTGCAAAGATTTTTGACTAAGTCTTCCGCTGTTATAACTGTCAGTGTTACTCTCATTGTTACAACATTGACAGTAACAATCTCTGATCTCAGAAAACACACACCTTCAGTTGGCACCAGAGCCATAACTTGACGTTACTAAGTTAGATCCTATGTCTAGTGTGTTGTCTTTGCAATGGATTACCCACTGTCTCAATCACTTAGGCCTCCCATTCTAGATGGAACAAACTATGCCTATTGGAAACCAAGGATGAGGATGTACATCAAGTCAATTGATGAACGTGCTTGCAGAAGTGTACTAGCAGGTTGGACGCCCCCAAGGACTAATGCAGATGCTGAAGGAGAGACCATTGTCAAACGTGAGTTGGAATGGACGAATGATGAAAGCACAACTGTAAGCTTTAATTCCAAATCATTGAATGCAATCTTTGTAGCAGTTGATATGACCATGTTCAAGCTCATATCAAACTGTGTAAGTGCAAAAGATGCTTGGGATAGGCTGCAAGATCATTGTGAAGGATCAGTAAGTGTTCGAAGATCCAGACTCCGAATGCTAGGGACAAAGTTCGAGAACCTGAGGATGAAGGAGGATGAAACCATCTCTTCTTACAATGAGAAGATCACTGAGATTGCAAATGAAGCTCAATCACTGGGAGATCCTATCTCAAACACCAGGTTAGTTCACAAAATTTTACGTACTGTACCTAAGCGTTTTGATGCAAAATTTGTGTTATAGAAGAAGCTAAGAATACAGATACGTTGAGCCAAACTGAGCTTGTGAGCATACTACGGGCATATGAGATGAATTCAACCCAGAGAGATGAGACTCCAGATTCAAAGAAGATGATTGCTTTCAAAGGAGAATCGTCCTCAAGTGCTGAAAAGACATCATTTGTGACTGAATTTGAGTCAGATGATGATGATGTTGTCGAACTATGTCTTGACAATGATGACCACATTGCCTTCTTGACAAGACAGTTTAAAGCTTTCTTGAAAAAGAAGTCAAGTGTGACAAGGAACAACATTCAACCGAGGATTCAAATCAACAATACTCCACAAACACCTGAGAGGAAAGGTAAAACTATTCAACCAATGAAATTTGGTAGTAGTAGTGGGAGTGGAAGCAAAAACAGGTATGACAACTATGACCCTGAATATAGGAAGTCTGTTCAATGTAATGCATGTTCTGGATATGGTCATTATGCAAATGAATGTGCTAATACCTTGCTTAAAAAGAAATTGAACTTTAATGCTACTTTGAGTGATGAATCTGATGAGGAGCATGAAGATAAAAAAGATGAGGAATTTGTATTTTCTAGTAGAATAGACTATGATGATTCTTTAGATGATGATCTGGATTCTGATGTTGACACAGATGTTCCAACATTCGGTGTAACATTGGATGAATCAGAATCAGAATCATCATTAAACTGTTTTAATGGTTTTGTTAATAATTCAGGAATATCAGAACAGAATAAACCTTGTGGTTCAGAATGTAAGAAATTACTTGAGAAATGGGAATCTCAAATTGAAATTCTGAAAAGTTTAACTTTAGAAAATTCAGATTTGAAAGACTCATTAACCAAACTTGAAGTAATCTTGACCAGGAAAGACTTGGAAATTTCTAAACTCAAAGATGGATTGAGAGATTCAACTTTAAGTTTCAAGAAATACTCCAAGAGTGCTGATGGTTGGAAGTATTGAAGTATTTCTTCACACAAAAGGAACTGAACATGCGTCAAAGAAGATGGTTGGAATTGGTAAAGGATTATGATTGCACTATCCTTTACCACCCAGGCAAAGCAAATGTGGTGGCAGATGCACTTAGCAGGAAAGAAGAAGGCCAGTTAGCTTTGCTGCCCACTCAACAAGAACGTTTAATTGAGGAATTTGATAAGATGAGATTGACAATCGTCACCCCAGGAAAGTCAACCTCAATATTAGCTACAATGATAGTTTAGCCAACTTTGAGAGAACGAATAATTGAAGCTCAGAAAAATGATCGATTCCTCCAGTTAATGAGCAATAAGGTGAAAGAGAATCTGACTAAGGACTTTGCCACAACCATAGATGGGGCATTAATGTTCAAAGATAGAATTTGTGTGCCTAAGGGGGAGGAGCTGAGGGACGATATAATGAGAGAAGCTCATAACACACCGTATACTGCACATCCCGGTGAAACAAAAATGTACCGAGACCTCAAAGGTAGCTTTTGGTGGAGGGGCATGAAACGATCCATTGCGCAATTCGTTAAGAAGTGTCTCACTTGCCAAATGACTAAGTCTGAACATCAGCGGCTAGCCGGATTATTAAAACCGTTGGAAATTCCAGAGTGGAAATGGGAACATGTGACAATGGATTTTGTGATGGGATTACCGAGAAGTCCAAAACAACATGAAGCTGTGTGGATCATAGTCGATAGACTGACGAAAGTAGCGCGATTCATACCCATCAAAATGAATTATCCAATGGATCGATTGGCCAAATTGTACATCGATGAGGTAGTACGATTGCATGGAGTACCAATGTCGATTGTCTCTGACCGTGATCCGCGGTTCACTTCAAAATTTTGGGGGAGTTTGCAGTTAGCTATGGGCACAAAATTGAATTTTAGTACTGCTTACCATCCGCAAACTGATGGACAATCTGAGAGAACGAATCGAATTTTAGAAGATTTATTAAGGACATGTGTTATGGACTTTGGAGGAAGCTGGGAAGATTACTTGTCATTGGCAGAATTTGCGTATAATAATAGCTATCAGTCTACCATCGGGATGGCACCATACGAAGCACTTTATGGACGGAGATGCAGGACACCAATCCATTGGGATGAGGTCGGAGTGAGAAAAATATTGGGTCCAGAACTAGTAGAAAAATCTGTGGAAGCAATCAGTAAAATCTGAGAAAGAATCAAGATCGCACAGGATCGACAAAAGTCTTATGCGGACTTACGAAGAAAGGACCTACAATTTGAAAAGGATGAGAAAGTATTTCTAAAGGTTTCACCTATTAAAGGAATAGTCCGATTTGGTAAAAAAGGAAAGTTAAGGCCTAGGTTTGTGGGACCGTTCGAAATCTTAGAACGGGTTGGAGATGTGGCATATAGGCTCGCCTTAACCCCTTAATTGTCTCGCAATTCATGATGTCTTTCACATATCGATGCTTCGGAGATACGTCCCCGACCCTAGTCACCACATCAGACTTGAAGATTTAGAAGTTAACGAGGATCTGACCTACGAAGAGCGGCCCCTAAGAATCCTTGGAAGAAAAACAAAGACCTTGAGGAATAGAGACATACCATTAGTCCTAGTGCAGTGGAATAGACATGGAGAAACGGAGGCGACATGGGAGCGCGAGGGAGAAATACTAAGCAAATACCCTGAGCTATTCGAAAAGTAGGTGCAAATTTCGGGGGCGAAATTTTTTTAAAGGTGGGGAGAGTTGTAACACCCCATTTTTAGAAAACTTGCATTTCATATTTTAAGCGATTTAATTACTTTATTTATTATTAAATTTGTAAATTTTAATTCAAGCTCTTGAAGATTTATGATTTATAAAATTTAAGAACTAATATTTTCAATGAAGTTTAAAGAGTTTTGCAGGGTAGCCTACTGAGGAAATCGAGCTCAATCGTGACTCACTCGATACGAGTAAGCAAAAAAAATATATATATATATATATATAATAATAATTAAATAAAGGGATAAGTTAGATATGAAATAGTTTATAAAATACTTTACTAACAATCATATTATATAGATCAAGTGGTAATACATAAATGTATAAGTTTTATTGAGTTTATGAGGTCCAAGGTTCAATTCCTAGGTATGACTTTTAATTAGATTTTATTTTTAACTTTTGAGATTATTATATATTTGAGTGAAGAATATCACTCTGAGACTCTACATTTCTCTCTCCAAATACTGTGCGTACATTTCTTTCTCCAGAATACTCAAGAGTCTTCTAAGGTAAGAAAAATGCAACATTTTTTCACTCTTTTGCCTAAATGGGTTTTCAAATATATTGGTCATATTTTTGAAATAACTTTTTTTATCTTTTTCTCTCTTATTACCTACAATGTTCTAGTGAGTATATGTGATTAGATACATATGTTAGAAGCCCAAAGATGTTCTTTGGCATTTGGTTGAATGCTATGTTTGATTATATATGTTTAGCTTATGAATATGTAAACTATGTGATCATTTGATGCTATTTAGTGGATTGCATGTTGATTATATGGTTGCATGTGAGTTTTGATGCATTTTTTTAACTAATGATAAATTATTAGGGTTTTCCATAAAGGTTGTTGATGGTCTTTTGATATTTAAAATGAGTTGGGTGCCTCAACCATGCTTCAAAATGTATAAAATTTGTTGTTGGAAATTGCTATGTTATTGCATGTGACTTTTAAGTTATTTTTCCTACTGCATGTCTCTATTTCTTTGGTTTAAGAACTTATTTGGTGATTCTTTGGTGATCAAATCAATTTGGGTGCCCCAACTATGCTTTGTATGTATAGATTTTGTTGCTGAAATTTATTATGTAATTGCATGTTACTTTCAAAAAGTGTTCTGACCTTTTCTGATCAAATTTTCTCAAACCCCTTTACCAAACTGAAGTTCTGGAAGTCTAGAATAAGTAGTAAAAATTTCAGATTTTTTGAAGCTATTTTCGATTTAATATGATTTTTCTACCAAAGTGCTGTACTGAAGAAAAACGCCCCTGTTTTTGGCGATTATTGCAAAATTTACTGTGAGCAGAAAAATTAATATTTGAAAGTAAATTTCTACTATGTTATTCTACTATGTCTTAGCTTTCATAAAAATTTTATCTTAATACATTTGGAGTTATATTCAATTTTTAATGATTTTTCTAACAAACAGTGTCTTTCTAGTAAAAACGGGCAGTTTTAGAGCTCTAGAATGATGCATGATCAAGTAGGAAATGTGAAGATTTAAAATGTGATCTTTTTACTAGTGATACTACTGGTACTTAGGATAATATATATATTTTTACTTGATTTTATTTAATTCATATTCATGTGTTACAAAATTTTATAAAAAGATGGTGCATAACCTCATTTAGGAAATTATTTTTATCTAACTTGAAAAATTCATAAGTAACAAAATTGAGATTATTTTCATGTGAAATTTTTATGGTATGTAGCTATATGTGTTGTAAATCTACTGTATAACTTTAATAATTTTATGACATGTTTATATTTGTTTATAAATAATCTTCTACGAGCTGTCTTTTTAAAGAGTTTTACATAAAAGGTGAGTTTGTAAATTATTTTCTTTAGTCACCTAAGTAATTGAAAGTAGAGGTATTCCATAATGAATAAATTAGTTTTGTTGTGAGCATGTTATAACTCTTTTATAATTTCTTTTACTTATATGAAGAAATTTTATAATTTCTTTTTATGCGTACTTAACTAGTCTTAGTAAATAGAATTTCTTTTCTTTGAAATATGTTTAAGTTTACAAGTAGGTATATGTTATATATATATATATATATATATATATATATATATATATATGTATTAGATACTAATTAAAGTTAGTAAAAACACTTTAAGTGCATGGTTATAACTTAATGCTTATAAGACTAAAAGACGACTAAATGTATCGAGTGCAGTTCGAGACAGCTGGATTCCGGGAAGCTATCTTGAAACGTTCAAATACCAAGAAAGTGGGTAACCTTTAAATACCTTTTGCATTATTTAGAGTAATCTGTGTTTGTACGAGCAGGCAGATCTTCGGATTATACTCTGTGTGAATTATAGCTAGTCGACGGACTATGCTCTGTGTGATAAAGCTAGTCGACGGACTATGCTCTGTGTGAATCAAGACAGGTCTACGGACTAAATCTGTGTGAAATGAGTTGGGTCTACGGGCCTGGCGTGTACTCGGTTGACATGCTTATTAGTCTTTTTAATGCAATTGTATATTAAATGTTATCCCACTGGGCTTCTCCTCCAGGGGAAGACTCATGATATTACTTTAAATTTTTCAGGTCCTGTTGACGATGAGGTGGACGTGTGATCGGCTGTGTAGACTCCTTTAAATAAATTTACCACAAACTAAGTTTCTGTAAGAATTGAAGCTAGTACTAGTAGGACTTATGTTATGGTTTAAGCTTTTAAATTTATGTATGGATTACTAGGTTCCGTGGTCGAGTCCCTTTCAAACTACTAGGGAGTTATGTTCGTTTGTTTTAATATGTTATGCATGCATGACTAGCATACGTCTATTATATTATATTTTATTATGTTAAACTAGTTATGACTTTTCTCACACGCTTGATGATCTATTTTTACAAATGTCTAATTAAGTAAGTGTTTGACTTAGAAATGTGGGTAAGACACGAGTTAGGCACAAGCACAATTAGACACTTAAATAATTTGATTTGTTTAAAAAAAAAATTACTCGTGTTTTTATGATGTCATCTTCCGCTTGACCCCCTTTAAATTAAAATCTTTTGATCAATCTTGCCTAAATGTACTTTCATCAGGGTGGCGCCACTGGGGCGCTACAGCGTGGTATCAGAGCCCGAGGTTGGGTTTTTCCTCCTTGGACTCTAGGTCAAACGTTTTCTAAATATATCAACATGCATGAAAAATTATACATAGACGTTTTCATTTGTTGATAAAAAAAAAAAGAGAAGGTTAATAAAAGTGAGCCCACAGTCAACACACATCCAAATCGTCTTCAGGTAACCATTTGAGATTTTTATGACTTTATGAAAAGTTATATTAAAGAGATATTTATATTCAAAATATTATGTCTATGAGATTTATGATTATGCATATTGATGTTGAGAAATGTTTATGAAATACGATAAATGAGTATGAAAATGGGAAAGGGAATGCAAATCTCTATATGATAAACTGAAAATTAATTTTTTTCTCCTTTTTATCATTTAAAAATATTTATTTACTACTTTAATTTGCAAAATATTGTTCATTGATATTGCATGCATTATTTTAAATAAACCCCTGAGATTGTGCGACTAAGTCCTAACCTAGAACTAGTTGTTTAGGATGGATCGTGATGCAGCCCGCAGATAGCGATATGAGATAGAGTATCGCGAGTGCTTCCAGAGGGGATGGGAGACTATGGGAGAGTTTGTGGTTCGGATTAGCGAAGCACGTAGGAGAGCTCGAGCTTTTGGCATGGTCGACACAGACTACGAGGCAGCTAAGCATATGCGGGATAGGGTTTATCCGTTCTATCGAGCTATAGCACGGAGGACCTTCTTTTACTTGACTATATATGATTGCGCGGAGGGACCTCAAATGAACCTTGACACTTATAAGTTGGAGTTACAGGATACAGCGAATAGGTATGATGCGAGGATTTAGGAGATATCAGATTTAGAGGCTGATGGGCACCGCTATACGGTGCGTGCGGCTCATTCGGCGATACGCCTCCAGAGGTTGGAGGAACGCATCGCGGAGGAGCGTGTTACTCAGGAGGTTTATAGTGCTCATGCTCAGGAGGCATACCAGCGAGCCGAGGCCATCAGGGCATCCCTCCAGATGGAGACCGACTCTGATGATTTAGTCAGCGGACACTCTGTTGTGGCCGCATCGCCTGAGCATACTCCGAGCCCCTATTTGCAGATTGACCAGATGCTAGCCCAGAGCGGAGATAGAGCAGGACTTGATGAGGCAGGGCCGAGTGAGCCACCTCGCGATGATATTGGACATGCCGCGAAACGCCCACGCTATGGGCGATTTGATGAGGGTCGTGATGAGAGTTGAGGATTACTTTGTGGATGTATCTTTTGTGTACCGGTAGAAAGGCATAGTAGCCTCCCGGATCGATTGTAGAAACTGTGTACTTACTCCTTTTGTTAACTTTTGGACATGTTCACTGTACCGGTTGAGAGGCATGATGGACCTCCCGGTTAGGTTGTAGGGACTATATGCTACCTTTTTTTTGTTGTATATAGTGGTAGGCTGTAGCACTGACCACTACCCTAACATGCTTTTGCTTCTACTTGTGAAATTGCCTCTGAACTTCTGTCAGTTATATGGATGTTAGTATATGAAATGAAGGGTTATTATGGTGAATCTAGTGTATACTTTCTCGTGTGTGCATTCGACGTTTCTGTTGGAAAGTACTTTATTTGATTGTTTACTTATCCTCACCTACATATAATTGACCTTAATGAATAAGAGACTTTACTTTTACCCTTGTAGAGCAAGTACTATGGCCTCACCGACACGAGACGTAGGCCAAGAGGAACAACCTGTCGGGCAAAATGCAGGTGCTGATTTTGCAAGAGACTTTTTCGCACAGATGCGAGATTTCATGCAGCAACAACAGCCTGCACCAGCTCTGAACAACCAAGAACAAAATTTGAGGACAAAACCAGTGGTAGAACAATTCAGACGATTCCAACCACCCAGATTTAATGGAAGGGAAGGGCCAGCAGCAATCGAAGAGTGGATTGACTGATGTGCAGAAAGTTTCGTGTGCAAGGTTCCAACTGTCTGAGGACGCAGGACAGTGGTGGAAATCTCACGAAAGGACCATGACAACAGAGGCAAGACGTGCCCTTGGATGGGAGGAATTCAAAGAGATTGTCCTCAATCGCTACTTCCCACAAGCACTGAGAGACCAAAAGGAGATAGAATTTATGAATCTCCGACAAGGGACCAATACTATCACGGAATATGAGCGCAAGTTCAATTCACTCTCCCGATATGCTCCACATCTGGTGGACACAGATGATCGTAAGGCACGAAGGTTTGAAAGGGGACTGCGTCCAGAAGTAGGAGGAATAGTATCAGGGTTGAGACTACCACACTTTAGGGATGTCTTCGAAAGGGCAAGGATAGTGTCAATGAGTTTGGGCTTAGAGAATGAACAACGACCTGTACCGAATCAGTTTAAGAGAAAAGGTGCACCGCAACCTAATTTCAGAGGAAATACTGTCGTCAGGAATGTCCGGCCTTCTGGGGTCATACCCCAAAGGACGATTCCACCATGCCCAACTTGCAACAAAAATCACCGTGGAGAGTGCCTCCTAGGGACGCGCACCTGCTATTTATGCCGGGAACCAGGTCACCTGGCCAACGCGTGCCCTAAGGCAATGAGTAACCAGTCTGGGAATGGGAGAAATGCTGGACCAAGACTGGCAAAGGTATCAAATCCTCGAGGGGCAAACCAGAAGGGTAAGGCCAAGTTGAATGCGATGCCAAATGTTGAATACACTGAGGAAGAAGAGTACCCAGAGGAAGAGCAGTTTGAGGAAGGTGACGGGGCAAATGAAACTGTGGCAGGTATGATATCTGTCTCAAATATGCCTGCATATGTCTTATTTGATACCGGAGCCTCACACTCTTTCGTATCTGATACCTTTAAGAATAAACTTAGGTTAGATTGCGTTAAGAATGTGAACTTAGAAGTTAGAGTGCCTTCTGGAGAAAATATTAGAATTAAGAGCTTAGCCAAGGGTGTTAGGTTAAATATTGATGGGAAAGACCTACTGGCCGATTTGCATGTGATAGGGATGAAGGGTTTTGACATCATTTTGGGAATGGACTGGTTGAATAAGCACAAAGCTGTAATTCGTTGCGTGGAACGGGAAGTAGACTTAGAAACATCAGATGGTCAACATCTCACTTTCTATGGAACTAATAAACGAGGCTGTGTGCCTATCATGTCCGCTATGAAGGCAATTAAGCTATTGAA
This sequence comes from Paraleonurus japonicus, assembly GCA_030762865.1. Lineage (NCBI taxonomy): Eukaryota > Viridiplantae > Streptophyta > Magnoliopsida > Lamiales > Lamiaceae > Paraleonurus > Paraleonurus japonicus. Next base: position 17,558,961 of record CM061059.1, read on the forward strand.
GAAAGGAAAGTGTCAGGCGTACTTGGTGAATATTGTAAAGGTGGAGAAAGCAAACTTGGCACCTGCTGATGTATCGATAGTGAAAGACTATCCCAATGTCTTTCCAGAGGATCTTTCTGGAATTCCACCAGATCGATCCATAGAATTCACTATCGACCTTATTCCTGGAGCTGCACCAGTGTCAAAGGCACCATATCGTATGGCACCAAAAGAACTACAAGAGTTAAAGGAACAATTAGAGGAGTTGTTGAATAAGAAGTTTATCCGACCCAGTGCCTCACCTTGGGGAGCGCCAGTTTTATTTGTGAAGAAAAAAGATGGGACAATGAGAATGTGCATTGATTACCGAGAACTCAATCGGTTGACAATAAAAAATAAATACCCGTTGCCAAGGATTGAAGATCTTTTTGATCAACTTAAGAATGCGGGTGTATCTTCCAAGATCGACCTCAGGTCTGGATATCACCAACTCAAAGTCAGGGAAAGTGATATCCCCAAGACCGCATTTAGGACCCGATATGGTCATTATGAGTTTACTGTAATGCCATTCGGTGTCACAAATGCACCTGCAGTATTCATGGATTTGATGAACCGCGTGTTCCATGAGTACCTAGATAAATTTGTCATCGTATTCATTGATGACATTTTGGTTTACTCGAAAGATGCAGGACAACATGAGGCACACTTGAGAGCAGTTTTAGAAGTTTTGCGACGAGAGAAGTTGTACGCTAAGTTCAGCAAGTGTGAATTTTGGCTCAATAGAGTAGCCTTTCTGGGGCATGTGATTACGGCACAAGGGATAGAAGTCGATCCTGCTAAGGTCGAGGCTGTACTAAATTGGAAAGTACCAACCAATGTGAATGAAATTCGTAGTTTCCTTGGTTTAGCAGGGTACTATCGAAGATTCATTCAAAACTTTTCTCGTATTGCAAAACCTCTCACGCACCTTACAAAGAAGAGTGAGAAATTTGAGTGGACAGCCGAGTGCGAAGCTAGTTTTCAGGAATTAAAGAAAAAGCTAACAACCGCACCAGTCCTGACAGTGCCCGAAGAATCAGAAGGATTTATGATCTACACAGATGCCTCTAAGACGGGATTGGGATGTGTTTTGATGCAACATGGGAAGGTTGTAGCTTATGCATCACGTCAACTGAAGGTGCACGAACAGAATTATCCAACACACGACTTGGAGTTAGCCGCTGTCGTACATGCACTGAAAATTTGGAGACATTATTTGTATGGTGGGAAGTGTGAAATTTACACAGACCATAAAAGTTTGAAGTATTTCTTCACACAAAAGGAACTGAACATGCGTCAAAGAAGATGGTTGGAATTGGTAAAGGATTATGATTGCACTATCCTTTACCACCCAGGCAAAGCAAATGTGGTGGCAGATGCACTTAGCAGGAAAGAAGAAGGCCAGTTAGCTTTGCTGCCCACTCAACAAGAACGCTTAATTGAGGAATTTGATAAGATGAGATTGACAATCGTCACCCCAGGAAAGTCAACCTCAATATTAGCTACAATGATAGTTCAGCCAACTTTGAGAGAACGAATAATTGAAGCTCAGAAAAATGATCGATTCCTCCAGTTAATGAGCAATAAGGTGAAAGAGAATCTGACTAAGGACTTTGCCACAACCATAGATGGGGCATTAATGTTCAAAGATAGAATTTGTGTGCCTAAGGGGGAGGAGCTGAGGGACGATATAATGAGAGAAGCTCATAACACACCGTATACTGCACATCCCGGTGAAACAAAAATGTACCGAGACCTCAAAGGTAGCTTTTGGTGAAGGGGCATGAAACGATCAATTGCGCAATTCGTTAAGAAGTGTCTCACTTGCCAAATGACTAAGTCTGAACATCAGCGGCTAGCCGGATTATTAAAACCGTTGGAAATTCCAGAGTGGAAATGGGAACATGTGACAATGGATTTTGTGATGGGATTACCGAGAAGTCCAAAACAACATGAAGCTGTGTGGATCATAGTCGATAGATCGACGAAAAGTAGCGATTCATACCCATCAAAATGAATTATCCAATGGATCGATTGGCCAAATTGTACATCGATGAGGTAGTACGATTGCATGGAGTACCAATGTCGATTGTCTCTGACCGTGATCCGCGGTTCACTTCAAAATTTTGGGGGAGTTTGCAGTTAGCTATGGGCACAAAATTGAATTTTAGTACTGCTTTCCATCCGCAAACTGATGGACAATCTGAGAGAACGAATCGAATTTTAGAAGATTTATTAAGGACATGTGTTATGGACTTTGGAGGAAGCTGGGAAGATTACTTGTCATTAGCAGAATTTGCATATAATAATAGCTATCAGTCTACCATCGGGATGGCACCATACGAAGCACTTTATGGACGGAGATGCAGGACACCAATCCATTGGGATGAGGTCGGAGTGAGAAAAATATTGGGTCCAGAACTAGTAGAAAAATCTGTGGAAGCAATCAGTAAAATCTGAGAAAGAATCAAGATCGCACAGGATCGACAAAAGTCTTATGCGGACTTACGAAGAAAGGACCTACAATTTGAAAAGGATGAGAAAGTATTTCTAAAGGTTTCACCTATTAAAGGAATAGTCCGATTTGGTAAAAAAGGAAAGTTAAGGCCTAGGTTTGTGGGACCGTTCGAAATCTTAGAACGGGTTGGAGATGTGGCATATAGGCTCGCCTTAACCCCAGAATTGTCTGCAATTCATGATGTCTTTCACATATCGATGCTTAGGAGATACGTCCCCGACCCTAGTCACCACATCAGACTTGAAGATTTAGAAGTTAACGAGGATCTGACCTACGAAGAGCGGCCCCTAAGAATCCTTGGAAGAAAAACAAAGACCTTGAGGAATAGAGACATACCATTAGTCCTAGTGCAAAGTGGAATAGACATGGAGAAACGGAGGCGACATGGGAGCGCGGGAGAAATACTAAGCAAATACCCTGAGCTATTCGAAAAGTAGGTGCAAATTTCGGGGGCGAAATTTTTTTAAAGGTGGGGAGAGTTGTAACACCCCATTTTTAGAAAACTTGCATTTCATATTTTAAGCGATTTAATTACTTTATTTATTATTAAATTTGTAAATTTTAATTCAAGCTCTTGAAGATTTATGATTTATAAAATTTAAGAACTAATATTTTCAATGAAGTTTAAAGAGTTTTGCAGGGTAGCCTACTGAGGAAATCGAGCTCAATCGTGACTCACTCGATACGAGTAAGCAAAAAAAAAAATATATATATATATATATATATATATAATAATAATTAAATAAAGGGATAAGTTAGATATGAAATAGTTTATAAAATACTTTACTAACAATCATATTATATAGATCAAGTGGTAATACATAAATGTATAAGTTTTATTGAGTTTATGAGGTCCAAGGTTCAATTCCTAGGTATGACTTTTAATTAGATTTTATTTTTAACTTTTGAGATTATTATATATTTGAGTGAAGAATATCAACAGACTCTACATTTCTCTCTCCAAATACTGTGCGTACATTTCTTTCTCCAGAATACTCAAGAGTCTTCTAAGGTAAGAAAAATGCAACATTTTTTCACTCTTTTGCCTAAATGGGTTTTCAAATATATTGGTCATATTTTTGAAATAACTTTTTTTATCTTTTTCTCTCTTATTACCTACAATGTTCTAGTGAGTATATGTGATTAGATACATATGTTAGAAGCCCAAAGATGTTCTTTGGCATTTGGTTGAATGCTATGTTTGATTATATATGTTTAGCTTATGAATATGTAAACTATGTGATCATTTGATGCTATTTAGTGGATTGCATGTTGATTATATGGTTGCATGTGAGTTTTGATGCATTTTTTTAACTAATGATAAATTATTAGGGTTTTCCATAAAGGTTGTTGATGGTCTTTTGATATTTAAAATGAGTTGGGTGCCTCAACCATGCTTCAAAATGTATAAAATTTGTTGTTGGAAATTGCTATGTTATTGCATGTGACTTTTAAGTTATTTTTCCTACTGCATGTCTCTATTTCTTTGGTTTAAGAACTTATTTGGTGATTCTTTGGTGATCAAATCAAGTTGGGTGCCCCAACTATGCTTTGTATGTATACATTTTGTTGCTGAAATTTATTATGTAATTGCATGTTACTTTCAAAAAGTGTTCTGACCTTTTCTGATCAAATTTTCTCAAACCCCTTTACCAAACTGAAGTTCTGGAAGTCTAGAATAAGTAGTAAAAAATTCAGATTTTTTGAAGCTATTTTCGATTTAATATGATTTTTCTACCAAAGTGCTGTACTGAAGAAAAACGCCCCTGTTTTTGGCGATTATTGCAAAATTTACTGTGAGCAGAAAAATTAATATTTGAAAGTAAATTTCTACTATGTTATTCTACTATGTCTTAGCTTTCATAAGAATTTTACCTTAATACATTTGGAGTTATATTCAATTTTTAATGATTTTTCTAACAAACAGTGTCTTTCTAGTAAAAACGGGCAGTTTTAGAGCTCTAGAATGATGCATGATCAAGTAGGAAATGTGAAGATTTAAAATGTGATCTTTTTACTAGTGATACTACTGGTACTTAGGATATTATATATATTTTTACTTGATTTTATTTAATTCATATTCATGTGTTACAAAATTTTATTAAAAGATGGTGCATAACCTCATTTAGGAAATTGTTTTTATCTAACTTGAAAAATTCATAAGTAACAAAATTGAGATTATTTTCATGTGAAATTTTTATGGTATGTAGCTATATGTGTTGTAAATCTACTGTATAAATTTAATAATTTTATGACATGTTTATATTTGTTTATAAATAATCTTCTACGAGCTGTCTTTTTAAAGAGTTTTACATAAAAGGTGAGTTTGTAAATTATTTTCTTTAGTCACCTAAGTAATTGAAAGTAGAGGTATTCCATAATGAATAAATTAGTTTTGTTGTGAGCATGTTATAACTCTTTTATAATTTCTTTTACTTATATGAAGAAATTTTATAATTTCTTTTTATGCGTACTTAACTAGTCTTAGTAAATAGAATTTCTTTTCTTTAAAATATGTTTAAGTTTACAAGTAGGTATATGTTATATATATATATATATATATGTATTAGATACTAATTAAAGTTAGTAAAAACACTTTAAGTGCATGGTTATAACTTAATGCTTATAAGACTAAAAGACGACTAAATGTATCGAGTGCAGTTCGAGACAGCTGGATTCCGAGAAGCTATCTTGAAACGTTCAAATACCAAGAAAGTGGGTAACCTTTAAATCCCTTTTGCATTATTTAGAGTAATATGTGTTTGTACGAGCAGGCAGATCTTCGAATTATGCTCTGTGTGAATTATAGCTAGTCGACGGACTATGCTCTGTGTGATAAAGCTAGTCGATGGACTATGCTCTGTGTGAATCAAGACAGGTCTACGGACTAAATCTGTGTGAAATGAGTTGGGTCTACGGGCCTGGCGTGTACTCGGTTGACATGCTTATTAGTCTTTTTAATGCAATTGTATATTAAATGTTATCCCACTGGGCTTCTCCTCCGGGGGAAGACTCATGATATTACTTTAAATTTTTCAGGTCCTGTTGACGATGAGGTGGACGTGTGATCGGCTGTGTAGACTCCTCTAAATAAATTTACCACAAACTAAGTTTCTGTAAGAATTGAAGCTAGTACTAGTAGGACTTATGTTATGGTTTAAGCTTTTAAATTTATGTATGGATTACTAGGTTCCGTGGTCGAGTCCCTTTCAAACTACTAGGGAGTTATGTTCGTTTGTTTTAATATGTTATGCATGCATGACTAGCGTACGTCTATTATATTATATTTTATTATGTTAAACTAGTTATGACTTTTCTCACACGCTTGATGATCTATTTTTACAAATGTCTAATTAAGTAAGTGTTTGACTTAGAAATGTGGGTACGACACGAGTTAGGCACAAGCACAATTAGACACTTAAATAATTTGATTTGTTTAAAAAAAAATTACTTGTGTTTTTATGATGTCATCTTCCGCTTGACCCCCTTTAAATTAAAATCTTTTGATCAATCTTGCCTAAATGTACTTTCATCAGGGTGGCACCACCGGGGCGCTACAGTCATATACGTCCTCACTGTGTTAAGTTGAAAAATGATTTGATGGCAAAAAGAATGTTACCCTTAGTGTCACCACATCAGAAGTCACAAAAGTCCAAAAATACTAAAGTCTCCTGTAATGTTGTGTATACTTCATTTAAAGCATGTGTTCCTGGTTTATGGTACTTTGATAGTGGATGCTCAAGGCACATGACTGGACAAATTAATTTTTTTGTCTAATTATGAACCTTATGATGGTGGAAATGTCACTTATGGTGGAGGATCAAAAGGTAAGATTGTTGGAAAGGGAACTTTGAATGTTGAGGGATTTCTTAAATTGTCAGATGTTCTGCATGTTGAAGGATTGCTTGCTAATTTGATTAATATCAATCAACTATGTGATGACAATTTGCATGTCAAGTTTAATAAGAATTCTTGTTATGTTTTGAATGATAATAATGAGTGTCTAATGACTGGTCATAGGTCAATTGATAATTGTTATCTCATTGGAACTAACAATGTATGCAACTTTGCCAAAAATGATGAATTCAATTTATGGCATCAAAAACTTGGACATGTGCATGTTAGGAATATTCAGAAACTAATCAGAGTTGGAACTGTGAGAGGTTTACCAAAGCTGAAATTTCACAAGACTACAGTTTGTGGTCCTTGTCAAAAAGGTAAACAGGTAAGAGTGTCACACAAGATGTTGTCACACTGCACCACAACACGATATTTTGAACTACTTCACATGGATTTGATGGGTCTTATGGAAACAGAAAGTTTAGGAGGAAAAAGGTACTCTCTTGTGGTAGTTGATGATTTTTCAAGGTATACTTGGGTTGATTTTCTAAAAGATAAATCTGATACCTTTGCTTCTTTCAAAATCATGTATAAAGGTTTAAAACTGCTTATAAATTGAAAGTAAGTAGGATTAGATCAGATCATGGTAGGAAATTTAAAAATAGCTTATTTTCCGATTTCTGTGAAAAGAAAGGTATAATCCATGAATTCTCATCACCAAAAACTCCACAACAAAATGGAATTGCTGAAAGGAAAAACAGGACTTTACAAGAGATGGCTAGAGTAATGCTACATGCTAAACATCTTTCTAAAAGGTTTTGGGCTGAGGCATTAAACACTGTTTTTCACATTGTAAATAGAATCTTTGTTAGGTCTGATGGTACAAAAACCTCATATGAGATTCTAAATAACAAGAAATCAAATTTGAAATATTTTCATGTGTTTGGTTGTGTTTGTTATATCTTGAATGATAGAGATCAATTGCATAAGTTTGATTCTAAAAGTGATAAAGGATTCTTCTTAGGCTATTCTAGAAATAGTAAGGCCTATAGGATCTATAATTTGAGAACTGACACTATGCAGGAATCTGTCAATGTGGTTTTTGATGATACAACAAGTCTAGCAGGTAAAAGTGCTAAAGATGATGTTATAGACCTTCTTGATACATCTGATGAACCCGGATCAGAAAATGTTACAATTGATGGTACAACATCAGGAGTCACATTATCTAAAACAGAGGAATCAGACAATTTCAAACAAGGTAAAGCACCTGCTTCCAGTATACTAAAGAGTCACCCTTCTAGTCAGATTATTGGTGAATCATCTGTAGGAGTCCAAACCAGAAGAAAGGTAAGTTCAAGAGATGTTGTGAGGTCAGTATGTATGTCTTCCATTTATAACAAAATTGATGCTGAATGCTATCATTCTATTGTGGAACATAAGAATGTAACTGAAGCCTTGAAAGATGAGAATTGGATAAATGCTATGCATGAGGAACTTAATCAGTTTGAAAGGAATGAAGTATGAACATTAGTTCCTAGACCTAGTAATACTAATGTTATAGGGACTAAATGGATTTTCAAGAATAAAATTGATGAGTCTGGAAACATAGTAAGAAATAAGGCTAGGCTAATTGCCCAAGGATACACTTAAGTTGAGGGTATAGATTTTGATGAAACATTTGCACCTGTAGCTAGGATTGAATCTATCAGATTGTTATTAGCTATTGCATGTTACATCAAAATCAAATTGTTTCAAATGGATATGAAAGCTGCATTTTTGAATGGTATATTGAATGAGGAAGCATATGTAGAACAACCAAAAGGATTTGAAGATCCTCAATATCCATATCATGTCTATAAGCTTAAGAAAGCATTATATGGCTTGAAATAAGCTCCTAGAGCTTGGTATGGCAGTTAACTGACTTTCTTTTGAAGATTGGTTTCATTAGAGGAGAAGCAGATAGAAACTTATTTATCAAACAGGTTGATGAAGATTTGATGATAGCACAAATCTATGTTGATGACATAGTATTTGGATCTACATCAGATAGCATGTTGAAAGACTTTGTTGAAACAATGTCTGCCACATTTGAGATGAGCATGGTTGGAGACTTGAATTATTTTTCAGGTCTTCAAATCAAACAGATGAATGATGGTATTTTTATTTCACAAAGTAAATATGCTAAAAACTTGGTAAAAAGTTTGGACTTGATAATTCTAAGCATATGAAAACTCCTATGGAATCCACACAGAAACTGTGTAAGGACAATGTTGAACAAGATGTTGACCCAACATTGTACAGATCCATGATAGGAAGTCTTCTCTATCTAACCTGAAGTAGACCTGATATTATGTATAGTGTTTGTATTTGTGCTAGGTACCAAGCAAATCCCAAGGAATCACACATGAATGCTGTGAAAAGAATCATCAGATATGTTGCAGGGACTGCTGATCTTGGTATGTGGTACACAAAGGATACAAATAGTACACTAATTGGATATAGTGATGCTGATTGGGCAGATGATGTTGATGATAGGAAAAACACAAGTGGTGGATGTTTTTATATGGGGAACAATTTGATTTTATGGCACATCAAGAAACAAAATTGTGTTTCTCAATCTACAGCTGAGTCTGAATATGTTGCTGCAGGTAGTTGTTGTTCACAACTTTTGTGGTTGAAGAAGATGTTTGGTGATTATGGCCTTGATACTGATATCCTTACTATTTTTTGTGATAACACAAGTGCTATAAATATCTCTAAAAATCCTGTACAACACTCTCTTACTAAGCATATAGGTATAAGACATCATTTTATATGAGATCTTGTAGAAAAGGGTATGGTGAAGTTAGAATATATTCCCACTGATAAGCAACTTGCTGATTTGTTTACTAAAGCTCTTGATTTTGAGAGGTTTTCATTTCTTAGGAAATCTCTTGGTTTGTGTACAATCTGAAAATTCTGTGACGGATGTTGAAGCAAATGTTACAATATTTGTGACAGCATCAGGAGAAGTCTGTGAGAAAATTGATATTTTTGAGTTTCTGTCTATTAATTAGTTAAATCCTTTGTGAAATATACTTGAATCAAGATTATGTGACTTACAGGACATACACTTCTCAAATGCATACATAAGAATACACATTTAGATCTTTATTCTTAATCACTGAGTAACTATGGAGCACGGAGTTCGCTACTACGATGACTTCTTTTCAAAAGGTGATTAAAATAACATCAATTTATCCATAATCCGCTGAGTAACTATGGGACACAGAGATCGCGACTACGATGTTCTCTTTTGAAAAGGTGGATCAATATGGAATTGTGTGTGAAAACTGGAAAAAATATATATAAAATGCAACATTGAAAAATCAATGTTGAAGTGTATGTGTGCCACATTGTCTACAACATCTACTTGATTCAGTTTATTTCTATAAGTCGAATTAATTAATTATGTGATAAGTCTTGAATTTTGACTTTTTCTCATGGTAACTTCCCATGTTTATTTTCAATATTGTATTGTGTTTAATTTTAATTAATTTATTTAATTATTTTCGAGCTTTATAGATCAGATTGGACGGTTATTTTGGGAATGGAAGTATCATTATCTCCATGTTCCTTATTTTTAGGGATTCTTTTTAGTGGGTTAATATCTTATAACTTCTCTTCTTCTTTTCTATTTATAGATTTTGAATTTACGTGTCTTCATTACTTAGAAACTTAGCTCGAGCAGTGTATACTGATTTCCAGAGATTTTTAGCATAACACTTGTTTATTGTTTGGTTTAGATTAAAGTTGCTATTTTAATTTAATTAATTTTATCACTTTATTCTTGGTTTAAGTATAAAAAATTGCGGAAAAATCAAACCTTCCCTCAAACACTTCCTCAGACTCATCAACTTCAAACCCTCTGAATCTTCTTGCATCCATGGCTGCTCAGAACCCTTCGTCTGCTGATGTCACCAACGTTGTCGGACCATCAACGGCCACATCTACTGTTCATAACCATGTTCCTCTGACTGTTGTCTTCCCATTTTCCATGAGCCCTTCAAATGTTCGAGCCACTGTCTGTGATTTCCCTAACCTTCCACAACCACCAACAATTGTCGTAGGCTCAATCCAAATTGATGTCTCAAAGTTTCTTGCATACGATGAGAATGCCACACCTACACCAAACCCTTCCACTCAAATCCCTGCTCCTACTATTGTTCCTATGGAGACTACACCTACTGAAGCCGCAATTCAGGTTGCTGATGATATAGTCAATCAGACAACAGCTGAGATCGATGATGCGATCATGGATGAGGCAAATGATTCCACTGACTCGGGTGTTGCTGCTAAGAAGGTGATGAAACCCAAAAGGAAGAGAAGCCCTGCTAAGGCTAGGAGAAGGTTGAGTAGGTCAGTGATGAGAGTGAACTACTCTGAAACTGCAAAGAGGGGAAAAGTGAATGAAGAAGGAATGTCTTCCAGACCCATTCAACTCTCTGAGTCAACTTCTGAATCTGAAAAAGGTGTAGAGGCTGCTGGAGAATCAAGTCAAGCCTCAATACCAGCCACTGAACCAGTTGCTGCACCCACTGCTGAACCGAGTGTCACTCCTAATGTTGACACATCATCTGACACATCAGATTCTGAAGAAAATATTCCTATCTCTGAACTGATTGAGAGATTGGAAAAGAGAACAAAGAAGTAGAATGAACCAAGTACGGGGGAGAATGATTCAGATTCCGAGTCTGCTGAGGATGTTGCAGGAGATGAGGCAACATCAGAGAGTCTGGATAGTTCAGATTCTTCCGGTGGATCAGGAGAAGAAGCTGCTGAAAATTCTGATGAACAAGGTAACTCACCCTCACATTCATCTAGTAGTAGTTTTGAAAGTGATGATCAAGATGAGTACTTTGGGGTTAATTCTGATAAGTTCAAGAAATTGAAAAGAAGACATCTTTTGTCTGAAAGAAAGATAAAACATTCTGATTTTCTGAGGTATAACTTAATTGAATTTCTTGAAGTTAGAGGTCTACTGAAGTCTGTTGAGTATGCATGTCCTTATGTAGATAATTGGATTGTTGAGTTCTACTGTAATTTGAGAAAAGGTACAGGTAGAAGAAACTCTAGGAGATATGGATCTGTTAAGTTTAGGGATACTGAAGTTTTACTGAACCCTACATTGATATATGACTATCTTGAAACTCCTGATATTGATGAAGATGAGATACCAGATATGGATCACATCTGCACAGCCATAACAGGTGGTAGAATTAGGCTTTGGACAACCAAAATTCTATCCTCTTCACTTACTCGCTTATATTCTGTGATACATAAACTGTGTGTGTACAATTGGCTTCCCACTACAAACATTATTACTGTTACAATGGATCAAGCAATATTCATGTATAGGATTGTTGTGATGAATAATTTCAATCTTGGAAGGACAATCTTTAATCACATGATGAGGTTTGCTAGTAACATTGCTAAGAGAGGGATACTGCCTTATCCTGCTCTGATTGGATTAGTGTTGAAGAATGTGAATTTTGAAAAGGAAGGAGTTGAGATTCTAAGTGGTATGGTACAGCCCTTAGGTATTTCCCATGTGTTGCAAGCTGGTAATAGGGTCATTGATCTGCCTTGGAACAATTTGGCTAGAGAGGAGCCGCAAAATCCTGAAGGTGATCCTGCACAACCTGCTGAAGCAGAGCCAGCCCAAAATGTTGCTGAGAATGTTGGTCACATTGATGATCACATGGATCTGAGAAGTTCACCTGTTAACTCAGTCACTGTTCATAGGTCTTTTATTCTTGCTCAAATTAATAACTTGATTGATCAGATTGATGAGTTACAGATTATGAAGATGTTTTGGGAGAGGTTGCTTTCTGCTCCACCAGGGGGAGTACCAGGTGCAGTTCGTGATCAAGTTCGTGCTCAGACTGCTGCTGATATATCAAGCTCTGATCATGCACCTGAACCTGATAGGCCTGATACCACTACTGCTGTAGAAGCTAGAGTTGCAGATGCTGCTGATGATGTTGCACCAACTGCTGCAACAACCGAAGCTGAACCTATTGCTGATATACCTGTTGCTGGAAATGAAGAAGGAGATGGTGATTTTGAAGATGTTGTACAAGACCTCTATGGAGATCTGCCTTAGGGGGAGCTTGCTTGGAAAAGCCAGTTTTTATTTTGATCAATTATTAAGGGGGAGTTGATTACTCTCGTGATAATTGTTCTTGTTTTGTTGGTGTTTGCTCTGAACAATTTTAATATATGCATGTTTCTTAGACTAATAGTTAATTAGGATGTTTTGTGAGCACTTCATATTTTGTGCTCTGTTGATTTTTTTGTTCTTGTTAAACATGCTCAGATTGTCTATATGCTCTGACTATTTATTTTCTTTGTTTATATTGCTCTAATTGCTTATTTCCCTTGTTTAGTTGTAATTTATCAGACTATGTCTAGTTTGATTTGTTTTGAGTAGAGTTGTGCTCTTGATTTCTTTAGTTGATGTGCTCTGTCTTACACAGACAACTTCACTGATTTATATGAGGTATATCAGGTGTGTTGTAGCAGAAATGTCAAATTAGGGGAGATTGTAGATGTCACCGAAGTTAAACATTTTTGTTACCACCAATGTTGTAACATCGGGTGCGACATCAGAATTCGCCCTTTCTTCTAACAACTAACTTTTCGTGTTTCAGTGTTGTCTTTGATGTTGTTGACTATAGGTTGACGATCTGGAATCGACTCCAATACTCCAGAAGGATCTACAAGGATCAAGAATAAAGGGGAGTTATCTAGATCAAGCGGTTACAAGTCAATAGCAATTATTAGAGACAGTTTCTTGGCAGTTTTCCACTGAGATTCACGAGCTGATTGATAGGGAATGAGCTGGATTTCTAGATCTATCCACAAGGATCTACGATGCTCTTGAAGTTTGTGATCGACATCTATAAATAGGTGGTCAAGCTTCAAGAATGAACAACAAGGCAATACGAGCTGATCAATCACAAATTATAAAAGCCTTGCGTGAGAACGTGAGAAGTAATCGAGTATCAGACTGTTGAGTGCGATAAGTGCATCCAGATTGATAGGGCCATTATTTTCCGGTTTACGTTAAATTTGATGTTGCCACATTACATGTAACAATAGATTCTGTTTAGATTGTTAGTAGACAGGGTGTTCTTTAACATATCTAGATAGGTCACCTTTCATACACTTAGCCAGTTTAGATCATAAACAGTGCGTTTAGATCTTGTAGTGGCTTATTGAGAAGATTCGAATTGTGAATCGTTCTCTATTTGATTTGTATTCATTATTAACATAGTGAATCGTTTCCTCATATATTGTTATTTAAAATAATCTATGAAAAATTTTATCCTAGTTTCCAAAGATTTTTTACTAAGTCTTCCGCTGTTATAACTGTCAATTTTACTCTCATTGTTACAACATTGACAGTAACAATCTCTGATCTCAGAAAACATACACCTTCAGTATTGATTAACTATCATTCAAGTCTCTACTACTTAGTCACTCTTATCCAAATATATCCCACCTTTCCAAAGAGCTTACATTATAACCTAAGAGAAAGACCTCTTTGATTCTTGATTGAACACAAATGATTTTGATTGAGATTAAGTCTATTGGCAAGCATATGGTGTACTTATTTGTGAATTTGATGATTGAGTGCATTTATACCCTTATACACTTGAGAGAAGAGTGAAACACTCCATGGAAGGAGCAATGTGTTAAGTGTTTGATTGAGCATTTGTTTGAGCATGATATATCTCGATTGCTAGTGAATAGTTGCATTGATACTTGTATTCATTGATGAGTTCGATTATCTTCTACTTCGTCTATAGTGCCATGTGACATAATTGCAATCAATTCACTCCTTTGTGCTTAGTTGCTACGTTGCTCGAGGACGAGCAACACTTCATGTTTGGGGGTATTATGATTGGAGTGAATAGATGCATGTTTTCAGGGGGTATTTTAGTGCAAAAAGTGGTGCAAAGTGTTAGTTTTTGTAATTAAAAGTGTAGAGGATCACTATTTTTCTTAAAAAGTATTATTTGTGAGATTATTGATATTTTTCGTCTGTTTTACAGGTAAATCAGTGGATTTTGACCAAACCAAGAGTATCGGTATGCTTAGAATGAAGAGATGGACGAGATGGACGAAAACAGGAGTCGGAGGCGGAGTCCCGGCTGGAAAAATGCCCTGATCTCTAACTCTAGTCGAGGACCAGAGGCCTCGACTCGAGGGATGTGAAGAAAGGATGAAAATCAGAAAAAGGAAGCTGCCTCGATTCGAGGGCTAGGCCTCGAGTCGAGGGATGTGCAGAACAGGGAAGCCTCGAGTCGAGGGAGAGGCAAATTGCAGAAGCCTAGAGTCGAGGGCTGAGCCTCGACTCGAGGGGGAGGATTTTCAGAAATTCGTTATTTAAAGGGCAGAGCAGAGCATAACTAGAATAACTTTTCATAGAGCAGTTAGTAGCAGTTTTGGGGCAATTTCTTAGGCCCCAAGCCAATTTCCCATTGTAGGTAGTGTAGAGTGTAGAATTAGATTTAGATTTCAATTAATGTTGATTAGATTAGCTCTAGTTTAGCATTTGATCCTTGTTGATTCATCAATTCAAGCTTGTATTTCATTTGAAGATTTGTATTGATGACTCAAGCATTCCTCTTGTTGTGGATTTAATTCAATTGGTGATGTTCTTCCTCTCTTCTCTTTTCAATTTCTTAATTGTTGTTATTTGCTTTGTGATTATTCAATTCTATCTTCTTCCCATGGATTTTGCCCTTAGCACCATGGGCTAACTCTCTTGTGCTTGGGTTAATTCAAATTGATGATGATTTGATTGACTATGTTATGATTGTTGATGATTGGAGATCAATTGAGTAGATTGCTTTCTAATTGTGATTCTCAATTGTGCTTCATGCATAATTATCCCTTTAGATTAGTGTTTGATCACCCTAGCTATTGGCGAGAGCTGCGCTAATTAATCGGTTTATAATTGTGTATGAATGCATGGATTGGGTGCTTCGGAATCGAGAGATTAGTTGCACTAAGGATACTCACATTAGTTTGCTTCCTAATTGTGATTCTTCAATGTGCTTCATGTAAAATTGTCTCTTTAGATTAATAGTTGATCACTCTAGCAATAGGCGAGAGTTGAGCTAACGTGATTAGGTGTTAATCGGGTTACAATTTTGCATAATTGTATGGATTGGGGACTTCTGCATTGAGAGATGGGAAGGACTAAGAATACTCACATTAGGCATTGTGTTATTAATGGAGTGATTAATTTCATGATGGTTTATGCTTTCTATCTCAGTTGATTTGCAATTTGATTCAATTGTAGTTTGTTGATTGATGATTCCTTGATGGATGTTAGCCCTAACACCCCTATCCCACATTTATTGGTGTTTTTGTTCTCGCATCTTAAGTGTTCGATCATTTGTTTGCTTGTTTTAGTTTGTATTTTTGCAAGTGTTTGTAGTGTTAGAGCCATCCCTAGTTGCATCAATAGTCACTAAGAACTTGTATTTCTAGGGCCTCACGTGCATACTTTTTCCCTTGGGTTCGATATTTGCGATTGGTCTTAATACCACTTACCCAATTACTACTCCAATCAGGAACCAAGTGGGTCTTCAAGAACAAGAACAATGAAAATGATGTTGTGACCAGAAACAAGGCAAAACTAGTTGCACAAGGTTATTCACAATAAAAAAGGATTGACTATGATTATACCTTTACCCCAATGGCTAGACTAGAAGCCATCAGATTGTTTTTAGCTTATGCAGCACATATGAGGTTTAAAGTTTATCAAATAGATGTGAAGTCAACCTTTCTAAATGTAGTTCTTGTTGAACAAGTATATGTTAAACAACCTCCAGTGTTTGTACAGGGAAACAAAGTATATCGTCTTAAGAAAGCTTTATATGGACTTAAGAAAGCTCCAAGGGCTTCTCAATTTCTATGGGATCATGGTTTTAGCAAAGAAAAAATAGATAGATGTAATACCCCTAATTTTTCAAGTATTATTTATTATCTTTATTAATTTCAAAATATTGAGTTTTATTAAAATTAAATATTTTTCATATCTTGCAAGTTTTAATAAATAATATTTTTCACTTTCATTGTTTTCTAAAGAATCTTATATTTAAAATCAAATCTTGAGTTTTCCATGATATATAAATGCCTAATTTTTCTCACTAAAAAAAATGTATTTCTTCCCTATTATTTTTAAATTCCTAAATCTTTTGAATAAGGATTTTAAAATCTTTTAATATTTAAATATTAGTTCTTATCTCACCAAGCCCAAGCCCAAAATCAAGCCCAAACCCATATTTTATACGTCTATTTATAAAATCTTACCCTAGAAAAGTTTCAAACTCAACAAATATCATATTTTCCGGCGTTTCTCTTCACAACTATCGTACGATACATTTTCTTCCTTCCCCCACCAATTTATTTATCTTCTTTAAAATTCCTAATACCTCTTATTATTTAAACGAGTTCACATACACACACACACATATATATACTTTGTTTCCACTAAGTTGTATTAAAATAAGATTACAAATTTTATTTAGTATATGTAAGATTATATCTTATATAAAGTTAACACATGAGATAAGAATATGGGTTTTGAAAATTGATTTGGAGGTGCTAATGAAAAGGTCATGGATTTTGATAACAGATTTTGAGTCGGCTAATTGATAAGATTTGAAATTAAGTGGCACATAATTTTGTGAATTATGATTAAAGGTGTTAGTTTTCAGGATTAATTGAGTGGTTTGGTAAATTATGATTCAAGGTGTTGGAGTTTTTTGGAATTATTTAGATAAAAAACTATGTTTGGTAATATTTATGATTTTGATTAATAAGAGACCAGAAAGATTATTTTGGGAATTTTAACTTTACATATTTAATTTGAGGATTTATTCTATTATTATTTATGGTAGTTAAAGGTAACTGCAAGGAGTAGAATTTGAGGCAATTGCATTCATTGCATCCACGACATTAATTTCAGGTGGGGTTTCTTACTCGCATATTTAATTTGTCACTTTTAAATATTCATGTAAGTTTAATTGTTGCTTGCTACATCATACTACGTTCACATATTACATACGTTATTTAGTTACTTCGACGGTAAGGTCGTTGTAACTTTACGGGGACCACGGTCCGGGAGGAAAAACTCCTTAGAGGCATCTCCGTATACATATTAGCAGTCAATATATTGACATTTTAATTATATTAATGTTAAGTGAGTTAATAATTTTATTTATATGTGATACTTAACTGTGACAAATGGGACCCCAAACTCATTAACATTTTTCAGATTAATAAGGAGTGCAGTGGAGGGCCGGTGGATGTGTGTCACAAGCATTCAAGTAATATTTCATATTTAAAATTAATTCTTGTTATTTTAAGTTCAGATTAAGAATTTTAGGATTATAAATGCATATTTCTTAAGAGTCACATCTCATTTGTTTTATTAAATTCTTTTTTATAATTGAAAATAAATTACATTAATTTCTATTTATTACGTTTCACTTTCGAACTTACTAATGTTTTCACTATTTACTTCCGCTGCAAGTTTTATTAAAATTGTTTGGTTCCTAGTTCCTTTTATAAAGTAAATGAGTTTTTGTGTTAAATCTTTTTATCTATGTTATTCTTCAAAATTTTGTGTAAAGTTTGAACTATGCTTATCCTTAAAACTTTTTAGGTTATTTACAACAAAAATTAGTTTTTGAATAAATTGTTAACTAAGTTCTTTTTAAAAGCCTTTCAAAATCGGGATGTGACAGAGTGGTGTCAGAGAAGGTCTACGTTCTTGTGGACTTGTAAAAAAAAAGGCAAAAACTTGTATGAGACGGTCTCATGCATGAAACCGAGTCACTTTTTAATAAATTGTCATCACTTTTTTAAAAAGTGATACAAATTAGTATAAAAGTGATAACAAATTAAAAAGTGATAACAATTTATTAAAAAGTGACTCTGTCTCATGATGGTCTCATGCATGAGACGGTCTCACACAAGAGTGTCCAAAAAAAAATCTTCTTCAAGAGTCTTAATTTTTTTTTTATAAAAATAAAATTATGTCATAAGATAAAAAAAATAATACTTTCGCAAAAATATTTAAAGTATGCATTATTTTTTTTAATAAGTTATGACACACACTCCAATAAATCCCAAAGCAACCTACTAATGTATGACTTGATTATTTACTATTGATGTACTGTCGCCGGCACCCAAAAATATATTAAATCCCAAAGCAACCTACTAATGTAGTAGGGCAAGTAAGGGGTCGATCCCACGAGGAACAGAGTAATTTAATTGAAATAATTCGAGTGAATTAAGCGGTAAAAATAGGGGGGATTGGTTCTCGACTATAATATTCACTAAAATAAAAATACAACAAAATAAATTATAACGAATCACGATGGTTTGAGTAAACAATATATGAAACAATCTAGCCCTCGGATAGCTTCCCTTTGAACGGTTTTCCTAACTCAAATTAATAACCACGACTATTTAAATTCTTACTCGAATATTTTCCCTAAACTAGTGGTACGACCAAACTAGTTCGAATCGTTTCTTAAATTTAAGTAGTCAGAAAGTACGACCCCTGATTAATCTATCCCAGGAATAATCCTAAAACATGTATTCGGAATTTAATTCCTAGAATGCATTCGCCCTAAAACGATAGAAAAAATTAAGCTATGAAAACGAAACATTCGAATCATATAACTTAAATATTATTATTCCCCAGAGTGATCTGCCCTAGTTGCTACAATATCACAAAATTGTACAATTACAAATTACAATATGTGAATTAGCTAGAGATGAATAATAAACAAATTGGAGTGATCAATCCTAATTAATCTATTAATCAAAACATGCAAAGCATATGATCAAATAATAATAAAATCGAGACAGAAATTAAAATACAATCGTTTATACTAATTCGCAAGAAAATCAAACCTTTCAAAGTTCCGCATCCTCAAACTAGAATATAAAAACTTAGCTACTAACCATGATTAAACAAACACCAAACATAATAAAATACTAAAATTCTTACAACTTGTCTTCACAAAATACAAAACTCCTCAGTTCTCCTTCTCAGAATTCTCCCAGAAACTCCTGCGTATCCTTTTTGCATATTCTTTCTTTTCATTTTTCCTTCTCTCTTTTTCCTTGTCCAGGTTCATCCCCCTTTTCCTTTGACTTTTTAATAAGGAAGTAATCAATTCTTTCCTTATTCCACTCAATTAAAACCATTGATTTCCTCTTCCAAATATGGTATGTTTGACCATGACACTCACTTTGCCTCCCTGTTCCTAACGTCATTCAATTTACTTGTAATTGACACAAAAATAACAAATCAGAGTAAACCGATGACAAAAGAAACAATAAGCGGAATTACTAAAATTGTGCTAGAAATTGATAATTAAACAACCAATAATAGCATATAATTTACGCACAATTAACCACTTATCAACTATATATTTTAATTTTCGATCATGGAAAAGATGATCACATGATATATGTACATGCATCATGCTACGTTTCAAATTTCATTCAAATTAAGTTATTCTATGTTATAAGATCATGCAAATAAGTATGTTCACTACGTGACTATTTCAAAATTTAAGCATATGCATGCATCGTTTTTGTACTGATTTTCGAGGATAAAATTTTTCTAAGAGGGGTAGAATGTAAGGCCCCTAAAAATATTCTCAAGTTAGATTTTTAAAATATGCATTAGAATTTTCATTATTATCAACAAGAGATTTCATTTATTTATAAATTTTTTTGATTATTCATATTTTTTAGAATTTTATAAAGGATAATATATTATTTTTTCAAGTGCATCAATTTCATAAATATTTACAATTTTATCACATGAAGAAAAATATTTTTCAAGAGGATATTCATTACATGCATATTACAATTTATAGAACCTCGCATCGAGATACATGAAAGGTGACGGCAGATGAGGTGAAGGCAGATGGTTTTAGTTACAATGTTAGACCATAGAGTATTTGAGAGTAGAAAATAAGACTATCAACAATTATTCTTATTATTCAATTATCTCTCAGGGAAATAGCAAACTAAAGCCTTTGAGCTTAGTGTACATTAGGTAAGATTATCATGGTTGATGGAATGATTAAGGGTGCTACTTTAGGTATTTATGATAATGACTTATTAGTGAATTCACATGTAATTGACATGAGAGAATTTGACATAATATTAAATTTGGATTGGTTGAGTAAGGATCAAGCGAGCATTAGTTATCAAAGAAGGAAGCGACTTTCAAAAGAGATGAAATTAGTTTTTTGTGGAAAACAATGGTGAAGATATAGGTTATGAAGTAGAGCTTGAGTATTTGCAATGAGACAATAAGATTTAGGTATTTGATTAATTTTCGAGGACGAAAATATTTTAAGAGGGGAAGGATGTAATACCCCTAATTTTTTCAGTATTATTTATTATTTTTATTAATTTCAAAATATTGAGTTTTATTAAAATTGAATATTTTTCATATCTTGCAAGTTTTAATAAATAATATTTTTCAGTTTCATTGTTTTATAAAGAATCTTTTATTTAAAAATCAAATCTTGAGTTTTTCATGAGATATAAATGCCTAATTTTTCTCACTAAAAAAATATATTTTCATCCCTATTATTTTTAAATTCCTAAATCTTTTGAATAAGGATTTTAAAATCTTTTAATATTTAAATATTAGTTCTTATCTCACCAAGCGCAAACTCAAGCCCATGCCCATGTTTTATACGTCTATTTATAAAATATTACCCTAGAAAAGTTTCATACTCAACAAATATCATATTTTTCGTTACAACGTTTCTCTTCACAACTATTGTATGGTACATTTTCTTTCTTCCCCACCAATTTATTTATCCTCTTTAAAATTCCTAATACCTCTTATTATTTAAATGGGTTCACATGGCTAATTGGTGGTGTGTGAATATATATATATATATATATATATATATATATATATATATATATATATATATATATATATATATATGTGTGTGTGGGTTGAGGATATATAGTTAGTGGGACATTGTTTCCACTAAGTTGTATTAAATAAGATTACCAATTTTATTCAGTATATGTAAGATTAATTCTTATATAAAGTTAATGCATGAGATAAGGATATGGGTTTTGGAAATTGATTAGGAGGTGATAATGTAAAGGTCATGGATTTTGATAAGAACATACCATAAATATCCTTGCGATAAAATTAGTCTTCATTTTTGCAGCTTCGCTCTATCTTCGGGTTCCCGGCAATGGCGCCAAAATTTGGTGTGATGTCGCCGGCACCCAAAAATAATAATTATAATATACCTTAACGAATCCACTAATTTGTAATAGGATAAGTAAGGGGTCGATCCCACGAGGAATATAAAAATTATTTTTTATTGTCTCAACAGGACTTTTGTTGACTTAAGTAACCGGTTTTAATGAGACAGGAAGATATTATAAAAAAAAAGGATTAATAAAGAGATAATTAATAGACACTTGAGAAACTATAAATTCTATCAATTAAAAGGCTTCAATCCACAATTCATTCTTCCCTTGTTTTTTACTACATTAATTTAAACATAACGATTGTTCCACTTTACTCTGTATTAATGACCCTCAATAAATAACAAGCTCTATTTATTGGTTTTATCCCTTAATATTATTCAATTGAAACAAGCTCTTCAACGAACTTTTTTAAACGAATAACCTAGATACGATCTAGATTTAACCCGATAAAAGCATTAGCACTAGGATAAAGGTCAAACAAATTCCCAAATACACAAGCTCGATTTGAAAGAACCCGATCTATATCACCCTAGTAAATTACTAGTTGCTACCAATTATCATAAATTCGCAACAATTACGGATTACGAAATATGAACTAGCATACATGTAAGAATAAACAACCTAGGTGATCAAGCTAAATTACTTATTCAAACAAGGAGGCAGAAAAATAGATGATATAAATAATCCGGAATAAAATTTCACAAACGAAACGAGCCAATTAACAATCATCAAAACACAAGTTCAGAAATCCCCGGGATTGAAATAAGGGTTTAGCTGCCCTTAGTCATGATAAACAAAATTAAAAATAAAATAAAAACTAAGTAGAAAAGATCTCTTCCCAAGCTCCAAGAATGAATTGCACAAATCTGTCTTTCTTTTCTGCATTCAGCGTCGTCTCCTTCATTCTGCCTCACTTTCTTGATTTAAAAATGTCAAAGTTTGTTGAAATTTCTCAAGAAATCAGGCTGAACCGATATGTTAGTTAAGATTTTCCAAAATTCGCTCAAAATTCAAAATTCAAAAAGCTGACACTAGGCCATCCAGTGTGGGCTTTCTTGCAAGTATTTGGGCATCTTCTAGTATTTGGGCTTCTTCTAAATCATAATCTCTTATCCAAAAAGGCCCTAAATCATCCAAAAATCACAAGAAAAATATTTAAGTGAAAATCCAACTATTAATTATCATAAATACGAAAATATGCAATCATTAACACAATCAAGTGTAAATAATAACACTTTTTACTAATAAAACTATGCATAATTTTCTACTTATCAATTTCCCCCACACTAAAACTCTAGCTTGTCCTCAAGCAAACATCACAAGAATGTGTAATTCGGCAAAAGAAAAGCTAATGAAATTCCCACTCAGGTCCTTTCTTACAAAACAAATGCAATATCATTGAAAAGTAGTAACTCATGAAAAATCCGGACTAAGTATCAACACTACTAAAGTTGTGAGTTTTAGAAGAAATATATAGACCCTCAAAATCACTTATGATTGATCATTGATTCATCAAATTGATAACTCTTAATTGTAACCTCATTTTCCCTTTGACTGTTTCATCAAGTTTGAATAATTCAATCGAACTTTGCATTTTAGAGTACCCATTTTCTCTAATTTTTTTTTCTTTCTTTCTTTCTTTTTTTTTTTTACGAAAGCTGCAGCTCCACTCCATCTCTAGGTTTTAGCTTTTTCGACTCAGCCCCAAAAATAGGTAGCTATTTCTTTGCAACTTCACTCTATCTTCGGGTTCCGGCATCTTTGTCTCAGCCCCCAGAGATGGGCAGCTGTTTCAGCCTCTCATTTTTTTTATATTTTTTTCGACTCAACTCCAAATTATTTTCCTCCGATCCTCATCAAATTATTTTTTTCCAACCTTAGAGGTACATCATAACGCATCATCCAACCAAATTATCAACTCAACTAATTAGAAAGGAAAAATAAGATGCACAATTTAAAGTCACTCCTCAACTCATTAATTCACTATCACAAGTTCAATCGAAGTCTACAATCAATCTTCATATTATCACAAACTTCACATGCATCAACACAAAGCAAAATTTAACCAAAATTTTCTCAAGTTCACCACAAAACAATGACACTACATTTTTCACACATACTCTCGATTCATCATCGCGGTCATTAGATTTTCAAAAACACCAAATTCACAACTATTCTAAACAAAATAAACAGCTAAATTCACACCATTCAATACCAACTAAAAATCCAGTCCCTATTTTAGTCTAAACACATACCTTGACTCTCTCCTCCACACTTAAATCTTTGCTTGTCCTCAAGCAACAATAATAAACGAAGTAGCAGGAAAATAAATCAAGACAAGGAAGGAAATCACCTAATTAATGTGGTATTGTTGGTGATGGAAGAGACGTGGAACAGAGGAGGCATTGCTCGATTGGCGGCGGCGATGGTTCCCTATTGGTCACGATGGTGGATGGAATGCGACAGCATCCCCCTGTTTAGCGCTCGATTGGCTGTAGTGACGATGCTTGGCTATGGCGGTGATGAGCGGTGCTACTGCAGCGGCGGCGATGCTGGGCTGCAACGTCGATGGGCTGAATGTGCGTGGAAACCAGCAAAGTGTGTTGAAGTCGCCAGCGTAGAAGGAGGTGGGACTGTAGTGGAACTTTGAATGTCCAATGCTGCGTAAAAGGGGATTAGGGCACGAATTGGGGAAAAATAAAAATGAGAGGAAAATAAAAAAATTGAGAAATAAGTATTATAAATTTCACTACCTTTTTTTCTATTAACTCATCATGTAGCCTTTTACGCAAAATACCCCTCCAGCTTTTATAAGTGTAAATACAAATCACCAATTTGTATGACTTGTGAAGCATTATGTACTACTGTCCTCAATTGTCTTTTGCCAACTTAAAGTGCATTCTCCATTCTTAACCAATTTAAGCTTTCAAATTCCTGCAACCAAAAGGAGTTTGTGAAGAAGAAAAGACAAATAAAAAAAAACTAAAAAAAAAACAAAATAATAAAATAAAAAAATGTAAAAACTAAAATAACAAAATAATAAAACCAATTCAAGCGCATGTTTTTAACGTCGTTAGCTCGACGATACTCCATTTCTTCATGTAATAGGAGAAAAGTGCTCGTTCAATTTTGTGGAATCTTTTATATACTTTAAATGATCTATACTTAGCATCATCGAATTATCCCTGCAATCAAACTCAAAATTTTTCTGGCCAATGGAGTTAATATCATTCACAATAAAAACAGAACCCATATCATCAGAAAATTTATATCATGAATACTGAATTTAAAGACTTGATTATCGAATTCCATTGTGAGAGTACTCTCACGAACGTCTATTTTTGTTTGGGAAGTGTTCAAGAACGGCCTCCCTAACAAGATAGGTGTAGAAATTGATGAACGAGGAAAAATATCCAAAACATAAAAATCAGCAGGAAAAATAAGCTCATTAACATGCACAAGTATATCTTCAACCACTCCATTAGGATAAACTGTTAGATCAGAAGAAGTTTTGATGAGTTAAAAGTAAATGGATTAGAGTCAACTCATGTAAAGTAAGATGACCAGCTGATTGTATAGAATAGCTGATGTAAAGAATTCTAGTACTAGGCTGACCAGACTAGGTAGAGCTAGAATAGTCAGCTGAGCTCGAGAAAGAGAAGGTCATCTGAAGACGAGCTTGAGATAGTCATTTGTTGGAGACAATAATGAAGAGTTCCAGACGAGGTCGAGATCACCTGAGTACAATAAGAAAGGCGAGTCTTCACCAAGTCAGTTGCAGACGACTAGACCAAGATCAGCTGAAGTCAAGACAATTTTCAAGAATAGGTTTGTTGAACGGTTTTTACTTTGTTACAACAAACTAACCGTTTCTCAGGCTTATAAATAAGTTTAGGCACAATTCTAAACACAATTATTCAGCACTCTCATTCACAATACTCATGCAATTTTCAAAAAGCATTCAAAAAGTTTTCAAAGTATTATTCAAAAAGTTCTAAGTGTTTGTAGAACACTTATTTGTATATCTTCAACACTTCTGCACTGTAATCTTAAATTTCTAGAGAGATAGGAAGATTGAAGATAGGATTGAAGAGAAGAATCTTCATATCTTTGTAATTGTAACGTTCTAAGCAAGAAAGGTAGTAAGTAAGTCGAGGCCCTTCTTCAAGTTGAAGAAGGAGAGTGGATGTAGGATCAGTTTGATCCGAACCACTATAATTCCTGGTGTTCTTTACTTTCTTGTTTTACTTGTTATTCATCAAACATTCAAAACAAATTCATTTCAGATTCACATTCAAATTGCTTTTTGATCCTTTAAAGATTGAGTTAAAACTTGTTTCCGCTGCTTAACTTTGATACTTTGAATAGGTAATCTGTTCTTCAAAAAGGATTTGAAAATCTATTCAACTCCCCCCCCCCTTCTGGATTTTTGATTGGAGTGAATTGATGCATGTTTTTAGGACTTATTTTAGTGCAAAAAGTGAGCTAAGGTGTTGATTTTTGTGCCTAAATGTGAAAGTATCACTCTTTTGCTGGAAAAGTATTATTTGTGAGATTTTGATATTTTTTGCCCATTTTGCAGGTAATTCGGTGGATTTTTGCCAAACCGAGAGTACCATTAGGCTTAGAATGAAGAGACGGACATCCGGGATGAAAACAAGGGTCGGGGCCGAAACCCCGTGTAAGAAAAGTGCCCTGGCCTCGAGCTCTGGTCGAGGGACAAGAGCCTCGAGTCGAGGGATGTGTAGAAAGGACCAAATTCAGAAAATGGCATGAGCCTCGACTCGAGACATGACCCTCGAGTCGAGGGCGAGGATTTTTGCAGGGGCCTCGAGTCGAGGCCTGACCCTCGACTCGAGGGGAAGGTTTTTCAAAAATTTCGTATTTAAGCAGGGCAGTTCAGATAGAGCAGGGGGGGAGTTCATAGCAGCAGTTAGTAGCAGTTTTGGGGCGATTTCTCAGGCCCCAAGCCAATTTCTTCATTAGATTAGAGTAGAAGTTAGAATTAGATGTAGATTTCCATTGATGTTGCTAGAGTAGCCATAGAGTAGCATTTGATCATTGTAATTCTTTCAATTTAAGCTTGTAATTCATTTGGAGATTGGTGTTGAAGACTTAAGCATTCCTATTATTGTTGATTGAAGATCATTTGGTGATGTTTTTCCTCTTTTGTCTCTTTAATTTCTTAATTGCTGTGATTTGCTTTGTGTTTGATCAATTTTATCTTCTTCCCATGGGTATTGTTTGTGGTACCATGGGCTAACTCTTTTGTGCTTGGGTTAATTGAAATTGATGATGAATTGATTGATGATGCTATGATTGTTGATGATTGGAGATCAATTGAGTAGATTGCTTACTAATTGTGATTCTCATTTGTGCTTCATGCATAATTATCTCTTTAGATTAGTGTTTGATCACCCTAGCTATAGACGAGAGTTGCGCTAACGTGATCTGGGATTAATCGGGTGATAATTGTGTATGAATGTGTGGATTGGGTGCTTCGGAATCAAGAGATTAGTTGCACTAAGGATACTCACATTAGTTTGTTTCCTAATTGTGATTCTTAATTGTGCTTTGTGTAAAATTGTCTCTTTAGATTAATGGTTAATCACCTAGCAATAGGCGAGAGTTGAGCTAACGTGATTAGGTGTTAATCGAGTTTCAATTTTGCATGATTGTATGAATTGGGGATTTCTACATTGAGAGATGTGAAAGACTAAGGATACTCACATTAGGCATTGTGATTTTAATGGAGTGATTAATTTCATGATGGTTTATGCTTTCTATCTTAGTTGATTTGCAATTTGATTCAATTGTAGCTTGTTGATTGATGATTCATTGATGGATGTTAACCCTAGCACCTTTATCCTACCATTTATTGTTGTTTTGTCTTCGCATTTTAAGTGTTCGATCAATTGCTTGCTCCTTGTTGTTTTGTATTCTTGCTTGTGTTTTGTTGTTTTTGTTCCAAACCATTGTCGCAACTTTAGTCACTAAGAACTTGTATTTCTAGGACCTCATGTGCATACTTTTTCCCTTGGGTTCGATATTTTGTTGATTGGTCTTAATAACTCTTACCCTATACACTCCAATCAATTTTCACTAGAAGGTGATCTAAGCTCGTTGATATTCACTCAATCTGTGGGCCAACAAGTGGTATCAGAGCGGTGTTAAAGCTGTTCTGGATATTTCTTTTGGTTAAAGTAATCTTTGAATTTTTCAAATCTTGAAATTAATTTGTTCTTGAATATACTCTGCTGATTTTCTTGTTGAAGTACTAACCATGTCTTCAAGTAGTGAAATAAAGGTTAAAAACCTTCCAGAATTTGACATTGAGGATTATGACTATTGGAAATTTCGCATGGAGAATCATCTGAAATCCGATCCATCCTCGCATGGAAGATGTCTTGTCTGATGGGCCGATAAAATTCTATCATGGTGGAGTTAGTGATGGAGCGAGCAGCACGAAATCACGGACTCAGACAGCGAAGAAAGTATCTGAATTAACCAACGATGAGAGAAAAGTGTACAACTTGGATCAGGTGGCAAGAAACGAGATTATTGTCACACTTAGCAGGGAATGGTACGAGAAGATTAAGAAGTGTAAAACAGCCAAAGAGATGTGGGACACTTTAGCCAACATGTGCGAAGGCACATATCAGGTGAAGGAGAACAAGCTTCAAGCTGTTCTCCATCTTTTTGATATCTTTAAAATGAAAGAGGGTGAAACTATTGATCAGTTGGATATGCGAATGACCATCTGATCAATAGAGCCACTGATCTTGGAAAGATTTACACTGAAAAAGAATTCAATAATAAAATCCTTAGATCTCTAACAAAGCATTGGAGGGAAAAAGGAAATTTGATTAAGGCTACAAAAGATCTCTCTACTATGACACATTACACTTTGTTCTCTCACTTGAAGGGTTATGAGTTTGACATACAGGTAGAAGATGAGGAAGATGAGATGGAGTCAAGCACCTCATCTAAGACTGTTGCCTTTGTCAACAAAGAAGACAAGACTATAGTTGAACCTAAAGGAGCTGATCTATCCTTGAAGGAACATATGGTTTTGCTAACAAAAAGGTATGATCGTTTAAGGATGAAATATAAGCGTAACAAGCTAAAATTTGCAGAGAAGGACAGATCCAGATCCAAGAGAAAAGATGATGAATCAAAAGATGATGACAAAAGAAGAAATCAGACAAGAAGGTATAAATCTCCTGTAAGAAAGAATCCTATCAGTCCTAAATCAGATCGGGGAGATACTTGTTACACCTGTAACAAGCCAGGACACTTCAGCTACGACTGTCCCCAGCTGACTCCTAAAGAAAGAGAGGAGAAAAGGAAGAAGAGAGATAGGCGTTTTGCAGATCAGAGAGCCCTTCTTGCTAAGGAGAAAGAATCAAGAAAATCATCATCATCATCATCTTCATCTGATTTTGGATCAGACGATGAAGTATGTCTGATGGTCAAAGAGGTAGACTACTATTCCTCAACTGATAATGTATCTTACAAATCTATCTCAGACAATGACCAAATTGTAATCAAGAGACTTTTGAAAGATTTAAAGATGTCTCTAACTGCTTATAAACAATTGGAGACTGAAAATTTAATTTCAAAAGATCAGATTCAGACACTAATTAAAGGCAAACAAGTTATAAACTATTCTGAGTCTGAGGTAACATTCAAGGGGGAATGTTTACCCCAGGCTGAGGCTAGTACTTCAGCTAGTCTACCTGAAAGATTAGAGAATGAATTGAAATCTTTGAAAACTAAATTTGAAGTGGTCTGTAATGAAAATGAGTCAATTAAAAAAGCCAATGAGAAGTTTGTCTTCAAAATGAGCCAGTTTAATAACTCACAATCAACCATAGACCGTATCTTTAGAACTTCTCAAAAATCCCATGATAAAACAGGATTTGGTTATGATAGGAATAATAAATCAGAAGTTTCAAAACCAAAGAAATTTGTGAAAGCTGCTGAAACATCAAAAGAAATCAAAATTGGACCTTGGAAACCACAGAGTCTGATGAGGACTGCATCTCCTAATCTGAAAAATAAAATTCAGATGAGGAATCCAAATCTGACAAAGAGGGTTCCAAGAACCAAGACTAAGAGGAATTCTTATTATAGCCCTTTCGATGGGAGGAGCAGATGTTATCCCTTATTTCTAAAGTTTAAGAAAGTCACCAAATCTGACTTCAATAAATTTTCTTTTAAATGTGATGTATTTGTGGACAGATTTGGTAGACAACTTCAATCTAATTTGTTATTAAAGAATGAGATGTTTGTCTGGATACCTAAAGTGATTGTTGACCTAAAAGGACCCAAGATCACTAGAGTACCTCATACTTAATCTATCTTGCAGGAATCCCAGGCACTATCATTAAAAGAAGATATTTTAGCTTCCATCTGGTACATAGACAGTGGCTGTTCACAGCACATGACTTGTGAGAAGAAGCTATTGTCAAATTTTCAGAATATTGATGGTCCTAGAGTCTTGTTTGGAGATAATAACTGTGGACAGACTAAGGGAGTTGGTACATTAATTATAAGGGATGTCCAGGTATCTGAGGTTTATTTTGTAGAAGGTTTAAAGCATAATTTGTTGTCTCTTTCCCAACTCTGTGATAAAGGTTTTCATGTTAGATTTTCTAAAGATAAGTGTGATATCTTAGATAGCTCCTCAGACAAGGTACCCTTAACTGACTTCAGACATGGTAATGTCTATGTTGCTAATTTTAATAGTTGCCCCAAAGATACATGTCTTGTAGCTAAAGGTGGAGATGATCTTAATTGGCTATGGATTAAAAGGCTTAGTCATCTGAATTTCAAAACCCTTAGTAAAATAGCTAAGAGGAATCTTGTTAAAGGACTACCTGAGAAGCTTTGTTCAACTGATCTGAAATCTGATGCTTGTAAAAAAGGTAAACAACCCAGGAACTCTTTTAAAAGTATTAACACATCCTCATCTGAAAGAGTTTTACAACTCCTTCAGCTTGATTTGTTTGGACCTGTTTCACCACTCAGCTTTAGTGGAAGGAAGTATACCCTTGTTGTTGTTGATGACTTTTCTAGATACACTTGGGTAATATTTCTTTTTAAAAAGAATGAGACTGTGAACAAGATTCCTGGTCTGTTCAGACAAATTCAAAATCAGAAGGGTGTTAATATTATTAAAATTAGGAGTGACAAGGGAACCAAATTCTTGAATTCTTGTTTATCTAACTATCTGAATGAGAATGGTATAGTTCATGAGACTTCTTCAGCTAGAACACCATAGTAGAATGGAGTTATGCAGAGAAGAAATAGGACTCTCAAAGAAGCAGCCAGAAGAATGCTAGTTGTGTATGGAACACCTCATAGGTTCTGGGCTGAGGCTATCAACACAGCTTGCTACACTCAGAACAGATGCTTACCAGTCAAGAGCAAGGGTAAGACACCTTATGAGCTTTGGAAAGGTAAGGTTCCAAGAATCTCATACTTTCGTGCTTTTGGGTGTAAATGCTTCACCCATAACAATGGAAAGTCTAAGCTGAGGACATTTGATGCTAAGGCAGCTGATGGAATATTCTTGGGATATTCCAACACTTCCAAAGCTTTCAGAGTCTTCAATAAGATAACTCTTTGTGTAGAGGAAACTCCTCATGTAGTATTTGATGAATTGCATTCTTTTTCAGATAAAGTGAATTAAATTACCAATGATCTAGATAAAGTTGAACTAAATAAAACTAAACAAAGAACATCTTATCTGCCTAGTTTTGATTCAGATTCAGATGATGAAGAATCCACATCTGAGAATCAGAAGGCAACTCCTCTTCAGGTTCCATCTGAGGAGACTCCCTTGAGATCATCTAATCAGCCAGGGTCAGTAGATGAAGGGGGAACGTCTACTCAGGAAGAATCAGTTGAGTTACCTACTGAGTCTACAGATGAGGGTACTTCAACTGAAGTAGGCAAAAGGATGAGGAGTTATCATCCAGCTGATCAGATCATTGGGGATCCATCTAGTAGTGTTCAGACACGAATGATTTTAGATTCTTAAAGTATGTTCAGCTGCTATGTTTCACTTCTCGAGCCTAAGTCTATTGACGAGGCTCTATCTGACCAAGCTGGGTAACAGCCATGCAGGAAGAACTGCATCAGTTTGAAAGGTAAAATATTTGGGAACTGGTGGACATAGAAAGATTATAGGCACCAAATGGGTGTTTAAGAATAAAACTGATGAAAACAACGTTATTGTTCGTAATAAGGCAAGATTGGTAACACAGGGATACTCACAGTCTGAGGGGATAGACTATGATGAAACCTATGCTCCAGTTGCCAGATTAGAAGCAATAAGGATGTTTTTAGCATTTGCTGCCTATAAATGTTTCAAGGTCTTTCAGATGGATGTCAAGTCTGCTTTTCTGAATGGTGTGTTACTTGAAGAGGTCTATGAAGAATAACCCACAGGGTTTAGGACCAGTAATAAGGTCTATAAACTCCAAAAGGTTCTATATGGACTAAAGCAAGCACCCAGAGCTTGGTATGATACCCTGTCTAAATTCTTGATATCAAGTGATTTCTCAAAAGGTAAGAAGATAGAACCTTGTTTAGAAAAGAAATAGATGGTAACATCTTATTAGTTCAAATTTATGTAGATGATATCATATTTGGTTCACCTAATCTGACCTTGTTTGAAGAATTTAGTGTTCTCATGAAAAATAGGTTTGAGATGTCTATGATGGGAGAATTAAACAGACGAGTAGAGGCATATTTATACATCAGACTAAGTATGCTAAGGACCTTATAGATAAATTTGGGATGACTACTAGTAGGGAAGTTAAAATACCTACGGGAACTAACTTCTCTATGGATTCAGATAAGCAGGGGATACCCACGGATGCAACGGAGTATCGTGGATTGATTGGATCCCTGTTATATCTCACTGCAAGTAGGCCGGACATAGCCTTTGCAGTAGGGGTATGTACAAGATTCCAATCAAATCCCAAGAAAACTCATCTGGAGACTGCTAAGAAAATCCTTAAATATCATAAAGGGACTTTGCAGGTTGGGTTGTGGTACCCATTTGATGACAACTTCGAGCTTTCAGGTTATTCAGACTCAGATTTTGGAGGCTGTAAAATTGATAGGAAGTCCACGTCTGGAACTTGTCAATTTTTAGGCAACAAGTTAATTTCTTGGTTATCTAAGAAACAGACATCTGTTGCAACCTCCACAACTGAAGCTGAATACATGGCAGCAGGCAGTTGTTGCTCCCAGCTCCTCTGGATTAGTCAGCAGCTTAGGACTATAACATTCTCACATCATCTGTTCCTATTTACTGTGATAGTAATAGTGCAATAGCTATGACATATGTTGTTACCGATTTTATCGACAACTAATATAAAAAGATGAACACGAGCGATGGGGGAAGAACCGTGGCTCCTTCCCTTGAAGATGGCGGTGGGAATCCTCTTGGGATTCCCTTGCCTTGAGTATTTGCATATATGAGATATTTGTGAGGAAGCAAAAGTCCTCCTTTACAATGGGGAGGGGCCTCTATTTATAGAGGCCCAAGCTTCTAGGCTAAAAATGATATATACCCTTTATATTAGGGTTTTATTTACATCTGTTGATCTAATACATACTGTACTAAATACTTTACGCCATGCGAACTCCGTCACCTGCTCGCCTACCGAGCTCGGGTCTTCGTCGAGTCGAGGTGGGGCGACGTGGGTCTCGTAGTCTGCTCGCTGGCTTGTCTGCTCGTCTCGCTTGCTCGCCTGCTCGTCGGACTTTATGACGAGATCGGGGGACCGTCGTACATAGTGAATAGTTCCTTGGATGCGTAAATGATGGACCGTCATACATTGAGTATGTCGTCCGGAGAGATGGAATCGTCCAGAGAGGCAGGCTCGCTCGGAGAGATGAACTCGTCCGGAGAGGCGAACTCGAGCTGAAGCGATGAGGCTCGTCCGGAGAGGCGGACTCGTCCGGAGAGGTGAGGCTCGTCCGGAGAGGAGAGGCTCGTCCGGAGAGGTGAACTCAAGCTGAAGCGATGAGGCTCGTTCGGAGAGGCGGACTCATCCGGAGAGGAGAGGCTCGTCCGGAGAGGTGAACTCGAGCTGAAGCGATGAGGCTCGTCCGGAGAGGCGGACTCGTCCGGAGAGGAGAGGCTCGTCCGGAGAGGTGAACTCGTCCGGAGAGGTGAACTCGAGCTAAAGCGATGAGGCTCGTCCGGAGTGGAGAGGCTCGTCCGGAGAGGTGAACTCGTCTGGAGAGGAGAGGCTCCTCCAGAGAGGCGGGCTCGTCCGGAGAGGTGAACTCGAGCTGAAGCGATGAGGCTCGTCCGGAGAGGCTAACTCGTCCGGAGAGGAGAGGCACATCTGGAGAGGTGAACTCGTCCGGAGAGTAGAGGCTCGTCTGGAGAGGCGGGCTCATCCGGAGAGGTGAACTCGAGCTGAAGCGATGAGGCTCGTCCGGAGAGGTGAACTCGAGCTGAAGCGATGAGGCTCGTCCGGAGAGGTGAACTCGAGCTGAAGAGATGAGGCTCGTCCGGAGAGGCGGACTCGTCCGGAGAGGTGAGGCTCGTCCGGAGAGGTGAACTCGAGCTAAAGCGATGAGGCTCGTCCGGAGAGGAGAGGCTCGTCCGGAGAGGTGAACTCGTCCGGAGAGGTGAACTCGAGCTAAAGCGATGAGGCTCGTCCGGAGAGGCGGACTCGTCCGGAGTGGAGAGGCTCGTCCGGAGAGGTGAACTCGTCTAGAGAGGAGAGGCTCGTCCAGAGAGGCGGGCTCATTCGGAGAGGTGAACTCGAGCTGAAGCGATAAGGCTCGTCTGGAGAGGCTGACTCGTCCGGAGAGGAGAGGCACATCTGGAGAGGTGAACTCGAGCTGAAGCGATGAGGCTCATCCGGAGAGGCGGACTCGTCCGGAGAGGTGAACTCGAGCTGAAGCGATGAGGCTCGTCCGGAGAGTCGGACTCGTCCGGAGAGGAGAGGCTCGTCCAGAGAGGCGGACTCGTCCGGAGAGGAGAGGCTCGTCCGGAGAGGTGGGCTCATCCGGAGAGGTGAACAAATCTGATGGAGGGAGCTCGTCGAAGAGGTGAGCTCGAGCTGAAGCGATGAGGCTCATCCGGAGAGGTGAACTTATCCGGAGAGGGGAGACTCGTCCGGAGAGGCGGGCTCGTCCGGAGAGGTGAACTCGAGCTGAAGCGATGAGGCTCGTCCAGAGAGGTGAACTCGTCCGGAGAGGAGAGGCTCGTCCAGAAATGCGGGCTCGTCCGGAGAGGTGAACTCGAGCTGAAGAGATGAGGCTCATCCGGATAGGTGAACTCGTCCGGAGAGGCGGGCTCGTCCGGAGAGGTGAACTCGAGCTGAATAGATGAGGCTCATCCGGAGAGGTGAACTCATCCGGAGAGGTGAACTCGAGCTGAAGCGATGAGTCTCATCCGGAGAGGTGAACTCGTCCGGAGAGGAGAGGCTCGTCCGGAGAGACGGGCTCGTCCGGAGAGGTGAACTCGAGCTGAAGAGATGAGGCTCATCCGGAGAGGTGAACTCGAGCTGAAGCGATGAGGCTCATCCGGAGAGGCGGACTCGTCCGGAGAGGTGAACTCGAGCTGAAGCGATGAGGCTCATCCGGAGAGGTGAACACGTCCGTAGAGGAGAGGCTCGTCCGGAGAGGTGAACTCGAGCTGAAGCGATGAGGCTCATCCGGAGAGGCGGACTCGTCCGGAGAGGTGAACTCGAGCTGAAGCGATGAGGCTCGTCCGGAGAGTCGGACTCGTCCGGAGAGGAGAGGCTCGTCCGGAGAGGAGGACTCGTCCGGAGAAGAGAGGCTCGTCCGGAGAGGTGGGCTCGTCCGGAGAGGTGAACAAATCTGATGGAGGGAGCTCGTCGAAGAGGTGAGCTCGAGCTGAAGCGATGAGGCTCATCCGGAGAGGTGAACTTGTCCGGAGAGGAGACACTCGTCCAGAGAGGCGGGCTCGTCCGGAGAGGTGAACTCGAGCTGAAGTGATGAGGCTCGTCCGGAGAGGCGGGCTCGTCCGGAGAGGTGAACTCGAGCTGAAGAGATGAGGCTCATCCGGAGAGGTGAACTCGTCCGGAGAAGAGAGGCTCGTCCGGAGAGGCGGGCTCGTCCGGAGAGGTGAACTCGAGCTGAAGAGATGAGGCTCATCCGGAGAGGTGAACTCGTCCGGAGAGGTGAACTCGAGCTGAAGCGATGAGGCTCATCCGGAGAGGAGAGGCTCGTCCGGAGAGGCGGGCTCGTTCGGAGAGGTGAACTCGAGCTGAAGAGATGAGGCTCATCCGGAGAGGTGAACTCGTCCGGAGAGGTGAACTCGAGCTGAAGCGATGAGGCTCATCCGGAGAGGCGGACTCGTCCGGAGAGGTGAACTCGAGCTGAAGCGATGAGGCTCATCCGGAGAGGTGAACACGTCCGGAGAGGAGAGGCTCGTCCGGAGAGGCGGGTTCGTCCGGAGAGGTGAACTCGAGCTGAAGCGATGAGGCTCATCCGGAGAGGCGGACTCGTCCGGAGAGGTGAACTCGAGAGATGAGGCGTCCGGAGAGAGGCGGACCCCGAGAGAGTCGGACTCGTCCGGAGAGGAGAGGCTCGTTCGGAGAGGCGGACTCGTCCGGAGAGGAGAGGCTTGTCCGGAGAGGTGGGCTCGTCCGGAGAGGAACAAATCTGATGGAGGGAGCTCGTCGAAGAGGTGAGCTCGAGCTGAAGCGATGAGGCTCATCCGGAGAGGTGAACTCGTCCAGAGAGGAGAGGTTCGTCCAGAGAGGCGGGCTCGTCCGGAGAGGTGAACTCGAGCTGAAGCGATGAGGCTCGTCCGGAGAGGCGGACTCGTCCAGAGAGGTGAACTCGAGCTAAAGAGATGAGGCTCATCCGGAGAGGTGAACTCGTCCGGAGAAGAGAGGCTCGTCCGGAGAGGCGGGCTCGTCCGGAGAGGTGAACTCGAGCTGAAGAGATGAGGCTCATCTGGAGAGGTGAACTCTTCCGGAGAGGAGAGGCTCGTCCGGAGAGGTGAACTCGAGCTGAAGCGATGAGGCTCGTCCGGAGAGGCGGACTCGTCCGGAGAGGTGAACTCGAGCTGAAGAGATGAGGCTCATCCGGAGAGGTGAACTCGTCCGGAGAGGAGAGGCTCGTCCGGAGAGGCGGGTTCGTCCGGAGAGGTGAACTCGAGCTGAAGCGATGAGGCTCATCCGGAGAGGTGGACTCGTTCGGAGAGGAGAGGCTCGTCCGGAGAGGTGAACTCGAGCTGAAGAGATGAGGCTCATCCGGAGAGGTGAACTCGTCCGGAGAGGAGAGGCTCGTCCGGAGAGGCGGACTCGTTCGGAGAGGTGGGCTCGTCCGGAGAGGTGAACAAGTCTGATGGAGGGAGCTCGTCGAAGAGGTGAGCTCGTCTGACGGAGGTTGAAGATGGTGCCCCTGTCTCTTGACCTTACGGTTTATGCTTTCGTAATATTTTTCTTTATTTGCCCCGTTGGGGTCTTTGCAATTAATATTAATCTTTTAATTGCCATAGAAACAATCATAAGTCGCGGGTTCAAAATAATCTATTTGTTGTTCGGCCCCCTAAGTCGAGGCTCGATTTTGAAATTTGTGATGAAAAATTGAGTGAAATTTTTCGGATCGAAGGATCCTGCCCGGCCCCCAGAGTCGAGGCTCGACTTTGAAAATTTTGTAATGAAGAGTGAAAATTTTTCGGATCGAAGGATCCTGCTCGGTGAAGAGGTTTCAGGGTGCTTGTCGAGCTTGTGTCCGTTCGCGAGTCTTATCCCTACGAGATTGGTTGGTCGGTTCCTACGACTCCCAATACGTTGTCTGGTGCTCTTTGAGGGTTTAAAATCCGCTCGAGCTCATTTGCCCTATCGTGGATGTGCACGCATGCGGGTCTTACCCTACGTGAGCCGGTCACGTGTTAGGGCTCGAACGCCCGAGACTCATAGGAATCGGGATACCTCGCAGGCAATGTTGCCCGTTGACCTCGGCCGTAGCCAGAGTTCGTCGCGAGGATTTGGGGGTGGTGTGCCCCATTGCTTGTGATAGGTTCTAGCTCGTTCACAAGTCTTATGGAGTCAGTGTCCATTCGTGAGCTCATTCGCCTTAACTCAAAGGAGCTGGGAGACCTCGCAGGCATAGTTGCCTGTTGACCTCGGCCGGGGCCCGAGTTCGTCGCGAGGATTTGGGGGTGAAGTGCCCCCTGCTTGTGAGAGGCTTGGCTCGTTCACAAGTCTTTCTCAGACCGTGGGCCTGCTTTCGAGCGAGAGACAGAGCTCGTCGCAAGGAGTTTTGTAGGGAAAGTAACCTGTGCTCGGCGAGAGAGTAAACTCATCGCGAGTCTTATTTAGGACGCGTCCGTCCGGCTCGACGAGAGGCTAAGCTCCTCGCGAGTCCTGCAGGAGGGAAACCTCGCTAATAATGCGGAATGTCAACGCCGAAAAGGCGGATAGGCCAACGCCATAGAGGCGGGCGATCAATGCCACGAAGGCAAAATAGATCAATGCCGAAGAGGCATATAGTCAACGCCACGGAGGCGGATAAGTCAACGCCGAAAAGGCGGACGATCAACGCCATGAAGGCGGATAAGACCACGCCCTGGGGGCGGGTGATCTATGCTATAGAGGCAAGATAGATCAATGCCGAAGAGGCATAAAGTCAATGCCACGGAGGCGGACAAGTCAACGCCGAAAAGGCGGACGATCAACGCCATGAAGGCGGATAAGACCACGCCACGGAGGCGGGTGATCTATGCCACGGAGGCGAGATAGATCAATGCCGAAGAGGCATAAAGTCAACGCCACGGAGGCAGACAAGTCAACACCGAAAAGGCGGACGATCAACGCCATGAAGGCGGATAAGACCACGCCACGGAGGCGGGTGATCTATGCCACGGAGGCGAGATAGATCAATGCCGAAGAGGCATAAAGTCAACGCCACGGAGGCGGACAAGTCAACGCCGAAAAGGCGGACGATCAACGCCATGAAGGCGGATAAGACCACGCCACGGAGGCGGGTGATCTATGCCACGGAGGCGAGGTAGATCAAATTCGAAGAGGCATAAAGTCAACGCCACGGAGGCGGATAAGTCAACGCCGAAAAGGCGGACGATCAATGCCATGAAGGCGGATAAGACCACGCCACGGAGGCGGGTGATCTATGCCACAGAGGCGAGATAGATCAATGCCAAAGAGGCATAAAGTCAACGCCACGGAGGCGGACAAGTCAACGCCAAAAAGGCGGACGATCAACGCCATGAAGGCGGATAAGACCACGCCACGGAGGCGGGTGATCTATGCCACGGAGGCGAGATAGATCAATGCCGAAGAGGCATATAGTCGACGCCACAGAGGCGGACAAGCGATGCCGAAAAGGCAGATAGTCGACGCCCAGAGGGCGGACAATCGATGCCGAAGAGGTAGATAGTCGATGCCCGGAGGGCGGACAATCGATGCCGAACAGGCAGATAGTCGACGCCCGGAGGGCGGACAATCGATGCCGAACAGGCAGATAGTCGACGCCCGGAGGGCGGACAATCGATGCCGAAGAGGCAGATAGTTGACGCCCGGAGGGCGGACAATCGATGCCGAAAAGGCGGGGGCACTTAGGCCGCTTGCCCGGAGATTCGAGAATTTTACTTCATCACGATTCTTATTTTGAATAGAATTTTATACTTTATTTTCCGAATATTTGGAGTGTGAACTCTGGAGTTCCACTCTTCTTCCCCCTGAAGTATAAATATTTTTTCGGGGTGTTTTCGAGACCGTTAAAGGTTTTTAAGAAATTTCTACATTTTGAAGATTTTTGAAATCCAAAAAATGTGTGTACATGCCCCAAATTTCTTTAAAAAGTTTGGAGTCTTATCTCGTATAAGAATTTTTGACACTTTAATAATTTTTGAAATTTCTAATATAAGTGTCCATGCCCCCAATTTATTTTATAAAGTAGGGTGACGTGTGAATCGCATTGCATTTAACGGTAATCGTCGAGAATACCTGATATAGCTGGACAAAAGGACTGTCCGTAGATTCACTGGAATTAGTCCCGGCTCCGTGATGAATTAATTTATGCCCCAACAGCATAAATAATATGGCCCACCAGCATCTAGAATTTTGGCCACCAACATTAAATGAAAGAAAGCCCACCAGCTTTTAAATAAATAATGGTCCACCTGCCTTTTGAAATTAAAATCGGCCCAACATTTTAAACAAAAAGGGAGCCCATGACAAAGGCCCAACTCCCCTTAAACAAATTAGGGCGGCACTCTCCCTTTTCCTACACAAGAGGCGCCGCTGTTGACCTTGACTGCCAAAGGAGGCGCCGCTCCTCCCCCTTAACGGCGACGGCGGCACAAGGGAGAGCTGCAAGCGTGGCGGCTAGCGCGGGGGCGCACGTCAGAGAGAAAGAGAGCAGGCCGGTGGCGGAGAGTAGCTCCGGAGAGGGAGGGCCGATGACGGCGGTGGAGCGCGGAGGGAGCAGCGGGACAGCTTCAGCGACAGCGGCGCCGATTTGCGCGCTGGGCGGCGGCGCGCCGGAGAGGTAGAGCTGATGACGGTTTCTCGGAGAGAGGAAGCAAGGGCAGTGGGCGCTTAGGGACGGCGGCGCATCGGAGCAGCCCTGGGGGCGGCGGTGGTCACGCGCGGAGGCGCGTGTGCCAGTTTCGGAGCTTGAACAGGCGGTTTAAGGTGAGCACCTATGAGTGTAGCAGATAACATGTAATAACCTCTGTAGTTTGATTTCTTTGAATTTTTGAGACCTTTCTTGTATGAAAGAAGGCTGAAATTTTCTATTTCTGTAAGCTTCGAAACATTTGTGAATGGTTTTTCCTGGATTTCTGTAGTGATTTTCTTCTTTTTTCTGTAGCCTTTCAAATATATGTGTATGGAATATTTGGCTTTTTTTAAGTTTGGAGAAATGGGTGTAGCAGTAGAACTGCTTGGTTCGATTTTTTCTGGAATTTTTGTGTGGGTTTTGCCATTGTTGGCTATGGAGAATTTCTGGTGAAGATTTGAGAAAGAACATACGATATTTAGCAGAGGCAGCTTGATGGTATGTGAATGATTTTGCAGAAATGGAACTGACAAATCTTTCGTAAGAAAATGATTCTGAAACATATTTGCAGAATATTGAAAAGGTGTTGAATGTAAACTTTTCACCAAGAACAGTGAGTGTTCTTGGTGTTCTTGGAGATTTCTCGAAAAAATGTAGTGTTCCACGAACTTTTTGTGTCGTTTCCCACAGACGGCGCCAATTGTTGTTACCGATTTTATCGACAATTAATATAAAAAGATGAACACGAGCGATGGGGGAAGAACCGTGGGTCCTTCCATTGAAGATGGCGGTGGGAATCCTCTTGGGATTCCCTTGCCTTGAGTATTTGCATATATGAGATATTTGTGAGGAAGCAAAAGTCCTCCTTTACAATGGGGAGGGGCCTCTATTTATAGAGGCCCAAGCTTCTAGGCTAAAAATGATATATACCCTTTATATTAGGGTTTTATTTACATCTGTTGATCTAATACATACTGTACTAAATACTTTACGCCATGCGAACTCCGTCACCTGCTCGCCTACCGAGCTCGGGTCTTCGTCGAGTCGAGGTGGGGCGACGTGGGTCTCGTAGTCTGCTCGCTGGCTTGTCTGCTCGTCTCGCTTGCTCGCCTGCTCATCGGACTTTATGACGAGATCGGGGGACCCCTAAGGGACCTTGGCACGAATGCCGAGGTGGGGTACTTTCACGATTATTTGTGTCACAACAACATACAACCCTGTCTTGCATTCTAGGTGTAAGCATATAGATATAAGACATCATTTCATCAGAGATCATGTTGAGAAGAATGACATTAGGATAGAAAAGATAGCAACTGAGTCTCAGAGAGCAGATATACTTACAAAACCCTTAGCTGAATCTAGATATAAGGAATTATGTTTAGAGTTAGCATTACTTGATGCATCCTTGGCTGATTTATAATTTCTTTTGTTTGTATTTTGTATTTCCTTTCTTTCTTTTCATTTCTTTAAATCTTGTCTAGATAGAATTGTCAAACTTGATATGCGTCAAAGGACAATCACAGAGCTGATATCATTGATCTCCTTCTTAGGAATCAAGAATCAAGAATTAGTCATATTGGCCTCATCTGACTTGACAATTGCTTATCTGACATCAAGTAAATCAGACAAGGACACAATAAGTCAGCTGATATCTTCAAAATAAATGACCAATTGCATCCTATCTGACTTACATAGGCTACTAATGGTTTCTTGAGTTTGTGTCTCTACAGGAACAGGTAATAGATCAACATTGTTAGATCAGCTTGAATCTTCTAAATTAATAAACCTTCTCATCTGTTCACTCCCCTTCTTTGTCTTCCTCAAAAATTTATTTTCAAAATTATTCTCACAGCTCATCATCTATTTCAAAACTTTTCAGATGAGTTGGTCATTGAAAACCCAGTTGAGTCTGATATTCTTATATACTAGTTATATCTGAATATAAGACTAAGTTTATTTAAAATAAAAGGCACTAATTAACTCGTCTTAAATTTTATTTTAAAAAGGATCAGGCTAGGTTGTGTTCTTGAAAAACCCAGACAAGGTCATTTCTCAGACTAAGTCAATAAAACCCTTGTCTGCCTTTGTGCAAAGAAAGGAAAACCTAGACTTACATCAGGTATACTTACTTCTCTGCATAAAGTAACCCTACTAGCCGTCAAATCCGTAGCCTATACAGTTACTTTTTACGTCGAGTTATTCCCACGCGCCGGACCCCAAATGTTTATCTTATTTTTAATCGTTGATCTAGAACAGTAAATCATTTTGAATAAACGAATCAGATTAAAATCCACTTTACACGTGGACTCTCTCTCCAATTTTCCCTCCTATAAAACTATCTTCTTCTTCATTTACCCCTTTTCAATTTCAGAAAATCGATTTACATTCTGTAAAAATTCCCAACTTACCAAACCATTGTAAAACCTTTTTATGAACCGTAAATTCATCGGTCTTACATCCACAATGGTGAATTTCAACAAGGACGCATACAACAAAAAGATTAAATCTAAGATGTACGTCGACTTCGATACAACTTCTGATGTAGAGTTTCTTGAGATTCTGGGGCTTTGGAAAGATCGAGGCTAAGAACCTTCTGTTCAAAGAAGTCGGAGAAGAACAAGACCCTCGACATGAGAGGAACTGAGTTTTA
The DNA here is from genome assembly GCA_030762865.1 of Paraleonurus japonicus. Lineage (NCBI taxonomy): Eukaryota > Viridiplantae > Streptophyta > Magnoliopsida > Lamiales > Lamiaceae > Paraleonurus > Paraleonurus japonicus. The sequence goes on from CM061059.1 coordinate 17,601,872, forward strand.
CATTAACAGGGTATATGAGATGTTAGGATGTATACTATAAGCCTAGCTTTTTGTATGAACATCATTTTGATATGAGATTCATTATGATCAAAATACTTGCTTTTTATGATTGTTACATCTATCATTGTTTTTATCCAGATTAGTCTATACTGTAGATAATATGGTGTGTGGTGTCACACAGAAGATCATGCTATCAGTTCCTTATAGATTATAAATAATTGCTCACAACCAAGATGGATTTGGACCAAACCATTGGAACTATTGTGGTGTAATTTGGTATTAGTCTATCTTGACTATAAAGTTACACTAGTACATTTTGTATGTATTGAGCAGGACCATATGAGGTTGTTCAATTTGTACTGACTATATAAAAGAACAATACCTCTGTTACTATGGATGTACATCTTCTTAATCCCTATATAATAACGGGCACGTGTACTCAGTGTATGTTTCTTTAATTTGCCAATGGGTGATATTTATTAAATCAATAGGCTCGATGAATTGGGAGATAGCACTGTTTATATGGTGTGTTGTTGATTATAGAAGGAATCCGTGTCCTAATTATTTAGGATGATGATGTCCCCTTGAAGAGCTCCCTGCAGGTGGATTTAATCCTACATGATAATAAAGATGAGTGGTACTACTCTTGGAATTACATGTAAATTAATTAAGTTGTTAGTAACTTATTTAATTTATGGGCATTCGATATCTTAAACACGGGGAAATAAACGTACACATAATAAAGGAGCCCATATTGTAATATGGGATTAGGACAGTAGTTCAATTATAACTCTTTAGTGGACCGAGTTATAATTGATGGGCTTAAGTGGAGTGTTCGGAGTGAACACAGAACGCTTAGGCCCATCAGGAGGCCCAACCCTAATTCCTCCTTAGGGTCCCCGTTGTAGCCTATAAATAAACTCTACATCAGAGCCTCATAGACGCGTGAAAAAAAAATTATAAGAAAGGAGGAGGCAGATTCTGACTCACTTGGAAGATCGTCGCCCACACGACATCCAAGGGAAAGGGATAGGAATACGGCAGAAGATCATGAGGTTCGTGGTTCATCCTTGATCGGCAGTTCTAACCTTAGAACTGGTTCGTCTTCACCTATTAAGATGAATAGGTATGATTCTCTTTCCATTGTGTTGTTCATACATGTGATCCCGAATCTGATAATCACATAGAGTCGGTGATCCAGTGGTTCCAACAATTGGTATCAGAGCCGCATTTTCTGATTCTATGTGATTGATTTGGTTAATAATTTTGCAACGTGATTTTATGATTTGATATAATAGGGTTTGCAAAATCTTATGATCTGATAGAATAGGGTTTGTAATATTTTGTGATGTTTCTGCAGAAACCCTAAATCCAACTATTATGGTCTGTATGTATGTTTATGTATGGATTTAACCCTCGGACCTGTCGAGGTTTTTTTTTTTTGGGGTTTGTGCATGATTGTAATAGAAATTAACACAGCGGTCTGTCGTGTAAGTATTTTGTTTTTTTTTTATCTAGATGTTGTATATGATCGATGGATAAAACTGTAATAGGATCAGATTAGGGTTGTTTGATTGGTGAACAAGATCGATTGGTGAACAAGATCGATGGCGTATAGGTCGATCCCCGTATGACAGGGCCCTGCCCCGCACCCCGCGACCTGACCGGGACATTCAAGAACACTGGATTATCAAAGAGGCCATAATAGTTAAAATTTATGTTTTCCATATTTATTCCTTTTTATATGTGTGTTTCTTTATATGCATGCTTTTATGTGTCTCATATGTTATGCATGCTTTTATGTGTTTCATATGTTATGCATGTTAAAATCCCTCATCATAAATAATTAAGTGGGAGAGGGATTAACTTCAATAAATCCCATAGCCTCCATTTCTGGTTTGTAAGTGATGCATTCAAACATAAACGTTGGCTCTAAGTGCTTTCTTCCATATCGGATGTGTTTGTTTGCGGATCACTAGATCAAACTTCCTTATGGATAATTATAAGAAAATTATTTAGGAGCGTGTTATCTTCTCCATCTGAAGAGGCACAAACCTAGATAATTGACTTGGTATTAAGAAATGGTATACACTTAGGTGCATGTGATAGTATCATCCTCATCGGAGTAAGTTCTGTTATTTGTATGGCTAAAGATAAACCAACTATTAATTTTATTTTGTTTTACAAAATAATGAAATTAATGGGTAAAACCTCCTCTTACAAATGTTTGAATTAGTATACGCCCACACTATCGTGGCATGCAAAATTCACGGTGTTTTGAGGTGTTGGTGAATTTAATTGTATTGTTTGAGGGAAATAATATTGATTTAAATTCTTATGTTTTGATCTGTGTATTTACGTGTTTCTCAGGATATTATCTATGGCTTTCAATCCTCTTGCTATTATAAGAAAATAAACTTACTGGTCCAAATTATATTGATTGGAAAAGAAACCTGGACATTGTCTTGACTGCTGAAGAGTACAAGTTTGTACTCACTGAGGTCTGTCCTGAAAAAGCCCGATGAAAACTCTAGTGAATAGGAGAAAGAGACTTATAAGAAGTGTATCAAGGCTGAATAGGAGAAAGCTTCTATGTCAAATGTGCTGCAACATCAGCATCAGGCCATGACCTCTGCTTATAAGATGATGCTCAATCTCAAAGAACTCTTCGGACACCAGAGTCGGGCTGCCAGGCAAGAGGCCATGAGACACTTAATGACGACCACCATGGCTGAGGGGACACCCGTAAGGGATCATATCCTTAAGATGATGGCTCATTTGAGTGAGATGGAGATCCTAGGAGTTGAAATCGATGGGGAAACCCAGGTCGATATTGTTCTCCAGTCGCTGCCTAAGAGTTTTGACCAGTTCCGTCTGAACTACAACATGAACAAAAGGTTGTATTCGTTTGCGGAACTTCTGACAGAACTCCAAGCGGCAGAAGGGATACTTCGTCAGACTTCTCAAGCTTATATTGCTGAAAATGTTTCTACTTCTAAGCCAAAAGGCAAAGTGATGAAGAAAAAGAAACAAGCTGGTTTGGCAAAGAAAGCAGGTGAACCAAAGAAAATTGGTCCACAAAATGACGTGAAGAAGCCAAAGGGCAAATGCTTTTTATGCAAGCAGCCAGGACATTGGAAGGTAGATTGTCCCTGTAAAAAGGAAAACAAAGAAGGTATATCTTATTTCACTAACTATTGAAACATGTTTAGCGGTGTTATCTACTGGCACCTGGTGTAGATACAGGAGCCACTGATCATGTCTGCAATTCTTTGCAGGGGTTCCAGGAAACCAGGCGACTTAGTGAGATGGAGATTACCATCTACATGGGCGATGCTACGAAAGTGGCAGCTGTTGCAGTGGGAGATGTTTATTTATCTTTTGATAGGATTAAGACTTTGGTTTTGAGAAATTGTCTTTACGTACCTTGTTTTAGAAAGAACTTGATTTATGTTTCTAAGTTATTTTTGGATGGATATTCTGTTTCTTTTGATAGCAAAGTGGTTGTCAAGAAAAATAGTGTTATTATCTGTTCTGGTACGTTAATTGACAATTTATATACTCTTAATCTTATAACTCCTACGAAGCAACAAATGGAAACTAATAGTACATCTTCTAACTCAAATAAGAGAAAAGAACCTTAAAAAATGAACCAAACATATTTTTGGCATCTAAGATTAGGTCACATTAATTTGAGTAGGATTCAAAGGTTGATAGCCGATGGACCTTTGAGTTCATTGGAAGTGGAAAACTATCCAACCTGCGAGTCCTGCTTGAAAGGAAAAATGAGCAAAAGGCCTTTTAAAGCCAAGGGGTATAGAGTTAAAGAAGTGTTGGAATTGGTTCATTCTGATTTATGTGGTCCTATGTCTACTCAAGCAAGAGGTGGTTTAGAATATTTTATCTCTTTTATAGATGATTATTCGAGATATGCATATATTTATTTGATGCGCTGCAAGTCTGAGTGCTTTGATAAATTCAAAGAGTACAAGGCTGATGTGGAGAAGCATCATGGTAAATATATCAAAACACTACGGTCTGATCGTGGTGGCGAGTACCTCTTAGGAGAGTTAGGAATTACTTATCAGAAGTTGGGATTCAATCCCAATTGTCTGCACTTGGCACACCCCAATAGAATGGTGTGGCGGAACGAAGGAATAAGACTCTCTTGGAAATGGTTAGATCAATGATGAGCTATTCGAAATTACCGAGTTCGTTTTGTGGGTATGCCCTGGAAACAACAGCGTACATTCTGAACTTGGTACCTTCTAAGACAGTATCTTCTACTCCCATAGAATTATGGAATAGGCGTAAGCCTAGTTTGAAACACATTCGGATTTGGGGTAGTCCAGCACATGTGCTGAAGGGAGATGCTGATAAGTTGGAATCTTGTACGAAAGTTCGGTTGTTTGTGGGCTATCCTAGAGGAACGAAAGGTGGTTTGTTTTATAGTCTTAAAGATCAGAGGGTAATTGTTAACACAAATGCCAGATTCTTAGAAGAGGGCTATGTAATGGACCACAAGCCCATGAGTAAAATTGTTTTAGAAGAAATGAGGGGGGAAACTTCTGCCTTAGTACCAACAGTACAAGATGAGATACCACAGGGGTCAGCACCATCTGTTACTAATGATACACAATTATCACAAGTGCCTCATCATAGTGCGAGGGTTCTTAGACAACCTGATAGATTCATGTTTTTGGGAGAGTCTTCGAACTTAGTACCTGGTGAACACGAATCTGATCCTTGGAGCTATGACGAAGCACTCCAAGATAAAGATGCAGAATCTTGGCAAAAAGCCATGAAATCTGAATTAAAATCTATGGATTCTAATCAAGTCTGGGAGCTAGTAGAACCACCAAATGGTGTAAAAGCCATTGGTTGTAAGTGGGTCTACAAAAGAAAAAGAGGATCAGACGGGAAAGTAGAAACTTTTAAAGCAAGGCTTGTTGCAAAGGGGTACACTAAAAAAGAAGGAATCGTTTATGAGGAAACATTTTCGCCAGTAGCCATGCTTAAGTCTATCCGGATTCTTTTGTCTATTGTTGCTCATATGAATTATGAGGTTTGGCAAATGGATGTCAAGACAGCTTTCCTTAACGGTAGTCTTGAAGAAAACATCTATATGAAGTAACTAGAAGGATTCATTGCAAAGGGCAAAGAGCATCTTGTGTGTAAGCTTAATCGGTCTATTTATGGACTGAAATAAGCTTTGAGATCTTGGAACATCCGTTTTGATGAGGTAATCCAGTCTTATGGATTCATTCAATGTCCGGATCAGTCATGTGTATACAAGAAGAGTGACGGAAACGTGGTGGTATTTCTGGTACTATACGTAGATGACATCTTGCTCGTTGGCAACAATGTCAAGGTGTTGTCAGACGTAAAGGTATGGCTGTCCGAGCATTTTGATATGAAGGACTTGGGAGAAGTTGGACATATTCTTGGGATCAAAGTTATAAGGGATCGCAAGAAAAGAATGTTATGCTTATCTCAAGCTTCATACATTGATACTATCCTAGCTCATTTTAGCATGCAAAACTCCAAGAACGGTTTTCTACCTTTTCGACATGGAGTACCTTTATCTAAGGAGATGTGTCCTAAGACACCAAAGGAGATAGAGGATATGAAGGCAGTTCCTTATGCTTCGGCCGTAGGAAGCCTAATGTATGCAATGCTATGTACGAGGCCAGATATCTGTTTTGTCGTGGGTATGGTTAGCATATATCAAAGTAACCCAGGACGAGGACATTAGACTGCGGTAACGAATATTTTAAAGTACCTGAAAAGGACTAGAAATTATATGCTGGTTTACCAAGCAGATGATTTACTTCCTGAGGGTTACATGGATTCTGATTTCCAGTCAGATAGGGACAACAGTAAATCTACCTCGGGTTATGTGTTTACCTTGGGAGGTGGAGCCATAGTATGGAGGAGTGTTAAGCAGAAATGTGTTTCAGACTCCACCATGGAAGCTGAGTATGTGGCAGCCTCTGAGGCAGCCAAAGAAGCTGTATGGCTCAGAAACTTCATGATGGACTTAGAAGTGATTCCCAGTTTGCCTAAAGCTATCACAATTTATTGTGATAACAGTGGTGCAGTGGCAAACTCGAAGGAACCATGAGCCCATAAAGCAAGTAAACACATTGAGCGCAAGTACCACCTGATACGAGACATCGCAAAATAAGGAGAAGTTGTTGTTACCAAGATTGCATTAGCAGATAACCTAGCAGATCCTTTCACAAAGGCTCTTCCAGCGAAAACTTTTGATGGGCATATTGAAGGGATGGGAATCAGATGTATGGCAAAAATTATGGAAGCATAATCTTTTAGTATAAGTGGGAGATTGTTAGGATGTATACTATAAGCCTAGCTTTTTGTATGAATATCTTTTTGATATGAGATTCATTATGATCAAAATACTTGCTTTTTATGATTGTTACATCTATCATTGTTTTTGTCCAGATTAGTCTATACTGTAGGTAATATGGTGTGTGGTGTCACACAGAAGATCATGCTATCAGTTCCTTATAGATTATAAATAATTGCTCATAACCAAGATGGATTTGGACAAACCATTGGAATGGTTGTGGTGTAATTTGGTATTAGTCTATCTTGACTACAAAGTTAAACTAGTACATTTTGTATGTATTGAGCAGGACCATATGAGGTTGTTCAATTTGTACTGACTATATAAAAGAACAAGACCTCTGTTATTTTGGATGTACGTCTTCTTAATCCCTATATAATCAAGGGCACGTGTACTCAGTGTATGTTTCTTTAATTTTCCAATGGGTGAGATTTATTAAATTAATAGGCTCGGTGAATTGGGAGATAATACTGTTTATATGGTGTGTTGTTGATTATAGAAGGAATCTGTGTCCTAATTATTTAGGATGATGATGTCCCCTTGAGGAGCTCATAAAGATTATAATGTAAACCCTGCAGGAGGATTTAATCCGACATGAAAATAAAGATGAGTGGTACTACTCTTGGAATTAGATGTAAATTAATTAAGTTGTCAGTAACTTATTTAATTTATGGACATTCGATATCTTAAATACGGGGAGATAAATGTACACAAAATAAAGGAGTCCATATTGTAATATGTGATTAGGACAGTAGTTCGATTATAACTCTTTAGTGGTCCGAGTTATAATTGATGGGCTTAAGTGGAGTGTTCGGACTGAACACAGGATGTTTAGGCCCATCAGGAGGCCCAACCCTAATTCCTCCTTAGGGTCCCTGTTGTAGCCTATGAATAAACCCTACTTCAGAGCCTCCCATACGAGTGAAAAAAACGTTAGAAAATTGGAGGCGGATTCTGACTCCCTTGGAAGATCGTCGCCCACACGACGTCCAAGGGAAAAGGATAGGAATACGGCAGAAGATCGTGAGGTTTGTGGTTCATCCTTGATTAGCAGTTCTGACTTTAAAACTGGTTCATCTTCACCTATTAAGGGGAACAGGTATGATTCTCTTTCCGCTGCGTTGTTCATACTTGTGATCCCGAGTCTGATAATCACATAGAATCGGTGATCCGGTGGTTCCAACATGAGAATGGTGTGTTTGTTATAAGGGAGGAAGTTGCCAGAATCTTCGACACCAATGCTGAAGGTGTCAATCCCCTGATATACAAAGATGAAGATTGGGTGGAATCGTTTGAGATGATTGCCCGATCTTCGTGCAGGGATCGGAGGAAGGAGTTGAAGAAAAATATGCTTAGGAGGAAGTATCGTCTGCTGATGACGATACTGACTAAGTCTATTTTGGTGGAGCAGAACTTCCATGATGGTTTGACGAGGCACAGGTTAAACTGTTTAAGGGCAATTTTGGATGATGTGAAAGTAAACTGGGCTGAGCTATTGCTGGCAAGGCTAAAGACGGAGAAGGACAGGCTGATTTGCGTCGATGGATAATGGACTACCAAGTCCATTACAAGCCTTTTTAATAAAAGAACTGTCCTATTGGAGGATCTGCTGGTGGATGACCTCAACTGGACAGATGGGGTAAGGAGCTATACTAAGAAAAAATGGCTCCTCACGAAAAACGAGCTGATAGGAGGGCCAGCAGATTCTGATGGAGAAGCAGCTGAGGAGAGAGTAGTTAAGCCCTCAGCTGAGGAGGAACAGCCGACTGAGCCGACCGTGAGCTCAGCTGAGGCCTCATGGCCAATGAAGCTGAAGGAGAAGGCACAAAAGCGGAGGAGGCTAGTGAATGCCTCGGAAAAGGAGGGAGGGTCGTCTGCTGCACCACCCACTCTGCTGTCCGAAGAAGTCCAAACTTTGGAGGTGGCTGCAGCAGCCGTGGAGCAAGCCCAGGACATTCAGGAGATAAGCTCTGAGAGAACTCCCTCTCCAAAGAAGAAAGAAAAGGCTGAGAAGGTAATATCATTCGGAACCTCTTCAAGCATATCTTCGTCTAAATATTCCCCCTCCCCCTCATCTGCTTACCTTGGCGATGAAGAGGTGTCCAAGGTTGACACCTCGGAGCCTCTGCAATAGCCTACCTCCCCATCAGACCAAATTGAAACCACATCTACCTCTCTACCCCAAACTCAAACTACACCTTCCCCAACTCCAGCTGAATCCCTACCCTTACCCATCGTCCCCATCTACATACCTACACCTATAACCACAATCTCACCTCCTACCATCTTACCTACCACCTCATCTCCTCCCCCACAAATAACCGAGGCTGCACCCTCCTCATCCCAGCCAACATCTTCTCCACCTCCACCCTCTGAAATACAACCACCACCACCCTCTGATATCCAACTACCATCAACACAATCCACTCCTCAAGTCCAAATCCCGGATATCTCCCACAACATCTTTGGAGATATTCGGATGAGCTCCCCTTCTCCCAAAACCCCCTCATTTCCCTATTCATCCTACTCCTCCAAGGATGAAGAATCAGACAACCCTCTGTCAGCCATCTCATCTGCCTTCCAGAGCCTCCAACAAAAAATCACTCAGAAGGTAGAGAGACTAGTGGCCAAGAAGACGAAGCACATCGTCAGGGCAGTGACGGAGACGATGTTGACCAACATGCGGATAGCCGAGGTAAACATCTCAAGAAACCTATCTGATAAAACTGGCTCAGCATTGGTCAACCGTCTGTGCAGCTTGGAGGAGGAGGTCAAGCTGTTGAAAGTGAAGATGGCTGAGGGCAACGCAATCGTGGTGGATGCTCTGACCAATGACAAATCTGACTTCCGAGTGCGTTGTTCCTCCTTGGAAACTCAGCTACGAACCCTGTCTGATGAAGTTAAAAAGGAGGAAGTAGCTGGGCAAGAAAGACTGGAGGCCCTCACAGCTGATGTCAAGGCCAATACTGACAAGCTCCAGATTAAGGCAGACACAACTGAGCTGGAGGGGGCGAAGGCAGAGATGAAGGAAAAAGCAGACGAGCTTCCCGCCCTTCAGCTGAGGGTAACCCAGATTGAAGATGCCATCCGGGAAGATGAAGAGAAGAGGAAGAGAAATCAGAGAAGCTGATGGCCAGACTCAAGGAATCAGAGAAGATATCTGAGGCCAAAGGCAAAGGGAAGGGGAAAGCGTCTGAGAAAGAGCCAGCCGAGGCTATCACTTCCAAATCATCCAAGGATGAGAAGAAGAAGAGAGAGCCGGACTACTCCAATCTGTCAGAGGAGCAGATCAGAAGAATTAAAGCAGAGAAGGAGTGCTTCGGGGAAAGAGAGAAGAAGAGACAAAAGAAGCTTGGCAAAGGGGCTGAGATGAAGTGGGATAGGGGCATCAGGAAGTGGGTGTCCAAAGCAGCAGATGAAGAAGACTTCCGCCCCAACCACCGCTCATCTACCCCTCCAAAGATGGTCTCGGGTCAATATACGAAGGAGTATCGAGACAAATATATAGATGCCAGATAGATGTACTATTAGTACATCTTGAAGGCATCCGCGACTGGAGCCGAAGATGAAGATCTCTGATGGCACGAATGGATGGAGAAAGAAGACTCGAGCCTCTATGGAAGGCTACTCGATGAGGCTAGTGATGTATTTAACTGCGATCTTATTGCCCCCGCCTACGAGCATGCCAGGCCAAAGCTAAATGCTGATGGGACCATTGATCTGAACTGGGTGAAGATAGTCATCACCAAAGCCGAGGTCAAGTCTGGACTCACAGATAAAGAGGAGCTAAAGCAGATCAGAAGAAGAGTCTTTACTTGGCTGGAGGACCCAGAAGAAGATCGATGGGGTGTCTGATAAGACATAATTTCTTTTCCTTATTTTTCTTTCTTATCTGCACCAACATGTAAAATTTGTAAATCATCTGTGAATATACTTGATCTTATCTGATTCATCTTGTCTTATATTTTTCTTAAGCTTTCTTTACTGCTTTCTAAGAAAACTTAAAAATTTTCTAAGTGTTAATCATCTGAGGAAACTTCCATCTCAGATTAAAATTTTCTAAAAATTTCTAAGTCCTAAGACTTAAAATTTTTCTAAGTACTAATCATCTGATAAAGTCTTAAGACTTAAATCTATTCTAAAAACTTTAAAATTTTACTAAGTATGAATTAAGCGCTCTTATGTGAATGAATATAAACTAAATACTTATGTGTTCTAATGTGCGCATCTAATTATCTTGAATAACCTTGACTAACACCAGCTATGAGTCTGTTTTTTTCTTTCAGTTTTAACTTCATCAAAAAGGGGGAAATTGTTAGATCAGAAGAACTTTTGATGAGTTAAAAGTAAATGGATTAGAGTCAACTCATGTAAAGTAAGATGACCAACTGATTGTATAGAACAACTGATGTAAAGAATTATAGTACTAGGTTAACCAGACTAGGTAGAGCTAGAATAGTCAGCTAAGCTCGAGAAAGAGAAGGTCATCTGAAGACGAGCTTGAGATAGTCATCTGTTGGAGACAATAATGAAAAGTTCAAGACGAGGTCGAGACCAGCTGAGTAGAATAAGAAAGGCGAGTCTTCACCAAGTCAGTTGCAGACGACTAGACCAAGATCAGCTGAAGTCAAGGCAGTTTTCAAGAATAAGTTTGTTGAACGGTTTTTAGTTTGTTACAACAAACTAACCGTTTCTCAGGCTTATAAATAAGTTTAGGCATAGTTCTAAACACAATTATTCAGCACTCTCATTCACAATACTCACGCAATTTTCAAAAAGCATTCAAAAAGTTTTCAAAGTATTATTAAAAAAGTTCTAAGTGTTTGTAGAACACTTATTTGTATATCTTCAACACTTCTGCACTGTAATCTTCAAGTTTCTAGAGAGATAGGCAGATTGAAGATAGGATTGAAGAGAAGAATCTTCATATCTTTGTAATTGTAACGTTGTAAGCAAGAAAGGTAGTAAGTAAGTCGAGGCCCTTCTTCTAGTTGAAGAAGGATAGTGGATGTAGGATCTGTTTGATCCGAACCACTATAATTCTTGGTGTTCTTTACTTCTTATTTTACGTACTTGTTATTCATCAAACATTCAAAACAAATTCATTTCAGATTCACATTTAGATTGCTTTTTGATCCTTTAAAGAATGAGTTAAAACTTGTTTCCGCTGCTTAGCTTTGATACTTTGAATAGGTAATTTGTTCTTAAAAAAGGATTTGAAAATCTATTCAACCCCCCCCCCTCTCTTCTAGATTTCACTAGAAGGTGATCTAAGCTCTTTGATATTCACTCAATCTTTGGGCCAACATAAACTTTACTACCATCAGCTAATTGGATAATTACCCCAGTTTTTTTCAGTGGACCAAGATTCAAAGAAGCATATATGGACTTTGGCATGACATTTATTGATGCTCCTAATGTTGGTCCAACTGATTGAGTGAATTATCAAAGCGCTTAGACAACCTTCTAGTGAAAATCTAGAAGGGGGGGTTGAATAGATTTTCAAATCCTTTTTCAAAGATTAGATTATCAATTCAAAGTATCAAAGCTTATGCAGCTGAAAACAGTTTCAACTCAATCTCTTAAGGATCAAAAGCAATCTAATTAAGATTCTGAAATTGAATTTGATTGAATGTATAAAGAATAACAAGATACATAAAATAAAGCAGTAAAGAACACTAAGACTTATAGTGGTTCGGATCAAACAGATCCTACATCCACTCTCCTTCTTCAACTTGAAGAAGGGCCTCGACTACTTATTATCTTGCTTACTTACAAACATACAAATACAACTTTGTAAGATCTCTATCTTCTATCTTATCTTCAATCTGCCTATCCTTCTGGAAATTCGTAGATTACAGTGCAGAAGTGTTGAAGATACAAATAAGTGTTCTAAAACACTTTGGATTTTTTAATATAACTTTGAAAACTTTTTGTGTGATTCTCGAAAGCTTGTGAATAATGTGAATGAGAGTACTGAAAGTTACTTTTGAAACTGTGCCTAAACATATTTATAAGCCTGAGAAACGGTAAGTTTGTTGTAATAAATTAAAAACCGCTTAACAAACTTGTTCTTGAAAACTGCCTTGTCCTCAGCTGATCTTGGTCCTAGTCATCTGCAGCTGACTTGGTAAAAACTTGCATTTCTTATTCTACTCAGCTTGTCTTGACTTCGTCTCGAGCTCTTCATTATTATCTCCAACAGATGACTATTCCAAGCTTGTCTTCAGATGACCTTCTCTTTTTTTACCTCAGTTGACTTTTCTGATTTTACCTAGTCTGATCAGCCTAGTAGCAAACTTCTTTACCTCAGCTGTCTTATTTACTCAGTTGGTCATCTTACTTTACATGAATTGAGTCTCATCTGATTGTTTTTAACTCATCAAAACTTTCTGATCTATTACTTAATTTTTGCATTACCAATTTGACACGGTATAGTGAACGCACCTGGGTCCTTAAGCTTTTCGGGCAATTTCTTTTGAAACATTGCTGAAACGTTTTCCCCCATCACTATTTTCTCATCCCCTTTCAACTTACGCTTGTTAGTGCATAAGTTTTTCAAAAATTTTGCATATCGGGGGATCTGCTTAATAGCATCAATAAGGGGTATATTGAGCTCCACCTTTTGTAAAATATCAAGGATTTGTTTTTCATTGTCCTCCTTTGCAGCTTGTTTAACCCTGGAAGGAAAAGGTAAAGCATTAGTATAAAAAATTTGGGGAATTAATGTACCAGCATGCATTTCTTCTTTCTTTGTAGACTGTTCCACACTGGGTGTCCCAGTGTTAGTCTGTTCAGCTCTTTTTTCTTCTTGCTGGTCAATCGGGATTACGATCATAGGTTTTGGGACCTCCTGTAACTGTTTCTCACTCATTACCATCACTGGAATCACGTTCCTTGGGTTAATTTCAGTTTGAGATGGCAGCCTCCCACTATTCTGAGATTTTAACTGGTTAATGGCAATGACGAGTTGGCCCACTTGCGTCTCCAATTGCTTTACTGTTTGATTCGTCTCTTTCATGCCTTGCTGGAGCTGTAAGGTGTTGGCGGTGAGAAGTTGGAGCATTTTCTCCAATGATCGTCCATGACTATCTACATGTGGGTTGGCATTGTATTGTCCTCTTTGTAGCAATTATGACCATGTGTGATCAGCGGGTTGTGAACCTTGTTGATTTTCATACCTAAGATTAGGATGATCTCTCCACCCCAAATTGTAGGTATTCGAAAAAGGATCATACTTCCGCTCTTGAAAATTTTCGGCTCCAACAGCATCAACCTCTTACACGTTTTGGTGTTGTATTCCACCTGTAGCAATTTTTCTCACAAAAGTGGTTAGCTCATTTAATTTATCACTAATGGATGAATCACTTACCTCTTGCACCAATTTTTTTGGTGTATCATGATGGCTAAATTGTTGAGAATTTGCCACCATATATGCAATGAGAATTTTAACTTGAGCTGGAGTTTTATCAACGAGGGCTCCTCCACTTGCTGCATTGATTGTAGGTTTCTGGGCGAGCGGTATTAAGGCCAATCAAGAATATCGAACCCAAAGGAATTAGTTTGCAAGTGAGGCCCTAAAAATACAAGTTATTGGTGACTATTGTTGCAATCACGGGTTTGGAAACAAAACACAACAAAATGCTAAAAATAAACTCAAACAACACAAAGAGGCAAATGATCAAAAACTTGGAAGGCAAGCACAAACACAACAATAAATGGGGGATTTAGGTGCTAGGGCTAACATCCACCAAGGAATCAATGATCAACAAGCTATGATTGAATCACATTGCAAATCAACCAAGTTAGAAAGCATAAAACCATCATGAAATTAATCACTCCATTAATAACACAATGTCTAATGTGAGTATCCTTAGTGCAACTAATCTCTCAATTCCAAAGCACCCCATCCATACATTCATACACAATTATAACCCGATTAATCCCGGATCACGTTAGCTCAACTCTCGCCTATTGCTAGGGTGATCAAACATTAATCTAAAGAGATAAAAGTGGATGAAGCACAATTGAGAATCACAATTAGGAAGCAATCTAACTCAATTGATCAACAATCATCAACAATCATAGCATAGGCAATCAAATCATCCTCAATTTCAATTAACCCAAGCACAAGAGAGTTAGCCCATGGTGCCAAGAGCAAAATCCATGGGAAGAAAATCTAAGTGAGCAAACAACAATCTAATAACAACAACAAAGGAATTGAAAAGATAAGAGAGTAAAAACATCACCAAATGGATTGAATCAACAAAAATAGGAATGCTTGAGTCTTCAATACACTACTTCTCCAAATGAATTACAAGCTTGAATTAGAAATCTAGATGATCAAATGCTAATTTAATGCTAATCTAATCAACAACAATGGAAATCTAAATCTAAATCTACAATCTACTCTACCTACATGGAGAAATTGGCTTGGGGGCTAAGAAATCGCCCCAAAACCGCTGATAACTGCTCTATGGAATTGTGTGGAAGTTATGCTCTGTTTCCCCCTTAAATAAATGAATTTCTGAAAAATCTCCTCCCTCTAGTCGAGGCTACCGCTTTTTGCCTATCCCTCGACTTGAGGCTCAGCCCTCGAGTTGAGGCCTCTTCCAAATTTCGAATTTCATCCTTTCTGCCTTCACCCTCGGGTCGAGGCCCCTGGACCTCGACTAATGGTCAAGTCCAGGGAATTTTCTCGACCCAGGCTCCGCCTCTAACCCCTATTTTCATCCGTCTCGATTGTCTCTTCATCCTAAGAATGCCGGTACTCTCGGTTTGGCCAAATTCTACCAATTTACCTGTAAAACAGACGAAAAACATCAAAAACACATCAAGTAATACTTTTTAGGCAAAGAAGTGATACTCTACACATTTAGGCACAAAATCTAGCACTTTTTGTAACGCCCCGGAATTCAGAAAGTCGACCCTCGGGGTCTGACGTCCTAAACCCGAGTTGTCACTTAGTGAAACAAAAAAAACTGAGCCAGAAAATTTCTTTTGAATAACAAACGATTAAGTTGCAGCGGAAAAATTTCTGAAACGCTTTACTTGGTGAAGAGAAACTCTTTTAAAATAAAAGATCAGTATCTACTTTGATCAAAACCATCTGACAAGTAAGACTCCCAAGGGGAGATAATAACATAAAATTAGTAAAGTATTCGTTACAAAAGGTTGAAATTACTAAGACGATTTATTTATTAATTAAGAGAGAGTGGGAAGCGGTCGTCTACTGCAGCTCCCGGGCCTCATTCTCGCAACCTGAAAATAATAAGTTTGGGAGAGTGAGATAGAAATCTCAGTGGGTAACCTGTATGCTGTTACACAGATTGACAGGAAAACCCGAAATAATTGAATCTTTTATTCTTCTTTCATCTTTAGTTATGCGTTACGGCATTTAGCCCATTTGTACAAGGTAATCTTTTGTTATCCCTTAACTTCATTCGATTAAGAGATTTATCTTTCTTTGCGACAGTTAGTATATATATATAGCACATATGAGATGGCACATGATAGTTTTCTATCACATCCGATCTCCGTAATCACATTGTGGGATGGCACGTTTACACGTCCGAGACCCGTAATCATATGGGAGGGCACATGATAGTTTCCTATCACATCCGGACCCCATAAACTTTCATCATATGGGAGGACACATGATAGTTTCCTATCACATCCGGACCCCATAAACTTTCATCATATGGGAGGGCACATGATAGTTTCCTATCACATCCGGACCCCGTAAACTTTCATCATATGGGAGGGCACATGATAGTTTCCTATCACATCCGGACCCCGTAAACTTTCATCATATGGGAGGGCACATGATAGTTTCCTATCACATCCGGACCCCGTAAACTTTTATCACATCATATAGGGCAGTAAAATAAAACTCATCATTGGATGATCACACATTTATAAGTTATGCATTCACATGCTTTTGGTATTTGCATCTTTTGAGGAATTTGTTTATGTTTGATTCAGGAAAACTGTCAACAGTCCATATAACATTAACTGGCTATATAGATAGTGTCACCCACCTGGAGAACTTTTAAGAGAAAGTTTAACTTCTTGATTGCTTAAGCCTCTCGTACAAAATCTCGGTCTGGGTTTTACCTGTACTCTACCTAGCACAATCCGTATGTTTAGTTCGACAGATCTTTTGTCCATTGGAAACTTAGGTTCTTGATCTTATTGTGCCTTCTAAAAACTAGGCTTTCATGAAGAAGAGGTACTTTATTTTATCAAAAGCTTCTATGGGTTTAATCCTATGTCCAAACGGCTTTGTTGGTGTACTATAGTTTGTGGGTCACGAATTTGGGACTTTCGGTTCCGTTCATTTTCAAGAAAACACGTAAGACACTCAAGTATATGCATTCATAAAGTATCATGTATGACATTTGATATTCAAACATGCACTTCATTAAAAGTTTTGGCCATTTAATTTATCAAGTACTCGTCAAAAGGAGAAACAATACCTATACATGCATAAATGAAATAAAATACTTAGAATCGTTGGAAAATTATGAAATTTTAGTATGTTGTACATCTTTCTGTGTAAAACAAAATTTATTAAGGGTCCGAGTTCATTTGAGTTACGAAACTATACCAGATTTTGTAATAAGGACTCTAAATTTCTGTTTCGGCAAAAACAGTGACCTTAAATTATAAAATCCATAACTCTCTGCAGAAACATCTAAAAATTATGAAATTAAAACATGTTGTGCAGCACTCAAGTATAAACAACTTTCATTCAGGGACCCAAGCCATTTGACCTACGGATTCTGTCCAGAAAAATCGTGAACATTCAATCTACCGTTTGGCTCGGTTACTGGACATGTCTTACGAGAAAATTCATAACTTATTGGATACTTGTTCAAAAATCACAAATTTTAAGGATATTGTTATAAACAGTAGTAGTTCATTCATGAATTTTTCCATGATTTATACAATAGTCTAACTGGAAAAATAAATTCGTGCAACACAGAATAACCCTATGTGTCGAACATCGACCAGGTACTCAGAAAACGAATTTTATCTCATAAAGTACTAAACGAGAAGTTATTATTTTTGACTATGATTCACAACACATCAAGGGGAACATCCCAGATTTTTCCTAGAATTTTATAACCATCAGAAAGGGAAGAAATAAAAGAAATGAGTCACTGCTCCCAGTTTCGGATCACTTCCGACACATAATATTTCATGATTTTATTCTCAGTCTACAAAAATCCAGTGGCCACAAAATTTTAGTATGTTATTCTACACTTCAAATACTACATCTAGGAATATTTTTCATAATATTTAAACGGGTGGAAAGGGTTCGAATAAATTTTACAAAAACGGGTCAGTGGTTAGGGCATGGTTTTGGCAGCTTCATGTTTCAAGTATAACTTCACCATTTTGACTCCAAACACCAAAATTCCAACTCAAGCACTCCATAAAGGATCATATCATGTAAAAAGGAGTTCTTAGGGCCTCATATCATATTTCTCCTAAATTTCTAAGCTTAAGAAGAAGAGTAAGACTTAAGAGGGGATTTAGGGACTTACCCTTGGAGAATTTTCCTCTTCCTCTTGAGAGCCCCAAAGCTTTTTGTTGTGTGGAAGAATGAAGAGGACAGCAACCTATTTATAGAAGGGAGGAAGGGGGAGAGGGACGGCAGTTTGGGGTGATGGGGAGGGAATTAGGGAGAGGTAGTACACTAGGTAGGTCATTAGAGTGTGGTTATGGGTAAAAAAAAGGTACCATTGTCCCCCTCTAACCTCCCACATGGTCGGTTATTTTGGGCATTTGGGCTGTCATTTTGGCAGCCCACTCTTCAATACAGTATTGTGATCTCGACGTTGAATTTTCGGTATTTTTCGGTTCGAGTTTCAGCTCCGAAAATTTATTAAAACGCGCGACGGGAGAACAAACATTTTTCTTAGGGTTTTCTTGAGTGTTTCTCACCTTTAAAGGACTATTGGTAATTAATCATTATTAAAAAAAATCCGGATTACGGATGTGAGTTCGAAAAGTATCAGTAGATTTTTGGGTTGAAAAACCGTTCGTCAGTTGGAGAAAAATTAAGAAAACCACATACGAAATTGGAATAAAATAAAATGATCCCTAAACTTAGGAAATTAAATATAAAATCCTATAATTGGTTTTGGGTTATTACATCCTACACCCCTTAAGGGAAATTTCGTCCTCGAAATTTACTTACTTGGATTGAAGACACTTGCAGGTACTTAGCTAGGATTTCATCTTCTCTGTCCCAGGTAGCTCCTTTCTTTCCATGTCTGCTTCATTGAACTAGTACTAAAGGAACTTCCCGGTTCTTAGGGTATGGACCTTTCTTTCCAAGATAGTCACAGGTACTTCTTCGTAAGTTAGGCTGCGACTTAGGCTCAGATTCTTAAAATCGACTACATGGTCTGGGTCACACAAGTACTTCCTAAATATGGATACGTGGAACACATTGTACTTGGAACATTTTTTGTGGCAGAGCCACTCGGTAAGCTACGTTTTCGACCTTGTCTAAAATGTTAAAAGGTCCTATGAAGCGAGGTTTCAACTTACTTCTCTTTCCAAAACGAACTAACCCCTTCATTGGCACAACTCTTAAGAATACCTTGTCCCCGACTTCAAAGTGCAAATCCTTTCTCCGTACATTGGCATATGACTTCTGACGGTCTTGTACTATCCGGATCTTTTCCCTGATCCGTAAAATGGTCTCCACCGATTTCTCCACTAGTTCGGGTCCTAAGATTTTCCGGACTCCAACTGCGTCCCAACAATTAGGCGATCTACACTTTTTTTTTCCATAAAGTGCTTCGTATGGCGCCATCTGTATTGTTGATTGATAACTGTTATTAAAAGCAAACTCCACCAAAGGGAGGTTAGCTTCCCAACTTCCTTCGAAATCTAGAGCACAAGCTCTCAACATGTCTTCCAAGGTTTGAATCTTTTCGATTGACCATCCGTCTGAGGATGATACGCAGTGCTGAAATTTAGCTTCGTCCCTAAGGCTTGTTGCAAACTTCTCCAAAAGTTTGAGGTGAAACGAGGGTCTCTATTTGAAACGATCGAGACTGGCACACCATGCGGTCTGACTACTTCAGCTACGTACAATTGAGCTAGCTTATCCATTGAATAGGTTATACGGATGGGAATTAAATTGAGCCGATTTAGTGAGTCTATCCACTACGACCCATATCGCATCATGATTTTTCACCGTCTTGGGAAAACTAGTGACAAAATCCATGGCGATATTCTCCCATTTCCATTTCGGTATTTCTAATGGGTTCAGAAATCCCGATGGTCACTGGTGGTCTGCCTTAATCTGCTGACAGGTCAGACATTTCCTCACGAAATGAGCTATTGACCTCTTCATGGCTCTCCACCAAAAGTTTTCCCGTAGCTCCCGGTACATCTTCGTCTCCTCGGGGTGTACGGTGTATGGTGTGTCGTGGGCTTCTCTCATGATCTTATTAAATGCCCCTTTCTTGGCACAT
This sequence comes from Paraleonurus japonicus, assembly GCA_030762865.1. NCBI lineage: Eukaryota > Viridiplantae > Streptophyta > Magnoliopsida > Lamiales > Lamiaceae > Paraleonurus > Paraleonurus japonicus. Next base: position 17,621,741 of record CM061059.1, read on the forward strand.
GATTCTATTTCCAAACATCAAGGTGCCGTCGGGACTTACGATGAAACCCCTGAATAGTCCTTTTTCGTGCCCGTTCTTTCATTCCTTTGAGGAATTTATCACTCTTCTCGCGCCTCTTTGATTCTTTCTCTTAAGGTCGGTTGCACGGTGAGCGTGAAAATCCTCTCCTTTTGCAATGATGATTAGAGAACTCTAACTTCATTCGGGAAAATCCCTAATCAGCGACTCTTGTTCGGTTGGCATGGAGCTTAGCGTCGCACTTTCCTTTCTACTCAGTGCATCGCCACAACGTTCGCTTTTCCGGGATGGTAATGGATAGTGCAATCGTAATCTTTTACCAATCGAGCCACCTTCTTTGACGCATATTTAGTTCCTTTTGCGTAAAGAAGTATTTCAGGCTCTTGTGGTCTCAGTATAGATCTCGCACTTACTACCATACAGGTAGTGCCTCCATATCTTTAGCGCGTGAACCACGGCTGCTAATTCTAAGTCATGTGTGGGATAGTTTTGTTCGTGAGTCTTTAGTTGGGGGACACATATGCTATGATCTTTCCATTTTGCATAAGGACACATCCCAATCCCGATAAGGACGCATCTATATAGATGACAAATCCCTCGGATCCGTCGGGAATGGTCAACACCGGTGAGGAAGTTAATTTCTTCTTGATTCGAAAGCTTTCCTCACAGGTAGGCGTCCAGACAAACTTTTCACTCTTCTTTGTTAAATATGTCAAGGGCTTTGCAATGCGTGAGAAATCCTGGATAAATCTTCGGTAGTATCCTGCCAAGCCTAGGAAACTTCGTATTTCGTTGGCATTAGTTGGAGCCTTCCACCATTATGGCCTCCAACCCGCAGGATCCATCTCAATCCCCTTTTCACGAGATTATATGACCTAGACAAATGACTCGATCAATCTAGAATTCGCACTTGCTGAACTTAGCGTACAGTTTCTCACGTTTTAGTGTCTCCAATACAATCCTGAGGTGTTCTTCGTGTTGCTTTTCATCATTCGAGTACACCAGTATGTCGTCGATGAAAATAATAACGAACTTGTCCAAGTACTGATGGAATACTCGATTCATCAAATTCATGAAGACTGCGGGGGCATTCGTCACTCCAAAAGGCATGATAGTAAACTCATAATGTCCATACCTTGTCCTGAAAGTTGTCTTTGGGATATCACTTTCTTTAACTTTCAGTTGGTGATAACCCGACCTCAGATCGATTTTTGAGAACACTGCTGCGTGTTTCAGCTGGTCGAACAAGTCCTCAATTCTTGGGAGAGGATATTTGTTCTTGATGGTTAATTAGTTTAACCCTCTATAATCGATACACATCCTGAGTGACCCATCCTTCTTCTTCACAAAAAGTACAGGTGCTCCCCAAGGTGACACGCTTGGGCGGATGTACTTTTTGTCCACTAATTCTTGCAGTTGCTCCTTTAGCTCCTGCAATTCCTTAGGTGCCATTCTATATGGTGACTTTGACACGGGTGTAGCACCGGGTGTTAAGTCGATGGTAAATTCTACTTGGCGATCTGGTGGTAATCCAGATAACTCTTCGGGAAAAACGTCAGGGTATTCTCTTACGATTCGCACTTCGGCAGGCGAGTTCGTATCCTTTACCATTGTTGAGATGTTGACTAAATATCCCTAGTTTGTTTCCCTGCGTAGCAGCTTCGCAGCTTTCATTGCGGAGGTTATCCTCACTCTGGCTAGGTCATTCCATTAAAGGCGAAATGCTGACCACTTGTTCTTAAATCTATTTCTCTTCTAAACATCTTATGACGACTTTATCCTTCCTTAACTAATCTATTTCTAGGATTATATCGAAATCTAGGGTAGGTCCGAAAAGAAAAGAATAAAATATATTACAATACATACGTATGATTCAAATTTAAAGCAAGAGAATCTCAAGTTTAACAACACGGTACTAAGTCAATCATGCATGGGAGCACACGGTAAAACTGGAACATACTGGCCGGTCACAGCAGCACGGTTGTTGAGCTCGACGATGCATGTTAGAGAGGTAATAACACATATTGTAAACATTAAGATAAAAATATAACGGATAGGATAGAATATCTCACAAAACTACGTGAGACGAACATACATATATAATTGACATGAGAAAGACAAGTTCTCAAAGTTTAAATGGAGAGACAAAGAGGCTCCAACGAAAATTTAAAGATGCGAGGCTTTAAAAAAAAAAAATTTAACTAAAATAGACATTACATATATATGGCAAAGTCAACTACACGAGGGATACGAGGCTGCTATAAAAGGCCCTGTCTTTGCCGAACAAAAGGGATTCGAATGGTTTAAGGTCATAAACTAGAAAGAAGAAAATAGTGGTAATGTATAAAGAGAAAAATAACAAGTGCTCACATGAAAAGATAAAACTAAAATATAAGAAAGCAAGTAAACATGTAGATTTCACATTCATGCGCAAGTAAAGTTAGTCAAGGCAGCGTATTTTTCCTTTAGGACATTTCTTTTCTCGTAGTTAATTGTTTGGGATTTCATATTCCTTGTTGGTTGTTATTCATTTGTAAGGGTTTTATTATTCAATCTTTTGCAAGACGTCGCATACCTTGAGGCTTGTTCCCGGTTTGCATGCTGTAGACAACCTCCCACAAGTAACATTTTCTAAGGTTATAAATTATAAGGATTGAAGTTTATATGTTTCCTAAGTAAAATTTTGAAATTAAAGGCAAATAATTATTTTGGTCCAAAGGTTTTAACATAGGCTCGATACCACCCGTAACGCCTCGGAATTCGAGAAAGTCGACCCTCGGGTCCGACGTCCTAAACCCGAGTCGTCACTTAGTGAAACAAAAAAACTGAGCGAGGAAAATTTCTTTTGAATAACAAACGATTAAGTTGCAACGGAAAAATTTCAAACGCTTTACTTGGTGAAGAGAAACTCTTTTAAAATAAAAGATCAAGACTTTGATCAAAACCATCTCGACAAGTACAACTCCTAGGGGAGATAATAACATAAAATTAGTAAAGTATTCGCTACAAAAGGTTGAAATTACTAAGACGATTTATTTATTAATTAAGAGAGAGTGGGAAGCGGTCGTCCTCACTGCAGCTCCCGGGCCTCATTCTCGCAACCTGAAAATATTAAGTTTGGGAGAGTGAGATAGAAATCTCGATGGGTAACCTCGTATGTTGTTACCGCATTGACAGAAAACCCGAAATAATTGAATCTTTTATTCTTCTTTCATCTTTAGTTATGCATTACGGCATTTAGCCCATTTGTACAAGGTAATCTTTTGTTATCCCTTAACTTCATTCGATTAAGAGATTTATCTTTCTTTACGACAGTTAGTATATATATATATAGCACATATGAGATGGCACATGATAGTTTCCTATCACATCCGATCTCCGTAATCACATTGTGGAATGGCACGTTTACACGTCCGAGACCCGTAATCATATGGGAAGGCACATGATAGTTATTCTATCACATCCGAATCCCGTAAACTTTCATCATATGGGAGGGCACATGATAGTTTCCTATCACATCCGGACCCCGTAAACTTTCATCATATGGGAGGGCACATGATAGTTTGCTATCACATCCGGACCCCGTAAACTTTCATCATATGGGAGGGCACATGATAGTTTCCTATCACATCCGGACCCCGTAAACTTTCATCATATGATTTTTGAATATGATTTACAACACATCAAGGGGAACATCCCAGATTTTTCCTAGAATTTTATAACCATCAGAAAGGGAAGAAATAAAAGAAATGAGTCACTGCTCTCAGTTTCGGATCACTTCCGACACATAATCTTTCATGATTTTATTCTCAGTCTACAAAAATCCAGTGGCCACAAAATTTTAGTATGTTATTATACACTTCAAATACTACATCTAGGAATATTTTTCATGATTTTTAAACGGGTTGAAAGGGTTCGAATAAATTTTACAAAAACGGGTCAGTGGTTAGGGCATGGTTTTGGCAGCTTCATGTTTCAAGTATAACTTCACCATTTTGACTCCAAACACCAAAATTCCAACTCAAGCACTCCATATAGGATCATATCATGTAAAAAGGAGTTCTTAGGGTCTCATATCATATTTCTCCTAAATTTCTAAGCTTAAGAAGAAGAGTAAGACTTAAGAGGGGGTTTAGGGACTTACCCTTGGAGAATTTTCCTCTTCCTCTTGAGAGCCCCAAAGCTTTTTGTTGTGTGGAAGAATGAAGAGGGAAGCAACCTATTTATAGAAGGGAGGAAGGGGGAGAGGGACGGCAGTTTGGGGTGATGGGGAGGGAATTAGGGAGAGGTAGTACACTAGGTAGGTCATTAGAGTGTGGTTATGGGTAAAAAAAAGTACCATTGGCACTATTCCCCCTCTAACCTCCCACATGTGCGGTTATTTTGGGCATTTGGGCTGTCATTATGGCAGCCTACTCTTCAATACAGTATTGTGATCTCGACGTTGAATTTTCGGTATTTTTCGGTTCGAGTTTCAGCTTCGAAAATTTATTAAAACGCGCGACGGGAGAACAAACATTTTTCTTAGGGTTTTCTTGAGTGTTTCTCACCTTTAAAGGACTATTGGTAATTAACCATTATTAAAAAAATCCGGATTACGGATGTGAGTTCGAAAAGTATCAGTAGATTTTTGGGTTGAAAAACCGTTCGTCAGTTGGAGAAAAATTAAGAAAACCACATACGGAATTGGAATAAAATAAAATGATCCCTAAACTTAGGAAATTAAATATAAAATCCTAAACAATTAAAGGCGATCTGCACTTTTTTTATACAAAGGCTACTTCGTATGGCGCTTGTCCATGTTGTTGATTGATAAGCTGTTATTAAAAGCAAACTCCACCAAAGGGAGGTTAGCTTCCCAACTTCCTTGAAATCTAGAGCACAAGCTCTCAACATGTCTTCCAAGGTTTGAATCTTTTCGATTGACCATCCGTCGAGGATGATACGCGATCTTTGAAATTTAGCTTCGTCCCTGGGCTTGTTGCGAGCTTCTCCCAGTTTGAGGCAGAAGCAGGAGTCTGTTGAAGCGATCGGGGCCCGGCTCATGCGTGCGACTGCCTTGACTCATGCAATTGAGCTAGCTTATCCATTGAATAGGTTATACGGATGGGAATTAAATTGAGCCGATTTAGTGAGTCTATCCCTCACGACCCGTATCGCATCATGATTTTCACCGTCTTGGGAAAACTAGTGACAAAATCCATGGCGATATTCTCCATTTCCATTTCGGTATTTCTAATGGGTTAATCCCGATGGTCAGTGAGTCTGCCTTAATGTCTTGACGGAGTCGAGACATTTCCTCACGAAATGAGCTATTGACCTCTTCATGGCTCTCCACCAAAAGTTTTCCCGTAGCTCCCGGTACATCACCAGTCTCCTCGGGGTATCACAGTTATTATGGTCAATAATAAGTGAGCTTCTCTCATGATCTTATTCGATACGCCCCTTTCTTGGCACCTGATTCTATTTCCAAACATCGAGTGCGTCGGGACTCACGATGAAACACAAAATAGTCCACACCCAAATTGCTAGTTCTTTCATTCCTTTGAGAATTTATCACTCTGCGCCTCTTTGATTCTTTCTCTTAAGGTCGGTTGCACGGTGGCGTGAAAATCCTCTCCTTTGCGCCATGATGATTAGAGAGCCTACAGCCGTGCCGGGAAAAATCCTGTCAATGACTCTTGTTGTGGTTGGCATGGAGCTTAGCGTCGCACTTTCCTTTCTACCGGTGCATAAGGCCTAGCGTTAAACTTTTCCGGGATGGTAATGGATAGTGCAATCGTGTCTTTACCAGGTCAGAGCCGCCCTTCTTTGGCCAACGTATTAGTTAAACTTTGCGTAAAGAAGTATTGAACTCTTGTGGTACGTATAGATCTAGCACTTACTACCATACGAGTAGTGCCTCCATATCTTTAGCGCGTGAACCCGGCTGCTAATTCTAAGTCATGTGTGGGATAGTTTTGTTCGTGAGTCTTTGGTTGGAGACACGCTATGCTATGATCTTTCCATTTTGCATAAGGACATCCCGATCTGATGTAGAGCCCTTGTCTATATAGATGACAAATCCCTCGAATCAAATGGGAATAGTCAACACCGGTGAGGAAGTTAATTTCTTCTTGATTCTGAAAGCTTTCCTCACGGTGGCGTCGACGAGCTTTTCACTCTTCTTTGTTAAATATGTCAAGGGCTTTGCAATGCGTAGAAATCTGGATCAATCTGGTAGTATCCTGTAAGCCTACTTCGAGTACACCAGATGTCGTCGATGAAAATAATAATAAACTCTCGCCCAAGTAATCACTAATACTCGGACTATCAAATTTTATGAAGATCAAGGCATTCGCTACCCAAAAGGCATGACAAGAAACTCATAATGTCCACACCTTGTCCTTGAAAGTTGTCTTTGGATATCACTCTTTAACTTTGGGCTTGGTGATAGCCCGACCTCAGATCGATTTTCAGAACACTCACCTTGTTTCAAACCGGGCCGAACAAGTCCTCCACCTGGGAGGGATATTTGTTCTGATGGTTAATTGGTTTAACTCTATAATCGATACACATTCTATGACCCATCCTTCTTCTTCACAAAGTACAGTGCTCCCAAGGTGACACGCCATGGATGTGTATTTTTATCCACCAATTCTCAGCATTGCTCCTTTAGCCTGCACCTTAGGTGCCATTCTATATGGTGACTTTGACACGGGTGTAGCACCGGTGTTAAGTCGATGGTAAATTCTACTGGCGATCAGTGGTAATCCAGATAACTCTTCGAAAACGCTGTGGTATTCTCTTTCATGACCGTGACTGACACAGCGGGTTCGTGATCCTTCGCCGTTGTTGAGATGCTGACTAAGTATCATTGGTTTGTTTCTCTTGCAGTGCTTGCAACTTTCATTGCGGAGGTTATCCTCACTGCCAAGGTCATTCCATTAAAGGCAAAAATGTCTCACTTGCTCTTATTTCTCTTCTCTAAACATCTGCATGCACTTACTTTACCTCTTCCTTAACTAACCTATTTCTAGGATTATATCGAATCTAGGGTAGGTCCAAAAGAAAAGAATAAAATATATTGAATACATACGTATGGTTCAAATTAAAGCAAGAGAATTCCCAAGTTTAACAATACAAGATTAAGTCAATCATGTACGGGAGCACACTAAAAACCGAAACATACGGCTTGGCCAGCAAAAAGAAGACGGCGAGTTCGGACTGATGACATGTTAGAGAGGTAATTACACATATTGTAAACATTAAGATAAAAATATAACTGGATAGAATAGAATATCTCACAAAACTACGTGAGACTAACATACATATAAATCGAAATAGAAAAATACAAGTTCTCAAAGTTTAAATGGAGAGACAAAGAGGCTCCACTAAAATTTAAAGATGTGAGGCTTTAAAACAAAATAATTTAACTACAATAGACATTACATACATATGGCAAAGTCAACTACACGAGGGATGCGAAGGCCGTCTAGGTGTGCTGGTCCTGGGCTTTGTCAAGGATTTGAATGGTTTAAGGTCATAAACTAGAAAGAAGAAAATAGTAATGTATAAAGAGAAAATAACAAGCTGCTCACATGAAAAGATAAAACCAAAATATAAGAGCAAGTAACATGTAGATTTCACGTCTTGCAAAGTAAAGCTAGTCAAGGCAATATTTTTCCTTTCTCGACATTTTTTCGTAGTTAATTGCTTCGAGATTTCATTTCGCTTTGTTGGTTGTTATTCATTTGTAAGGGGGTTTTATTATTCAATCTTTGCAAGACGTCATGATACTCGAGGCTTGTTCCCTGCCAGTATGTCAGATAAACCTCCCACAAGTAACATTTTCTAAGGTTCAAAATTATAAGGATTGAAGTTTATATGTTTCCTAAGTAAAATTTTGAAATTAAAGGCAAATAATTATTTTGGTCCAAAGGTTTTAACATAGGCTCGATACACACAATAGCATCCTCGAATTCAAGAAAGTCGACCCTCGGGTGCAGCGTCCTAAACCAGTCGTCAGCAGATAACCATCAGAAAGGGAAGAAATAAAAGAAATGAGTCACTGCTCCCAGTTTCGGATCACTTCCGACACATAATATTTCATGATTTTATTCTCAGTCTACAAAAATCCAGTGGCCACAAAATTTTAGTATGTTATTCTACACTTCAAATACTACATCTAGGAATATTTTTCATAATATTTAAACGGGTGGAAAGGGTTCGAATAAATTTTACAAAAACGGGTCAGTGGTTAGGGCATGGTTTTGGCAGCTTCATGTTTCAAGTATAACTTCACCATTTTGACTCCAAACACCAAAATTCCAACTCAAGCACTCCATAAAGGATCATATCATGTAAAAAGGAGTTCTTAGGGCCTCATATCATATTTCTCCTAAATTTCTAAGCTTAAGAAGAAGAGTAAGACTTAAGAGGGGATTTAGGGACTTACCCTTGGAGAATTTTCCTCTTCCTCTTGAGAGCCCCAAAGCTTTTTGTTGTGTGGAAGAATGAAGAGGACAGCAACCTATTTATAGAAGGGAGGAAGGGGGAGAGGGACGGCAGTTTGGGGTGATGGGGAGGGAATTAGGGAGAGGTAGTACACTAGGTAGGTCATTAGAGTGTGGTTATGGGTAAAAAAAAGGTACCATTGTCCCCCTCTAACCTCCCACATGGTCGGTTATTTTGGGCATTTGGGCTGTCATTTTGGCAGCCCACTCTTCAATCTGATATTGTGATCTCGGCGTTGAATTTTCGGTATTTTTCGGTTCGAGTTTCAGCTCCGAAAATTTATTAAAACGCTGACGGGAGAACAAACATTTTTCTTAGGGTTTTCTTGAGTGTTTCTCACCTTTAAAGGACTATTGGTAATTAATCATTATTAAAAAAATCCGGATTACGGATGTGAGTTCGAAAAGTATCGGTAGATTTTGGGTTGAAAAACCGTTAAATCGATTGGAGAAAAATTAAGAAAACCACATACGAAATTGGAATAAAATAAAATGATCCCTAAACTTAGGAAATTAAATATAAAATCCTATAATTGGTTTTGGGTTATTACATCCTACACCCCTTAAGGGAAATTTCGTCCTCGAAATTTACTTACTTGGATTGAAGACACTTGCAGGTACTTAGCTAGGATTTCATCTTCTCTGTCCCCAGGTAGCTCCTTTCTTTCCATGTCTGCTTCATTGAACTAGTACTAAAGGAACTTCCCGGTTCTTAGGGTATGGACCTTTCTTTCCAAGATAGTCACAGGTACTTCTTCGTAAGTTAGGCTGCGACTTAGGCTCAGATTCTTAAAATCGACTACATGAGTGCAGGTCACACAAGTACTTCCTAAATATGGATACGTGGAACACATTGTACTTGGAACATTTTTGTGGCAGAGCCACTCGGTAAGCTACGTTTTCGACCTTGTCTAAAATGTTAAAAGGTCCTATGAAGCGAGGTTTCAACTTACTTCTCTTTCCAAAACGAACTAACCCCTTCATTGGCACAACTCTTAAGAATACCTTGTCCCCGACTTCAAAGTGCAAATCCTTTCTCCGTACATTGGCATATGACTTGACGGTCTTGTACTATCCGGATCTTTTCCCGATCCGTAAAATGGTCTCCACCGATTTCTCCACTAGTTCGGGTCCTAAGATTTTCCGGACTCCAAGCTGCGTCCCAACAATTAGGCGATCTACACTTTTTTTTTCCATAAAGTGCTTCGTATGGCGCCATCTCGTATTGTTGATTGATAAGCTGTTATTAAAAGCAAACTCCACCAAAGGGAGGTTAGCTTCCCAACTTCCTTCGAAATCTAGAGCACAAGCTCTCAACATGTCTTCAAGGTTTGAATCTTTTCGATTGACCATCCGTCGAGGATGATACGCGATCTTGAAATTTAGCTTCGTCCCTAAGGCTTGTTGCAAACTTCTCCAAAAGTTTGAGGTGAAACGAGGGTCTCTATTTGAAACGATCGAGGCGGCACACCATGCGGTCCGACTACTTGACTACGTACAATTGAGCTAGCTTATCCATTGAATAGGTTATACGGATGGGAATTAAATTGAGCCGATTTAGTGAGTCTATCCACTACGACCCATATCGCATCATGATTTTTCACCGTCTTGGGAAAACTAGTGACAAAATCCATGGCGATATTCTCCCATTTCCATTTCGGTATTTCTAATGGGTTCAGAAATCCCGATGGTCACTGGTGGTCTGCCTTAATCTGCTGACAGGTCAGACATTTCCTCACGAAATGAGCTATTGACCTCTTCATGGCTCTCCACCAAAAGTTTTCCCGTAGCTCCCGGTACATCTTCGTCTCCTCGGGGTGTACGGTGTATGGTGTGTCGTGGGCTTCTCTCATGATCTTATTCGTCTGCCCCTTTCTTGGCACACAGATTCTATTTCCAAACATCAAGGTGCCGTCGGGACTTACGATGAAACCCTGAATAGTCCCTTTTCGTGCCCGTTCTTTCATTCCTTTGAGGAATTTATCACTCTTCTGCGCCTCTTTGATTCTTTCTCTTAAGGTCGGTTGCACAGTGAGCGTGAAAATCCTCTCCTTTGCGCAACAGTGATTAGAGAACTCTAACTTCATTCGGGAAAAATCCCTAATCAGCGACTCTTGTTCGGTTGGCATGGAGCTTAGCGTCGCACTTTCCTTTCTACTCAGTGCATCGGCCACAACGTTCGCTTTTCCAGGATGGTAATGGATAGTGCAATCGTAATCTTTTACCAATTCGAGCCACCTTCTTTGACGCATATTTAGTTCCTTTTGCGTAAAGAAGTATTTCAGGCTCTTGTGGTCTGTATAGATCTCGCACTTACTACCATACAGGTAGTGCCTCCATATCTTTAGCGCGTGAACCACGGCTGCTAATTCTAAGTCATGTGTGGGATAGTTTTGTTCGTGAGTCTTTAGTTGGGGGGACACATATGCTATGATCTTTCCATTTTGCATAAGGACACATCCCAATCCTGATAAGGACGCATCTATATAGATGACAAATCCCTCGGATCCGTCGGGAATGGTCAACACCGGTGAGGAAGTTAATTTCTTCTTCAGTTCCTGAAAGCTTTCCTCACAGGTAGGCGTCCAGACAAACTTTTCACTCTTCTTTGTTAAATATGTCAAGGGCTTTGCAATGCGTGAGAAATCCTGGATAAATCTTCGGTAGTATCCTGCCAAGCCTAGGAAACTTCGTATTTCGTTGGCATTAGTTGGAGCCTTCCAGTCCATTATGGCCTCCAACTTCGCAGGATCCATCTCAATCCCCTTTGCTGAGATTATATGACCTAGACAAATGACTCGATCAATCTAGAATTCGCACTTGCTGAACTTAGCGTACAGTTTCTCACGTTTTAGTGTCTCCAATACAATCCTGAGGTGTTCTTCGTGTTGCTTTTCATCATTCGAGTACACCAGTATGTCGTCGATGAAAATAATAACGAACTTGTCCAAGTACTGATGGAATACTCGATTCATCAAATTCATGAAGACTGCGGGGGCATTCGTCACTCCAAAAGGCATGATAGTAAACTCATAATGTCCATACCTTGTCCTGAAAGTTGTCTTTGGGATATCACTTTCTTTAACTTTCAGTTGGTGATAACCCGACCTCAGATCGATTTTTGAGAACACTGCTGCGTGTTTCAGCTGGTCGAACAAGTCCTCAATTCTTGGGAGAGGATATTTGTTCTTGATGGTTAATTAGTTTAACCCTCTATAATCGATACACATCCTGAGTGACCCATCCTTCTTCTTCACAAAAAGTACAGGTGCTCCCCAAGGTGACACGCTTGGGCGGATGTACTTTTTGTCCACTAATTCTTGCAGTTGCTCCTTTAGCTCCTGCAATTCCTTAGGTGCCATTCTATATGGTGACTTTGACACAGTGTAGCACCGGGTGTTAAGTCGATGGTAAATTCTACTTGGCGATCTGGTGGTAATCCAGATAACTCTTCGGGAAAAACGTCAGGGTATTCTCTTACGATTCGCACTTCGGCAGGCGAGTTCGTATCCTTTACCATTGTTGAGATGTTGACTAAATATCCCTAGTTTGTTTCCCCTGCGTAGCAGCTTCGCAGCTTTCATTGCGGAGGTTATCCTCACTCTGGCTAGGTCATTCCATTAAAGGCGAAATGCTGACCACTTGTTCTTAAATCTATTTCTCTTCTAAACATCTTATGACGACTTTATCCTTCCTTAACTAATCTATTTCTAGGATTATATCGAAATCTAGGGTAGGTCCGAAAAGAAAAGAATAAAATATATTACAATACATACGTATGATTCAAATTTAAAGCAAGAGAATCTCAAGTTTAACAACACGGTACTAAGTCAATCATGCATGGGAGCACACGGTAAAACTGGAACATACTGGCCGGTCACAGCAGCACGGTTGTTGAGCTCGACGATGCATGTTAGAGAGGTAATAACACATATTGTAAACATTAAGATAAAAATATAACGGATAGGATAGAATATCTCACAAAACTACGTGAGACGAACATACATATATAATTGACATGAGAAAGACAAGTTCTCAAAGTTTAAATGGAGAGACAAAGAGGCTCCAACGAAAATTTAAAGATGCGAGGCTTTAAAAAAAAAAAATTTAACTAAAATAGACATTACATATATATGGCAAAGTCAACTACACGAGGGATACGAGGCTGCTATAAAAGGCCTGTCTTGCTGAACAAAAGGGATTCGAATGGTTTAAGGTCATAAACTAGAAAGAAGAAAATAGTGGTAATGTATAAAGAGAAAAATAACAAGTGCTCACATGAAAAGATAAAACTAAAATATAAGAAAGCAAGTAAACATGTAGATTTCACATTCATGCGCAAGTAAAGTTAGTCAAGGCAGCGTATTTTTCCTTTAGGACATTTCTTTTCTGTAGTTAATTGTTTGGGATTTCATATTCCTTGTTGGTTGTTATTCATTTGTAAGGGTTTTATTATTCAATCTTTTGCAAGACGTCGCATACCTTGAGGCTTGTTCCCGGTTTGCATGCTGTAGACAACCTCCCACAAGTAACATTTTCTAAGGTTATAAATTATAAGGATTGAAGTTTATATGTTTCCTAAGTAAAATTTTGAAATTAAAGGCAAATAATTATTTTGGTCCAAAGGTTTTAACATAGGCTCTGATACCACCTGTAACGCCTCGGAATTCAGAAAGTCGACCCTCGGGGTCTGACGTCCTAAACCCGAGTCGTCACTTAGTGAAACAAAAAAAAACTGAGCCAGAAAATTTCTTTTGAATAACAAACGATTAAGTTGCAACGGAAAAATTTCTGAAACGCTTTACTTGGTGAAGAGAAACTCTTTTAAAATAAAAGATCAGTACTTTGATCAAAACCATCTGACAAGTACAACTCCTAGGGGGAGATAATAACATAAAATTAGTAAAGTATTCGCTACAAAAGGTTGAAATTACTAAGACGATTTATTTATTAATTAACAGAGAGTGGGAAGCGGTCGTCTACTGCAGCTCCCGGGCCTCATTCTCGCAACCTGAAAATATTAAGTTTGGGAGAGTGAGATAGAAATCTCAGTGGGTAACCTGTATGTTGTTACACAGATTGACAGGAAAACCCGAAATAATTGAATCTTTTATTCTTCTTTCATCTTTAGTTATGCATTACGGCATTTAGCCCATTTGTACAAGGTAATCTTTTGTTATCCCTTAACTTCATTCGATTAAGAGATTTATCTTTCTTTACGACAGTTAGTATATATATATATAGCACATATGAGATGGCACATGATAGTTTCCTATCACATCCGATCTCCGTAATCACATTGTGGAATGGCACGTTTACACGTCCGAGACCCGTAATCATATGGGAAGGCACATGATAGTTATTCTATCACATCCGAATCCCGTAAACTTTCATCATATGGGAGGGCACATGATAGTTTCCTATCACATCCGGACCCCGTAAACTTTCATCATATGGGAGGGCACATGATAGTTTGCTATCACATCCGGACCCGTAAACTTTCATCATATGGGAGGGCACATGATAGTTTCCTATCACATCCGGACCCCGTAAACTTTCATCATATGATTTTTGAATATGATTTACAACACATCAAGGGGAACATCCCAGATTTTTCCTAGAATTTTATAACCATCAGAAAGGGAAGAAATAAAAGAAATGAGTCACTGCTCTCAGTTTCGGATCACTTCCGACACATAATCTTTCATGATTTTATTCTCAGTCTACAAAAATCCAGTGGCCACAAAATTTTAGTATGTTATTATACACTTCAAATACTACATCTAGGAATATTTTTCATGATTTTTAAACGGGTTGAAAGGGTTCGAATAAATTTTACAAAAACGGGTCAGTGGTTAGGGCATGGTTTTGGCAGCTTCATGTTTCAAGTATAACTTCACCATTTTGACTCCAAACACCAAAATTCCAACTCAAGCACTCCATATAGGATCATATCATGTAAAAAGGAGTTCTTAGGGTCTCATATCATATTTCTCCTAAATTTCTAAGCTTAAGAAGAAGAGTAAGACTTAAGAGGGGGTTTAGGGACTTACCCTTGGAGAATTTTCCTCTTCCTCTTGAGAGCCCCAAAGCTTTTTGTTGTGTGGAAGAATGAAGAGGGAAGCAACCTATTTATAGAAGGGAGGAAGGGGGAGAGGGACGGCAGTTTTGGGGTGATGGGGAGGGAATTAGGGAGAGGTAGTACACTAGGTAGGTCATTAGAGTGTGGTTATGGGTAAAAAAAAAGTACCATTGGCACTATTCCCCCTCTAACCTCCCACATGTGCGGTTATTTTGGGCATTTGGGCTGTCATTATGGCAGCCTACTCTTCAATACAGTATTGTGATCTCGACGTTGAATTTTCGGTATTTTTCGGTTCGAGTTTCAGCTTCGAAAATTTATTAAAACGCGCGACGGGAGAACAAACATTTTTCTTAGGGTTTTCTTGAGTGTTTCTCACCTTTAAAGGACTATTGGTAATTAACCATTATTAAAAAAATCCGGATTACGGATGTGAGTTCGAAAAGTATCAGTAGATTTTTGGGTTGAAAAACCGTTCGTCAGTTGGAGAAAAATTAAGAAAACCACATACGGAATTGGAATAAAATAAAATGATCCCTAAACTTAGGAAATTAAATATAAAATCCTATAATTGGTTTTGGGTTATTACACTTTTGATCACTTTTTGCACTAAAATACACCCTAAAATCATGCATCAATTCACTCCAATCATAACACCCCCAAACTTGAAGCGTTGCTCGTCCTCGAGCAACGTAGCAAATAAGCACAAGGAGTGAATTGATTGCAATTATGTCACACGACACCATAAAAGAAATAGAAGACAATCGAACTCATCAATGAACATGAATATCAATGCAAACTATCCACTAGCAACCAAGATGAATCATGCTCAAACAAATGCAACATCAAACACTTAACACATTGCTCCTTCCATGGAGTGTTTCACTCATCACTCAAGTGTATGAAGGTTAAATGCACTCAATCATCGAATCACAAACATGTACCACATATGCTTGCCAAAGAACTCAATCTCAATGACAATCATTTGTGTTCAATCAAGAATCAAAGAGGTCTTTCATTAAGGTTGTAATATAGGCTCTTTGGAATAGGTGGGATGTACTTGTGTAAGAGTGAATCAAATAGTAGAGACTTGAATGTTAACTAAGCACTTCAATACACATCTCTTCCATCATCATCAATCATCACTCTTTCTTTTGCATTTCAAAGTTCAAACACCACCATTCACTTGAGCTTTCTTTCTTTTAAGCTCTCAAATTGAATTTTTCTTCTTTTTCATCTTCACACTTTTTTTCACAATTCAATTTTTTTCACAACCTTTCTTTCTTCTTTCAAGCATCATCACTTAGCTCATCATTTTCCACCACACTTCACAATCAAATCACCATCTATAGCTAACAATCAAGCTCTACTAAACATAGGACAATAAGGCTCATAAAAATAGGCAAATGGTTTCAATTTCACTTGGCTTGCCAAAGAATAAGGATAATAAGCTCAACATGGCTCACTAAGAAAATCAAATGTCTTTGGTGGGGAAAAATTTGGCAAAGTGACTCATAATATCAAACATGGCCTCTTATCACTTTCATGACATCACACAAAGATTAATATCAACAAGTCCAAAGGCAAGTTCTAGCATACAAATCTATGAATTATGCACTCACAAAGAAATTATTCAACCGTATAAGATGTACGATTATAAAGGCACAAAAGCTCACGAGCTTAAATTGAGCAATGAATCAAGCATCTTTAATCACATTCATCTTCACACAATTATCAAACATGCTAGCTTCAAGCTACATATCAACTCATGATCAAATCAAAATTCAAAAGGTCTTGTAAATCAAGCACAAGTGCACATGTACATAATCTCAAGCACACTCACTATGTCAAGAATGATACTAAAAGATATGCTATAAGTCCACAATTAAAGCTCAAGACAAATTAAGCCCAAAAATATAAGGGATCCATGAGATCAATATAACATAATCATCAAAAGACAATAAGCTCAATAAGATCAAAACACATCATAATCATCATCCATACAAATCATCCATAAAAACCTTCATTGAATCAAATCCATCCACATCAAGTCATCGAGTACAATCAAAATAATCATAATCAATCCATACAAATTACTCAAGAGGAATAAAGAGCTAAATGAACTAAGGATAGGGATGAGGAAGTAGGGGAGTAGCCCTAATAATCGGACGTCGGTGGAGGAGGATAGTGGCCCGGCCCGAAATTCCACGAGCTCATCTGCTGGAGGAGTGCGTACATGTCATGCTGAGTCTTGAGAGACTCCTTCTGCATCCTCCTCATCTCTTCATTGAACTGACGAGACTCCTCCATCATGCGGTAGCACTCATCCTGTCGTGTCAGGCACTCGAGCTGCATCCTCTGACTATCAGCCCACATCTCCTCAGTAAGGGTCCACTGCCTCTGCGATGAGCTACCGGCCTCGAACTCCTGGCTCCGCATCTCGTCCTGCCAGTAATAGTTAATCTCTGGCCTCAGATCCTCATCCATCTGTACTGGCTCCTGTCCCTGCTCCTCCTCTTCAGCTTCCTCTTCTTCGGCATCTCCTGCATCTGCACCCTCAGCCTCGTCTTCAGATCCGGACCCTGATCCTGCCAGCTGTCCTTCCTCCTCATCATCATCATCACGGAGGACATCTCCGTGCTCTCGGGTGTAGGCGTCAATCGCCTCAGTGTGTCTCTGTGACCACATCCGGAGGTTGATGGTCACAAATCCTGGAGCCCCAAAAACTGTAGTCAACCTCTTGTTGGGAAGAGGGAATCGGCCACCAAGGTGCTGCTAAAAGCACCATGTCCTACCAATGAGGTCGAGAGTCCTCATACGCCTCATGGTATCAGTAGTCAAGTCCGGGCCCTCGAGTGCTCGCAAGTTATGTGTAGGAATGCCAAGGTGCTCGGCGATCAGTGTGATCATCCCTCAGAATTATATCTTCTTGAACTTCGTGCTCGTCACCCACTCGAATAAGTAACACAGGTATGCAGCAGCATTGAATCTGACCCCGTGCAGAAAACACCATAGCACGTACAACTCCTCGGATATCATGGCTCCTCCCTCGGATCAAGTGAATATCGTGCTAAAGAGGATCTTCTCAAGATACCTCATGACCGGGTTCCAAATCCTCGTGGTCTGTTAGGATTTGAATGTGTATGTTTTGATGATGTTCCCAAAACCTAAGTGTAATAGGACCAGCTGAATCTGTTAGTCAGCTGTTGATCTAGATAGGGTTTGTGTCTTTGTATAGTTAAATTTGCTAGGCCTAACCCGGAGCTTCATATTGTTTGAGAACTGAAGGCTGCTGATAAGAAGACTTAAAGATCTAAGAGAAATCTCAGTCGAAGTCAATTGGAAGGGCGTCGTGAAGATCAAGAAGAGATGATAAGAGTTATGCAAAAAGAAGTTCTGTCAAGAAAGGTTTAAGTAAAGATAGCAAGGTTGATAACCATGCTACAGCAAACTTTAAGATGTGCTGGAGCAAGGTGTAAGGTTGCTAGAGTTGACTTCAAGAAGTTCATCAGGGTTAACAAAAGACAGAAAGATATTTCAAAGATATCCGAAGTAAGTCAAGTGAAGATTTGATTATCAATCAAGATCAATCACGGCATAATTGATTGGTATCAGACAATCAATTATCCAAAGTCAAACAAATCTTCCAACGATCACTTACCATTTCTTTGAAGATCTGATTGACAAATTAGCCTAACGGCTAGTCAAATTCAGAATCATAAAAACTGAAGTGAAGGATTTTTTGAATATACACGCGCGAGAAACATCAAGAACATCTCCTTCACTCATTGCAATACACGCTGAATTCTTCATACCAGAAATCAATCTATCACGTTGAATTTCCTAAGAGATTTATTTTTGGTCAAGGAAGTGTGATTCACCTTTCATTATCTCTGTACGAGAAAAGGTTGATTGTTTTTTATCTAAGAGTTAACACTCGAAGATCATCTTGATTGTACCAAGGGCAGGAACTTGTTAAACTTCCTATGGTCGAATCCTCAAGGAGATTAGAGGAGACAAGACCAGTTTCGGTGAATAGTAAGACCCCTGTGGGATCAGGGAGAGTGGACGTAGGATCGTTATATCCGAACTACTATAAAAATCTCTGTGTCTTTACTAGCTTTCTGCATTCATACCTGCTTTGCTCATTCATCGTTTTTATAAACCTGCATCAATCTTGCTGTAGAAGACTTCAAAGTCTTCTAACCTCAAGAAGGTTTTCTTTAAAAGGGTTTTTCAAATACACACGAGATTAGCTTCCGCACCATCAGAAGACTTCGAGTCTCCGAAGTCTGCTGATCTCACTTAGCACACTCGAGTACCTTCTTTGCGAGAAGACTTCGAAGTCTTCTAACCTCACACTCAGCTCACGAAAAGTTGTAAAAAGTTTTAGGTGTGGTAAAGTCTATTCAACCCCCCCTTCTAGACTATCCACCTCCTTGCACATCTCGTCCGGGACCAACAAGTGGTATCAGAGCAGTGGTTCAACCGACCACTGGCTTTGGTTACCAATAGTCTTTGAGGAAAGACTGTTGTGGTCACCTGAACAGATCTTTTTGAAAAACCGGTTTCATAAAAATCATTGCATTCATTGCATAATTGTTTTTATTACTAACAATGAGTTCCCTTAAGAGCAGTAAAAGAAAGCTACCAGAGTTCTCTATTGAAGACTATGACTCTTTGGAAATTCCGCATGGAAAATCATCTTGGTGCAATTCATGATAGGATGCTCGAGACACTAGAAGATGGACCGATAAAGTTTTATTTTGAACCAGTAAGTTCTGGGAGCGGTGGAGCAGAAGCATCTACTCGACAGAAGATTGAAAAGAAAAGGAGTGAAATGTCAAATGATGAAAGGAAACTATTTAATCTTGACCAAGTTGCTCGGACAGAGATCATAGAGACATTAACTAGAGAACTTACAGAGAAAGTCAAGACGTGTAAGACTGCTAAAGAAATGTGGGAAACTTTAGCACTCATGTGTGAAGGATCGGAGCAGATTAAAGAGAACAAGTTGCAGTCCATTCTACATTCATTTGATACCTTCAAGATGAAGCCTGATGAGACGATAGATCAATTGGACTTAAGACTGACAAATATCATCAATAAAGCAAGCTCCTTGGGAAAATCACACACTGAGAAGGAGATCAACAACAAAATATTGAGATCTCTAACTAGCAAATGGAGAGTCAAGATTACAGTGATTAAGGATACAAAAGAACTGAGCAAGATCAGTCATCATGAGCTATTTTCGCATTTGAAAGCTCATGAATATGATCTGAAACAAGAAGAAGACGAGGATGAAGGGAATTCAAATTCCACGGGAAAGGAAGTTGCTTTCAAGGTCACTTCAAATCAGTCATCTAAAGAGCCTATTGGAGAGGATTTAAGCTTAAAAGAACAGATGGCTTTCTTTGACGAGAAAATTTGATAGAATGAACTCAAAATTTGGGAAATATAGAAGATATTGGAAGAATACAAAGAAAGCTGGTTTCGAGATCAGGAAACAAATCTTGAGACAAGAGATCGAAGACTCCAAAGAAGACAAGGTTCAAGACTCGAGAAAGAAGAAGAGAAGATAGTCCAAAAAGAAGAGATTTTTCTCCTAAAAGGGATTCTAGTCCAAGAAAATCTTCAAGAAGTGATGCTTGCTATAATTGTCATAAATCGGGACATTTCAGTTATGATTGTCCAGATTTAACTCCAAGAGAAAGAGAAGAAAAGAGATTGATGAGGAACAGAAAGTTTGCTGACAAACGTGCTTTAGTGGTCAAGAGGAGGATACTCTTTCAAGTGATTCAACATCATCTTGAGACTTCTCTTCAGACAATTATTTATGTCTTATGGCAAAAGGAGATGAGGTACTTTTTCGATTCCTGCTCTTAAATCTCGCTTCTCGTGTTTTTTTTGCAGAAGAGTTTGACCATAACTTTGTTGATAAGTTAATGGAAGATCTCAAAACTGCTATAAATGCTTACAACTGTGTGGAAAAGGAGAATGCGAGCTTGAAAGAAAAAATTGATCTATTTACACAAGAATCTATTAGCAAGACATCTGAGACACTAACAGATTTTAATCAGATAACTTCAGAAGAGTTAAACACTCTTAAAATGAAGTATACTTGAGTGGTCTATTTGGTAGAAAGGTTGCTTGCTGAGAATCTTGAGAAAACTGATCAGTTGAAAATTCTTCAAGCAAAATTCGATGAACTTTTCCATCAGCATGAGCGTATAAAATCGAGTGAGGAACGTTTAAGTTTGAGGTTGGATCAACTGAACAAAGCTTCTCATGCAGTTCAAACAATAGTTGAATCGTCTCAAACACCTAACGTAAAGAAGGGAATTGGTTTTACCATTGCCCAATCCTCACAGGTTCAAACAAGTGTACTTAAGAAAAGTACACATGTTAAGGGTAATGATTTGGTAGGAGAGGGTTCCAAACCTAAACCTACCGATAAGGGTAAAAGGTTGTGACCCAAAGAAATCGGTTGAATGGGAAGAAGAGTAGTTATACTCAACAACCTAAACAACTGATGAGGTATCAAAAGAAGGGGGAATCCCAACTTAAGAAACCTCAGCAAGGTCAGAAAAGTAGACTTCAGCCGAAACCATCTCTGAGGAGACAGTCTCAGCTGAAGACTACACAACCTAAGCAAACTTCAAAGCTTGCTAAACGGTCTACTAAGTCTTCTGTGCCTGTAAGATATGAATCTTTTGATGGCTCAAGTAGAACGTACCCTTATCATCAAAACCCTCGGACCATTGCACAGCGGCTGATCACTCCATACAGAAGACCTCAGAAGGGTCAGAAGTCTTCTGGAAGGAACACAGTCGACACCCATAGGCATACATTCAAGAAGGCACCAAAGGATGAGATTGTCTATGTTGATATGTATGGAAGAAGGATAAGATCTTCTGAATATGATAAGAAGAGTCTATTCCGATGGATTCCTAAAGACTGTGCTAACTCTCAAGGACCCAAATCTAAAGGGTACCTGAAACTTAACTAAACGTGCAGGACGCCGTGGGGCATGAAAGAGAGGTTGCTGGAAATACTGTCTGGTACATCGACAGTGGGTGTTCGAAGCATATGACTGGAAACAAGCAACTCTTGAGCTCAATAAAATCACAAAATGGCCCACGTGTGGTATTTGGAGACAATAACTTTGGGATTACCAAAGGTGTTGGGACTCTATATATTGGAGATGTACGTGTTGAGGAAGTTTTCTACGTGGAAGGATTAAAACATAACTTGCTTTCAGTTTCGCAATTCTGTGATAAGGGATACTCTGTTAAGTTTTCTAGTTCTCTGTGTGTTGTTCTAAGTGGTTTAAACGATCAGGTGCTCTTAACTGGCCTGAGAAAGGGCAATGTTTATGTTGCAGAATTTCAGAAATGTTCTAGTAATACATGCCTTGTAGCAAAGAGTACTTCAGAGGCCAGCTGGTTATGGCACAAGAGACTCAGTCATATAAATTTCAAGACGCTAAACAAGATAGCCAGGAAGTCTCTTGTAGAAGGCTTACCAAATGAAGTTTTCTCAAAAGATCAGATATGTGACTCATGTCAAAAAGGAAAGCAAACTAGAGCCACTTTCAAGGAAGTTTCTGTACCAACGTCAAGTAGGGTATTACAATTACTCCATATGGATCTTTTTGGTCCTGTATCCCCGCTAAGCTTCAGTGGTAGAAAATATACTCTGGTGGTGGTGGATGACTATTCAAGATTCACATGGGTGATATTTATGTTCAAGAAGAATGAAACCATCACAAGGTTACCTGAATTACTGAAGAGATTACAAAACGAGAAAGGAGAAAGTGTTGTAAGGATTAGAAGTGACAAAGGAACAGAATTCTTAAACTCTCACATAGCGACGTATTGCAAAGAAGCTGGAATTCAACATGAAACGTCTGCGGCTCGCACTCCACAGCAAAATGAAGTCTTCTCAAGGATAAGACAAGATATGTCAAGGTTCAAGTGCCTACTTTAGACTCAGATTCTGAAGATGATCAGCAAACTTCTACGGCAGCAGATTCAAACAAGACAAAGTCTGCTGACGAAACCTCTAAGGCTGCTGATGATTCACCCAGAACACCAGATGTGAATGTGTCAACTCAAGGGGGAATGACGCAAGATGATGTTCCAACAATATCTTCAGAAGAATTACACGTATCTAACAGAAGGAATTGGATGACTGATCATCCTAGTGACTTAATCTTAGGAAATCCTCAAGATGGAGTAAAGACAAGAAGGAAAATAAACCTAGATGGTTTATTTAGCTGTTATGTCTCTCTACAAGAACCTAAGAATATTGAAGAAGCACTGCTGGACACAAACTGGAAAGAAGCTATGCAAGATGAACTGAATCAATTCACACGACAAGATGTGTGGGTACTTGTTGATAGACCAAAACATCAAAAAGTGATTGGCACGAAGTGGGTTTTCAAGAACAAGAAAAATGAGAAAGATGAAGTCACCAGAAATAAAGCAAGGCTTGTCGCACAAGGTTACTCACAGTCAGAAGGAATTGACTATGACGAGACATTTGCACCTGTAGCCAGATTAGAAGCTATAAGATTATTCCTTGCATACGCAGCATACATGAAATTCAGAGTATATCAAATGGATGTAAAGTCTGCGTTTTTAAATGGAGTTCTTGCTGAAGAAGTATACGTTGAACAACCCCCGGGTTTTGTTCAAGGAAATCAAGTCTACCGTCTAAAGAAAGCTTTATATGGACTAAAGCAAGCTCCTCGAGCTTGGTATGAAACACTATCGCAATTTTTACTTGATCATGGATTCAGTAAAGGAAGGATAGATAGAACCTTGTTCAGAATTGAAGAAGAACAAGATATTCTATTAGTACAGATATATGTGGATGACATCATTTTTGGATCTCCAAACAAGAAGCTTTGTGAGAAATTCAGTGAATTGATGCAAAGTAAGTTCGAAATGTCTATGATGGGAGAAATGAATTATTTCTTAGGTCTTCAAGTCAAGCAAACTTCTAAAGGAATATTCATAAACCAAGCAAAGTATACCAAAAATATGCTAGAAAAGCTTGGAATGTTAACAAGCAAGGATGCAAAGATTCCGATGGTAACAAACTACAAGATGGATCCAGATGAGGATGGTGAAAGCATTGATCAGACCATGTACAGAGGATTAATAGATTCCTTGCTGTATCTAACGGCCAAAGGACTGACATTTCTTTCGTGAGTTGGAGTATGCGCTAGATTTCAAGCCAATCCAAAGAAAAGTCATTTGGATGCAAAGAAAGAAAATTCTGAAGTATCTCAAGGGTACAGCAAATGTAGGGCTTTGGTACCTCGCTGATGACAACTGGAACTCGGTGGATATTCGATTGATTATGGTGGTTGTAGAATTGATAGAAAATCAACCACGGGCACATGTCAATTTCTTGGAAGTAAGCTGGTTTCTTGGTTTTCTAAGAAGCAAACTTCAGTAGCTACGTCAACTACAGAAGCAGAATATATGGCTGCTGGGAGTTGTTGCTCACAATTACTTTGGATAAGTCAACAATTACAAGACTATCACATTGTCGCTAAAGAAATTCCTATATTCTGTGATAGCAACAGTGCCATTGCTATTACTCAGAATCCAGTACTTCACACAAGATGCAAGCATGTGGATATATGTCATCATTTTATTAGAGATCACGTCGAAAAGAAGAACATTCGAATGGAAAAGATTCATACAGATCGACAAAGAGCAGATATTCTGACGAAACCATTGGTAGAGGCACGGTTTAGAAATCTATCTGTAGAATTAGGTCTACTGGATCCAGGAAAATCGTGTTAAACATATTGCTGAAGTATGAAACCTGCTGAAGAGAATATTAAGCTTGCTGAAGAAAGCATTAAACTTGCTGAAGAGAAGATAAAGCTTGCTGAAGAAAACTTTAAAACTTGCTGCAGAAAGTTTTAAAGCTTGCTACTACAGTATTCAGTGGTATCAGTTGATTACAATATCAACTGACAGATATGTTTCTCTCTCTTTCGTTTTGCTCTTGTTTATTTGTTTGTCAAATATTTTGGTCTAAAATATTCCTTAGTCTGTATGGTTAAATAAATTTTTGGAATATTTTATTCCTGAGTTTATCCTCAGCATTGGGAAGTAATTATGTGAATTGTCAAATCAAATCTTTTCAACCACAATTTATGGGGTAAGTTTTCCTTAAAATATTATTTTACATCCTATTTCTGCGGACCCGAAAATCTTTTAATTTTGGAAAATACCTTTTTCAAATCCAAAGCTGAGGACACGCACTTTTCGGAATTCGAACCGTTGAATCCGTAACCGTTCGATCTGATCGTGAAATATGCAAATCAACGTTCATATTTTATTGTATAATTTAAAATTTAGCGGTTTCCTTCTTCTCTCTTATAAATTGTTTTTCACGTCTCTCTCTCTCACTCTCATTATTCCTCGATCTTCTTTCTCTGTTTTTTCTTTCTTCTGAAACTCGATCTCTCTCTGTTTTATTTTCAACGGCTCCAAAACAATCTTCATCTTCGAAAAAGGTTGCAGGGAAACACAAGACTCTAGACCCTTTGGCCCTTTCTGAGAAAGTGCGCAGTGAATTATCGGTGGATTTTCGGACTACTTGACAGCGGGAAGCAGTGGAGATTCTAAATCTCTTATCTGATAGGGGTTTGTTTCAGTACTGTTCGGCTCATTCTTTCGAACGACGGACTCTAGATTCCTATGTTGTTCAGTTTCTGGTTCGTGGTGATTTCGGACGGAACAGCATAAAAACGACAGTGTTTGGTCAAAGTTTGACCATCAGACGGCAGGATATTCATGAACACTTGGGTTTGTCTCTTCAAGGCATTGATCCAGAATCATATATGGCGGAAAATCATCTCGAAGCTTTTCGTTCCCTAGCGAAAACTTCATGTCGTCATCATGTGTCGGATTTGAAGAAAGCTTATCTCAAGTGGAAATATAGATTGTTATTTGACATCATGGTGAAGGTGATGTTTGGTGAACGCCAGAGTATGGACTCAGTTAGTCAGAGGCGTCTTTGTGCTTTAAAGGCGATTGTGGATGGAGTAGAGTGTGATTGGGTTAGTAAATTCTTTGAGATTCTGCAGAAGGAAAAGAATAGGTTCTTTCGGACAGAGGTGGATGGACATCCAGAGGTTAAGGTATGGGCTGTGGAACAGTATGTTTCTATGTCGAATAAGATTACAGTGCTGCTGGAGAGGATGATGCCTAACACAGCGTGGGATCCTAAGTGGACGAAACCATACACTAAGGCAAAGTTTATGCTGAACAAGGATGAGGAGCTCAGTGGTCCTCCTGATTCTGATGATGATGAGGATCAAGCTGAAGTTGAGGAAGAGCCTACTGAGGTGTTACCGATCTTGGAGGTTGCCCCTGCGGCTATTGATATTGGGAAAGATGCGATGGTGAAGGACTTGGATAACCCAGCAAACTCCAAGGCTGCTAGTTCAGGGGAGAAGACTTTGAAGTCTTCTGGTAGCGAAGACCAGATTCCGATTTCTCAATTACCACAGAGAAAGGCGAAGAGGTTCACTGTGGCAACTCGGAAAGATTCTGTGAGCAGTCGTACCAGAGGAGCACAGATGCCTCCTAAGGTCTCTCCTGGAAAGAAAGGATCGTCGGTGGTGGATGCAATGGAGGTTGATGATTCTCCGATTTCGGATGCTGAAGAGATGATCTCTCATGAATCCGCTAGTGAGGAGGAACAGGTACCAATTCCGTTTCCTTCTCTTTCTGAGATTCCTTCTTCTTCAAAGCTTGCTGCACCGATGGAAGTTGGCGATGAGGTTGCGGGTATGGGTGCCGCTTCGGAGCCTAGCACCCAGGTTGCTGAGGGTGATCACAGAGAGAATTTGATCGGAACAGATCCGATAGATTCAGTCCAAATGATAGACCTTGCTGGTAGGTCACGTGGATCGTTTGAGAAATGTTTGATGGCTGAGGCTGTTACTTGGGTGGACAGCAAGTTTCCCAGATTACAGAATTTTCCGGAGGAGCGTAGCTTGCTAGTAGATATCTTGGTATGGAAAAATGCAAGGCTTGGAGCAATAGATGATCTCATTCTTCTGGCAAATGAGATTGGACACAATGAGTTTTCTTTGTGGGAGTTTGAGCTACAGACCAAGGCTGGAGTAGCCAGAGCATTTGATCTAACCACAGATCATCAGATTGCTTGCCTAGTTGCTCGACTGTTAGATGAGCTGGAGCCTGCAGAGGATGGTTCTATTCCTCCCTTTACGATGACTGATGAAATCAGAAAAGGTGTATCCTCTATTCCTCCTCCTTTTCCTGATTTTACATCTGTACGTTTGCCCAACTTTATGCCTGTTGTCATTCATGAAGACTTGTATACCTCTTACTCTTCAAAGTTTGCTGAGTTAACACAACAGTATGCTTCAATGTTTTCTGTATTGGCTGCTAAATACACTCCTCTTGCTGAGTCTATTGAGTCGTCAAAGTCCTACATCGAGGCTGCCATTCAGACGGCCCCCTCTTTGATCCATCAAACTGCTGCCGATATGTTTTCTGAGCAACAGGAGACTATCATCGAAACTCTTTCTGGCATGATGTTGAACAACATAAATGAGGTTAGAAAGCACGTTGAAAGTGTGAAGGCTGAAGGTGAGAAAGCTGAAGCTACTCTCAGGAAGGTGTTTGCTGAAAGAGAGACGATTGAGGACAGATTTCGGACAAAGATGGAGGATCAGCTGATGAGACTCTGTGCCATGGAAGCACAGTTAAGAGAAGGAATTGATCAGAATGCGGCTATCCAATCATATATGCTGGACATGGGAAAGCAACTTGCGATTGTACAAGAGGCGAATGCTAAATTGACGGAAACGGCTACAGCTACTGCGGCTGACACTGCTGCTGCTGTTCAGCATATGCTCAAAATCGATGAGAAGATTGCTTCTCCAATAGCAGCTGAGTATGCTGAACTGAAGAAGTTTACGGAAAAGTTTACTGCATACAGACGGGATATTCTTGCCAAGATGACGGAAATGGAAGGTCGCTGGACCCCTCTTTTGAATGATGTTAAAAAGGGGGAAAGCCAGTTGAGAATTGAGATGGTTGACAGAGATGAGGCTAAGGGTAAAGAATTGAAGGATTTGAAAGATAGGCTAGAGGCTGTTGAAAGTTTTCTGTTGGAACGAAGAGAAAAAGCAGAGCTGAAAAGAGCGTTGCGAGAGTCTGCTGGAATGGATGAAGATCAAAGTTCCCAACCATTGAAAGGGAGAAGGTTGGTTAAGATGTCTGAAAAAGTTGAAGGGAAGTCTACTGAAGAAGAGTTGGAGACGTTGCATGAGGAAGCCTTTCTTGCTGACTTAGAAACTAGAAGGATGGAGGAGAAGGATAGTCACAAGATGATCAAACTACTTGGGAAGCAAGGAAAAGAAGTGGATGTGTTGGACAGTAAACAGAAAAAGCAGTTCATACCGAAGAAAGCTGCTGCAAAACCTGCGGTGTCAAGGAAGAAGCAGAGTAAGAAAGGGAAAAAGCCTGCTGGAGCAGAGGCTGAGGAAGACTTTATCCTCCCCCACAATACTGATGGATTTGTGGATGATTGCTGTCCTCCGGAGAGGATTGAGGACTGGAAAGCAGCAAAGAGAGATTTCATCTGCTCATACTATGTCTGTAAAAGTATCGGCGTCGGGGCCACAGCGAATGAAACATTCTTTGCTTGGATGGAGGAAAAGCACAGTGATCTTTGGGCAGATATTCTGAGAGCTTCTGTGGAATTCAACCTAAACCTTCAAGCGCCAGAATTTGAAAAGATTCCTACTCCAGTCACAGCAGATGGGAAGTTTGACCAACTGAGTGTTCGCAGGACGCTCAAAATCTGCTTGGCTGAGGTCAGCCCACCTATTGGAACAGATAACAAGGAACTCTATGATAGAGTGTACGAGTGGCTGAATGTTCCAACAGGGTTTCGAAGGTATGACTGAGGAAGATATGAAGGTTGCTGGTTGGGTAGCTAGATTGCTGGACGGGAAGCTGATGAAGTTTTTTTTTATACTTTTCTTTGTTATCTATTGTTCTTTTTGCATTTCACTTCTGTAAGATGTATTGATTTCTCCATATTAATAGAAGTGAATGTTTTGCGCTAAGACAACCTCTCATTGTCATTTGATTTTGTTTGAGATTTTTTTTAGGTCTCTTCTTGTCTTGTTTTCGCATACCCTTGTGCAGTTCTCAAGAAGGTTTTAACATCATCAAAAAGGGGGAATTTGTTAGGATTTGAATGTGTATGTTTTGATGATGTTCCCAAAACCTAAGTGTAATAGGACCAGCTGAATCTGTTAGTCAGCTGTTGATCTAGATAGGGTTTGTGTCTTTGTATAGTTAAATTTGCTAGGCCTAACCCGGAGCTTCATATTGTTTGAGAACTGAAGGCTGCTGATAAGAAGACTTAAAGATCTAAGAGAAATCTCAGTCGAAGTCAATTGGAAGGGCGTCGTGAAGATCAAGAAGAGATGATAAGAGTTATGCAAAAAGAAGTTCTGTCAAGAAAGGTTTAAGTAAAGATAGCAAGGTTGATAACCATGCTACAGCAAACTTTAAGATGTGCTGGAGCAAGGTGTAAGGTTGCTAGAGTTGACTTCAAGAAGTTCATCAGGGTTAACAAAAGACAAAAAGATATTTCAAAGATATCCGAAGTAAGTCAAGTGAAGATTTGATTATCAATCAAGATCAATCACGGCATAATTGATTGGTATCAGACAATCAATTATCCAAAGTCAAACAAATCTTCCAACGATCACTTACCATTTCTTTGAAGATCTGATTGACAAATTAGCCTAACGGCTAGTCAAATTCAGAATCATAAAAACTGAAGTGAAGGATTTTTTGAATATACACGCGCGAGAAACATCAAGAACATCTCCTTCACTCATTGCAATACACGCTGAATTCTTCATACCAGAAATCAATCTATCACGTTGAATTTCCTAAGAGATTTATTTTTGGTCAAGGAAGTGTGAATCACCTTTCATTATCTCTGTACGAGAAAAGGTTGATTGTTTTTTATCTAAGAGTTAACACTCGAAGATCATCTTGATTGTACCAAGGGCAGGAACTTGTTAAACTTCCTGTGGTCGAATCCTCAAGGAGATTAGAGGAGACAAGACCAGTTTCGGTGAATAGTAAGACCCCTGTGGGATCAGGGAGAGTGGACGTAGGATCGTTATATCCGAACCACTATAAAAATCTCTGTGTCTTTACTAGATTTCTGCATTCATACTTATAACTGCTCATTCATCGTTTTTATAAACCTGCATCAATCTTGCTGTAGAAGACTTCAAAGTCTTCTAACCTCAAGAAGGTTTTCTTTAAAAGGGTTTTTCAAATACACACGAGATTAGCTTCCGCACCATCAGAAGACTTCGAGTCTCCGAAGTCTGCTGATCTCACTTAGCACACTCTGAGTACCTTGCTGCAGAAGACTTCGAAGTCTTCTAACCTCACACTCAGCTCAAGAAAAGTTGTAAAAAGTTTTGAGTGTGGTAAAGTCTATTCAACCCCCCCTTCTAGACTTTCCACCTCCTTGCACATCTCGTCCGGGACCAACAAGTGGTATCAGAGCAGTGGTTCAACCGACCACTGGCTTTGGTTACCAATAGTCTTTGAGGAAAGACTGTTGTGGTCACCTGAACAGATCTTTTTGAAAAACCGGTTTCATAAAAATCATTGCATTCATTGCATAATTGTTTTTATTACTAACAATGAGTTCCCTTAAGAGCAGTAAAAGAAAGCTACCAGAGTTCTCTATTGAAGACTATGACTACTGGAAATTCCGCATGGAAAATCATCTTGGTGCAATTCATGATAGGATGCTCGAGACACTAGAAGATGGACCGATAAAGTTTTACTTTGAACCAGTAAGTTCTGGGAGCGGTGGAGCAGAAGCATCTACTCGACAGAAGATTGAAAAGAAAAGGAGTGAAATGTCAAATGATGAAAGGAAACTATTTAATCTTGACCAAGTTGCTTGGACAGAGATCATAGAGACATTAACTAGAGAACTTACAGAGAAAGTCAAGACGTGTAAAACTGCTAAAGAAATGTGGGAAACTTTAGCACTCATGTGTGAAGGATCGGAGCAGATTAAAGAGAACAAGTTGCAGTCCATTCTACATTCATTTGATACCTTCAAGATGAAGCCTGATAAGACGATAGATCAATTGGACTTAAGACTGACAAATATCATCAATAAAGCAAGCTCCTTGGGAAAATCACACACTGAGAAGGAGATCAACAACAAAATATTGAGATCTCTAACTAGCAAATGGAGAGTCAAGATTACAGCGATTAAGGATACAAAAGAACTGAGCAAGATCAGTCATCATGAGCTATTTTCGCATTTGAAAGCTCATGAATATGATCTGAAACAAGAAGAAGACGAGGATGAAGGGAATTCAAATTCCACGGGAAAGGAAGTTGCTTTCAAGGTCACTTCAAATCAGTCATCTAAAGAGCCTATTGGAGAGGATTTAAGCTTAAAAGAACAGATGGCTTTGCTGACCAGAAAATTTGATAGAATGAACTCAAAATTTGGGAAATATAGAAGATATTGGAAGAATACAAAGAAAGCTGGTTTCAGATCCGGAAACAAATCTTCAGACAAAAGATATTGTTATATATATCATTATTTTGTCCAGATTAATCTATACTGTAGATAACATGGTGTGTGGTGTCACATAGAAGATCATGCTATCAGTTCTTTATAGATTATAAATAATAGCTCACAACCAAGATGGATTTAGACAAACCATTGGAACGGTTGTAGTGTAATTTGGTATTAGTCTATCTTGACTTTAAAGTTACACTAGTACATTTTGTATGTATTTAGCAGGACCATATGAGGTTGTTCAATTTGTACTGACTATATAAAAGAACAAGACCTCTGTTGTTATGGATGTATGTCTTCTTAATCCCTATATAATAACGGGCACGTGTACTCAGTGTATGTTTCTTTGATTTGCCAATGGGTGAGATTTATTAAATCAATAGGCTCGGTGCAACAAGTAGCCACTTCAAACAATTCCTAAGTCTCACTATAGGTGCATAAATTAGTTCCCCGGCAACGATGCCATTTGATTGTAGGTTTCCGGGTGAGCGGTATTAAGACCAATCAAGAATATCGAACCCAAGGGAATTAGTTTGCAAGTGAGGCCTTAAGAATACAAGTTATTGGTGACTATTGTTGCAATCACGGGTTTGGAAACAAAACATAACAAAATGCTAAAGATAAACTCAAACAACACAAAGAGGCAAATGATCAAACACTTGGAAGGCAAGCACAAACACAACAATAAATGGGAGATTTGGGTGCTAGGGCTAACATCCATCAAGGAATCAATGATCAACAAGCTATGATTGAATCAAATTGCAAATCAACCAAAGTTAGAAAGCATAAAACCATTATGAAATTAATCACTCCATTAATAACACAATGCTTAATGTGAGTAACCTTAGTGCAACTAATCTCTCGATTCTGAAGCACCCAATCCATACATTCATACACAATTATGACCCGATTAATCCCGGATCACGTTAGCTCAACTCTCGCCTATTGCTAGGGTGATCAAACATTAATCTAAAGAGATAAAAGTGGATGAAGCACAATTGAGAATCACAATTAGAAAGCAATCTAACTCAATTGATCAACAATCATAGCATAGGCAATCAAATCATCCTCAATTTCAATTAACCCAAGCACAAGAGAGTTAACCCATGGTGCCAACAGCAAAATCCATGGGAAGAAAATCTAAGTGAGCAAACAACAATCTAATAACAACAACAAAGGAATTGAAAAGACAAGAGAGGAAAAACATCACCAAATGGATTGAATCAACAAAAATAGGGATGCTTGAGTCTTTAATACACTTCTTCTCCAAATGAATTACAAGCTTGAATGAGAAATCTAGATGATCAAATGCTAATCTAATCAACAACAATGGAAATCTAAATCTAAATCTACAATCTACTCTACCTACAAGGAGAAATTGGCTTGGGGCCTAAGAAATCGGCCCAAAACTGTTGATAACTGCTCTATGGAATTGTGTGGAAGTTATGCTCTGTTTCCCCCTTAAATAAATGAATTTCTAAAAAATCTCCTCCCTCTAGTCGAGGCTTAGCCCTCGACTCGAGGTTGCCACTTTTTGCCTATCCCTCGACTCGAGGCTCAGCCCTCGAGTCGAGGCCTCTTCCAAATTTTGAATTACATCCTTTCTGCCTTCACCCTCGGGTCGAGGCTCTTGGTCCTCGACTAGAGGTCAAGTCAAGTCCAGGGAATTTTCTCGACCCGGGCTCTGCCTCTAGCACCCATTTTTGTCCGTCTCAATCGTCTCTTCATCCTAAGAATGCCGGTACTCTCGGTTTGGCCAAATTCCACCGATTTACCTGTAAAATGGACGAAAAACATAAAAAACACATCAAGTAATATTTTTTAGGCAAAGAAGTGATACTCTACACATTTAGGCATAAAATCTAGCACTTTTGATCACTTTTTGCACTAAAATACACCCTAAAATCTTGCATCAATTCACTCCAATCATGCATCTATCAAACTTCTATCGGAAAGTGTCAACCCCTCATAGAAGTATTGAATTAGGAGTTGTTCAGAGATTTGATGTTGTGGACAACTAGCCACCAACTTCTTGAATCGTTCCCAATACTTGTGAAGAGTTTCTCCTAGCATTTGTCTTGCACTACAAATATCCTTGCGTAGGCTTGTTGCTCATGAAGCTGGAAAGTATCTCTGTATAAATAAGTGTTCCATATCCATCCAAGTAGTGACCGTTCCAGAGGGTAGATAATATAACCATTCCTTTGCTGCATCCTTTAAGGAGAACGGGAAGGCTTTCATTTTCACATGTTCCTTGGATACGTCTTTGGGCTTCATGTTCGAGCATACCACGTGAAATTCTTTCAAGTAGGTGTGTGGATCTTCACCTGCACGTCCATGAAACAAAGGCAACAAATGGATTAGTCCCGATATGAGTTCGAAATTATTACCTTCAGTAGGATAAGTTATGCAAAGTGGTTGTTGCGGAAGTCGTGGGTTCGCCAACTCTTTCAAAGTTCGTTCGGCTGCCATGATTTCCTCCTCGATCTTTGATTCGCTGGATTCAAAGTCAGTGGGAAATGGTAGCAACTCAAAAATCTCCCTAGCTTGTTTAGCTTGATTCCTCAATGCTCGATCTCTCCTTGTAATCTCGGGATAGAATTGTAAATCCTTATTCCCTTGTGAACGAGTGATCATGTACTGAGTAAACAAACAGAAAGCAGAACGTAAATCTTGAAAAAGAAAAGGACACAACACTCTCCAAATTAATGCTGCTGTAGTAACACTGGGTCGCCCAGTGTCAGAATGCCAGAATATATTTGCGACAAATGAAGATTTACAGGGGTCACGAGACTTAGAAAATAACAACGAATATACGAAAATATTCAGAAAAATAGCAGAAAAATAAGCCTCACAAAAGAACAAGTAAAAGACAAAGAAAATAAATCTTCAATATTCCCCGGCAACGGCGCCAAAATTTGGTGTGTTATCGCCGGCACCCAAAAATAACAATTATAATTCACCTCAACGAATCCACTAATTTGTAGTAGGATAAGTAAGGGGTAGATCCCACGGGGAATATGAAAATTATTTAAATTATCTCAACAGGACTTTTGTTGACTTAAGCAACTCAAAGTGATTTTGATGAGACAGGAAGGTATTATTAAAAAAAAAAGATTAATAAAGAGATAATTAATAGGCACTTGAGAAACTATAAATTCTATCAATTAAAAGGCTTCAATCCACAGTTCATTCTTCTCTTGTTTTTTACTGTGTTAATTTGAACGTAACGATTGTTCCACTTTACTCCGGATTAATGACCCTCAATAAATAACAAGCTCTATTTATTGGTTTTATCCCTTAATATTATTCAA
Source organism: Paraleonurus japonicus (assembly GCA_030762865.1). NCBI lineage: Eukaryota > Viridiplantae > Streptophyta > Magnoliopsida > Lamiales > Lamiaceae > Paraleonurus > Paraleonurus japonicus. The sequence goes on from CM061059.1 coordinate 17,656,306, forward strand.
TTGAAACAAGCTCTTCAACAAATCTTTTTAAATGAATAACCTAGATATGATCTAGATTTAACCCGATAAAAGCATTAAGCACTAGGATAAAGGTCAAACAAATTTCCGAATACACAAGCTCGATTCGAAAGAACCCGATCTATATCACCCTAGTAAAATACTAGTTGCTACCAATTGCCATAAATTCACAATTATTACGGATTACAAAATATGAACTAGCATACATACAAGAATAAACAACCTAGGTGATCAAGCTAAATTACTTATTCAAACAAGGAGGCGGAAAAATAGATGATATAAATAATCCGGAATAAAATTTCACAAAGGAAACGAGTCAATTAACAATCATCAAAACACAAGTTCAGAAATTCCCGGGATTGAAATAAGGGTTTAGCCGCCCATAGGCATGATAAACAAAATTAAAATAAAATAAAAACTAACTAGAAAAGATCTCTTCCCAAGCTCCAAGAATGAATTGCACAAAATTGCCTTTCTTTTCTGCGTTCAGCGTCGTCTCTTTCATTCTGCCTCACTTTCTTAATTTATAAATGTCAAAGTTTGTTGAGATTTCTCAAGAAATCAGGCTGAACCAATAAGTTAGTTAAGATTTCCCAAAATTCGCTCAAAATTCAAAATTCAAAATCTGACACTGGGCCATCCAATGTGGGCTTTCTTGCAAGTATTTGGGCTCCTTCTAAATTATAATCTCTTATCCAAAAAGACCCTAAATCATCCAAAAATCACAAGAAAAATATTTAAGTGAAATCCAACTATTAATTATCATAAATACGAAAATATGCAATCATTAACATAATCAAGTGTAAATAATCACACTTTTTACTAATAAAACTATGCATAATTTTCTACTTATCAGTCATGGATTTTGATAATAGAAATTGAGTCGGCTAGTTGATGAGATTAGAAATTAAGTGGCACATGATTTTGTGAATTATGATTAAAGGTGTTAGTTTTCAAGAATAATTGAGTGGTTTTGTAAATTATGTTTCAAGGTGTTGATTTTTTTTTTTTTGGAATTATTGAGATAAAAAATTGTGTTTGGTAATATTTAGGATTTTGATTAATAGGAGACCAGAAATATTGTTTTGGGAATTTTAAGTTTACATATTTAATTTGAGGATTTATTTCTATTATTATTTATGGTAGTTGACGGTAAGTGCGAAAAGTAGGATTTCAGGCAATTGCATTCATTGCATCCACAACATTAATTTCAGGTGGGGTCTTACTCGCGTATTTAATTTGTCACTTCTAAATATTCATGTAAGTTTAATTGTTGTTTGATACATTATACTACGTTCACATACTTTATTTGGTTACTTTGACGGTAAGGTCGTTGTAACTTTGTGGGTTTTACGGTCCGGGAAGGAAAACTCCTTGGAGGCAACTCCACCGTATATAGATTGACAGACGATATATTGACACTCTAATTATATTAATGTTATGTGAGTTAATAATATTATTTATGTATGATATTTAACTGTGACAAATGAGACCCCACTGAGCTAGTTGTTCTGCTCACCCAAAACTCATTAACATTTTTCAGATTAATAAGGAGTGCAGTGGAAGGCCGATGGATGTGTGTCACAAGCATTCAAGTAATATTTTATTTTTGAAATTAATTCTTGTTCTTTTAAGTTCAAATTAAGAATTTTAGGATTATTTTTAAATGCATATTTTTTAATAGTCACATCTCATTTGTTTTATTAAACCTTTTTCATATTTGAAAATAAATTACATTAATTTCTATTGATTGTGTTCCACTTTCGAACTTACTAATATTTTCACTATTTACTTCTGCTGCAAGTTTTATAAAAATTGTTTGGTCCTTAGTTGCTTTTATAAAGTATATGAGTCTTTGTGTTAAATCTTTTTATCTATATTATTCTTCAAAATTTTGTGTAAAGTTTCAACTGCGCTTATCCTCAAAACTTTCTAGTTTATTTACAAAAAAATTAGTTTTTGAATAAATTGTTAACTAAGTTCTTTTTAAAAGCCTTCCAAAATTGGGATGTGACAATAGAACTCTATTCAGAATCGAAGAAGACCAACATATCCTGTTAGTCCAGATCTATGCGGATGACATAATCTTCAGATCTCCAAACAAGAAACTTTGTGACAAGTTCAGTGACTTGATGCAAAGCAAGTTTGAAATGTTGATGATGGGTGAGAAGAATTATTTCTTAGGATTACAAGTCAAGCAAACTTCCAAAGGTATATTTATAAACCAAGCTAAGCACACCAAGAATATGTTAGAAAAGTTTGGTATTCAGACCAGCAAGGATGCCAAAATCCCTATGATGACTTGTTACAGAATGGATCCAAATGAGGAAGGTGAAAGTGTGGATCAGAAAACATATAGAGGATTGATTGGCTCTCTACTATACCTTACAACAAGCAAATCTGATATCTCATTTGCAGTAGGGGTGTGTGCTCATGTTCAATGTAATCCATGTTCTGGATATGGTCATTATGCAAATGAATGTGCTAATACCTTGCTTGAAAAGAAATTGAACTTTAATACTACCTTGAGTCATGAATCTGATGAGGAGCATGAAGATAAAAAAGGATGAAGAATTTGTATTTTCTGGTAGAATAGACTATGATGATTCTTTAGATGATGATATGGATTCTAATGTTGACATAGATGTTCCAACATTCGGTGTAACATTAGATAAATCAGAATTAGATTCATCATTTAAATTGTTTTAATGGTTTTGTTGACAATTCAGGAATATCATAACAGAATAAATCTTGTGGTTCAGAATGTAAGAAATTACTTGAGAAATGAGAATCTCAAAATGATATTCTGAAAACTTTAACTTTAGAATATTTAGATTTGAGAGACTCATTAACCAAACTTGAAGTAATCTTGACTAAGAAAGACTTGAAAATTTCTAAACTCAAAGATGGATTGAAAGATTTAACTTTAAGTTTCAAGAAATACTCCAAGAGTGCTGATGTGTTAAAAAAAGCTTTAATGATTGGTAAATTTGATACTACTGGTCTAGGTTATAAAAATGACAAAACTTCTATGAGCATTGAAGAACCAATAAAATTTGTTAAGACAAGATTATCAACCTAAGGTTAAATTCCCTGCTAAAACAAATGATACTGGTAAAATTCAGAAAAGAAGTTTGTGTGTCATTATTGTTCTGTAAAGGTCATATTCATCCTCACTGTATTAAGTTGAAAAATGACTTGATGGCTAAAAGAATGTTACCCTCAGTGTCACCACATCAGAAGTCACAAAAGTCCAGAAATACTAAGGTCTCCTATAATGTTGTGTATACTTCATTGAAAGCATGTGTTCCTGGTTTATGGTACTTTGATAGTAGATGGTCAAGGCACATGACTGGACAGATTAATTTCTTGTCTAATTATGAACCTTATGATGGTGGAAATTGCATACATATACTTAACTGTTCATTCATCATCTTTCATAGTTAACCTGCATAGAACACTCTATGTATTAATAAAAAAGGTTATCTTTAAAAGGATTTTTCAAAACACACTGACGAGATAAACTTTCGCACCATCAGAAGACTTCAACTTCCTGAAGTCTACTGATCTCACTAAGCACACTCTGAGTATTTTTCTGAAGAAGACTTCAAAAGTTTTCTGACCGCACACTCAGCTCACACAAAGTTTCAAAAAGTTTTTGATTGTGGTAAAGTCTATTCAATCCCCCCCCCCTATAGACTTTACACCTCCTTTTACATCTCATCTGGGACCAACAATGAGTAATGTAAATATGATAAAATTTCTGAGAATTTGACTTCTACTAGTTTTGAAACGGATTCAATTTTGAACTCTGAAAATTTAGAGGATCCAAAATCTGATGTCAAGGTTTTGAGGAAGTTTTTTCCCTATTATGTTGAAGTTGTGTGTAAATTATTTCTAACTATATTTACAATAAATTGCTTCACGGGGAAAAGAGAGAGAGAGAAAATTTGACTTGGTCGATGGCAAGCAAATTTGTGATGAAGGGCTTAACTTCGTATAAGAACTTTTGTTTGTTGGGAGTTGAGTATAAAGAGTTTGAGTTTCATGTTCAAATCATGGGTAATCCCTGTGTTGAGAGACTTAATGCGGTATTTAAGAACTTGGGTCATCGTTCTATGGCAAATTATCTCTTTGATGGTCATACATATTTAGTTTCTGTATTAGATTTCCTTGCTTATGATAGAGCAAATTTGATGGCAATAAGCCTGTCTGAGCTTGATATCATTGAGACACTATCTAATTTAACTAAGACTAATTTGGCATCGGAGGAAGATAAGAAGACAAAACTGTACAAGCTTTAAAAATTGAGATCTCAGTTAATGAAAGAATTCTCAAAAATGAAAGAATTCTCATGTTAGATCCTTAGGGAAAAGGATCTAAAAAACGAGGGAGTATTGTCATGATCATACTAGGCTTTGGAGTTGGGCCATTTATATATTTTAATATTAAGGGCTTGGCCTATTTCATTTTATTAATTAGGTTTGGACTCATATATTGGAGCCCATATGTTTATTTGTTAATATTGTAAGGGTTATGTTGATGTCACCGAAGTTAAACATTTTTGTTACCACCAATATTGTAAAATCGGGTGCGACATCAGAATTTGCCCTTTCTTCTAACAACTAATTTTTTCTATTTCAGTATTGTCTTTGATGTTGTTGACTGTAGGTTGACGATCTGGAATCGACTCCAATACTCCAGAAGGATCTACAAGGATCAAGAATAAAGGAGAGTTTTCTAGATCAAGCGGTTACAATTCAATAGCGGTTACAAAAAGCAGTTTTCTAGGTGGTTTTCCGCTGAGATGCACGAGCTGAATAATAGGGAATAAGCTGGAGATTTCTAGATCCATCCACAAGGATCTACGATGCTCTTGAAGGTTGTGATCGACATCTATAAATAGATAACCAAGCTTCAAGAATGGAGAACAAGGCAATACGAGCTGATCAATCACAAATCATAAGAGTCTTCCGTGAGAAATAATCGAGTATCAGACTGTTGAGTGCGATAAGTGCATCCAGATTGATAGGGCCATTATTTTCCATTTACGTTACATCAAATGTTGTATCATTTCGTATAACATAGATTCTGTTTAGATTGTTAGTAGACAGGGTGTTCTTTAACATATCTAGATAGGTCACCTTTGACGGTGTATATCATACACTTAGCCAGTTTAGATCATAAATATTTTATTTAGGTCTTGTAGTGGTTTATTGAGAAAATTCGAATTGTGAATCGTTCTCTACTTGATTTGTATTCATTATTAACATAGTGAATTGTTTCCTCATAGATTATTATTTAAAATAATCTATGAAAAATTTTATCCTGGATTGCAAAGATTTTAACTAAGTCTCCGCTGTTATAACTGTCAGTGTTATTCTCATTGTTACAACATTGACAGTAACAATCTCTGATCTCAGAAAACACACACTTTCAGTTGGCAACAGAGCCATTACTTGACGTCACTGAGTTAGATCATGTGTCTACTGTGTTGTCTTTACAATGGATTACCCACTGTCTCACTCACTTAAACCTCCCGTTCTAGATGGAACAAACTATGCCTATTGGAAACCAAGGATGCGAATGTACATCAAGTCAATTGATGAACGTGCTTGGAGAAGTGTGCTAGCAGGTTGGATGCCACCAAGAACTCATGCAGATGCTGAAGGAGAGACCATTGTCAAACATGAGTTGGATTGGACAAATGATGAAAGCACAACTGCAAGCTTTAATTCCAAAGCATTGAATGCAATCTTTGTAGCAGTTGATATGACAATGTTCAGACTCATGTCAAATTATGTAAGTGCAAAAGATGCTTGGGATAGGCTGCAAGATCATTGTGAAGGATCAGAAAGTGTTCGAAGATCCAGACTTCGAATGCTAGGGACAAAGTTTGAGAACCTGAGGATGAAGGAGGATGAAACCATCTCTTCTTACAATGAGAAGATTACTGAGATTGCAAATGAAGCTCAATCACTGGGAGATCCTATCTCAAACACCAGGTTAGTTCACAAAATTTTACGTACTGTACCTAAGCATTTTGATGCAAAAATTTGTGTTATAGAAGAAGCTAAGAATACAGATACGTTGAGCCAAACTGAGCTTGTGAGCATACTACGGGCATATAAGATGAATTCAACCCAGAGAGATGAGACTCCAGATTCAAAGAAGCTAATTGCTTTCAAAGGAGAATCATCCTCAAGTGCTGAAAAGACATCATTTGTGACTGAACTTGAGTTAGATAATGATGATGTTGCCGAGCTATGTCTTGACAATCCTGACCACATTGCCTTCTTGACAAGAGAGTTTAAAGCTTTCTTGAAAAAGAAGTCAAGTGTGACAAGGAACAACATTCAATCAAGGATTCAAATCAACAATACTCCACAAACACCTGAGAGGAAAGGTAAAACTATTCAACCAAAGAAATTTGGTAGTAGTAGTGGAAGTGGAAACAAAAATAGGTATGACAACTATGACCCTGATTATAGAAAGTTTGTTCAATGTAATGCATATTCTGGATATGGTCATTATGCAAATGAATGTGCTAATACCTTGCTTTAAAAGAAATTGAACTTTAATGCTACCTTGAGTCATGAATCTGATGAGGAGCATGAAGATAAAAAAGATGAAGAATTTGTATTTTCTGGTAGAATAGACTATGATGATTCTTTAGATGATGATCTGGATTCTAATGTTGACACAGATGTTCCAACATTCGGTGTAACATTAGATAAATCAGAATTAGAATCATCATTTAAATTGTTTTAATGGTTTTGTTGACAATTCAGGAATATCATAACAGAATAAACCTTGTGGTTCAGAATGTAAGAAATTACTTGAGAAATGAGAATCTCAAAATGATATTCTGAAAACTTTAACTTTAGAAAATTCAGATTTGAGAGACTCATTAACCAAACTTGAAGTAATCTTGACTAAGAAAGACTTGGAAATTTCTAAACTCAAAGATGGATTGAAAGATTCAACTTTAAGTGTCAAAAAAAACTCCAAGAGTGTTGATGTGATAAAAAAAGCTTTAATGATTAGTAAATTTTATACTACTGGTCTAGGTTATAAAAATGATAAAACTTCTATGAGCATTGAAGAACCAATAAAATTTGTTAAGACAAGATATCAACCTAAGGTTAAATTCCCTGTTAAAACAAATGATACTGGTAAAAATTCAGAAAAGAAGTTTGTGTGTCATTATTGTTCTGGTAAAGGTCATATTCGTCCTCATTGTATTAAGTTGAAAAATGACTTGATGGCTAAAAGAATGTTACCCTCAGTGTCACCACATCAGAAGTCACAAAAGTCCAGAAATACTAAGGTCTCCTATAATGTTGTGTATACTTCATTGAAAGCATGTGTTCCTGGTTTATGGTACTTTGATAGTGGATGGTCAAGGCACATGACTGGACAAATTAATTTCTTGTCTAATTATGAACCTTATGATGGTGGAAATGTCACATATGGTGGAGGATCAAAAGGTAAGATTGTTGGAAACACAACTTTGAATGTTGAAGGATTTCCTAAATTGTTAAATGTTTTGCATGTTGAAGGATTGTTTGCTAATTTGATTAGTATCAGTCAACTATGTGATGACAATTTGCATGTCAAGTTTGATAAGAATTCATGTTACGTTTTAAATTATAATAATAAATGTCTAATGACTGGTCATAGGTCAATTGATAATTGTTATCTCATTGGAACTAACAATGTATGCAACTTTGCCAAAAATGATGAATTCAATTTATGGCATCAAAAAATTAGACATGTGCATATTAGGAACATTCAAAAACTAATCAGAGTTGGAGCTGTGAGAGGTTTACCAAAGCTGAAATTTCACAAGACTACAATTTGTGGTCCTTGTAAAAAAGGTAAATAGGAAAGAGTGTTACACAAGATGTTGTCACACTGCACCACAACACGATGTTTTGAACTTCTTCACATGGATTTGATGGGTCCTATGGAAACTGAAAGAAAGTTTAGGAGGAAAAAGGTACTCTCATGTGGTAGTTGATGATTTTTCAAGGTATATTTGGGTTGATTTTCTGAAAGATAAATCTGATACCTTTGGTGCTCACAAAATCATGTATAAAAGGTTTAAAATTGCTCATAATTTGATAGTAAGTAGGATTAGATCAGTTCATGGTAGGGAATTTGAAAATAGTTTATTTTCTGATTTCTGTGAAAAGAAAGGTATAATCCAAGAATTTTCATCACCAAAAACTCCACAACAAAATGGAATTGTTGAAAGGAAAAACAGGACTTTACAAGAGATGGCTAGAGTAATGCTACATGCTAAACATCTTTCTAAAAGGTTTTGGGCTGAGGCATTAAACACTGCTTGTCACATTGTAAATAGAATCTTTGTTAGGTCTGATGGTACAAAAACCTCACATGAGATTCTGAATAACAAGAAACCAAATCTGAAATACGTTTATGTTTTTTATTGTATTTGTTATATCTTGAATGACAGAGATTAATTGCATAAGTTTGATACTAAAAGTGATAAAGGATTCTTCTTAGGTTATTCTAGAAATAGTAAGGCCTATAGGATCTATAATTTGAGAACTGACACTATGCAGAAATCTGTCAATGTAGTTTTTGATGATACAGTAAGTCTAGTAGGTAAAAGTGCTGAAGATGATGTTATAAACCTTCTTGATACATCTGATGAACCCGGACCAGAAAATGTTACAACTGATGGTACAACATCAGGAGTCACATTATCTGAAATAGAAGAATCAGACAATTTCAAACAAGGTAAAGCACCTGCTTTCAGTATCTTAAAGAGTCACCCTTCTAGTCAGATTATTGGAGAATCATCTGTAGGAGTGTTGGTTCTTGGTTTTGTAGGTTTTGATGATGTTTCTAAAACCCATATGTAATAGGACCAGCTGAACCTGTTAGTCAGCTGATGATCTAGATAGGTTAGTATTTGTGCTAAGGTAACCTTGCTAAGACCTATCCACATGGTTTGTAGATGTATTAGAACTGAAGACAGAAGACTTTGAAGACAGAAGACTTGAAGACAAGAGACTTGATCAGAAAACTGACAATCAAAGAAGTATAAAGGCTGCTACCAAGAAGACCTAGAAGGTTTCTTATATTCAGAAAGGTTGTCGCTAAAGGACTAGAAGACTTATAATGCAAAAGATAAACACGACTTATGAAGGTCAAGTAGTCAAGAAGACTTGGACAAGAAGATAGCAAGGTTAAGAAACTTGCTAGGATAAAAAAAGAAGACTTGATTGATTCAAGGCGAATTCAGATATCAATCAAGATATTTCATATCAATGAGATTACTGATTGGAAGATCAAAATCTCAAAAGTCAATCTATCAAGAGATAATTGATTGGATTCAGACAATTAATTATCTAAGTAAAAAAGATCTTCTTAAATGGCTACTTACCATTTCGTTGAAGACCTGATTATCAATCAGCCTAACGGCTAGTTGATTTCAGGAATCTATAAATTAGAATGAAGGGTTTCAAAATTGACACGGAACTACGCGCGGAAAATTTCAAGAAATCCGACCATTCATAGCAAGACATGAAAATTCATTCAAACCACAAATCAAACACACGTTGAATCTAAATATTTGATTTTGATTTAAGAATTGTAAATCACCTTCCAATATCTCGAGTACGAGAGAAGGTTGATCGTTTGTTAGAATTAAGAGTTAGAACAAACTCAAGGATCATCTTTTGTAATCAAGAGCAGGAACTTGTAAAACCTCTTGCGGTCATAACCTCGAAGTGATAAAGGGAACAAGACCGGAAGATTTGGTGGATAGTAAGACCCTTGTGGAGTCAGGGAGAGTGGACGTAGGATCGTTATATCTGAACCACTATAAAAATCTTTGTGTCTTTTATTAGCTTTCTGCATACATATTCATAACTGCTCATTCAATATCATTTTAATAAACCTGCACTAAAACTTGCTAAGTATTTATCAAGAAGGTTTTAATTCAAAGGGTTTTTCAAATACACACACGAGATTAGCTTCCGCACCATCAGAAGACTTTGACTTTCCAAAGTCAGCTGATCTCACATAGCACACTCTGAGTATTTATCTGTAGAAGACTTGTAAAGCCTTCTAACCTCACACTCAACTCACGAAAAGTTGTAAAAAGTTTAGAGTGTGGTAAAGTCTATTCAACCCCCCCTTCTAGACTTTCCACCTCCTTGCACATCTCGTCCGGGACCAACAAGGAGTCCAAATCAGAAGAAAGGTAAGTTCAAGAGACGTTGTGAGGTCAGTATGTATGTCTTCTATATTTAACAAAATTGATGCAGAATGCTATCATTCTATTGTGATACCTAAAAATGTAACTGAAGCCTTGAAAGATGGGAATTGGATAAATGCTATGCATGAAGAACTTAATCAGTTTGAAAGGAATGAAGTATGGACATTAGTTCCTAGACCTAGTAATACTAATGTTATATGGACTAAATGGATTTTCAAAAATAAAACTAATAAGTCTGGAAACATAGTAAGAAATAAGGCTAGGTTAGTTGCCCAAGGGTACACTCAAGTCGAGGGTATAGATTTTGATGAAACATTTGCATCTGTAGCTAGGATTGAATCATCAGATTATTGTTAGCCATTGCATGTTATATCAAAGTCAAATTGTTTCAAATGGATGTGAAAGCTGTATTTTTTAATGGTATATTGAATGAGGAAGCATATGTAGAACAACCAAAAGGATTTGAAGATCCTCAATATCCAGATCATGTCTATAAGCTTAAGAAAGCATTGTATGGCTTGAAACAAGCTCCTAGAGCTTGGTATGACAGGTTAACTGACTTTCTTTTGCAGATTGGTTTCATTAGAGGAGAAGCAGATAGAACCTTATTTATCAAACAGGTTGATGGAGATTTGATGATAGCACAAATCTATGTTGATGACATAGTATTTGGATCTACATCGGATAGCATGTTGAAAGACTTTGTTGAAACAATGTCTGCCACATTTGAGATGAGCATAGCTGGGGACTTGAATTATTTTTTAGGTCTTCAAATCAAACAGTTGAATGATAGTATTTTTATTTCACAAAGTAAATATGCTAAAAACTTGGTAAAAAGGTTTGGTCTTGAAAATTCAAAGCATATGAAAAACTCCTATGGGATCCACACAGAAACTATGTAAGAACAATGTTGGACAAGATGTTGATCCAACATTATACAGATTCATGATAGATAGTCTTCTCTATCTAACCTCTAGTAGACCTGATATTATGTACAGTGTTTGTATTTGTGCTAGGTACCAAGCAAATCCCAAAGAATCACACATGAATGTTGTGAAAAGAATTATCAGATATGTTACAGGGACTGTTGATCTCAGTATATGGTACACAAAAGATACAAATAGTACACTAATTGGATATAGTGATGCTGATTGGGCATGTGATGTTGATGATAGAAAAAGCACGAGTGGTGGATGCTTTTATATGGGGAACAATTTGATCTCATGGCACAGCAAGAAACAGAATTGTGTTTCTCAATCCACAGCTGAGTCAGAATATGTTGCTGCAGGAAGTTGTTGAAAAAGATGTTTGGTGATTATGGCCTTGATACTGATATCCTTACAATTTTTTGTGATAACACAAGTGCTATAAATATCTCTAAAAATCCTGTACAACGTTCTCTTACTAAGCATATAAGTATTAGACACCATTTTATAAGAGATCTTGTAGAAAAGGGTATGGTGAAGTTAGAATATATTCCCACTGATAAGCAAATTGCTGATATGTTTACTAAAGCTCTTGATTTTGAGAGGTTTTCATTCCTTAGAAAATCTCTTAGTTTGTTTACAATCTGAAAATCCTGTGACGGATGTTGAAGCAAATGTTACAACATTTGTGACAACATCAGGTGAAGTCTGTGAGAAAATTGATAATTTTGAGATTCTTTCTAGTAATGTTGGTCCCGAGATTGAGTAGTTTAAAGAAAACCAAGCAAACCTTTCAGAGATAATCTAGAGGGGGATTGAATAGATTATCTAAATCTTTTTATAAAAATTCAGATTATCAACTCAAATTATAATTGCAAATCCCCAAAATCAAAGTTTGACAGTGGAAACAATTTTAAACTCAATCTATGAATTTTGATCTAAAGCAATCTGAAACAAGTTTGATTTCAGACACAGATAACTAACAGAAATTTAATGTAGAAAGTAAGTGACACACGATTTATAGTGGTTCAGATCAAAAGATCCTACATCCACTCTTCTTCTTCAACTTGAAAAAGGAGCTCTACCTTCTTACTTACTCTCTGACTTACTGTTGATTACAAATTACAAGGTTAGACGATCTTTGTCTTCAATTCACCTTCAATTTATCAATCTAACTAGCAAACCTAGAAATTACAGTGCAGATTGTGATTTGAAGATGTACAGAAAGTGTTCTTTAAACACTTAGAAAATATTGTGAAAACCTTTGAAGATATGTGAGTGCTTTTCGAGAATGTGAATTTCAGAATAATGAGTGTTAAGAGTCCTTCTAAGAACTGTGTTTAATCCTATTTATAAGCCTGTACGACAGTTAGTTTGTTGTAACAAACTTAAAACCGTCTAACAAACTTTTCTTTAAAACTACCCTGACCTCAGCTGATCTTGAGTTAGTTGTCTGTTGTTGACTTAGTGAAAACCTGTCTTTCTTATTCTACTCAGCTGGTCTTGACCTTGACTTGAGCTCTTCATTATTCTCTCCAGCAGATGACTTCTTCAAGACTGTCTTCAGATGACCTTGTAGCTTCCTGATCTCAACTGACTTCATTTGCCTTAACTCGTCTGATCAGCCTATTACAAAGCTACTACTTCAGCTGGTCTATACAATTTCAGCTGGTCATCCTATTTTTACATGAGCTTGTCTAATCTATACATTTTAACTCATCAAAATTTAAACCTAATCTAACAAATAATTAGTTAAATCCTTTGTGAAAATACTTGAATCAAGATTATGTGACTTACAGGACACACACTTCTTAAATGCATACATTAGAATACACATTTAGATGTTTATTCTTAATCACTGAGTAACTATGGAGCACGGAGTTCGCTACTACGATGACTTCTTTTCAAAAGGTGATTAAAATGACATCAATTTATTTTATATTCCACTGAGTAACTATGGGACACGGAGATCGCGACTACGATGTTCTCTTTCGAAAAGGTGGATCAATATGGATTTGTGTGTGAAAACTGATAAAAATAAAATGCAACATTGAAAATCAATGTTGAAGTGTGTGTGTGCCAACATTGTCTACAACATCAACTTGATTCAGTTAATTTTTATAAGTCGAATTGATTAATTATGTGATAATTCTCGATTTTTTACTTTTTCTTATGGTAACATCCCACATTTTTTTCAGTATTGTGTCATGTATTTTTTAATTAATTTATTTAATTTAATTTCGAGCTTTAGAGATCAGATTGGACGGTTATTTTGGACATGGGAGTATCATTATCTCCATGTTCCTTATTTTTAGGGATTTTGGTTTATTCCTTTTAGTGGGTTAATATCTTATAACTTCTCTTCTTCTATTCTATTTATAGATTTCAAATTTCAGTGTCTTCTTTACTTAGAAACTTAGCTCGAGCAATGTATACTGATTTTCAAAGATTTTTAGCATAACACTTGTTTATTGCTTGGTTTAGATTAAAGTTGCTATTTTAATTCAATTAATTTTGGCACTTTTTTCGTGGTTTAAGTATCAAAATGGTGGAAAAATCAAACACTCCCTCAAACACTTCCTCAGACTCTTCGAATTCAAACCCTCTGAATCTTCTTGCATCCATGGCTGCTCAGAACCCTTTGTCTGCTGATGTCACCAATGCTGTCGGACCATCGACAGCCACACCTATTGTTCAGAACCCTATTCCTCTGTCCGTTGTTTTCCCATTTTTCTTGAGCCCTTCAAATGTTCGAGCCACTGTTCATGATTTTCCTAACCTTCCACAACCACCAACAGTATTTGTAGGCTCAATCCAAATCGATGTTTCAAAATTCCTTGCATACAATGAGAATGCCACACCTACACCTAACCCTTCCACTCAAATCCCTGCTCCTACTATTGTTCCTATGGAAACTACACCTCTGAAGCCGCAATTTAGGTTAATGATGATATAATCAATCAGACAACAGCTGAGATCGATGATGCGATCATGAATGAGGCAAATGATTACACTGACTCAGGTGTTGCTACTAAAAAGGTGAAGAAACCAAAGAGGAAGAGAAGCCCTGCTAAGACTAGGAGAAGGTCGAGTAGGTCTGTGATGAGAGTGAACTACTCTGAAACTGCTAAAAGGGGAAATGTGAATGAAGAAGGAATGTCTACCAGACCCATTCAATTGTCTGGATCAACTTCTGAATCTGAAAGAGGTGAAGAGGCTGCTGGAGAACCAAGCCAAGCCTCAGAACCAGCCACTGAACCAGTTGCTGCACCCACTGATGAACCGAGTGTCAATCCTAATGTTAACACATCATCTGACACATCAGATTCTGAAGAAAATATTCCCATCTCTGATCTGATAGCAAGATTGGAAAAGAAAGCAAAGAAGAAGAATGACCCAAGTACGGGGGAGGATGATTCTGATTGTGAGTCTGTTGAGGATGTTGCAGGTGATGAGGCAACATCAGAGAGTCTGGGTAGTTCAGATTCTTCCAGTGGATCAGGAGAAGAAGCTGCTGAAAGTCCTAACGATGAACCAGGTAACCCACCCTCACATTCATCTAGTAAGAAGGATTAAACAATATGATTTTCAAAAATATAACTTGATAGAATTTCTTGAAGTTAGAGGTCTGTTGAAATCTGTTGAGTATGCATGCCATTATGTGGATGATTGGATTGTTGAGTTCTATTGTAATTTAAGGAAAGGTACAAGTAGAAGGAACTCTAGGAGATATGGATCTGTTTAGTTTAGGGGTAATGAAGTTTTACTGAACTCTACTTTGATAAATGACTATCTTGAAACTCCTGATATTGATGAAGATGAGATACCAGATATGAATCACATTGCCACAGCCATTACAGTGGTAGAATTAGGCTTTGGACAACCAAAATTATATCCTCTTCACTCACTAGTCTATACTCTGTTGTGCATAAACTGTTTGTGTATAATTGACTTCCCACAACCAACACTACTGCTGTTACAATGGATCAAGCAATACAAATATATAGGATCGTTGTGATGAATAATTTCAATCTAGGAAGGACAATCTTTAATCACATGATGAGATTTGTTGGTAATATTGCTAAGAGAGGGATACTGCCTTATCCTGGTTTGATTGGATTAGTGTTGAAGAATGTGGATTTTGATAAGGAAGGAGTTGAGATACTAAGTGGTATGGTACAGACCTTAGGTATTTTCCATGGGTTACTTGCTGGTAATATGGTCATTGATCTGCCTTGGAACAATTTGGCTAGAGAAGAGCCACAAAATTCTGAAGCTGATCCTGATCGACCAGCTGAAGCAGAGCCAGCCCAAAATGTTGCTGAAAATGTTGGTCACATTGATGATCACATTGAACTGATAAATTCACCTGTTAACTCAGTCACTGTTCATAGATCTTTTATACTTGCACAGATTAATAACTTGAGTGACCAGATTGATGAGTTACAGATTATGAAGATGTTTTGGGAGAGGTTGTTTTCTGCTCCAACTGGGGGAGTACCAGGTGCAGTTCGTGATCAAGTTCGTGCTCAGACTGCTGCTAATCCGAGACCTGATCATGCACCTGAACTTGATAGACCTGATACCACTACTGCTGATGAAGCTAGAGTTGCTAATGCTGCTGATGATGTTGCACCAACTGCTGCAACAACCGAAGTTGAACCTGTTGCTGGAAATACAGGTAGAAATGAAGAAGGAAATGGTGATTTTGAATAAGCTGTACAAGACCTCTATTGAGATCTGCCTTAGGGGGAGCTTATTTGGAAAAGACAGTTTTTATTGTTTAGATCAATTATTAAGGGGGAGTTGATTACTCTCTTGATAGTTGTTCTTGTTTTGTTTATTGCTCTGAACAATTTAATTTTTGCATGTTTCTAAGATAATAGTTGATTAGAATATTTTTTTTAGCACTTCATATTTTGTGCTTTGTTGGTTTTTGTTTTATTTCCTAATCATATGCTCTGATTATCTATTTTCTTTATTTATATGCTCTGATTGCTTATTTCCCTTGTTTAGTTGTTCTGAATGTTTATCAGACTATGTTTAGTTTGATTTGTTTTGGGTACTGATTATACTTTTGATTTCTTAAAATTTGATGTGCTCTGTCTTACACACTTCACTAATTTATATGGTGTATATATATCAGGTGTATTGTAGCAGAAAGGTCAAATTGGGGGAGATTGTTGATGTCACCGAAGTTAAACATTTTTATTACCACTAATGTTGTAACATCGGGTGCGACATCAGAATTTGTCCTTTCTTCTAACAACTAATTTTTCTTGTTTCAGTGTTGTCTTTGATGTTATTGACTGTAGGTTGATGATCTGGAATCGACTCCAATACTCCAGAAGGATCTACAAGGATAAAAAATAAAGGGGAGTTTTCTAGATCAAGCGGTTACAAGTCAATAGCGGTAACAAAAAGCAGTTTTCTAGGTGGTTTTCCATTGAGATGCACGAGCTGAATAATAGGGAATAAGCTGGAGATTTCTAGATCCATCCACAGGATCTACGATGCTCTTGAAGGTTGTGATCGACATTTATAAATAGATGACCAAGCTTCAAGAATGGAGAACAAGGCAATACGAGCTGATCAATCACAAATCATAAGAGCCTTTCGTGAGAAATAATCGAGTATCAGACTGTTGAGTGCAATAAGTGCATCCAGATTGATAGGGCCATTATTTTCTGTTTACGTTACATCAAATGTTGTGTCATTTCGTGTAACATAGATTCTGTTTAGATTGTAGTAGACAGGGTGTTCTTTAACATATCTAGAAAGGTCACCTTTGACGGTGTATTTCATACACTTAGCCAGTTTAGATCATAAATATTTTGTTTAGGTCTTGTAGTAGTTTATTGAGAAGATTCGAATTGTGAATCATTCTCTACTTGATTTGTATTCATTATTAACATAGTGAATCATTTCCTCATAGATTATTATTTAAAATAATCTATGAAAAATTTTATCCTGGTTTGCAAAGATTTTGGCTAAGTCTTCCATTGTTATAACTGTCAGTGTTACTCTCATTGTTACAACATTGACAGTAACAATATCTGATCTCAGAAAACACACACTTTCAGGTTAAATAGGGTAATAAGGAATGAGTGATAACAAGCAGAAATTATTCTGATATCTAATCTCTCTCTCTCTGAACTCCCTCCCCATCTTCTGAATTCTCTCTCTCTCTCCGTAGCTCTCTCTATATCGTTCTACCTAAGCAATTATTTTCTTTATCATTTTAATAATTAAATACTTAAAATATATACTTAGAGAATCAAAATATGAATTATTCTTGTGGTGATGATCGGTTCACTACGGAGGTATGAAATATTTTGAGTTATTTTGCTTTTTATTTGGTTAGGTTTCCCATTGTCGTGGCTTTTGCGTGAGAATATGAGGGAGAGGGAAAAAGTTACAGAAACTAATTGGTAAAGACGGAAAAAATAGATAGATTCAGAGGAGAGAGAAGGATGTGTTGAGAAAGAAAATAAGTATAAAATACAGAAACAACACGTAGCAATGCAAGTATTATTTTTTGAGTAGTATTTGTGTGTATATTGTGCACAATAAAAAATTGTGTGCACGAAGTTTAGTTACAGGTGTAGTATTATTTCAGGTACTATATAGTAATAGTTTGGTTACAGTGTAGTATTATTTTAGGCATTGTATAGTATTAGTTTAGTTATAGTATAGTATTAGATAAAAATATTATGCAAACTATTTTTTTAGTGTTATTTATCTTTTTTTTTTTTTTTTTTTGGACAACTGGTAAGTGGATTACCTGGTACCGGCTACAAATTGGCCAAGTAATTGGCCAAATAACGCAACTCCCACTTTTATATATAGTTGTTACAACTTCTAAAGAATTGTTGATTAATATTTGACAGTACAACAAAAACGGAAACCCATATATAGGTCTCCTCCAAATTAAGACAATCTAACCATATGATTTTTTTTTACATATATTTTGAAGAACGGGTTTTGTGTAGACAATTTCACCATAAAATCAAATTTATAATTAATATCTAAAGGACTAATATTTTTTTTTAACTAATATCCTTTAATAAAATAACTAATATAATTCGAAATTATTGTCTTATCATATAAACAACTAATACTCTTTTATGAAACAATTAATACCCTTAAAACTAGTTTCATGGTGAAACTTGTTCACATAAGACTTTCTCTATTTTGAAAGTGAACACTCCTAAAATAATACTATATTAAAGAATTGATATTTTATGAACAAGTTTCACCGTCAAACTAATTTATAATTAATATTATTTAGTAAAATAACTAGGGTCATTTACAATAAGGTAGAAAGAGGTAAACTTTATTATAACTAGGTGTAAAAATTTTGCACAGAAGCACAAATTTTTTTTGCGCAAAAGCACCAAAATTTGCACTTTTACACCTGTTTATAATTTTGCTAATTTTTTACACCTATTTGTAATTTTCTCAAATAACTAATACCTTCAACTAATGATGAAACAACTGAGTCCATTCAAAATTAATAATTTATAATGAAATAAGAAATATCTTTAATGAAACAACTAATACTTTCAAAATAAATTTCACAGTGAAACTTGGTTGGGATTTTCTACGGTCAATGACGTCAGGAAATACATTAGTTATCATTGAATCATTGATCCAATGTATGAAATTTAGCCCTATTAATAAATTAAATTAATAAATATAAAATGACAAGAATAACTTTTTAATTTAAAATAAGAAAATATATTATAATTATAAAATTACATATATATCCTTATTATTCCTTTATTTTTAAATCAAAATATTTTTAAATATAATTAAAATTATAAATAAAATATTTAACATAACAAAAATTTATTATTACTTATTTTAATTTATTGATGATTGATTATCATAAATTAGTACAAAATGTTAAATTTGTAAATTTGTATTTCTAAAAAAAATATTATCATAAAAATATTTAAGTAATATTATATATTTTTTTTAAAAAAAAATTAATTATTTTGTCTCATTGCAAATATAAAGCTAATGACAATGATAGATGAGGTGATCAATTTTAATTGAATTCTTGACGTTAAGCAGGGCAAACAGCTTGCTTTCCCACAACACTTTACCATAGTTTCAAAGCGTAACTGCAGATCCCTGCATTTTCATCACAATGCCAAAAATGATGGGTACAAATTGTCATCTTCCATATCAATCAACTTATTATTTAGACATGTTTAAAATTATAAAAATAATGTAATAAACCCCCTTAAAACAGCTGCCCAGATATAATCAACTGGAATTCACCATGTGTTTTTTTTTTAAACTAAAAAGCAACACCTCCAACTGTCTAAACAAACTCCTCCCCACCCTAACAGAAACCCAAAATCAAATGAGAAAAGGAAATAAGAATGGAAGAGCAAAAACAAGCATTGACTAGTTGACTACGACCTGAGTCGAGGAACGAGAATTGCTTCATTGGTTGTAGCCTTCTTTGCAGCAAGTTGTTCCAAGCGCTTCCACGTGTTTTCACGTCTATCTTTGACGTCATTTGCACTTGATTCGTCGTTCTGAAGCTTGATCTGGCACGCTTTGAATAGATCAGGGTCAAGATCATAAAAGAACTTTCGAATGTTCAACGTCAAACTGTGAACAGCTGGGTTCCAGTGATGTCTAGCATTTTTCTCTAAAGCAGGAAAGATGATGGGCAGTATAACCTTGCGGTTTTGCTTGATCAGGTTCTCGATGTGATCGTTGTTCCACAGAAACAAAGCCCTCTCTGCCACCTACGGAAACGAAGCCCTCTCTCGTGTGAAAATCATCATCATCATCATCATTATCATAGAGGAATCAAAAGAAGAGAGAATTTCTCTTACTATGAAAACATTAAGATCTCATAAAACTCATAGATGCATACCTTAACTTAAACAAGGACTCGTGAGAGGTGAGCCCATATATCTTTAGGCTCACAAAATACAGATAGGAAATAGATTTCAACCACAAAAAAAGGACACAAGAAGTCTAGGTAATCATATATACGAAGGGCGCACTTGGTTCAAAATTCTTCAATGGAAATGGAAATGAGAATGAACATGAGTAATTATTGTGGTTAATAAGAATTAAAGATAATCAATTCATTTCATATTTCTTACGAAATAACAAGACTACAAATAAGTTAATCATTCCCCCTTTTTAATGAGCTATCTCCCCTCCTATAATTATTTCTCCTCAATCATTCCACTATGGGTCAACCAACAAGCATTTTTTATCACAATTTATTCCAATATAAGTCAAAAAATTAACAATGTAACCATCACTCTCATTGTAAACATTACTTCATGATTTTTATTACTCCTTTTTATTACTCCTTCCGTCTCAAAAAGATTGACTTATTTTCACACTTATTAAGAAATAGAAGTTATTATGGCTAATCATTAAATATTTGTGCTGCTTTCCTATTTTTGCCCTTATATAAGTATCTAGGTATTGATTTGGAAAAAAAAAAATACATTAAATGATTAAAAATATAAATGAAAAATAAATGATACATTAAATATAGTAATTGGCCTATCTTAGTGGGACCGATGAAAATAGAAAGCAGCCTATTTTTGTGGGACGGAGGGAGTATTATTTTCATTGAAGAATTTGAACTAAGCGCCCCCATTTTTTTTTGACTTGGCATCTGGTCCTTAGGACCGATTAAATTGAAGGATCAATCTCACCGTCTACTAACAAGGGTCCAATTGAAACCAGAGCAAAGTGTTTTATGAACTGATCCAACACAGAAATTAATAGCACCTGGGTGTTTCAAACCTGAGACCTAGAGAGAAGCATACTCCTAAGTCTCAAGCCTACACCACCAGACCAACCATTCGGTATTTAAAAAACAAGTACGAAGAGGAAGCCTGTTGTTCTTTTGTATCACTTGCAAATAGCCATAAAAACCCAGGAAAAATTGTCAGTTATGTTGAATGGTCCCAAACAGAGTGGCGTAGCCAGGCAACAATATTGTGAATGCATTTACAACGATGTTTACAACCTGTGTAATTAAATAAAATTTCTAGAAATCTTTTAAATGTATGGTAATGTAACTATTCGTTAACACTTGAAAGTAACAAGAAGCGTTCAACCTCCATCTTGCATACCTCCCCTAAAAAGTATATCATATATTATGTGCCAACTTCAGGCTCAGGCAATCATTTTTAAAAACAGTATCACAATCTTGTCAAAAACATGGTCACAGGGTGTAGATTAAGGTCTAATCCTTTAAAAATGGAGTAAAATTAATATATATACACAATTGTTTAGCTCAAGTGTAACTGAATTCATTGTCTCTGTGTACGGCTGTGGTCCATGAATCAGAGCACCATAATGCTAAAACCTATACTCCCTACGTCCCATAAAAGCTTTCATACGAGGGAGGGCACACAAATTAATAAAGTGGAAAAATGAGTAGGTATTTGAAGGGTAATTTCGTAAATCTTTATGTATAAAGTAAGAAAACGAGTTGGATTGTGTATATATATGGGCCCTAAAGTAATAATATTTTGTGCAAAATTAAGGACATTGTGAAGGTGGAGTTTACGAAGGGTTTTCCATTTTAAGGGTGTGAAAAGTATGGGATGAACGGAAAATGAGGATTTTCCAATTTAAGGTGTGAAAGGTATTGTGGGACGGATAGAAAATGAAAGTGTGAAAGATATTGTGGGATAGAGGGAGCATCAGTTAAATATATACTCCCTCCGTCCCAGTATAAACTTCTCATTTTTTTTATTTTGATTTGTCCCACTATAAGTTACCCATAATATTTTTTGTAAGTACCCACTAAATTTATATTCTTACACTTTTCTATTATTTACACATATGCCCCTCATTTATTCTTACTTTTGTCTAAATTTCTCATTTTTTTCTCTCCATCACATCATTTGTATCATATCTACATTTTATTACTTACCTTAATCTTTGTGTAAAAAAGAAACGGGAAGCAAATACTGGGACGGAGGGGGTACAATTTTAATTCTGCTGAACTGTTACAACAGCAAGAGAAGCAATATAAAAAGTGACAGCAACTTTCTTAATTAGCTCACTTAAATCATGCAAGGAAACCAACTATATAAGATAGTTGTTTATTGTGACAGTGATCAGAGAGGAACATATCCATATGACCAATACTAA
Organism: Paraleonurus japonicus; assembly: GCA_030762865.1. Taxonomy (NCBI): domain Eukaryota; kingdom Viridiplantae; phylum Streptophyta; class Magnoliopsida; order Lamiales; family Lamiaceae; genus Paraleonurus; species Paraleonurus japonicus. Next base: position 17,678,662 of record CM061059.1, read on the forward strand.
GTTACAGATTGATCAAGGATAACACATGCAACATAACCATCATGTAAGCCCCTCTAATTAACCATGGTTAAATTTACCTTCACGCTCATAAAACCGAACACTAAATCTCTTACACATCCTTTACTGATAGCCATATTCATTACCAATCATCAGAAACCAGCACAGTATACAGAAATCATCAATCAGGGTCAGTGCAAAAGAAAAAGATATATGTATTGCTCCTGCACCCTAAATAGACACCTATCGCTACGAATTAGCTGGATATGATATGTGACCGTACAAATCAGCTCCTAACTAATATTATCATCAGTTCCCGTCAATGTGGCTGTGGGCATTCACCATCTAATTTCAACAGAGAAACTTAAGATTATTGGGATCATCGCTACTTGTGGTACCCTATCCAGAGGAGGAGTCCCAAATATTAAAGGGAGGAATTCCATTTAAGGGTTCAATTTTTAGGTTGAGTCTCAGTATAGGCATCCATTTTATAAATGTCAAAATTCAGGGTTCAATTCTTTTTTTCTCAATTTGAAGGTCTAGTTTAATTTTTTGTTCCCAATTCAAGACACGGCGATTTTGTTCTTCAGTTCAAGTCATGTCACCACAATAAAAAATGCCATATGCAGTACACCTGTAGTTTTTATTTTCACCATCGTGTACGAATTTAAATTGGAAAATGAATTTTCAGCCGAGCCTTGAATTGAGACAAAAAAATTAAATCAAGTCTTGAATTGAGAATGAAACGAAAATTGAATCATAAATTGAGACATTTATACAATGGAGACAGACTCACCCTAAAAATTGTGTTTACAAGAAATTCTTCTAATATTAAAAGTGACCGTAATTTCAGTTACCAAAAACAGTCCTATTCTTATTGTTCAGAGAATCATCAAAATAAGGATGAAGAAATGCATATTGATAACAAATAATGATAGAGCAGTCAATCTTGTCTTCACAAGCACAAGGCGAATTACAAACTTGAAGCTCAAAAACATTATATCTTGCACAAGATGCTGCGCAAATATACACAACTGGACCAAAAAATCACACCCCCTTCTTTAGAATATTACTAAGGAAGGTCCATACATTATCAAAGACATGTTAGCATAAGGAAGTTCTTGAAGGGTATACTAAGGACCCGTTTGTTTGGTGTGATTACTAGGGATATAGGTTTTTTTTTTTTTTTAATCTAGGCGTTTGTTGTTGTTGATTTCTATTACTTAAAGCGTGCAAAAAAGAGGAAGCTCGATATGCATTTTCCCTTTTTCGAGTGAATTTGCTTACATCACTCTATGTGGTATTAATATTATCTGCACTATCATTAGTAAAGTAATTGACAAAAATAACCTTTTTTTCCAACAAAACTCTTCCACATATTCTAATTCTAAACGTGGGTATAATTGTAAAATTGAACTTATCACATGAATTAATTCTCAATAGAAACAGTTGAAAATATTAGGACTCATGGTAAACCATGTTGTAATGTTTCTTTGCAAACGTGTGATTTAGTAAAATGTATCACACATAGATAGAAAGTCAAATGCATTCCCACTCAAACGGGCCCTAAACATATAAAAGCATTATGGAAGGGTATAATTACTGGGGTAGGGGATCAATTAGAGAAACAAGATAACAATATTATACATACCTGAAAATGCAAACTATTCAAGCTGTGTGAAATTTGATGAAACAAAGGTACCATGCAGCGTTGGAATTCAGGCGCCTGTGTGGCTTCTAAGACCTCATCTAGCTCATTAAGAAAGAGAACTTCCTTTGTGCTGTTGGTAACTGGCCAGTATCTTATCAGGCCCCTGATGATAGTATCAGCGAGCTTGCAGTCTTTCTCAACGAACTGGGTAATGCAGTAAGACAGCTGTTGATGGTACATGCCCAAACCTTTTGGTTTATGCAAAGGAATAATTGTCCTTACAAGAAAGAGTTTATGTTCTTCCTTCAGTGGCAAAGCAAATCCATTGATTATGCTCCCAAGGACTTCAAGAAATTCAGCAATACCATTGTGCTTTTCTGTCTCAAAAACAAATTGATAGAATATGTTATTGATCGACCTCCTGATGAACGGCCTGTGCACCATGAATTTCCCATAGATGCGGTGTAGAATAGTTTTCAGATACTCCCTCTCCCTGGGGTCTTCAGAGTCGAAGAGGCCAAGCAATTTGAGTACAAAGGAATGATCAATGTATCTTTTGGCAACCTTAGGATCAGTTTCTGGTGAAGCGACGAACCTTAGTAAAAATTCGTACACAACTTGCAAATGAGACCACGCGGGATCCATTGCAGGCTCGTCTTCCTCTAACTCAACCCCATCGACTAGCTTGTTCTCCCTCGGCTGAGGCTTAAACTCTCGAAATATGTTCACTGATACCATCTTAACGACCTCCTGCATCACATTTTCAGTGAATTTCCCATTTGCAGAAGTCATGTACTCCACTAGCTCTAACAATGTCTGCCTCTTGATGTCCTTCTCTTTGAAGTTCTTGGTGGGGTCAGTAAAGTCAAATTCGACACAGCACATTTTCACCTTCCTGATAAACAGGACCTGCTTTTCGGAACTGGGGACATCCCTAAAACTCGGTAATGCTTCATATGAAGCAGAAGAGGCTAAAACTTGGTTATTACTACCAATGCTTAACACAGAATACGGCGCGGAAATAACTTCATCAACTGATGCACTGCTAAATCTCTTGTTACCCCCCTCACTTTTCTTTGAATTATTAGAAGATGTATGCTCTCCTGTAGATTTTGAATGTTTCCTAGGAATCTTACCAAGTATCTGTTTGATCATATTTTTATTTATTTCCCCAATTTCCAATCTCCAAATTATCACCACAAAGCCTCAAACACAGATGCAAAAACCAAGCAAGATTGCATTTTTTCTATCATCGAAAACAACCCTTTTTTCATCAAACACAATATCAAAGGCCATCAAAGATCTACTAATGTCTCAAATCAATACAAATGACTGACCCCTTGCCTTTTTTCAACAAAACTAGCGCTTATTTTTCGATTATTCAGATTTATTACTCATATACTTGAATCCACATCAGAAACCCACAAAATAAGAAGCTTTGAAAATTCAAAGCTTTCCAAGACGGAGAAATTCAAGATTAAGCACAGTAAAACAGGTGTTACAACTTACAAAGGTTCACTGTTGAAAGCTAAGAACCAAGGGAAACGATTAGATATAGAGGAAGAATCACACTATTTGCTTTCTTATTGAAATTCCTCTTACTTTTTTTTGTACAACTTTTGATTCCTTTACCAACAACGTTTTGATTTTCTCTCTTGTTTCTTATTTATTGACGCGTTTTTCTTTTCTCTTTTTTTTTTTTCCTTAAATAATTTGGAGTGGGGCAATTTTTAGAATTTATTATTACTCGGATTAAACGTCTACATCGTAGTCTTCGGTATACAGCCAAAGGTCAAAGTCAAAAGCAGCCACCATGGTACTTATTCATCCAAATTTGAACGCATAAAAATACATATAAATATTGTTTTCTTCGTTGGACCAAAAATCTATATATATAAAAGTACAATGTAGCTTCCTAAAATGCTGCCACATGTCATTTCTAATATATTGACAAGTGTCATTTTAAAATTAAATAATTCTAAACTTTAATTTAATTTTATTTTTTGTTTTAGTGTATTATTATTAATTGAAACTATTTTGTCTCACAATTATTTTTGAATCAAAAGTCTTTCCAATTACCATGTTTATCTTTTCATCTTCTTAAGCACCCTTAGTATTAATTAATAATTATAATTCACACATCATTTGCAATTCCCAATCATTATATTACAGGTGGATGGAGACAATAATTTAGCTCGCAATTGTCTTTTTTTTCCTTCTGATTGATAATTCGATTTGAGTATTTTTCTATTATTTTTTGCAAAAAATTGGGTTGCACAATTATTTCTTTCCAATTTTACTAATCTTTTAGCATATCTCATTGTAAATTATGATTTGAATATTTAATTTACGTTATTTTAATAGGACAAAATGTTGATTCGAACTCATAATTTTAACGATATAAATATTGACATTCATTGAATCGGTTTAAATTGTGCAAACTAGATCTACATTAGTGTGAATAATTTTTGTATATTTTCTCCTGCAGATATATTATATTTTGAATCCATTGTGGTTGTGATGAGGTTAAACTCAATTATTTTAATATAAGAAGTTACATGATTTATTAAAATACAATTTATTATACAAAGGATTAAGATGAGATGTCTCTCTATGTAAGTGTATTTTAATGTATTATGTATAATTCATTTATTCTTTAACAAAGTAGATAAAGTAAAATTACAATAGACCCGTGCATGGCACGGGTGAAAATCTAGTATAGATAAAAATTAAAATAGACAACGTATTTTTTTTCCTGAAAATCTGTTGGTTATTGGGAAATAAAATCTGCAAAGAATAAAAGGAAGGTATTCCCCTACCCCACCTATAAAATTAATTTATATATATTTATATATAAATATATATAATCATAAGACAAACATAAATATTAATTATGCATCATTTGTATTAGGTTGTTTGTACAAGAAAATTATATTTATTTTGTTCTTGAGTAAATTATACTCCCTTTCTTATAATTTAAATTGTTTAAAATCAAATGACACGAATTTTATTAAAAATATTATTTATTAGTATTAAAAGGTATAAAATGATGGATAAAGAGGTATTTTCAATTTTATTGGAGTGGGTAATTTAGTAAAGTAATTTAATTATAGTGAGATCATGAGGTGTAAATAAAATATGTTCGTAAGGGTTTAGTTTTTTAGTATATAATTATTCTTTTGCTATTTTGGATATGAGAAAATAAAATGATTTGAGCATTGAATGTTGCATTTGTTTGAGCATGATGCATTGTGATAGCTAGTGGAAAGTTTGCATTAATACTTGAGTTCATTGATGAGTTTGATTGTCCTATTTTCTTTTATGGTGTCATGAGACATAATTGCAATCAATTCACTGTTTTGTGCTTAGTTGTTTAGTTGCTCGAGGACGAGCAACATCTTAAGTTTGGGGGAGTTTGATTAGAGTGAATTATTGCATGATTTTTTAGGTGATTAATTGCAAAAATTGATGAAAAGTATGAGTGTTTGTGCATAAAGGTATTGAGTATCACTCATTTGCATGAAAAGTATTATTATTTGGAGATTGATGGGTTTGCAAGATGTTTCATCTCATTATCAAGGTTTTCGGAAGAATTTGACCACACCGAGTATATAGGCATGTACACGGGAATGAGACGAACGAGCCGGAAGAAAACGAGGGTCAAAAGTGAAAGCCGAGAGACCAAAATTCCCTGTACTCGATCATTGGTCGAGCCATGGGCGCCTTGGGTCGAGCTTGTAGCTAAGGGAAGAAGTGTTGAATATTTGGGCGCGCTCAAATTGAATATATACTATAAAAAGTGCGTTTATTACCAAAAGTGTGGCCAGCCGAGACAATAAGGAGTTTGTCTATCGAGGCATCCAAAAATCAGATTTTTCCTCCATTTAATCACTATTTGACGAAAAATAGAGCACAGGTTAGTTTAGAGCAGTTTTCACTCGTTTTTAGGGCGATTTTCATAGTTTCAAGCCAATTCTTACTTCCTAGATACTTAGATTCAAGTTTTTAGATAGATTTCATTGAATTATTGCTTAGATTAGTCATTAGATTAATGATTTGAAGATTGTGTTTCCATTGTTGAAGATTCAAACATTCAATTCTTATTTCATTGGCAAATTTGGTGATGTTATTACTATCTCTCTATTTCAATTTATTAATTGCTTTGTTAATCATGCTATTTGTTTGCTTACCCATGGGATTTGCTTGTTGCACCATGGGCTAATTCCTTTGTGCTTTGGATAAATGAAATTAGGGATGAATTGATTGTTCTTGTTATAATTGTTGATGATTGTTATTTAATTGAGATAGTTAAGTACCCTAATTGATGATGTTTATTGTGCTTCATATATGTTTATCCCTTTTTTGTTGGTGTTTGATCATCCTAGCAACAAACGAGAGTTGAGCTAACATGATTCGGGATTAATTAGGGGATTTTGTATGCGTAAGATGCTTCGTAATTGAGAGATTTGTTGCATTGAGAAAGTTCACAATTAGGCATTATGTGATTAATAGATATATTGTTGCATGATGTTCATTACTTTCTATCTTGATTGAATTTTAATTTGAGGCAATTATGGTGGCGATCAATGACTCCTTAATTGAGATTATCCTATGTACTCACTCCCATATTGCACTTCTTTGAAATTAGTTTAGCTTGTTCCTTTTTCGTACCCTAATTCTTATCTTAATTGTTGTTAGAAAGTCATTATTTTGTTTGAATGGAGTAATTAGAGCCAAAACCGAATTTAGCTTCAATAGTCGTGATCGGCTTGCATCCTAGGGCCTCATTGCATTTCACGTCTCATGGGTTCGATAACTTGATTGGGTCGTAACAATACTTGCACGATAAATACTGTAATCACTTCTCTACTTACTTACTTTCCTTCTTGCTTACTTACAACTTTTAGAATACAAGCCTTCAAATCTTCTATAAATTCTAACTTTTTTATGAAGATATGAAGGTAAGGATGAAGATGTTGTATAAACACCTTCGAAAATAAGTTAAGTGTACAATCTGAATGTTTTTTTGTCTAAGTGAATTACAATGGAATAATGTGCATTAAGTTAATTTTGATAAGTGTCTAATCCTATTTATACAAGTGCTTGGAGATAGTTAATTAGTTAAAACTAACTTTGACTACATAACTGAATTTTGAAGTAACCGCTTCATTATCTGCTGAACTTCTTAAGTCATCATCTGACCGACTTCGGCTTCGATCTGCCTTTCATATTCTACTCAGCTGATCTTCACCTTGTCTTGAGCTCTTCATCAGATGACTTCTTCAAGTTGATCTTTCTCAGATGACTTCGAGTCTTGTAGAACCTCAGCTGATCTTCCCTTATCTGACCTAATCTGAATTTTTACAACTTGACATACTACATTACTTCAGTTGTTTTATACAACTCAGCTGGTCACCCTATTTTACAAAATATTATCTAATCTATTTAACACATCAAAATAACCATATCTGATCTAATGATTTTATTCTTTTTGATGATGTTAAAACTATAAAGAAAATAAACTTGTACAATAGGTTAGTAAAATAGAAAATCAGCTAAATATATCATTCATCTAGTCTAGAGAAGCTGAGATAGGAAGGAAGCTGAAGGAGAAAGTCCCTGAGTTACCACACAGAGAACTGGCTGAACAAACTCTAGCAGAGGAGAGGGCTCTCAGGAGACCGGAAGCTAGTCTGGCTCTAGAAGTCAAAAGAAAGGTTGTCAATACTCAGGCGCAGGGGAGCAAGATAATTAGAGTCACCAAAGCAAGCTTCATCCAACCAAGAAAACGACAACTAACTAGTGAAGAAGAAGAGGAAGAGGTAGAAGAGTTGCCCGGTTAAATTATCGATCCACGGAAATCAAGTGTGAGATAGCCCTAAATTTACTCATTTATTCGTAATTGTAGCACAAATCATATAATAGGATCAATTGGTTTTATGCAAATAACTAACTAATCAAATAATTAAATTTTACTAACTACGGAATTCAATCAATAATAAAGATGTGCTCAGGTGTTTATCAACAAATGGGTATTAATCATGCAATGAATTCTAATGAGTATTTGTCATGTTAATCAATTAATAAGAGCAAACTTTTAATCAAACAATAATTCCGTACTTGGTAAGCCTAGGAATTACGCTACAGTTTAAGCTCGAAAGTTTGAGAGGACTAAGTTACCCTTTCCTCCCAGGGCTAGAGCACGAGTCAATAGGTTTCCCTAGCGTGTCTCCCCTTCGATAGTAAGGCACCTTACCTATGGTCTCTTCACTAATCACCCGACTACTAATCTAAGCAATTAATGTGGAGTTGATGTATTTCTAATGGAATTAACCAAGTCTCCTTGCGTTAACCCAATATTAACTCTAATTACCCAATTAATTCCCTCACCCAAATGAGTTACCTAAATACCCAAGTCTCCTTGCGATAGTTAAACAACTATGCATGGAATTAGAAATTAATTAAATAAATAAATCAATCGAACCTCATCAATCCAATCAATTAATCAACAATCAAAATCACCCATAAGAATTCCTCACAAGATCAATCACCCATATGCATCAAAACACCCTAGCACTAGGAATTTAGTTGATCATAATTGAAGAAAAGAAGTTCATGAAATTAATTGAATATCCGAATGTCATAACAAGAAATTTTATGCGTAAGACAAAGTCACGCTAACAAGAACCAAACCCCGTACCTGAGATCCGTGAGATCACTCTTCAAACACGTGCCAAAACAGGGCAATCCGAACCCGAACACGAGCTTCGAATACCTGCAAAATACGCCGGAGGGGTCCCCGGTGTAGGGACTCCGACGCTCAAGTCAGTGATCGGAAAATATGTAAAAAGAGGGTCCTCAATACCTGGTTAGGGACCTCTGGGAGCTAATATAAGTTAACTGAATAGATGCTAATAGAGATACTTTTTACGTGCTCGATGTGTGATTAGTAAGTAAGTGAATTCGTACCTTCTTCTTCACATGGATTATACATAAATAGTACCTGGAAGTGGACAGTTATCACCACCCTCCGATGAAGCTCTCCACTCTTCATCGTATTCCTACAACGTTCACGTCCATCCTCCATGTCCCACTCTTCCATCTCCGGAATATTCCCTTCCAGATCTTTCTTGATACTCTCTTCCGGCTCTGTTTGACCGAGTCTTGGCTTGTTCCCTACTCAACTCCCCATTCTATCGGTTTATCTTAACCGCTAGCCCCCTTTTATCGGTAATTATCCTAATTGCTCGCGCTATTCTTGTTAATCTGACCCCATATCGGTATGTTGGACTTATCCTTGAACTTATCCATATGCTTCTTACTTCGATCCCCTCTTTGGGCCCTTGTTGGGCCCTCACCCTTCCTTGGTTCTCTCCCTCATTTGGGCCGGACCTAGCCCATAACATATTTGTACCGTATCAACTGCTCCCCCCTACTCTCTTGGGACGTGTGGGGCCCAAGTGAGTAGCTAATTATCTGAAAAGATTGGTAATCGGATACCTGTTAAAACCCCTTTTATCGAGAGACTCCTCGGCTTCCCGCCCGGGTGCAAGAACGTCCCATCAAACGTCCTATTCTTTAATCAGTCATCAATGCCCCTCCCTAAACATCCCCAACTGGACTGAGGAATACTTCTTTGTTGTTCCCCCCGAACCCTGGGGTTTTCCTCACGAAGGGTGGATTTTCAAGAACCCCCTTATGAAGGCTCCCCACCCTCAATCTACCTCTAGTCTCAATTACCAAGTCATTCGCAAATTAAACCTGCACGCAGAGAGGCGAGGCCTCTTTAATTCTACCAATCTCGGCAGTAACCCCCGTCTTTTATCTCATTTTGGTTTTGATTCTCCTGAGACTCCTCTAGCCTCTGAGGATGGTAAACTTCTTTTTATAATGTATTTTCTTACTATGTCTCTTCCTGAATCTGTGCTTACATGCATACCTATACTTTATATGGAGACTGACTCTCGCTTTCTCCTTGGGAAGAGATGAGTTGGATGTCGAAGTGTGTCCGTAAGCCAGCCAATTCCGCCAGTTCACAGCCCCCAACTGCTCCCCCTGTCCCGGAAGATGCTCCCCCAGTTCCTACTTACTACGTGCCCATCACCTCCTCTGTTTCCAAGAGAACCCGGGCAGCCTCGGGTAAGGCAGTAAGCTCGAAGGAGGCCCCCCTCAAGCTCGCAGTGAAACCACCCGAAAATGCTCCAAAGGGAAGAAGGTTGATCCCCCCTGTACCCCCCATACCGATCTGGAGTACAATCCCAAGGACGAGAATCCCCTCTCCTCCTTCTGCCAAAGATATGTCTCCACCGGAACTTCCCGATCTCTCTTTGGCCTCTCTCTCCCAGAGAAAATCGCTCGCGCCTCCGAGGCCTTTGCTGAGGTAAACCCCTGTCTACCCTATCGCTATTTTCTCAAACTTCTCATGATAGAAATATCCACTAACTTGACTTCGTGTCTTAGTTTGGTATTTTATTTTCAGATTTGGCCACCAGCTCCTACAACACGCTTTCTGCAGCCAAAGAGGAGGTGGAGTCCTTCCTGGACCTAGAGAAACTCAAAGTCCAGGAGCTCACTTCTGTATGCGATCAACTAGTATAAGAATGCAAGAAATTACGTTCACAGGTTGCTGCTGCTAACCAAGAAACAAAGCTGGCGCAGATACAGGTTAGGGAGGCGGAGTCGAAATCCCAGGCAAAAGGAATCAAGCTCTGCTTAAATGCCCTCTTCACCTCCCCTTTAGGGCAGGAGTTTCTGGGAGACCTGCACACCTCCTGGCTAAAGGCGTACAAGAGCAGTCCGAGCTATCTAGGGGATATGGGAGAGTATATCCCCTTTTTTGTGGATCATGGGTTTGACAGAGCCATTGCCCAGCACCAAGCTCTTGACTTCAAGGGGGAGTATGACCGCGAGGCTCCCCTCCAGACCCTGAAGACACCCCCTATTTCCCTGGTGATGGGAATGGTAATCCAGATGAGCCCTGGTGGCTTCCTAGTATCGGCGCTGCTGTGAGGAAGCTTCAGAGTGCTGAGGTCGATGCCACCAGCCTGCTCCCTATGCATGCCCCTCCTTTCCCCATTCTCCCCAGCGAAGATCCTGTTGACCCCACCGGACTTGTCGAAGCAAGCGAAGTCGGCGACTCCAGCCACCATTCTGAAAAGGAGACTGTTAATTCCCCTCCCCACTAAACTTTTCATCTTTTCTTCTTCTGAACAATTTACTCTTTATGTTTTTGAACAATGCTACACTTAACCCGGGCTGTTTGTGTCCCGTGGTCGAACTGGTAGGCCTCTGTTGGGCTGTTTGTGTCCCAACAAGCCTTTTTATGATATTGCCTGGGATCTTTGTGGGGCTATTTGTGCCCCCGTGGACCCTTACATTTTGCTAGACAATAGGCTCTATGCGGGCCCTTAATGGTTTTTGATCGTAATCCCTCTTGCCTGCTCTATGAATATCATAACTTATAATTGCTATAGAATTAATAGAATTGGTCAAAGTTGTTATATTATTCACGTAAGTATACAGAGTGATTAAATACAAGTTCTTGATTGTTCAGCAAGAAATAAATTAACAGAAAATCCCTATGTATATGGATACCAAATATTGAGTAGATAAAATAATATCTTCTAGTATATTCTCACTCCTTAATACGCCCCCGCAAAATTGACGTCCCATCAGCGACGGAGATTTTGGATCTGAGAAGCTCGAAACGTTGACGTGGTAATGGCTTAGTAAGTAGATCTGCAAGCTGATCAAGAGTGTTAACATAGGAAACGATGAGAAGGCCCTTAGCAGATAAATCACGAACAAAATGGACATCAATGGCAATATGCTTCATCCGAGAGTGCTGAATAGGATGAAGAGTAAGCCGTGTCGCGCTCATGTTATCACAAAGAAGTCAAGGTTTAGGATGGACGGTCAGCTGAAGATCTTGAAAAAGCTGAATGACCCAACATACCTCAGATGCTGCAGATGCAAGGGCCCTATACTCAGCCTCAGTAGAAGAACGTGCTACACCATTTTGTTTTCTAGATCTCCAAGAAATTGGATTTTGACCAAGAAAAACCATGTAAGCGGATGTGGATTTTCCGTCATGTGTATCCCCTCCAAAGTCGGAATCAAAGTAGGCTGTAATAGATAAATCAGTGGAAGGACGTAGTAAGAGGCCGAAATGCAAGGTACCTTTCAAGTATCGTAGCAAGCGTTTAACAACTCCCCAATCCTCAGGAGTGGGGTTTGACATTGATTGAGCCAGTCGGTTCACCGTGAACGATATGTCAGGACGAGTGAAAGCTAGATATTGGAGACTACCAATGGCACTTCTATATTCAGAGTGATCAACACAACCAGGGGATGAGCCAGACTTGGAAGAAGAGGGTGTGGTCAAGGGCTTTTGCTCCATCCATCTTATGACGCTATAGAAGTTCAACAGTGTACTTATGCTGGGATAGAAAAAGTCCTTCCTTACAGTGTGCAACTTCAATGCCAAGAAAAAATGACAAATCACCAAGATCCTTTACAGCAAAGGATGAGTTTAGATGGGATGTCAAAGAGCGAATTAGAGAGGAGCACGATCCTGTGATAATAAGATCATCAACATAAACAAGAATAATTAATTGAATGTTATCACGAGAATACGTAAAAAGCAAGTGATCAGCCCGAGACTGAAGAAAACCAAACTTAAGCAAGGCATTGCTAAGTGTCTGATACCAGGCACGAGGAGTCTGTCGTAGTCCATAAAGTGACTTCTTGAGAAGACATATATGAGATGGATGGCTAGGATCAACAAACCCAGGAGGTTGTTTCATGTATACTCGAGTGGTCAGTGTGCCATGCAGAAAGGCATTACTGATATCAAGTTGTCGGAGTGGCCATTTACGAGTAATGGCTAGAGATAGAATTGTACGAATAGTTACTGGTTTTACAACTGGACTAAACATCTCATGATAATCAATGCCCGGCCTCTGATGAAATCCCTTAGCAACAAGTCTTGCCTTGAACTTATCAACTGAACCATCTTGCTTCCTTTTAATCCTGAATACCCACTTACATCCAATGATGTTTGCCGCCTGAGGAGGAGGAACGAGATCCCAAGTGCCATGTTTCTAAAGAGCAGTGAACTTATCAGCCATAGCAGCACGCCAGCGAGGATCTGAGAGAGCTGCAGAGACAGTGGATGGCTCAATATCACTTGGTAATGGATGTTTAGTGGCTGAAAATAGTTGTTTGGGCTTGAAAATATTATTTTGACTTTGCGTTCTCATGGCATGAGTTCGAATAGGGTTCAGGTTACTCGCGGCAGGAGGCTGACTTTCAGGCGTGTGCATAATGGTCGGTTGAGTTTGCATGGGGGCAGAAACAGAACGTGGATCTGTATGCGTGGAATCACAGGTAGGGGCCGAGGAAAAAGACCTTGAAGAGTCAGATTGAGCGTGAGGCTCATGATGCGGCCCAGTAGAGGAATGGTCGACCATGGGTAATGTTTGTTGCAAAAGTAATCGACCCATTGTTTCTACAGGCAGATCAACTCGAGGAATTGCTTTCCAGAATCGTGACTCATCAAATTTCACGTGTCTCGAGACATATATCCGGCCCGTGTCAGGATCTAAACATTTGTATGCACTTTGTGACATAGAATAACCAACAAAGATACATTGTTTAGATGGATAAGAAAATTTTCCCGGAAAATAAGGACGAAGCCAGGGATAACATACACACCCAAATGTTCTCAACTTTAGATAATTTGGCTCATGATTAAAAAGTAGTTCAAAAGGGCTCTTAGCATCAAGCAACATAGTGGGAATTCAGTTTATTAAATAGACAACAGTTTGGGTAGCAAAGGACCAAAATTCAAGAGGTAAACCAGAATGATGTAAAAGGGCACGTGTTACCTCAAGAATATGTCTATTTCTCCATTCAGAAATGCCGTTCTGTTGTGGTGTGTATGGAGCAGTAGTTAACCAACTAATTCCACAAGATGAAAAGAATGGTCGTAAAGATAAAAATTCACCCCCATTATCTGAGTAGAAATTTTTTATTGATGCAGTGAACTGCTTTTCTACCATAGATTTAAATTGTTTGACCATTGAACACACTTGCGATTTATCTTGAATAGAAAACAACCAACAATATCGACTAAACAAGTCAACCAACAATAAAAAATAACGACTACCATCATGAGCAGCACAAGAAGCAGGCCCCCAAACATCGGCATAAATGTATTCCAAAACAGAAGTAGCAACAAATGAGGAATCTGTGAAAGGTAGTCTATGTGATTTACTAACATCACAAGAGACACAACTAGAGTCCAAAACAGTGGACTTATTCAGAACAGGTAATTTGAACCTATTAAAAATAACTGAGCAGCGGGATAAAGACGGATGTCCTAAATGAGCATGCCAGGTTAGGGCAGAAGTACGAACACCAAGTGCAGCAAACTTGGTTGGAGATTGTAGATAGTAAGATGGAGCCCGTATATGATAAACACCATCTTTACATAGACCGTGAGCCAGCGGCGCCCCTGTGAGATGATCCTTCACAATAAAATGATACGGAAAGAATTCCATAGATACGTTATTAGTTTTCGTAAACTGATGAACTGAAAGCAGGTTGTTCTTAGCAGCTAGAACACAAAACATTTGACATAACAAAATCACGAGATGGAAATTTTAAATTTGAGATACCAGTATGTGTAATAGGGAGTCCCGTACCATCTGCTATTTGAATTTCATCAGTGCCATCATACTCCGAGTGAATGGACATATTTGAAAGATCATTCGTCATACTGTGAGAAGCCCCAGAGTCAACTAGCCATGAATTACTTGGAGCCGGATGTGGAGGAGATTGAGCCACATTCGCCGATGAATTTAAACGACAGCATGTTGGTGCAGCATGGCCTATGAAGCCACACCATTGACAGACAATAGTAGGACGATTGCCAGAATTTCCAGTCGGCGCCCCACGACCGTGTCCCCCATTGTTTCCAGTTGGCGGTCCACGACCACCACAGCCTCTAAAATTTCCACCACGATTCTGAGTGAAACCCCCTCTGCTGTGCGAGGAATGGCTGCTGTTGTTGTTTGACTTAGGATGATTGGATGATGAACGGGCCATATTAGCAGTTGCAACCAAAGATGAATTATCAGCCTCCAAATTCTTCAGATATAATTCATGTTCAACCAACATATCATGTAGTTCCTTAAATTTCAGAGGAGTTTTGCGAGACCGAATTGGTCATGCAATTTCACGAAAATTATGCCCGAGGCCATTTAGGACATATAGGGAAAGATCATCGTCACTCAGCTGACGATCTATCAAGCCAAGTTCATCGGCCTTGGCCTTGATTGACTGTAGAAATTCAGTGACACTCTTTGATCCAATTGAAGCTCTAGAGATGTCACTCTTAAGCTGCATCACACGGGCTCTTGATTTGCTGGCATAAAGACGAGCGAGTATTTGCCACGCAGCCGCGACTGTCGAGGCATGCGAGATCAAGGGCAGTAGTTCGCCGGAGACAGACCAAAAAATAGCAGCGAGGATGAGTTGGTCCTGACGAAACCAAGAAGCGTGGGTAGGGTCTGTTGTAGGCGGTGACGGCGTACGACCATCGATATAACCCGTGAGATCGTAACCGTTAAGAACAGCCAAGAAATTGGCTCTCCATTACGTATAATTTGATGATGTGAGTTTAACCGGAATATGGTGATGGGCGGTTATGGTCATGATTGGTGGGTGTGTGGATGGAGTCGTGGGGGAGTTATCAGAGGAAGTTGGATTCATGGAGGAATTATTGGAGGAAGAAGGGACGGTTGTCATGATGAAGAATATGAATTAGGGTTGGAGGGGCAACAATAATGCGGAAGGTGGTTTTTTTTTAATCAAAAAAATCTCGTTGGAGAGAGACTTCTGATACCATATAGAATTAATAGAATTGGTCAAAGCTGTTATATTATTCACGTAAGTATACAGAGTGATTAAGTACAAGTTCTTGATTGTTCAGCAAGAAATAAATTAACAGAAAATCCCTATGTATATGGATACCAAATATTGAGTAGATAAAATAATATCTTCTAGTATATTCTCACTCCTTAATTATTGCTTCTTATATTGTATCAATCATCCTCATCTTTTTGAGATAGTCCCTCAGACTCTCTCCTGAACCTTAAAAAATCCTAAGTGAATGTTTATTCACATAATATTTCTGAAAAATTTTAAGTCTCTCTCGGGAACCTTTTAAAAACCCCTAAGTAAATGATTATTCACTTAATATTTCTAAAAAAAATTTACGGCTCTCTCGGGAACCTTTAAAAACCCTAAGTGAATGATTATTCACTTAATATTCTTGGAAAAATTTTAAGGCTCTCTCGGGAACCTTTTGTTGGTCCCGATTAGTTGAGTTGATTATGAAACTTTGAGTTAACCTTCTAGAACAAAATCTAGAAGGGGGGGTTGAATAGATTTTGTATATTTTTCAAATCTCTTAAAATATATTCAAAGTACCAGATGTACACAGCGCAAATTCAAGATTAGACTCAACTTTAATAAGATTAAAAGCAAACTGATATTCAGATTTTAACTTTGATTCTGAAATTAATCCTTGAACAATAAATTGGAAATTGAACAGTAAGTAAAGAAAACAGTAAAGAACACCAGATTTTATAGTGGTTCGGATTATAACAATCCTACATCCACTCTCCTTCTCCAACTTGAAGAAGGGTCTCCACTATCTGCTTGCTTGCTTACTTTACAGTCTTACAACTTGACCTTCAACTCTTCAAAATGCTAACCAAACTTATGAAATCTAACTCTAAGAAAAAGAAGTGTATTTGACAATGTGCAATGAAGTGTTCTACAAACACTTAGAAAAATCTATGAAGAAATCTTGAAAAACTATTTTGAGCTTTTTGAAAACTTGTGATTTGAGAGAATAAATTTCTGGAAAATAACCTGTGAATTCTGTGTATTCTGAATATTCTGTGTGAAGTGTGTATTTAAAAGAAGTGCCTAGACCTATTTATGAGTCTGAAAAGACAGTTAGTTTGTTAGTTAGTTCTAACAAACTGAAAACTGCTTCAACAAACTTAATCTTGAAAACTGCTCTAGACCTCAGCTGTCTTTGCTCTACTCGTCTGCAGCTGACTTGGTGAAGACTCGCCTTTCTTATTCTACTCAGCTCGTCTTGACCTCGTCTGAGCTCTTCATGTTTGTCTCCTGCAGATGACTAGACTCAAGCTCGTCTTCAGATGACTTGTACTCTTCCAGACCTCAGCTGACTAGATTGGTTCTCGACCCCGTCTGATCAGCTTAGCTTATGGTCTCAATCTCAGCTGTTCTACAGGTCGTCTGATCATCTGAGCTGCTTCTTTTAACTCAACAAAACTTCTTGATCCAACAATTTTCCCCTTTTTGATGAAGTTAAAACCTATAAGGAAGAAACACACTCACAGCTGAAGTTAGTACTAGAGTTAGTTAAGATAATCAGATAGGTATATCAGAGCACTTTTTCACATTACAACAGATCCAATCACATTAATGCACTGAAGAAAAATTAAGTCCTTTAGACTCTTTTAGAAAAATTTTAAAAAAAAATTGAGTCTTAAGACATAGAAAAAAAAATTTTAAGAAAAAGTTTTTAAGTCTAAGAGATAAAATTCTCAGATGATTTATACTTAGAAAATTTTAAGTTTTTCTTTAAGAAAAAAAACTTTAAGAAAATAAGACAAGTAATTCACATAAGTCCAAATATATTCATTCACAAATGTACAAATTTACAGATAGATGAACTAATATAAAATAAAAGATAAGGAAAAGAAAATCATGTTCTATCAGATTCCCCATCTGCTGGCTTCTGGAATGTTCAGCCAGTTGAAAATCCTCGCTCTTAGCTGTTTAAGCTCATCCTCGTCTATTAGCTCGGATTCTCTTTCTGCTTTGGCTATAACTGTTCTGACCCATTCCAGATCTGGAGAGCCGTCCTCTTTCAGCTTAGGGGTAACTTGCTCATAGGCTGGTGCGACTAAATCGCAGTTGAACACATTATGTGCCTCATCAAGCAGCTTCCCCTACAGCTCAGTGTCCTCCTTTTCCATCCATTCATGCCAGCTCATATCCTCATCAGCTGCTCCAGATGGAGATGCCTTCAAAATGTACTAGTAGTACATCCATCTGGCATCCAGGGTTTTCTTCTTGTATTCGCTGGTATACTTCCCTGAAACCATCTTGGGAGGAGCTGACGTGCGGTGGACAGGGCGGAAGTCCGCTTCATCTGCTGCTTTGGATACCCACTTCTGAGTATCCCTGTCCCACTTCAGCTCTGCTTTCCCCAGCTTCTTCAACCTCTTCTTCTCCTGCTTCTCATACTTCTCCTTCTCAGCATGGATTCTTCTGATATGTTCAGCTGATAAGTTTGAGAAGTCAGGCTCTTTCCTTTTGCGCTCGGCTCTGGGGCTGATCAGTTGCTCAGCTGATGCGGACTTCTCCACTGCCTTGCCTTTACCCTTGCCCTTGGCCTCGGGTTTTTCTGACTCTTTCATCTTGGCCAGCAGTGCCTCAGACTTCTCTTCCTCCTCCTTCCTTCTCTTCTCCTCATCCTCTCGGATGGCCTCCTCTATTTGGGTCACCCTCAGTTGCAACGCAGCCAACTCGTCTGATTTTATTTTGATGTCTGCCTTGGCTGCCTCCAACTCAGCTGAGTCTGCCTTCAAATCTACCTTGTCTGTGAGTGACAAGACTCCAGCTGTGAGGGTATCCATTCTTCCTTCAACTCTTTCCCCCTTTTTGACTTCATCTTGGAGGGCCTGGAGCTGTCTTTCCAAAGCTGAGCAACGAACCCTGAAGTCATTCTGATCAGATGTGAGTGCATTGACCAGGATTTCGTTGTCAGCTGCTATCTTCTGCTTGAGTGCCTTGACCTCCTCCTCCAGGTCACTCAGTCGAGAGCCAACAGCAGTGCTGAGATTGGTTGATAGGTTGCGTGAAATGTTGACCTCAGCAATCTGCATGTTGGCGAGCATAGTATCGGTGACTGCTCGAATCACCTTCCTCGTCTTCCTTTCCATCAGCCTCTGAACTTTGGATATAATCTTCTTGTGCAGATCCTCAAAGGCTAATGAGATGGCGAAGATTGAACTGGCCTTTTCCTCTGAATCAGATGAGGAAGAGGTGGTGGGAGAAGTTGGACTGGGGGAGCTCATGTGGATATCCCCAAAAATATTGGAGGTATCCACTGGCTGGGGTTCAGAGGGGTCGGATGAAGTAGGGGTGTCTGATAGGGGAGAGGGGATTTCTGGTGGGGGTGAAGATGGAGGGGGTGGAATTTCTGAGGTAGTGGGTGGTGGAGATGGGGTGGGCTGGGGTAAGGTGGGTTGGATTGGGCTGAGGGTGAGAGTTTGGGAAGATGTGGGTAAGGCTGGTGGGGAGATGGTAGATATGGGGGTAGGTGAGTATACTGGTCCTGTGAGGAAGGACAGCATCTCAGATGGGGATGGTGGAGGGGATGAAGTTTGGGTTTGGGGGAGGGTAGATGAGGTTGTGGCTTGGACTGATTTGGGAGTAGGCTATTTTAGAGGCTCTGAGGTGCCAGCCTGGGTCACCTCCTCATCGCCAGAGTGGGCTGGAGAGGGGGAGGGAGAGAATTGTACCCGACTGTGAGTGGGGGAGGGGGGTCCTCTCAGAGCTTATATCTTGAACCTCCTCTGATTGGACCACCTGGGCTGCTATCTCCAGCGTCGTTGCCTCTTCAGGCAGAAGACTCGGCTGATCAGCAGATGTTCCCCCCAGCTCTGAGGTTTTCACCAACCTCCTCCTCCTCTTGGCCTTCTCCTTCAGCTTCATCGGCTGTGGGGCCTCAGCTGAGCTCATCGTCGGCAGCTCTTCCTCTCTTTCCTCTTCTTCCTCCTCCTCAGCTTCCTCTGCTGCTGGTGCCTGGGCTCCGACCTCAGCTCCTCCTTCATCTGAGTCAGCTGGAGCCCCAAGCGGCTCATCCTTAGTCAGGATCCCTTTCTGTTTTGTGTAGGGCCTGACTCCATCAGTCCAGTTTATTTCAGCTGACAGCAGGTCCTCCAGAATCACCGTCACCTTATTGAATAGGCTGGTGATTGACCTCGCCTGCCACTTTCCGCCTACCACCTCCAGCCTTTTCCTTTCCGTCTCAAGCTTCTCAAGTAGCATCCCAGCCCAGTTGGCTTGAACTCCATCTATTATTGCCCTCATAACACACAGCCTGGGTCTGGTCAGCCCATCATGGGAACTCTGTTCCCCAAGAATCACCTTCGTCACAATCGTCATCAAAAGACGATATCTCCGCCGGAGCTTCTTTTTCTTCAGCTCCGATCGCCGGTCCTTCATCGAATTCCGGGCAATCATCTCAAATGATTCTACCCAGTCATCGGACTTGTATGTGAGGGGGTTAACTCCCTCACTGCTCGTGTAAAAAATGCGGGCCACCTCCGTCGGAGTAACAGTGAGAACCTCGCCGTAGACTCTGGTCTTGAATACTCCATTCTCAAACGTTCCGTTAACGTAGAACTCGATCCCTCTCATGTCCAAATTTTTATTGGAGGGGGATTTCTTGGAACACAGAGTCCTCAATCCTGCCCTCTCCAATAAATCCAGTATCTCCCTCGATTCTCCGTCAGAAGTCGTCTCAAAATCAACATACATCTCCGATTTTATCTTCTTGTTGTACGTATCATTGTGAACATCCACCATGGTTGATGTAACTCCAATTGGTTTTTGAGAAGTACTCATACAAATGAAACTGAGAGTTTTTGACAATTTGCAGAGTGTATGTATAGAATTCTGAAAGTAAAAAGGTTTGATTGAGGAAGAAGACGTATTTATAGGAGGGAAGATTGGAAAGAGAAACCGCCTTTTTAGAAAATTTGAATTAATCTAATCCATTTATTTAAAAAGTTTTTACTGTGCATGAATCAACGGTTAAAACTCAGGATTGTTGGAACCACCGATCGCCGACTCTACGAAATTATCAGATTCGGGATCGCAGTCACATAAACGCAGCGGATAGAATTGTACCTTTATTCACCGTAATAGGTGAAGACAAACCAGTTCTAAGGTCAGAACTGCGATCGAAGGATGAGCCTCGAACCTCACGGTCTTCTGCCGTATTCCTATTCCTTTCCCTTGGACGTCGAGTGGTCGACGATCCTCCAAGGAATCAGAATCCGCCTCTCTCTGATCTCACATTTTTTCACACGCTGGAGGCTCTGATGTTATAGGGACCCTAAGGAGGAATTGGGGTTGGGCCTCCTGATGGGCCTAAATATCCTGTGTTCAGTCCGAACACTTTACTTAAGCCCATCAATTATAACTCAGTCCACTAAAGAGTTATAATTGAATTACCGTCCTAATCCCATATTATAATATGGGCTCCTTTATTATGTGTACGTTTATTTCCCCATGTTTAAGATATCGAATGTCCATAAATTAATTAAATTACTGACAACTTAATTAATTTATATCTAATTCCAAGAGTAGTACCACTCATCTTTATTATTATGTCGGATTAAATCCACCTGCAGGATTTACATAATAATCTTTATGAGCTCCTCAAGGGGACATCATCATCCTAAATAATTAGGACACAGATTCCTTCTATAATCAACAGCACACCATATAAATAATGTTGTCTCCCAATTCACCGAGCCTATTGATTTAATAAATCTCACCCATTGGCAAATCAAAGAAACATACATTGAGTACACGTGCCCATTATTATATAGGGATTAAGAAGACGTACATCCATAACAACAGAGGTCTTGTTCTTTTATATAGTCAGTACAAATTGAACAACCTCATATGGTCCTGCTCAATACATACAAAATGTACTAGTGTAACTTTATAGTCAAGATAGACTAATACCAAATTACACTACAACCGTTCCAATGGTTTGTCCAAATCCATCTTGGTTGTGAGCTATTTTTTATAATCTATAAGGAATTGATAGCATAATCTTCTGTGTGACACCACACACCATGTTATCTACAGTATAGATTAACCCGGACAAAATAAAGATATGTATAACAATCATAAACAATAAGTATTTTGATCATAATGAATCTTATATTAAAAAGATGTTCATACTCAAAAAGATGTTCATACAAAAGCTAGGCTTATAGTATACATCCTAACAAGGATAAACGATTGGGATTCAGCGCGTGGAAGCTACTCGCCTTTGGAATGCGTAAAAAGTCACTTTATAGACTGTTGATTTGATAGATATAGGTTACTTTATGCAGGGAAATAAGTATACCTGACGTCAGCCTAGGGTTACCTTACTTCGACTAAGGGTTTGCAAAACAGATGGGTTTTAAAAACAGATGGGTTTGTAAAGTCATCTGATTAAGTAACCTGTCTGATTTTAAAAACAGCTTAGTTTTAACTTTTTAGCAATCTTAAAAAAAAATATTTAAATAAACAGGCTCAGACTTAATTTTCTGAAGATAGGTTTTCCAATCAATCAAACCAAAACGAATTTTATAAAAAATGGAGTTTATTTAGGAACAAAGGTGTCTGAGTAAAAGATTGAGGACAGATGAGGTGAAACAATCTGATCTTGTGACCTATTCCTACAAAGACATAGACTTAAAGAAAATCATTAGTAGCTTGAGGTAGATCAGATGGGGTGCTGATAGTCATCTGTTTTTAAGAAAATCAGCTGACTATTGTGCCCTCGTCTAATTAACTGAATGTCAAATAAGTAATTATCATGTCAGATAAGGTCAATATGACTAATCCTTAATTCTTGATTCCTAAGAAGGAAATCAATGATATCAGCTACCTGATTGTCCTTTGACTCATATCTAGTCTGATAATTCTTTCTAGACATTGATTTAAAGAAAAGAGAAAACCAGAAATAAGGAATACATTAATCAGATGCAAGCAATTTAAAAATCAGATAAAGATGCATCAAGTAATCCTAATTCTAAGCACAATTCTTTAAACCTAGACTCAGCTAATGGTTTTGTAAGAATGTCTGCTCTTTGTGACTCAGTAGCTATCTTCTCAATTCTAATGTCATTCTTCTCAACATGATCTCGAATGAAATGATGCCTAATGTCTATATGCTTACATCTAGAATGCAGAACAGGATTGTAAGTCATAGCTATTGCACTATTACTATCACAGTAAATAGGAACAGCTGATGTCTGAATATTATAATCTCTAAGCTGTTGACTAATCCAGAGGAGTTGAGAGCAACAACTTCCATTTTGCCATGTATTTAGCTTCGATTGTGGAGGTGGCAATGGATGTACATTTCTTAGATAACCAAGAAATTAATTTGTTGCCTAAGAATTGACAAGTTCCTGAAGTGGATTTCCTATCAATCTTACATCCTCCAAAGTCCGAATCAATAACTTTGTCACCAAAGTTGTCATCACCGGGTACCATAACCCTACTTGCAGGTTCCTTTGAGATATTTAAGGATTTTCTTAGCAGACTCCAGATGAGTTTTCTTGGGATTAGACTGAAATCTTGCACATACCCCGACCGCAAAGGCTATATCCGGCCTACTTGCGGTGAGATAGAGAAGAGATCCAATCACCCACGATACTCCGTTGCATCCGTGGGTATCCCCCGCTCATCTCGAATCCATAGAGAAGTTAGTTGCCATAGGTATTTTAACTTCTCTCGCTAGTAGTCATCCCAAATTTCTCAATCAGATCCTTAGCATATTTAGACGATGTATAAATATACCCTTACTCATCTGTTTAATGTAAGCCTAGAAAGTATGTTAATTCACCCATCATTGACATTTCAAACTGTTTTTTTCATGAGAATGCTAAACTCTTCACATAATTTCAGATTAGGTGAACCAAAGATTATGTCATCTACATAAATTTGAACTAATAAGATGTTACCATCTACTTCCTTTCTAAACAAAGTTCTATCAATCTTACCTTTTGAAAATCCATTTGATGTCAAGAAATCAGATAAGGTATCATACCAAGCTCTGGGAGCTTGTTTCAGTCCATATAGAGCTTTGTTGAGTTTATAGACCTTGTTATTGATCTTAAACCCTAGAGGCTGCTCCACATAGACTTCCTCAAGCAACACACCATTAAGGAAGGCAGACTTAACATCCATTTGAAAGACTTTGAAATATTTATATACATCAAATGCCAAGAACAACCTTATTGCTTCTAATCTGGTAACTGGAGCATATGTTTCATCATAGTCTATTCCCTCAGACTGTGAGTAACCTTGAGCAACCAATCTTGCCTTATTTCGAACAATAATGTTGTTCTCATCTGTTTTGATTTTAAACACCCATTTGGTGCCTATAATCTTTCTGTGTAAGGGTCTTTCCACTAATTCCTAAACATTTTGTCTTTCAAACTGATGCAGTTACTCCTGCATGGCAGTTATCCAGTTTGGACAGATAGAGCTTCCTCAATAGACTTGGGTTCAAGAAGCAACACATAACAGCTGAAAAGACTTTCAGAGTCCAGCATCATTCGTGTCTGCACACTACTAGATGGATCTCCTATAATCTGATCAGATGGATGGTAGCTTCTTATCCTTTTACCGATGTGAGGAGAAGGATCCTCATCTTGAGTCTCAGTAGGCAACTCCTCTGACTCTACCTCAGCTGACGTTCCCCCTTCATCAGCTGACCCCCGCTTATCAGCTGACGTCAAGGGTGTCTGTTCTGATGGAGTCTGATCAGAAGTTGTCTTCTGATTATCAGATGGGGATTCTTCTTCATCTGATTCTGAATCAAGACTAGGTAGATAGACAGTTCTATGTTTAGTCTTGGTCAGTTCAATTTTATCTAGACTTTCAGAAATTTGATTCACTTTATCTGAGAAGGAATACAACTCATCAAAAACAACATGAGGGGTTTCCTCCACACAAAGGGTTGTCTTGTTAAAAACTCTAAATGCCTTGGAAGTGTTGGAATATCCCAAGAATATTCCATCAGCTGCCTTAGCATCAAAAGTTCTTAACTTAGATTTCCCATTGTTATGGATAAAACACTTACAACCAAAAGCTCTGAAATATGAGATTCTTAGAATCTTACCCTTCCAAATCTCATATGGAGTCTTACCCTTGTCTTTAACAACCAAGCACCTGTTCTGGGTATAACAAGCTGTGTTGATGGCTTCAGCCCAGAACCTGTGAGGGGTTTCATACTCAGCTAACATGCTCATGGCTGCTTCCTTCGAGGTTCTATTCCTTCTTTCAACCACTCTATTTTGTTGAGGAGTTCTTGCTGAAGATGTCTCATGAATAATTCCACACTCATTGAAAAAGTTAGATAAACAGGAATTCAAAAATTCTGTGCCCTTATTACTCCTTATTTTAATAATATTAATACCCTTTTCATTCTGAATCTGTCTGAACAGATCAGGGATCTTGTTTATAGTCTCATTTTCTTGAAAAGAAATATAACCCAAGTGTATCTAGAAAAGTCATCTACTACAACAAGAGTATATTTCCTTCCACTAAAACTGAGAGGAGAAACAGGTCCAAACAGATTCAAATGAAGTAGTTGCAACACTCTTTCAGATGAAGAGGAGTTAATACTCTTAAATGAGTGCTAGGCTGTTTACCTTTCTGACAAGCATCACATTTAAGATCAGTAGATAAAAGTTTCTCAGGTAATCCCTTAACAAGGTTTTTTTTAGCCAGCTTACTAAGGGTCTTGAAATTCAGATGACTAAGCCTCTTGTGCCATAGCTAGCTGAGATCATCTCCACCCTTAGCTATCAGACAAGTATCTTTGGGACAACTATTAAAGTTGGCCACATAGATATTACCAGGTCTGAAGCCAGTTAAAAGTACCTTATATGAGGAATTATCTAAGATATCACATTTATCCTTAGAAAATTTGACAAGAAAACCTTTATCACAAAGCTGGGAAACAGATAGCAGATTATGTTTCAAACCTTCAACAAAATATACCTCAGATACCTGAATATCCTTGATAATCAGAGTACCTACTCCTTTAGTCTGACCACAATTATTGTCTCCAAATAATACTCTTGGACCATCAATGCTTTGGAAATTTGATAACAGCCTCTTATTATGAGTCATGTGTTGTGAACAACCACTATCAATGTACCATATGGAAGCTAAGATCTCTTCCTTGAGTGATGATCCCTGTGAATCCTGAAAAATAGATTAGTTATAAGGTACCCTAGTGACCTTGGGTCCTTGAAGGTCAAGCATCACTTTAGGTAACCAGATAAAAATCTAATCTCCAAATAATAAATCATACTTGGTCTCTCTACCAAATCTGTCTACAATTGTATCACTTTTAAATGATAACTTGTTATATTCAGATTTAGTAATTTTCCTAAACTTAGGAAATGTGGGATAACATCTGCTTCTCACATCAAAAGGGTTATAATAAGAATTTCTTCTTATTTTGGTTCTTGGATTTCTCTTAGTCTGATAAGGAGTCCTCAGCTGAATTTTTGTTTTCAAGCTGGGAGATGCAGTCCTTACTTGACTAATTGGTTTCCAAGGACCAATTTTAACCTCTTTTGATTGATCAGATGTTTTAACAAATTTCCTAGGTTTTTGTACATCTGATTTACTATTTCTATCATAACCAAGACCTGTTTTGTCATGGGATTTTTGAGATGTATTAAAGATGTGATCTATTGCTGATTGTGAATTATTAAGTTGACTAATTTTGAAGACTAGCTTCTGGTCTTTCTTAATTAATTCATTTTCAGCACAGATTAATTCAAATTTGTTTTTTAAAGTTTTCAATTCACTTTCTAATCTTTCAGGTAAGCTGGCTGATGTACTAGCCTCAGCCTGGGGAAAACATTCCCCCTTGAATGTTTCCTCAGTTTCTGAATAGTTCATCACCTGCTTTCCTTTAATTAGAATTTGAATTTGATCCTTTAAAGCCAAATTTTCTGTCTCTAGCTGTTTATAAGCAGCCAGAGATGTCTTTAAGTCTCTCAATAATTCATGAATAACAGTTTGATCATAATCAGATGCAGACTGACAGGAATCATTATCAGAAGATGAATAATAGACTACCTCTTTAGCCATGAGACAGATTTCATCATCTGATCCGAAATCAGATGAAGATTATGATGATGATGATGATGATGATTTCTTTGACTCCTTTTCTTCAGCCAGTAAAGCTCTTTGGTCTGCAAATCTCTTGTCTCTCTTTTTCCTTTTCTCTTCCCTTTCTTTAGGAGTCAGTTGAGGACAATCATAGCTGAAGTGTCCTGGCTTGTTGCATGTGTAGCAATTGTCACCCCTGTCTGATCTAGGGCTGGAAGGATTTCTTTTGACAGGTGATCTGAATCTTCTCGTCTGGCTCCTGCTTTTGTCATCATCTGTAGACTCATCTTCCTTTCTTCTTGATTTGGATCTTGATCTATCCTTACCTGCAAATCTCAATTTATTTCGTTTATATTTCATTCTTAATCTGTCATACCTTTTGGTGAGCAGAGCCATCTGCTCCTTCAGAGATAGGTCAGCTCCTACAGATTCTGTTGACATCTTGTCTTCTTTGCTGACAAAGGCAATAGACTTGGATGAGGTGCTCGACTCCATCTCATCCTCCTCATCTTCTATTTGATTGTAATACTCTAGAGCTTTAAGATGAGAGAACAAGGTATGGTGAGTAATAGAAGATAAATTTTGAGTTGCTTTAAGGATATTGGATTTTTCTCTCCATCTCTTGGTTAATGATCTCAGTATCTTGTTATTAATCTCCTTCTCTGTATAGTTCTTTCCAAGGTCAGCTGCTTTGTTGAGGAGATTCGTCAACCTTACATCTAACTGATCCACAGATTCATTTTCCTTCATTTTGAATATATCAAATGCGTGTAAGACCGACTGCAGCTTATTCTCTTTTACTTGATCTGATCCCTCACAAACATTTGCCAGAGTCTGCCACATTTCTTTGGCTGTTTTGCATCTCTTAACCTTCTCAATCCAGTCTTTACTTAAAGTCTCGATGATTTCAGTTCGGGCTACTTGATCTAGATTGTGGATCTTTCTTTCATCATTTGTCAATTCAGAACTCTTTTTCTCTTGTCTGGTTCTGGATTCAGCTGATTCAGCGCCAGTGCTAGTGCCTCCATGATAAAATTTTATAGGTCCTTCTTCAAGAACCTCCTCCATCCTATCATGGATGGCCTTAAGATGATTCTCCATCCTGAATTTCCAATAATCATAATCTTCAATAGAAAATTCAGGTAGATTCCTGGATTTCTTACTCTTTCCTGAAGACATGATGAGATAAAGAAACAAAGTACTTCCACAAAAAAACTTATTAGTAGCACAGTTAGTAACAATGAAGAAGATGAAGAAAAACAAGAAAATTTCAGAATCTTAGTTAAGACCTAAAATCAATATCATAACAGCTTAACACTGCTCTGATACCACTTGTTAGTCCCGATTAGTTGAGTTGATTATGAAACTTTGAGTTAACCTTCTAGAACAAAATCTAGAAGGGGGGGTTGAATAGATTTTGTAGATTTTTCAAATCTCTTAAAATATATTCAAAGTACCAGATGTACACAGCGGAAATTCAAGATTAGACTCAACTTTAATAAGATCAAAAGCAAACTGATATTCAGATTTTAACTTTGATTCTGAAATTAATCCTTGAACAATAAATTGGAAATTGAACAGATATGTAAAGAAAATAGTAAAGAACACCAGATTCTATAGTGGTTCAGATTATAACAATCCTACATCCACTCTCCTTCTCCAACTTGAAGAAGGGTCTCCACTATCTGCTTGCTTGTTTACTTTACAGTCTTACAACTTGACCTTCAACTCTTCAAAATGCTAACCAAACTTATGAAATCTAACTCTAAGAAAAAGAAGTGTATTTGAAGATGTGCAATGAAGTGTTCTACAAACACTTAGAAAAATCTATGAAGAAATCTTGAAAAACTATTTTGAGCTTTTTGAAAACTTGTGATTTGAGAGAATAAATTTCTGGAAAATAACCTGTGAATTCTGTGTATTCTGAATATTCTGTGTGAAGTGTGTATTTAAAAGAAGTGCCTAGACCTATTTATAAGTCTGAAAAGACAGTTAGTTTGTTAGTCAGTTCTAACAAATCAAAATCGCTTCAACAAACTTAATCTTGAAAACTGCTCTGGACCTCAGCTGTCTTTGCTCTACTCGTCTGCAGCTGACTTGGTGAAGACTCGCCTTTCTTATTCTACTCAGCTCGTCTTGACCTCGTCTGAGCTCTTCATGTTTGTCTCCTGCAGATGACTAGACTCAAGCTCGTCTTCAGATGACTTGTACTCTTCCAGACCTCAGCTGACTAGATTGGTTCTCAACCTCATCTGATCAGCTTAGCTTATGGTCTCAATCTCAGCTGTTCTACAGGTCGTCTGATCATCTGAGCTGCTTCTTTTAACTCATCAAAACTTCTTGATCCAACACCTTTAAAAACCCTAAGTGAATGATTATTCACTTAATATTTCTGAAAAATTTTACGGCTCTCTCGGGAACCTTTAAAAATCCTAAGTGAATGATTATTCACTTAATCGAAATCAGGGCCCTCTCCAGGCCTTCAAAATCTAAGTGAATTCTCCAATTCACTTAAACAAAATTCGGGCTCTATCGAAGCCTCTAAATCCTTTTAAGGTCAATTTCTTGAACCTTAAAAAATCCTAAGTGAATTTTCATATTCACTTAATCGAAATCCGGGCCCCCTCTGGGCCTTCAAATTCTAAGTGAATTCTCCGATTCACTTAAACAAAATCCGGGCTCTATCGGAGCCTCTAAATTCTTTTAAGGTCAATTTCTTGAACCTTAAAAAATCCTAAGTGAATTTTCAGATTCACTTAATCGAAATCCGGGCCCTCTCTGGGCCTTCAAATTCTAAGTGAATTCTCCGATTCACTTAAATAAAATCCGGGCTCTATCGGAGCCTCTAAATTCTTTTAAGGTCAATTTCTTGAACCTTAAAAAATCCTAAGTGAATTTTCAGATTCACTTAATCGAAATCAGGGCCCTCTCCGGACCTTCAAAATCTAAGTGAATTCTCCAATTCACTTAAACAAAATCCGGACTCTATCGGAGCCTCTAAATCCTTTTAAGGTCAATTTCTTGAACTTTAAAAAATCCTAAGTGAATTTTCATATTCACTTAATCGAAATCTGGGCCCCCTTTGGGCCTTCAAATTCTAAGTGAATTCTCCGATTCACTTAAACAAAATCCGGGCTCTATCGGAGCCTCTAAATTCTTTTAAGGTCAATTTCTTGAACCTTAAAAAATCCTAAGTGAATTTTCAGATTCACTTAATCGAAATTCGGGCCCTCTCTGGGCCTTCAAATTCTAAGTGAATTCTCCGATTCACTTAAATAAAATCCGGGCTCTATCGGAGCCTCTAAATTCTTTTAAGTTTAATTTCTTGAACCTTAAAAAATCCTAAGTGAATTTTCAGATTCACTTAATCGAAATCAGGGCCCTCTCTGGGCCTTCAAAATCTAAGTGAATTCTCCGATTCACTTAAACAAAATCCGGGCTCTATCGGAGCCTTTAAATTCTTTTAAAGTCAATTCTTTGAACCTTAAAAAATCCTAAGTGAATTTTCAGATTCACTTAATCGAAATCCGGGCCCTCTCTGGGCCTTCCACGTCTAAAATGAATTCTCTAATTCACTTAAACAAAATCAGGGCTCTATCGGAGCCTTTAAATTCTTTTAAGGTCAATTCTTTGAACCTTAAAAAATTCTAAATGAATTTTCAGATTCACTTAATCGTCTTATCACCACTTTCGCTTATTTCATACACTTGATTAACATCTGTATGCAATCCACCCCTTTTTCATAAAGTAAACAATCGATGTAAACTGAAAAAGGAATTTTTATTAATTGAAATGTCCTATTGACAGTGTCAACATAGACCCCGAAGAGCCTAAGCTAGCCTCCTTAAAAAACCTCCTATGGTAAAACCCAGTGGGAAACCCATAGGAGGGGAAAAAAGAGTACTAGTATGATTGCAGTACAATAGTTCAAATGGAAAACAACTATGAAATCAATTACAAAGTAATAATGATAGCAAGAAGTACTCCTAAACGAAGAACCTCTTCAGATTGGCGACATTCCAAGGTCGTATCACGGGTGTCCCATCCATCTCTTCCAAGATATATGCTCCCCGGGCAATACTTGCACGACCCGATAAGGTCCCTCCCAGTTGGGTTCCAGCTTCTTCACCGGCTTCAAGGCATCAGCTCTTCTCAGCATCAGATCTCCCTTTTCGAATGTTCTAGGAACCACTCTTTTATTGTATGCAGCTTTGATTCTAGCCTTGTATCTTTCGGCTCTCACTCTGGCAGCTTCTCTTTCTTCTTCGAGTAGGTCCAGGTTCTCCTTCATCAGGTTCTGATTTACCTCCTCATTAAAATGCTCAATCCGATGGGAACTCATCCCTATTTCTGCAGGAAGCACAGCGTCAGCTCCATAAATTAACCGAAAAGGAGATTCACCTGTTGCGGCTCTCGAGGTAGTTCTATAGGCCCATAAGACTGAGTCTAGGTCATCGACCCATGCTCCCCCACATTCTCTAATCATGCCTTGATCCCATTAACCACGATTCAATTAGTGACTTCGACCTGGCCATTAGCCTGGGGGTGCGCAACCGCAGTGAATTTCCGGCAAACCTTCAAGGCCCTACACCATTCTTGGACCTTCTCGCCATTGAACTGGGTCCCATTGTCTGACACGAGGATCCTGGGAACACCGAACCTGCAATATATAAACTTCCACAAGAATCTTATTACATTCTGTTCATCAATTTTAGCCAAAGGAGCTGCTTCGACCCATTTGCTAAAGTAATCGACTGCCACAATCAGGAACTTTCGCTGGCCTCGAGCTAGAGGGAAGGGCCCTACCTGGTCCATTCCCCATTTGGCGAAAGGGCACGGGGCATACATAACACCCATCTCCTCAGCAGGGAGGTGTATCAACGAGCCATGCTTTTGACATCTTTCGCACCTCTTCACTAGGTCCTTTTCATCTTCATTCATAGTTGGCCAGAAGTATCCAGCTCTTAAGGTTCTTCTTGCCAGCGCCCGAGCTCCCGCATGATCCGCTGCACATCCCTCATGCATCTCTTTTAACACATGCCTTCCTTCTCTGCTAGATAAACATCTTAGATATGGACATGTGAAAGATCGTTTATATAGTTGATCACCAATTATACAAAATCTGATTCTAAATTGCTTATCTCTCCGAGACCCCATAGCAGGGTCCTGAGTTAGCGCCTTCCAAATTTCGCTTCTCCAATCTGTCGCGTCATCAACAACTCCCATTATGGGCTCTGTAGCTTCTCTTTCAGCAGTAACCAAAGTTATCTTGCTGGATCCTCCTATTGGTGAGGAACTAGCAAGCTTTGCCAATCCATCCGCCTTCATTATGGGCTCTGTAGCTTCTCTTTCAGCAGTAACCAAAATTATCTTGCTGGATCCTCCTATTGGTGAGGAACTAGCAAGCTTTGCCAATCCATCCGCCTTCATATTCTCCTCTCTCGGAATATGTTGGACCTCGAACCGATAGAACCTGCTCTCCAGCTCCTTAACTCGGTCTTTATATGCTATCATCTTGGGGTCTTTAGCCTCACAGTCTCCGTTCATCTGTTGGGACACTAACTGAGAGTCAGAAAATATGATGATACCTTGAGCTCCCAAATCTACTGCCATCTCCGCCCCTCTGATCAGTGCCTCATACTCCGCCCCATTATTAGAGGTCTGGAACTGGAACTTGACAGCCACCTGGGTTTCTAATCCTTGGGGATCAATTATCACAATGCCAGCTCTGAAACCCATCAATGTTGTTGATCCATCCACATAGAGCTTCCAGGGTGCAATCTCCTCTGGCCGTGTAGCCTCCTGAATGAAGTTCGATAAGGCCTGGGCCTTGATGGCCTTTCTGGGCTCAAACTCCACTAGGTATTCACCCAATTCGATGGCCCATTTCACCATCCTTCCAGATAGGTCAGCACGAGCTATGACCTGTCTCAATGGATAGTTAGTCCTAACAACAATCTTATGTGATAAAAAATAAGGCCTCAATCTCCTGGCCGAAACCATAACTGCCAAAGCCGCCTTTTCGATCTCGGAGTATCTACTTTCCACTTCTTGGATAAGCTTACTCACATAGTACACTGGCTTTTACTAAGAACCTTGTTTTTTTATCAGTACTGTGCTCAATGAGTGCTCCCCCACAGATAAATATAAATACAGGGTATCACCTGGTAAGGGCTTTGTAAGTGTTGGGAGCTGAGCTAAATGGAGCTCTTCGAAAGCCTCCAAGCACCGCTCATCCCAAGTGAATTTAGACCCTTTTCTGAGGATGCGGAAGAACTGATAACTCCTCTCGACTGATCTGGCTATAAATCAGCTCAGGGCTGTTATCCTCCCGTTCAGCGTCTGGAGCTCCTTCAAGGTCCTAGGGGGTTGCATGTTCAGCACCGCTTGTACCTTCTCCGGATTCACCTCTATTCCTTTCTGGTTCACCATGTATCCGAGAAACTTATCTGCTTTAACTCCAAAAGAGCATTTAGCAGGATTTAACATATTTCCATTTCTCCGTATTACCTTAAAGAATTGTCTAAGTCAGCCACATGCTCCGGAGCTTACTGGCTCTTTACCAGCATATCATCCACATACACTTCCATGTTCCTACCTATCTGCTCCCGAAATACTTTATCCACCATGCGCTGATAGGTAGCTCCTGCATTGATCAGTCCGAAGGGCATTTTCACATAGCCAAAAGTTCCACAAGGTACGATAAAGCTGACCTTTGGGATATCTCCTGGATACAATTGTATCTGGTGATATCCTTGATATGCGTCCATCATGCTAAGCAGCTCGAAACCAGCTGTGGAGTCCACTAATTGATCAATTCTCGGTAATAGGTAGTGGTCCTTGGGGCACGCTTTATTCAGATCACGAAAGTCTATACACATCCTCCACCTGCCGCCCCCCTTAGGGACCAGAACGGCGTTAGACAACCATTCTGGGAACTCGATCTTCTTCACCTGCCCTGCGTTAAGCAGCTTCTCCACCTCTGCTCTGATGATTAGGTCCTTCTCAGCTCCGAAGTGTCGACGTTTTTGCTTCACCGGCCTTACCTTAGGATCAACATTAAGATAGTGCATCGCCACTTCTGGAGGTATCCCCTTCATATCTAATTGTGAGAAAGCAAACAGGTCAGCATTTTCTCTTATCAAGCATATTACCTCTTCGGGGACTTGGTGCTCCATCTGAGTCCCAATTCTGGTGGTAAACCCAGTTTTATTGGGGAATATCTTCACCGGCATTAACTCCTCATCCGCTTGCATTTTGGAGGTCCCTTCCCCTTCCTCATGAAGGACCTTGCACTTCTTCTGCTCCCGCTCTGGTCCTCTGGCTCTGTTGAGCTGGTTAAAGTACGCCTTATCAGCCAGCTTGACGGAGTCTACATAACATCTTCGAGACTGGAACTGGTCCCCCTTCTCTTCTCCTACTTGATCTTCCACCAGGAACTTCATCTTCATATGATAGGTGGATACTATCGCCTGGAAAGTATTCAAAATTGTTCTTCTAAAGATCACATAGTATGAAGACGGCACATCCACGACCAAGAATGTCCCCATCATAACCTTCCTTCGAGGAGGAGTACCTAAGCCCACCTGCAACATCACATGTCCTAGTGGCTGAATAGCTCCTCCAGTGAACCCACATAGAGCCGTATCAACAGGTTCTAATCTCACATTCAAGTTCATCCTCTTCAAGCAGTCCAAAAACATAATATCTGTGAACTTCCTGTATCCACAAAAATACGTGCTACATCATACCCAGCAATATCAGTAGTAATTACCAAGGCATCACTATGAGGTCCCTGAGCTTCTCCACCATCTTCTGGTCTGAAGTGAATGCGGGGAGTGAATGTCATTCGTCCCATCTCCTTTACCTCCGACCTTCGTCCAGCATGCAGGGCCCGGACAGCAGCCTTCCGTGCCCTGAATGAATCTCCTTCAGCGGGGCCTCCCATTATCATTTGGATGGCACCTCTCTTGGGTGGTGGTTGCTCCTCTGGATGGTCCCGTGAGCCCCGATGTTTGTCTTCTATTTTTTCTTCAGAGTCCTTTCTTTTGAACCTCCGCGGGCCCTGTCGGTCTCTATAGATGAATTCCTTCAGGTGCCCAGCCTGTATTAGCCTTTCAATCTCATCCTTCAAGTGAAAACATTGGTTGGTATCATGTCCATACTCGTTATGAAAATGACAAAACCTGTCCTATTTAGGCTTTAAAGGTCCCATTGACCTTGTCCAGGGGAACTTCATCTCCGGGTGATCTGCCGCTACGTCTAGGACCTCTGCGGGTTCTATCTTTAGTGGTGTATACTTTTCGAATCTGTTGCGGGATCATAACTGCCCTGAAGTGGTTGCTGTTGGGGATGTATCTTTAGTTTCTGTCCCCTTTTTTTTTTAGGTCTCCTATCGGTGGCTTGACCTCGTTCCGCTTGGCCTTCCTTACCTCTTCCACGGTCATGTACTTCTCGGCTCTCCACAGTAGCTCATCGAACGTATTAACAGGCTTCTTTGCTAAAGAGGAAAATAGATCCCCATCACGTAGACCATTAGTCAAAGCATTAATTTTTACCTCTGCAGATGCGGAGGGCACCTCCAAGGCAGCTTGATTGAACCTTTTCAGGAAGGCCCGCAAGCTCTCTTTCTCTCCTTGTTGCATGTTGAACAACGTTAGCGTCGTCCTGGGCTGTCTCCGGGCACTAGCAAACTGATGTAAAAACAGGTTGCTAAATTCTTCAAAAGAGTTGATAGTATTAGGTCCCAATTGGTTAAACCACTGCTGAGCAGCCTTAGCTAACGTAGTCAGGAAGACCCTGCATTTGACCCCCTCACTGTAGCGGTGTAGGAGAGCTGAATTCTCAAATCGTACCAGGTGCTCATAGGGATTAGATGTCCCATCATACTCATAATTCAAAGGTTTGAAGTTTTGAGGTAGCTCATCCTGCAAAATCTCATTAGAAAACTGAGAACCCGCCACAAGTCTAGAATTACTAACCCGAGTATTCATCTGCTTCCGCATACTGTCAATCTGCTTCTGGAGAACCGAAAAATGGCCTCCATCATTCCTAGGATGAGAATCACCCTTACCTTCTACTGCCTCTTCAACATTCCTTCTCTCCTGCAGGATATTCCGTAATATCTCCACCTCTGGCTCTTTCAGGAGCTGTCCCGAAATCACCTCATCTTCCTCTGCGGGCTTCTGAGCCCTTGCTCTGTCCCTTCCATCAGACCTACGTGCCTGAGATGACACCAGCACTGATTCCCTATTAACCTCTTTCTCATTTCCCTCCGGGGGCATAGGGAATTGGACTCCTTCTCTCAGGATAGCTTCCAGCATGGTCCTTACTGTAGCATCAATCTGTTACTTGAAAGTTGCCGGTATCTCCAGATCCGCAGGGCCTTGTGAGACAGAAACTCCTATACTAGGAATCACTACCGGCACAGGGCCTTCGACTTGTCCGATGGGAGGTGGAGCAGATGGTTCCTCCCCGCCTACTCCCGAACCGCCTAGAGCCTGACTTGCTCCTGGAGTCACATTTGCCTCCTCCCTCTGTACATTGGGTGTAGGGAGATCCACCTGAGCCTTTTCTATGCCCGGGCCCACAGTCACCGTCGTGCGAGACGACACCACTTCCCTTCTTATTATTGGTCCAGCAGCAGGGGGTGGAAAAGGGACAGCCAAAGAGGGCCGACCTCTTCCCCCACCATCCTTCTTGGATTCATCTTGTCCTCCAACCATAATAATCACGGTTATAAAGGAAACTCACGTCTTAGACCCAAGTTCCCACAGACGGCGCCACTTGATGCGCAAGACAAAGTCACGCTAACAAGAATCGAACCCCGTACCTGAGATCCGTGAGATCACTCTTCAAACACGTGCCAAAACAGCGCAATCCGAACTCGAACACGAGCTTCGAATACCTGCAAAACACGCTGGAGGGGTCCTCGGCGTAGGGACTCCGACGCTCAAGTCAGTGATCGGAAAGTGTGTAAAAGGAGGGCCCTCAATACCCGGTTAGGGACCTCTGGGAGCTAATATAAGTTAACTGAATAAATGCTAATAGAGATAGTTTTTACGTGCTCGAAGTGTGATTAGTAAGTAAATGAATTCGTACCTTCTTCTTCACATGGATCATACATAAATAGTACCTGGAAGTGGACGGTTATCACCACACTCCGATGAAGCTCTCCACTCTTCATCGTATTCCTCCCACGTTCACGTCCATCCTCCACGTCCCACTCTTCCATCTCCGGAATATTCCCTTCCAGACCATTCTTGATACTCTCTTCCGGCTTTGTTTGACCGAATCTTGATTGGAGTGAATTGATGCATGTTTTTAGGGCCTATTTTAGTGCAAAAAGTGCGCTAAAGTGTTAATTTTTGTGCCTATATGTGTAGAGTATCACTTATTTGCCTAAAAAGTATTACTTTGTGAGTTTTTGATGTTTTTTGTCTGTTTGGCAGGTAAATCGGTGGAATTTTGCCAAACCGAGAGTACCGTTATTCTTAGAATGAAGAGAGGAACATACCGGACGAAAATGGGGGTCGGGCCCGAAGCCCTTCTCGAGAAAATTTCCCTGGTCTCGAGCAAAAATTGAGGAGACATGGACCTCGACTCGAGGGATAGGCTGGAGGGAAAGAATTTTCAAAAATGCAGCAGTCTTGACTCGAGGGAGGAACCTTGACTCGAGGGATGGAGAAACGGCAAGATCCTCGAGTCGAGGGCTGAGGCTCGACTCGAGGCAGGTGGAAAATTGAAAAAGCGTATTAGCGACTCTTAAACCTCGACTCGAGGGCGTGAAGCTCGAGTCGAGGAGTGCCAAAAATCGAATTTTGCAGTTTTAAAGCCCATTGAAGCCAAAACAGAGCATAACTTGATTCTAGCAGTTTAGAGCAGTTTCCAGGAGGTTCCATAGGCGAATTTTTTACTTGGTAGCTTGATTTCCATTGTAATTGAAGATTCAAGTTGTGATTTGGGAGAAGATTAGTTGAATTCAAGCATTGTAGAAGACTAATCATTCCTATTTTTGTATATTGAAGATCAATTGGTGATGTTCTTTCCCCTTTCTCTCTTTAATTCATTGCTTGTGTTGATTAGATTGTTAATTATTTTCTTAGATTTTTTACCCTTGGCTTTTGCTTGTAGCACCATGGGCTAATAGCCTTGTGCTTAGGATAATTGAAATTAGGTATGAAGTGATTGCCTCATGCTATGATTGTTGATAATTGTGATCAATTGAATTAGCTTGCTTCCTAATTGTGATTCTTAATTGTGCTTCATGAAAAATTGTCTCTTTTGATTAATGGTTGATCACCCTAGCA
The DNA here is from genome assembly GCA_030762865.1 of Paraleonurus japonicus. Taxonomy (NCBI): domain Eukaryota; kingdom Viridiplantae; phylum Streptophyta; class Magnoliopsida; order Lamiales; family Lamiaceae; genus Paraleonurus; species Paraleonurus japonicus. The sequence goes on from CM061059.1 coordinate 17,716,669, forward strand.
ATAGGCGAGAGTTGAGCTAACGTGATTAGGTGTTAATTTTGCATGATTGTATAAATTGGGGACTTCTACATTGAGAGATGGGAAGAACTAAGGATACTCACATTAGGCATTGTGATATTAATGGAGTGATTAATTTCATGATGGTTTATGCTCTCTAATTTGATTGATTTGCATTTGGATACAATCATAGCTTGTTAATCATGGATTCCTTGATGGAGATTATCCCTTGCACCCAACTTCCCCATTGATTTTAGTGTATTTGTTATTGCATTCTAGGTGTTTGATATATTGTTTGCATAATCTTGCCATTTAATTTCTTGCCATTTTTGTAAAAATTTTAGTCCTAAACCTTGTTGCAGCTTTAGTCATCTAGAACCTTGGGTTCGATATTTTGCGATTGGTCTTAAAAGCTCTTGCCCTATATACTCCAATCAAATGGCGCCGTTGCCGGGGAGTTAGTTTTTGCGCCTATAAGTGAGATTTAAGGATTGTTTGAAGTGGTTATTCGTTGCTTTTGTTTTTGGTTTTGTTTTTGTTGATTTTGTTTGGTTTGAAGTTGATACTTAGATTTGTGGCATTGTAGGTGCATGCTAACAAGGTCATCGTTTGAGAAGACGAAGGGAAGTTATTGATTGGAGTAGTTTTTCGGGTAAGTGTTATTAAGACCAATCAACAAAATATCGAACCCATGGGAAAAAGTATGCACATGAGGCCCTAGAAATACAAGTTCTCAGTGACTAGAGTTGCAACAATGGATGAAACAAAAACACTAGCAAAAATACAAAACAATAACAAGCAAGCAAATGATCGAACACCTAGAATGCGAGTACAAAAACAACAATAAATGGTGGGATAGAGGTGCTAGGATTAACATCCATCAATGAATCATCAATCAACAAGCTACAATTGAATCAAATTGCAAATCAACTAAGATAGAAAGCATAAAACCATCATGAAATTAATCACTCCATTAAAATCACAATGCCTAATGTGAGTATTCTTAGTCTTTCTCATCTCTCAATGTAGAAATCCCCAATTCATACAATCATGCAAAATTGAAACTCGATCAACACCTAATCACGTTAGCTCAACTCTCGCCTATTGCTAGGGTGATTAACCATTAATCTAAAGAGACAATTTTACACAAAGCACAATGAAGAATCACAATTAGGTAGAAAACTAATGTGAGTATCCTTAGTGCAACTAATCTCTCGACTCCGAAGCACCCAATCCACGCATTCATACACAATTATCACCCGATTAATCCCGGATCAACGTTAGCGCAACTCTCGTCTATAGCTAGGGTGATCAAACACTAATCTAAAGAGATAATTATGCATGAAGCACAATTGAGAATCACAATTAGTAAGCAATCTACTCAATTGATCTCCAATCATCAACAATTATAACATCATCAATCAAATCATCATCAATTTCAATTAACCCAAGCACAAGAGATTTAGCCCATGGTACCACAAACAATACCCATGGGATAAAGATAGAATTGATCAAACACTAAGCAAATCACAACAATTAAGAAATTAAAGAGACAAAAGAGGAAAAACATCACCAATTGATCTTCAATCAACAACAATAGGAATCCTTGAGTCTTCAACACCAATCTCCAAATGAAATACAAGCTTGAATTGAATGAATTACAATGATCAAATGCTAATCTAATGCTAATCTACCACAATCAATTGAAATCTAAATCTAATTCTAACTTCTACTCTACCTAGAATGGAAAATTGGCTTGGGGCCTGAGAAATCGCCCCAAAACCGCTCTCAACTGCTATTATTAAGTGTTCTCCCTTGATTGCTCTGCTTCATGCCCTTTAAATACGATTTTTTGAAAAACCACCCCCTCGAGTTGAGGGTCAGGCCTTGACTCGAGGCTGCCGCCTTTTTCACCTCCCTCGACTCGAGGGTCAGGCCTCGAATCGAGGCTCCTATTTTTTTCCCTTTTTGATCCTTTTCTGCACATCCCTCGACTCGAGGCTCATGGTCCTCGACCAGAGCTCGAGTCCAGGGCACTTTTCTCGCGTGGGGCTTCGGGCCCGACCCCCGTTTTCGTCCAATACGTCCGTCTCTTCATTCTAAGCCTAATGGTACTCTCGGATTGGCAAAATTCAACCGAATTACCTGCAAAACGGACGAAAAACATCAAAATCTCACAAAGTAATACTTTTTAGGCAAATAAGTGATACTCTACACATTTATGCACAAAAATCACACTTTAGCTCACTTTTTGCACTAAAATAAGCCCTAAAACATGCATCAATTCACTCCAATCATACCCCCAAACTGAATTGTTGCTCGTCCTCGAGCAACGTAGAAACTAAGAACAAAGGAGTGAATTGATTGCAATTATGTCACATGGCACCATAGACGAAAAATAAGACAATCGAACTCATCAATGAACATAAGTTTCAATGCAAACTATCCACTAACCATCAAGATAGATCATGCTCAAATAAATGCTTAATCAAATACTCAACACATTGCTCCTTCCATGGAGTGTTTCACTCTTCACTCAAGTGTATAAAGGTATAAAGCACTCAATCATCAAATTCATGAACATGCACACCATATGCTTGCCAAAAGACTTAATCTCAATCAAAATCAATTGTGATCAATCAAGAATCAAAGAGGTCTTTCTCTAGGTTGTAATGTAGGCTCTTTAGAAAGGTGGGATATTTTTGGATAAGAGTGACTAAGTAGTAGAGACTTGAATGTAAGCTAATCAATACAAAACATTTCTCTTCTCTTTTCATCAAGTAACACTCTTTCTTTTTAACTTCAATGATCAATCCACAATTCAATTGAGCTTTCTCTTTTTAAGCTCACAAATTGAATTTTTCCTTCACTTCATTTTCACATTTTTTCTTCACAATTCAATTTTCCACAACCTTTCTTTTCTTTTATGCTTCATTCATCACTTATCTCATCATCGCCCCACACTTAGCAATCAAATCACCATCATTAGCCAACATTCAAGCTCAACTAAATATAGGACAAGAAAGGCTCATAAAAATAGGCTAAATGGTTTCAATTTCACTTGGCTTGCCAAAGAATATGGATCATAAGGCTCAACATGGCTTACTAAGGAAATAAAATGTATTTGGGGGGGAAAAACTTGGCAAAGTGACTCATCATTCCAAACATGGCCTCTTATCATTTTCAAGACACCACACAAAGATCAATATCCACAAGTTTAGTGGCAAGTTCTAGCATACAAAATCCATGAATGATGCACTCACAAGGAATATCAAATCAACCGTATAAGATGTACGATTATTAAGGCACAAAAACTCATGGGCTTAAATTGAGCAATGAATCAAGCATTATCAATCACATCCATCTTCACATAATAAATCAAGCAAGCTAGCATCAAGCTACAAATCAACTCATGATCAAATCAAAATCCAATAAGTCTTGCAAGTCAAACACAAGTGCCCATGTACATAAATCCAAGCATACTCACTATGTCAAAAATGATTCTAAAAGATATGACACTAAATCCACAATGAAGCTCAATATCAAAGAATAAGGAATCATAGGAATAAGGAATCCAAAGGATCATCAAAACATAATAATCAATAGACAATAAGCTTAAATATAATTAAGAGAATCATAACATCAATAAAATCATCAAACCATCAAAATCCAAATCATCACATCATCAAGTTAATCAAGAGTACAATCACCATCAAAAGTGCAAAGAAAAACAAGAAGATCAGAATCTAAAGACTAAGGAGAGGGAATGAGGAATAAGGGATAGCCCTAATAGTCTGACGGCGGTGGTGGAGGAGGGTAGTGTCCCTGCCCGAAATTCCACGAGCTCATCTGCTGTAGAAGGGCGTACATGTCATTTTGAGTCTTCAGAGACTCCTCCTGCATCCTCCTAGTCTCTTCGTTGAATCTACGGGACTCCTCAATCATCCGATACATCTCATCTTGGCGAGTCAGACTCTCAATATGCATCCTCTGACTATCCGCCCACGTCTGCTCAGTCAATACCCACGGCCTCTGAGATGAGCTCCCAGCCTCATACTCTCGACTCATCATCTCGTCCTGCCAGTACATATTAATCTCTGGCTGGTAATCCTCGTCTATTTGTACCGGCGGCTCCTCCTGCTCCGGCTCTTCGTACTCATCCTCCGCGTCGTCATCTCCTGTCTCTGCCTCTGCTCCCTCTGCATCACCCTCACCCTCATCATCATCCGATCCCCACTGCTGACCATCATCATCATCATCATCATCCTCATCTCGGAGAACATCCCCGTGCTCTCTAGTATAAGCATCTATCGCCTCCGTGTGACGCTGTGATCACATGCGGAGGTTGATGGTCACAAAAGCAGTAGATCCAAACACCGTCGTCAACCTCTTATTCGGAAGAGGGAATCGGCCATCATGGTGCTGCTAGAGACACCACGTCCTACCATTGCGGTCGAGCGTCCTCATGCGCCGCATGGTATCGGTAGTAAGATCGGGGCCCGCTAAAGCTCTGAGGTTATGAGTAGGGATCCCGAGGTGCTCGGCAATCAAAGTAATCATCCCTCCAAAATTGATCTTCTTAAACTTTGTGCTAATGGCTCTCTCAAACAGATAACAGAGGTACGCGGCCGCATTGAATCGAACCCCGTGCAAGAAACACCATATAACATATAACTCCTCGGAAACCACGGCTCCTCCCTCCGATCCCACGAATATAGTGCTCGCGAGAATCTTCTCCAAGTATCGGACTACCGGGTTCCGGATGTGGGTGCTCTTCGACTTCCCCGGAATGAACTCAGGCTGACTCGGTGCCCCTGAATCTGAAATACGCCTCCAGAACTTCTTGGCATTATACTCTTTCCTCATATTAAGCAGTGATCGATCGGGATCGGTGGGTGCTCCAATTATCTCGTTGATCTCGTCCACCGTCAACGAATACTCTCGTCCCATCAGCTCAAAGGTGATACTCCTGGGAAATTTGGCCCTCCTGGCCTTATCAATCTTGACAGTGCAGAGAAACTCTAGGGTGAGTCCGAGATAAGTCTGAGGCCTCTGCATCAGGAAGCCTCCCATGCCGATCTGCTCAAATAACCGAGGAATATCCTCCTTGATATGCATCGACTCCAGACAATTCTGGTCCACCAAACGGGTCTTGATCACCCTGTTATATAACTCGGAGTAGAGACCAATGTGTGTCCTCCACTGATGGTCATCCCACTGAATCCCCAGTTCGGCGGGCATACGGTGAGCGAATCTAATGGCCTCTTCTCTCTCACGGATCTCTGCATCCGAGAGGTTGTGTCCATCTCTTCCCCTAAACATTGTTCCTGCAAAAATAATCCCAAGAGCAAAAATCAATATCCACGAATAAAACACGAGCTCAAAATATCAATCAAACCATAGACGAGTCAACAATAATATATCTCAAATAAACAAAATCCTTAGTGACTAGCAACTAATCCTCAACAATGGTCAATGAGTCAACAAAGCAAATAATATCTCCAATCATAACAAAAACCCCTAGTGACTAGCAACTACTACTCAACAATGGTCAATGAGTCAACAAAGCAAGAATGGTCAATAGAAGTGCTCAAATAATCCTCAAACATGTGTATACTTACTAGAACGGCCCCACCAATAAGCTCATCAAAAATCATGCAATTAAGCTCACTAAAATTCCAAAAAAATCAATAGCCATCTAGCAAGTATTAGACACATAAGCATCAACAATTCATACACTTCTATTATAACAATAACTCAACTTGACCAAACAATCCCAACATATTTCACTAAGAATATCCAAACATGCCACAATCAATTTCCACGCCAAATCCACTAATAAACGAGCAAGATATCATATACAATCTTATGCATGCTCCTAAACTCATCAATTAATCCAAAATATCTCATAAAAGGCTCCAATTCATCACAATCAATAATGCATATAAGGTGCTTTACAAAATGCCCACATGAAATTCCAATTCAATTAACAAATGGCCTAATAAAATCACCCATGCAATAATCACAATATAACTACGAAATTGAAGCCAAGAGATGATGAATTACGTACCTTGTTTGAGAAATTGACCGAAAAACGTCCAAATGCAAATCCCACGAACCAACTCACAAAAATCCCCAATTTGGAATTCAAAAACCCTCAAAATGTGACCTTTATACAATGTATGATGGAATTATGATAAAAATATGATGGATGATCGGTGAAATGAGCATAAATCGACGGAAATAGGGTGTGGGGACGAAGGAGAAACGAATGGCTGAAACCCTCGACTCGTGCTGCGTGAATCTGACTTCTGCGTATTTATAAAAAAATACCAGCCTCGAGTCGAGGGTCAGGCCTCGACTCGAGGGATCCGAAATTTTAAATGCCTCGACTCGAGGTCTCACGCACGACTCAAGGAATGTGAAAAACTGACCCCCTCGACTCGAGGTACCACCCTCGACTCGAGGAACATGCAAAAATCGGAATTTTGGCTAAGTGTAAATCCCTCGACCCGGGGACCATGCAATCTCGACCTTGGGTCGAGTCCAGGGAATTTTTTACGATTTCCGGGCCCGACCCGACCCCCGAAACTCCTAAAAATGACCTCTATGCCCCTAACGAACCCAAATATACAAGAAATTACCATTTTGGTCCCTCGATTTAAGCCCGGTCGCTCATTCGATCGAGGAGACCGGGTTCTCTTCCTTTATGCTCATTTTCATCAACTTTTAAGCTCTCATTTCCTTCTCGATTCCTTGATTCCTTTTCCAATTCGATCCTTTTTCAATCCAAGTAGTGAGTATACCTACAAACGGGCAAAAATAGTCATCAAATAATCATCACTAAGAGATGCATTTCTACCCTAAATGACACACACCCCCAAACTTGAATGAAGATATGAATTCAAGTTTAGCTCAAAATATATGCAACTCATAATGATATCAACAAGTAAGCTCAACACTATCATCTATACCCAAAGCAAAGAGCATAATTTCCTAAGAACGAGCAATTAAGTAGCAAGCCAAATCTCCCAAAAACGAACAAAAACACTAATCTACCAAAATCACACAAAAGCTAATAAAAAGGATGGGTTGCCTCCCATCAAGCGCTATTTTTATTGTCCTTTGCCGGACTTATTTCTTCATGTCCAAGTCCTTCATCGGAATGGCCAAGGGTAGCGATCCTCCTTGCCATTATATCTCAATCGTTGCGCTTCAAGGTCTAGAAGGTTCACCGAATAGATAGGACAACCACCTATAGAAATGCAAAGTGTCCATGGTTGTCCCCCTTTCTCTCTTGCCATCCTTCTCTATTCTTCTTTCGTTTCAAGGATACCCAAGCGTTTCATCAACTCTTCCCTATAGTCAAAATTCACATGAGGCAAAATTAAATCATTAGAAGCATCATTTTTAATTAAATCACAAATTGAAGAGTTAGAGGGTATAGAAATGCTCATTTCAATCTTCAATGCCTCCTTAGGTGCTTCTAGATTTTCTTTCTCATTATAGCTCATGTCCATTAATGGACACTCCTCTTCCTCATTTTTGACAAAGAAATTCTTCCTTTCATCCTCATTGCTTGGACCCTTATCTACATCATCTCTTTCACTTTCTTCCTCCCCTTCTTCTTCTTGATTCTCCATGATAGTCATGTTCTTTACTTGGCGTAGGAAATTTTTGAGTTGACTCTTTATAAACATGAAATGAACTTCGGTGATCTCCATGTTCCCCTCTATCCATGAATTAACCTTTTCTTTGGTCTCATACTTATCTTCGTACAAGGAAAATATTTGATCACATCTTGCATCATCTTCCTCAAATTTTTCCAACAAAAATCCAAGCATCTCTTGCAATATGGCTCTTATATCATGGAGTCCCCATTCTTCAAATTGAGGAGAAGCTTGTGGCATAGGATAATCAAACTCATGGCTTCTCCTATCATCATAGCAATCACCTCCTTCCAATGCTCCTTGACACTCAAATCCAAGACATGGATCAAATGTTTGATCATAAGGCTCATAGTATGGGAACATCTCTTGAGGTAGGGGAGAAATTTCTTCACATATCCAATCTTCATAATTGGATGGAACTTGTTGCAAATGAGACTTATCTTCAAAGCTCATCCAATTATTGTATCCAAAATCCTCAAAGTGTGGAGGATATACCATGCTCTCTTGATAATGATATTGATTCCATGCATATGAGTTGTATCCTTCCATCTAGATAAAATAAGCAAGTATCAAATTCCAACAAAAATAACAAAACAAACACGAACACAAAGGAAACAAATAGCCACTTCAAACAATTCCTAGGTCTCACTTAAGGCGCAAAAACTAATTCCCCGGCAACGGCGCCATTTGATTGGAGTAGTTTTTCGGGTAAGTGTTATTAAGACCAATCAAAAAAATATCGAACCCATGGGAAAAAGTATGCACATGGGGCCCTAGAAATACAAGTTCTTAGTGACTAGAGTTGCAACAATGGATGAAACAAAAACAACAAAAACACTAGCAAAAATACAAAACAATAACAAGCAAGCAAATGATCGAACACCTAGAATGCGAGTACAAAAACAACAATAAATGGTGGGATAGAGGTGCTAGGATTAACATCCATCAATGAATCATCAATCAACAAGCTACAATTGAATCAAATTGCAAATCAACTAAGATAGAAAGCATAAAACCATCATGAGATTAATCACTCCATTAAAATCACAATGCCTAATGTGAGTATTCTTAGTCTTTCCCATCTCTCAATGTAGAAATCCCAATTCATACAATCATGCAAAATTGAAACTCGATCAACACCAAATCACGTTAGCTCAACTCTCGCCTATTGCTAGGGTGATTAACCATTAATCTAAAGAGACAATTTTACACAAAGCACAATGAAGAATCACAATTAGGTAGAAAACTAATGTGAGTATCCTTAGTGCAACTAATCTCTCGATTCCGAAGCACCCAATCCATGCATTCATACACAATTATCACCCGATTAATCCCGGATCACGTTAGCGCAACTCTCGTCTATAACTAGGGTGATCAAACACTAATCTAAAGAGATAATTATGCATGAAGCACAATTGAGAATCACAATTAGTAAGCAATCTACTCAATTGATCTCCAATCATCAACAATTATAGCATCATCAATCAAATCATCATCAATTTCAATTAACCCAAGCACAAGAGATTTAGCCCATGGTACCACAAACAATACCCATGGGAAGAAGATAGAATTGATCAAACACTAAGCAAATCACAACAATTAAGAAATTAAAGAGACAAAAGAGGAAAAATATCACTAATTGATCTTCAATCAACAACAATCGGACATCAGGTCATCGGCCGGAAACTGGGTAGAAGCTGTAGTGGTGTGTGTGTGTGTTTGAGGTGTGCAAGGCTTGTGCCTACCTTAGAGTGGAGTGCCAAAAATGTGCACAAAGGCTGCAACCTCCTATATATAATGCCCTACAAAACTAGGGTTCCTCTAAATAGGCCTTAAAGGGCTTTTATCTTATCATTTTGGGTCACTCTCCTACATACTTAGAGCTTATTTTCCAACTCTAGCCCATAACATTTGTTATTCTCTTATGAGTTTTATTACATAATAAATAATTCAAGGAGAATAATATCATATAACATGCATTTGCACATCTTATTAATATTTCACATAATTATGTATACATATAATAATAATAATGCTAATAATAATAATAAAATAATTTTTAAAAAATGAAATTCTTGTGTGTTGTTACAATTCATGCTAGGTATTAGAATTATTATAATTATGTGAAAATTTACTATAAGATTTATTTCAAATTTATTTTACAATTAATAAAAAAGAGAGGATTAATAAATTTTTTTATGTAATTGATGCATAAATATTACTCCGAATAGTATATATATCGTATATTTGCAATAAATATCATATTTGATTATATTAAGTTTTTTAATAATACTTATATATATATATATATATATATATATATTCATTAGAGTAAGATAAAGTAAATTAATTGAGTCAATGTTTTTTAATCATATTACTCAATATGTTAATAATTATAGGTGACTAATTATGCATTGACACATAACCATTACACATAAATAAACTCTTTAAAAATTGACACCTAAGCAGAATTCACCACAAGTTGACACCTAAGCAAAAACAAACTCTCTATTAGTAATACTAGTATTTCACCCGTGCGATGCACGGACATAAATTTTAAAAATTTATATTTTAATTAATTTTAATATTAATATATTCTAAATCAATAAATTAGTGTATTATAAAAGTAAACAAATGATAAGAAAATAAATATTGGTTAAAAATATTCTTCTAATGTATATAAAATAAACAAATTATCTATGGTAATCATTACAAATTTTGAAAGACTTCCCTATATACAATATTTTTTGTTGATCGACTATGTTCACCATCTTCATCGCAAATTAAAATTTTAAGTCCTTTGCGATTAGTCACCCTTGAAACCGCAACATACAATTGTCCATGGCTAAACACAGGTTTTTTCAGCAACAAACCAACATGTGAGAGTGATTGACCTTGACTTTTGTTTATTGTCATAGCATAAGACACAATCAAGGGAAATTGTCTTCTTTGAAACCTAAACGGTAACCTTGGATCTGATGGAGTCAATGACATTCTTGGTATAAGAACTTTATGACCTTCATTGCTTCCAGACATATTCTTTGCTTCTAAAACATATGATCCGAGCTTTGTAATTACTAACCGAGTACCATTATACAAACCAAGGGAATGATCTATGTTTCTCAACAACATCTCAGGAGTACCAACCTTCAAATTGAGCTCATGATTGGGAACACCTGAACATCTTATTCCATTCAGAAACTCTGGTGTATGTACATCAACCAATACATCGACATTTGCATCTGACTTGCATGCACTATCTGAACTTAAATAAGTCTTTGCATCACCAGAATTCAATGAAGACATATATTCATTCACACTATCAACAACATCAAGTGTTGGTGCTAGTATAGCACGATCCTTCAAAAAGCTCACATTGTGCCCTGAATCCATATAAAATGGATATGTACTCTGCACAATGGATAAGATCAGATCACTTGAAGATTTTACTGTGAGGTCTTCAGGAATTTCAATAATTGCATAACCGTCTTCATCAACTCCCAGTGTCCCATCTCCGATATATACGTGCAATCCATTCAGAAAATTCTTTTAATTCTCTATGTTCGACTGTTGAACAATGCTTTTGCAACCTCATATTTTTAGTTAACTTCAACAACTTGCAGTCTCTCCATATATTAGAAGAATTTATGGTTGCATGGACAATATCCTATCGAGTTTCCTTAGGAATTACTGGCAAAATCTGGCGAAAATCCCCTCCAAAAACAATAGTCCCCAAAAGGTCTATTCTTGTTCAGTGGATTGTCCAATTGCATGATATCTTTTAGAGTTCTATACAATGCTTCGAAACAATATCTATGCATCATCGGAGCTTCATCCCAAACTATAAGGCTTGCTCTAATAATAAGCTCTGCGAGCGGACTACCCTGTCTAATGGAACACGTCGAGTTTTCATTGAGATTTAAAGGGATTGAAAACCTTGAATGTGCAGTTCGGCCACCAGGAAGCAAAAGTGAAGTTATGCCACTCGAAGCCACGTTAAGAACAATTTCCCCTCTTAACCTAACCACTGTAGACAATGTCATCTACAAATATGTTTTTCCGCTACCCCCATATCCATACACGAAGAAGACATGACCTCCACAACTTGAATCTATGGCATCCATCACAACATCATAAATATGGCGTTGTTCATCAGTTAAATTACCCATCAAATGCTTGTGCTCCTCTGCCAAGGCAACTCGATCATAATTTAGTTCATCATATACCAGCTTATTTTGCAAAGAAGATGCACTTGATGTTGGTCTCACTTAGTTGAGTAGATTAAAGGAAACTTGAATCAGCCTTCTAGGAAAAATCTAGAGGGGGGGGGGGGGTTGAATAGATTTTTCAGATTTTACAAATCTTTCAAAACTTATTCAAAACACCAAAGTTACACAGCCGAATTCAATTTTAAACTCAACTTTATTTAGATCAAAAGCACACTGATATTTAGTCTAACTTTAATTCTGAAATTAATCTTTGATTGATAGACTGAAATTGAGAAGAACAGATAAGTAAATGAAAGCAATAAAGAACACCAAGATTTATAGTGGTTCAGATTATGAATAATCCTTCATCCACTCTCCTTCTTCAACTTGAAGAAGGGTCTCTGCTTACCACTTACTTACTTTCGATCCAACTTATAGCTTACAACTTACAAAGATCTTCAACTCTTCAAAACTCCTGAATTCTTCTCTGAAATCTAACTATTACAGTGAGTAGTGAACTTTGAAGATGTGATGTAAAGTGTTCTTCAAACACTTAGAACTTTTTGAAAACTCTTTTTAAAAACTTGTGAATTGATGTGAAAGTAGAAATCTTAATATCTGAATATGTTGAATAATGTGTGATTCGTGTGTATCAAATGAAAACCTAGACCTATTTATAAGTCTGAAAAGACAGTTAGTTTGTTAGTCAGTTCTAACAAACTAAAACTGCTCAACAAACTTAATCTTGACAACTGCTCTTGTCCTCAGCTGATTTTTCTCTACTCGTCTGTAGCTGACTTGGTGAAGACTTGCCTTTCTTATTCTACTCAGCTTGTCTTGACCTCGTCTGAGCTCTTCATAATTGTCTCCTGCAGATGACTAGATTTAAGCTTGTCTTCAGATGACTTGCAACTTTTCAGTCTTCAGCTGACTTGTCCAGTCCTCGACCTAGTCTGATCAGCTTAGTATTAGAACTTAACCTCAGTTGTTCTTCATAGTCATCTGATCACCTGAATTGCTTCTTTTAACTCATCAAAACCTTCTTGATCTAACAATTTCCCCCTTTTTGATGAAGGTAAAACCTACATGGAAGAGACACACTAACAGCTGAAGTTAGTTAAAGTTAATCAAGATTATCAGATAGGCATATTAGAACACATTCATACTTCAAATCAGTTTTATCCAAGTTAAAGCAATTTATTCACACTTAAGAAAGCTTTTAAGCAAGAATTCTTAAGTCTTAAGACTTTTCCAAAATATTTAGACTTAGTAAAAATTTAAGTCTTAGGACTTAGAAAAAAAATTTTTAAAGACTTATAAAATTTTTTAAAACTTAGAAATTTTTTTTAAAATTTAAGTCTGAGATGAGAATTTCCTCAGATGATTAATACTTAGAAAAAAAATTTAAGTATTAAAACAACAAAGAAAGCTTTAAGAAATAAGACAAGTAAATCAAATAAATTTGAGTAAATTTATTCACATATATACAATTTACAGATAAGGAGAACTGATAGAAATAAAAGATAAGGAAAAGAAAATCCTGGTCTATCAGATTCTCTATCGGCTTGCTTCGGGAATGTTCAGGCAATTGAAAACCCTCGCTCTGAGCTGTTTAAGTTCCTCTTCGTCTGTGAGCTTGGATTCTCTCTCGGCTTTGGCAATGATAGTCCTGACCCAAGCCAGGTCAGGAGTCCCGTCTTCGTTCATCTTGGGCTTAGCATGCTCGAAGGCTGGTGCGATCAGATTGCAGTTGAATACTCTGTTGGCCTCGTCGAGCATGTTCCCATACATGTCTGCATCTTCCTTCTCAATCCAAGCATGCCACTGGAGATCTTCATGAGTTGCACCAGTAGGAGAATTCTTCAGAATGTACCAGTGGTACATCCACTTGGCATCTAAGGCTTTTCCCTTATATTCCTCTGTGTGCTTCCCAGCCACCATTTTAGGAGGAGTTGAGGTGCGGTGGTAAGGTCAGAAGTTAGCCTCATCTGCGGTATTCGAAACCCATTTCCTGAACTCCTGATCCCACTTAAGCTCAGCTCCCTTGTCCAGCTTCATCAGCCTCTTCTTCTCCTGCTTCTCGTACATCTCCTTTTCAGCATGTATTCTTCTGATCTGCTCGGCTGAAAGGTTGGAGTAGTCAGGCTCTTTTCTCTTGCGTTCTGCTGGTCTGGGGCTGGTCAGCTGGTCAGCTGCTCAGCTGATGACTCCTTCTCGACTGCTGCTGCCTTCCCTTTACCCTTGCCCTTGGCCTCGGGTTTTTCAGCTTCTTTAATTCTGGCCAGCAGCTACTCAGACTTTTCCTCGTCTTCCTTCCTTCTCTTCTCCTCATCCTCTCGGATGACATCTTCAATCTGGGTCACCCTCAGTTGTAAAACAGCCAACTCATCAGATTTGATCTTGATCTCGGCCTTGGCTGCTTCCAACTCAGCTGAGTCTGCCTTAGAATCGAGCTTATCTATGATGGACAAGACTCCAGCTGTGAGGGTGTCCAGTCTTCCTTCAGCTCCTTCCCCCTTTTTAACTTCAGTCTTGAGGGTCTGGAGCTGTTCTTCCAAAGCAGCACAATGGACACGGATGTCTGATTTATCAGCTGTAAGTGCATCAACCATGATCTCGTTGTTTGCGGCCACCTTCTGCTTGAGCAACCTTACCTCCTCCTCCAGGTTGCCCAGCCTAGTACCAATAGCAGTGCTGAGGTTGGCTGATAGGTTGCGAGATATGTTCATCTCGGCAATCTGCATATTGGCGAGCATCGTGTCGGTGACTGTTGGTCCCGATTAGTTGAGTTGATTATGAAACTTTGAGTTATCCTTCTAGAACAAAATATAGAAGGGGGGGTTGAATAGATTTTGTAGATTTTTCAAATCTTTCAAAACTAATTCAAAGTACCAGATGTACACAGCGGAAATTCAAGATTATACTCAACTTTAGTAAGATCAAAAGCAAACTGATATTCAGACTTTAACTTTGATTCTGAAATTAACCTTTGAATGATAATATATAAATTGAACAGATAAGTAAGTAAAACAGTAAAGAACACCAGATTTTATAGTGGTTCGGATTATAACAATCCTACATCCACTCTTCTTCTCCAACTTTAAGAAGGGTCTCCACTATATGCTTACTTACTTACTTTACAATCGTACAACTTTCAACTTACAACTTGATCTTCAACTCTTCAAAATGCTAACCAAACTTATGAAATCTAACTCTAAGAAAAAGAAGTGTATTTGAAGATGTGCAATGAAGTGCTCTACAAACACTTAGAAAAATCTATGAAGAAATCTTGAAAAACTATTTTGTGTTTTTTGAAAACTTGTGATTTGAGAGAATAAATTTCTAAAAAATAACTTGTGAATTTTGTGTATTCTGAATATTCTGTGTGAAGTGTATTTAAAAGAAGTGTCTAGACCTATTGATAAGTCTGAAAAGACAGTTAGTTTGTTAGTCACTTCTAACAAACTAAAAACTGCTTCAACAAACTTAATCTTGAAATCTGCTCTAGACCTTAGCTGTCTTTACTCTACTCGTCTGCAGCTGACTCGGTGAAGATTCGCCTTTCTTATTCTACTCAGCTTGTCTTGACCTCGTCTGAGCTCTTCATGTTCGTCTCCTGCAGATGACTAGACTCAAGCTCGTCTCCAGACGACTTGTACTCTTCCAGACCTCAGCTGACTAGATTGGTTCTCGACCCCGTCTGATCAGCTTTTCTTATGGTCTCAATCTCAGCTTGTTCTACAGGTCGTCTGATCATCTGAGCTTCTTCATTTAACTCATCAAAACTTCTTGATCCAACAATTTCCCCCTTTTTGATGAAGTTAAAACCTATAAGGAAGAAACACACTCACAACTGAAGTTAGTACTAGAGTTAGTTAAGAAAATCAGATAGGTATATTAGAGCACTTATTCTCATTACAACAGATTCATTCACATTAAAACACTTAAGAAAAATTAAGTCCTTTTAGACTCTTTTAGAAATACTTAAAAAAATTGAGTCTTAAGACTTAGATAAATTTTATAGGGAAAAAAAAAATTCAAGTTTGAGAGATAAAAATTCTCAGATGATTTATACTTAAAAAAATTTAAGTTTTTCTTAAAGCAGAGAAAAAAAACTTTAAGAAAATAAGACAAGTAATTCACATAAGTCCAGATATATTTATTCACAAATTTACAGATTTACAAATAGATGAACTGATAGAAAATAAAAGATAAGGAAAGAAAATCCTGTTCTATCAGATTCCCCATCTGCTGGCTTCTGGAATATTCAGCCAGTTGAAAATACTCGCTCTTAGCTGTTTAAGCTCATCCTCGTCTGTGAGCTCGGATTCCCTTTCTGCTTTGGCTATGATCGATCTGACCCATTCCAGGTCTGGAGAGCCATCTTCTTTCAGCTTAGGGGTAACTTGCTCATAGGCTGGTGCGACTAAATCACAGTTGAACACATTATGTGCCTCATCGAGCAGCTTCCCATAAAGATCGGCGTCCTCCTTTTCCATCCAATCATGCCAGCTCATGTCTTCATCAGCTGCTCCAGATGGAGATGCCTTCAAGATGTACCAGTAGTACATCCATCTGGCATCCAGGGCCTGCTTCTTATATTCGCTGGTGTACTTCCCTGAAACCATCTTGGGAGGAGCTGACGTGCGGTGGACAGGGCGGAAGTCCGCTTCATCTGCTGCTTTGGATACCCACTTCCGAGTATCCCTGTCCCACTTCAGCTCAGCTTTCCCCAGCTTTTTCAGCCTCTTCTTCTCCTGCTTCTCATACTTCTCCTTCTCAGCATGGATTCTTCTAATCTGTTCAGCTGATAAGTTTGAGAAGTCAGTCTCTTTCCTTTTGCGCTCGGCTCTGGGGCTGATCAGTTGCTCAACTGATGAGGACTTCTCCACTGCCTTGCCTTTACCCTTGCCCTTGGCCTCGGGTTTTTCTGACTCTTTCATCTTGGCCAGCCGTGCCTCGGACTTCTCTTCCTCCTCCTTCCTCCTCTTCTCCTCATCCTCTCGGATGGCCTCTTCTATCTGGGTCACCCTCAGTTGCAAGGCAGCCAGCTCGTCTGATTTTATTTTGATTTCTGCCTTGGCTGCCTCCAACTCAGCTGAGTCTGCCTTCGAGTCTACCTTATCTGTGAGTGACAAGACTCCAGCTGTGAGGGTGTCCATTCTTCCTTCAGCTCCTTCCCCCTTTTTGACTTCATCTTGGAGGGTCTGGAGCTGTCTTTCCAGAGCTGAGCAACGAACCCTGAAGTCATTCTGATCAGATGTGAGTGCATTGACCAGGATTTCATTGTCAGCTGCCACCTTCTGCTTAAGTGCCTTGACCTCCTCCTCCAGGTCACTCAGCCGAGAACCAACAGCAGTGCTGAGATTGGCTGATAGGTTGCGTGAAATGTTGACCTCAGCAATCTGCATGTTGGCGAGCATTGTATCGGTGACTGCTCGAATCACCTTCCTCGTCTTCTTTTCCATCAGCCTTTGGACTTGGGATATTATCTTCTTGTGCAGATCCTCAAAGGCTGATGAGATGGCAAGGATTGGACTGGCCTCCTCCTCTGAATCAGATGAGGAAGAGGTGGTGAGAGAAGTTGGACTGGGGGAGCTCATGTGGATATCCCCAAAGATGTTGGAGGTATCCACCGGCTGGGGTTCAGAGGGGTGGGATGAAGTAGGGGCGGTTGATGGGGGTGGGGGGATTTCTGGTGGGGGTGAAGATGGAGGGGGTGGAATTTCTGAGGTAGTGGGTGGTGGAGATGGGGTTGGCTGGGGTAAGATGGGTTGGATTGGGCTAAGGGTGAGAGTTTGGGAAGATGTGGGTAAGGCTGGTGGGGAGATGGTAGATATGGGGGTAGGGGCGTACACTGGTCCTGTGAGAAAGGACAGCATTTGAGAAGGGGATGGTGGAGGAGATGATGTTTGGGTTTGGGGGAGGGTAGATGAGGTTGTGGCTTGGACTGATTTGGGAGTAGGCTGTTTTAGAGGCTCTGAGGTGCCAGCCTGGGTCACCTCTTCATCGCCAGAGTGGGCTGGAGAGGAGAAGGGGGAGAATTGTACCTGACTGTGAGTGGGGGAGGGGGTCCTCTCAGAGCTTATGTCTTGAACCTCCTCTGATTGGACCACCTGGGCTGCTATCTCCAGCGCCGTTGCCTCTTCAGGCAGAAGGCTCGGCTGATCAGCAGATGTCCCTCCAAGCTCCGAGGTTTTCACCAACCTTCTCCTCCTCGTGGCCTTCTCCTTCAGCTTCATCGGCTGTGAAGCCTCAGCTGAGCTCACCGTCGGCAGCTCTTCCTCTCTTTCCTCTTCTTCCTCCTCCTCAGCTTCCTCTGCAGCTGGTGCCTGGGCTACGACCTCAGCTCCTCCTTCATCTGAATCAGCTGGGGCCCCAAGCGGCTCATCCTTAGTCAGGATCCCTTTTTGTTTTGTGTAGGGCCTGACTCCATCTGCCTAATTTATTTCAGCTGACAGTAGGTCCTCCAGGATCACCGTCACCTTATTGAATAGGCTGGTGATCGACCTCGCCTGCCACTTTCCGCCTACCACCTCCAGCCTTTTCCTCTCCGTCTCAAGCTTTTCCAGTAACATCCCAGCCCAGTTGGCTTGAACTCCGTCTATTATTGTCCTCATGACGCACAGCCTAGGTCTGGTCAGCCCATCATGGGAACTCTGTTCCCCAAGAACCACCTTCGTCACAATCGTCATCAGAAGGTGATATCTCCGTTGGAGCATCTTCTTCTTCAGCTCCGATCGTCGGTCCCTCATCGAATTCCGGGCAATCATCTCAAATGATTCCACCCATTCATCGGACTTGTATGTGAGGGGGTTAACTCCCTCACTGCTTGTGTCGAATATCCGGGCTACCTCCGCCGGGGTTACGGTCAGAACCTCGCCGTACACTCTGGTCTTGAATACACCATTCTCAAATGTTCCGTTGACATAGAACTCAATCCCTCTCATGTCCAACGTCTTGTTGGAGGGGGATTTCTTGGAACAAAAAGTCCTCAATCCTGCCCTCTCCAATAACTCCAGAATCTCCCTCGATTCACCGTCAGTAGTCATCTCGAAATCGACATACATCTCCGATTTTATCTTCTTGTTGTACGTGTCATTGTGAACATCCACCATCGTTGATGTAACTCCAATTGGTTTTTGAGAAGAACTCATAAAAATAAAACTGAGAGTTTTTGAAAATTTGCAGAGTGTATGTATGAAATTCTGAAAGTGAAAAGGTTTGATTGAGGAAGAAGACGTATTTATAGGAGGGAAGATTGGAAAGAGAAACCGCCTTTTTAGAAAATTTGAATTAATCTAAGCCATTTATTTAAAAGGTTTTTACTGCTCATGAATCAACGGTTAAAAAATAGGATAAACGATTGGGATTCAGCGCGTGGATGTTACTCGCCTTTGGAATGCGTAAATAGTTACTTTATAAACTGTTGATTTGACAGATGTAGGTTACTTTATGCAGGGAAGTAAGTATACCTGACGTCAGCCTAGGGTTACCTTACTTCGAATAAGGGTTTGCAAAACAGATGGGTTTAAAAAACAGATGGGTTTGTACAGTCATCTGATAAAGTAACCTGTCTGATTTTGGAAACAGCTTGGTCTTAACTTTTTAGCAATCTTAAAAATAATTAAATAAACATGCTCAGATTTAATTTTCTAAAGTTAGGTTTTCCAACCAATCAATCCAAAAAGAATTTTGAAAAAAATGGAGTTTATTTTAGGAACAACGGTGTCTGAATAAAAGATTGAGAAAAAAAAATGAGGTGAAACAGTCTGATCTTGTGACCTATTCCTGCAAAGACAAAAACTTAAGAAAAACCATTAGTAGCTTGAGGTAGATCAGATAGGGTGCAGATAGTCATCTGTTTCTTCAGGAGATCAGCTGACTATTGTGCCCTCATCTGATTTACCAAATGTCAGATAAGTAATTATCATGTCAGATAAGGTCAATATGACTAATCCTTGATTCTTGATTCCTAAGAAGGAAATCAATGATATTAGCTACCTGATTGTCCTTTGACTCATATCTAGTCTGATAATTCTTTCTAGACATTGATTTAAAGAAAAGAAATACCCAGTAATAAGGAATACATTAATCAGATGCACACAAATTAGAAATAAGCTAAAGATGCATCAAGTAATCCTAATTCTAAGCACAATTCTTTAAACCTAGACTCAGCTAATGGTTTTGTAAGAATGTCTGCTTTTTGTGATTCAGTGGCTATTTTCTCAATTCTAATGTTATTTTTCTCAACATGATCTCTAATGAAATGATGCCTAATGTCTATATGCTTACATCTAGAATGCAGAACAAGATTGTAAGTCATAGCTATTGCACTATTACTATCACAGTAAATAGGAATAGCTGATGTTTGAATATTATAATCTCTAAGTTGTTGACTAATCCAGAGGAGTTGAGAGCAACAACTTCCACCGCCATGTATTCACTTGGTTGTGGAGGTGGCAACAGATGTACATTTCTTAGATAACCAATAAATTAATTTGTTGCCTAAGAATTGACAAGTTCTGAAGTGGATTTCCTATCAATCTTACATCCTCCAAAGTCTGAATCAATAACCTGTCACTCAAGGTTGTCATCACCGGGTACCATAACCCTACTTGCAAGGTTCCTTTGAGATATTTAAGAATTTTCTTAGCCGTCTCCAGATGAGTTTTCTTGGGATTAGATGGAATCTTGCACATACCCCAACCGCAAAGGCTATGTCTCGGTCTACTTGCGGTGAGATAGAGAAGAGATCCAATCAGTCCACGATACTCCGTTGCATCCGTGGGTATCCCTCGCTCATCTCGAATCCATAGAGAAGTTAGTTGCCATAGGTATTTTAACTTCTCTCGCTAGTAGTCATTCCAAATTTCTCAATCAGATCCTTAGCATATTTAGATCGATGTATAAATATACCCTTACTCATCTGTTTAATCTGTAAGCCTAGAAAGTATGTTAATTCACCCATCATTGACATTTCAAACCTGTTTTTCATGAGAATGCTAAACTCTTCACATAATTTCAGATTAGGTGAACCAAAGATTATGTCATCTACATAATTTTGAACTAATAAGATGTTACCATCTACTTCCTTTCTAAACAAAGTTCTATCAATCTTGCCTTTTGAAAAACCATTTGATGTCAAGAAATCAGATAAGGTATCATACCAAGCTCGGGAGCTTGTTTCCAGTCCATATAGAGCTTTGTTGAGTTTATAGACCTTGTTATTGATCTTAAACCCAGGAGGCTGCTCCACATAGACTTCCTCAAGCAACACACCATTAAGGAAGGCAAACTTAACATCCATTTGAAAGACTTTGAAAGATTTATATGCAACAAAGGCCAAAAATAACCTTATTGCTTCTAATCTGGCAACTGGAGCATAGGTTTCATCATAGTCTATCCCCTGAGACTGTGAGTAACCTTGAGCAACCAATCTTGCCTTATTTCGAACAATAATGTTGTTCTCATCTGTTTTATTTTTAAACACCCATTTGGTGTCTATAATCTTTCTGTGTAAGGGTCTTTCCACTAATTCCCAAACATTTTGTCTTTCAAACTGATGCAGTTCCTCCTGCATTGCAGTTATCCAGTTTGGATCTGATAGAGCTTCTTCAATAGACTTGGGTTCAAGAAGCAACACATAACAGTTGAACAGACTTCCAGAGTCTAGCATCATTCGTGTCTGCACACTACTAGATGGGTCTCCTATAATCTGATCAGATGGATGGTAGTTTCTCATCCTTTTGTCTATATGAGGATAAGGATCCTCATCTTGAGTCTCAGTAGGCAACTCCTCTGACTTTGCCTCAGCTGACGTTCCCCCTTCATCAGCTGACCCCCACTGATCAGCTGATGTCAAGGGTGTTTGTTCTGATGGAGTCTGATCAGAAGTTGTCTTCTGATTATCAGATGGGGATTCTTCTTCATCTGATTCTGAATCAAGACTAGGTAGATAGACAGTTCTATGTTTAGTCTTGGTTAGTTCAATTTTATCTAGACTTTTAGAAATTTGATTCACTTTATCTGAGAAGGAATATAACTCATCAAAAACAACATGAGGGGTTTCCTCCACATAAAGGGTTGTCTTGTTAAAAACTCTAAATACCTTAGAAGTGTTAGATAAACTCATTGAAAAAGTTAGATAAACAAGAATTCAAAAATTCTGTGCCCTTATCACTCCTTATTTTAATAATATTAACACTCTTTTCATTCTGAATCTGTCTGAACAGATCAGGGATCTTGTTTATAGTCTCATTTTTCTTGAAAAGAAATATAACCCAAGTGTATCTAGAAAAGTCATCTACTACAACAAGAGTATATTTTCTTCCACTGAAACTGAGAGGAGAAACAGGTCCAAACAGATCCAGATTAAGTAGTTGTAAAACTCTTTCAGATGAAGAGGAGTTAATACTCTTAAATGAGTGTCTAGGCTGTTTACCTTTCTGACAAGCATCACATTTAAGATCAGTGGATAAAATTTTCTCAGGTAATCCCTTAACAAGGTTCTTTTTAGTCAGCTTACTAAGGGTCTTGAAATTCAGATGGCTAAGCCTCTTGTGCCACAGCCAGCTGAGATCATCTCCACTCTTAGCTATCAGACAAGTATCATTAGGACAACTATTAAAGTTGGCCACCTAGACATTACCATGTCTGAAGCCAGTTAAAAGTACCTTATCTGAGGAATTATCTAAGATATCACATTTATCCTTTGAAAATTTGATAAGAAAACCTTTATCACAAAGCTAGGAAACAGATAGCAGATTATGTTTCAATCCTTCAACAAAATATACCTCAGATACCTGAATATCCTTGATAATCAGAGTATCTACACCTTTAGTCTGACCACAATTATTGTCTCCAAATAATACTCTTGGACCATCAATGCTTTGGAAATTTGATAACAGCCTCTTGTTATGAGTCATCTGTTGTGAACAACCACTATCAATGTACCATATAGAAGCTAAAATCTCTTCCTTAAGTGATGATCCCTGTGAATCCTGAAAAACAGATTAGTTATAAGGTACCCTAGTGATCTTGGGTCCTTGAAGGTCAAGTATCACTTTAGGTAACCAGATAAAAATCTCATCTCCAAATAATAAATCAGACTTGGTCTTTATACCAAATCTGTCTAGAATTGTATCACTTTTAAATGATAACTTGTTGTATTCAGATTTAGTAATTTTCCTAAACTTAGGAAATGTGGGATAACATCTGCTTCTTCCATCAAAAGGATTGTAATAAGAATTTCTTCTTATTTTGGTTCTTGGATTTCTCTTAGTCTGATAAGGAGTTCTCAGCTGAATTTTTGTTTTCAAGCTGGGAGATGCAGTCCTTACTTGACTGATTGGTTTCCAAGGACCAACCTCTTTTGATTGATCAGATGCTTTTACAAATTTCCTAGGTTTCTGTACATCTGATTTACTATTTCTATCATAACCAAGACTTGTTTTGTCATGGGATTTTTGAGATGTATTAAATATATGATCTATTGCTGACTGTGAATTATTAAGTTGACTAATTTTGAAGACTAGCTTCTCATTGTCTTTCTTAATTAATTCATTTTCAGCACAGATTGATTCAAATTTGTCTTTTAATGTTTTCAAATCACTTTCTTATCTTTCAGGTAAGCTGGCTGATGTACTAGCCTCAGCCTGGGGAAAACATTCCCCCTTGAATGTTTCCTCAGTTTCTGGATAGTTCATCACCTGCTTTCCTTTAATTAGAATCTGAATTTGATCATTTAAAGCCAAATTCTCTGTCTCTAGCTGTTTATAAGCAGCCAGAGATGTCTTTAAGTCTCTCAATAATTCATGAATAACAGTTTGATCATAATCAGATGCAGACTGACAGGAATCATTATCAGAAGATGAATAATAGACTACCTCTTAAGCCATGAGACAGATTTCATCACCTGATCCAAAATCAGATAAGGATGATGATGATGATGATTTCTTTAACTCATTTTCTTCAGCCAACAGAGCCCTTTGATCTGCAAATCTCCTGTCTCTCTTTTTCCTTTTCTCTTCCCCTTCTTTAGGAGTCAGTTGAGGAAATCATAGCTGAAGTGTCCTGGCTTGTTGCATGTATAGCAGGTGTCACTCCTGTCTGATCTAGGGCTGGAAGGATTTCTTTTGACAGGTGATCTGAATCTTCTCGTCTGGCTCCTGTTTTTGTCATCATCTGTAGACTCATCTTCCTTTCTTCTTGATTTGGATCTTGATCTATCCTTACATGCAAATCTCAATTTATTTCGTTTATACTTCAATCTTAATCTGTCATACCCTTTGGTGAGCAGAGTCATCTGCTCCTTCAGAGATAAGTCAGCTCCTACAGACTCTATTAACATCTTGTCTTCTTTGCTGACAAAGGCAACAGACTTGGATAAGGTGTCTCCTACAGACTCCTCATCTTCTATTTGAATGTCATACTCTAAAGCTTTAAGATGAGAGAACAAAGTATGGTGAGTAATAGAAGATAAATTCTGAGTTGCTTTAAGAATATTGGATTTCTCTCTCCATCTCTTGGTTAACGATCTCAGTATCTTGTTATTAATCTCCTTCTCTGTATAGTTCTTTCCAAGGCCAGCTGCTTTGTTGAGGAGATTCGTCAACCTTACATCTAACCGATCTACAGATTCATTTTCCTTCATTTTGAATGTATCAAATGTGTGTAAGACCGACTGCAGCTTATTCTCTTTTACTTGATCTGATCCTTCACAGACATTTGCCAGAGTTTGCCACATTTCTTTAGCTGTTTTGCATCTCTTAACCTTCTCAATCCAATCTTTACTTAAAGTCTCAATGATTTCAGTTCGAGCTACTTGGTCTAGATTGTGGATCTTTCTTTCATCATTTGTCAATTCAGAACTCTTTTTCTCTTGTCTGGTTCTGAATTCAGCTGACTCAGCGCCAGTGCTAGTGCCTCCATGATAAAATTTTATAGGTCCTTCTTCAAGAACCTCTTCCATCCTATCATGGATGGCCTTGAGGTGATTCTCCATCCTGAATTTTCAGTAATCATAATCTTCAATAGAAAATTCAGGTAAATTCCTGTACTTCTTGCTTTTTCATGAAGACATAATGAGATAAAGAAACAGAATACTCCACAAAAAATTATTAGTAGCACTGTTAGTAACTATGAAAAAGATGAAGAAAATCAAGAAAATTTCAGAATCTTTTAAGACCTAAAATCAATATCAGAACAGCTTAACACTGCTCTGATACCACTTGTTGGTCCCGATTAGTTGAGTTGATTATGAAACTTTGAGTTATCCTTCTAGAACAAAATCAAGAAGGGGGGGTTGAATAGATTTTGTAGATTTTTCAAATCTTTCAAAACTAATTCAAAGTACCAGATGTACACAGCGGAAATTCAAGATTATACTCAACTTTAATAAGATCAAAAGCAAACTGATATTCAGATTTTAACTTTGATTCTGAAATTAACCTTTGAATGATAATATATAAATTGAATAGATAAGTAAGTAAAACAGTAAAGAACACCAGATTTTATAGTGGTTTGGATTATAACAATTCTACATCCACTCTCCTTCTCCAACTTGAAGAAGGGTCTCCACTATCTGCTTACTTACTTACTTTACAATCGTACAACTTTCTACTTACAACTTGATCTTCAACTCTTCAAAATGCTAACCAAACTTATGAAATCTAACTCTAAGAAAAAGAAGTGTATTGAAGATGTGCAATGAAGTGCTCTACAAACACTTAGAAAAATCTATGAAGAAATCTTGAAAAACTATTTTGTGCTTTTTGAAAACTTGTGATTTGAGAGAATAAATTGCTGAAAAATAACTTGTGAATTTTGTGTATTCTGAATATTCTGTGTGAAGTGTATTTAAAAGAAGTGTCTAGACCTATTTATAAGTCTGAAAAGACAGTTAGTTTTTTAGTCAGTTCTAATAAACTGAAAACTGCTTCAACAAACTTAATCTTGAAAACTGCTCTAGACCTCAGTTGTCTTTGCTCTACTCGTCTGCAGCTAACTCGGTGAAGATTCGCCTTTCTTATTCTACTGAGCTTGTCTTGACCTCGTCTGAGCTCTTCATGTTCGTCTCCTGCAGATGACTAGACTCAAGCTCATCTCCAGACGACTTGTACTCTTCCAGACCTCAGCTGACTAGATTGGTTCTCGACCCCGTCTGATCAGCTTAGCTTATGGTCTCAATCTTAGCTTGTTCTACAGGTCATCTGATCATCTGAGCTGCTTCATTTAACTCATCAAAACTTCTTGATCTAACAGTGACTGCTCGAATCACCTTCCTCGTTTTTCTCTCCATCAACTTCTGGACCTTGGTGATGATTTGTTTGTGAAGGTCTTCGAAGGCCGAAGAGATGGCAGAGATTGGACTGGTTTCCTCCTCTGATGATTCAGATGAGGAGGAGGGGGAGAGTGAAGTTGGACTGGGGGAGTGCATCCGGATATCATCAAAGATGTTGGAGATATCCGAGGCTTGAAGATCAGTAGGTTGGGAAGAGAAGGGTGCATCTGATGGTGGTGGAGGGGGGATTTCAGGTGGGGAAGAAGATGGAGGGGGTGGGATATCAGATGAGGTGGGTGGTGGAGATGAGGTTGGCTATGGGATGGTAGGTTGAGGAGATGATGGTGTGGTTTCGGTTGTGGTTTGAGGTGGAGGTGGGGTTGGGGGAAGTAAGGCTGGAGGGGAGATGGTAGTTATGGGGGTGGGGGAGTAGACGGGTCCGCCAAGGATGGTGAAGAAATCAGATGGAGATTGAGGGGGAGATGAGGTTTGGGTTTGTGGGAGTATGGATGATGAGGTTTCAGCTTGGACTGTTGTGAGAGTAGGCTGTTTTAGAGGCTCAGAGGTGCCAGCCTGGGTCACCTCTTCATTGCCAGAATGGGTTGGAGAGGGGGAGGGGGATAGACTAGCTGAGGTTCTGAAGAACTGTACCTTTTTGGGAGAGGGAGAGGGAGTCCTTTCAGAGCTAATCTCCTGTACATCCTCCGTCTGGACCACCTTTGTTGCTATCTCCAGTGTAAGTGCCTCCTCAGCCAGCAGGCTAGGCTGATCAGCAGCAGAGGAACCTCCCATCTCCGAGGTTTTCACCAACCTCCTCCTCTTCTTGGCCTTCTCCTTCAGCTTCATTGGCTGTGAAGCCTCGGCTGAGCTCACTGTCGGCTCCTCTACCCTTTCTTCTTCCTCTTCCTCCTCCTCCTCCTCCTCAGCTGAGGGGTCCTGAACCCTGACCTCAGCTGCCTCCACATCTGAGTCGGCTGGCCCACTGATCACCTCATCTTTGGTGAGAAGGCCTTTTTGTTTAGTATAGGCCCTCACCCCATCCTTCCAGTTGATCTGGGTGGTCAGCAGGGTTTCCAAGATCACCGTTATCTTGTTGAAGAGGCTGGTAATGGACTTGGCTGTCCACTTCCCATCCTTCATCTGTAGCCGATTCTTCTCAGTCTCGAACCGATTCAGCAGCATCTCGGCCCAGTTGACCCGAACCCCATCAAGAATAGCCCTCAGGCAGCACAGCCGAGGTCGAGTCAACCCATCGTGGGAGTTCTGCTCCCCTAGAATCGCCTTCGTCAATATCGTCATCAGCAGACGATATTTCCAGTGAAGCATGTTCTTCTTCAGTTCGGAGCTCCGATCCTTCATCGATGTACGGGCAATCATCTCAAATGATTCTACCCAATCCTCCGATTTATATGTGAGGGGATTAACGCCCTCATTGCTAACATCAAAAATCCGAGCAATCTCCGCCATCGTCACCACCAACTCCTCTCCACACACTCTGGTTCTGAATTTGCCATTTTCGTATGTCCCATTGACATAGAATTCGACTCCCCGCATATCCAGAGTTTTATTCGTGTTGGACTTCTTGGAGCAAAAGGTCTTCAATCCTGACCTTTCTAATAGTTGAAGAACCTGCCTCGATTCTTCATCGTGGGTAGTTTCAAAATCTACATACATTTCTGATTTAATCTTCTTGTTGAATGTCTCCGTGTTGATTTCTATCATTGTTGAAGTCATTGTGATAGGTTTTTGAGATTGGCTCATAAAATTTAGCTAAGGGTTTTTGAGAAAATTTTTTTTTGCAGAGTATAGGGAAGTTTTCTGAAAGTGAAAAAGTTTGATCGAAGAAGAAGATGTATTTATAGGAGGGAAAATTGGAAAGTGAAATCATTTTAGAAAAGCGGGTTTTAATCTAAGCCATTTATCTGAAATGATTTACTGTACTGAATCAACAGTTAAAAACTTGGATAAACGATTGGGATTCAGCGCTTGTAGTTAACTTGACTTTGAATTGCGTAAAAAGTAACTTTGTAGACTGTTGATTTGACCGAAGTAGGGTTACTTTATGCAGAGAAGTAAGTATACCTGACGTCAGCCTAGTGTTACCTTACTTTGCATAAAGATTTTCTAAAACAGACAAGGTTATAAAGTTGGCTGATAAAGGACATTGTCTGGGTTTTAAACAGCCTAGTTTTATTTTACTCTAGCAAGTTTTGAAACAAGTTAAAAACTAATTTTATTTCAAATAAACAGACTCATATTATGTTTACCAAGAACAGTTTTTCCAACCAATTTGATGAAAACAATTTGAGAGTTTATTTTAAGAAAAACACAATTTATGGAAACACTAAGGAATAGAGGTGGTCAGATGAAGAGGTTTGTCACAGATGAATTGAATCTATCTGATCTAACAATCAGATCTGTGATCTATTCCTGCAAAGACACAACCTTAGATAAACCATTAGTAACCAGGGTAAGTCAGATAGGATGCAATGATCATCTGATTTTATAGAAATCAGCGAACTATTGTGTCCTTGTCTGATTTACCTAATGTCAGATAAGTAATCATCAAGTCAGATAAGGTCAATATGACTAATCCTTGATTCTTGATTCCTAAAAGGAAATCAATGATATCAGCTACCTGATTGTCCTTTGACTCATATCTAGTCTGATAATTCTTTCTAGACATTTATTTAAAGAAAGGAAAGAAAGAAGTAAGGAAAACAATTAACAGATGTAAGCAATGATAATTAAAAATCAGCCAATGATGCATCAAGTAATCCTAATTCTAAACACAATTCTTTAAATCTAGATTCAGCTAATGGTTTTGTAAGAATATATGTTCTTTGTGATTCAGTGGCTATCTTTTCAATTCTAATATCATTCTTTTCCACATGATCTCTAATGAAATGATGTCTAATGTCTATATGCTTACACCTAGAATGCAGAACAGGATTGTATGTCATGGCTATTGCACTATTACTACACAGTAAATAGGAACAGATGATGTTTGAATGTTATAATCCCTAAGCTGCTGACTAATCCATAGGAGTTGAGAGCAACAACTTCCAGCTGCCATGTATTCAGCCTCAGTTGTGGAGGTGGCAACAGATGTCTATTTCTTGGATAACCAAGAAATCAATTTGTTGCCAAAGAATTGACATGTTCCTGAAGTGGATTTCCTATCAATCTTACAACCTCCAAAGACTGAGTCTGAATATTCTGCCAGCTCGAAGTTGTCATCAGCTGGGTACCATAACCCTACTTGCAAAGTTCCTTTGAGATATTTGAGGATTTTCTTAGCAGTCTCCAGATGAGTTTTCTTGGGATTAGATTGAAATCTTGCACATACCCCAACTACAAAAGCTATGTCTGGCCTACTTGCAGTGAAATAGAGAAGAGATCCAATCTGTAATATCCCAAAATCACTACGTGAATTATTTATATTTAGGTTTAATTATTTTTAATAAATTGAGTATTAGTATTAATAATTAGCTTTTAATTAAATTATATAAATCTTTTAAAATAGAAAATATAATATATATTATATTATAGAATATATATATATATATATATATATATATATATATAAAAGAGTGTGGTGTGCGTGTGTTTTTAATGTACAATATAAATATATAATAATAATATATAATATAATAATAGTAATATAATAATAAAAAGATAGAAAACTTCTTTATTAAGTTTTCTTTAGGCGGTTTATGTATAATTAGATATACACACGCACAGTAATAGAGAAAGTAGAGAAAAGAATGAAGAAAGAAAGGAAGGGGAAAGAAAGAGAGAGAGCGTGGCGTGAGGGAAGAAAGAGGGAAGAGAGAGAGAAAAAGAGAGAGAGAGGGGGAGAGAGAGAGAGAGGAGAGAGAGAGATCGTCAGAGCATTTTGGTAAGTATTCGATTTCCGTTAATTGTGATATTATATATCAAAATGCTCGTATTCACTCGTAGATTATAGAATTATAATTAGTTTATTGATCTGACGCTCGTAGCGTCTGAAATTGGAGATTATTAAGGGTATATGTTATATGTAGGATATGAGGAGAAACATGAGACTATTAAGATATATTGTGCGTTATCAAGGAGTTGAGGATCATTAATGGGGTATTGCATTGTATCATTTGTTGCAGCTACTGTTTTTAAGGTGAGGGCAATCTCCACTCTTAATCGAGTTTAACATTCAATGTTATGATTGCTATGTTAAATTGCATTATTAAACAAGACGGGTAATAACCCGCACTATGTTCAAGCCGGGTAATGGCCCGTACTATGTTCAAGCCGGGTAATGGCCCGTACTATGTGCAAGCCGGGTAATGGCCCGTGTATATGTTCAAGATGGGTAATGACCCATATTATGTTCAAGCCGGGTAATGGCCCGTACAATGTTCAAGCCGGGTAATGGCCCGTACTATGTGATAAAGCATTAAATGTTCTCATGAGCTTTATATATGAAAAATATCATATGCGCTTACGAATGTTGTTTAACTATGCAATCATTGATGTTTCCCTCACTGAGTGTATTTTCAAACACTCATCCCCCCATAGTTATGATTTTCTACAGGTCAAAGGAGCTCGAGCAGGGTACGAGGCGATGGTTGCATGTAATTTATTTTACGTTGTTTTCCGCTGTAAATCTCAAATGATTATTTTGTAATAAATCTCGTTTATTCAATTACAATCTTCTCTTTAAATTAAGTTAACGGACAAATTTGGTAGCGCCTCAGCTATTATGTGTTATTATTAAATTCGGGGCGTTACAAATGGTATCAGAGCATTTCGGTTCTGTACTTGCTGCTATTTATTAAAAAAAATCATTTACTTTATAATTATAAGTCAACTTCTCTTTTAAAAGATGATTTGTAAATTACTTGCTTCCATCTTCCCTGTCTCGACAGCTCCACAAGGTATGTGATATCATTATGTTCAGTTTTATTAAAATTTTGGGTTTATATACAACTGTGGGTTTAGAAATTTTTTTTAATTTAATTGCAATTTTTGGTGCATGTGTACCCCATTAGATAATGATAAGTTGCTTGATATGGGATACGCAGTGGGCTATAAGGCTGATTTTAGTTACCTTATTTCTGCATGATGTCACTATGGTTAATATACTATGCAGAATCGCCGCCACTGAGCCGCTGAACCGCGGCAGCGTGTGCTCGTGAGCGTGTGTGGTCATGCTAGTACATTGATATGTAGTGTGTGATATTGACTTATGGTTTTGTGGGTTACATTTGAAGCAATAATTTAGGAATGAAATTTGTAGTGCGTATGCAATGACTTATGATTTTGTGGTTTAGATTTGGAGTAATAATTTAAGAATAAAATTTATTATTATGATATGGATTTTGGATTGTGGAATAATAGTTATTATGCAATTGGGCTATATTTTAACATTGAGTATGAGGAAAATAGAGTGATGAATGTAGTGCGATCTATGCATTGTGTGATAGAAATTATTTTGGGTTAACTCCCTAAATAAGGATTAATAGTATAGATGTGAACCACATTTGGAGTTTAGAGGGATGAAAAAATAATCTATAGGATAATCTAGCATGAAAAGTGAGTTGTGATGATCTAAGTTATAATTGAATTTCGAGGACGAAATTTTTAGAAGGTGGGTAGATTGTAATATCCCAAAATCACTACGTGAATTATTTATATTTAGGTTTAATTATTTTTAATAAATTGAGTATTAGTATTAATAATTAGCTTTTAATTAAATTATATAAATCTTTTAAAATAGAAAATATAATATATATTATATTATAGAATATATATATATATATATATATATATATATATATAAAGAGTGTGGTGTGTGTGTGTTTTTAATGTACAATATAAATATATAATAATAATATATAATATAATAATAGTAATATAATAATAAAAAGATAGAAAACTTCTTTATTAAGTTTTCTTTAGGCGGTTTATGTATAATTAGATATACACACGCACAGTAATAGAGAAAGTAGAGAAAAGAATGAAGAAAGAAAGGAAGGGGAAAGAAAGAGAGAGAGCGTGGCGTGAGGGAAGAAAGAGGGAAGAGAGAGAGAAAAAGAGAGAGAGAGAGAGAGAGAGAGAGAGAGAGAGAGATCGTCGGAGCATTTTGTTAAGTATTCGATTTTTGTTAATTGTGATATTATATATCAAAATGCTCGTATTCACTCGTAGATTATAGAATTATAATTAGTTTATTGATCTGACGCTCGTAGCGTCTGAAATTGGAGATTATTAAGGGTATATGTTATATGTAGGATATGAGGAGAAACATAAGACTATTAAGATATATTGTGCGTTATCAAGGAGTTGAGGATCATTAATGGGGTATTGCATTGTATCATTTGTTGCAGCTCTTGTTTTTTAAGGTGAGGGCAATCTCCACTCTTAATCGAGTTTAACATTCAATGTTATGATTGCTATGTTAAATTGCATTATTAAACAAGACGGTAATAACCCGCACTATGTTCAAGCCGGGTAATGGCCCGTACTTTGTTCAAGTCGGGTAATGGCCCGTACTATGTGCAAGCCGGGTAATGGCCCGTGTATATGTTCAAGATGGGTAATGACCCATATTATGTTCAAGCCGGGTAATGGCCCGTACAATGTTCAAGCCGGGTAATGGCCCGTACTATGTGATAAAGCATTAAATGTTCTCATGAGCTTTATATATGAAAAATATCATATGCGCTTACGAATGTTGTTTAACTATGCAATCATTGATGTTTCCCTCACTGAGTGTATTTTCAAACACTCATCCCCCCATAGTTATGATTTTCTACAGGTCAAAGGAGCTCGAGCAGGGTACGAGGCGATGGTTGCATGTAATTTATTTTACGTTGTTTTCCGCTGTAAATCTCAAATGATTATTTTGTAATAAATCTCGTTTATTCAATTACAATCTTCTCTTTAAATTAAGTTAACGGACAAATTTGGTAGCGCCTCAGCTATTATGTGTTATTATTAAATTCGGGGCGTTACAAATGGTATCAGAGCATTTCGGTTCTGTACTTGCTGCTATTTATTAAAAAAAATCATTTACTTTATAATTATAAGTCAACTTCTCTTTTAAAAGATGATTTGTAAATTACTTGCTTCCATCTTCCCTGTCTCGACAGCTCCACAAGGTATGTGATATCATTATGTTCAGTTTTATTAAAATTTTGGGTTTATATACAACTGTGGGTTTAGAAATTTTTTTTAATTTAATTGCAATTTTTGGTGCATGTGTACCCCATTAGATAATGATAAGTTGCTTGATATGGGATACGCAGTGGGCTATAAGGCTGATTTTAGTTACCTTATTTCTGCATGATGTCACTATGGTTAATATACTATGCGGGAATCGCGCCACCTGAGCGGCACCGAACCGCGGCAGCGTGTGCTCGTGAGCGTGTGTGGTCATGCTAGTACATTGATATGTAGTGTGTGATATTGACTTATGGTTTTGTGGGTTACATTTGAAGCAATAATTTAGGAATGAAATTTGTAGTGCGTATGCAATGACTTATGATTTTGTGGTTTAGATTTGGAGTAATAATTTAAGAATAAAATTTATTATTATGATATGGATTTTGGATTGTGGAATAATAGTTATTATGCAATTGGGCTATATTTTAACATTGAGTATGAGGAAAATAGAGTGATGAATGTAGTGCGATCTATGCATTGTGTGATAGAAATTATTTTGGGTTAACTCCCTAAATAAGGATTAATAGTATAGATGTGAACCACATTTGGAGTTTAGAGGGATGAAAAAAATAATCTATAGGATAATCTAGCATGAAAAGTGAGTTGTGATGATCTAAGCTATAATTGAATTTCGAGGACGAAATTTTTAGAAGGTGGGTAGATTGTAATATCCCAAAATCACTACGTGAATTATTTATATTTAGGTGTAATTATTTTTAATAAATTGAGTATTAGTATTAATAATTAGCTTTTAATTAAATTATATAAATCTTTTAAAATAGAAAATATAATATATATTATATTATAGAATATATATATATATATATATATATATATATATAAGAGTGTGGTGTGTGTGTGTTTTTAATGTACAATATAAATATATAATAATAATATATAATATAATAATAGTAATATAATAATAAAAAGATAGAAAACTTCCTTATTAAGTTTTCTTTAGGCGGTTTATGTATAATTAGATATACACACGCACAGTAATAGAGAAAGTAGAGAAAAGAATGAAGAAAGAGAGGAAGGGGAAAGAAAGAGAGAGAGCGTGGCGTGATGGAAGAAAGAGGGAAGAGAGAGAGAAAAAGAGAGAGAGAGAGAGAGGAGAGAGAGAGAGATCGTCAGAGCATTTTGTTAAGTATTCGATTTTTGTTAATTGTGATATTATATATCAAAATGCTCGTATTCACTCGTAGATTATAGAATTATAATTAGTTTATCGATCTGACGCTCGTAGCGTCTGAAATTGGAGATTATTAAGAGTATATGTTATATGTAGGATATGAGGAGAAACATAAGACTATTAAGATATATTGTGCGTTATCAAGGAGTTGAGGATCATTAATGGGGTATTGCATTGTATCATTTGTTGCAGCTACTGTTTTTAAGGTGAGGGCAATCTCCACTCTTAATTGAGTTTAACATTCAATGTTATGATTGCTATGTTAAATTACATTATTAAACAAGACGGGTAATAACCCGCACTATGTTCAAGCCGGGTAATGGCCCGTACTTTGTTCAAGTCGGGTGATGGCCCGTACTATGTGCAAGCCGGGTAATGGCCCGTGTATATGTTCAAGATAGGTAATGACCCATATTATGTTCAAGCCGGGTAATGGCCCGTACAATGTTCAAGCCAGGTAATGGCCCGTACTATGTGATAAAGCAGTAAATGTTCTCATGAGCTTTATATATGGAAAATATCATATGCGCTTATGAATGTTGTTTAACTATGCAATCATTGATGTTTCCCTCACTGAGTGT
The DNA here is from genome assembly GCA_030762865.1 of Paraleonurus japonicus. Lineage (NCBI taxonomy): Eukaryota > Viridiplantae > Streptophyta > Magnoliopsida > Lamiales > Lamiaceae > Paraleonurus > Paraleonurus japonicus. Next base: position 17,751,807 of record CM061059.1, read on the forward strand.
ATTTTCAAACACTCATCCCCCCACAGTTATGATTTTCTACAGGTCAAAGGAGCTCGAGTAGGGTACGAGGCGATGGTTGCATGTAATTTATTTTACGTTGTTTTCCGCTGTAAATCTCAAATAATTATTTTGTAATAAATCTCGTTTATTCAATTACAATCTTCTCTTTAAATTAAGTTAACGGACAAATTTGGTAGCGCCTCAGCTATTATGTGTTATTATTAAATTCGGGGCATTACACAATCAGTCCACGATACTCTGTTGTATCTATGGGTATCCCCTGCTCATCTGAATCCATAGAGAAGTTAGTTGACATAGGTATTTTAACTTCCCTACTAGTAGTCATCCCAAATTTCTCAATCAGGTCCTTAGCATATTTAGTCTGAAGTATAAAAATACCCTTACTCATCTGCTTAATCTGCAAGCCTAGAAAATATGTTAATTCACCCATCATTGACATTTCAAACTTATTTTTCATGAGAACACTGAAATCTTCACATAATTTCAGATTAGGTGAACAAAAAATAATGTCATCTACATAAATTTGAACCAACAAGATGTTATCATCTATTTCCTTTCTAAACAAAGTCCTATCTATCTTACCTTTTGAAAATCCATTTGATATTAAGAATTCAGATAAGGTATCATACCAAGTCCTGGGAGCTTGTTTCAGTCCATATAGGGTCTTATTGAGTTTATAGACCTTGTTATTGATCTTAAACCCAGGAGGCTGCTCCACATACACTTCCTCAAGTAACACACCATTAAGGAAAGCAGACTTAACATCCATCTGAAAGACTTTGAAAGATTTATAAGCAGCAAATGCCAAGAACAACCTTATTGCTTCTAATCTGGCAACTGGAGCATAGGTTTCATCATAATGTATTCCTTCAGACTGTGAGTAACCTTGAGCTACCAATCTTGCCTTATTACGAACAATAACGTTGTTCTCATCTGTTTATTTTTTTAAACACCCATTTGGTGCCTATAATCTTTCTATGTAAAGGGTCTTTCCACTAATTCCCAAACATTCTGTCTTTCAAACTGATGCAGTTCTTCCTGCATGGCTGTTATCCAGTTTAGATCTGATAGAGCTTCCTCAATAGACTTAGGTTCGAGAAGTGATACATAACAGCTGAATAGACTTTCAGAGTCCAACATCATTCGTGTCTGCACACTACTTGATGGGTCTCCAATAATCTGGTCAGACGGATGATAACTTCTCATCCTCTTGCCTATTTGAGTAGAAGGATCCTCATCTTGAGACTCAACAGACAACTCATCTGACTCTACCTGAACTGACGTTCCCCCTTCATCTGCTGACCCCCGCTGATCAGTTGATGTCAAGGGCGTCTCCTCAGATGGAGTCTGAAGAGAAGTTGTCTTCTGACTATCATATGGGGATTCTTCTTCATCTGAATCTGAATCAAGACTAGGTAGATAGACTGTTGTATGTTTAGTTTTGGTTAGTTCAATCTTATCTAGATTATTATAAATTTGATTCACTTTATCTGAGAAGGAAAATATTTCATCAAAAACTACATGAGGAGTTTCCTCCACACAAAGAGTTGTCTTGTTGAAGACTCTGAATGCCTTGGAAGTGTTAGAATATCCCAAGAATATTCCATCAGCTGCCTTAGCATCAAAGGTCCTCAGCTTAGACTTCTCATTGTTATGGATGAAACATTTACAACCAAAAGCACGAAAATATGAGATTCTCAGAATCTTACCCTTCCAAATCTCATATGTAGTCTTACCCTTGTCTTTAACAGGTAAACACCTGTTCTGGGTATAACAAGCTGTGTTGATGGCTTCAGCCCAGAACCTGTGAGGGGTTTCATACTCGGCTAACATGCTCCTGGCTGCCTCCTTCAAGGTTCTATTCCTTCTTTCAACTACTCCATTTTGTTGTGGAGTTCTTGCTGATGATGTCTCATGAATAATTCCATACTCATTTAAAAAGTTAGATAAATAAGAATTTAAAAATTCAGTGCCCTTATCACTCCTTATTTTAACAATATTAACACCTTTCTCATTTTGAATCTGTCTGAACAGATCAGGGATCTTGTTTTCAGTCTCATTTTTCTTGAAAAAAAATATAACCCAAGTGTATCTAGAAAAGTCATCTACCACAACAAGAGTATATTTCCTTCCACTAAAGCTGAGAGGTGAAACAGGTCTAAACAGATCAAGATGAAGAAGTTGTAAGACTCTTTCAAATGATGAGGTGTTAATACTTTTAAAAGAGTTTCTGGGTTGTTTACCTTTTTGACAAGCATCACATTTCAGATCAGTAGAACATAGTTTCTCAGGTAATCCCTTAAAGATTCTTTTTAGCCAGCTTACTAAGGGTTTTGAAGTTCAGAGGACTAAGCCTCTTGTGCCATAGCCAGCTGAGGTCATCTCCACCCTTAGCTACCAGACAGGTATCTTTGGGACAGCTATTAAAGTTTGCCACATAGACATTACCATGTTTGAAGCCAGTTAGGAGTACCTTGTCTGAGGAACTATCTAAGATATCATATTTGTCTTTAGAAAATTTTACAAGAAAACCTTTATCACAAAGTTGGGAAACAGATAACAGATTATGTTTTAAACCTTCTACAAAATATACCTCAGATACCTGAACATCTCTGATAATCAAAGTACCCACTCCTTTAGTCTGTCCACAGTTGTTGTCTCCAAATAGTACTCTAGAACCATCAATGTTTTGGAAGTTTGATAGTAGCTTCTTGTTACAAATCATATGCTGTGAACAACTACTGTCTATGTATCATATAGAAGCTAGGATTTCCTCCTTGATTGATGATGATCCCTGTGAATCCTGTAAAACAGATTTGTTATAAGGTACCCTAGTGATCTTGGGTCCTTGAAGGTCAAAAATCACTTTGGGTAACCAAACAAACATCTTATTACCTAATAATAAATCAGACCTGAGCTGCCTACCAAATCTGTCTACAATCATATCATTTTTAAATGATAATTTGTTGTATTCAGATTTAGTGATTTTCTTGAACTTAGGAAAAGTGGGATAGCATCTACTTCTCCCATCAAAAGGACTATAATAAGAATTTTTTTCTTATCTTAGTTCTTGGAACTCTCTTAGTCTGATATGGAATTCTCAGCTGAATTTTTATTTTCAGATTGGGAGATGCAGTCCTTATCTGACTAAGTGGTTTCCAAGGACCAATTTTAATCTATTTTGGGTTTTCAGATGCCTTCACAAATTTCCTAGGTTTCTGAACATCTGATTTACTATTTCTATCATAACCAAGACCTGTTTTGTCATGGGATTTTTGAGAAGTACTAAAGATGTGATCTATTGTTGATTGTGAATTATTAAGTTGACTTATTTTGAAGACAAACTTCTCATTGTCTTTCTTAATTAATTCATTCTCAGCACAGATCATCTCAAATTTATCTTTTAAAGATTTCAATTCATTTTCTAATCTTTCAGACAAGCTAGCTGATGTACTAGCCTCAACCTGGGGTAAACATTCCCCCTTGAATGTTTCCTTAGATTCTGAGTAGTTCACCACCTGCTTGCCTTTGGCTAGAATCTGAATTTGATCTTTTAAAGTCAAATTTTCTGTCTCTAGCTGTTTATAAGTAGCCAAGGACATCTTTAGGTCTCTCAATAACCCTTGAATAACAGTTTGATCATTATCTGAAACAGATTTATAAGAATTATTATCAGAAGAGGAATAATAATCTACCTCTTTGGCCATAAGACAAATTTCATCGTCTGATCCAAAATCAAATGAGGATGATGAAGATGATGATTTTCTTGATTCCTTTTGTTGGTCCCGATTAGTTGAGCAGATTGGATAAAACTTGTACAAGCCTTCTAGGAAAAATCTAGAAGGGGGGGTTTAATAGATTTTCAGATTTTTACAAATCTTTCAAAACTTATTCAAAGTACCAAGGTTACACAGCGAAAATTCAATTTAATCTCAGTTTTATTAAGATCAAAAGCAAACTGATATTTTGGTTTTAACTTTGATTCTGAAATTAATCTTCAATTGATAAACTGGAAATTGAAATAAACAAGTAAGTAAATAAAAGCAATAAAGAACAACAAATTTATAGTGGTTCGGATTATAAAAATCCTACATCCACTCTCCTTCTTCAAACTTTGAAGAAGGGTCTCTTCTATCAACTTACTTACTCACTTTCAATCGTACAGCTTACAACTTACAAAGATCTTCAAATCTTCAAACTTCTAAACAATTATGTGAAATCTAACTTTAAAATAATAGAAGTGTATTTGAAGATGTATAAGGAAGTGTTCTATAAACACTTAGAAAAATCTATGAAGAAATCCTTGAAAACTATTTTGTGCTTTTTGAAAACTTGTGATTTGAGAGAATATATTTCTGAATTGATAGCTTGTGTGTTCTATATATTTTAATGAAGTGTCTAGACCTATTTATAAGTTTGAAAAGACAGTTAGTTTGTTAATTAGTTTTAACAAACTAGAAACTGCTTAACAAACTTATTCTTGAAAACTGCTTGCTCCTCAGCTGATTTTAACCTACTCATCTGCATCTGACTTGGTGAAGACTTGCCTTTCTTATTCTACTCAGCTTGTCTTGACCTTGTCTGAGCTCTTCATAATTGTCTCCTGCAGACGACTAGATTTGAGCTGGACTTCAGATGACTTGTAATTCCTAGTCTTCAGCTGACTTGATCAGTCATTGACCTCGTCTGATCAGCTTAGTACTAGAACTCAGTCTCCGCTGTTCTTCATAGTCATCTGCTCATCTGAGTTGATCTTTTAACTCATCAAAACATTCTTGATCTAACAATTTCCCCCTTTTTGATGAAGTTAAAACCTAAGAAAGAGACACACTCACAGCTGAAGTTAGTTTAGAGTTAGTCAAGATTATTAGATAGGTATATCAGAGCACATTATCACACTAAAACAGATTCATTCAAATTAAAGCACTTAAAAAAATTAAGAATATATTCTTAAGTCTTAAAAATTTCGACTTAATGAAAAGTTTTAAAACTCTTTTAAAAAAAAACTTAGAAAAGTTTTTAGAACTTAGAAAATTTTAGGCTTAGAATTTTTTTTTTTTTTAAATTTTAAGTCTGAGATGATAAGATTCTCAGATGATTAATGCTTAAATGAAAATTTAAAGATTTCTTAAAACAGAAGAAAAACTTTTAAAGAAATAGGACAAGTAAATCACATCAGTTCAAGTATATTCATAACGGATTTACAAAGATTACAACGGAAGACTAATAGAAAAGAAAAAAAAATAAGGAAGAGTAAAAAGTCCTGTTTCTATCAGACTCCCCATTGGTCTTCGTCTGGGATCATTAGCCAATTGAATACTCTCCTCCTTAGCTGGATGAGGTCTTCTTCTTGTGTGAGTCCAGACTCAGCCTCTGCCTTCTTTATAATTCCCTGAACCCAGTCTAGGTCCAAGGTACCATCAGGCTTCTTTGCAGGGATGGCATATTCGAAAGCTGGAGAGATCAGGTTGACGCTGAACTCCACATCTGCTTCTTCCAGTAGCCGATGATAGAACTCCACATCCACCTTTTCAATTCACTCATGCCAAGCCAAGTCTGGATCTTGTTGAGTTGCTCCGGGGCCTTTAAGAATATACCAGAAGTATATCCACATGCCTTCCAGATTCTTGTCTTTGTATTCAGCAGCATACTTTCCACAGGCCAGCTTAGGAGGAGCAGACGTTGGGTGGAAAGGTCTGAATTTTCCACTGCCTTGGTCTTTTATTAGCCATTTCCGCTCATCAGTACTCCAGAAGACATTGGCGTCCTTCTTCTTTTTATTCCTCTTCTTTTCCTTCTTGCCGTAGATTTCCATCTCTCTCTCTTTATTCTCTTAATTTGTTCTTCTGAGAGATTGGAATAATCGGCCTCCCTCTTTCCTTTCCCTTTAGCAGCAGCTCTGGTAAGAATGTCAGTTGATCTCGGCTCACTGGCTGCTACTTCCTTGCTTTTCCCCTTGGCTCCTTCAGATTCAGATTCTTTGAGCTGAGCCAAGAGTTTCTCTGTTCTCTCCTCCTCCTCCTTTCTCCTTTTCTCCTCATCTTCCTTCGGCGCCTCCTTTAGTTGACTTACCCTCAACTGGAGAGCAGCTAGCTCATCAGACTTGAGTCTCAAGTCTTCCTTAGCTGCTTCCAGATCAGCTGTGTTGGCTTTAGTGCCTACATCTTTTCTGGTCTCCTCGACCACAGCTATGAGGGCTTGTCTCTTTTCTTGTTCAGTTTTTTCCCCCTTTTTAACTTCAGCAGCCAAGTCTGAAGTCTGGTTGATCTACAACCAATTCATTTACCATTATTTGGTTGTACCCTTTCACCTCTTCTTTTAAGGCCCTCAGCTCATCCTCCATAGCTTTCACTTTGTCAGCCAGCACAGAGTTAGTGACAGTTATGATTTTATCAGATAAAGTTACCTATACTTCTCTCATGCTGGCTAGCATAGTGTCAGTTACTGCTTCAACCATCCTCCTTGTCCTCATCTTCATTTTTCTTCTGAAAACAGAATTTATCTTTTTCTCCACAAGCGTGAGGATTGAGGAGATGGCGGAGGCTGGGCTTATCTCACTATCGTCTTCCTCAGATGAGGAATCAGACGAAGAGGGGGTAGATTCTTTCTGAGTAGGTGGGAGAGGGATAGGCTGTGTTTGGATGGCTGGAAGAGAGGAATAGGATATGATGGGAACAGGTGAGGTTTGGACTGTTGGGAGAGGAATTTGTTCAGTTGAAGGTGCAGGTGATGATTGAGTTTGTATGGTGGGGGTGGTAATGGGAGATGAGGTTTGTAAGAGGGGTGTTGGTGGTTGAGGTGAGATGTGTTCAGGTTCTGTGGGTAGGGTTTGTATTTGGACTGTTGGGGTTGTAGGCTGTTGAAGAGGCTCTGAGGTACCAGCCTGGGATACCCCTTCATTGTCTGTTTGGACAGCTGGGATTTCAGGCTGAGTTTGAGGCTCAGAAATGCCAGCCTGGGGCACTTCTTCATTGCCAGGTGCAGGTGACAAAGAAGGAGACGAAGATAAGCTTGTACCAGACTCAGGGATTGATGGAAGAACAGCTTCCTTGGTTGGGGAGGGAGGGACCTCCAGCTGACCAACCTCAGCTGCTATTTGAAGAACAGGAACCTCCTCTGGTAGCAAGGTTGTCAGCTCTATCTGCTGCTCAGAGCCTCCAGATTTGGTGGAGCCTTCAGAGCTTTGAGTTGCTCGTCTGGGCCTCCTTACTAGAGGAATTTCAGCTTCCTCTTCCTCCTCTTCTTCTGAGGCAATTTTGGCGGATGCAGCAGACGAGCTCTCCCCTTTCTTCTTCTCCACGGCTTTCACCAGCCGTCTTTTCTTCCTTCTCTGGGATACCCTGGGGACTGTAGCAGCTGTTTCTTGAGATGGAAGCTCGACTGCTTCCTCTTGAGGTGCGACCTCAGCTGCTACCTCCTCATGTCCCTCTGCTTCGATCTCAGCTGAAGGAGCTGCCTCAGGAGCAGCTACTGGTCTCTGAGCTACTGCAGCTGCTGCCTCCAGCCTCTGACTTCTGGCAGCATCCGACTCATCATCTGAGTCTGGGTTTCCCCCAAGCCTATCATCCTTCGTAAGGATCCCCTTCTGCTTGGAGTACTTTTTTGTACCCACTCTCCAGTCAGCCTCCCTGTTCAGCCCTTCGATCAATACAGTTATCTTATTGAACAGGCTGACTATCGATTTAGGTATCCAGCCCTCTGCAGACGACTTGAAGGTAAGGCATTTCTTTTCCTCCTTCAGCTTGTGGATCAACATATCCACCCAGTTTACTTCCACTCCATCCAAAATGGCTCGCATCACACACAATCTGGGTTTGGTTAACCCATCATGTGAGCTTTGCTCACCCAACACAGCCTTCGTTACCACTGTCATCAACAATCTAAACTTCCTTCTCAACAGATTCTTTTTCAAATCCCTTCTGGTTCCTCTATGTGTAACCCTTGCCATTAAATCAAAAGATCCCTCCCAGTTATCCTCTTTGTACGTCAATGGATTGACTCTTTCCATTGACGTGTCAAAAATTCTGGCAATGTTTTCTCTTGAGTAGCTCAGCGTTGTCCCATCCACCGATGTATCGAACCCATCATGGGTATCATTCATTCTGGCCAAGAACTCTGCCCCTAATAAGTCAGTTGTCCTGTTCTGGGGGGATTTCATTGATAAAAATCCCCTTAACCTCGATGCTTCCAACAATCGGAGGATTTCTGTAGACTCTGGATCTCAAGTAGTTTCGAAATCCACATACATTTCAGCTTTTAATCGGTTTTTGTAGAATTCCTCATTCATCTTGAAATGAGAAATGTTTGTGGAGATATATTTGGGTTTGTGGGTTTTGGAAGAAGATGCCATTGGTAATTTTGTGAGTTTGGAAAAGTGTTAGAGTATATGCAGGTTTTCTGAGAGTGGAAAATGAATATGAGAGGAAGAAGATATATTTATAGGAGGGAAAGTTTGGAAAGATAAACCTCTTTGAAAATTAATCTTAATCTAAGCCGTTTATTTGAAATAATTTACTGTGATGAATCAACGGTTAAAAACTTGGATAAACGATTGGGATTCAACGCGTGTAGTTCACTAATCTTTGAAATACGTAAAAAGTTACTTTATAGACTGTTAATTTGACCGAAGTAGGGTTACTTTATGCAGAGAAGTAAGTAATCCTGACGTCAGCCTAGGGTTACCTTTCTTTGCATAAAGGTTTTCTAAGGCAGACAAGGTCCTGAAGATAATCAGTAAATGACCTCATCTGGATTTTAAAAAACAATCTAGTTTTATCTTTTTAGCAGAATTAAAGACTAGTTAAAAAAATTAAATAAACAGGCACAGATTTAATTTTCTAAAGTTAGGTTTTCCAACCAATCAATCCAATAAGAGTTTTATAAGAAAACACAATATATGGAGTTTATTCAGAGGCAAAGGTGTCTGGATTATAAGGTTGATGATAGATGAGGTGAAACAGTATGATCTGTGACCTATTCCTGCAAAGACATAGACTTGAAGAAAACCATTAGTAACTTAAGGTAGATCAGATAGGGTGCAGACAGTCATCTGTTTCTCAGGAAATTAGCTGACTATTATGCCCTGGTCTGATTTACCGAATGTCAGGTAAGTAATTATCATGTCAGATAAGGTCAATATGACTAATCCTTAATTCTTGATTTCAAAATAGAAAATCAATGATATCAGCTACCTGATTGTCCTTTGACTCATATCTAGTCTGATAATTCTTTTTAGGCATTAATTTAAAGAAAAGAAAGAAACAGAAATAAGGAATACATTAAACAGATGCAAGCAATTTGAATTAAAAATCAGCCAATGATGCATCAAGTAATCCTAATTCTAAGCATAATTCTTTAAATCTAGACTCTGCTAATGGTATTGTAAGAATGTCTGCTCTTTGTGATTCAGTGGCTATTTTCTCAATCCTAATGTCATTCTTTTCCACATGATCTCTAATGATATGATGTCTAATGTCTATATGCTTACATCTAGAATGCAGATCAGGATTGTATGTCATGGCTATTGCATTATTACTATCACAGTAAATAGGAACAGATGATGTTTGAATATTATAATCTCTAAGTTGTTGACTAATCCAGAGGAGTTGAGAGCAACAACTTCCAGCTGCCATGTATTCAGCCTCAGTTGTGGAGGTAGCAACAGATGTCTGTTTCTTAGATAACCAAGAAATTAATTTGTTGCCTAAGAATTGACAAGTTCCTGAAGTGGATTTCCTATTAATCTTACATCCCCCAAAGTCTGAGTCTAAATAACCTGCCAGCTCAAAGTTGTCATCAGCTGGGTACCATAACCCTACTTGCAAAGTTCCTTTGAGATATTTAAGAATTTTCTTAGCAGACTCCAGATGAGTTTTCTTAGGATTAGCTTGGAATCTTGCACATACCCCAACTGCAAAGGCTATGTCTGTCCTACTTGCAGTGAGATAGAGAAGAGATCCAATCAGTCTACGATACTCCGTTGCATCCGTGGGTATCCCCTGCTCATCTGAATCCATAGAGAAGTTAGTTGTCATAGGTATTTTAACTTCTCTACTAGTAGTCATCCCAAATTTCTCAATTAGATCTTTGGCATATTTAGACTGATGTATAAAAATACCCTTACTCATCTGTTTAATCTGTAAGCCTAGAAAATATGTTAATTCACCCATCATTGACATTTCAAACCTGTTTTTCATGAGAATACTAAAATCTTCACATAAATTCAGATTAGGTGAACCAAAGATTATATCATCTACATAAATCTGAACTAACAAGATGTTACTATCTACTTCCTTTCTAAACAGAGTTCTATCTATCTTACCTTTTGAAAATCCATTTGATATCAAGAAATCAGATAAGGTATCATACCAAGCTCTGGGAGCTTGTTTCAGTCCATATAGAGCTTTGTTGAGTTTATAGACCTTTTTATTGATCTTAAACCTAGGAGGCTGCTCCACATAGACCTCCTCAAGTAACACATCATTAAGGAAAACAGACTTACCATCCATTTGAAAGACTTGGAAAGATTTATAAGCAGCAAATGCCAAGAACAGCCTTATTGCTTCTAATCTGGCAACTGGAGCATATGTTTCATCATAGTCTATCCCCTCAGACTGTGAGTAATCTTGAGCTACCAATCTTGCCTTATTACGAACAATAATGTTGTTCTCATCTGTTTTGTTTTTGAACACCCATTTGGTGCCTATAATCTTTCTATGTAAGGGTCTTTCCACTAATTCCCAAATATTTTGCCTTTCAAACTGATGCAGTTCTTCCTGCATAGCAGTTATCCAGTTTGGATCAGATAGAGCTTCCTCAATAGACTTGGGTTCAAGAAGTGACACATAACAGCTGAACAAACTTTCAGAGTCCAGCATCATTCGTGTCTGCACACTACTAGACGGGTCTCCGATAATCTGATCAGATGGATGATAACTTCTCATCCTCTTGCCTATATGAGTAGAAGGATCATCATCTTAAGACTCAGTAGGCAACTCCTCTGACTCTACCTGAGTTGACGTTCCCCCTTCATCAGCTGACCCCCACTGATCAGCTGAAGTCAAGGGTGTCTCCTCAGATGGAGTCTGATCAGAAGTTGTCTTCTGATTATCAGATGGGGATTCTTCTTCATCTGAGTCTAAATCAAGACTAGGTAGATAGACAGTTCTATGTTTAGTCTTGGTTAGTTCAATTTTATCTAGACTTTTAGAAATTTGATTCACTTTATCTAAGAAGGAATACAACTCATCAAAAACAACATGAGGAGTTTCCTCCACACAGAGGGTTGTCTTGTTGAAAACTCTAAATGCCTTGGAATTGTTGGAATATCCCAAGAATATTCCATCAGCTGCCTTAGCATCAAAAGTTCTTAACTTAGATTTTCCATTGTTATGGATGAAACATTTACAACCAAAAGCTCTGAAATATGAGATTCTTGGAATCTTGCCCTTCCAAATCTCATATGGAGTCTTACCCTTGTCTTTAACAACCAAGCACCTGTTCTGGGTATAACAAGCTGTATTGATGGCTTCTGCCCAGAACCTGTGAGGGGTTTCATACTCGGCTAACATGCTCATGGCTGCCTCCTTCAATGTTCTATTCCTTCTTTCAACTACTCCATTTTGTTGAGAAGTCCTTGTTGATGATGTCTCATGAATAATTCCACACTCATTGAAAAAGTTAGATAAACAAGAATTCAAAAATTTTGTGCCCTTATCACTTCTTATTTTAATAATATTAACACCCTTTTCATTTTGATTCTATCTGAACAGACCAGGGATCTTGTTTATAGTCTCATTTTTCTTGAAAAGAAATATAACCCAAGTGTATCTAGAAAAATCATCTACTACAACAAGAGTATATTTCCTTCCACTAAAACTGAGAGGACAAACAGGTCCAAACAGATCAAGATGAAGTAGTTGTAAAACTCTTTCAGATGTAGAGGTGTTAATATTCTTAAATGAGTGTCTAGGCTGTTTACCTTTTTGACAAGCATCACATTTAAGATCAGTAGAATAAAGTTTCTCACGTAATCCCTTAACAAGGTTCTTTTTAGCCAGCTTACTAAGGGTTTTGAAATTCAGATGACTAAGCCTCTTGTGCCATAGCCAGCTGAGGTCATCTCCACCCTTAGCTATCAGACAAGTATCTTTAGGACAACTATTAAAGTTGGTCACATAGACATTACCGTGTCTGAAGCCAGTTAAAAGTACCTTATCTGAGGAACTATCTAAGACATCAGATTTATCCTTAGAAAATTTGACAAGAAAACCCTTATCACAAAGCTGGGAAACAGATAGCAAATTATGTTTCAAACCTTCAACAAAATATACCTCAGATACCTGAATATCCTTGATAATCAGAGTACCTACTCCTTTAGTCTGTCCACAATCATTGTCTCCAAATAATACTCTTGGACCATCAATGTTCTGGAAATTTGATAGTAGCCTCTTGTTATAAGTCATGTGTTGTGAACAACCACTATCAATGTACCATATAGAAGCTAAGATCTCTTCCTTGAGTGATGATCCTGTGAATCCCGAAAAGCAGATTAGTTATAAGGTACCCTAGTGATCTTGGGTCCTTGAAGGTCAAGCATCACTTTAGGTAACTGAGACAAAAATCTCATTTCCAAATAATAAATCGACTTGGTCTCTCTACCAAATCTGTCTACAATTATATCATTTTTAAGTGATAACTTGTTGTATTGATTTAGTAATTTTCTGGACTTAGGAAAAGTGGGATAACATCTGCTTCTCCCATCAAAAGGATTTGTAATAAGAATTTCTTCTTATCTTGATTCTTGGAATTCTCTTAGTCTTATAAGGAGTCCTCACTGAATTTTTTTGTTTTCAAGGCGGGAGGTGCAGTCCTTATTTGACTAATTGGTTTCCAAGGACCAATTCTAACCTCTTTTGAGTGATCGGATGCTTTTACAAATTTCCTAGGTTTCGAACGTCGATTTACTATTTTGTCATAACCAAGACTGTTTTGTCATGGGATTTTTGAGATGTATTAAAGATGTGATCTATTGCTGATTGTGAATTATTAAGTTGACTAATTTTGAAGACTAGCTTCTCATTGTCTTTCTTAATTAATTCATTTTCAAAGACAGATTGTTTCAATTTGTCTTTTAAAGATTTCAATTCACTTTCTAACCTTTCGGGTAGTTTGGGTGATGTACTAGCCTCGGCACTGGGAAAACATTCCCCCCTTGAATGTTTCCTCGGTTTTCGGGTAGTTCATCACCGCTTTCCTTTAATTAGAATTTGAATTTGATCCTTTAAAGTCAAATTCTCTGTCTCTATTTGTTTATAAGCAATCGAGAGATGTCTTTAAGTCTCTCAATAATTCATGATACTTGAGTTTGATCATTATCGAGAGGCATTTACAGGAATCATTGTCAGAAGATGAATAATAGACTACCTCTTTAGCCATGAGACAAACTTCATCGTCTGATCCGAAATCAGATGAGGATGATGATGATTTTCTTGATTCCTTTTCTTCAGCCAGAAGAGCCCTTTGATCTGCAAATATCCTGTCTCTCTTTTTCCTTTTATCTTCCCTTTCTTTAGGAGTCAGCTGAGGACAATCATAGCTAAAGTGTCCTGGCTTGTTGCAAGTATAGCAAATGTCACTCCTATCTGATTTAGGGCTGGAAGGATTTCTTTTAACAGGGATCTGAATCTCCTTGTCTGGCTCCTATTCTTGTCATCATCTGTTGAGTCATCTTCTTTTCTTCTTGACTTGGATCTAGACCTATCCTTACCTGCAAACCTCAATTTATTACGTTTATACTTCATTCTTAATCTATCATACCTTTTGGTGAGCAGAGACATCTGCTCCTTCAGAGATAAGTCAGCTCCTATAGATTTAGTTGACATCTTGTCTTCTTTGCTGACAAAAGCAACAGACTTGGATGAGGTGCTTGACTCCATCTCATCTTCCTCATCTTCTATCTGAATGTCATACTCTAGAGCTTTAAGATGAGAAAATAAGGTATGATGAATAATAGAAGATAAATTTTGAGTTGCTTTAAGGATATTGGACTTTTCTCTCCATCTCTTGGTTAAAGATCTCAATATCTTATTATTGATCTCCTTTTCTGTATAGGTCTTTCCCAGACCAGCTGCTTTGTTGAGAAGATTTGTCAATCTGACATCTAGCTGATCCACTGTTTCATTTTCCTTCATCTTGAAGGTATCAAAGGCATGTAATACAGACTGCAGCTTATTCTCTTTTACTTGATCAAATCCTTCACAAACATTTGCAAGTGTCTGCCACATCTCTTTAGCTGATTTGCATCTTTTGACCTTTTCAATCCAGTCTTTACTCAGAGTTTCAATGATTTCAGTCCTGGCTACCTGATCTAGGTTGTGGATTTTCCTCTCATCACTTGTCAGTTCTGAGCTCTTTTTCTCTTGTCTGACTCTGGATTCAGCTGATTCAGTGCCATTGCTAGTGCCTCCATGATAAAATTTAATAGGTCCTTCTTCAAGAACCTCCTCCATCCTATCATGGATAGCCTTGAGATGATTTTCCATCCTGAATTTCCAATAGTCATATTCCTTAATTGAAAATTCAGGTAGACTCCTGGATTTCTTGTTCTTGCCTGAAGACATTATGAGATAGAGAACCAAAACACTCCACAATCTTGTTAGTAGCACAGTTAGTAATAATAAAGAAGATGAAGAAAATCATGAATATTTCAGAATTTTAGTTAAGACCTAAAATCAATATCAGAACAGCTTAACACTGCTCTGATACCACTTGTTGGTCCCGATTAGTTGAGCAGATTGGATAAAACTTGTACAAGCCTTCTAGGAAAAATCTAGAAGGGGGTTGAATAGATTTTTCAGATTTTTACAAATCTTTCAAAACTTATTCAAAGTATCAAGGTTACACAGCGGAAATTCAATTTAATCTCAACTTTATTAAGATCAAAAGCAAACTGATATTCTGGTTTTAACTTTGATTCTGAAATTAATCTTCAATTGATAAACTGGAAATTGAAATAAACAAGTAAGTAAATAAAAGCAATAAAGAACAACAGATTTATAGTGGTTCGGATTATAAAAATCCTACATCCACTCTCCTTCTTCAAACTTTGAAGAAGGGTCTCTTCTATCAACTTACTTACTCACTTTCAATCGTACAGCTTATAACTTACAAAGATCTTCAAATCTTCAAACTTCTAAACAATTCTGTGAAATATAACTTTAAAATAATAGAAGTGTATTTGAAGATGTATAAGGAAGTGTTCTATAAACACTTAGAAAAATCTATGAAGAAATCCTTGAAAACTATTTTGTGCTTTTTGAAAACTTGTGATTTGAGAGAATATGTTGCTGAATTGATAGCTTGTGTGTTCTATATATTTTAATGAAGTGTCTAGACCTATTTATAAGTTTGAAAAGACAGTTAGTTTGTTAATTAGTTTTAACAAACTAGAAATTGTTTAACAAACTTATTCTTGAAAACTGCTTGCTCCTCAGCTGATTTTAACCTACTCATCTGCAGCTGACTTGGTGAAGATTTGTCTTTCTTATTCTACTCAGCTTGTCTTGACCTCGTCTGAGCTCTTTATAGTTGTCTCCTGCAGACGACTAGATTTGAGTTGGACTTCAGATGACTTGTAATTCCTAGTCTTCAGCTGACTTGATCAGTCCTTGACCTCGTCTGATCAGCTTAGTACTAGAACTCAGTCTCCGTTGTTCTTCATAGTCATCTGCTCATCTGAGTTGATCTTTTAACTCATTAAAACATTCTTGATCTAACAACTTTTCTTCAGCCAGAAGAGCCCTTTTGATCTGCAAATCTCCTGTCTCTCTTCTTCCTTTTCTCTTCTCTTTCTTTAGGAGTCAGCTGAGGACAGTCATAGCTGAAGTGTCCTGGCTTGTTACAGGTGTAACAAGTATCACTCCTATCTGATTTAGGGCTTGTAGGATTTTATTTAGCAAGAGATCTGAACCTCCTTGTCTGGCTCATACTCTTATCATCATCTGTAGAATCATCTTCCTTTCTTTTTTACTTGGATCTGGATCTATCCTTACTTGCAAACCTCAATTTGTTACGCTTATATTTCATTCTTAATTTGTCATACCTTTTGGTGAGCAAAGCCATCTGCTCCTTCATAGATAGGTCAGCTCCTACAGATTCAGCTGTCATTTTGTCTTCTTTGTTGACAAAGGCAACAGATTTGGATGAGGTGCTTGACTCCATCTCATCTTCCTCATCTACTATCTGAATATTATACTCCAAAGCTTTAAGATGAGAAAATAAGGTATGATGAGTAATAGATGATAAATTCTGGGTTGCTTTAAGGATATTAGACTTTTCTCTCCATCTCTTGGTCAATGATCTTAGTATCTTATTATTGATCTCATTCTCTGAATAGTTCTTTCCTAAATCAGCAGCTTTGTTGAGAAGATTTGTTAATCTCACATCTAGCTGATCCACTGTTTCATTCTCCTTCATCTTGAAGGTATCAAAAGCATGTAATACAGACTGCAGCTTATTCTCCTTCACTTGGTCAGAACCTTCACACACATTTGCAAGTGTCTGCCACATCTCCTTAGCTGATTTGCATCTTTTGACTTTTTCAATTCAATCCTTGCTAAGAGTTTCTATGATCTCAGTCCTGGCTACCTGATCTAGGTTGTGGATTTTCCTCTCATCACTTGTCAGTTCTGAGCTCTTTTTCTCTTGTCTGACCCTTGATTCAGCTGATTCAGTGCCATTACTGGTGCCTCCATGATAAAATTTAATGGGTCCTTCTTCTAGAACCTCCTCCATCCTATCATGGATTGCTTTGAGATGGTTTTTCATCCTGAATTTTCAATAGTCATATTCTTCAATTAAAAATTCAGGTAGACTTCTTGACTTCTTGTTCTTACCAGATGACATGATGAGATAAGAAAACAAAACCTTATACAATCTTGTTAGTAGCACAGTTAGTAAAATAAAGAAGATGAAGATAATCAAGAACAAATTTCAGAATCTTGGTTAAGACCTAAAATCAAAATCAGAACAACTTCACACTGCTCTAATACCACTTGTTGGTCCCACTTAGTTGAGTAGATTAAAGGAAACTTGAATCAGCCTTCTAGAAAAAATCTAGAGGGGGGGGGGGTTGAATAGATTTTTCAGATTTTACAAATCTTTCAAAACTTATTCAAAACACCAAAGTTACACAGTGGAATTTAATTTTAAACTCAACTTTATTTTGATCAAAAGCACACTGATATTTAGTCTAACTTTAATTCTGAAATTAATATTTGATTGATAGACTGAAATTGAGAAGAACAGATAAGTAAATGAAAGCAATAAAGAACACTAAGATTTATAGTGGTTCGGATTATAATCCTACATCCACTCTCCTTCTTCAACTTGAAGAAGGGTCTCTGCTTACCACTTACTTGCTTTCGATCCAACTTACAGCTTACAACTTACAAAGATCTTCAACTCTTCAAAACACCTAAATTCTTCTCTGAAATCTAACTATTACAGTGAGTAGTGAACTTTGAAGATGTGAAGTAAAGTGTTCTTCAAACACTTAGAACTTTTTGAAAACTTGTGAATTGATGTGAAAGTAGAAATTTGAATATCTGAATATGTTGAATAATGTGTGATTCGTGTGTATCAAATGAAAACCTAGACCTATTTATAAGTCTGAAAAGACAGTTAGTTTGTTAGTCAGTTCTAACAAACTAAAACTGCTCAACAAACTTAATCTTAACAACTGCTCTTGTCCTCAGCTGATTTTTCTCTACTTGTCTGCAGCTGACTTGGTGAAGACTTGCCTTTCTTATTCTACTCAACTTGTCTTGATCTCATCTGAGCTCTTCATAATTGTCTCCTGCAGATGACTAGAATTAAGCTTATCTTCAGATGACTTGCTACTTTTCAGTCTTCAACTGACTTGTCCAGTCCTCGACCTAGTCTGATCAGCTTAGTATTAGAACTTGACCTCAACTGTTCTTCATAGTCATCTGATCACCTGAATTGCTTCTTTTAACTCATCAACACCTTCTTGATCTAACACTTGACATATCTGGGAATGGCATTGCTTTGTAATATCGAAGCGACATTCCAAATTTCTGCATCATATTCTCAATCTCAATCAAAGCAAAATTCTTTATTTCATCATCCGATAACGACAAATCTAAATCAAAAGATTTTGGATCAATATTCAAATAAATTAAATGCATACATCAATTTTGAAAAAAATACATCAAATTTAAACAAATATTCAAACACTTTTAATATAATAAGGAGATGTTAAGTATACCTTGGTGATTCAACAATTTACGTTGTTTGTAAAGAACATCATCTGATAGATACGTCCAACATTTCTCCCATACTGTATCAGGACGATTCAAGCAATCTGAATATAATAACGTAGCGAAGAGATACCTTAAAGAATGAGAAGAAGCCCACTGGCTAGCTTCTATAATACCATCTGAGTACTCCCTATCGTCATCTAGGATACCATATGCATAGCAAGCATCACGAAAAGTCGCATACAGCACGCCATTCACAGTCTTTATATCTTCAAAACTCATGGCACCGCGAACGACATTAAGTAGACACCTCAAATAATATAGCTCACCACTTCCGGAAGGAACATAGAAAATACATCCCAGGGAAAAACCTCGTTGCCTCGGTACCCACTCTCTCTTGGATGCTTTCCAAATAAATTTTTGAGGAAACTCTGCATAAGTCAATTTTCTACCCACTTTATATTCTTCTCTATCAACCTTGTTGGCCTGAAACCAAGCTAGAAACATACTTCTATTCACTGAAGGTCGCTGGAGAACGTCATCAATTGGATCTGAATCAGAAAAAATGACAGGTTGTTCATTTGGAAGGTGCAAGCTTAGGCGCTCAACCGAAGGATCCCTATGGTGAATGTCATAATCAAGGATACGCCACATTGCCTCACATGGTGATATGTACCTGCAGTCATAGTACATGCTGATCTCATCAACATTTGATGTTGTCCCATCCTCGTTGGTACTCTTGTAAAACGATGCAGTGACCCGATCATGCTCTTTGTTGACATAATTGAATAAATATTTTATCGATCTAGACTGATTACACCACTCCATGTTCAGGTATCTCTATGACTTTAGTTTGTTGTATAAAGATGATCAACTTTCTGTTAGCAGTAGTGCGATATTTATTTTTATTATAATTGACCAAAAAGTTCTTAATTGCATACGACTTCCCCTCGATCAACAACGGTGTGAACCTACTAAGCTGGTCTTCATTTAGAGTGGCATGAACTCTTTCTCCCTGTGCAGTAAATATTTTTGTTAAATAAATCATTAATTTGCATATATTAATGTGACTAATATAATAGAGAAGATATAAAATCATAAAAAAAAAAAAAAATACTTGCATGTCATGGAATACACATTCATGAGTTTTGGCTCTTCGGTTTGCACACGATGGTACACGATAAGACCGAATCAACCGTAATTTCATTGCCCATTCAGTTTTGGATGTGTTAATTTCATTCACCAGTTTGAACATGGAACCCATTGAAAAAAAATATCAGAGCAACCTTTGGTGTAGTCTGCTGTGTTGAGTGTTGTGTGTCAGCTTATGGGTTGTGGTATTTATAGTTGTAATATGAGGAAGATGGAAAGTCTTTTCAATATTTCATTTTAATCTGATATTATTCATGCATGCATGCAATGATTGAATTTTTTTAACTGCTCAAGAAAAAGCTATATTTCAGACTGCACATCTAGGAGCGTGCATCGATGAGATACTGTTTTGTCTGTTTTTTTTGTTTTTGTGGATATATAATTTTTTTTGTCTAAAAAGTGATAACAAAATCTTATACACTATTTTAAAAAAGTATTGTTAAATAAATGAAGTGTTACATAATTCATTATATGTGTTGCTGTTATGAATTATTTGTTTTTGCAGGTTCATTATTTTTTTATTTTATTATATGTGTTGATATAGAAATAACTTGATTTATGTTTTTAATAATTATATTTTTAATGTTATGAAAACTGTTATTTATGTATAAAAAGTGATAATAAAATCTTAATGTATTTTTAAAACTTTTTAACCTGTTATTTTTTACGCATGCATGCAATTAATGATTGAATTTTTTTAACAACTAAAAATGTAAACTGTATTCCTGACTGCATGTCTGGTCCCATGCATTGAGGAGATGCTGCTGTGTTATTTTTATTTTTTATTTTTGTTGATATATTATTTTTTATCAAAGAAGTTCTATTATGTATAGAAGGGGATAATAAAATTTTATATAATATTATAAAAAATTATTAAAAAGTTTTGAAATGTTATATATTTCATTTTCTGTTTTTATATGATTTTTTTGTTTTTGCAAGTTCATTATTTTTTTCTTACTGCTAAAAAGAAAGAACTATATTCCTGACTGCATATCTGGGCACGTGAATCGAAGAGATGCAGCTGTATCAATGTTTTTTTTTTTTTTTTTTTGCTGATATATTATTTATTATATAAAAAGTGCTATTATAAAAAATGATAATAAAATCTTATATACTATTTTTAAAAATTATTATAAAGTTTTGAATTGTTATATAATTCATAATCTGTTTTGCTATTATGAATTTTTTTTGTTTTTGCTAGTTCATTATTTTTTATTTATTATCTGTGTGTTGATATGGAAATAACTTGATTTATATTTTCAGTGCTATTGATGTTAATGATCTTTATGTATAAAAAGTGATAATAAGATCTTATACACCTTTTTAAAAAATTATTAAAAAGTTTCTTATTCCAACATCCATTATAATACAATTAAAACTAAATGTTACATATTATTTTTTTCCGAATAATACGTAATAAAAGGTTCCATAATTCCTGATTATGCAACATCCATTAATAAATTGAAATCTGTAAAATGAGATCAAATATTTATTAAAATTTGTGCAGCAATCATTAATAAATGCAAAGATACAAAATGGAATATAATCTATATTAAAATTCGTGCAGCAACCATAATAAATGCAAAGTATAAGGACTTGTTTGTTTTGGATATTAAATTTAGAGGAATAATGAAATATGTGATATATTTGACCTTTTATGTATGATATGTTTTAGTATATTATACAAATCACGTTTTTGTTAATATAATATTTTCAAGTATTTGTATTGGAATTAATTCATGTGATGAATTAAAATTTTATAATTATACCTTCATTTACTATTTTTGTTTGAATAAAAAATAATATTTTTAATCAATTAATTAAAAAATGGTGGGTGATAATTTTAATACCTAATGAAGGGAAAGTGACATTTTCACTCAAAAATAAAAAAAAAATTCGAAATATAAATGGAATTTTTTTTTTTTATCTATATCTAATACAAATCAATAATAACAAAATTTAAATTATAAAAAGATAAATTATGTCTCTAATGATTACGGAACGCAAACGACTAGTAAGTACTCCCTCGTCCCAGATAACCTTTCACACTTGACTTTTTCAATGGTTTTTGTGTGAGAGTTATTTCATAATAATACATTTACAAAAGTTATTTTATATGAATGATATGCTAGTTGATCTTATTAACTAGCATATCATTCGTATAAAATAACTTTTATTAACGTATTACTATAAAATAATTCTTACACAAAAACCGTTGAAAAAGTCAAGTATGGGACGGAGGGAGTACTATTTTATGAATAACATTTGAATTCAAACTTTTGAAAACTGTCTTTCCACTTCCAGAAGCTCTGGTCGTCAAAAATTGAATCGGTGACCACTTCCATGTAAAATTCAAAAGCTTTTGTCATATATACACATATTTTCTTGATTATATGCATATGTTTGTGCGTGTGATCGAAAATGCCGAGCGTAAAAGTGAAAGTATACAGCGTCCTGTTCAAATTCTTCTTTAAACGCAAGCTGCAGACCTTGATTGAATCCCCTGGCAGTAACCCATACGGCGTTGTTTCCCGACCGGATGAGACCGTCGCTGCAGTAAACCCCAGCTTTTCAGATGACGGCGTCGCCACCAAGGATCTTCACATCGACCCGTTGACCTCCCTCTCCATCAGGATTTTCCTCCCTGATTCTGCCATTATTCCCCCTAAATCGGTTCCGGATCGGACTCCGTCGGATAATAGGGTTGTTTATGGTGGGTATTTGCCAGAGAAAAACGGGCGGAATTGCCGGAAACTTCCGATTATTTTGCAGTTTCACGGTGGAGGATGGGTGAGTGGCGGAAGTGATACAGTGGCGAATGATGTGTTTTGTAGGCGGCTAGCGAAATTGTGTGACGCTGTGGTGGTGGCAGTAGGGTATAGGCTGGCGCCGGAAACTAGGTATCCGGCGGCGTTCGAGGATGGGGTTAAAGTGTTGAATTGGTTGGCGAAGCAGCCAAATTTGGCGGAGAGTCATCCGAGGGTTGGAGATGGGAGGAGGATGCAGATTGTAGATGGGTTTGGGACATCCATGGTTGAACCATGGTTAGCTGCTCATGGAGATTTATCTAGGTATTTCTTATGATTCTAAACTTAATCTGGAAATAATAATGGAGTTTTCTGATCATGAGTTGCATGCTTTGTGGAAGTTGTGTTTAAAGTGTTTTGATCGTAGGGCTTGTCTCCGTATGAAAATTGATACTATTACGATCATTTATGAATATCATTACTCTTATTAATTAATATCACAATATTTTATATTATGATATTAATTTATAATTTTTTTTTAAATATGGTATTAATTTATAATTGAAATATGATATTACTATTGATTTCATATTGTGAAAAAGTTTCATACGATAGTTTTATGGCAAGTTCATTGATCACTGATGAGGCCTACATGGTTTTGCATATTTGAACTTAATGCCTTCAACATTCTTATTCTATTTAACTTTGTTTTCCCTGTTTTAATGCATTATTATTCTTTTCCTTGTAAGAGAAAGGGAAAGTTATACCAGTAATTAATGTATTTGTTGAATATGGTCTTGACATCATTGTATGAGATGCTCCTTTCTTTGTCTTTGGTTTGATCCTTTTTAGTCATTAATTGGTGTTATTTCCGAGTGTACATTGAGAATAAATGGTTGTAGGAAGGGACGTAGTTAAAACAATGATTAATTTATTTTGAATTTTATTATCTTGTACGATGATTTGTGGTATGATGAATGTGAATTAATCATCTTTTATTCTCGTTAACCAACCAAAATTATCACATGTTCATTGAGAAATTTTGAACAAAAATGCCCCGTTATTGTTGTATGTCTGTAGAATGACTCAAGTTTTCACCACATCCTTGTACAGGTGTGTTCTTCTTGGAGTGAGCTGTGGTGCAAATATTGCTAACTATGTTGCACAATATTGTGTGAAGGCAGGCAAACTTTTCGACCAGATAAGAGTCGTAGCACAAGTCCTGATGAACCCTTTCTTCATCGGAAGCAGTTCGGAGATCAGCCTGTGTAATTCATACCTCTACGACAAAGCCATGTCTTTGCTTGCGTGGAAACTCTTCCTACCTGAAAATGAGTTCAATTTGGATCACCCAGCAAGCAAACTTGGAAGTGAAGTAGCTCTCAAGCACATGCCTCCAACACTAACCATTGTTGCTGAACACGACTGGATGCGCGACCCAGCTATTTCGTATTCGGAGGATCTTCGCAAGGTGAACGTAGATGCCCCAGTTCTCGACTACAAGGACGCGATTCATGAATTCGCAACCCTTGATGCGCTGCTCAACACCCCTCAATCTCACGCCTGCTCCGAAGACATTGCTATATGGGTGAAGAAGTATATATCTCTACGAGGCAACGAGCTATCTTACTAAAATAAGATGGATCAGGGAGGCTAACTTTCTTCACATTGGATTCATCTGAGGTAGTACCTATCCAAGTATAGATTCGATCTGGTTGACTGTGAAAGAATTCTATCTCATCTCAAAATTCGAACTGTTAAACCAATGTTATTATAGTTAGGAAAAATATAAGCATGCTGCCATGCATAAGTATGTTCAGCTATGATGTAATTTAAAAGTTAGTTACACGTTTGTTAGAGTTAGTTACAAGTTAGTTGAATAGAGTCCACTAGAAGGATCTAGATCAACAACGTTATGAGGTCTTTGTAAACTCTTGTATATAATCTCAGAATCTGAGATTAGAAATTAGAATGAAAATATATTTTTTCAATACGAAGTTATAGTGAGATGTGAAATTAATTCGTTTATATTATTTCACGATAAGATTCTTCATTCGTGGAAAGCACTGCATTATACTTTTGTACAATCTGAGGTAAGTTTTATTTCTCTTTCCTGCAAATTCTTTCAAGTAAACTAGGTAAACCTGTGTATATTGTTATCCGAAAGCAAGGCCTGATAGTAAAGATTTATTCCCTTTGACGCACTCTCCGTTTTCCGTTATTGTGTATAAATGTGTGCTTAATCTTTCTCCTACAAGATTATTTTAGGTACGCTTGATTGCATATTTTTAATAGGAATAAGAATGAGAATAGGAAAAAATGATAATGACACCATTTTTTCCTACTAAATAAGATAATTACTATCCATTTTGATTAACTTATTCCCTTCCTACAATCATTTCTCCTCAATCATTCTCCTTCATCACTACCAACAAGCTTATTTTGTCTCATTTTTTTCAAAATTAGAGCACAACACTAATAATATAATCATCATGGAGACATTTCTTCCACCAATATATACAAGGACATTAAAAAAAATACAATTTCATTCTCATTCCCATTGAAGAGCTTGAAACAAGCTCCCCTTAATGTTTATTATTTGTATTTATGGGGCATTTGGTTCAACTTCTTTAATGAAAATGATAATATAATTTTTTTTCCTCTGTATCCCATAATGAAATGAATATGTTGGACTAAGGGTTGTTCCAATGGTGGTCATATAGTTAGTGTTGTGCTTTGATTTTGGAATAAAGAGAAAACAAATGATTGTGTTTATTGATGGACAATGGAATGGTTAAGGATAAATAATTATAAGTTAAGAGATTGTTAATTAAATCGTGAAAGTGATTAACTCGAGTCTTCATTATCCCCATACAAAATATGATAAAGATGAATTAATCATTTTTTTCTTTTTATTAACCATCATAATTATCTCATATTCGTTCTCATTATCAATTTTTTTTGGCAAAGTCTATTATGAATAAGGGCTCATGGTAAAACTTGATTCATTTTAAAGAGTGTCAGTTATAATAAATGAAGAGTATTATCTATATTACTTGACACAACCACATTTTCACAACTAGACAAAATGAACTTAAAATTTAAACAACCTGTAACTCTGCTCTATTTTTTTCAAACATCATAACATTATCACATACTCACATTCATACCAGTTCTTAACCAACCCACATCAACACACCAGATCATGCTTGTTTATAACTCAATACAATACATATCCAAAACAAACGTAATATACAATAGCAGAAGCAAAATAAGCCACGGTCATGCCCAACATGTCGTCATCTATGTACACAACTACTCAAAATTCTGCACGAGCGCCACAACTTGTCCAATAACTTCATTAATAATCATCAGGATTACCTACAATGCATAAATTGGGTGAGATAAATCTCAGTAAGCAGAAACTATGTATGATGTGATGTTTAGTTTGAAAACCTCTCGATGCACAAAACACTCTCTTTAACATCATCAATTTATTTATGAAACACTCGTTAGGGCCCATGACTCACTACTATGCACCAGCATGAGCTCAATATAAGTGTATCATATAAAGCGATGACCCACTCTAGGTAGCATACGCCAGGTTCTCCCTAGTCCCCTTAACCCCTAGGTCGCTCCTTCCACTCTCAAACATCATCATACACGACGGTGGCCTACTCTAGGTAGCATACGCCAGGTTCTCCCTGGTCGCTTTAACTCCTAGGTTGCCCCTTCCGTTCTCACACATCATCACACGAGACGGTGGCCTACTCTAGGTAGTGTACGCTAGGTTCTCCCTGATCGCCTTAACTCATAGGTCGCCCCTTTTGCTGATGGTGGCCCACTCTATGTAGCATACGCCAGTTTCCCTCTGGTCGCCTTAACTCCTAGGTTACCCCTTCCGCTGATGGTGGCCCACTCTAGGTAGCATACGCCAGATTCTCTCTGGTCGCCTTAACTCCTAGGTCGCCCCTTCCGTTCTCACACATCATCATATGAGACAGTGGCCTACTCTAGGTAGCATATGTCAGGTTCTTCCTGGTCGCTTTAACTCCTAGGTCGCCCCTTCCGCTGACGGTGGCCCACTCTACCACTCTAGGTAGCATACGCCAGATTCTCTCTAGTCGCCTTAACTCCTAGGTCGCCCCTTCCGTTCTCACACATCATCATACGAGACGGTGGCCTACTCTAGGTAGTATACGCCAGGTTCTCCCTGATCGTCTTAACTCCTAGGTTGCCCCTTTCGCACTCGATGCATAACTAGTGGTCAAATGCTTCAAATATTATTTCATATTAATGCGTGATATGTTTGATGCAATGCAACACAAATTATTTAACAACCTTCACAACTCATTGAACTCACATGTTCATTTCATCTTAACTGAACCCTTATGTTCATTTCATGAAAATCAATAAACTCACAGATTCAATTTCACAATAATTGAACTCATAAAATCATTTCACAATTATCACTGAACTCACAAGTTCATTCCACAATCATTAAACTCACAGGTGCATTTCACAATAACTGGTATTATTGAACTCACAAGTTCATTACACAATAATGAAACTCACATGTTCATTTCACAATATTTGAACTCGCATATTCAATCCCCATAAGATATTGAGCTCACAAGCTCTTCCCACAATAATCGTTGAACATCAATCAAGTATCACAATTCATATAATATTTACATATCACCAATTAAACATAAATAATTCACAAACAACTATATTTATGCATTGTAGTTGCAAATGAATTTCTACTTACCTCGAGTCCACAAAGCGTTGATAAATCAAACCCCTAAATCCTTTTACCACCTTTCACTATCAAATAAGAACAATTATTAATGATTTGAGGATAGGATTTTGTTCTACTCATCGTGAGCTTCAAAATGGTATAAAATTTATCGAATGACGGAAGCCGAATACTTACCCAAATACTTCAGAATATTACACGACACAACCCTCTCTTCCTTTCTCTCACTTCTGTCTCTTTCTCTCTTTCTTTCCTGTGCGAGTATATGGCCGCCTATGTAATTGACATGGTATATCAATTGACTCCACCGCCTTACTAAAGCTTCTTAGGTAAGCTTTCTTCCTTTTATTATTATTATTATTATTATTATTATTATTATTATTATTATTATTCCTAGGTATGCAACGTGTGTATCTGTATATATCTAAATATTTAGTTATTTATTTCAAATTTTATTTTAATGAATACTACTAATTATCAAATAATTTACTAATTTATACTACCAATAATCAAATAAATTGCATTTGTAGTCAAACACCATTAAAATCCCAATCACTTATAAATTAATTTTCTCACTACTAAACATATAAAGACATGCGTAATTAATTCAATATTTAAAAGCACAATAAAATAATGCAAGATAAGATAATTAAAAATCACAAGTAGCACATAATTAATTAAAATGCACTCAATGGATGAAATATATTGACCAATGAGTAGTGAGAGGCTCCGGTATCACATTATTAAAGGGTATTAATCGTGATAACTGAATAGTAAATCATATATTACTTAAGGGATCGTTTGCTTCACGAGATGAGATCGATTAGATGTGATAGATTAAATTGGATTGTAAGATTGTTCTTTTTTTATTTTGTAATGATAGAGGTAATTTTGTATTTGAATTGATGGATTAGGTGGGATTGATGGGTAAATGACATAACTGTCCTCAACAATTAAAACAAGAATAGAAAATATAAGGATAATGTAATAATTTTCAATTTGGGACAAGGTAATCCAAACTCCCCTGGCCGGATTAGTTTGTCCTAAGAGCATGGAATTAAGTTACTTTTGATCCCGGACTCAATTTTAATCTTGGGTCAGAGTCCCTCCAACCAAATACAATATTATTTAGGATTAAACAATCAATCATGACTATCTAGTGAAGCAAACGCTAGCCATGATAACTAAAGAATATGATATTATTAAAGGGTATCAGTCATTATAACTAAATGATATTACCTATAATACTAAATGACATTAGTTGAGATAATTGAAAGATAAATTAATTTATTTATTTTTAATGTGAATCAAATTTTTTCATAAAACTTGATTCACACGAGAAACACCCTTTTTCTTTTGAACAATTTAGTATAAAACGCCTCCTGAATTAGTACATATTTCCTTTAGGCTGCATTTGGATGGAGTGGATTTGAAATCAAGGAATTTGAGGATAATATATGATATATTCACACAAACTAAAATAGAAAAAGACTAAATGAATGAATTTGATTCACTTAAATATTAAGCACAAGTGGGAGAAGTGAGAGAATTTAAAATGATTAGGTTTTGTTGGTATTTGAAATTCTCCCACTTATAAGTAATATTTGTGTGAACCAAATCCATTCATTTAATTTTTCTTTTTGATTTGTAAATATATGGTGTGCTATTTTTAAATTTCTTGATTTCAAATGACTCCATTTAAATTAAATTTTATGTACCATAGAAATGCTACAAGACATATAATATGTTAGTGTCGATAAAAAAAATTAAAAAACTGACCAAACCGACTGAGTCAACCGCACTGCACCATCTTCTTTAAATTTTCAAAGTAACTGCGGTTATTTTTATTTCTCCAAATTGAACCGCTTGGGCGGTGCAATTTATATTATTATTATTATTTTTTTTATATATATTGCACCGCACCACTAAACAATATAAAAAATTTGTGTGATACCGTTTCACGATTCGTGAGACAGGGCCTTTTATATCTGTGAACAATATATATCAGCCGCTTTCAATACGTGGTCAGTACAGTCAATACGGACCAAATAAGATCAATACAATTTAGGCCCAGGTTATCTGCACACACATTTTTATTTAGAACACCCATATTATGAAAACACACACCGTTTATTGAGTACATCCCTCAATAATTCACTAAAATACCCTTTTGCAAATAAATATTTTCCTCAAAATTCGAAAAAATTATCCGAAAATGTATTTTTTTTTTCGAAAAATATTTCCGAAAATTTGGAGATATTTCGGCCAAAATATGAGAACAATAGGTTTTTCGAAAAAAAAAAATATAACCTCGGAATTCGGAAAAATTATCCGAAAATGTGTTCTTTTTTCTGAAAATATTTCCAAAAATTTGAAGAAATTTCGGCAAAAATGTGAGAACAATAGGTTTTCCGAAAAATAAAAAATTCAAACCTTAAATTTCATAAAAAAAATGCCGAAATTTCGATGTATTTTCGAAAAAAATTACCAAAAATTTTTACACTTTTTAATAAGGACGCTTTTGTCATTCCACATTTATTTTACTTTTTGATTTTTATGATATGGGTGTTCTAAATAAAAATGTGTGTGCACATAACCTGGGCCTACAATTTATATGACACGGCCCAAAAACAATCAACGACTTTCAATTTCATGGATGGGTGGTACAACCACCTCGTTTGTCAATTGTCACATTGCATCTGTTGGTGTGTAATAATATACCATTGCATATCATTTGTATATTATTATTTTTTTTTGCTACTTTTTTAATCACTACATCACATCTTTTTGTAAATTTAATTTAATCCATTTTATATTTAATATAATATATAAAAACAAACAAAACTTCTTTTCTTGCTAATTTTTTTAATTACCATATCACATCATTTTGTATTATTAATTTGATTTCACTTTATGTTTTATAATCTTGACACAATACGACACATATTAATTATTAAAATGGTTAATATATATTACAGATATAAAATTTATAAATTTTGAGGGTGTAATATTTTAAAGAAACATGTATGGAAAACAATTGCGTAAAATTTATTAATGAAGACACTTATTGAAAAGTAATATATTTTTCAAATGAAGGGTATGTAAAATATTTCTATATACAGTCTATTAGTAAAGACTATTGTTGGTCCCGATTAGTTGAGTAGATTAGATAAAAAGTGTATCAGCCTTCTAGGAAAAATCTAGAAGGGGGGGTTGAATAGATTTTTCAGATTTTCAAAATTTTCAAAATATATTCAAAGTACCAGATGTACACAGCGGAATACAATTTAAACTCAACTTTTAACAGGATCAAAAGCAACACTGATATTCAGATTTTAGCTATGATTCTGAAATTAAACCTTGAATAATAAATTGTAACTTGAACAGAAAGATAAATGAAAGCAGTAAAGAACACCAGATTTTATAGTGGTTCGGATTATAACAATCCTACATCCACTCTCCTTCTCCAACTTGAAGAAGGGTCTCCACTAGCTGCTTACTTACTTACTTTACAATCTTTACAACTTACAACTTGATCTTCAACTCTTCAAAAATGCTAATCAAACTTCTGAAATCTAACTCTAAGAATAAGAAGTGTATTTGAAGATGTGAAGTGAAGTGTTCTACAAACACTTAGAAAATTTTATGAAGAAATCTTGTGATTTGAAAACTTATGATTTTAGAGAATAAATTTCTGGAAAAGTGACTTGTGAATTCTGTGTATATTGTGTTCCGTCAATATTATGTGAAAAGAAGTGTCTAGACTTATTTATAAGTCTGAAAAGTCAGTTAGTTTGTTAGTTAGTTCTAACAAACTGGAAACTGCTTTAACAAACTTAATTTTGAAAAACTGCTAGACCTCAGTTGTCCTTGCTCTACTCGTCTGCAGCTGACTCGGTGAAGATTCGTCTTTCTTATTCTACTCAGCTTATCTTGACCTCGTCTGAGCTCTTCATGTTCGTCTCCTGCAGATGACTAGATCTCAGCTAACTTGACTGGTTCTCGACCCCGTCTGATCAGCCTAGCTTAATCTCAGCTGTTCTTCAGGTCGTCTGATCAACTAAGCTGTTTCTTTTAACTCATCAAAACTTCTTGATCCAACAATTTCCCCCTTTTTGATGAAGTTAAAACCTATAAGGAAGAAACACACTCACAGCTGAAGTTAGTACTAGAATTAGTTAAAATAATCAGATAGGTATATCAGAGCACTTAATCTCATCACAACAGAGTCATTCATATTCAAACACTTAAAAAATTATTAAGTCCTTTAGACTCTTTTAGAAATACTAAAAAAATTTGAGTCGTAAGACTTAGAAAAATTTTCAGAAGAAAATTTTTAAGTCTGAGATAAAAAATTCTCAAATGATTTATACTTAGAAAAATTTTAAGTTTTTCTTAAAGCAGATAAAAAACTTTAAGAAAATAAGACAAGTAATTCACATAAGTCCAGATATATTCATTCACAAATTTACAGATTTACAAATAGAAGAACTGATAGAAAATAAAAGATAAGGAAAGAAAATCCTGTTCTATCAGATTCCCCATCGGCTGGCCTCTGGAATGTTCAGCCAGTTGAAAATCCTCGCTCTTAGCTGTTTAAGCTCATCTTCGTCTGTGAGCTCGGTTTCCCTTTCTGCTTTGGCTATAACCGATCTGACCCATTCCAGATCAGGAGAGTCGTCTTCTTTCAGCTTGGGGATAACTTGCTCATAGGCTGGTGCAATGATTGGAGTGTATAGGGTAAGAGTTATTAAGACCAATCAACAAAAATATCGAACCCAAGGGAGAAAGTATGCAAACGAGATACAAGGATAAGAGTTCTAAATGGCTAAAGTTGCAACAAGCTCTTGAACTAAATCACTACAAATTACAAGAAATTAAATGGCAAAATTATACAAACAATTTATCAAACACCTAGAATGCAAGATCAAATAGACTAAAATCAATGGGGGAATTGGGTGCAAGGGATAATCTCCATCAAGGAATCCATGATTAACAAGCTATGATTGTATCCAAATGCAAATCAATCAAATTAGAAAGCATAAACCATCATGAAATTAATCACTCAATTAATATCACAATGCCTAATGTGAGTATCCTTAGTTCTTCCCATCTCTCAATGTAGAAGTCCCCAATTCATACAATCATGCAAAATTGAAACCCGATTAACACCTAATCACGTTAGCACAACTCTCGCCTATTGCTAGGGTGATCAACCATAAATCAAAAGAGATAATTTTTCATGAAGCACAATTAAGAATCACAATTAGGGAGCAATCTAATTCAATTGATCACAATTATCAACAATCATAGCATGAATCACTTCATCCCTAATTTCAATTATCCCAAGCACAAAGCTATTAGCCCATGGTGCTACAAGAAAAAGCCATGGCTAGAAAATCTAAGAAAGCAATTAACAATCTAATCACTACAAGCAATGAATTAAAGAAAGCAAAGGGTAAGAACATCACCAATTAAGCTTCAATAGGCAAAAATAAGAATGATTAATCTTCTACAATGCTTCAATACAACTTCAATTCTTCCCACTTCTCAGCTGCAAACTTCAAATTCAATCAATCAATCTACTAATCTAATGAACTAAATGTGGAATCTATCTCAATTCTAATAATCTAATGCAATTACAAGTAAATTTAAGCTACAAAATGTAAAATTCGCTCAAAGAAACTCCTAGAAACTGCTCTAAACTGCTAGAATGAATCTCTCCTCTGTTTTGGCTTCCAATAGCTTAAAAACTGAATTTTTCGGTTTTGGGCACTCCTCGAGTCGAGCTTCAGGCCCTCGAGTCGAGGCCTAAGAGTCGCTAACACGTTTCTTTAAAAATCTCTCCCGCTTCGAGTCGAGGCTTCGCCCTCGAGTCGAGGATTCTGCATTTTTCCTATCCCTCGACTCGAGGCTCCTCCCTCGAGTCGAGCTCGCTGCCATTTTGAAATTGTTTCCCTCCAGCATGAACCTCGAGTCGAGGTCTGTGCACCCTCGACTTCAGCCCGAGACCAGGGAATTTTTATCGAGAAGGGCTCCGGGCCCAACCCTCGTTTTCGTCCCGTATGTTTGTCTTTTCATTCTAAGAATACCGGTACTCTCGGTTTGGTAAAATTCCACCGATTTACCTGCAAAATGGGCGAAAATATATCAAAACCTCACAAAGTAATACTTTTTAGGCAAAAGAGTGATACTTTTCACATTTAGGCACAAAAATCATACTTTAGCTCACTTTTTGCACTGAAATTGGCCCTAAAAACATGTATCAATTCACTCCAATCACACCCCCAAACTTGAATTGTTGCTCGTCATCGAGCAACGTAGAAACTAAGAACAAAGGAGTGAATTGATTGCAATTATGTCACATGGCACCATAGACGAAAAATAAGACAATCGAACTCATCAATGAACATAAGTATCAATGCAACTATCCACTAGCCATCAAGATGAATCATGCTCAAACAAATGCTCAATCAAATACTCAACACATTGCTCCTTCCATGGAGTGTTTCACTCTTCACTCAAGTGTATCAAGGTATAAAGCACTCAATCATCAAATTCATGAACTTGCACACCATATGCTTGCCACAAGACTTAATCTCAATCAAAATCAATTATGATCAATCAAGAATCAAAGAGGTCCTTGTTGGTCCCGAAAAGTTGAGTTGATTAAAACCTTGAGAATGCTTTCTAGAACAAAATCTAGAAAGGGGGGGTTTGAATAGATTTTGTAGATTTTTCAAATCTCAAAAATCAATCCAAAGTATCAGATTAAGCACAGCGGATTAAGATTAAATTCTCAACTTCTTATAAGATCAAAAGCAAGGTTGAAATACTGATTTTAGTTAAGATTCTGAATTTAACCCTTGATGAAACACAAATTGTAAATCAAACAGAAAATAAAGAAAGCAAGAAATAACACCAGGATTTATAGTGGTTCGGATTTTAAAATCCTACATCCACTCTCCTCCTTCAATTTGAAGAAGGGACTCTACTTACTTGCTTACTTTCTCACTTCCCGACTTACAACTTACAACTTGTACAATTCTTCAAATCTTCAATCTCTAGACTCTTCTTCTAGAAATCTAGCATTACAGTGTATATTGAATTTTGAAGATTACGGGAAAAGTGTTCTAAAAACACTTAGAACTTTTTGAAACTCTCTAGAAATTCTTGTGAAAAGATTGTGAAATCTGAATAGTGAATTGTGTAAATCAAATATGCATAAGTGTTATTTCTATATGAAAAATGAAAAACCTAGACCTATATATAAGTCTGAAAAGTTAGTTAGTTTGTTAGTTAGTTCTAACAAACTTGAAAGCTACTTAACAAACTTAATCTTGAAAAGCTGCTTAACACCTCGGTGATTCTTCCTACTCAAATCTGCGGTGACTTGGTGAAGATTAGCCTTTTTTATTCTACTCGGCTTATCTTGACCTCGTGTGAGCTCTTCATATTTGTCTCTGCTGAGATGACTAGACTTGAGCTTGTCTCCGGATGTCTTGTCATTCCTCGTCTCAGATGACTTGAACTAATCTTGACCTAGTCGATCGGACCCGTACTAGAACTTAGTCTTGATTCTACATCATAGTCTGCTTATCGGAGCAGTCTTTTAACTCATCAAAACAATCTTGGTCTAACAATTTCCCCCTTTTTGATGAAGTTAAAACCTACAAGAAAGAGACACACTCACAGCTGAAATTAGTTTAGAGTTAATCAAGGTTAATCAAATAGATATATCAGAACACACTTTCACTTTAATCAGATTCACAAATAAAAAAAAAAATTTATTTAAGTCTTTTAGACTTTTTCACAGAAGTAAAACTTTTAAGTCTTAGAATCTTAAAAAAAATTTAGACTTAGAAAGTTTTGAAAATTTTAGACTTAGAAAAATTTTGAAAATTTCCAGACTTAGAAAATTTTGAAAATTTTCAGATGAATAATACTTTTAAGAATAAAAATTTTAAACAGAAAAACAACTTTTAGAAGTAAACCAAATCAATCACAATATATTCATATTGGATTTACAATGATTTACAAAGAATATAAGAAAAAGATAAGGAGAAGAAAAAATCCTGTTTCTATTAGACTCCCCCTTTGGTCTTAAATGCGGAATCATCGGCCCGATTGAATACACGCCTCCTAAGCTGCTTCAGGTCATCTCCTTGTACAAGTCCAGACTCAGCCTCTGCTTTCTTCAAAATTCCCTTGACCCAGTCTAGGTCTAGGGATCCATCTG
Source organism: Paraleonurus japonicus (assembly GCA_030762865.1). Lineage (NCBI taxonomy): Eukaryota > Viridiplantae > Streptophyta > Magnoliopsida > Lamiales > Lamiaceae > Paraleonurus > Paraleonurus japonicus. The sequence goes on from CM061059.1 coordinate 17,787,006, forward strand.
ATTTCTTTGCAGGGATGGCATACTCGAAAGGTGGAGAGATCAGGTTGACGTTGAATTCTGCATCAGCTTCTTCTAGCAGCCTAGCATAGAAATCTCCATCTACCTTTTCCATCCATTCGTGCCAAGCCAAGTGCAGGTCTTCTTTGAGTTGCTCCGGGGCCTTTGAGAATATAGCAGTATATCCACATACCCTCAGATTCTTCTTTCTATATTCATCTCCATATTTTCAGCGGCTTAGCTTAGGAGGAGCGAGGCGTGGTATGAAATGGTGAAGTTCCCATTTTGCTCGATCTTTGATTAGCCATTTACGCTCAGCAGCACTCCAGAAGACATTGGAGTCTTTCTTCTTCTTTTGCTTCTTCTTCTCCTTTTTACCGTAAAATTCCAACTCTCTCTTTATTCTTTTGATCTGCTCATCTGAGAGATTGGAATAGTCGGCTTCCCTCTTACCTTTCCCTTTAGCGGTGCCACAGGGATGATTTCGGTGATCTGGGCTCGGCGATGCTACTACTTCCTTTCCTTTACCCTTGGCTCCTTGATTTGATTCTTTGATACGAGGCCAAGAGTTTCTCCGTCCTCTCCTCTTCTTCTTTCCTCCTCTTCTCCTCATCTTCCTTCATGACCTCTTCTAGTTGACTTACCCTCAAGTGGAGTGCAGCCGACTCATCCCGATTTGATTCGAGCTTCTTCCTGGCTGCCTCCCGGATCAGGTGTGTTGGCCTTAGTGCCTAGTTCTCTCTGGTCTCCTCGACCCCAGCTGTGAGGGCTTGTCTCTTTTCCGCCTCGGTGTGAGGGCTTGTCTCTCTTTTCGCCTCATTTGTTCCCCCTTTTTAACCCAGTGGCCAAGTCGAAAGTTTAGCTTCCAAATTATTGCACTTGACCCTGAAGTCCGAGGTGGTCTCTGACCAACTCATTCACAACCAGCTGATTATAACCCATCACTTCCTCCTTCAATGTTCTCATCTCCTCCTCCATAGATTTCACTTTACCCGGCCAGCCTGAGTTAGTGACATTTACAATTTTATCGAGATAAAGTTACCTCAACTTCTCTCATCTTTGGCTAACATTGTGTCCGTTCTGACTTTGACCATCCTCCTTGTCCTCCTTTCCATCTTTTTCTGAATGTAGCATTGATTTTCTTTTCGACAAGGGTCGGGATGGAGGAGATGGCGATGGTTGGGCTTAAATCGGTGTCATCATCCTCGGTTGAGGAGTCGGACGAGGAAGGTGTTGGTTCTGGTTGAGTAGATGGGAGAGGAAATTCTTGTGTTTGAATAGTAGGAAGAGAAGAGTAGGATATTATTGGGATTGGTGAGGTTTGGACTATGGGAGAAGGTATTTGTTCAGATGAGGGTGGGGGTGGGATTTCAGGTGGTGGTGACGATGGTAGAGGTGGGAATTCAGTTTGGACTGTTGGGATTTGGATTGTAGGGATTTGGGTGTAGGCTGTTGGAGAGGCTCGAGGTACCGGCTGGGATACCCCCTTCATCGCTGTTTGGGTGGTGGGAGTTCAGGCTGAGGCAAAGGCTCAGAAATGCCAGCCTGGGGCATTTCTTCATTGCCAGGTGCAGGTGAAAGTTGAGGAGATGGAGAAAGACTTATACCTGCCTCTGGGATCGGGGATAGAACAACTTCATCGGTTGGGGAGAGAGGAGCCTCCAGCTGACCAACCTCGGCTGCTATCTGAAGGACTGGGACCTCCTCTGGTAGCAGGGTTGATGGATCTATCTGCTGTTCGGAGCTACCAGACTTGGTGGATCCTTCAGAACTCTGGGCTGCTCGTCTTGGTCTCCTCACCAAGGGAAGTTCTGCTTCCTCTTCTTCCTCTTCATCTGAGGCAACCTTGGCAGGAGCAGCAGATGAGCTTTCCCCCTTCTTCTTCTCCGAGGCTTTCACCAGCCTCCTCTTCCTCCTCTGGACCACAGGGACGGGACCAACAGCTGGTTCTTGAGTTGGAAGATCTGGGTGGCGACCTCAGGCTGCTGTTGCCTCCTCATGTCCCTCTGTTTCGACCTCGACTGGAGCCACCTCAACTTGTTCGGCGGCTGGACCACGACCCTCAGCAGCTGCGGCCCATGACCCTCGAGCCACTGGCCGCATCAGACTCATCATCCGAGTCTGGAATTCCTCCCAGTCTGTCATCCTTTGTGAGGATGCCCTTCTGTTTTGAGTACTTTTTAGTACCTATTCTCCAGTCAGCCTCCCTATTCAGCCCTTCAATTAAAACAATAATTTTATTGAAGAGACTGACTGTAGAAGTAGGAACCCAGCCCTCTGCATTTGACTTGAAAGTCAATCGCTTCTTCTCCTCCCTGAGTTTGAACAGAAGCAAATCCACCCAATTAACTTGGACCCCGTCCAGAATGGCTCGCATCACACACAATCTGGGTTTGGTTAACCCATCATGTGAGCTTTGCTCACCCAAAACTGCTTTTGTCACCACCGTCATCAGCAGCCTATATTTTCTTCTCAACAGGTTCTTCTTCAAATCCCTGCGAGTTCCCCTGTAACTAACCCTCGCCATCATATCGAAGGATTCTTCCCAACTATCCTCCTTATACGTCAATGGATTTACTCCCTCCATTGGCGTGTCGAATATCTGGCAATGTTTTGCACGGAATAACTCGATGTTGTCCCATCCACGAGATGTATCAAACCCATCACAGGTATCCTCCATTCTGGCCAAAAATTTTGCTCCTAACAAATCCGCCGTTACATTTGCGGAGACTTCATTGAAAGGAAACCTCTCGAGTCGTGAGGCTTCAAGAAGGCGAAGAATCTCTGCAGGTACGGGTCATTGGTGGTTTCAAAATCAACATACATTTCCGCTTTCAAGCGGTTTTGAAATATTCCTCATTCATTTTGAAATGAGAAATATTTGTGGAAATGTATGTGGGTTTATAAGTTTTGGTAGTTTTTGAAGAAGATGCCATTGGAAGTTTTTGTGAATTTGTAAAGGGTTTGACAAAATAATATGCGGGTTTTACGAGTATGGAAAGAAAAGGTTTTAGGGAAGAAGAAGATGTATTTATAGGGGAAAATTGGAAAGAGAAACCGCCATTTTTGAAAATATGAATTAATCTCAGCCGTTTATTCAAAAAAGGTTTCTTGAGTATTAATCAACGGTTAAAAACTAAGATAAGCGATTAGGATTCAGCGCGTGAATTACAATCGCCTTTGGAATGCGTAAATAGTTACTTTATAGACTGTTGATTTGACCGATATAGGTTACTTTATTCAGAGAAGTAAGTATACCTGACGTCAGCCACGTGATATCTTACTTCAATGAAGGTTTTCTAATCGAGATGGGTTTGAAAAAGCAGATCGGCTAAAAGCAGATAAGTTTTAGAAAGTCATCGATAGAGTAACCTATCGATCACGAAAACCAACAATTTAAATGTAACTTTTTAGCATTTTTCAAACCAGGTTTAAACAAAACACATTTAGATTTAATTTTTCTAAACAAATTTTTAAGAAACAGATCAGACTCAGGTTAAGAATAAAGAAATTTGAATAAAAGAATGAAACAATGTTATCTGAGACCTGTTCCTGCAAAAACATAAACTCAAAGGAAACCATCAGAAGCTTAAGGTAAAATAAATAGGATGTAAATAGTCATCTGTTTTCTTCAGGAGTTCAGCTGACTATTATGTCCTTGTCTGATTTACTCAATGTCAGATAAGTAATTATCAATTTAGATAAGGTCAATATGACTAATCCTTGATTCTTGATTCCTAAAAGGAGATCAATGATATCCTACTGACGATTGCCCTTTGACACATATCTAGTCGATAATTCTTTCTAGACATTAATTTAAAGAAAGGAGAAGAATGAGAAAACAAATGCACACAAATTTAGAAATCAGCTAAAGATGCATCAAGTAATCCTAATTCTAAGCACATTTCTTTAAACCTAGACTCAGCTAATGGTTTTGTAAGAATGTCAGCTTTTTGTGAATCAGTGGCAATTTTCTCAATTCTAATGTCATTCTTTTCAACATGATCCCTAATGAAATGATGCCTAATATCTATATGCTTGCATCTAGAATGTAAAACAGGATTGTAAGTCATTGCTATTGCACTATTACTATCACAGTAAATAGGAACAGTGATGTTTGAATATTATAGTCTCTAAGCCGTTGACTAATCCCGGAGGAGTTGAGAGCAACAACTTCCGGTGCCATGTACTCGGCTTGATTGTGGAGGTGGCAACGGATGTCATTTCTTAGATAACCAAGAAATTAATTTGTTGCCTAAGAATTGACAAGTTCGGAAGTGGATTTCCTATCAATCTTACATCCTCCAAAGTCTCGAATCGAATAACTGTTAGCTCAAAGTTGTCATCATTTGGGTACCATAACCCTACTTGTAAGGTTCCTTTGAGATATCTAAGAATTTTCTTAGCGAGTCTCGAGATGAGTTTTCTTGGGATTAGACTGGAATCTTGCACATACCCCAACCTGCAAAGGCTATGTCGGCCTACTTGCGGTGAGATAAAAAAAGATCCAATCAGTCCACGATACTCCGTTGCATCGGTGGGTATCCCCTGCTCATCCGAATCCATTGAGAAGTTAGTTGCCATAGGTATTTTGACTTCTCTGCTAGTAATCATTCCAAATTTCTCAATCAGATCCTTAGCATACTTAGGTGATGTATGAATATACCCTTACACATCTGTTTAATTTGTAAGCCTAGAAAGTATGTCAATTCTCCCATCATTGACATTTCAAACTGTTTTTCATGAGAAAGCTAAACTCTTCACATAATTTTGATTAGGTGAACCAAAAATTATGTCATCTACATAAATTTGAACTAATAAGATGTTGCCATCTACTTCCTTTCTAAACAAAGTTCTATCAATCTTACCTTTAGAAAAACCATTTGATGTCAAGAAATCGAGATAGAGTATCATACCAAGCTCACGGGAGCTTGTTTGATCCATATAGAGCTTTGTTGAGTTTATAGACCTTGTTATTGATCTTAAACCCGGGAGGCTGCTCTACATAGACCTCTTTAAGTAACACACCATTAAGAAAAGCAGACTTAACATCCATTTGAAAAACTTTGAAAGACTTATATGCAGCAAATGCCAAGAACAATCTTATTGCCTCTAATCGGCAAGCTGGAGCATAGGTTTCATCATAGTCTATTCCCTCGGTGTGAATAACCTTGTGCAACCAGTCTTGCCTTATTTCGAACAATAATATTGTTCTCATCTATTTTATTTTTAAACACCCATTTGGTGCCTATAATCTTTACGTGTAAAGGTCTTTCCAATAGATCCCATACATTTTGTCTTTCAAAGCGATGCGAGTTCTTCTGCCATTTGTTATCGATTTGGAGTGCGATAATGCTTCCTCAATAGACTTGGGTTCAAGAAGCGATACATAACAAGCTGAAAAGACTTTGAGTCTAACATCATTCGTGTACGCACACTACTAGATGGATCTCCTATAATCGATCGGATGGATGATAACTTCTCATCCTTTTGCCTATATGAGGAGAAGTATCCTCATCTTGAGTCTCGATCGGCAACTCATCGACTCAACCTCGGTGACGTTCCCCCTTCATCGGTGACTCGTCTTTGATCGGTGATGTCAAAGGTGTACGATCTGGAAGGAGTCGATCGAAGTTGTCTTCGATTATCGGATGGGGATTCTTCTTCATCGATTCGAGTCAAGAGTAGGTAGATAAATAGTTCTATGTTTAGTCTTGGATAATTCAATTTTATCTAGATTTTGAAATTTGATTCACTTTATCTCGAGAAGGAATACAACTCATCAAAAACAACATGAGGAGTTTCCTCCACACAAAGGGTTGTCTTGTTAAAAACTCTAAATGCCTTTGAAGTATTAGAATATCCTAAGAATATTCCATCATTTGCTTTAGCATCAAAAGTTCTTAAAGATTTCCCATTGTTATGAATGAAACACTTACAACCAAAAGCTTTGAAGTATGAGATCCTTGGAATCTTACCCTTCCAAATCTCATAAGGAGTCTTACCCTTATCTTTGACAACTAAGCACTGTTTGCAGTATAGCAAATTTGTGTTGATAGCTTACGCCGAGAACCTATGAGGGTATTATACTCGGCCAACATGCTCTGGCTGCTTCCTTCAAAGTTCTATTCCTTCTTTCAACCACTCCATTTTGTTGAGGAGTTCTTGCTGAAGATGTCTCATGTATAATTCCAAACTCATTGAAGAAGTTAGATAAACAAGAATTCAAAAATTTTGTACCCTTATCACTTCTTATTTTAATAATATTAACTCCCTTCTCATTTCGAATTTATGCAGAACGGATCGGGAATCTTGTTCATAGTCTCATTTTTCTTGAAAAGAAATATAACCCAAGTGTATCTAGAGAAGTCATCTACTACAACAAGAGTATATTTCCTTCCCTTTAAGCGAGAGAGGTGTAACGAGGTCCAAACAAATCCGGATGAAGGAGTTGCAACACTCTTTCGGATGAGGAGGAGTTAATACTCTTAAATGAGTGTCTAGGTTGTTTACCTTTTTGACAAGCATCACATTTAAGATCAGTTGATAAAAGTTTTCAGGTAATCCCTTAACAAGGTTCTTCTTAGCTTGACTTACTAAGGGTCTTGAAATTCGAGATGACTAAGTCTTTTATGCCATAGCCAAGTGACATTTTCTCCACCCTTAGCCATCGAGACAAGTATCTTGGGAACAACTATTAAAGTTGGCCACATAGACATTACCCATGTCGAAGCCGAGTTAATAGTACCTTATACGAGGAATTATCCAAAATATCACATTTATCCCTTGAAAATTTTACAAGAAAACCTTTATCACAAAGCCGAGAAACAGATAATGATTATGTTTCAAACCTTCAACAAAATATACCTCGAGATACTGAATATCCTTGATAATCAAAGTACCTACACCTTTAGTCGACCACAATTATTATCACCAAATACAACTCTTGGACCATCAATACTTTGAAAATTTGATAATGACTTCTTGTTATGGGTCATATGTTGTGAACGACTCTTTGTCAATGTACCATATTGAAGCTAAGATCTCTTCCTTAAGTGATGATCCTGTGAATCTGTAAAAGCAGTTAGTTTTGAGGTACCCTAGTGATCTTGGGTCCTTTTGGGTCAAGAATCACTTTAGGAATCCAAACAAACATCTCATCTCTGACAGACAATAAGTCGGACTCGGATTTTCTACCAAATCTGTCTACAATAATATCATTTTTAAATGACAACTTGTTGTATTGATTGAGTAATTTTCCTAAACTTAGGAAATGTAGGATAGCATTTGCTCCTTCCATCAAAAGAATTATAATAAGAAAATCTTCTTATTTTGATTCTTGGATTCCTTCTAGTCGATAGGAATTCTTTCATTTGAATTCTTGGTTTGATTTGGAAAGTGTAGTCCTTATATCGACTAGTTGATTTCCATGGACCAATTTTAATATCCTTTGATTGAACAGATGCTTTCACAAATTTCCTAGGTTTTTAACATCGATTTATTGTTCCTATCATAACCAAGTCTGTCTTATCATGAGATTTTACGGGAAGTATTAAAGATATGATCTATTACTGATTGTGAATTATTAAGGTGACTAATTTTGAAGACAAACTTCTCATTGTCTTTCTTAATTAATTCATTTTCAAGACAGATTACTTCAAATTTATCTTTTAAAGTTTTGAGTTCATTTTCTAACCTTTCGGGTAAGGTGGTGATGTCTTGGCTTGATCGATGAAAACATTCCCCCTTGAATGTTTCCTCGGTCTTAAAGCTGTTCATCACTGCTTGCCTTTATTTAGAATTTGAATCGATCCTTTAAAAATAAATTCTCTGTCTCTCATTTGTTTATAAGCAGCTAAAGATGTCTTTAAATCTCTCAATAATTCATGTATAACATTTTGGTCATGATCGGATGCGGTGACAAGAATCATTATCCGAAGATGAATAGTAGATTACCTCATTAGCCATGAGACGAGATCTCATCATCGATCCAAAATCGAGATGAGGATGATGAAGATGATGATGATTTCTTTGGCTCTTTTTCTTGCCAACAAAGCTCTTTGATACGCAAATCTCTGTCTCTTTTCTTCCTCTTCTCTTCCCTTTCTTTAGGAGTCGAGTTGAGGACAGTCATATTTGAAATGTCCGGCTTGTTGCAAGTATAGCAAATGTCACTCCTATCTCGATGCGGGACTGGAAGTATTTCTTTAGCAAGGTGATCTCGTATCTTCTTCTTGTCGGCTCTTGTTTTTGTCATCATCTCGAAGATTTGTCTACCTTCCTCTCGATCACGGATCTTTGTCTATCTCTACCTGCAAATCTCAATTTATTTCTCTTATACTTCATTCTCAATTTATCATACCTTTTTGTAAGTAAAGCCATCTGCTCTTTCAAGGATAGATCGGCCTCCTCTGACCTCTGTTGACACCTTGTCTTCTTTCTTGACAAAGGCAACAGATTTGGATGAGGTGCTTGACTCCATCTCATCTTCTTCATCTTCTATCTGAATATCATACTCTAAAGCTTTAAGATGAGAAAATAAAGTATGGTGAGTAATAGAGGATAAATCTTGAGTTGCTTTAAGGATATTGGATTTTTCCCTCCATCTCTTGGTTAATGATCTCAAAATCTTGTTGTTAATCTCCTTCTCTGAATAATTCTTTCCAAGGTCAGCTGCTTTGTTGAGAAGATTTGTCAACCTCATATCAAACTGATCCACAGACTCATTTTCTTTCATCTTGAATGTTTCAAATGTATGCAATCTTGGTTTGTAGCTTGTTCTCCTTCACTTGGTGAGATCCTTCACAAACATTAGCTAAGGTTTGCCACATTTCTTTTGGCTGTTTTACATCTTTTAACCTTCTCTATCAATCTTTACTCAAAGTCTCTATGATTTCGGTTCTAGCTACTTGGTCAAGATTGTGGACCTTCCTTTCATCATTAGTCAATTCAGAACTCTTCTTCTCTTGCCTAGTTCTTGATTTAATTTGCCTCTGCTCCAGTCTTTGGTGCCTCCATGGAAAAACTTTATAGGACCTTCCTCAAGAACCTCTTCCATTCTATCATGAATGGCCTTTAGATGATTTTCCATCCTAAATTTCCAATAATCATACTCTTCAATTGAAAATTGGTGATTCTGGACTTATTACTTTTACTGAAGACATAATGAAAACAAAGACAAAATACTCCACAAAAGCTTATTAGTAGCACTGTTAGGAATGAAAGAAAATGAAGAAAATCAAGATTATTTGAGAATCTTGTTCAAGACCTAAAACCAATATCGAAACTGACTTAACACACTGCTCCGATACCACTTGTTGGTCCCGAAAAGTTGAGTTGATTAAAACCTTGAGAATGCTTTCTAGAACAAAATCTAGAAAGGGGGTTTGAATAGATTTTGTAGATTTTTCAAATCTCAAAAATCAATCAAAGTATCGAGTTAAGCACAGCGGATTAAGATTAAATTCTCAACTTCTTATAAGATCAAAAGCAAGGTTGAAATCTTGATTTTAGTTAAGATTCTGAATTTAACCCTTGATGAAACACAAATTGTAAATCAAACAGAAAATAAAGAAAGCAAGAAATAACACGAGGATTTATAGTGGTTCGGATTTTAAAATCCTACATCCACTCTCCTCCTTCAATTTGAAGAAGGGACTCTACTTCTTGCTTACTTTCTCACTTCCGACTTACAACTTACAACTTGTACAATTCTTCAAATCTTCAATCTCCTAGACTCTTCTTCTAGAAATCTAATTACAGTGTATATTGAATTTTGAAGATTACGGGAAAAGTGTTCTAAAAACACTTAGAACTTTTTGAAACTCTCTAGAAATTCTTGTGAAAAGATTGTGAAATACGAATAGTGAATTGTGTAAATCAAATATGCATAAGTGTTATTTCTATATGAAAAATGAAAAAACCTAGACCTATATATAAGTCTGAAAAGTCAGTTAGTTTGTTAGTTAGTTCTAACAAACTTGAAACTGCTTAACAAACTTAATCTTGAAAACTGCTTAACACCTCGGCTGATTCTTCCTACTCGTCTGCAGCTGACTTGGTGAAGATTAGCCTTTCTTATTCTACTCAGCTTATCTTGACCTCGTCTGAGCTCTTCATATTTGTCTCCTGCAGATGACTAGACTTGAGCTTGTCTCCAGATGTCTTGTCATTCCTCGTCTCCAGCTGACTTGAACTAATCTTGACCTAGTCTGATCAGCTTCGTACTAGAACTTAGTCTTCAGTTCTACATCATAGTCTGCTTATCTGGAACAGTCTTTTAACTCATCAAAACAATCTTGGTCTAACAGTCTTTCTCTAAGGTTGTAATGTAGGCTCTTTGGAAAGGTGGGATGTTTTTGGATAAGAGTGACTAAATAGTAGAGACTTGAATGTAAGCTAATCAATACAAAACACATCTCTTCACTTTTCATCAAGTACACTCTTCCTTTTTAACTTCAATGATCAATTCACCATTCACTTGAGTTTTCTCTTTTTAAGCTCACAAATTGAATTTTTCCTTTCATGCATTTTTCTTCACAATTCAGTTTTTCTTCTCAACCCTTTTCTTCTTCTTTCAAGCATCATCACTTAGCAAATTATTCCCACCACACTTAGCAATCAAATCACCATCATTAGCCAACATTCAAGCTCAACTAAATATAGGACAAGAAAGACTCATAAAAATAGGCTAAATGGTTTCAATCTCACTTGGCTTGCCAAAGAATAAGGATCATAATGCTAAACATGGCTCACTAAGGAAATCAAATGTATTTGGTAGGAAAATATTTGGCAAAGTAACTCATAATTCCAAACATGGCCTCTTATCACTTTCAAAACATCACACAAAGATCAATATCAACAAGTCTAGTGGCAAGTTCTAGCATACAAATCATGAATGATGCACTCTCAAACAATGGTATCAACCGTATAAGATGTACGATTATTAGGAACAAAAACTCACGGGCTTAACTTGAGCAATGAATCAAGTATCATCAATCACATTCATCCTTACACAATAAATCAAGAAAGTTAGCATCAAGCTACAAATCTACTCATGATCATATCAAAATCCAACTAGTCTTGCAAACCAAATTCAAGTGCTCATGTACATAAGTCCAAGCATACTCACTATCACATGAATGATACTAAAAAATATATCAATGAATCCACAATTAAGCTCAAGATAAAGAATATGGAATCATGGAATAAAGAAATCCAAAAGATCATCAAGTCACAATCATCAATAGACAATAAGCTCAAAAAGATCAAAGAAATCATAGCATCAATAAAATCATCCATCATCCAAAACATCAAATCATCAAATCATCACAAGAGTCAATCAACAAACACCTCCCCCAAACTTAGACAAGTCTAAGTTTGAAAGGAAGTGTTTTACCCATAATCCTTCAATCTTCCTCTTCCTATAAGCCTCCTAAAGCTCCTCGATTCCTAGCAATTCATCACACCTACAAAGATCACAAAAAAAAAACACATCAAACAAAGCACACTCAAAACAACAACAACTCAAAGAATAAAGAATGGGTTGCCTCCCATCTAGCGCTAGGTTTAACGTCCTTTGCCGGACGGAACTCTCATAGTTCACACTTCCCTTTCACTACCTAAGTAGGGCACATCCTTGAGATCAAGAGCATCCAAAACCTCTTTTTGTGAGTGAACATGATAGAGCTTCAACCGGTGCCCATTCACTACAAACCTCTCATCCTTGTCATTCATAACCTCAAAGTATCCATTCGGAAAAACCTTCACAACACGAAAAGGTCCACTCCATCTTGATTTGAGTTTATCGGGAAAAAGCTTCAACCTTGAGTTGAATAGTAACACTTGATCTCCTTCTTTAAACTCCTTCCTTCTAAGCCTTGCATCATGCCACTTCTTGGTCTTTTACTTAAAAATCTTTGAACTCTCATAAGCTCTCATCCTAAACTCATACAACTCATGTAATTGTAGAGCCCTCTTCTCTCCCACAAGTTCTTCATCAAAATTCAACTTTTTAAGAGCCCAAAATGCTTTATACTCCAACTCCACCGGAAGATGACAAGCCTTTCCATACACTAATTGATAGGGAGACATGTCAAGAGGCGTCTTAAAGGCGGTTCGATACGCCCATAATGCATCATCAAGCTTTGTTGCCCAATCCTTTCTACTTGTCCTCACCGTCTTCTCCAAGATACCTTTAATCAAGCGGTTAGACACCTCGGCTAAGCCATTCGTTTGCGGGTGGTAAGGAGTAGCAACCTTGTGTTTAACATCATATCTTAACAAAAGCTTCTCCATGGCCTTGTTAACAAAATGGCTACCACCGTCACTTATCAAAATCCTTGGAACCCCAAACCGTGTAAAGATCCTCTTCAAGAAGGCTATCACCACTTTAGAATCATTGCTTTTGGTTGGAATGGCTTCTATCCATTTAGAAACATAGTCAACCCCTACGAGGATATATTGATACCCCTCCGACAGTGGAAATGGTCCCATAAAGTCAACTCCCCATACATAAAAAATTTCCACTTCTAGGATATTGCTCAATGGCATCTCATCCCTCTTGTTAAGGTTCCCTATCCGTTGGCACTTGTCACATTCCTTGATAAATCTTTCGCAATCCTTGAAGATGGTTGGCCAATAGAATCCCGCTTGATAAAATCTTCCTCACGGTCTTGGACGTGCTATAATGGCCTCCACACGGTAAAGAGTGGCAATGTTTCATGATTTCCTCCCCTTCCTTTCTTGTCACACACCTACGAAGCACTCCATCCACCCCCACCTTGAAGAGGTATGGATCGTCCCATACGAAATGTTTAACCCGGTTGTAAAAAACCTTCCTTTCAAAGGGATTCATTTCCGGTGGCAATTCTCCACTTGCTAAGAAATTAGCATAATCGGCAAACCATGGAACATCCCCTTCCTTTACCACACTCATGACTTCTTCAATACTTAGCAATCCCTCATCGGGAAAGGTCTCTTCAACTTCCTTGACATCCCTTTCCATCTCTTCTACTCCTTCAAGTCTAGAAAGGTGATCCGCTATGACATTTTCACTTCCTTTCTTATCCACAATCTCCATGTCAAATTCTTGCAACAATAATATCCAACGAATCAACCTAGGCTTAGCATCCTTTTTCGAAATGAGATACCGAATTTCGGCATGGTCGGTGTACACAATAGTTTTCGACCCTACAAGATAAGGTCGAAACTTATCAAAAGCGTACACCACCGCAAGCATTTCTTTCTCGGTAGTGGTGTAATTGGCTTGGGCCGGATTGAAAGTCTTGGAGGCATAATAGATAGCATGAAACCTCTTCTCTCTCAATTGTCCTAAGACGACCCCCATAGCGAAATCACTTGCATCACACATGATGCTGAAGGGCTTTGTCCAATCTGGAGTAATTAAAATGGGTGCACTCGTCAAAGCTTCCTTCAAAGACCTAAAAACAATAAAAAAATCATCATTAAACTCAAATGGCACATCTTTTTCTAAGAGATGAGACAAGGGTTTAGAAATTTGAGAGAAATTCTTTATGAATCGCCGATAGAACCCGGCATGTCCAAGGAACGATCGAATTCCTTTCTCATCCTTAGGTGGAAGCAACTTCTCAATAGCCATAATTTTTGCCTTATCCACTTGCAATCCATTTGATGATACATGATGTCCCAACACAATGCCTTCCTTAACCATGAAATGACATTTCTCCCAATTTAGCACCAAGTTTGTATCTTCACACCTTTGCAAAACAATGTCAAGATTAGTAAGGCAATTATCAAATGACTCTCCAAATACGGAAAAATCATCCATAAATACCTCCATGATTTTCTCAATTAAGCCATGAAAAATTGACATCATGCATCTTTGAAAAGTGGCGGGAGCATTGCAAAGACCAAATGACATTCTTTTCCAAGCAAACGGCCCATACGTGCAAGTAAAAGTAGTCTTTTCTTGGTCTTCCGGTGCAATCATAATTTGATTGTATCCGGAATAACCATCTAAGAAACAATAATACTCAAATCCACTTAACCTATCAAGCATTTGATCTAGAAAAGGTAAGGGAAAGTGGTCCTTGCACGTGGCCTTATTAAGTTCTCTATAATCAACACACACTCGCCACCCCGTAGCTACCCTTGTCGCAATTGATTCATCATTTTCTCCTTTTATTACCGTAATCCCCCCTTTCTTAGCTACAACATGCAAGGGAGAAACCCAAGGACTATCGGAAATAGGAAAAATCATATTAGCATCTAGCAATTTCACAACTTCTTTCCTAATTACCTCTTGAATATTAGGGTTCACTCTCCTTTGGGGTTGAACTACGGGTTTATGGTCCTTTTCAAGCCTAATCCTATGCATACAAATTGAAGGATTTATACCTCTTAAGTCATCAATGGACCAACCTATGGCTGATTTATGCTTACGAAGAACATCAAGTAATTTAGTTACCTCATCGGATGTGAGATATAACGATACAATTACCAGGCAACCTTCATTTTTCTCCAAATAAGCATACTTCAAATGCTCGGATAGTGGCTTAAGGGCTCCTTTCACTTTCTCTTCAATTGGCTTTCCATCTTCATTATTCTCCCAAGGTTGATTAGGAAAGCCTTCAAACTTTATCTCTTTCACCTCCTCCACTTCCAATGCATCCCTATCACAATCATAAGAAACACAAGATTCATTAAGCACATGATTATATGATGGAATAACATAATCTTTAGAGAAAAGAGTATAAGAAGAGTCCTCCCAAGCCTCTTGAAGGCATGAATCAATCACATCCACAACATGACATTCCTCTTTCTCCATGGGGTGCTTCATCACCTCCTTCATTGAAAAATGAAGCTCTTCATCATCAAGCTTCAAAGTAAGCCTTCCTTCATTTACATGAAACACCGCTCTTGCGGTAGCTAGAAACGGCCTCCCTAGTATCAATGGTACATCTTTATCTTCCTCCATCTCAAGTACTACGAAGTCCGCCGGAAACACAAAGTCTTCTACCTTGACCAAGACATCCTCCACAATACCTCTTGGAATAGTAGTTGACCCATCAGCAAGTTGAAGAGTTACGGTAGTGGCTCCTAACTTTCCTTGGTTGAGCCTCTTGAACATGGAAAATGGCATCAAGTTAATACTTGCCCCCAAGTCACACAAGGCATGCTTCTCCAACCCATTACCAAGATCACATAAAAGAGTAAAGCTACCCGAATCCTTCAACTTTGGTGGAAGCTCTTGTTGAAGCACGACACTACACTCCTTGGTCAATTTAACTAACTCCGGCTCTTCCATCCTCCTCCTTTTTGCTAGCAAATCCTTAATAAACTTCGCATAGTGGGGCATTTGCTCAAGGGCCTCCGAAAAAGGAATGTTGATATACAAGGTTTTGAAAATCTCAAGGAACCGAGCAAACTTCTCATCTAGTGCTTTCTTCATGTACCTTTGAGGATAAGGCACGGGAACAACCGTCTTTGGAATCCCTTTTTCATCCTTCTCAATAATCTTTTGCTTTGCTCTCTCTTCCCTTGCCATCAACCACTTTGACTTCTTTTCTTCCTCCTCCATCACCTCTTGCTTTTCTTCATCACAACTATCATAATGCTTCTCCTCTCCATCACTCCTTGAAGGCAATTTTGGTCCTTCATACCGTGCACCACTCCTAAGCTCGATGGCTTGACAATACTCCTTTGATTCTTTCTTTTGCAAGTCATCCACCGTAGACGAGAGCTTCCCAACCGTAGTAGCAAGTTGCCCTACTTGATGCTCGATCGTCTTGAAACGAGTGTCCATTTGCTTCCCTATATCATCAAGCCTTGAATCATTAGCTTCCAACTTCTTCACAATCAACCCCAAAATCTCCTCCGTGGTAGCCTTTCCTTCATTGTTTGGAGCCTTTGCACCCGGATCAAATCCGGGAGGAAATTGAACGACGGCTCTAGGATTGGCATATGAAAAATTTTCGTGTCTCCTCCATGTATTCCCATTAAATGGAGCTTGCGATTGAGGTTGATAACTTCCTTGTGGCCTATTTTGGTAAGGCATTTGGTAAGGCCTTCCTCCTTGATAGTTCCCTTGATAGTTTCCTCCTTGATAGCCTCCTTGGAATGGAGGCCTACCCATATAACTCACTTCTTCAACCGGCAATGAACTTGGCCCAACATCAACATGAGGAACGGATGGACTCACACTTGCTTGGCTTTGTGAAGTAGTAAGAGCTCCCAATCGGTCCATCATAGTCATCATCATACTCTTCATACTCTCTAACTCATCAACTTGTGACACTCTATGGTGTGCTCCTCTATTAACCGACACTTGGAATGAGTCTTGAGCTATGTTCTCCATTATTTCATTCATTTGCCCCACAGTTTTAGACCAAATCGATCCATTAGCACAAGCATTCAAAAACGACCTATCCCCATCCGTCAAACCATTGCAAAAGTACATAATGGTTTGCTCCTCCGGAAAACCGTGTTGAGGACAATTGATAAGTAACATGCCATACCTCTTCCACGCCTCCGGTATCGTCTCCCCATTCTTTTGTCGGAAATGGGAAATAGCCTCCTTCGCTTGCACGGTCTTTGATGGTGGGTAAAACTTCATCAAGAATTTCTTTGACAACTCCTCCCATGTACGTACGGTCCCGGGCGGTAGTGAATTAAGCCATGCTTTTGCTCTTCCTTTCAATGTAAAGGCAAAGAGCCTCAACTTCTTCGCATCTTCGGGTACCCCATGGTATTTTGTAGTGTCGGCAATCTCAAGAAATTGTGCCATATGTTGATGTGGGCACTCATTTTCATCTCTACCTTCAAATTGCTTCTCCCTAAGCATTCTCACCAAAGCGGGACTTATCTCGAAGTTATTAGCATCTATCCTCGGCTTTGCTATCCCATCATAATGCTCTCTAAGTTGTGGTTCAAAGAACTCTCTCAAAGGTCTTCCTTGAGGTGGTGGCTCATTTACGGGTTGTGGTTGGGCATTTGGTATGTGAGGTGGCTCATGATATCGTGGCTCTTGATTATACGGCATATGGGGATAGTATGGTGGAAATTGTTGTGGATGAGGTGGATAGTAGGGATACTGATGAGCTTGAAGTGGATAAGGATATGGATTTTGGTAGGGGTAATTTTGTGGTGGCATCCCTTGAGGGAAAGGGCCAACTTGAGCATGGAAATGATTCCCATTACCTCCATTCTCTCCTCCTCCTACTCCTTGTCCATGTACCTCCTCTTCTTGAGGATCACCCACTAGTCTCTCCTCATGCCTTTGCTCTTCTCCTTCCATAGCTTCCCTTCTTCTTCTCACACGATTTCTTCTCAATGTAGCCTCAATTTCCGGATTTAGTGGCAAGGGTGGAACACCACTTGATCTTGTTAGCATACACCTACAATGCCACAAATCCAAATATCAACTTCTCACCAATAAAATCAACAAAAACAAAAATAAAAACAACAAATAACCACTTCAAACAATCCTCGAATCTCACTTATTGGCGCAAAAACTAACTCCCCGGCAACGACACCATTTGATTGGAGTGTATAGGGTAAGAGTTATTAAGACCAATCAACAAAAATATCGAACCCAAGGGAGAAAGTATGCAAACGAGATACAAGGATAAGAGTTCTAAATGGCTAAAGTTGCAACAAGCTCTTGAACTAAATCACTACAAATTGCAAGAAATTAAATGGCAAAATTATGCAAACAATTTATCAAACACCTAGAATGCAAGATCAAATAGACTAAAATCAATGGGGGAATTGGGTGCAAGGGATAATCTCTATCAAGGAATCCATGATTAACAAGCTATGATTGTATCCAAATGCAAATCAATCAAATTAGAAAGCATAAACCATCATGAAATTAATCACTCCATTAATATCACAATGCCTAATGTGAGTATCCTTATTTCTTCCCATCTCTCAATGTAGAAGTCCCCAATTCATACAATCATGCAAAATTGAAACCCGATTAACACCTAATCACGTTAGCTCAACTCTCGCCTATTGCTAGGGTGATCAACCATTAATCAAAAGAGACAATTTTTCATGAAGCACAATTAAGAATCACAATTAGGGAGCAATCTAATTCAATTGATCACAATTATCAACAATCATAGCATGAGGCAATCACTTCATCCCTAATTTCAATTAGAGTTAATATTTTTTTTAACCCATTTGGTTTCCACTGATTTGACTTTGGTCCGTGCTACGTTGACAATTTGAATATTAACCAATAAGTTGTAAATTTCTTTGAAATTAACCCGGGAACCTGTAATATTCGGTAACTAAACCGGTCAATTGCCACGTGGAATTAATTTTTTTAAATAAATTCGTCCAGCTGTATATTAGCCTCCAGCTGTTATATTAATTTGGGTCGGAAAAATTAATGGGTTTAATACCCTAATCCACCGTAACATTTCATTTTGCTGTGAGAACGAACGACGAAGAAGAAGCACACGATGGCGGCTGGGCGATGCGATCTGCGGCGAGGATGGATGCGTACGACGGCAGAGGGCGGTTGGGTCTGTGCGGCAAGGGAGGGGCGACGATGGCAGCGTCGATTGCTGCGGTGGGTCTGACGGTGGCAGCGATGAATTTTCTGGGATTGCGTCGGTGTCGGAGAGACGAGAAGGCGAGGCGGCGGCTGTGATTTGCGGCGAGAAGGCGCGGGATCGCGTGGTGGTTGTGGTGGTGGCTGGTGGCGTCGCCGACTGAAGGATCTGGAAGAGGGGCGTCGACGGCAGAGGATTATTGTGGTGGTTGAAAATGGTTGTGGTGAGAAGTTGCAGGTGCAAGGGGTTGCGACGTGCTGCAGATTTGTTGAAGGAGAAGGTGGTGTACTCATCGCTGTGTGGGTGCGCTCATCAATTCAATGGGGGAACTGATTTCTTTTTTATTTGTTAATTTCTGTGTTATTTGTTAATTTCTGAACTGATTTATTTGCTAAATTTCTGAACTGATTTATTTGATAAATTTCTGAACTGATGTTGTTAATTACTTTTTTTAAAATAATTAAACAACTTTCTATTTTTTTTTTAATTTTAAACTGAGGGAGAATTAAATATGTTAAAATTACAATTAAAAAGTGTTTAAAAAAAATTAATTTTGTTAAATTTTACAATTAAAAATATTTATTTGCCTATAAATAAAATAATTAGGACAGCTACAATTAAATTGAGAGAGAAAAATTAATTTATTTTATGATATTTAGATATATTGTATATTTTAAATAGAAATCAAAATTTAATTTTTGAAAAAATAAATTTATATTTCCTAAAATAATAAATTAAAATAATTTATCTAATTATCAAAGTATGAAATAATTTGACTCTCAAATGTTTATATTTTTATATTATTTTAATTAATTATTTAAATAAATAATGCCACATAAATAAAAAAAATATCAAACTAAATTGCCACATAAACATAAAAATCCAATCAGCACTGCCACGGTGGAGGCTTTAATATAACAGCTGGAGGCTATAATATACAGCTGGATGAATTATATTTAAAAAAAAAAATTAATTCCACATGACAATTGACCGGTTTAGTTACCGGGTATTGCAGGTTCCCGGGTTAATTTCAAAAAAATTTACAACGTATTGGTTAATATTCAAATTGTCAACGTAGCTCGGACCAAAATCAAATAAGTGGAAACCAAATGGGTTAAAAAAAATATTAACTCTTTCAATTATCCCAAGCACAAAGCTATTAGCCCATGGTGCTACAAGCAAAAGTCATGGCTAGAAAATCTAAGAAAGCAATTAACAATCTAATCACTACAAGCAATGAATTAAAGAAAGCAAAGGGTAAGAACATCACCAATTAAGCTTCAATAGGCAAAAATAAGAATGATTAATCTTCTACAATGCTTCAATACAACTTCAATTCTTCCCACTTCTCAGCTGCAAACTTCAAATTCAATCAATCAATCTACTAATCTAATGAACTAAATGTGGAATCTATCTCAATTCTAACAATCTAATGCAATTACAAGTAAATTCAAGCTACAAAATGTAAAATTCGCTCAAAGAAACTCCTAGAAATCGCTCTAAATCGCTAGAATGAATCTCTCCTCTGTTTTGGCTTCCAATGGCTTAAAAACTGAATTTTTCGGTTTTGGGCACTCCTCGAGTCGAGCTTCAGGCCCTCAAGTCGAGGCCTAAGAGTCGCTAATACGTTTCTTTAAAAATCTCTCCCGCCTCGAGTCGAGGCTTCGCCCTCGAGTCGAGGATT
The DNA here is from genome assembly GCA_030762865.1 of Paraleonurus japonicus. Classification (NCBI taxonomy): domain Eukaryota; kingdom Viridiplantae; phylum Streptophyta; class Magnoliopsida; order Lamiales; family Lamiaceae; genus Paraleonurus; species Paraleonurus japonicus. Next base: position 17,807,232 of record CM061059.1, read on the forward strand.
CTGCATTTTCCTATCCTCGACTCGAGGCTCCTCCCTCGAGTCGAGCTCGCCGCCATTTTGAAATTGTTTCCCTCCAAAGATGAACCTCGAGTCGAGGTCTGTGCACCTCGACTTCAGCCCGAGACCAGGGAATTTTTATCGAGAAGGGCTCCGGCCCAACCCCGTTTTCGGCCCCGTATGTTTGTCTTTTCATTCTAAGAATACCGGTACTCTCGGTTTGGCAAAATTCCACCGATTTACCTGCAAAACAGGCGAAATACATCAAAACCTCACAAAGTAATACTTTTTAGGCAAAAGAGTGATACTTTTCACATTTAGGCACAAAAATCACACTTTAGCTCACTTTTTGCACTGAAATTGGCCCTAAAAACATGTATCAATTCACTCCAATCATGCAACTAAGTCGCAGTTGAACACGTTGTGCGCCTCATCAAGCAGCTTCCCATAGAGATTGGCATCCTCCCTTTCCATCCACTCGTGCCAGCTCATGTCTTCATCGGCTGCTCCAGATGGCAATGCCTTCAAGATGTACCAGTAGTACATCCATCTGGCATCCAGGGCCTGCTTCTTATATTCGCTTGTATATTTCCCTGAGACCATCTTCGGAGGGGCTGAAGTGCGGTGGACAGGGCGGAAGTCCGCTTCATCTGCTGCTTTGTATACCCACTTCCGAGTATCCCTGTCCCACTTCAGCTCAGCTTTCCCCAGCTTCTTCAGCCTCTTCTTCTCCTGCTTCTCATACTTCTCCTTCTCAGCATGGATTCTTCTTATATGCTCAGCTGATAGGTTTGAGAAGTCAGGCTCCTTTCTTTTGCGCTCGGCTCTGGGGCTGATCAGCTGCTCAACTGATGAAGACTTCTCTGCTGCTTTGCCTTTACCCTTGCCCTTGGCCTTGGGTTTTTCTGATTTTTTCATCTTGGCCAGCAGAGCTTCCGATTTCTCTTCCTCCTCCTTCCTCCTCTTCTCCTCATCCTCTCGGATGGCCTCCTCTATTTGGGTCACCCTCAGTTGCAAGGCTGCCAGCTCATCTGATTTTACTTTTAATTCTGCCTTGGCTGCCTCCAACTCAGCTGAGTCTGCCTTCGAGTCTACCTTGTCTGTGAGTGACAAGACTCCAGCTGTGAGGGTGTCCATCCTTCCTTCGGCTCCTTCCCCCTTTTTAACTTCATTCTGGAGGGTCTGGAGTTGTCTTTCCAGAGCTGAGCAATGGACCCTGAAGTCATTCTGATCAGACGTGAGAGTGTTGACCAGGATCTCGTTGTCAGCTGCCATTTTCTGCTTAAGTGCCTTAACCTCCTCCTCCAGGTCACTCAGCCGAGATCCAACAACAGTGCTGAGATTAGCTGATAGGTTCCGTGACATGTTGACCTCAACAATCTGCATGTTGGCGAGCATCGTATCGGTGACTGCTCGAATCACCTTCCTCGTCTTCTTTTCCATCATCCTTTGAACTTGAGAGATAATCTTCTTGTGTGGATAGGGTGGGAGAAGTTGGTGGGAGAAGTTGGACTAGGGGAGCTCATGTGGATATCCCCAAAGATATTTGAGGTATCCACCGGTTGGGGTTCGGATGGGAGGGATGAAATGGGGGCGTCTGATGGGGGAGGGGGGATTTCTGGTGGAGATGAAGATGGTGGGGGTGGAATTTGTGAAGTAGTGGGTGGAGGAGATGGGGTTGTCTGGGGTAAGATGGGTTGGGTTTGGGAGGATGTGGGTAAGGCTGGTGGGGAGATAGATATGGGGTTGGGGCGAATACTGGTCCTGTTAGGAAGGACAGCATCTGAGATGGGGATGGTGGAGGGGATGAAGTTTGGGTTTGGGGGAGGGTAGATGAGGTTGGGACTTGGACTTTTTCGGGAGTAGGCTGTTTTAGAGGCTCTGAGGTGCCAGCCTAGGACACCTCTTCATCGCCAGAGTGGGCTGGAGAGGGGGAGGGGGAGAATTGTACCTGACTGTGGGTGGGGGAGGGGGTCCTCTCTGAGCTTATATCCTAGACCTCTTCTAATTGGACCACCTGAGCTGCTATCTGCAGCGTGGTTACCTCTTCAGATAGAAGACTTGGCTGGTCAGCAGACATCCCACCCAGCTCTGAGGTTTTAACCAACCTCCTCCTCCTTGGGGCCTTCTCCTTCAGCTTCATCGGCTGTGAAGCCTCAGCTAAGCTCACCTCAGACAGCTCTTCCTCTCTCTCCTCTTCTTCCTCCTCCTCAGCTTCTTCAGCAGCTGGTGCCTGAGCTCCTACCTCAGCTCCACCTTCGTCTGAATCAGCTGGGATCCCAAGAGGTTCATCCTTCGTCAGAATCCCCTTTTGTTTTGTATAGGGCCTGACTCCATCTGCCCAGTTGATTTCAGCTGACAGCAGGTCCTCCATGATCACCGTCACTTTGTTAAATAAGCTGGTGATCGACCCCGCCTGCCACTTCCCACTCACAACCTCCAATCTTTTCCTTTCAGTCTCCAGCTTTTCCATCAGCATCCCAGCCCAGTTGGCTTGGACTCCGTCTAATATAGTCCACATGACGCACAGCCTGGGTCTGGTCAGCCCATCATGAGAACTCTGTTCTCCAAGAATGACCTTTGTTACGATGGTCATCAGAAGGCGATACCTCCGTCGGAGCATCTTCTTCTTTAGCTCCGATCGCCGGTCCCTCATCGAATTTCGGGCAATCATCTCGAATGATTCTACCCATTCATCAGACTTATAAGTGAGGGGGTTCACTCCTTCACTACTGGTGTCAAATATGCGTGCCACCTCCGTCAGAGTAACCGTCAAAACCTCTCCATACACCCTGGTTTTGAACACACCATTTTCATACGTCCCATTGATGTAGAATTCAATCCCTCGCATATCCAGTGTTTTATTGGAGGGGGATTTCTTGGAACAAAATGTCTTCAATCCAGCCCTCTCCAATAATCCCAAAATCTCCCTTGATTCACCATCGGAAGTTGTTTCGAAGTCGACGTACATCTCCGATTTGATCTTCTTGTTGTATGTGTCATTATGAACATCCACCATGGTTGAAGTAACTCCTATTTGTTTCTGGGAAGTGCTCATGAAATGATCAACTAAGGGTTTTGAAAATTTTGCAGAGTGTTTGTATGAATTTCTGAAAGTGAAAAAGTTTGTTTGAGGAAGAAGATGTATTTATAGGAGGGAAGATTGGAAAGAAAAACCGTCATTTTAGAAAATTTGAATTAATCTGAGCCATTTATTTAAAAAGTTTTTACTGCGCATAAATCAACGGTTAAAAATTAAGATAAACGATTAGGATTCAGCGCGTGGATGTTACTCGCCTTTGGAATGCGTAAATAGTTACTTTATAGACTGTTGATTTAACAGATGTAGGTTACTTTATGCAGAGAAGTAAGTATACCTGACGTCAGCCTAGGGTTACCTTGCTTCGACTAAGGGTTTGCAAAACAGATGAGTTTAGAAACAGATGGGTTTAAAAACAGATGGGTTTGAAAAGTCATCTGATAAAGTAACCTGTCTGATTTTAAAAACAGCTTAGGTTTAACTTTTTAGCAATCTTAAAGACAAGTTTTACATAAACAGACTCAGACTTAATTTTCTAAAATTAGGTTTTCCATCCAATCAATAAGAAAAAATTTTATGAAGAAAATTATGGAGTTTATTTAGGAACAAAGGTGTCTGAATAAAGGATTGAGGTAAAGGAAATGAGGTGAAACAATCTGATCTTGTGACCTATTCCTGTAAAGACAAAGTCTTAAGGAAAATCATTAGTAGCTTGAGGTAGATCAGATAGGGTGCAGATAGTCATCTGTTTCTTTAAGAGATCAGCTGATTAATGTGCCCTCATCTGATTTACCAAATGTCAGATAAGTAATTATCAAGTCAGATAAGGTCAATATGACTAATCCTTGATTCTTGATTCCTAAAAAGGAGATCAATGATATCAGCTACCTGATTGTCCTTTGACTCATATCTAGTCTGATAATTCTTTCTAGACATTAATTTAAAGAAGAGATCAGAAATAAGGAATTCAAATATCAGATGCAAGTAATTTAGAAACCAGCTAAAGATGCATCAAGTAATCCTAATTCTAAGCATAATTCTTTAAACCTAGACTCAGCTAATGGTTTTGTAAGAATGTCTGCTCTTTGTGACTCAGTAGTTATTTTCTCAATTCTAATGCCATTCTTCTCAACCTGATCTCTAATGAAATGATGCCTAATGTCTATATGCTTACATCTAGAATGCAGAACAGGATGTTTGAATATTATAATCTCTAAGCTGTTGACTAATCCAGAGGAGTTGAGAGCAACAACTTCCAGCTGCCATGTATTCAGCTTCAATTGTGGAGGTGGCAACAGATGTCTGTTTCTTGGATAACCAAGAAATTAATTTGTTGCCTAAAAATTGACAAGTTCCTGAAGTGGATTTCCTATCAATCTTACATCCTCCAAAGTCTGAATCTGAATAACCTGTCAGCTCAAGGTTGTCATCAGCTGGGTACCATAACCCTACTTGCAAGGTTCCTTTGAGATATTTTAGAATTTTCTTAGCCGTCTCCAGATGAGTTTTCTTGGGATTAGACTGGAATCTTGCACATACCCCAACTGCAAAGGCTATGTCTGGCCTACTTGTAGTGAGATAGAGAAGAGATCCAATCAGTCCACGATACTCCGTTGCATCTGTGGGTATTCCCTGCTCATCTGAATCCATAGAGAAGTTAGTTTCCATGAGTATTTTAACTTCTCTGCTAGTAGTCATTCCACATTTCTCAATCAGATCCTTAGCATATTTAGACTGATGTATAAATATACCCTTACTCATCTGTTTAATCTGTAAGCCTAGAAAGTATGTTAATTCGCCCATCATTGACATTTCAAACCTGTTTTTCATGAGAATGCTAAACTCTTCACATAATTTCAGATTAGGTGAACCAAAGATTATGTCATCTACATAAATTTGAACTAATAAGATGTTCCCATCTACTTCCTTTCTAAACAAAGTTCTATCAATCTTGTCTTTTGAAAAACCATTTGATGTCAAGAAATCAGACAAGGTATCATACCAAGCTCTGGGAGCTTGTTTTAGTCCATATAGAGCTTTGTTGAGTTTATAAACCTTGTTATTGATCTTAAACCCAGGAGGCTGCTCCACATAGACCTCCTCAAGCAACACACCATTAAGGAAGGCAGACTTAACATCCATTTGAAAGACTTTGAAAGATTTATATGCAGCAAATGCCAAGAACAACCTTATTGCCTCTAATCTGGCAACTGGAGCATAGGTTTCATCATAGTCTATCCCTTCAGACTGTGAGTAACCTTGTGCAACCAATCTTGCCTTATTTCGAACAATAATGTTGTTCTCATCTGTTTTGTTTTTAAACACCCATTTGGTGCCTATAATCTTCCTGTGTAATGGTCTTTCCACAAGTTCCCATATATTTTGCCTTTCAAACTGATGTAGTTCCTCCTGCATGGCAGTTACCCAGTTTGGATCTGATAGAGCTTCCTCAATAGACTTGGGTTCAAGAAGCGACACATAACAACTGAAAAAACTTTCAAAGTCCAGCATCATTCGTGTCTGCACACTACTAGATGGGTCTCCTATAATCTGATCAGATGGATGGTAGCTTCTCATCCTTTTGCCTATATGAGGAGAAGGATCCTCATCTTGAGTCTCAGTAGGCAACTCCTCCGACTCAACCTCAGCTGACGTTCCCCCTTCATCAGCTGACCCCCGCTGATCAGCTGACGTCAAGGGTGTCTATTCCGATGGAGTCTGATCAGAAGTTGTCTTCTGATTATCAGATGGGGATTCTTCTTCATCTGATTCTGAATCAAGACTAGTTAGATAGACAGTTCTATGTTTAGTCTTGGACAGTTCAATTTTATCTAGACTTTCAGAAATTTGATTCACTTTATCTGAGAAGGAATACAACTCATCAAAAACAACATGAGGAGTTTCCTCCACACAAAGGGTTGTCTTGTTAAAAACTCTAAATTCCTTGGAAGTGTTAGAATATCCCAAAAATATTACATCAGCTGCTTTAGCATCAAAGGTTCTTAACTTAGATTTCCCATTGTTGTGGATAAAACACTTACAACCAAAACTCTGAAATATGAGATTCTTGGAATCTTACCCTTCCAAATCTCATATGGAGTCTTACCCTTGTCTTTGACAACTAAGCACCTGTTCTGGGTATAGCAAACTGTGTTGATGGCTTCAGCCCAGAACCTGTGAGGGGTTTCATACTCAGCTAACATGCTCCTGGCTGCTTCCTTCAAGGTTCTGTTCTTTCTTTCAACCACTCCATTTTGTTGAGGAGTTCTTGCTGAAGATGTCTCATGAATAATTCCACACTCATTGAAAAAGTTAGATAAACAGGAATTCAAAAATTCTGTGCCCTTATCGCTCCTTATTTTAATAATATTAACACCCTTTTCATTCTGAATCTGTCTGAACAGATCAGAGATCTTGTTTATAGTCTCATTTTTCTTGAAAAGAAATATAACCCAAGTGTATCTAGAAAAGTCATCTACTACAACAAGAGTATATTTCCTTCCACTGAAACTGAGAGGAGAAACTGGTCCAAACAGATCTAGATGAAGCAGTTGTAAAACTCTTTCAGATGAAGAGGAGTTAATACTCTTAGATGAGTGTCTGGGCTGTTTACCTTTCTGACAAGCATCACATTTAAGATCAGTGGCTAAAAGTTTTTCAGGTAATCCCTTGACAAGGTTCTTTTTAGCCAGCTTACTAAGGGTCTTGAAATTCAGATGACTAAGTCTCTTGTGCCATAGCCAGCTGAGGTCTTCTCCACCCTTAGCTATCAGACGGGTATCTTTGGGACAACTATTAAAGTTGGCCACATAGACATTGCCATGTCTGAAGCCAGTTAAAAGTACCTTATCTGAAGAATTATCTAAAATATCACATTTATCCCTTGAAAATTTGATAAGAAAACCTTTATCACAAAGCTGGGAAACAGATAACAGATTATGTTTCAAACCTTCAACAAAATATACCTCAGATACCTGAATATCCTTGATAATCAGAGTACCTACACCTTTAGTCTGACCACAATTATTGTCACCAAATAATACTCTTGGACCATCAATGCTTTGAAAATTGGATAACAGCCTCTTGTTATGGGTCATGTGTTGTGAACAACCACTATCAATGTACCATATTGAAGCTAAGATCTCTTCCTTGAGTGATGATCCCTATGAATCCTGAAAAACAGATCAGTTATAAGGTACCCTAGTGATCTTGGGTCCTTGAAGGTCAAATATCACTTTAGGTAACCAAATAAACATCTCATCTCCAAACAATAAATCAGACTCAGTTTTTCTACCAAATCTGTCTACAATTGTATCACTTTTGAAGGATAACTTGTTGTATTCAGATTGAGTAATTTTCCTAAACTTAGGAAGTGTGGGATAACATCTGCTCCTTCTATCAAAGGGATTATAATAAGAATTTCTTCTTATTTTGGTTCTTGGGTTTCTCCTAGTCTGATAAGGAGTCCTCAGCTGAATTTTTGTTTTCAGGTTGGGAGATGCAGTCCTTACTTGACTAATTGGTTTCCAAGGACCAATTTTAACCTCTTTTGATTGATCAGATGTTTTCACAAATTTCCTAGGTTTTTGTACATCTGATTTATTATTTCTATCATAACCAAGACCTATTTTGTCATGGGATTTTTTAGATGTATTAAAGATATGATCTATTGCTGACTGTGAATTATTAAGTTGACTAATTTTGAAGACTAGCTTCTCATTGTTTTTCTTAATTGATTCATTTTCAGCACAAATTACTTCAAACTTGTCTTTTAAAGTTTTCAATTCATTTTCTAATCTTTCAGGTAAGCTGGCTGATGTACTAGCCTCAGCCTGGGGAAAACATTCCCCCTTGAATGTTTCCTCAATTTCTGAATAGTTCATCACCTGCTTTCCTTTAATTAGAATTTGAATTTGATCCTTTAAAGTCAAATTCTCTGTCTCTAGCTGTTTATAAGCAGCCAGAGATGTCTTTAAATCTCTCAATAATTCATGAATAATAGTTTGATCATGATCAGATGCAGACTGACATGAATCATTATCAGAAGATGAATAGTAGATTACTTCTTTAGCCATGAGACAGATTTCATCATCTGATTCGAAATCAGATGATGATGATGATGATGATGATGATTTCTTTGGCTCATTTTCTTCAGCCAATAAGCCATTTGATCTGCAAATCTCATGTCTCTCTTTTTCCTTTTCTCTTCCCTTTCTTTTGGAGTCAGTTGAGGACAATTAGGGATGGGAATAGGCCAGGCTACCCGACAGGGGCCTACGGCCTGGCCTACTAAAGCCTGGCTCGGCTCGGCCCATTTAATAAATAGGCCAGACTCAGGCCTTTTAAAAAGCCTATTTAATTAAATAGGCTAGGCTTAAGCTTTGTTGTAGGCCTTTTAAGCCTAACAGGCCGGCCTATTTAACGATATATATAATAATATAATATATTATATTTTTATATATAATAATATATATGTAATATATGATATATAATATATATATTATATATATATATATAATAATATACATGTAATTTGTCCATTTTCTTAATTAAAATTATTTTTAATTAAAATATTGAATACACATAAATATGGAATATTATATAACATTTTGTAATATTTTGGAATGATTATTAAATGTTTTATTTATGTAGAGAATTGTAAAATGTTAGAAATCATTTAATCTATTAAATTAAAATAGTCTCCACCATTCATTCATGATTTGAATTTGTATAAATAGAAGTAAATATATCATTAGTAAATCATCTAAAAAGTAATCAAGTATCCAATAAAACTATTATTATTAAAAAATTTTAGAGTAATCAATTTTTTTATTTTATAACTTTATTAAATTTTTAATATTATTTTCAAAAAATAATATTTATAATTAATTTAGTGTATAGTTAAAAAAATATATAATTAATTTAATAATTATGAAATACTCATATATTTTATCTCATAAATTTACATATTAGTAAAAGTATTAATATAAAATATTAATAATGAATAAAATAACTCACGTCACGTTAAATTTATCAATATTTCAATCGTGCATCACACGAGAAAAATACGAATTATATTAGATAATATAATAACATTAACATACGAAAAAACATATATGAAAAATTAGATAAATAAAAAAAATGAAGGGTTTAAACCTTTTTGCCAAAAAAAAAAATGTTTAAATCTTTCGTCCATAGTGACTTTTGATATCCCTATCACAATTTTGAATTTTCACACGCAGCAATACACGGCAATCATCACACACATTGTCCGCCTCCTGTAATACGCTACTCCTGGTAAGATTAAGATTTTGGATAACATATATTTTAGATTTTAAAGCCGCTAGGTCATTATTCTTATTATCTTCATTTGTTTTTAATATGTTTGAACTTATGTAAACTATTAGGACTTCGCTTAGAAGAATTTTCATTTTTTCAGATTTTAAGAGTTTATGATTATTGTATTTATGAATTTTTCATTTATATCCAGCTTCTACATATAAAGTTTTTGTAATTTAATTATGTTTATTGTGCAGTGTGTAGCTATGTCTTCTCAACATGGAAATTATGAAACAACTTCATCTACTCCAATTCTATCTAGTGAGGCGGAAACTAATAATATTGATCTTGAGAATGTTGAGGATAAAGATAACGATGATTGTGTAATTAAAAAAAAGAGGCTAAGGACGTCAGTTGTGTGGAATGATTTAGATGAGGTCGACATTCCTAAGATTGGGCTGAAAGCTGTCTGCAAGTATTGTAAGGACAAATTTGCTACGAGTGGAAAAGGAGCTAGCACCAGCCATCTAAGAAGACACTCAAATATTTGTTTGAAAAGGAGATTACACATGAATTCCATCAAGAAGCAGCCCAATATTCCATTTAAGCCATCCAATTCTTCTGTTAATCCATTCATAGAACCTGGTGTAAGGTATTCTAATGAAAGGATGAGAGAAATTATCGCTACTTCTATCATGGTGCAAAATAAGTTTGACTACGGATATGTGGAAATCAAATCATCAAATAGTCGAGTACATGGTTATCACAGGACACTTTATTGATGCGGAGTGGAAGCTTCAAAAAAGAGTTCTGAGCTTTGTGAAAGTTCCTGCACCGAGGCGTGGAATTGATGTAAAAGATGCAATTTTCAAGTGTTTGAAGGATTGGGGGATTGTGAATAAGATTTTTTCCATTACTGTTGATAATGCTGCTTATAACGACAGTTGTCTAAGGGAACTCAAGAAGGATTTGTCACTTACTTGCAAGTTGGTTCTTAATGGTGAGTTATTGCATGTTAGGTGTTGTGCACACATATTGAATTTGTTGGTTCAAGAAGGTATTAATACGATCAAGCCTATCATTCAAAATATTCGTGAAAGTGTCAAGTACATTAATCACAATGATGCAAGATTGAAGGTTTTTTCTGATATTTTAGAGCAGAAGGGCATCAAAGAAACACGATTAGTTATTGATTGTCCGACACGGTGGAACTCTACCTATCTTATGCTTTCGACTGCTTTGAAATTCCGAATTGGCTATCCAGCTTACCAAGAACGAGAACCACATTTTAAATATGCACCATCGGATGAGGAGTTGGATCAAGTCGAAAGGTTTGTAAATTTCTACAAGTTTTCAATCTTGCTACTCATGTCATTTCAGGAAGTGAGTACATTACTGCAAATTTGTATCTTTCCGAGGTTCGTAGGGTGAAAGAAGTGATTGATAAAGCTGATCTTGATGAAGATATTTTTATGAATGAAATGGCAGCCCCAATGAAAGCAAAATTTGATAAATATTGGGGGGAGTGCAATCTTTTGATGTCTATTGCAAGTGTTTTGGATCCAAGGTGCAAATTTCATGTGATTGACATATGTTTTCCTCTTATTTATAAGTCAGAGAGTGTTGCTAAAGAGAATGTGGACTTCGTGAGGACTTCTTTAGAAGTGTTATATAATGAATATGCAGAAATGAGCAGGGATGAGATGACTAGTGATACAATTGATGGAAGTAATTTTGGAGGTAATGGCATTGGCAATACTTCATGTATGTCTGATCCCTCTTTAGTTACTGGATTTGATGAAATCATGACCATGGTGCGTAAAAAGCAAGCAGTTCCTCCATCGAAATCAGAATTGCAAGCTTACCTTGATGATGATGTTTGTATTTCTGATTCTAAATCTTTTAATGCTTTGGAGTGGTGAAAAGCCAATAGCGTAAAGTATAAAATCTTATCAAAGATGGCTGCCGATATACTAGCTATTCCAATCTCAACGGTAGCATCTGAGTCTACTTTTAGCGCTGGAGGAAGAGTTATTGATGATTATCGGTCTAAATTGAATGCAGATTCTATTGAGGCACTCATTTGTGGTGGAGATTGGTTGCGCAGAAAATATAATTTGAAGAAGAAAAAGGTACAAATTTGTGTATTCAAATCTTTTTTAACTCATTATAAATTTTAGCATGCTTTTATATTCAATTTTTTTTCTTATTCATTGCAGGTGGCTGAATATGAAGATTAGATTAGGATGAAGAAATGATAGTTTTGTTTTTGTGGTATTATTTTTCTTTAGTGGAAGACATTGATTGATTATTTATTTTTGGGTATTATTTTTGCACTATTTGAAAATTGTGTTATTGCTTTTGCTAGTTCATAATTCTTGGTATATTAATTTTATTCGTATTTGAGTTTTATAGTATTTACGGTGTAATATAAAAAATGTGATTTTTTTAATTTGATGAAAAGTAAAAAAGTTGTAGCAAATAGGCCTTTAAAAGGCTTTCAGGCCTGGCCTATTTACTAAAGAGGCCAGGCCGAGCCTTGAAAAAAAGCCTATCATAGATAATAGGCCAGGCTCAGGCCTAAAAATTATATAATAGGCCTAGGCTTTCTTATGCAAAGCATGGCCTGGCCTGGCCTATTCCCACCCCTAAGGACAATCATAGCTGAAGTGTCCTGGCTTGTTGCATGTGTAACAAGTATCACTCCTGTCTGATCTAGGGCTAGAAGGATTTCTTCTGACAGGTGATCTGTATCTTCTTGTCTGGCTCCTACTTTTATCATCATCTGTAGACTCATTTTCCTTTCTTCCTGATCTGGATCTTGATTTATCCTTACCTGCAAATCTCAATTTATTTCTTTTATAATTCATTCTCAATTTATCATACCTTTTGGTGAGCAGAGCCATCTGCTCCTTCAAAGAAAGGTCAGCTCCTACAGACTCAGTCGACACCTTGTCTTCTTTGCTGACAAAGGCAACAGACTTGGATGAGGTGCTCGACTCCATCTCATCCTCCTCATCTTCTATTTGAATATCATATTCTAGAGCTTTAAGATGAGAAAATAAAGTATGGTGAGTAATAGAAGATAAATCTTGAGTAGCTTTAAGGATATTGGATTTCTCCCTCCATCTCTTGGTTAATGATCTCAGAATCTTGTTATTAATCTCCTTTTCTGTATAATTCTTTCCAAGGTCAGCTGCTTTGTTGAGGAGATTAGTCAACCTTACATCTAACTGATCCACAAACTCATTTTCCTTCATTTTGAATGTCTCAAATGCATGCAAGACTGACTGCAACTTGTTCTCTTTAACTTGTTCAGATCCTTCACATACATTTGCTAGAGTCTGCCACATTTCTTTGGCAGTTTTACATCTCTTAACCTTCTCTATCCAATCTTTACTTAGAGTCTCAATGATTTCAGTTCGAGCTACTTGATCAAGATTGTGGATCTTCCGTTCATCATTTGTCAATTCAGAACTCTTTTTCTTTTGTCTGGTTCTGGATTCAGCTGACTCAGCTCCAGTGCTAGTGCCTCCATGATAAAATTTTATAGGTCCCTCTTCAAGAATCTCTTCCATCCTATCATGAATGGCCTTTAGGTGATTCTCCATCCTGAATTTCCAGTAATCATAATCTTCAATAGAGAATTCAGGTAGATTCCTGGACTTCTTGCTTTTTCCTATGACATAATGAGATAAAGAAACAAAATGCTCTACAACACTTATTAGTAGCACTGTTAGTAGCAAATAAGAGAATGAAGAAAATCAAGAAAATTTCAGAATCTTGTTTAAGGCCTAAAATCAATATTAGAACAGCTTAACACTGCTCTGATACCACTTGTTGGTCCCGATTAGTTGAGTAGATTAGATAAAAAGTGTATCAGCCTTCTAGGAAAAATCTAGAAGGGGGGGGGGGGTTGAATAGATTTTTCAGATTTTCAAATCTTTCAAAATATATTCAAAGTACCAGATGTACACAGCGGAATACAATTTAAACTCAACTTTTAACAGGATCAAAAGCAACACTGATATTCAGATTTTAGCTATGATTCTGAAATTAAACCTTGACTAATAAATTGTAACTTGAACAGAAAGATAAATAAAAGCAGTAAAGAACACCAGATTTTATAGTGGTTCGGATTATAACAATCCTACATCCACTCTCCTTCTCCAACTTGAAGAAGGGTCTCCACTAGCTGCTTACTTACTTACTTTACAATCTTTACAACTTACAACTTGATCTTCAACTCTTCAAAAATGCTAATCAAACTTCTGAAATCTAACTCTAAGAATAAGAAGTGTATTTGAAGATGTGAAGTGAAGTGTTCTACAAACACTTAGAAAATTTTATGAAGAAATCTTGTGATTTGAAAACTTATGATTTTAGAGAATAAATTTCTGGAAAAGTGACTTGTGAATTCTGTGTATATTGTGTTCCGTCAAAATTATGTGAAAAGAAGTGTCTAGACCTATTTATAAGTCTGAAAAGTCAGTTAGTTTGTTAGTTAGTTCTAACAAACTGGAAACTGCTTTAACAAACTTAATTTTGAAAAACTGCTAGACCTCAGTTGTCCTTGCTCTACTCGTCTGCAGCTGACTCGGTGAAGATTCGCCTTTTTTATTCTACGCAGCTTATCTTGACCTCGTCTGAGCTCTTCATGTTCATCTCCTGCAGATGACTAGATCTCAGCTGACTTGACTGGTTCTCGACCCCGTCTGATCTGCCTAGCTTAATCTCAGCTGTTCTTCAGGTCGTTTGACCAACTGAGCTGTTTCTTTTAACTCATCAAAACTTCTTGATCCAACAACTATCGTTAATTCCTTTTAGTAAAAGTGAAAAGTGATAATTTTTTAAGTAAAAGTGATGATGTTTTAGTGAAAAGTGATAGATAATTTTAAAAGGAAACATTGTCATGAAAATTGAAAAGTGATAATTTTTTAAGTAATAGTGATGATGCTTGATAAAATAACTGAATGGAATTTTAATGTTGACACTATACATCTTTGTAATCTCATGTATTCAAATTTGCTATAGTTAAACATTACTACTTTTTGTACAAAAATATATCGTTATCCATATTATACATTTTTAAAATATAATTTTAAGTATTAATTATATATGTAAGTCCCAAATAGGGTAAAACAGGTGAGTGGGGGTGGGGGGATACACTTGTATGCAACTTTTCAAACTTACACAATTAGTCTCATGAATGTAATGTTCAGGTGGCCTGATCTGGATTAGCCTGAATAAGGTATCCTGAATCAGAGTAGCCCGAGGCCTTGTGCAGATAACTAACCTACTGGTAGCTTGAAGCTTATCAATTGGCCAACTATCTAACTAGCCTGAGTTATGCGAAATGTAGGCCCTTAGTTTACCCTTTAGTTAACTGATTAACACACACCTTCATCTTGAGTTTTTAGCCAATTTTATGAAAGCAAAGCAAGTAGGTAAACCAGTAATAACACAGCTGTTTATAGTGGTTCAGAGATAATAAATCCTACGTCCACTTTTCCTGATTGAACATGAGAATTCGTTCTATTGGAATTCCTTGTTTTATAGTGCCAAGGTGCACTGATCAATCAACCTCTCTAAGGAAGATCCACTAGGAAAGTATAGAGTCCCAGTTCTCAAGTACAACTTCTATCCACTGATATAACACAATCAACTTCAAGATGCAGCTCACAACTAAAACTAACTCTCTAAGTTCTGGGTTTTAGAAGATTGCTGGTTTTCAACTAGTTGAGATTATTCTTACAATGAAGAATAGTTCTAAGGATTGGATTATCTCTCTAAGCTTAGGATATATCTATTTAACTCGAGTATACAGATTTGTTCAAGCTCTATAGTGAATAACTTGAGAAATTTGTAGGTTTCAAAGGGCTTCTTTGAATGCTTGAGTGCTTGAACTTGTTGGTAGATTTCTCTTTCTTAGAAATTTCCCGTAACCTTTTTTGGTTCAAGGTCTTCTGTATTTATAGACATTTTTCCGTTGGAGAGGAGTTGTCTGATAGTGTCTATTTTTAGGGATGGAAAGACTAGCTATAATATTGTCACAACCCGATTTTTGAAAGCTTTTAAAAATGAGTTTAAATTAGAAATCATTCAAAAATCTTAATTTTTTTTCTAAAAATATAGGAACATTTGCAAATATGTTTAGAAGGCAATTAATTTTCAAAAAACTGCAGCGAAAGTAAATAGTAAAAGTATTAGTAAGTTCGAAAGTTGAACATAATTAATAGAAATTAATGTAATTTATTTTCAAATATAAACATAGTTTAATAAATCAAATGAGATGCAACTCTTTTGAAAATAAATATTTAAAATTCTAAAGTTTGAACTTTAAATAAAAAGAAATAATTCTAAACATGTAATACTACTTGAAGGCTTGTGACACATCCACCGGCCCTCCACCACACTCTTTTTTAATCTGTAAAATTTTAATGAGATTGGGGTGAGCAAAACAACTAGCTCAGTGGGGTCCCATTTGTCACAGTTAAACAACAAGCATAATTAAAAATGTATTCACATACCATATAATCATAGTATTTGTTGGCAAGCCAACCATAGTCATAGGATACGTTAGCACGACCCTTTCGCCGAAACATAGCGCATACATAATCATAGTAATTCGGTCTTTTCACCGAAACATAGTTCATAATGATTGTTGGCAAAGCCAACCATAGTCATAGGGATTTGTTAGCATAGCTAACCGTAGGGTCATAGTAATATAGTATTAAATAATATAATCAATCATGCATAGCATTTAAATGTGACAAATACTAGTATAAAATAAGAACCTCACTTAAATTAATGTCGTGGATGCAATGAATGTAATTGTCTTAAATCCTACTCCTCGCAGTTACCGTTAATTATAATAAATAATAATAGAAATAAATCCTCAAATTAAATATGCAAACTTAAAATTCCCAAAATAATTTTTCTGGTCTCCTATTAATCAAAATCCTAAATATTACCGATCATAATTCTTTATCTCAATAATCCCAAAAAAACTCCAACACCTTGAATCATAATTTACAAAACCACTCAATTAATCATGTGTCACTTAATTTCTAATCTCATCAATTAGCCAACTCCATTTATATTATCAAAACCCATGACCTTTTTATTATCACATCCAAATCAATTTTCAAAACCCACATGCTCATCTCATGTATTAACTTCTAATTTTATTAATTAGGTTACTAAATTACTATTATTATTAACTTCCCACACAAGTAGCCCCCACTTTACATAAAAAAAATATACGTAAATGAAAGAAAAGGAATGGACTCATAAATTGAGTTTATAATACTAAGAATTATAGGCGAGATTTAAAAATTTGATAAGTAATAGAGAGTGTACCGTAAAATTATTGGAAGAGAAGACATAATATAATTTGAGAAGAACCGTGAATTTCTAATTGAAGAAGAAGCCAAAAGAGATTAAATTTGTGTACGTAAAACTATTTACGGTAAGCCCTCATATAAATAGATATGAAGCATGGACTTGGACTTGGGCTTGGTGAGATAAGCACTAATACTTAAATATTAAAAGATTTTAAAATCCTTATTAAAAAGATTTAAGAATTTATAAATAATAGGGAAGAAAATATATTTATTTTTTTTAGTGAGAAAAATTAGGCATTTAATTTGTATTTCATGGAAAACTCAAGATTTGATTTTTAAATAAAAGATTCTTTAGAAAACAAAGAAAATGAAAGATATTATTTATTAAAACTTGCAAGGTATGAAAAATATTTAATTTTAATAAAACTTGATATTTTAGAATTACTAAAGATAATAAATAACACTGAAAAAATTAGGGATTTTACAAATATATTGCAGTACCTATTTTGCATGGATAGGTATGGCTGCATTATATGTCAAATCTTTTCTTTTTGCAACTCAGTTTGTCTTAGGCTCAGTTTGTGTCAGAGTCTGCAGTCAATTATTTCAGGTTCGTACATGACGTGTCATCTTCTAATTGGTAGTCTGACTAACTGGTAGGTGTGTGTCTAAACGGCTCTTTAATGGAGATAGCCTGAATGGCTTATCAGCTGATGATTAGACTTTAATACCCTCACATTCCTTTTACTGCAAACACTTGTGTTGGTCCCGGAAAGTTGAGTTGATTAAAACTTTGAGTTAGCTTCCTAGAACAAAATCTAGAAAGGGGGGGGGGGTTTGAATAGATTTTGTAGATTTTTCAAATCTTATCAAAATCAATTCAAAGTATCAGATGATCACAGCAGAATATAATTGAGAACTCAACTTTTAACAAGATCAAAAGCAAAGACTGATATTCAGATTTTAGTTAAGATTCTGAACTTTAATCTTGAATTGACAATATTGTAATTTGAACAGAAATTAAAGAAAGCAAGAAATAACACCAGGATTTATAGTGGTTCGGATTATGAATAATCCTACATCCACTCTCTTTCTTCAAACTTTGAAGAAAAGTCTTCACTAGCTGCTTACTTACTCACTGTACAACCTTTACAAATTACAACTTGAACTTCAGCTCTTCAACAATCTAATCAACTCTCTGAAATCTAACTCTAAGAATAAGATGTGTTTTTGAAGATATGAAGTGAAGTGTTCTATAAACACTTAGAAAATATTTGAAATCTCTTTTGACAAATACTCTGTGAAATCAATAGTGGATAGTGTGAAAAATCAAAATTGCATAAGTATCTAGAAAAATAAAATCTAGTCCTATTTATAAGTCTGAAAAGACAGTTAGTTTGTTAGTTAGTTCTAACAAACTTGAAACTGCTTAACAAACTTAATCTTGGAAACTGCTCTTGACCTCAGCTGATTCTTCCTACTCGTCTGCAGCTGACTTGGTGAAGACTCGCCTTTCTTATTCTACTCAGCTTGTCTTGACCTCGTCTGAGCTCTTCATACTTGTCTCCTGCAGATGACTAGAATTGAGCTTGTCTCCAGATGACTTGTGATTTCTAGTCTTCAGCTGACTTGAGCTACCCTTGACCTAGTCTGATCAGCTTAGTACTAGAACTTAGTCTTTACAGTTCTTTATCATAGTCTGCTCATCTGGAATAGTCTTTTAACTCATCAAAACAATCTTGTGCTAACAATTTCCCCCTTTTTGATGAAGTTAAAACCTACAAGAAGGAACCACACTCACAGCTGAAGTTAGTTTACAGTTAATCAAGATTATTAGATAGGTATATCAAAGCACATTTCTCACATTACAACAGATTCATTCACATAAAACACTAAAAAAAATTTAAGTCATTTAGACTCTTTTAGAAGTACTTGAAAAAATGAGTCTTAAGACTTAGGAAAAATTTTAAGTCTGAGAGATAAAATTCTCAGATGACTTATACTTTGAAAGATTGTTAAGTTTTTCCTAAAGCAGTAAAAATAACTTTAAGAAAATAAAACAAATAAAATGAATCAAACAAATTATATTCACATTGGATTTACAAAGATTACAGATGAAAAGATAATAGAAAAGAAAGATAAGGAAAAGAAAAATCCTGTTTCTATCAATCTTCCCATTGATCTTCATCTGGGATCATCAGCTAGTTAAACACACGCTTCCTAAGCTGCTTCAGGTCTTCTCCTTGAGCAAGTCCAGATTCAGCCTCTGCCTTTTTCAAAATACCCTTGACCCAGTCTAGGTCCAGGGATCCATCTGGTTTCCTGGCAGGGATGGCATATTCATAAGCTGGAGAGACTAGGTTGACATTAAACTCCACATCTGCTTCTTCCAGCAGCCGATGATAGAATTCTTTATCCACCTTCTCAATCCATTCATGCCAAGCCAAGTCTGGATCTCGCTGAGATGCTCCGGGGCCCTTGAGAATATACCAGTAGTATATCCACATTCCTTCCAGATTCTTTTCTCTGTATTCAGCAGCATACTTTCCGCAAGCCAGCTTAGGAGGTGCAGACGTGTTGTGAAATGGCCTGAATTTCCCGCTGCCTTGATCTTTGATCAACCATTTTCGCTCAGCAGCACTCCAGAAGACATTGGAGTCTTTCTTCTTTCTCTGCTTCTTTTTCTCTTTCTTGCCATAGAATTCCATCTCTCTTTTAATTCTCTTGATCTGCTCGTCTGAGAGATTAGAATAATCAGCTTCCCTCTTTCCTTTCCCCTTAGCAGCAGCCCTGGTAATGAATTCAGCTGATCTGGGCTCAGAGACTGCTACTTCCTTTCCTTTCCCCTTGGCTCCTCCAGATTCGGATTCTTTAAGCTGAGCCAAGAGTTTCTCAGTCCTTTCCTCCTCTTCTTTCCTTCTTTTCTCCTCATCCTCCTTTACAGCTTCTTCAAGTTGACTCACCCTCAGCTGGAGTGCAGCCAGCTCATCAGATTTGATTCGAGCTTCCTCCCTGGCTGCCTCTAGATCAGCTGTGTTGGCCTTCATGCCTACATCTTTCCTGGTCTCCTCGACCACAGCTGTGAGGGCTTGTCTCTTTTCCGCTTCAGCTTTTTCCCCCTTTTTAACTTCATCTACCAAGGCTGTGAGTTTTTCATCCAATATGTTGCACTTGGCTCTGAAGTCTGAGTGATCTACAGCCAACTCACTCACTACCAGCTGATTATACCCTTTCACTTCTTCTTTTAAAGCCATCAGCTCAGCCTCCATTGCTTTTACTTTGTCAGCCAACACAGAGTTAGTAGTAGATATGATTTTATCAGATAAGTTTACCTCTACTTCTCTCATGCTGGCTATCATTGTGTCTGTAACAACTTTAACCATCCTCCTTGTCTTCCTTTCCATCTTTCTTCTGAATGTTGCATTGATCTTTTTCTCGACAAGGGAAAGAATGGAGGAGATAGCAGTGGTGGGGCTTAGATCAGTGTCATCATCCTCAGTTGAGGAATCAGACGAGGAGGGTATGGGTTCTGGTTGAGTAGATGGGAGAGGAATAGATTGAGTTTGAATAGTTGGAAGAGAAGAGTGGGATATGATTGGAATTAGGGAGGTTTGAACTGAGGGAAGAGGAACTTGTTCAGATGAGGGTGGGGGAATTGTTTGAGGTTGTGTTGTAGAGATGGTTATGGGAGACGGGGTAGGTTCAGGTTCTATTGGTGAAATTTGGATTTGGACTGTGGGGGAGGTAGGCTGTTGAAGAGGCTCTGGGATACCAGCCTGGGATATCCCTTCATTGCCTGTTTGGACTGGTGGGATTTCAGGCTGAGTCAAAGGCTCAGAAATGCCAGCCTGGGGCATTTCTTCTTTGCCGGGTGCAGGAGATAATTGAGGAGATGGGGAAAGACTTGTACCTGCCTCTAGAATAGGTGAGAGAGCAGCTTTCTTGGTTGGGGAAGGTGGGAGCTCCAACTGACCAACCTCAGCGGCTATCTGAAGAATTGGGACCTCTTCTGATAGCAGGGTTGACGACTCCGTCTGCTGTTCGGAGCTACCCGATTTGGTGGAGCCTTCAGAGCTGTGTGCTGCTCGTCTTGGCCTTGCCACCAGAGGAGTTTCAGCCTCCTCTGTAGAAGTGGGAATCCATCCTTCTGCTGACGATTTGAAGGTCAGTCGCTTCTTTTCTTCCCTGAGCTTGTGAATCAACAAATCTACCCAATTCACAAGAACCCCATCCAGGATGGCTCGCATCACACACAATCTGGGTTTGGTTAACCCATCATGTGAGCTTTGCTCACCCAACACCGCCTTTGTGACCACCGTCATCAACAATCTGTATTTCCGTCTGAGAAGATTCTTCTTTAAATCCCTTCTTGTACCCCTCTGTGACACCCTGGCCATCATATCAAACGATGCCTCCCATTCATCCTCCTTGTACATCAATGGATTAACTCCCTCCATTGATGTATCAAAAATTCTGGATATACTCTCCCTTGAATAACTCAGAGTTGTCCCATCCACAGAGGTATCAAACCCATCCTGAGTATCCTCCATTCTTGCCAGAAATTCTGCCCCTAACAAATCTGCCGTTCTGTTCTGGGGTGATTTCATAGAGAGAAATCCCCTGAGCCTTGATGCCTCCAAAAGACGAAGAATTTCAGCAGACTCTGGATCTTGGGTTGTTTCAAAATCGACATACATTTCGGCTTTTAAACGATTTTTGAAATATTCCTCATTCATTTTGAAGTGAGAAATATTGGTAGAGATGTATTTGGGTTTATACGTTTTGGTGGTTTTGGAAGAAGATGCCATTTGAAAATTTTTGTGAATTTGGAAAAGTATATGGAAGATATGCAGGTTTTCTGAGAATGGAAAAAATGATTAAGGGAAGAAGAAGATAAATTTATAGGGGGGAAGATTGGAAAGAGAAACCGCCATTTTAGAAAATTTGAATAAATCTGAGCCATTTATTCAAAAACTTTTTACAGAGTATAAATCAACGGTTAAAAACTAAGATAAGCGATTAGGATTCAGCGCGTGGAAATTAATCGCCTTTGGAATGCGTAAATAGTTACTTTATAGACTATTGATTTGACAGTTGTAGGTTACTTTATGCAGAGAAGTAAGTATACCTGACGTCAGCCTAGGGTTACCTTACTTCGAATAAAGGTTTGTAAAACAGATGAGTTTGTAAAGTCATCTGATAAAGTAACCTGTCTGATTTAAAAAACCAACAACTTAGGTTTAACTATTTAGCAATTTTAAAACGAGTTTAAACTAAACAGACTCAGACTTAATTTTCTAAAACTAGGTTGTTTATAAAAAAAAAAATTTAAGAAGAAAAAAAAATGAAGTTTATTTAGGAACAAAAGTAATAGAATAAAGAAGTTTGGATAAGATGAGGTGAAACAATATGATTTGTGACCTGTTCCTGCAAAGACATAAACTCAAAAGAAACCATCAGTAGCTTAATGTAAATCAGATAGGGTGCAAATAGTCATCTGTTTTCTTCAGAAGATCAGCTGACTATTGTGTTCTTGTCTGATTTACTCAATGTCAGACAAGTAATTATCAAGTCAGATAAGGTCAATATGACTAATCCTTGATTCTTGATTCCTAAAAGGAGATCAATGATATCAGCTACCTGATTGTCTTTTGACACATATCTAGTCTGATAATTCTTTCTAGACATTAATTTAAAGAAAAGAAAAGATCAGAAATAAGGAAACAAATATTCAACAGATGCACACAAATTAGAAACCAGCTAAAGATGCATCAAGTAATCCTAATTCTAAGCACAATTCTTTAAACCTAGATTCAGCTAATGGTTTTGTAAGAATGTCAGCTCTTTGTGATTCAGTGGCAATTTTCTCAATCCTAATGTCATTCTTCTCAATATGATCCCTAATGAAATGATGCCTAATATCTATATGCTTACATCTAGAATGTAGAACAGGATTGTAAGTCATTGCTATTGCACTATTACTATCACGGTAAATAGGAACAATCGATGTTTGAATATTATAATCTCTAAGTTGTTGACTAATCCGGAGGAGTTGAGAACAACAACTTCCACTGCCATGTATTGACTTCGGTTGTAGAGGTGGCAACAGATTGTCTATTTCTTAGATAACCAAGAAATTAATTTGTTGCCTAAGAATTGACAAGTTCGAAGTGGATTTTTTATCAATCTTACATCCTCCAAAGTCTCGAATCTAAATAACTTTCGGCTCAAAGTTGTCATCACCGGGTACCATAACCCTACTTGCAAGGTTCCTTTGAGATATTTAAGAATTTTCTTAGCCGTCTCCGGATGAGTCTTCTTGGG
Source organism: Paraleonurus japonicus (assembly GCA_030762865.1). Classification (NCBI taxonomy): domain Eukaryota; kingdom Viridiplantae; phylum Streptophyta; class Magnoliopsida; order Lamiales; family Lamiaceae; genus Paraleonurus; species Paraleonurus japonicus. Next base: position 17,830,218 of record CM061059.1, read on the forward strand.
ATTAGACTGGAATCTTGCACATACCCCAACCGCAAAAGCTATGTCGGCCTACTTGCGGTGAGATAGAGAAGAGATCCAATCAGTCCACGATACTACGTTGCATCGGTGGGTATCCCCGCTCATTCGAATCCATAGAGAAGTTAGTTGCCATAGGTATTTTAACTTCTCTGCTAGTTGTCATTCCAAATTTCTCAATCGGATCCTTAGCATATTTGGACTGATGTATAAATATACCCTTACTCATCTGTTTAATCTGTAAGCCTAGAAAGTATGTTAATTCTCCCATCATTGACATTTCAAACCTGTTTTTCATGAGAATGCTAAACTCTTCACATAATTTCAGATTAGGTGAACCAAAGATTATGTCATCTACATAAATCTGAACTAGTAAGATGTTGCCATCTACTTCCTTTCTAAACAAAGTTCTATCAATCTTGCCTTTTGAAAAACCATTTGATGTCAAGAAATCAGATAATGTTTCATACCAGGCTCTGGGAGCTTGTTTTAGTCCATATAGAGCTTTGTTGAGTTTATAGACCTTGTTATTGATCTTAAACCCAGGAGGCTGCTCCACATAGACCTCCTCAAGTAACACACCATTAAGGAAGACAGACTTAACATCCATTTGATAGACTTTGAAAGATTTATATGCAGCAAATGCCAAGAACAATCTTATTGCCCCTAATCTGGCAACTGGAGCATAGGTTTCATCATAGTCTATTCCCTCAGACTGTGAGTAACCTTGTGCAACCAATCTTGTCTTATTTCGAACAATAATGTTGTTCTCATCTGTTTTATTTTTAAACACCCATTTGGTGCCTATAATCTTTCTGTGTAACGGTCTTTCCACTAGATCCCATACATTTTGCCTTTCAAAGCGATGCAGTTCTTCCGCATGGCGCTTATCGATTTTGATCTCGATAGAGCTTCCTCAATAGACTTGGGTTCAAGAAGCGACACATAACAGCTGAAGAGACTTTCAGAGTCCAACATCATTCGTGTCTGCACACTACTAGATGGGTCTCCTATAATCTGATCAGATTGATGGTAGCTTTTCATCCTTTTGCCTATGTGAGGAGAAGGATCCTCATCTTGAGTCTCAGTAGGCAACTCATCCGACTCAACCTCGGTGACGTTCTCCCTTCATGTTTGTCCCCGCCGATCAATCGATGTCAAGGGTGTCTCGATTCGATGGAGTCTCGATCGAAGTTGTCTTCGATTATCGATGGGGATTCTTTTTCATCGATTCGAATCAAGACTAGGTAGATAGACAGTTCTATGTTTAGTCTTGGACAGTTCAATTTTATCTAGATTTTCAGAAATATGATTCACTTTATCTGAGAAGGAATACAGCTCATCAAAAACAACATGAGGGGTTTCCTCCACACAAAGGGTAGTCTTGTTAAAAACTCTAAATGCTTTGGAAGTGTTAGAATATCCCAAGAATATCCCATCAGCTGCCTTGGCATCAAAAGTTCTTAACTTAGATTTTCCATTGTTGTGGATAAAACACTTACAACCAAAAGCTCTGAAATATGAGATCCTTGGAAACTTACCCTTCCAAATCTCATATGGAGTCTTACCCTTGTCTTTGACAACTAAGCACTGTTCAGGTATAGCAAGTTGTGTTGATGGCTTGACCCGTAACCTATGAGGGGTATCATACTCAGCCAACATGCTAGTGGCTGCTTCCTTCAAAGTTCTATTCCTTCTTTCAACTACTCCATTTTGTTGAGGAGTTCTTGCTGAAGATGTCTCATGAATGATTCCACACTCCTTGAAAAAGTTAGATAAACAAGAATTCAAAAATTATGTGCCCTTATCACTCCTTATTTTAATAATATTAACACCCTTTTCATTCTCGAATCATGCAGCAGATCGGGAATCTTGTTCATAGTCTCATTTTTCTTGAAAAGAAATATAACCCAAGTGTATCTAGAAAAGTCATCTACTACAACAAGAGTATATATCCTTCCACTGAAACTGAGAGGTGAAACAGGTCCAAACAGATCCAGATGAAGTAGTTGCAACACTCTTTCAGATGAAGAGGAGTTAATACTCTTAAATGAGTGTCTTAGGCTGTTTACCTTTTTGACAAGCATCACATTTAAGATCAGTGGATAAAATTTTTTTCAGGTAATCCCTTGACAAGGTTCTTTTTAGCTAGCTTACTAAGAGTTTTGAAATCGAGATGACTAAGCCTCTTGTGCCATAGCCGGTGATATCTTCTCCACCCTTAGCTATCGACAGTATCTTTGGGACAACTATTAAAGTTGGCCACATAGACATTACCATGTCGAAACCGATTAACAATACCTTATCCGAGGAATTATCTAAAATATCACATTTATCCTTTGAGAATTTGACAAGAAAACCTTTATCACAAAGTGGGAAACAGAGACAGATTATGTTTCAAACCTTCAACAAAATATACCTCGAGATACCGAATATCCTTGATAATCGAGTACCTACACCTTTAGTCTGACCACAATTATTATCACCAAATAAAACTCTTGGACCATCAATGCTTTGGAAATTTGATAACAGCCTCTTGTTATGGGTCATGTGTTGTGAACAGCCACTATCAATGTACCATATTGAAGCTAAGATCTCTTCCTTGAGTGATGATCCCTGTGTGTCCTGAAAAATAAATCAGTTGTAAGGTACCCTAGTGATCTTGGGTCCTTTAAGGTCAAATATCACTTTAGGTAACCAAATAAACATCTCATCTCCAGACAATAAATCAGACTCTGTTTTTCTACCAAATCTGTCTACAATTATATCATTTTTGAATGATAACTTGTTGTATTCAGATTGAGTAATTTTCCTAAACTTAGGAAATGTAGGATAGTATTTGCTCCTTCCATCAAAAGGATTATAATAAGAATGTCTTCTTATTTTGGTTCTTGGATTTCTTCTAGTCTGATAGGGAGTTTTCAGCTGAATTCTTGGTTTCAGGCTGGGAGATGTAGTCCTTATCTGACTAGTTGGTTTCCATGGACCAATTTTAACATCTCTTGATTGAGCAGATGCTTTCACAAATTTTCTAGGTTTTTGGACATCTGATTTATTGTTCCTATCATAACCAAGACCTGTCTTGTCATGAGATTTTTGAGAAGTATTAAAAATATGATCTATTGCTGATTGTGAATTATTAAGTTGACTGATTTTGAAGACAAGCTTCTCATTGTCCTTCTTAATTGATTCATTTTCAGCACAGACTACCTCAAATTTGTCTTTTAAAGTTTTCAATTCATTTTCTAACCTTTCAGGTAAGCTGGCTGATGTACTAGCTCCAGTCTGAAGAAAACATTCCCCCTTGAATGTTTCCTCAGTCTCTGAGCAGTTCATCACCTGCTTGCCTTTAATTAGAATTTGAATCTGATCTTTTAAAATCAAATTCTCTGTCTCTAGCTGTTTATAAGCAGCCAAAGATGTCTTTAAATCTCTCAATAACTCATGGATAACAGTTTGGTCATGATCAGATGCAGACTGACAAGAATCATTATCTGACGATGAATAGTAGATTACCTCATTAGCCATGAGACAGATTTCATCATCTGATCCGAAATCAGATGAGGATGATGATGATTTCTTTGGCTCTTTTTCTTCAGCCAATAGAGCCCTTTGATCTGCAAATCTTCTGTCTCCTTTCTTCCTCTTTTCTTCCCTTTCCTTAGGAGTCAATTGAGGACAATCATAACTGAAATGTCCTGGCTTGTTGCATGTATAACAAATATCACTCCTGTCTGGTCTAGGGTTAGAAGGATTTCTCCTGACAGGTGATCTGTATCTTCTTGTCTGATTTCTGCTTTTATCATCATCTGTTGATACATCTTCCTTTCTACCTGATCTGGATCTTGATTTATCCTTTCCTGCAAATCTCAATTTATTTCTTTTATATTTCATTCTCAATTTATCATACCTCTTTGTAAGTAAAGTCATCTGCTCCTTCAGAGATAGATCAGCTCCTACAGACTCTGTTGACACCTTGTCTTCTTTACTGACAAAGGCAACAGACTTGGATGAGGTACTTGACTCCATCTCATCTTCCTCGTCTTCTATTTGAATATCATATTCTAGAGCCTTAAGATGTGAAAACAAAGTATGGTGAGTAATAGAAGATAAATCTTGAGTAGCTTTAAGGATATTGGATTTTTCCCTCCATCTCTTGGTTAATGATCTCAGAATCTTGTTATTAATCTCTTTCTCTGAATAATTCTTTCCAAGGCCAGCTGCTTTGTTGAGAAGATTGGTCAACCTTACATCTAACTGATCCACAGACTCATTTTCTTTCATTTTGAATGTTTCAAATGTATGCAAGACTGACTGCAGCTTGTTTTCTTTGACTTGATCAGATCCTTCACAAACATTTGCTAGAGTTTGCCACATCTCTTTGGCAGTTTTGCATCTCTTAACCTTTTCTATCCAATCCTTACTTAGAGTCTCAATGATTTCAGTTCGAGCTACTTGGTCAAGATTGTGGACCTTTCTTTCATCATTTGTCAATTCAGAACTCTTCTTTTCTTGTCTGGTTCTGGATTCAGCTGACTCAGCTCCAGTGCTGGTGCCTCCATGATAAAACTTTATAGGTCCTTCTTCAAGAACCTCTTCCATCCTATCATGAATGGCCTTTAGATGATTCTCCATCCTAAATTTCCAGTAATCATAATCTTCAATAGAGAATTCAGGAAGATTCCTAGACTTTTTGTTTTTCCCTGATGACATGATGAAACAAAGAACAAAATACTCCACAAACTAATTAGTAGCACTGTTAGTAAAATGAAGACTATGAAGAAAATCAAGATAATTTCAGAATCTTGTTCAAGACCTAAAATCAATATCAGAACAGCTTAACACTGCTCTGATACCACTTGTTGGTCCCGGAAAGTTGAGTTGATTAAAACTTTGAGTTAGCTTCCTAGAACAAAATCTAAAAAGGGGGGGGGGGTTTGAATAGATTTTGTAGATTTTTCAAATCTTATCAAAATCAATTCAAAGTATCAGATGATCACAACAGAATATAATTGAGAACTCAACTTTTAACAAGATCAAAAGCAAAGACTGATATTCAGATTTTAGTTAAGATTCTGAACATTAATCTTGAATTGACAATATTGTAATTTGAACAGAAATTAAAGAAAGCAAGAAATAACACCAAGATTTATAGTGGTTCGGATTATGAATAATCCTACATCCACTCTCTTTCTTCAAACTTTGAAGAAAGGTCTTCACTAGCTGCTTACTTACTCACTGTACAACCTTTACAAATTACAACTTGAACTTCAGCTCTTCAACAATCTAATCAACTCTCTGAAATCTAGCTCTAAGAATAAGATGTGTTTTTGAAGATATGAAGTGAAGTGTTCTATAAACACTTAGAAAATATTTGAAATCTCTTTTGACAAATACTCTATGAAATCAATAGTGAATAGTGTGAAAAATCAAAATTGCATAAGTATCTAGAAAAATAAAATCTAGTCCTATTTATAAGTCTGAAAAGACAGTTAGTTTGTTAGTTAGTTCTAACAAACTTGAAACTGCTTAACAAACTTAATCTTGGAAACTGCTCTTGACCTCAGCTGATTCTTCCTACTCGTCTGCAGCTGACTTGGTGAAGACTCGCCTTTCTTATTCTACTCAGCTTGTCTTGACCTCGTCTGAGCTCTTCATACTTGTCTCCTGCAGATGACTAGAATTGAGCTTGTCTCCAGATGACTTGTGATTTCTAGTCTTCAGCTGACTTAAGCTACCCTTGACCTAGTCTGATCAGCTTAGTACTAGAACTTAGTCTTTACAGTTCTTTATCATAGTCTGCTCATCTGGAATAGTCTTTTAACTCATCAAAACAATCTTGTGCTAACAACTTGGTTCCCAACTCCAAGTATACCAAATAATCATAAATCCTGAGTCTTCAATGCTCCAAGATCATTTATTACAGTCTAGTCAAACTAGCTCACCCGCCTGATTCAGTGAAGTTATCTGTAGACAGGTCTTCTCTTGAGTCTTCATCTTGCTTGATTTAGGAGTCTTCATGTGATCTTCAATCAATTAGGTTTCCCCTTAACTGAATATCTATCTAATAAGTTTCTAACCTAAAAAACATCAGCTTCCTAACAAGTAAGCTGTCTAACCTTACTTACTAGCCTGAACCGAATACTATAGAATCAATTAGGGATTTTGAAATCTAATCAAAACATCTTTATAATTCATTTCATATCCCAAAAATTTCTCCTTTTTTATGATGCCAAAACCTAACTTGTAAAGCTGATTACAAAGAGCTCAATAGATTAATTTAAGGACAGTCTTTACATAAAAGCAAAAATCAATAAGAAATATTCAGTAGACAAGCAAATGTAACGACCTCAATTTTTTTTCTAAACATTCGAAAATTAAGGTGATCATCACCAAAACCTCAAAATAGTAAAAAAACTAGTGGCAATGGAAATAAATTAGTAAGTAGGGTTCACAAAGTTTTCCCTACAATAAACTGGTCAATTTGAAAGAGGTAACAAAAGCTTCAAGTTCAAAAACACAATTTTTAAATATGACTGCACCGCGGAGATCGAGGGCTCACATCCATCTTCATTCCTCTTGTGCGTTATTACCTGAAAGGGAAAGGGGGTGAGTGCTGGAAAAACACTCCGTAGGTTCACTCAAATACCCACTCAAACATCACACAAAATATTGTATTAAAAAATCAAGCACTTGAAATAATGTATATCTTGAACATAACAAACGAGAGACATATTAATCTCAAGCATAACGTTAAAATCTCATAATAACAACTCATATTGCATTCTTCAAGTTTCAACAATCAGTTAACAATCAAGGGACATGCTCAACATCACGTAATGTGCTAATACATAGATAATGTATACATAGTAGGTAATACACATAAGAGCACATCAATCTTATTGGGGCACGCTTTACCCCACTCGAGCATCTATATTCATACATTTTCACATTTAAAAGAGTATGCATATTTTCGAACTCATCACATATTCATAAAGCATGCATTTCACATTTTAGCATGCATATATATATATATATATATATATATATATATATCATATACACAAATTCACGTAGGACTATTCATACAATAAATCATATGATTTAAGTAGGTAACAAGAAAGTTCAACGAGAGTTACCCACCTAGTAGTTTGCACGAATTAAGCGGTATTGTTTCCTCCTAGTTCCAAGCCTTCTCCTACTTCACCTTCCTCTAGTCCTTAGGGTGGAGTGCCAAAAATGTGCACAAAGGCTGCAACCTCCTATATATACTGCCCTACAAAAATTAGGGTTCCTCTAAATGGGCCTTAAAGGGCCCTTATCTTATCATTTTGGGTTGGGTCACTCTCCCACATACTTAGAGCTTATTTTCCAACTTAAGCCCATAATATTTGTTATTATCTTATGAGTTTTATTACATAGTAAATAATTCAAGGAGGATAATATCATATATCATGCATTTGCACATCTTATTAATATTTCACATAATTATGTATACATATAATAATAATGCTAATAATAATAATAAAATAATTTTTAAAAAAATGAAATTCTTTGTGTGTTGTTACAGCAAACCTAAATGATAATGAGTTATTATCTTGGGCAAAGACATCAATCAGTAGATCTTCATTGATTGAGAGTTTACAAAGTACAAGATAACTCCTATTCTACTAAAATGTTTAAGGCTCCATTTGGATGGAGTCATTTAAAATCAAGGGATTTGAGAAAAATACATCATACATTCACAAATGAAAATAGAGAAAAACTAAATGAATGAATTTGTTCACACAAATGTTACTTATAAATGGAAGGATTTCAAATACCCACCAAAATCTTGTCATTTGAAATCCTACCACTTGTAAGTAATATTTATGTGAACCAAATCCATTCATTTAAGGTATGTTCTTTATGGGATTTAGGTGTGCGGAGTGAGTCATGAGATTTGAAATCCTGAATGAATAGTAAAAGTGTGTGTTTCTTTTGGGATTAGAGTAGAGTAGGATTTTATTTTATGTCAAATCAATATGTAAGAGTGATTGATATTGTATTATTATATTGTATTTGTGTAAGAGTGATTGATATTTTATTATTATATTGAGGAGAGATGTAAAAAGTAGTTTGTATTGAAAAAAGTAATAATAGGTGTATAGGTGTTTATAGGGGTGGATTGAGTGTGGAATTTAAAATCAGAATTTCAATTCCCTAACTTACATAGGACGGGGGCCGGGAAGTCTTAAGTCCATCCGTGTAAATCCCAAAAAGAACATACCCTTAGTTTTTCTCCATTTTGATTTGTTAATGTATAGTAAATTATTCTCAAATCCATTGATTTCAAATGACTCCTATCCAAATGGAGCTGATTGTGGTATAATCGGGTAAGTGTTATTAAGATCAAATCAAGTTTACCCAAGGGATAAGATATGCAATGAGGCCCTGGGACATGGGTTTTCAATGACTATTGTTGCAAGTGAGGTTTTGGCTCCAATTACATTACTCAAATGCAAGAATTAAAATCAATCAACAATCAAACTATGATTAGGCTATTAGCAAGGAATTAAACTAGCTAAGCAAACTTCCAACTAAGTATGAATGAGGGATGGGTGCTAGGGATAATCTCCACCAAGGAATCAATGATCACAATTATAATTGCTTCAAATTATCATTCAATCAAGATAAAAAGTATGAACATCATGCAATAATGTCTCCATTCGTCACACAATGCCTAAATGTGAGTATTCTTAATGCAATTAATCTCTCAATTACAAAACATTTAATTCATACAATCGTACATAATTATAACTCGATTAATCCCTAATCACATTAGTTCAACCTTCGTTGATTGCTAGGGTGATCAAACACCAATCTAAAGAGATAAAAATGTATGAAGCACAATAAGCATCAACAATTAGGAAACTATCTATCTCAATTAAACAACAACCCATCAACAATTATAGCAAGAACAATCAAATCATCCTCAATTTCAATTATCTCAAACACAAGAGATTTAGCCCATGGAACAAAGTGCTAAATCCATGGGTGAAGAATCAATTAGCATGATCGTCATAGCAATTAACAAAACAATTAAGCAATAAAAAACAAGAGATAAGAAGAACATCACCAATTTGCCAATAGAAGTAGAATTGAATGCTTGATCTCGACAAATGTAAACTTCTCTTCAATTGAATTACAATCTCAAATGAATAATCCAGTGAATTAAATGCTATTCTAATCAACAATGAATGGAAATCTATCTATAACTATGAATCTAAGTAACTATGAAGGAGAGATTGGCTTGGAACTGAAGAAATCGCCTAAAAACTGCTTGGTAACTTCTCCTAAGTGAATGATGCTCTGTTTTTCGTCCAAGGGGATTAAAATGGAGATTTTCTGGTTTTAAGGTGCCTCGACTCGAGCTTGGGCCCCTCGAGTCAAGCTTGGTGAAGTCATGAGCGCGCTTTCATTAAAAGACACCAGCCTCGACTCGAGCTCCATGCCCTCGAGTCGAGCTTCTTACCACAACGCCTCCCTCGAGTCGAGGCTCTTCATACTTTGGCAATTCTCCCTTCAAGTCACCAGCCTCGAGTCGAGGCATTCCTGGCTCGACCAAAGGTCAAGTCCAGGGTATTTTCTCGATCCGTTGACCACCTCAGACCCCCATTTTCTCCCATGTTCGTCTCATTCCCGTATGAATTCTCATGTGCTTGGTTTGCTAAGATTCCACCGAAATACTTGGAAACGAGACAAAATACATCAAAAATCCATTATTCTCTACTTGTAATACCTTTAATGCAAAATAAGTGATATCTTACACATTTAAGCTCAAAAACTAATACTTTTTATCACTTTTTGCAATCAATCACCACAATATTCATGCACTTATCACCACTCATCAAACACCCCCAAACTTACAATGTTGCTCGTCCTCGAGCAACAAAAGTATCCACATCAAGAAATGATCAAATCAAGATTAATTGAATTAGTAGTCGACAAACATGCAATCATTAACTCAACAAGTGTCAATCTCACAAGACAATGCATTACGACTCAACTTCCTACAAGAGTAATCAAGAATCGAGATAGTTCGTTCACCACAATCCTCACGGTCGTGTATCACTCACTCTCAAATGTGTTTTGGTAATTATGTCTCTCAAAGGTTGAATACTCACATGAATCACCATAAGCTTGCCCGTTATTTACATCTCTCACTTCTCACTCAAGTGTCTTGCTAGATCAAAAAGGTCTTTCTTTTGGATGTAACGTTAAGCTCTTTGGAAAGGTAGGGAACATTTGGGAATTGTGAGAGAAACTAAACATAGTGGAGAATATAGATCAATGCTAACAAAAATGTTCACATCTTTCTTGTACTCTTCACTTCAATGCAATCAATTCACTTGCTTCACTTAGCATTTTTATTTGTTGACTCTTTTGTAGTCATTCACATTCCTTTTTCCTTTCTTTTGTGCTTCTTTTTCTAGCACTTTACCCTTGCATTCATCACTTCATCATATTTTATTCAATGCTCAAATTATTCTTCCCTTTCCAATTGTTACCCAAGTTCCCCAGCACTAATTTACTCTCCACCGTGTGAGACTTTTAGGCTCAAGAGTGGTATTTAAGCTTGTAATTAGGCTAGCAAGAATTCATGGCTTAAAGGCTCAACTTGGTTAACTAGGGATTATCATCACAAGGGTAAGGTACCTTTTAGCTCTAGCTCATTGTGCAAATACCCTTCTCTTCAACTCATTCTTCTTCTGGATATCTTCAGCTGTGTGAAGTTTCAAACCTTCCTGCTCACAGATACTTAAGAATTCACTGAGAATTGCCAAGTGATTGACATCAACAGTTGTCTTGGGAGGAACAAACTTCATGGGCCCCGGAGCCTTCAATTGCTCGCCATTGAATTGGACTTCATGAGCATCCATCCAATAAAGATAGCTCTCCGGATGATTTTCCATTTGTTGTGCATGAAATATTTCATCAGGGTCTTCATTACGCCATTTACCCACAACATAGTATGAATGGACAAACTCCCTCTTCGCATCTTCCCATTCATCATTCATTTCAGCTGGCATCCACTGGTCTTGGTGAGGCCCTTTAGGAGCAGGCTCTGGAATAGCCTGAGCTTTGGCCTTTTTAGCTTTCATCCTCTGATAGACACTTCTTTACTTTTCTGAGGATCTTTTGTCAAAGATCCTTAGCCTCTCCAGCCTCTTTTCTTCAGCAAATCTCATAACATCCTCCTTCTCTTTCTTTCTTTCGGCCATGATTTCTGCAATTGATGGCTGTCTGACCTGAACAGTTCCTTCAGGAAAACCTTCTCTAAACAGTTCTTCAGTGGAGGTCACCTGTACTGGTGCAGGCTTCTCAGAGACCACCTCAGAAATAGGTAAGGGTGCTTGTGGCTGCAACTCTTCTACATCTTCCTCTTCTACTTCTTCCCTAGCAAGTTGCAGTTTTCTGGGTTGAATGGAGCTTGCTCTTGTGACCCTGATTCTCTTGCTCCCCTGAGCTTGAGTTTCAGCAGCCTTTCTCTTGACTCCTTGAGCCTGACTAGCTTCCGGTCTCCTGAGAGCCCTCTCCTCTGCTAGATTTTGTTCAGCTAGTTCCCTGTGTGGCAATTCAGGTTCTTTTTCTTTCAACTTTCTTCTTGCCTCAGCTTCTTTGGCCTGTTCAGCTAACTCCTCACTTAGCAATTTTTGCCTTTCCTCAGCCTGCTCAGATATTTTTATAGCAGGTTCCCTAATTTCTTTATTCTCTCCTCTCATCATCTTCGTCCAACGGTTAGACGAGAGAGAATTAAGGTTTTTTGAAGGTCGGTCTTTCTTGTTCTTCCTCGCATCATCTCTGCAGTTGCTACCTTACCCATTGTTTTGATAAATTTTTTGAAGATGCATATTCATATTACAAAGAATGAAAGTATTGTTTGATGATCTTCAACGTATGTAGTTTTTTTTAGGATTTTATAGTTTGATTTTCTATGATAATTATACATCCTAATTATTTTGTTCGTATGTTTACTCTTGTTTTGTTTTTTCTTTTCTTTTCTTTTGTTTTGTTTTGTTTTTTTTTTTTTTTTTTTTTTTTTTTTTTGCAGATCTTCAACTTTTTAATCATCTGTGAAGATTTGATTAACGATCAATTATTTAGAAGATTATAAAGAATATTTAATTTACATAGTTAATTTATATCCATTGATAATATATAATATAATTTTGATGGGGATTACAGTATAGCTGCAAACTAGAGTGTTGGTGTTCATAAATACACCAAGCAGAAAGGATTTCTTACTGGAAATGAGAAGATAAGTGGTCTCCCAGACTCGGATGATGAGTCATTTGAAGCAAGGGAGCAGAGGAGACAAATTAAGGAAGTTGTTGCTAAAAAATCAGCCATGGTAGCTCCAACTCAGCCGGAAGCCGCTCCCTCAGCTGAGGAGACACCTGAGGAACAAGTCTCCTCACTATCTGGTTCCTCCCAGAGGAGGAGAAGGAAGAAGACCAAAGCCCCCAAGAGGCGGAGATCCAAATCATCCGGGTCGTCCGATGAGGGGTTCTCCAAGCCGAGGAGACAGAGTCTCAGATAGAGTCGGCTACTCTGATGCCCGAGGAAGATGTTGTTCTTCAGATTGCAGTTGAGGTCAGACAGGCGGAGGAGCCTACTCTTTCTGGAGAAGCAGCTGCCCTAACTCCTATCCAGGAAGAAGGTCCAAACTCTTCTCTCTCTCTATCTTCCCCACCCAAGTCTGGCAATGAAGAGGTAATCTCTGCTGGTACCTCGGAGCCTCTAAAACAGTCACAGTTGCTCCAAACAGACTCCCCTCTCCCACAAGTCCAACAAACTGAATCTACTACTACCCCAACTGACCCAACCTCACTTCCCACTCAACCCACACAAACACTCACCCCCTCTGAACCATCCTCCCCTATGTCTCAATCCATCCCCATCTCCTTACCAACATCGTCCACTATCCCTGAAGTAAAAACTTCACATATCCCACCTCCATCCTACTCATTCCTCCAGAAAGCCCAAATCCAATCCTCATCTCCTCCACCCCTTCCTAAAGAAACTCCAACTCCCACTCCATCTGACTCCTCATCTGAGGATGAAGATAGTGATCTTAGCCCAGCCTCTGCATTCTCTTCCATATTTGCTAAGCTGGAGGTCAAAATGAAGAAGAGCTTTGAAAAGCAGCTGAGGAAAAGGCAGAAAGAGATAGTGGAAGCAGACCGAGACAATGATCACTAATATGAGGGAAGCCGAGGTAAATATTATAAATAATATTTCTACCTTGACTAACACCGTATTAGCTGATAGAATTAAGGCACTGGAGGAGGAGGTACGTGCACTGAAAGAGCAGGTGAAGAAGGACAATGAGATTATCGTGCAGGAGAATGTAATAGATAAATCTGACTTTTGAGTCCTCTGCTCTGAGTTGGAAGCTAAGCTGAGGGAGTTCTCAGATGAAGTAAAAAAGGGGGAAGAATTTTAGAAAGAAATGAGAGCTTCCTTCACAGCCGGTCTGGAAGCTGCACATAAGGAGATTGTGATTAAAGCTAATGCAACTGACCTGGAGGTAGCAAGAAAAGAAGTAAGCATCAAAGCAGATGAGCTCGTTGCACTCCAGCTGAGGGTCAACCATATCGAGGAGGCACTGAAAGAAAATGAGAAGGAGGAGGAGGAGGAGGAGGAGGAGGAGGAGGAGGAGGAGGAGGAGGAGGAGGAGGAGGAGGAGAAAACGGAAAAGCTCTTGGCTAAGTATAAAGAGGCTGAGAAGGAGAAAGAAGCAGCCAAGAGCAAGGGAAAGAAAGTGAAGACAACTGAGAAACCTCCTCAATCTCAAGAGGTTGTTCCAAGCTGCCTTCAAAGGCAAAGGAAAAAGAGAATCTGACTTCTCCAATCTGTCTGAAGATCAGATCAAGAGGATCAAAAGGGAGAAGCAGATGTATGGTGAATGAGAAAGAAAACGGATGAGGCAGCTGAGAGCCTGGACTTCAAATGGAGCATATCTGAAAGAAAATGGGTGATGAAGGCCCAGGGCAATGAAACGTTCAGACCTTACCACAAGACCACAGCTCCGCCGAAGATGGTCGTAGGCAAATACACTCAGGAATATAAGGAGAAGAATCTGGATGCAATATGGATGTACTTCTGGTATATTCTTAAAGCTCCTAGAGCCACCACTGATAACCCTGACCTAGCCTGGCATGAGTGGATCGAGAAGCTGGATGCAGATCTCTATCATATGTTGATCAGTGAGGCAGATGATGACTTTAATGCTGATCTGATCGGGCTTAAGTTCGAGTATGCTGCTCCAGTAAAGAATGCAGACGACTCCTTTGGCGTAGACTGGGTCAGAGGAGTCCTTCAAAAGACTGAGGCAGAGTTAGGTATCAAAGATATGGAGCAGCTGAAGGAGCTTCGAAAGAGAGTGTATGATTGGTTATCTGTCCCAGCGGAGTTGAAATGAGCAGATTAGATAAGATCTTATTTTCTTTATCTTTTTATATTTTATCTGCTCAATCTGTAAATGTAATTTTTGTGTTGTATATGAATGAAATGGTTGAACTTATCTGATATCTTCAGCCTTATTCATTTTTGTAAGTTCATTTTTTTTAAGTCATAAAGTTTACAAAATATTTAAGAATTTTTTTTCCTAAGTATTAATCATCTTATAAAATTTCATGCCTTAGAATATTTTCTTAAATTTTTTTCTAAGTATAAAATTTACTTAAGTGTGAGTAGTTGTTCTTGTGTGAACTTATCTGATTGAAAAATTGCTTGTGTGCCTAAATGTGATTCACTGGTTTATTTTGAATAACCTTGACTAACACCAGGTGTGAGTTCATTTCTTTCTTGTAGTTTTAACTTCATAAAAAAGGGGAAAATTGTTAGATCAGGATTAGTTTTGATGAGTTAAAATGTATAGGTTAGATAAGCTCATGTAAAGTAGGATGACCAGCTGAAATTGTATAGATCAGCTGAAGTAAGTCATTTCTTTAGTCAGCTGATCACACTAGGTGAGATAGGCTAGTCAGCTGAGATCAACAAGTCTAAAGGTCGTCTGAAGCCAGTCTTAGTGAAGTCATCTGATTGAGAGGTTAATGAAGAGCTCAAGACAAGGTCGAAGTCAGCTGAGTATAATAAGAAAGACAGGCTTTCACCAAGTCAAGTCAGACGACGAACTCGAAGACCAGCTGAAGTCAAGGTAGTTTTTAAAAGAAAAATTTGTTAAGCGGTTACAATTTTGCTACAACAATCTAATCGTCTTATAAGTCTATAAATAGACCCAAGCACAGTCCTTAGAAGGACTTTTCGCACTCATCTGAAACTCACAATTTTTAAGAGCACTCACTAGCATTCAAAAGATTCTCGATAATATTTTCTAAGTGTTTGTAGAACGCTTTCTGTAAATCTTCTTAAAACACTATTGCACTGTAAATCTTAGAATTAGAGGATAGTTTGATAGTTTGAAGTAAGGATGAATATCGCAAAATATCGCGGATATATCACAAAATATGAGTTTGGGATATGGATTTAATATGGATATTAGGGGTTAATGTATTTTTTCGGATATCGTGGAAATATCGTAAAATATCGCAAAATATCGATATCAATATCGGTCAGCCATAGTGTAATTTTTCATGGGTATCGTGGAAATATCACGAAATATCGCAATATCTGTAAAAAATTGCAATTTTTTTAATTATTTATAAAAATTATTTTTTTGGTTTCTTATAATTTTTTATACATAAAATATATATTCTTATGGTCATATCAATCAATTTTAATGTAATAATTTTAATTTTCAATTATTATTTTATTTGAATTTCTTCTTTAATTTTTTTTATATGATACATTGATCTATAAAATAGTATAAATGCATATTCAAGGTATGAAATTGAGACTCTCTTCACATTTTTAATTATATGGCAAATTCTACTACGAACAAGGGTTTATCGTGAAACTTGATCCATTTTAAAGAGTGTCAGTTTTAATAACTAAAGAGTATTACATATATAACTAAAGGGTATCAGTCATGATAACTGAAGAGTATGTCCAATATTACTAAAGAGTATCAGCCGTGATAAATGAAGGTTGTTACCTATATTACTAAAGGATATTAGTCATGATAACTGAAGAGTATTAACGATATTACTAAAGAGTATTAGTTGGGATAACTGAAAGGTAAATTGATATGTACTTTCAATATGGATCAAGTTTCATCGTGAAATTTGGTTCCAATGAGACACACTCTAATCATATTAATTTTAATTATTTTTAATTTGAAATTAAGACTATTTTAACTGTATTGGAGAGAAACTACTTGCGTTACTAATTATTTTAATTATTGAAATGGTATTTTGAAGAGGTGACACCAATATTGTTTTGACAAAAATGACATTTCTACTACTATATTTGAACCTCATACATCTTCATTTTGATATTAATTATATTTTATTATGTATATTTAACCATTTTGTATTGCATTATTTATTATGTTGTCAATTATTTTGCATCAGACAATATTTATATAATCTATTAATCATATGATTATTTTAAACATATAATTTTATTGTAATTTTAAATAGAATATGTGTATAATAATATGTTATAATAATCCCTGAAATATCTTGTTAAAATTTCAAGATATTAATAATGTTTCTGTCATCTTTTTTTCAATTTTTTACGATATCGATATATCCATCGATATATCCGTAAAATTAAAGTTGCGATATTTGTTGCAATAGCAATATTTTCATCCTTGGTTTGAAGAAAGATTTGAAGACGAAGATCTTCACCAATTGTAACTTGTAATCGGAAGAAAGATAGTAAGTCAGTGAGAAAGAAGAGACTTTTCTTCAAGGTTGAAGAAGGAGAGTGGATGTAGGATCTTTAGATCTGAACCACTATAAATCCGGTGTTCTTTACTTTCTGTCTTTAAAATTTCAGTCGATTATAATTTGTTCTTGAATATGATTAGATTGCTTTTAGATCCAAATAAATAGATTGAGTATAAAATTGTTTCCGTTGAGTACTTTGATTTAGTTTTGAAAGTTGAGTTTGAATTGTTAATCTGAAGTTTTCAAAAGAAATTTAGATAATCTATTCAACCCCCTTCTAAATTATCTCTAGGAGGTTTGTTTATTCTCTCTTAACTCACTCAATCTCGGGACCAACAAGACAATTATTAAAAAAAAGATAGTTAATTAATAAAAGATTAGTATGATTAAAATTAATTAATCGAGCCAATTAATTTAATTATGGTAAACTGTATATATTTTGCTATAATAAATTTAATTTAATATAATTATTTATTATTTCAATTTCTATAATAAGATTCGTCAAAAGATCTGGATCCATCATATTGGGATATACAAATTCATTAAATGTAGATACAAAATCTACATTTAAAATTTTAAAATTTTAAATCAAGTTGTTCAATTTGTATTCAGATATTTGGAAAATTTATATTTAATTTATTTGGTGATATATTTATAGATAATTTGCAGAAAGCAAACATATATTTAATTTATTTGATGATATATACAAATATATTTAATTTATTTGGTAATATATACGGATTATATAGCGTATATTTAATTTATTTGGTAATATACACAAATTATATAGTGTATAGTTAATTTATTTGGTAATATATACATATTATAGTATTTCTCTCTTTCCACCTTTATTTCTCTCTATAATTTAAATAAATTGTGTATTATAACTATTTAAATTTAATTTTTGCCCCGCAAATATATTTTTGTATATATATATATATATTGATGCGGCATAAGTATGTCATGGGCCGGAGTAGCCCCATATGAGGTTGAAGGGCCGAATAGTTAGCGAGAGCCCAATAAGAGGCCCAAAGGGAGAAATGACATAGCCAAGCCCAGAACCCCGATATGGGCTCAAATTCGTAAGAATAAGGTAGGCAGTTAGGATAATCTCCTGAAAACGTGATGACAGTTGGCAATAAACCCGCGAAATAAGGATTAGCTGATAAGTAAGCTAAGACTTGGTCAAACAGAGTCGATAGAGAGTCTCGAGAAGGATCTAGAAGCGGTTATTCCGGGAAAGGAGGAATGTGATGTGGGAAAAGGACGAAACGTGGGAGGAACACGATGAAGAGAGGGAGAGCTTCATCGGAGGGTGGCAATAACCGTCCTTTTCCAGGTATTATTTATGTATGATCAGTATAGAAGGAAAGGTACGAATTCACTTATCTACTTATCCCACTTTGAGCACGTTGTTTTACCTCTATTATCACTTAGTCAGCTAGTTCATATTAGCTCCTAAAGGTCCCTTACTGGGTATTAAGGGCCCTCCTTTCGTATTCTTTCCGATTACTGACTTGAGCATCGGAGTCCCCACGTCGGGGATCTCTCCGGCGTGTTTTGCAGGAATTCGGAGCTCGAGTACGGGTTCAGATTACAAGGTTGTAGTTCGTGTTCAAAGAGTGATTTCATGAATCTCAGGTACAGGGTTCGATTCTTGCTAGCGTAACATTATTGTACACATCATATATATATATATATATATATATATATATATAAAATAACCTTATAAAGCTAAACTTAAGAAAGCTGATGTGGCAAAGCACATTCTTCTATTTCAAAATTTCTCTCCTCTCATTCATTTAAGTTCTAAGTGTTAATCTCAACCATCAATTTTATAAGTTTTAATCTCAATCATCCATTTAGTTGGCGTCTCACGGGTTATTATGGTTACCCCGAGAGAAATCGTAGACATCTTTCTTGGGAACTCTTACGTCAATTAGCAGGAGCCAATAATTTACCTTGGGTTTGTATAGGAGATTTCAATGATCTTTTTACAACTGAGGACAAAAGAGGCGTAATTGATCACCCGCAATGGCTTTATAGAGGTTTTCGAGAGCTATTGCCGATTGTAGACATTCAAATATTCCACTAACGGGATATAAATATACCTGGTCTAGGGGTAGGGGTACGACTCATGCTGTGGAAGAAAGATTCGATAGAGCAATGGGAACCCCAGATTGGCATTCACGTTTTCCGGGAGCTTCTCTCTATAATATGGTAGCCCCGGTTTTTGACCATAATCTGTTATTATTGGACACTAAACCAACTTTATTTCGAAGTAGGAGGAGACATTTTTGGTTCAAAAATAGATGGTTAATGGAGTCACAATTGAAAAGTGTTGTTCAGAAGGCATGGGAAGGTTTTAAAGATTTTCATATTGTGTCACGGCTAGAGGCAATAGGCGAGGTTCTTAATTCCTGGGGTAATCAGTCGGATTCTTTGTTTCATCTTAGAAAGAGAACTTTAGAACAGAAATTTGAAGAGCTCCAAAATAATGTAACTAATTCAGCAATGATTGAGTATGGGGAGGTCAGAGCTGAATTGGGGAAACTTTTAATCCAAGAAGAAGCCATTTGGAAACAAAGAGCTAAATTATTTTGGCTAAAAGATGAAGACTTAAATACTAAGTTTTTCCATCAATCGGCTTCCATGCGAAGGAAAAGAAATCATATATAGAAGCTGAAGGGTGAAAATGGAAACTGGATTGAAGACCAGGAAGGTTTATGCACGTTAATTGGCAATTATTTTACAAACCTTTTAAAGCATCAGAGGCAAATATCGACCATGTTGCTTTCATAGACACAATTAATTCGACCATTACAGAAGATCAAAATTGTGATTTGACAGAGGATTTTACTCAGCTTGAATTTAACATGGCTATCAAATAAATGCACCCCGATAAGTCACCAGGACCCGATGGCTCATCCCGGCTTTCTTCCAGAAACATTGGGACCTGGTGGGGGCTGATGTTTTCAAAGCTTGCATCTCGTGGTTAAGATCAGGCTCCTTCCCTTAAGGACTTAATCATACAACCTTGATTCCCAAACGCGATAACCCACTAACCCACAATCGGTGAAGGATTTGAGGCCGATTTCTCTATGTAATGTGCTCTTTAAGATCCTTTCCAAGGTGCTTAGTAATCGATTAAAGAGAATCCTACCAGGCCTTATAGATAATGCCCAATCAGCTTTCATTTCAGGTCGAGCGATTCAAGATATTGTTATAATCGCGTTTGAAGCAATTCATGCGATGAAGAATAGACGGAAAGGAGGGAAAGGAGATATGGCGCTTAAAATAGATATTAGTAAGGCTTATGATAGGGTTGATTGGTCTTACTTATAGAAGATTTTACATAAATTTGGCTTCTCTAATCAGTGGATCCGATGGATGATGGTGTGCGTAAAAACTGTGTCGTATTCAATACGAATTAATGGAGATTTGATTAGACCGATTTTCCCTCAAAGGGGTTTACGACAGGGTGACCCCATATCTCCGTATTTATTCATTCTATGCACGGAAGGGCTCTCTTCGGCACTACATCATGCGTGTCTGTCTAATAAATTGCATGGTAATAAGATTTGTCGAGCAACCCCCAAGTTTCTCATCTTTTATTTACGGACGATTGCCTTCTTTTCTGCAAGGCTACTTTAGATGAGTGTCAAAGGTTGAAAAATATTCTAGATAACTATGAAAATGTGTCAGGACAAGCTATAAATTACGGCAAATCAGGTATTTTCTTCAGTACAAAGGTGGGGGCTGATTTACAAACTCAATTGTCGACGATTGTGGGAGTACATCAGCCTTTAAATACTGGTTGATATTTAGGTCTACCGTCTCTTGTTAGAAGGAGAAAGCATGATATTTTTCAATATGTTAAGGAGAGATTATGGACAAAACTGCAAGGTTGGAGAGGGAAGAGGTTGTCAAAGGCGGGTAAAGAGATTCTGATTAAGGCTGTTGCTCAAAGAGTGCCTTCTTACTATATGACCACATATCTTTTACCGACAACGTTGATTGATGAATTGCATAAAATGCTTAATGCATTTTTCTGGGGGAGTAGTAGTGATTCCTCCAAAGGAATTCGTTGGATGAGATGGGATAAAATTTGTGTGAGGAAGGAGGCACATGGTAGGGGTTTTTGTTAGATCAGAAGTAGTTTTGATGAGTTAAAGAAATATAGACTAGAGTCAGCTCATGTAGATAAAATGACCAACTGAGAATGTATAGAACAGCTGATGTAACGAACACTAGTGCTAGGCTGATCAGACTAGGTAAAGCAAGTATAGTCAACTGAAGTCTAGTAAGAGAAGGTCATCTGAAGACGATCTTGAAGAAGTCATCTGTTGGAGACAATAATGAAGAGCTCAAGACGAGGTCGAGACCAGCTGAGTAGAATAAGAAAGGCAAGTCTTCACCAAGTAAGCTGCAGACAACTAGTTCAAGATCAGCTGAAGTCAAGACGGTTTTCAAGAATAAGATTGTTAAACGGTTTTTAGTTTGTTACAACAAACTAACCGTTTCACAGGCTTATAAATAAGTTCAAGCACTGTTCTGAAAAGAACAACTAACACTCATTCCAATACTCACGAATTTCCTAGAGCACTCACAAAGTTTTCAAAAGAATCTTCATAAGTTTCTAAGTGTTTATAGAACATTCTTGTATATCTTCAAACTTCCTGCACTGTATCTTACTAGTTTTCTAGATAGTTTGATAGCTTGAAAATAGCTTGAAGAGAAGGATCTTCACTTTATTGTACTTGTAATCTCAGTGAGTATGTAAGAAAGTAAGTCAGTCGAGGCCCTTCTTCAAGTTGAAGAAGGAGAGTGGATGTAGGATCAGTTTGATCTGAACTACTATAAATCCTGGTATTCTTTACTTCCTATTTTTACTTATCTGTTGTTAATCAACTACTCAAACAAATTAATTTCAGATTTAATTCAGATTTCTTTTAGATCCTAAAAAGATTGAGTTTAAAATTGCTTCCGCTGTTCAGCTTTGATATCTTGAATAGATAATCTGATCTTTGAAAAAGATTTAGATAATCTATTCAGCCCCCCTCCCCCCTTCTAGATTATCACTAGGAGGCGATCTAAGCTTGTTTTAATCACTCAATCTCGGGACCAACAATTGTATCAGAGCAGTGTTAAAGCTGTTCTGAATATTTCTTTTGGTTTAAGTGATCTTTGATTTTCTAAATCTTGAAATAAATTGTTCTTGAATATTCTCTGCTATTTTTCTTGATTACTAACCATGTCTCTAAGTAATGATAGAAACGTTAAGAACCTTCCAGACTTTGATATAGAGGATTATGATTACTGGAAGTTCCGCATGGAGAATCATCTTAAATCGATCCATCCTCGAATGGAAGATGTCTTGTCTGATGGACCAATCAAATTCTACCATGGTGGAGTAAGTGATGGAGCGAGCAGCTCGGAATCACGGACTCAGACGATGAAGAAAATGTCAGAATTAACCAATGATGAAAGAAAAGTGTATAACTTGGATTAGGTAGCAAGAAACGAGATTATTGTCACACTCAGCAGGGAGTTGTAAGAGAAAATTAAGAAGTTTAAGACAGCAAAAGAGATGTGGGACACTCTAGCTAATATGTGTGAAGGCACAAATCAGGTGATGGAGAACAAGCTTCAAGCTGTTCTCCATCTATTTGATGTTTTTAAGATGAAAGAGGGTGAAACTATTGATCAGCTGGATATGAGAATGACCAATCTGATCAATAGAGCCACTGATCTTGGAATGATTTACACCGAAAAGGAAATCAATAATAAAATCCTTAGATCTCTAACCAAGCATTGGAGGGAGAAAGAAAACTTGATTAAAGCCACTAAGGATCTCTCTACTATGACTTATTACACTTTGTTTTCTCATTTGAAAGGTTATGAGTTTGACATTCAGGTAGAAGATGAAGAAGATGAGATGGAGTCAAGCACCTCGTCCAAGACTGTTGCCTTCGTCAACAAAGAAGACAAGACTATAGCTGAGCCTAAAGGAGCTGATCTATCCTTGAAAGAACAGATGGCGTTGCTAACAAAGAGGTATGATCGTTTAAGGATAAAATATAAGCATAACAAGTTAAAATTTGCAGAGAAGGACAGATCCAGATCAAGATCCAAGAGAAAGGATGACGATGAATCAACAGATAATGATAAAAGAAGAAATCAGACAAGAAGGTATAAATCTCCTGTAAAGAAGATCCCTATCAGTCCTAAATCAGATCGGGGAGACACTTATTACACCTGTAACAAGCCAGGGCACTTTAGCTATGACTATCCCCAACTGACTCCTAAAGAAAGAGAGGAGAAAAAGAAGAAGAGTGATAGACGCTTTGCAGATCAGAGAGCCCTTCTTGCTGAGGAAAAAGAATCAAGAAAATCATCTTCATCATCTGATTTTGGATCAGATGATGAAGTGTGTCTAATGGCCAAAGAGGTAGATTATTATTCCTCAACTGATAATGAATCTTACTAATCTGTCTCAGATAATGATCAAACTGTAATCAAGGGTCTTTTGAAAGATCTAAAAATTTCTCTAAGTGCTTATAAACAACTAAAGACTGGAAATTTAACTTTGAAAGATCAGGTTCAAACTCTAATTAAAGGCAAACAAGTTGTAACCTACTCTAAGTCTGAGGAAACATTCAAGGGAGAATGTTTACCCCAGGCTGAGGCTAGTACTTCAGTTATTCCGCCTGAACGATTAGAAAATGAATTGAAGTCTTTAAAAGCTAAATTTGAAGTGGTTTGCAATGAGAATGAGTTAATTAAGAAGACAAATGAGAAGCTTGTCTTCAAAATAAGCCAGCTTAATAATTCACAATCAGCTATAGACCATATTTTTAGAACTTCACAAAAATCCCATGATAAAACAGGTCTTGGTTATGACCCGAATAATAAATAAAAAATTCCAAAACCAAGGAATTTTGTGAAGGCTACTGAAACATCAAAAGAAATCAAAATTGGACCTTGGAAACCGCAGAGTCAGATAAGGACTGCATCTCCTAATCAGAAAAATAAAAATCAGATGAGGAATCCTAATCTGACAAAGAGGATTCCAAGAACCAAGACTAAGAGGAATTCTTATTATAGTTCTTTTGATGGGAGAAGCAGATGCTATCCCTTATTTCCAAAGTACAAGAAAGTCACCAAATCTGACTTCAATAAATTCTCATTTAAACGTGATATATTTGTGGACAGATTTGGTAGACAACTCCAATCTGATTTGTTATTAAATAATGAGATGTTTGTTTGGATACCCAAAGTGATTGTTGACCTAAAAGGACCCAAGATCACTAGGGTATCTCATACCTAATCTGTCTTGCAGGAATCCCAGGGACTATCATTAAAAGAGGAGATTCTAGCTTCCATCTGGTACATAGACAGTGGCTGCTCTCAGCACATGACTTGTGAGAAGAAGCTATAATCAAATTTTCAGAATATTGATGGTCCTAGAGTCTTGTTTGGTGATAATAACTGTGGACAAACTAAGGGAGTTGGCACCTTAATTATAGGGGATGTCCAGGTATCTGAGGTTTACTATGTAGAAGGTTTAAAGCATAATTTGTTATCTGTTTCCCAACTCTGTGATAAAGGTTTTCATGTTAGATTTTCTAAAGATAAGTGTGATATCTTAGATAGTTCCTTAGACAAAGTACTCTTAACTGGCTTCAGACATGGTAATGTCTATGTGGCTAATTTTAATAGTTGCCCTAAAGATACATGTATTGTAGCTAAAGGTGGAGATGACCTCAGTTGGCTATGGCATAAAAGGCTTAGTCATCTGAATTTCAAAACCCTTAGCAAATATCTAAGAGGAATCTTGTCAAGGGACTACCTGAGAAGCTTTGTTCAACTGATCTGAAATGAGATGCTTGCCAAAAAGGTAAACAGCCCAGAAATTCTTTTAAAAGTATTAACATATCCTCATCTGAAAGGGTTCTACAGCTCCTTCATTTGGATTTGTTTGGACATGTTTCACCACTCATCTTTAGTGGAAGGAAATATACCCTAGTAGTTGTTGATGATTTTTCAAGATATACTTGGGTAATATTTCTTTTCAAAAAGAATGAGACAGTGAACAAACACAGCCTGCTACACTCAGAACAGATGCTTACCAGTCAAGAACAAGGGTAAGACACCTTATGAACACTGGAAAGGTAAGGTTCCAAGAATCTTATATTTTCGTGCTTTTAGGTGTAAATGCTTCATCCATAACAATGGGAAGTCTAAGCTGAGGACATTTGATGCTAAGGCAGCTGATGGAATATTCTTGGGATATTCCAACACTTCCAAGGCTTTCAGAGTCTTCAATAAGACAACTCTTTGTGTGGAAGAAACTCCACATGTGGTATTTGATGAAATGCATACTTTTCAGATAAGGTAAAACAAATTACCAATGATCTAGATAAAATTGAACTAAATAAAACTAATCAGAGGACAACTTATCTGCCTAGTTTTGATTCAGATTCAGATGATGAAGAATCTCCATCTAAGAATCAGAAGGCAACCCCTCTTCAGGTTCCATCTGAGGAGACTCCTCTGACATCATCTGATTAGCCAGGGTCGGTAGATGAAGGGAGAATGTCTGATCAGGAAGAATCAGTTGAGTTACCTATTGAGTCTACAAATGAGGGTACTTCAACTCAAATAGGTAAAAGGATGAGGAGTTATCATCCAGCTGATCAGATCATTGGAGATCCATCTAGTAGTGTTCAGACACGAACGATGGTAGATTCTCAAAGTATGTTCAGCTGCTATGTTTCACTCCTCGAGCCAAAGTCTATTGAGGAGGCTTTATCTGACCCAAGCTGGGTAACAGCCATGTAAGAAGAACTGCATCAGTTTAAAAGACAAAATGTTTGGGAACTAGTGGAAAGACCCTTACATAGAAAGATTATAGGCACCAAATGAGTATTTAAAATAAAACTGATGAAAACAATGTTATTGTTTGTAATAAGGCCAGACTGGTAGCACAGGGATATTCACAGTCTGAGGAGATAGACTATGATGAAACCTATGCTCCAGTCGCCAGATTAGAAGCAATAAGGCCGTTTTTAGCATTTGCTGCCTATAAACGTTTCCAAGTCTTTCAGATGGATGTCAAGTCTGTCTTCCTAAACGGTGTGTTACTTGAAGAAGTCTATGTAGAATAGCCCCCAGGGTTTAGGACCAGTAATAAGGTCTATAAACTTCACAGGGCATTATATGGACTAAAGCAAGCACCCAGAGCTTGGTATGATACCCTGTCTGAATTCTTGACTTCAAGTGGTTTCTCAAAAGGTAAGATAGATAGAACTTTGTTTAGAAAAGAAGTAGATGGTAATATCTTATTAGTTCAAATTTATGTAGATGATATCATATTTGGCTCACCTAATCTGACGTTATGTGAAGAGTTTAGCATTCTCATGAAAAATAGGTTTGAGATGTCTAAGATGGGGGAATTAACATACTTTCTAGGCTTGCAAATTAAACAGACAAGTAGGGGTATTTTTATACATCAGACTAAGTATGCGAAGGACCTTATAGATAAATTTGGGATGACTACTGGTAGGGAAGTTAAAATACCTATGGCAACTAACTTCTCTATGGATTCAAATGAGAAGGGGATGCCATCGGATGCAACGGAGTATCGTGGATTGATCCTTGTAAAAAAAAGTATCGTGAATTGATTGGATCCCTGTTATATCTCACTGCAAGTATGCCAAGCATAGCCTTTGCAGTTGGGGTATGTGCAAGATTCCAATCAAATCCCAAGAAAAATCATCTGGAGATGGCTAAGAAAATCTTTAAATATCTTAAAGGAACTTTGCAGATTGGGTTGAGGTACCCGTCTGATGATAACTTCGAGCTTTCAGGTTATTCAGACTCAGATTTTGGAGGCTGTAAAATTGATAGGAAATCCACATCTGGAACTTGTCAATTTTTAGGCAACAAGTTAATTTCTTGGTTATCTAAGAAAAAAACTTATGTTGCAACCTCCACAACTGAAGCTGAATACATGGCAGCTGGTAGTTGTTGCTCTCAACTTCTCTGGATTAGTCAGCAGCATAGGAATTATAACATTCTCACATCATCTGTGCCTATTTACTGTGACAGTAATAGTGCAATAGCCATAACATACAACCTTATTTTGCATTCTAGGTGTAAGCATATAGACATAAGGCATCATTTCATTAGAGATCATGTTGAGAAGAATGACATTAAAATAGAAAAGATAGCAACTGAGTCTCAGAAAGCAGATATATTTACAAAACCCATAGCTGAGTCTAGATTTAAGGAATTGTGTTTAGAATTAGGATTACTTGATGCATCCTTAGCTGATTTATAATCTCTATTATATGTATCTTGTATTTCCTTTCTTTCTTTTCTTTCTTTAAATCTTGTCTAGAAAGAATTGTAAGACTTGATATGTGTCAAAGGACAATCACAAAGCTGATATCATTGATCTACTTCTGAGGAATCAAGAATCAAGGATTAGTCATATTGACCTTATCTGACTTGACAGTTTCTTATCTGACATCAAGTAAATCAGACAAGGACGCAATAGTCAGCTGTTTTTTAAAACAAATGACTAACTGCATCCTATCTGACTTACTTTGGCTACTAATGGTTTCTTGAGTTTGTGTATCTGCAGGAATAGGTTTTGAATTAACATTATTAGATCTGCATAAACCTTCTAATCCAATAAACCTCCTCTCCTGTTGAAAACCTTCTTTGTTTTCTTCAAAACTTGTTTTCAAAATTATCCTCACAGCTCATCTATTTCAAAATTTTTCAGATGAGTTGTGTCTTTGAAAATCCAGCTGAGTTTAATATTCACTTATACTAGTTATATTTGGATATAAAACTTGGTTTATTTAAAATAATGGCATAAAATTAACTCTGTCTTTAAGATTCTTTGTTTTTAAATAATCAGACCTGGAGGAATTTTTAAAATTTAAGACAAGGTCATTTCTGACCAAGTCTGATAAAACCCAGTCTGAAATAGGAAACCTTTATGCAAAGAAAGGTATATTTAGGCTTACGTCAGGTATACTTACTATCTCTGCATAAAGTAACCCTATTAGCAGTCTAATCCGTAGGCTGGGCGGTTACTTTTTACAATTTCAAGGCGAGTTAATGCCACGCGCCGGAGGTGAAGCGACTATTCTGTATAGCTGTTGATACACTCCACGTGCCACAGTCAATCTACGGTCAAAATTTCTGATATTTCCACGTATCAACTTCTCCAATTTTCCCTCTCTCTCTCTTCCTGATTTAAAAACTTACCCCTTCATTTTCAAATTCACTTTCACAAATTCTCTTACCCAATTTACTGCAATTTCTCTCAAAGATTTACAGCATACTTACAGAAATGACTTCTTCTTCAAAAACCACAAAAATTCATAAACCCACCTACATAACAACCACAGAGTCCAAATTCAAGATGAATGACGAGATCTTCAAAAGTAAATTGAAACCAGAGATGTACGTCGATTTTGAAATGACAAAGGACAGAGAATCCGTTGAGATTCTTCGGTTACTAGAGAGATCATGATTGAGGGGATTTTGTTCGATAAAGTCATCTCTAAACAAAACTCTGGACTTACTGGGGGTAGAGTTCCTGATAAATATGGTGGATACTCCTGATGGTTTCGATACAAAGGTGGATGGCACAATTCTGTCCTATTCCAGAGAAACAATTGCTTGAATTTTCGATACTTCGATGGAGGGAGTAAATCCATCAACGTATAAGGAAGATGCTTGGGAGGAATCATTTGATCTGGTGTCATGGGTAACTTACAGGGGAACCCGAAGGGAATTGAAGAAGAACCTGTTGAGAAAGAAATACAGGCTTCTTATGACGATTGTGACGAAATTGGTGTTGGGTGACCAGAGTTCACACGACGGATTGTCAAAGCCCAGACTATGATGTATGAGGGCAATCATCGATGGAGTTCAGGTGAACTGGGTGGATCTTCTGATTAGAAGATTGAACGAAGAGAAGGGGAGATTGACCTTCAATCTAGTGACTGGGGAATGGACTTCAACCACCGTAGTAAGTCTATTCAACAAGATTACTGTGTTGATTGAAGGCCTAAATAAGCTGGCTGATTGGAGGGTTGGAGCGAAGAAATTCTCGAAACAAAAGGGGATTTTGTCAAAGGATGAGAAGATTGGGGGGTTGCCAGACTCAGACGATAAGTCTGATGAAGCAAGGGTTCAGAGGGGTG
Source organism: Paraleonurus japonicus (assembly GCA_030762865.1). Lineage (NCBI taxonomy): Eukaryota > Viridiplantae > Streptophyta > Magnoliopsida > Lamiales > Lamiaceae > Paraleonurus > Paraleonurus japonicus. The sequence goes on from CM061059.1 coordinate 17,859,304, forward strand.
CTGCAGCTGAGGAGGCAGCTGTTGCTCCTGCAGTTGAGGAGGTGGCTGATGTTCCTATAACTGAGGAGGTGATGGCTGAAGAAGTTGTTGTGGTTGAAAGACCTCCTCAGAGGAGGACTAGAAGAAGGCTAGTTAAAGCCTCGGAAAAGAAGTCTGCTGAAGGATCGTCTGCTACTCCTGAATCCTCCTCGGAGGATGAGGACAGTGATTTGAGTCCAACAACTGCCATTTCTTTGATTTTCAGCAAGATGGAGAAAAAGATGAAATCTGCCTTCAAGAGGAAGATGAAAAAGAGGACGAAGAAGATGGTGGAAGCAGTCACGGAGACCATGATAGCCAGTATGAGAGAAGTCGAGGTAACGCTTTCTGATAAAATCACTTCTCTGACTAACTCTATACCGGATGAGAAGGTGAAGGCTCTAGAAGAGAAGGTGAAGGGATTAAAAGGCGAGGCGATGGAATACAATCAGATGGTGGTAAACAAACTGGCATTGGACAAGTCTGACTTCCGAGTCAAATGCAATGATCTGAATACTAAGCTGACAGACTTGGCCAGTGAAGTTAAAAAGGGGGAAAGGGCAGAGCAAGAAAAAAGACAAGCCCTCGCAGCTGTGGTTGAAGAGACAAGGAAAGATTTGGGCATGAAGGCCAACGCAGCTGACCTGGAGGCAGCCAAGGAGGACGTTAGACTCAAGTCTAATGAGTTGGCTGCTCTTCAGCTGAGAGTGAGTCAATTGGAAGAAGCCCTGAAGGAGGATGAGGAGAAGAGGAGGAAGAAAGGTCTGAAAAACTCTTGGCCAGGCTAAAGGAAGCTGAGCAAGCAGAGGCCAAGGGGAAAGGGAAAAAGGTAGCAGCTGATGAGCCCAAATCAGCTGACATCTCTCTTAGAGTTGCTACCAAAGGAAAAGGGAAGCGAGAAGCCAACTACTCCAATCTTTCCGAAGAACAGATCAAGAAGATCAGACGAGTGAAAGAATTCTTCGGAAAGAAAGAGAAGAGAAGGCAGAAAAAGGAAAAAGACTCCAACATCACCTGGAGCAGAGCTGAAAGGAAATGGCTGGTGAAAGGTCAAGGTGACGAGAACTTCAGGCCCTATCACACCACGTCTGCCCCTCCAAAGATGGCTTGCGAACAATATGAAAAAGAGTATAGGGAAAAGAACTTGGACGATATGTGGATGTACTTTTGGTACATTCTCAAGGCCCCAGGAACTACTCAGCATGATCCGGACCTCGCCTGGCATGAGTGGATCGAAAAGGTGGACGAGGACCTCTATCGTCGGCTGCTGGTTGAAGCTGATGTTGAGTTCAACGTCAACCTAGTCACCCCAGCCTTCGAGTACGCAGTCCCTGCCAAAAAAACTGATGGAACTCTGGACCTAGACTGAGTCAAGGGAATTGTTCAAAGGGCAGAGGCTGAGTCCGGATTAGCTCAGGAGGCGGACCTCAAGCAGCTTCGGAGGAGGGTGTTCAACTGGCTGATGGTGCCTGAAGAAGATCAATGGGATGTTTAGATAAGATCGAATTCTTTTTCTTATTTCTTTATCTTATCTGCATCTGAATGTAATATGTAAATGTGTAATCATCTGTGAGTATAAGTGAAATCTATCTGAACTATCTTGTCTTACATTTTAAGTCTCTTTACTGCTTTCTAAGAAAACTTAAAAATTTTCTAAGTGTTAATCATCTGAGGAATTCTCTATCTCAGATTAAAATTTTCCTAAAATCTTCTAAGTCCTAAGACTTAATTTTTTTTTTCTAAGTGCTAATAATCTGATAAAGTCTTTAAGACTTAAACTTTTCTAAAAACTTTAAAATAATATTTCTAAGTATGAATTAAGTGTTCTTATGTGAACATATCTGAACTAAAATGCTTATGTATTTTAATGTGCTTATCTGATTATCTTGAATAATCTTGACTAACACCAGCTGTGAGTTTGTTTCTTTATTCTAGCTTTAACTTCATCAAAAAGGGGAAAATTTTTAGATTAGAAGTAGTTTTGATGAGTTAAAGAAATATAGACTAGAGTCAGCTCATTTAGATAAGATGACCAGCTGAGAATGTATAGAACAACTGATGTAACGAACACTAGTGCTAGGCTGATCAGACTAGGTAAAGCAAGTATAGTCAGCTGAAGTCTAGTATGAGAAGGTCATCTGAAGATGATCTTAAAGAAGTCATTTGTTGATGACAATAATGAAGAGCTCAAGACGAGGTCGAGACCAGCTGAGTAGAATAAGAAAGGCAAGTCTTCACCAAGTCAGCTGCAGACGACTAGTTCAAGATCAGCTGAAGTCAAGACGGTTTTCAAGAATAAGTTTGTTAAACGGTTTTTAGTTTGTTACAACAAACTAACCGTTTCACAGGCTTATAAATAAGTTCGAGCACAGTTCTAAAAAGAACAACTAACACTCATTTCAATACTCACAAATTTTCTAAGGCACTCACAAAGTTTTCAAAAGAATCTTCATAAGTTTCTAAGTGTTTATAGAATACTCTTGTATATCTTCAAACTTCTTGCACTGTATCTTACTAGTTTTCTAGATAGTTTGATAGCTTGAAGATAGCTTGAAGAGAAGGATCTTCACTTCATTGTACTTGTAATCTCAGTGAGTAAGTAAGAAAATAAGTCAGTCGAGGCCCATCTTCAAGTTGAAGAAGGAGAGTGGATGTAGGATCAGTTTGATCCGAACCACTATAAATCCCGGTGTTCTTTACTTCCTATTTTTACTTATCTGTTGTTAATTAACTACTCAAACAAATTAATTTTTGATTTAATTCAGATTGCTTTTAGATCCTAAAAAGATTGAGTTTAAAATTGTTTCCGCTATTCAGCTTTGATATCTTGAATAGATAATTTGATCTTTGAAAAAGATTTAGATAATATATTCAACTCCCCCCCCCACCTTCTAGATTATCACTAGGAGGCGATCTAAGCTTGTTTTAATCACTCAATCTCAGGACCAACAGTTTTAAAGATCTTCATTTATTTAATATAGCAATGCTCGACAAGATGGGTTGAAGACTAGTAATCAATGATAATTCCCTTGTTTGTAAAATCCTGAAAGCACGATACTTTCGACATGGAGATTTCCTAAGTGCTAAATTAGGGAATAATCCATGCTTTATTTTGTCAGATCTGCATGCTAACCAAAGTCTTCTAAAGTGTGGCATGAGATGGAAAATTGGTTCTGGTCATAGTACTAATGCGGTCACTTTTCCATGGATAGATGACGCCAATTTTTTTGTTGCAAATCCTGTAGCTAATCTCGCTTCCAGTAATCTTAGAGTAGCAGACCTATTTGATCCCGAGACTCGTCAATGGAATGTGGAAAGATTAAATCATCTCTTTAATGGAGAAGATGTTGATAGAATTCTTAACACAGCTATTCCTCCAAGAGGGGCTGAGGATAAATTGGTTTGGCATTATTCGAAAGACGGTAAATACACGGTTAAGTCGGCTTATAAGATTGCTTCTCAAATTGCTTTCGATCCGGCGTTGGAGGAGGCTGGTGATTGGAGGTTAGTTTGGATCATAAGAGTCCCTCCCAAAGTTAAAGACTTCATTTGGAGAGTCTGCAAGGATTGTCTTCCTCATAAAGTCAATTTACAAAAGAAGCATGTACTCGAAGATGTCATGTGCCCGTTGTATGGTGTCGACCTAGAGAACAATTGGGATATATTCTTTAATTGTTCTTACTCATGGGAGGTTTGGAGGATTTCAGATTTTGAAAATAAATTAGAGAGCAGCATTAGTCTTGCAGATGGTGTGAAGGATCTTATTATGAGGATGCTTGCTGAGTTAAACATGCAACAAGCTGCAAGATTTTCCATGATTTTATGGCAATTACGGAAATCACGAAACAGTTTGGTTTGGGAGGAAAGAAAATGGACAACAACTCAGACATTATATGCCTCGGCTGCTTATCTTCTTGAGTGGGAACAGAGCTAAAGTATTCATCATGCGAATAGTAGAAACATTTTAGAGCAGCAGGTTTCTTGTATGGCTTGGCATAAACCACCTTTAGGTTTTCTTAAGGTTAACGTGGACGCCTCGTTTTAATGCAGAGTCTCAACGAACCGGCATAGGTATAGTCATTAGAAATTAGGATGGTTTTTTTAATGATTAGACGTACCCTCAGCTTCCCAGGATGTGTGGAGACTAGAGTCGGGGAAAGCAATGGGTTTTTACGAAGCCCTCTCTTGGGTAAAAATTATGAATCTAGTGAAACTAATAATTAAAGGAGATGCCAAAATAGTTGTGTATGCAATTAATTCTTCTAGCAAAGGCTCTTCGACTTTTCATGATTATATTGTTTCTTGTAAAGATATCCTTGTTTCAATTCCTTTTTACTCTATTCATTTTGTTAAGAGAAGTGCCAATGATTTGGCACATAAGTTTGCAAAAGTTGCTCGTTTTTACGAGAATCCTACCTATTGGGATGACCCTCCGGAGCTTGTCGGTGGGCTTCTAAATTCATTCTGTTTGTGCGAGCCTTTAATATAAGTTTTTTATTTTTCAAAAAAATAAAATCTCAATCATCCATTTATTTACATATTAGTCTATAAATACATAATACCTCTCATGTGTTTCTCATCACAAACCCTGATATATTTGTTCTTTCCTTCTTTGGCCGATTTTCCTATTCATCTTCATGACCTATTTCATTAATTTTTTTTATTTCTCATAAAAAATTATGATTTCTTACTTATCTCATTCTCTAATCAATTTTCTCATTCACCTTTCTAATACTTTTTTCTTTTGTTTATTTACGATCCAATATATTTCATATGTTTCTAACGTGTTAATTTTTTTTTTATTATTTTTGCAAATTCATATTTTGAAAATTATGATAGCTATTTTTTGTTGTTTTATATTTTATTTTTTTTCCGAAGATTAATTATTATTTTTGTAGATTCATATGCTTTAATGTCTTTCTTTATTTTTTTTTTTTTTGTATATTCATATTTTGAAGATTTTGATCGTTATTTTGTTGTTTTATGTTTTTATTATTTTTCTAGACTAGATGCATATTTCATATGACGAGTTAAAGTTGATTTTGATTTTTTATTTTTTTTATTTTTTGCAGATTAATAATTTGAAGATTGAGATCTTTTTTTAAAAAAATTATATTTTGAAGTCAATGATCGGTATATATCTATGAAGATATGATAGGGCGATCAATTACTTTGAATATTATGATCGTAAATTTTATGTTACATTCAAAATTTCATACAAATATTGAATTTATTTATTTATTTATTGAGCTCTATATATTAAATCTAAATTTGAAATTTTAAAGTTTAAATCATCCTGAAATTTGTGTTCAGATATGCAATTTATAAGAAATATTACACACACGTAATCTTATGTGAATAATATTTTCATAGACATTAATTTGACCCTTTAATCAAATTTATCCATGAATGTTCTTTATTGTTGTTACACCAATTAAGCGCCTAGTTAATGCAATATTAGGGGGGTTAATCGGCCTGTTTAGTTAGTAGAGTAGTTTGGAAGTTGACAGATATTTAATGCTAATGATAAGCTTTGAATGTGTGCAATAATAGAAGAATGAATGCTAAAAGCAGTAAATGCACAGAGAATTGCAGAGAGGATGAGTCTCAGTCTTAAGGGTGGATGATTTTCGATCCTTGTTATTGTGCCCAATAGAGTCTAATTATAAAAGTAGTTTGACGGCTACTACATCCCAAGAAATTGAGGGCATTTAATGCTGAGTACTATATTTAATGTTCTGGTACTATATTGTACGGACGAGCATGTTGGCGGCCCTCTCAGCGTGCTCCACGTGGCACTTTGGCAGAGATCTCCTACGGCGGCGAGATCTTTTCCCTTTTAGGGAATGACCTTTCTGACTACGACCTACTGTGAGATCTTTTTCTTCTTTTGGAGAATCTTCTCGCTGCTCGTCACTCCTCGGTCCTCGCTAGATAGATCTTCGGGTCCGGCTCGGATCGTTGGGCTAGAGCCTTGCTTACGAGGTTTGAGGAACCTACTCGGTAGGTTAGCCAGGCTGCTCGCCATGCCTTTGGTTATGCTCGCTCCTATTCGCGAGCTGTGAGATCAATAAGTTGCTTATATTCCGCGATTTCGAGGCCGTCGAACTGTTTCCCATTATCTGAGACAATCGCTAGTGGGAGCCTGAATCTATATATAATGTTCTTCCAAATGAACCTGATGATGGCCGGTTGGTCGATCTTGTTGAGGTGCTCCGCTTCCGCCCACTTAGTGAAATAGTCGACGGCGACGACTGCGAACTTCCAGCCGCCTGGGGCCGTTGGCAAAGGACCAATTAAATCAATCCCCCACTGTGCGAACGGCTATGAGCTGAATATGGATTTCAGATTTTCAAGAGAAAGCTTGATGTTCGGTGCCATTACCTGGCATTGATGGCATTTTTTGGCGAAGACTATCGCATCTTTTCTTAAAGTGGGCCAATAGTATCCCTGGCGCATGGTCTTGTACACGAGGGATTGGCCGTCTGCGTGGTTACCGCACACCCCGCTGTGTATTTTTACGAGGACAAGTTGTCCATCCTCTGGGGTGATGCACTTCAAGAGGGGTAGGGAGAAACTGCGCTTGTAAAGGTGACCATCTTGAATCAAGAATCTCGCTGCACGGAGTTGAACGCGGCAAGATTCAACCCTATCCTCTGGCAATTCCCCCGAATTGAGATACTTGATGATGGGGGTCATCCAATTTTCCTGCTCCTTACCGATGGTTGCCACGAGGTGCTCGTTTATTGAGGGGTGGGCAAGTTTAGTTAGAACTATGTTGGACATATCTGCGACACCCTCAGATGTTGCTAGTTTGGATAAGGCATCCGCCTGCGAGTTATGTTCACGGGGGATCTATTTGATGAATACCTGCTGAAATTGCTCGCAGAGGTTGACGACGAGCTCATGGTACTTGATCATTTGCTCGCCCCTGGCTTCGTATTCGCTCTTCATTTGATTCACCACCAGAAGAGAGTCCATAAAGACATGGAGGTGGCGGACCCCAACGGCCTTTGCGAGCTCGAGGCCGCAGACGAGGGCTTCGTACTCCGCTTCATTGTTTGTTGCTAGGAAATCAAAGCACACCGCATTTGTGAAACATTGGCCTCTAGTCCGATAAGGACCACCCTTGCGCCGGCGCATGTCATCGTGGACGACCCGTCCACATAAAGTTTCTATGGGGGAATCTTGAGCTTCGTTGGACTTACTGGGAAGGTGAGCTCTGCAACAAAGTCAGCCAGAGCCTGCCCTTTGATCACTGTGCGAGGAGCATATGAAATATTGTATTGAGCGAGCTCCAGTGCCCACTTCAAGAGACACCCACTAGTGTCTGGTCGGTGAAGCACCTGGCGTAGCGGCATGGTTGTGAGCACTTGGATTTGGTGGTCAAAGAAATACGCTCGGAGTTTCCTTGAGGCCATGACCAAAGCATACGTAAGCTTTTCTAGTGGGGAGTATTTGAGTTCGGCGTCATGCAGCACCTGACTTATATAATATATAGGTAGGTGCTGCTGTCCTTCTGCTCGAACGAGGACTGCGCTGATCGCTGTTTTTGAGGCAGCGAGGTATAGGAAGAGAGTTTTTCCTGGTACCGATTTGGCGAGAAGCTGGGGGTTGCTCAAGTACTCCTTGAGCTTCCTGAATGCGAGTTGGCTTTCTTTGTTCCAGGAGAGCTTTTGCTTTTTGATCGCTGCGAAGAAAGGCTTGCTTTTGTCGCCTAGTCGTGAGATGAATCGGCTCAAGGCCGCGAGGCATCCAGTCAACCTCTAGACCTATTTTACTGACTTTGGTTCCTCCATATCGAGGATGGCCTTGATCTGCGCTGGATTGGCCTCGATACCCCTCTGGCTAACGATATGGCCGAGGAATTTCCCTGATCCCACTCTGAAGCTGTACTTCTTCGGGTTGAGCTTCATATTATATTTTTCTAAGATAGAGAAGGTCTCTTTGATGTCTCTCAAATGATTCTCCTTCTTCAGGCTCTTGACGACTATATCGTCAATATATACTTCCATCGTTTTCCCAATCTCATCGGCGAACATAGTGTTTACTAACCTCTGATATGTTGCCCCAGCATTTTTGAGGCCGAACGGCATCCTCGTCCAGGAATAGATGTTCTTCTCAGTGAGGAAGGAAGTATGCTTGATGTCGTCTACCACTATGGGGATCTAGTGGTAGCCCGCGAATGCATCCATGAATGACATCATCTCATGGCCCGCGGTGTTGTCGATGAGGTAGTCGATGTGTGGCATTGAGAAGTGGTCCTTGGGGCATGCCGCATTGAGGTTAGTAAAATCGATGCATAACCTCCATGAGTTGTTCGCCTTATTTTACTAACACTGCATTTGCGACCCATTGAGGTTCATCTTCGGCGAGCTCGATTAACTTGTTGTCAAGGAGCTTTTTGACCTCCTCGGCGAGAGCAGCATACTTTTCTAGGCCGAACTTCCTTCTTTCTGGGATACTGGTCGCCGCGAGGGGTCAATCTTGAGGTGGTGGCATGCGTGCTTTGGATCGATTCCCACTATGTCTTGGTGCGACCATGCGAACACCCCCACATTGCTTTTGAGGAAGTCTATCAGATCGTTCCTCATCTCTGTGGGGACTTTTGCCCCTATCGTCACCTTGAGCTCGGTGCAAGCCAGGTCCACGGCTAGCATGCTTGCTAGTGGCTCTGCTGTTTGTCATGCTGACGGTGGTGAGATGAGAAGATGAACAAGATGAAAGTAACCTTTTGTATCGTTTCCCACAGACGGCGCCAATTGTTTTTACACCGATTAAGTGCCTAGTTAATGCAATATTAAGGGGGTTAATTGGCCTGTTTAGTTAGTAGAATAGTTTGGAAGTTGACAGATATTTAATGCTAATGATAAGCTTTGAATGCGTGCAATACTGGAGGAATGAATGCTGAAAGCAGTAAATGCACAGAGAATTGCTGGGAGGATGAGTCCCACTGAGTGGATATTTTTCGATATTTGTTATTGTGCCCAATAGGGTCTATTTATACAAGTAGTTTGACGGTTACTACATCCCAAGAAATCGGGGGCATTTAATGCTAGAGTACTACATATAATGTTCTGGTACTATGTTGTATGGACGAGCAGGTTGGCGGCCCTCTCAGCGTGCTCCATGTGGCACTTTGGCAGAGATCTCCTGCGGCGGCGAGATCTTTTCCCTTTTAGGAAATGAGCTTTCTGACTACGACCTGCTGTGAGATCTTTTCCTTTTTTTAGAGAATCTTCTTCCTGCTCGTCGCTCCTCGGTCCTCGCTGGATAGATCTTCGGGTCCGGCTCGGATCGTTGGGCTAGAGCCTCGCTTACGAGGTTCGAGGGATCTGCTCGGTAGGTTAGCCAGGCTGCTCGCCGTGCCTTTGGAGATGCTCGCTCCTACTTGCGAGCTGCGAGATAAATAAGTTGCTTATATTCCATGTCACAACATTTATAAAGAAATATTTCAAAATTTATATTTATAAACATAGTTTTTTGGCATGAAATATAAATTTGAGGATTCATTTAGTATTTTATAGAGTTATTGAGTAATATATATTTAATTTTAATTTTTACATATTTGAATTACAATTTTAATTTAAATAATTTATTATAAATTTTTAAATTTAATTTATTATATATATATATATATATTACCCGCGAAATTCGCGTGTTTAATACTTGTACTCCCTCCGTCCCACAATTAACTTCACACTTTCCTTTTCGGGACGTCCAACAATTAACTTCAGGAATACCCTCCATAAACTACATCCTCACAATATCATTTAAATTTAAAAAATGTCACTCTTACTTTATTCTACTTTATTCTCTTTCCTATGCTAATTTAAGTTTTCTTAATAAACATGTCTCCGGAGTGAGGGAGTATTATAAAAGACAAATACTTATATGGAATATTTCACGGATCTAGGATCCGTGAAATAATCCATGCCCAGACCCGGTTTGCCTAAATGGGTCATATATAAAATTGGGGTTTTGACGGTTCGTCTTCATTTTCACCCAAATTTCAAATTTTCACCGTCTTCGTCTGATTTTCCCACGACGATCGTGAGCGGTTCCACGGTGGTTATCAGACGGTTCTCGGCGTATAGCAGCTTTATTTATTGGTGGTTTCACATTTTTGTTGTATTTTATCGTTCGACGTTTTCTTCTAGACGACGAAGGTACTGTTCGAAGTTTTTTTTTTTCACATTCTGCATTTTTTTTTTGTTTCTGTTTGTGAATGTTATCTTTTCTGGTTTTATGTGTTTTATTATCGCATTTTTTCGGTTTTTGTTAGTCCTAAACCCTAGTTGTTTGAAGTTAGGGTATCTTCTGCTTTTACGTGTTGTTGGTGATCTTCTGTTTGTTATTTTTTTTGTGTAATGATGTTTATTTTTTGTTCGTTCTCTGTTGGTGTTTGGTTTTTTTGTTATTTTTGTTATTGTATTTTGTTTTTTTTCTGATATTTTTTACAGATCTGTGTTCGTATCTGCTTCTGCTTAGTGTTATGCTCTGTTTTATATTCGTTTTTGTTTTAGTTGAGTTTGGTTTTAGTAACATAGGGTGTTTTGTTTAGTAACATGTTTTATTCATGTTAGTAACATATATTATTTCTGTTTTTTTTGTTCTGTTTATTATGGATAGTAACATAGTATTGTTTGTTTAGTAACATGTGTTTATCTATGTTAGTAACATGTTGTGTTTTCTTGTGTAGTAACATATTTATATTTGTAAAGTAACATATCTTTTTTCTTCTAGTAACACATTTTGTTTTCCTATTTAAATGGTCTTGTTGTGTTTTTTGTTTTTGATACAGTAACATATATTAAATGGGTCCTAGAAGAACAAAGAATTTAGCCCCGTAAAGGTCAAGAAAGAAGCAGGAGGAGATATTAGACAGTAAAGAGTCAGTGCCGAAACTGACCATATCCAAGTCCCCTGTTAAGCAGGTTAACAAGGAGAAGAATTACAGTTCGAAGCCTGCACAACAAAACAAGTTTTTTTTTTTATTTGTGTAAATATATTTTCTGTTTGATTTATATTTTTCTTTTCATCTATAGGGATTTCACTCCTCATGGGAGGCCTACTGCTGTTGTTGAACTGATTAACTCACTCAATACTGCCCAGAGGGAGGCTGTGAAGAAGATTGGCTTCGGTGGTTTGTTGAAGCTGAATTTGACTAAGCTGAGTGGTTACCCAATGCTTCGGTGGCTGGTTCAGAGTTTTAATCCATGCAGCTGGCAACTATCCGTGGGTCGAGGTCACAGTTTTGTGATTACGCCGGACGATGTGCATGATATATTCATGCTTCCAAGGAATCAGGGGTGTGATGTTCTGTCTTACTCCCGAGGGGAGGACAATGCTCTGCTAGAGAAGTTCTCGGAGTATAGTTTGAAGGCCAACTCAAAGTTGAGTGAGTTGGCTGCTGTTTTTAAAACCCATCTGAAGGATGGCAGTGAAGACTTTAAGCGTTTGTTTTTTTTTTTTTTTATGTCGTCGCTTTTTACACCATCTGCAAACCATTTGGTTTGTTCAGTTAGTCTGTTTAAGTCTCTTGTTGATGTTGATTCTATTTGTAAACTTGACTGGTGTTCTTTTGTTTTCCATAAACTGTGTGAGAGTGTTGACGCTGTGAGGAAGAACTCTTCCCACAATGTTACTGAATGTCTATTGATTCTGCAGGTTGCATATTTGCATAGGATTAGGTGGCATGGTATTCGTTTGCAACGTAGTATTCCTCTTATACAGCACTGGAACAATGATAATCTTCACATCCGTTGCAAGCAGGAGTTCAACAATGGTCTGTACGGGGATGGCGAGCTGTGTTTGGATGAGTATCCCGTGACCATCAATGGATTGAAGAGGCCTGTAAGTGTCGGTGTGGCAAAGTCTTTTAGCGGGGATGCGAAGGTATTATTATCCTTTTAAATGTGATTCTGTTTTTTAGTCTATATGAAATAGTAACATGTATTAATATATAATAGTAACATATTTATATTTATATAGTAACACCAACTTATTTTTAAATCAGTAACACATTTATCATGTTATAGTAACATAATTTATTTCTATTAGTAACACCTAAAATACCACTTAAATGATTTTTGTCATTTTATTTTTTATTACCCTTCTGTGCTGTAGGATTTGCAGTCTTTGGTGGAGAATTTGATGACCGATATAAGCAAGACATCTAATGGTTACATCATTAGATTGAACGAAATTAAAAAGAAATTGCCTAATTCAACCTCCGATTCTAATTCCCAGTTTTGGGCAGATGAAAAAATCCTGCAAAACATTGATGAGCTGGTTGAAACCTTCATGCGTGAGAAGAACATAGCTGATATGCCTAGCTATGAACTGTTTCCAAACAATCCGTTTAGCAGTCGCCCATCGAGTGATAAGTCTGTGGAGGTTGAGGATGATGAGTTATCATGTGGCAGTTCGGACAAGGAACATGATGAGGAGGACCTGGGTGATGAGGACAATGTCAGTGAGGAAGAAGAAGATGAAGAGGAGGGCATCAGTGGGGATGACAATGATGATGAGGACGATGAGGGTGATGAGGAGGATGAGGAAGAAAGTGATGGAAAAAGCAAGAAGGCTGGTCAGGATGTGGGTGAAGAGGAGTCTGAAAGTAATGATGCTGAGGGGAAAGAAGATGATCAGGGAGAGAAGCATGAGAGTGCAGGTGAGGGGATGGATGAGGATGTAGTTGAGGGGAGGACTGAGGGTGTTTTGCAGGGAAAGGAGGCTGAGCAAGTGGCGGAGAAGGAAGGAGAAGGCAAGGAGGATGAGAAGGAAGCTGGCAAAGATGAGGGAGGTGATGGAGATGAAGCTGTTTTCACAGCTGCTGATGAGGTGAATGCGAAGGCTATTGATGAAGCAGTGGACAATTCGTTTAGGGATCTAATTGGGGGTTTTAGCCCTGATGTTGGTTTTGTATCAAATTTTGTAAATACAAATTTAAGTTTGTTATCTGATTTGGATAGACATGAGATTGAGCTGGTTGATTACATCTTCCAGCCTGCTGGAAATTTAATGTATGTATTTTCTGTTCTTCTATTCTTTTTGAATTATTTTTTTTGTATGCATTATTCATTTTATATTTGGCTTTATGTATTTGTTGCAGGGAGGAGTTTTACTGCAATGATGATGGGATGTATTTGGTCAACAGGGAGGATTTCCTAACAATGCATTCTGATACTGAGATAGCACACAATGTGCTTAATGCTTTGTGTTTCTCTATTAACTGTTGTCAGAATCAGGGTTCCTGTTCTTCGAGTCCATCACGGTTTGTTTTTGGGCTGGATTACAGTGTAAGCTTTATTATTATAGTAACATATGTTTAGTTTTATAGTAACTCATGTTTGTTATTTCCATAACATATATATATATATATATTGTAGGTACCGTTGAATAGGATTCTACGCAATGACCCTGATAGGGAGGCATACGAGAAGGAGGTGATGGGAGGTCTGGAGCACTTTCTGGATATGACGTCGGAAGAGGTTTTCATGTCTGCTGAACTGGTAACATATTTTTTTGTTTACAGTAACACATTTCATTATATATAGTAACACTTTTTATTCATATTTTCTTTATGTCTGTGTTACAGATTTTTATGACATTCTGTATATATGGACATTATGCTCTTCTTGTTGTGAATCTTATGTCGGATAAATTTCAATATTTGGATAACCTTGTCCATGTTGAGAAGAGGACGTACAAGAACTGCATACGTTTGTAGGTTAGTTTATTTTTATTTTTTATTCTTACTTATTTTGCTGTTTGCTTTTGTTATCTTATTAGTGTCTTTTTTTTTTTTTTTGTCTTTTTTCACAGAAAATGTTTATTGTAAGATTGATGAAGAAACGGAATCATCCTAGAGTTAGTGATGTCAATGTTTTTAACATTGAAGATGTGAAGCTGAAATGGAAGTCGAAGGATATGAACAAGGACTGTGGTCTATTTTTTATGCACCATATCTTAAATTTTCATGGTGAAGTTTATGATGAGCCTGATCTTTCAAATGTATGTTTTTAGTTTTTAGCCTTTTTTTTTTTTTTTTTTTTTTTTTGTGTGTGATTGTGTTTATTCATTGCTTTTGTGTTTTGCTTCTTTTGTTTTATAGGCTGGTACAAGGATTTTTTATAGAGCTAAATTCTGTTCTATTGTGGCTGAATCTCAAAGTAACACTCTAAGGGAGGGGGCCTTTCAGAATGTTTTTGCATTTTATGAGAAGAAGGCTCTGGGTGCTGGAACAGTGAAAGATTCGGTTGCTGCTGCTGAGAGGAAGAGGAAGGCTGATATCGTTGCATATGAAAGGAGAAAGATTTTAAGGCCGAGGGTTAAAAAAGACTGATGAATATTTAAGTTAATTTTGTTCTGTTCTAATTTCTGATCAGAGGGGGGGGGGGATGGCTGATGAATACTCTGCGTTTTTTATGGTGAATTTGGTTGGGCATGTGGTTATTTTGGTTGCCCGTTGATGGTGGTGGTTTTTGAAAAAATTCTGATGATGTATTGTTGGTAATTAGTGCTAGACACTGATCTTTTTTTTGTGTTAATTAGGATGGCAGTGTCTGAATATTATTAGGATGGTGAATATTTTAGTATTCTTATCGTAATTAGTGCGTTCTTTGATGGGATTTTTATTTATGTGTGTTTTTTTTCCATCTGTAATATATCTATTTTTCTTGGCAATGATGTAGAAATATGTATGTTGGTTAATCATCCATCATAAGGTATACATCATATATAAAATTATTCAGAGTAACATAGTTAAAACATGTATTGTAACATAATTTTTGTAATTCATCTTTTTTTGTTTTAAAGAATACAAACAGTATTTTATCACATATCAAGTTTATAATGAAGAATCTGGTGCCAGGAGATTATGCATATGGAGGTAATTCATACTGCATAACTACTTATTTTTTTTCTAATGAAGTATAACATATAGAATTAAACTGATATAAATATAATATACACTGTAACATAATTATAAACGAATGGTAACATAGTTTGTTCTAAACTGTAACATGTATAAACATATAACAGTTATATATTTTAACTAATTATGTCAATTATAGTTATAGTAACACAATTAGGCTGCTAATAACAATAACATTGTATCTAACATAATATATAAAATTAAACTGATATAAATATAATATACACTGTAACATAATTATAAACGAATGGTAACATAATTTGTTCTAAACTGTAACATGTATAAACATGGAACAATTATATATTTTAACTAACTATGTCAATTATAATTATAGTAACACAATTAGGCAGTTAATATAACATATTTTTGATTAAACAGTAACATTGTATCTAACATAAAAAATTTAATAACCAAAATAAGAAGTTTAATAATAATGTGCAACAATGCCACAGTTTTTGAACTGATACAATTGAAAATTAAAATAAATGGGGGGTTTGGGGTTGTTGTGCCAAATTCTTTTGCTATTGTTGCTGCTCTTTTTTTTGCTTCTAGTGAAATGGTTCTTTATCCGTGCTTTCCGACCCTTAGTGACTGATCGTTGAGGGTCCAATATAGTCATTCTACCTTCAACCTCAGTAGATGTTTGAGGTTGCTCGCTAGAGACTAATGTCTTAATAAGCATTGAGTCCCTTTCATAACCATCTTCAAGTATTTTCCGTGCATCCTCATTCTTTTCTGATTCTAAAATCAGATTGTAGCTCTTCCTTGCCATTTCATGTCTCCATGGAACTGTACTACGAGTCTGACTCGTGGTTAGTCCACTGTTTTTGTCCCAAAAAGCTGTTTTCGCCCCAAAAAGCTGTTTTCGCATTTTTTTTCCACCTCCTACATATGTATGCATTTGGTATTGTCTGTACTGAGTTAATATGCAGTACCCATTTTGTATGACAACATAGTATGCCACATTCCTCAAATTTCTTGCAGCTACACTGCACACAAACCATATTTTTTTCGAAGATCACCCTATTGACCATACCTTGTTCAGTAACATCATATATCAAAGTAGTGTCTTCCCTTCCTATCTCCTGTGAAGTGCATGATAGACTCTTGAGAAATTCCTTTTCAAAAATATTGAAAATGGCAAGTGTGTAAACTTCCGAAGCATGCTTCACTATTCCATTAATTTCCAAAGAAGATCCTGGTTTTTTACGTTGGCATTGGAATTCATCATTTCTCTCTCTCATTCTCCATGCACTTACTGTGTTATTGAAAATTTTATAAAAATCTGTCAACCCAGTGCTCCTTCTCGAATTGAATGAGATGGAATTGTTTGTGCTTTCACTTCTTTGTGAAGATAGTATTCCAGCAGAGAAAAAGTCTTTGCTCAATGCAGCGCACTACTTTTTCTTCAGAGTGTAGAGTCTTTTAAACCAAGCATTATTCTGCAAGTTGTAGTCTACCATCATCCCATTCCAACAACTCTCGAACTCATCCTTATCTCTACAGCCCGATAAACACTTATTGAATGCATCTTTAAATGCATTATTTCCCTTTAGCTTTGCAAATCTGCTAACTGCATTCTGCTGGAGGTGCCACAAGCATAGTCTATGTCATGCTTTTGGGAAAACTTGTAGCATCACAAACAATGTAATAGTAACACAATTACACTTATAAAGTAACATTACATATTTCATACGGTAACACATATGATATATATCAGAGTAAGTACTGATTATATCAGTTTTAATGAATTAAAATCATACCCTCTCTATTGCATTTGCAATTGCTAGATCCTGGTCAGTGAATATTGTTACTGGACTTCTCCCACCCATTGATTTCTTGAACACCATAAAAAGCCACTCAAAAGTGTCTGTCTTTTCGTCGGATAAGAATGCTATACCAAACATGGTATTTTTCCAGTGATTGTTTATCCCAACGAATGGTGCACAAATCAGATCATACTTGTTAGTTTTATAAGTGGTGTCAAACACAAGAACATCGCCATATATTCCATAATCTTCCTTCATCATCGAGTCTCTCCAAAAAACATTACTCATCCTGCCCTCATCATTCATTTGTACCTTGTAGAAGAACTCACTTTCCTCATCTGACTGATTTTGTATTAGCTCCATGAATGTTTTTGCATCACCGCCTTCTATTTTGCTTCTCTTGTGATGATCAACAAAGTTCATGTGGTCCTTCATTGTATGCCCAACTTGGTCTTCTCCTCCAGCACTATAAGCTAGATATCTGAAAGAGTCAGTTGGTTTTATACCAGATGTCACCATCTCTTTGATAGCATCATCCTTCCCACCTGTAATTGCCCTTTCCAAACGATGTAAATGACTCCATTCTTTTCTTGTTAATGGATGATTGTGATATGTAATGTGCTTTGCTACCTCATATTTTCCATCTTCAGTAAGTCTTGCTCTCATTTGTGCCTTGCAATTAGTTCTCATTTCCCCACATTTTTTGTTCTTTGTAGACTTTCGTAGAAGCACACTATCAGTTGTGTTCTTTAAACCGTTGGAAGAACACACGTACAGTTTAGATGTTATTGTGTTGCTTCCATCGGAAGATACAATACTTGTTGACTTACGGACACTAAATCCCAATGAACGGGCATGTGCACAATATACATCTGTTCTAGTGTATCTCTTTTAATCCCAATAAGTTAATCAGCATATTCATCACTTTATAAGTTATTTTCACTGGCTTGAGTATTAGAATCATCCAACATCTCTGTTGTTTCCACAATGATCATTCCTATAAGGAACCAGTTTATAGTAACACTGTTTAGTGTATATAGTAACATATATTATTAATATAGTACAGAGTAACACCCCTTAGTGAATATAGTAACACATGTTATTTTTTAAAGTAACACAAAAATACTATTTTTGATATAGTAACCATATTTACCATATGCAGTAACATACACATATTAAATAGGTAACACAATTTTTTTTCAAGCAATTTAAAGCTAAGTTCGTGTTTTTCTGTGATTTTTGTTGTATAATACAATTACCCAGCGTCGCATGTGAGAATTAACACGATTACCTGGTGTTGAAGAACTCGCAGAATTATCAGCTGCGATTATTTGGCAATTTTCAAAATAATCATCCATTGTTCGTTCTTTCTTTCTTCTTTCTGTGCGCGTTTTATCGTCTTGATTCTTTGGTTGAATCTTTGATGTTGTTTTCGTCGATCTCTAGTGTGTTAGCGCCTCATCGTCGTTGTTGATCTGCGTCGTTTTCCCATATTCTGTGATTTCTTGACTTAGCTTGCATGATAATTTATTTCGACCCGTTTTTCAGGTGTGACCTGCGAGTTTTTTGGCCGTTTCCATTTTTAACTAACATTGCACATGAAATATTTCACAAGAGACTCCCTCGTTATAAAATGCGTATAAAATTTTTAAGCATATTAAAATAATCGGCTAGTAATAATTAATAACAACTGAACCGCATCCCTTTTGGAAAAAAAAATAAAAAAGACTGAACCGCGTCACCACAAATATTTGGAAAAAACAGAAAAGAAAATTAAAAATAGTTGTGAAATTTTGTGGATAAGGTTATGCTCCTCCTCCCAGCAAAATGAAATAGCAGTAAATTCAAGAATCTGTGAAAATTGAAAAAGTAGCCATGGAGATTGGAATGTCTTTGGTGCGATTACCCTTATCAAGAAGGCATGAAGATCCATTAATACGACACTCACTGTTTTCTTGCACAAAAACTACAGCAAAGGCATATAACAGATCGCAGCAGCTGAAGCTGGTAATTGAAGCTAAAGCCAAGAAAGGAATGGCTGCTAGACAGTTCCAGAGGGCACCCCCCCCTCCTCTTCCCAAGCTTGAAGATGATGGCAACCCCAAATTTGTTATCTTTATCCGCATGGCTAATGTAAGAATGTCCATATGTATACTTCTACATGTGTTGAAATTCTTTAGATTCTATTTGAATGGAGTAGATTTGAAGTTAAGGAATTTGAGAATAATATATCATGTATTCATATAAATTAAAATGGAGAAAAACTAAATGAATGAATTTGATTCGAATATTAAATACAAGTACGAGAAGAGAAAGGATTTTAAATGACTAATTTTGTTGGGTATTTGAAATCCTTCCACTTATAAATAATATTTGTGTAAATCATATACATTTATTTAATTTTTTTCCATTTTGAATTATAAATTTCTTAATTTTAAATAATTTTATCCAAATGGAACCTCTCACTGTATTATAGCAAAATTTTGGTAAAATTCTTTTAATATGAATAATGTGCATATGGATGAGTTATTTGAAAGATTGTTGTTTTGTTTTTGTTCAGGTTTACCTTTGGTATCCACTTAATGTTGTGACAGGAGGCACAACAGCAAAAATAATGGTTGCTGCAAAGGATAATTTTCTGGGAAAATATATTTACAAAGATACTCTGGCTAGGAATCTTGCAGCAGTTATTTATAATGTGAGTGAGTTTCCTTCATCTCTTCTTTACAACTTTGGGTATGATGATGGTAAAGAATCTATCAGGAAATTGTTCTTTTCTGCCTCTAATTTTTATCTTGTGAATTGGATTTAGTAAATACGATTTGATAATCATCTCATCTTATACTATAGATGCTGCAAGATATAATCATCTCATCTTATAATATAGTAAATTACATATGTCCCATATTGAATTTATTAAATTATTAAAAAAAGTATGACTACTTTGTGAAATTGATGAGCTATTCATCCTATTAGGATTAAAAAAAGTATGAGCTAGTTTTCTTCACATATTGGGTATGCTCAATTCGTTAGGTTGCACCGGATGCACCCCGATTAATTTCTACATACTCCCCCTCAGTTTTCTGTAAAAGTTTGCCATAAATGTTGGACACAATTTTTAGAAAAAGTTTTATGAGTACAATGTTGAGCAATAACTTTGCAAACTTTTATTTATAAAATAAATGAACTAATAGTTGGATTGAGTGTGTGTGGGTAATAATATAAAGGGTAAATATGTGTTATGAGTGTGAGGATTGTTGGAATCAATTCAATTAAATTAAATCAAATACTCAACAGGACGAAAAGGAAATTCAGAAGATGGCTACGAAACAGTTTCGTATACTGCGTTCCGCGAAAGAATTTCGTTATGGCTACAAACTTGTTGTAATGTTTCTCATCTCTTTCGTTCAAGTGTATTTTCATTTGTAAAATCTCATGTGTTTCGTATATATCATAAGTTTATGGTGTTTCAGTGATCCTCTTGGTCAAATATGTAATACTTTAAATGTTTTTTTTAATTTCATTAATTTTTTATACTCCTGGTCAAATTTTTAATACTTTGGGTCAAATATGATATTATTGACCCTTATTCTTTATACTTTGGATGAGATTTTTAATATTGTTGATCAAATATTTGATACTTTGACTTTTTTAAAAATAGTAACAGTGTAAACTTAAAATGTATAGAGAATACAAAAGACCTACTCATTTTAATTTTTTATTTACTCAATTGCTTTCATACTCTGATCTTGTATGCAGGAAAACAACAATTTGAGGGCTGCACTCGCTCCAACTGATGTTGTTGAGGTCATACTTAATTATTTACCTTTTTTTGTAAAATTCAATTTTGCTCATAACTTTGAACTTTTTAGCAGAAAGTTTAGAAATTTTAATTTCGTCCATTAATTTTGTAATTGTTCCGAGTTTGATCTTTTTTCGCTGAATTTTGTGCTTTTCATCCCAATAATTTTGAACTTTTCGCAAAAGGTCTCAAAAAAATGTTCATCAATGCGACGTCGTTTGTGGAATTTCAGGTCGGACCAATTAAGGAATTATAGGATAAAATTGAATATCTTAATTTTTTTCGAGACCTTTTACGGAAAAGTCTAAAATTATGAGATTTATTTTAATTTTCACTCTCTTTTATTAGGTTAATGTTGATATGAAGACAACTCATGCTTATACTTTTTAAGTATTTCACTACACTTGAATTGTGCATTGAGTATCCTGTTAGGACATCTTTGCTTTGTTTGATTAAAAGGATGAATTATCCTGCATTTGGTTATGTGGCATCGGTTCGTTAAAAAAACTCTACTTGTGCATAAATAAGAGATAATTGATTACATGGAGAGGGATCAGACTAGTTGTCTCATGAAGAAGAGATAATCACTTATCTATCATGTCCATTAAAAAAAACAAGCCCTTGATATATATATAAGTATCTTAAATCTGAAATTTGAACACTAAGCAAAATGCTTATAGAAATGCTTGAACACCTTTACTTTGTAAATCTTTTGTCTCTTACTTTATTTGGTATAAATGCCACATTATTTGGTACAGTTAAGCATACTGGGAGTTTGGTTTTGGTGCATTTTGTATTCCATTCTTTTTTATTTAATCAGACAAATAGCAACTCGAACCCATTTTGTGTTCCATTCGTAACACATAAGCACTGTGTTTTTATGCAATTTTTCAGCTTCCAACGCAGGATCAACTCAAAACTGTGGTTGATAAAGTGAAAGACTTCTTCGGGGATGCCAAAGAGTCGTTCGGGAAGATTACGTTCTTGAACGCTGGAGACGAATCATCAGAGCAAGATTCCGAACAAGAAAAAACCAAGGAGAAATCCCCGTGAGTCTGATCCAAATCTATTCCTACTACTCTCGCCGTCACATTAAGATAGTCTTTTTTTTTTTTTGGTATGTTCCAAATTATGGTCCTCTTTCCTTGTTTTAGTCATTAAATATTTTCTTTTGGACCAAAATAACTCCATTCAATTATCTCATTTTTTACAACAAAATTCATTTATTTCATTTAATGCAAGTGTATAATAAGTAAAAATGACAAAAGTTTAGAATCTCAACTATATTAAGGGATCGCTTGGTTGCAAATTCTTTAATGAGAATGATTATAATGCAATTATGGTGGTTAATGAGAACAAAAAATGATCATGATATCATTTTTTCCTCCTAAATAAGGTAATCACTACCCAATTTGATTAACCTATTTCCCTCATACAATCATTTCTCCTCAATCATTCTCCATCACACCACCATGGAGATATTTTTTCCTTCAATATATCCAAGGGCGTTGAGGGAAAATACAATTTTATTCTCATTCACATTGAAGAGCTTGAAACAAGTGTCTCCTAGATATGCTTTATGACTCTTTGTGGAAAAAAAGAAATTGGACTACCTTAGTGGAACGGGGGGGAGTAGTTATTCATTTTATCCACTAGCTAATCTTCAAGTCTCACTAAATACAGTTTTTTCCGAATAGGGCAAAAAGCTGAAGCTAACCTTCCCTAGTTATTCATTTTATCCACTAGCTAATCTTCAAGTCTCACTAAATACAGTTTTTTCCGAATAGGGCAAAAAGCTGAAGCTAACCTTCCCATGATTGAAGGATCATGATTTTCAACAATCAAATCCAGTTTTGTACCTGTACATTATTTTGATTTTTACATCTGTTGATAGATTCAGGAAAATGGTTTCATTTTGTATGTTAATTAAATGAACATGATAAGCTATTTACTTTAGTTGTGTTTTTTTAATACGAAGCTTCATTATTGTCATAGTATACTGAATATTTTACAAGATGGATTTCAAATCCAAAATATCAAATCTTTGGTGACTGTTAGGATTGGTGATGAGACTTCAATTGGTGATATACCAAGCCATGTTGTGGTTTAAAACGCTGCGTTTAGCTATCATATAAAATAAAAAAATAAAAACTTTTTTGCTATCAATTTTTTATTGTTTGGCGGAAAGGGATAGCTTTAATATATAGCTTTCCTCCTTTTGTTTATTGGGAAAATTCCTCATATATACACAATACTGTTCACTTTTACAAAAAAGTCAAAACACTATTTGAAAGTGAGTGATTTGTCCATTTTGTCCCTCACAACAAGTTTCTCTCTCATAATTTTTAATGTCTCTGTCTCCTCACTGTCTCTTCCCTCCTCTTCAGTCGTAAACCCTCACTGTCTCCTCAATCTTCTCGGCGTCGCCGTCTCTTTCCCCCTCTTCAGCGCCGTTGATGGAGAAGGGCGACTCTTCTCGGCCTCACCGTCTCTTCCCCTCTCTTCAGCGCCGTTGATGGAGAAGGGCGACGGGGCTATGCGATGATGGTGTGGGATGCGCGACGACGGTGATGGGTTCGCGCGACGGTGGTGGGTGGATGGAAAGTCGGCGACGAAGGTGGTGATTACGGCTGTCTATGTACAAATGTGCAAGAGAATGTGCAAATGTGCAAGAGTGTGACGCCGGTGATGGAGATGGGGTCGTGCGACAGTGGTGGGTGGATGGAAAGTCGGCGACGAAGGATTGTGTTGAATGGTTGTTGCAGGTTGGGGAGGCGCGATGGGGGTGAAAATGTGAAGGAGACGGTGGGTTCACTTATCGCCGTGTGGGTGCACTCACCAATCTGATGGGTGTATCTCGCCCATGTACATATATGTCTGTCCTTGTACATATGTGCAAGAGAATGTGCAAATGTTGAAGAGGAATATACATATATGTTGGTCTATGTACAAATGTGCAAGAGAATGTGCAAATGTTGAAGAAAAATGTACATATATGACCGGCACGACGGCGAGAGTGACCAGAGCTAGCTGCCATACGGCGGTGAAACCCACCACAAATCCAGGTACGAATGTTGCCCAAATCCAGTTACAGAAAGTGAAATTTAAAAATTGAGAAAAAATGATGACGTGATGATGTGAGTTGTGGTTCTGACAATGAACAGTAAGAAAGGTTGAAGAGGAACAATGTTTTGTATCTGAGAGTAATTTTAAGGGGTATAATGGGAACTTTTTTTTGTTTTTTGTATCTGAGAGTAAGTCTAAACAGTGTTTTGTATCATATTGTAACTTTGAACAGTAATATGTACATAATAGTAGTTGTCCCTTGTTTATTACTAGTTTTTGCCCGTGCAATGCACGGGCCTATTGTAGTTTATCTTTTGTAGCTTGTAAAAGTAGTTGAACAAATCATTTAACTTCTTACGTCAAAATGGTTGCGCTAGAAATTTAATTAATAAACTCTTATGTCATCGATCAAAACTCAATTAATAATTAAATTACTTGATGATTTCTATTTATATTTTTTTTGTATTGATACGTGACAAAAATAGGAGAGTAACATTGTGAAACTAATTTTAAAGCATGAGAGAATGATAAACTCATTGGGTCTACAAACGATTGGCGGAAAAAACAAATTAGCATACATACCCTTCTTTCCCAGTTTGAAACTTCTTTGCAAATTGCTTTCTTCTGAAAAATCTTCAAATGGATAGTCTCATACGCTTTCTCGGTCTCATTTAAACTTCATAAAATTTATAATATTGTCTCTAATACAAAATATACGACCGAAAAATTTTAGTAAAAGGAAAAAGGCATTTAAAGCCACATAAAAGGAAAAAAATGGTAAAACTACTTCTTCTCTTCTTGAACACCCCCAAACCCAACTGGCATTTGTTTCTTCATCACCTTCATGCTACAAATAAGATATTCATTTGGTATAATTACCTATAGTAAATGCTAACCACAAAGGGTAAAAGCTGGTCATTTTTTTCTGCACTGAAAGTGCATAACATATGGGTAAACTATGATTGAGATTCAACGAAAAGAAATTATAAAACTTTGGTGTTGGAAAACTCTGTGCAACTACACTATCTCACAAGCCCTTGTAGCACATTCGCAATTTTGACAAAATGACAAGAATGCAAAGAGATAATATGCCTAATCAATTGGCGTGAGTAATATTATATCTTCCATTTCTCTTTTGTGGTTCAGCTGGAATGGTTGATCGAAGATGATTTTTGTGTCAACTAACCCTCAGATATGTGCTTCTGAAATCTCATCAATTATTCCAACCATCCACACACCTTGAATGAAGCCTTCTAAAGGTAACTCGCCTATTAATCTATCAAACTTTCAACTCTAACTATGTATAATAATTTTGTGATTGAATAAGTCAGGTAACTTCTTACATCAAGATGTTTGAGCTGAAAATTTGTCCTACCATAATGGTTGATAAATTTTTATGTCATCGATCAAACCTGAAAAAATTATTAGAGCAACTTCAGCTCTCATGACTATACATGTATAAAGTAATATATTTGACGCATATACATCTAACTTAATAAATAGCTATTGTTACACAGTTAAACAGAGTTATCTTGACAAGAAGATGAACTCATTTGGTTTGAGGACAATAACGCGCATTGATTTGCAGAAGTATCTCATGACTGAATCAAAATGTATGGTTCAAATGCACAAATATTAGATAAAAATTTAATTAATTAGTTTTTCATGTACAATGCACAAATATTTAATAATCTTGCAAATAAGATCAATTTTTGATACAAACACAAGTTGGAAAGGCAATTGCTCACAATATTACATCAATTACAAAGGATTGTTCAGAATCATCTTCCTGCATTTTTAGGAAATCAATCATTTTCATTATGTTAATGAATAAACTTGGAATGTGAAAAACTACTACATAATAAATAAAAAAAAAAAAACAATTGAATTACAACTTATCTTATAAAAATAGGTTAGAGTTTCTTGGCAAAATAAACAATCAAGTTGTTCGCTCCTCTTCCATATCATTTGTTGAATAAATAAGCTCCAGGGAAAGCCGCCATTTAAGCAAATTGTTCAAGTATACAAATATAACTTATGATACCAGATTATAGTTATATAAAAATTTATATGAAATAATGCTTAGTATCAGATTAATTTCGTGAGCAATCTATCCCATGCTTTCTCTATGTCAATGAATACCATATGCAAACTGTTTTACTATCTCCATGAATATATTTCTATATAATTAGACAAAATGGAAGTTAATACCTGGGTTACATACATTCTAAAGAGCTAAATTACAAACAAACTAAAACATATTCCTGTATTAGTTGAATTCATAATTATAATCCAATGATTTTAGAAAATCCTTAATTCTAGAAAATAAAGTAATACAATGACTAAATATTACACAAAAGCATTCGACAAAATAAATCTTTTATTTTCCAACGCTCCCCCTAAAGCCAGTGAATATGCATTTTGCATTCCCAGCTCAAAGATATGCCCCTTGAGTATTATACGTGAGTTCTATTGTGAGCACATCATCTATTTGACCACTGGCAACATCCAAAGACTAATGTAAAGTGCATGTATACTTTAATATGCCTGTTTTATTGACGCAGCATCTGGGCTTTTAGAATGTTGATGATAGTTTTTTATTCGAATTAACTTCATTGAACCAATCCCATTTCATTCTGAGATCCTTAAGTCCAAAATATCTTGATCAATAGTAGTATTCCCCACATTCAATTTAGCTTCCTCCATATACTGGTCACTTTCTTCTACATTTCCAACAACCCTGATAGATCTGTCACTCCCAGAAGTATCCCAATTCAATTTCTGTCGACTCCTACAAAGAATCCCACCAAGTGCCAATACCCGCAGCTAGTTATACATATGTGCAGCATTTAATTGAAATCATAACTCAGGAATAGAATTTTATGAAATAAGACAAAGGATTTGGGATATTTAGTTGTTTTCTTGAGAGTGAGCAATTACCACAGGATCGTCCAGTTTTAAAAAATATTATTTTGCACAACCACCATGGTGATGGTTTTGCGAAGAAAAATTAAGTTGTATCTGAAACTTAATCACAATAAAGCCACAACAAACACAATTTAACACCAGCAACTGAGCATGTTTGAAAGTATTGAACTTATAATTAACAAACAGGAGAAGGTCATCCTGCTCAAACAACATACTTATATTTTAATTCATGTTCAGTTCTACATAGTCACTTCTGCAAATTCTTCCACATTAAAGTAAATGGAGATAAAATAATTAATAGAACATAGAACAATGTTACAAACTCTTCCAACCCGAAGAATATTTTAGGTATGCAAGCAAAACGTATAGGCAATATCCCCAGTATCATGCACTTCTAGTCCATCAAGCTAATATAGATAATGATTCACTTATATATAAAAGGATCCATGATCCGTAACGATAACAGACGTTTTTTTCTCTAATCTCGAAATAGAGAGAAGAGCTCAATGTAGAATCTGAAATCATTTCAGTTTGGTTGTCTTACCCCCAATTGAATTCGTGATTGAAAGCGCCGCCATGTCTGTTTAAAGCCTATGAACTGTGACAACCGCAAAACGTCAATGAAAGCACCATATAATCTAAGTTTATATTTTGTTAATGCAAAAACAATCTAATGATTCCAAATGCTGACATCAATCTTTTCTGTTCTCTCTGGACTTATGACCATAACCTCAGCTTCAAGCTCTGAATCTGATACACAGATCTACAAACATAACAACATAAACATGCCAATTCAAGTGACAAGAAAAACAAAGGAGCAAATATGATTAGGCTTCTCCCAAAGATACACGAAACGCTGACTCATGCCTACAAAAATCTAATATTGATGTGCGGCATACCCATAAAAGTTCAAACCTTTGACAGGAAAACTTCGATTATTCTAATGTACTAACAATAAAAGGGACTGCAGAAATTAATTGATATTTCAAAGACGAAAAATTTAATAAACTAAACCTGAAGGCGGATGTTGCGGAACCGCTCTTGAGCATCACTCATGCTAAAAGCGCGGTCTCGCTTCGAAGATATCTCCCTTCTCTGCAGCTTCTTCACGCTGTTGACAAACAGCCGCTTCTTCGCCACCACTACACGGTCTCGGACTCGCCGTTATTCTCCGCCCAATTATTACACTAATCTGAATTCCAAACATCAATTTTCAATCAGGGTTCAAACCTAAACCCCTTTAAAAAAAAGAACAAATCAGATCTGAAATAGATTTCAGGCATTGCTAAACAAATCAATGTCGTAATCATTTTTTTTAAATACCAAATATAGAAAACAAAAATCCCTTGTTCAGAGAAATAGAGAGAAGAGCTCAATGTAGAATCTGAAATCATGTCAGTTTGGTTGTCTTACCCCCATTGAATTCATGATTGAAAGCGCCGCCATGTCTGTCAATCCAGTCCTTATTCTGGCCACCTCCTCAACCCATGTCTGTCAATCCAGTCCTTATTCTGGCCACCTCCTCAACCAAATTATCCACCAATTAAAACGTGAATCAATCCTTCCACGAACTGATCGTGATTCAGAGTCCGATCGAATCCGAGAGGGAAGCCATCGGAAACCATCGCGTAGGTCAACGGATTGAGTGTTGACGAAGGTTATGGTGAATCCGCGAGGGCTGATTTAACGGCGAGCGGCTCTGTTAGAGATGTGATTGTGTGGGCAAGAAAAATCAAATGAACGTTTGGTTTCTTGAAGCGTTTCTTCCATTAAGAAAAGGAGAGAGAACGTTTATGCAATTAAACTATTAGACTATTAGAGATAATTAAGTAAAGGAGAGAGAAAGTTAATGCAATTAAACTATTAGATTATTAGAGAGGGTGGGGGGAGGCTTTTGAAAAAAAAAAAGGAGAAATAATGATTTTTTTAGAGGACACATGGTAAAACATGAATACTGACATGTGGCAGCATTTGGAGTAGGGTGATCCTCCTTTATAGATATAAGATTTAGCGCAGTAGGGCTTCATAAACGGGCACAACCATTTTATTTCAACATTTTTTTTCTTTTATTCAACCTACATAGTTTTTTTTATTCATAGCGATTTTGCGCGTGAAGAAAGTTGGGCATTGAAGAACGGTAATTCTTTTTTCATTATTTCTTTATTTTAGTTTTCAGTTTTTGTGTTTAATGTTTAATTTGTTCAATATTAAATAATATCTTTATTGAGAATTTATTGTTTGTACCTTATTTTTTTATTGATTTCCTTTCTTAATTAGTTTGAAGAAAGTGTGATCTTTCATGACCGTATTACGAATTAATATCAATTCAATCTTGTATTTATTTTCATTGATTTTCTTTCGTTATATGATTAGTTGAATATATATAAGTAGTGAGCATATAAATTTGTATTGGACATATAATATTATATATGTGTTTTTCCATTTTTACTAATTAATAAAATATATTAAAACCTTCATATTGCATCCATCTTAAAAATGTCATGATTGCAGGTGCTTGCTCAATTTTTATAAAATGAAAAATAAAATCTCGAGCATTTTAAATGTGAATATATTGATTATTAAAACTTTTATTTTATATCACAAAAGGGACTTTTGCAGTGTTTTCAAAATTTAGTGATCATGATAAATGATTATTTCATAATTTTTTTTAGAATGAGACATGTTAACATTAGTGATATATATTTATGTGGCATTTTAATATAGGAATTAATTAAAAAAATATATTTCTAAAGAGGTTTGAACCTTAGACCTCCTGCACAATATTTATACTTTTTAATAAATAAGTTAATATATAAATTTTTAAATATTTTAAATATCTATTTTATATTTAAAAAGTGTTATCATATGATAATATTTAAACATAAAATTATATTTAACTTAAGCCTATAAATGTATGTCTAATAAGATGTTTTATTAAAAACAAATAACCTAAAAGCCACATATCACTCCGATCCAAAGCCCGGAACCCCCACTAAAAACCTCTTTAGAGTAAAATCCTCCTTAGGGAAACCTCTAAGCGAGGAAAAGGGAAAATTCCTCTAAAAAGGAAACTAACAAAACCTGTAATAGACCAAAAACCTATCTCTGTAAGCTAACTCAGACACAAAATCAGGAATTACGTCCCACCAAATATAATCCTCATAATCTTGAAACGTAGAGATTGCATCCGCAACCTGATTTCCCTCTCTGAAAATGTGATTGCAAATAAAATCAATTCCTTGAAGCTGTTTTTGCAGCCATTTCCAATTATTTTGAAACCGCCACGGTATTTCGGTGCAAGTGTGTTGGAACAAAGAAACCACAAAAGTCGAATCGGACTCCAAATGGATTTTGTATCATCCCTTCAAAATGGCAACAGAAACTCCTTCAATGGCAGCCCCAAGCTCCGCTTCATAGGCGACGCCTCTCCCCATTTTCCTAGCAAAAACAGCTTCAACTAATCCCATAGAGTTGCGGAAAACCACCCCACCTTGTATCCTACCATTCACTTCACTTCCGTCGGTATTTATTTTAATAAAATCCAGCTGTGGCGGCGACCAACGAACCGCAACAGCAGCAGAAAGCGATTTAGCTTTAAATCTCATTTGTAACGCATGCATGCATTGCAACTCTGCTATTGTATTATTATTACAACCCAAATCCTCCACATCCACCTCTCTCACATACACCCATAACTGAGCCAGGAAACGTTCCAGGATGGGCAGAGTTCCCCCATGAAGGACTGCATTTCTTTGAGTCCAAATCATCCAAAAGAAAGAGGTCCACGTAGATCGCCAAATATTACTCATCCTAACACTAAACTTCGATCTCACCATCTGCAAGAAAATGTCATGGAAGCCAAAGGAGGTGTCAATATGCACTTGGAAATGTTCAGCTATTGCGGCAATACCGGAACAGACGTAGCTGCATGTGCAAAACAAGTGATCAAGGGTCTCCGAATCCCGATTGCAGAAAACGCAGATCGAAGGCCCCGCTATTCCCCACCTCGCTAGTGCCTCCCACGTCGGCAGCTTGCCCCAAACGAGCCGCCAAACCAGACCGCGAAGGAGGAATGAAAGGTGCCCACACCCAGGAACCCCAGTTCACCTCTGGGAAATGCGATCTGCACAATTTATACGCAGAATGCGCCCGACTTATGACATTCCCACACAAAAGTATACCTTGCCGATTCTGCAATTCTTAAAGCAATAATGTCAGAGCAAATCTTCGGGAAAGAGTCCACAAACTGAGCCTATAAATGTATGTAAGAAAAATTGTGGTTGTATCAACTTTTATAAAAAAAAACTTAATATAATCATATATGATATTTATTGTAAATATACGATATATATATATATATATATATATATATATATATATATATATATATATATATATATATATTATTCGGAGTAATATTTATGCATCAATTATATAAAAAAAAATCTATTAATCGTCTCCTTTTTTTTTATTAATTGTAAAATAAATTTGAAACAAATCTTATAGTAAATTTTTTCACATAATTATAATAATTCTAATCCCTAGCATGAATTGTCATACAATTAATATTACCATTATTTCAATTTAATATTATAATTATAATTTTTTTATACATATATATTATTTTAATATATATATTATTATTTGAAAATATTATATATATAATATATTATATTATAAAGTTTGTTTAACAAAAATAGCGCGCAATACGCGGGAGCTCATATAGTATATATATATATATATATATATATGTGTATTATTTGTAACTTATTGTGCATATTTAAACGTTTGTTTATCATTTGTATCGTATCTCTTGTGTATTATACAATTTGACTTAATTATATAGATTTTTTTTTGATGGATTCTACTTCAAATGATAGAATCAGACCTGATATTGGTATGAATTTTAATATCTTAGATAAGACATGGAGTTTTGGGTTGAATATGGAGGGAAAAGAGGTTCTTGAGTTAAAAAAATATTATACTAACAATTCTTGGCTTGAGACTCGAACAAATTGTAAAGTAAAAATGGGAGTCAAACATGTGGATGATATGTACAAAATTGATGAGTTCATCGAAGATCATAATCACCCTCTCCATTTTCAAGAGATAGTTCACATGTTGGCTTCCCAACGTAAAATTACAAAAGCTCAAGAACACGAAATTGATTTGGCAACTGATGTTGAACTAAAACAAAAATCAAAGTTTCAGTTGATAAGTAGGCAGACAGGAGGTAGAGATGGTCTTGGTTATACGAGGATAGATGCAAAAAGTTTTCTCTGATCCAAGAGACAAAGAAGCATGGTGTATGGGGAAGTCGGATGTCTGATACGATATTTTCAAAAACAGTTATTTAAAAATTCATCATTTTATCATGCTAACCAAATGGATACGGAAGAACAAATAACTAATGTTTTTTGTGCCTATGCAAGAATATTAATTTACTATGAGTACTTCAGTGATGTTGTGTCACTAGATAACACGCATTGTAATTGGGTATTACTGACACTTACAATTTCTAGTGTATATTCAAAAGGTTCTTTATGGAAGAGCTTTTCCTATGGAAGCATACAAAACGGAGCCTCATTTTCTAGTGGCGATCAATGTGGAAGGGTTTAGTTGTTCACTGGATTTTTTTCTTTTTTTTTTTGTTATGTCCGCGTGTGGAGCTTCGGGAATTTGTTCAGATTCTACGCGATTAGAGCTACCATTTAGAACTCGAAGCATAGGAAAAAGAAATCAACGTGTTTTTTTTTTTTTTAAATTTTGGATTCGATTTTAAAAGATGACCTGTGAGTTTTAAATTTTTTATTTTTAACTAATATTTTCAGAGAGTTTCTTATATATGTGAATCTTTCAACCCTGCACACTAGAATTATCCAAACCCTATATGATCTATTTATAATATGTGTGTATTTTTTGTAAAAGGTAAGGTTGACTAATCTTTTATTGTTTTTTATTTTATTTATATGTTTTTACCTTTTACCTTTTTTTTTCCTTTGGATTGTACAAATCTTCATTGTTTTAAATTTAATCGTCCCTTGCATATATATTGTTGAATCCTCAATCTACATATCAGCATCGAAATACTCCAATCCGAACCTACATGATACTAAAAAAATTTCTATTCAATTTTCTAATTTTTGTAAAATTCAAAATTTAAAATTAAATAAGAAAACCTTACATTATTGTCAATCGGTATTTTATATATGTGTAATATGTTTAATATTTATTTCTTAATTAAAATTAACAAATTTAATCTAATGAAAAAAATAATTATAGTGTTTACTTTAAATTTTAACCTTGGATAACCCTTCATAAAAGAGTTGTAGTCCATATTTATATTTTGAGTTAATTTACTAAAATTATCCATCCGATCCGGGTTTATGACCCGTTTGACTCCCTTAACCCATAATTTCTAACTCACCTTTCCCTTTGGTTAATTTTTAACACTCCCTTATCACCCACCACTATGGTTATCCAAGGTTAACCATTACACATGAAGTAAATACTAATAGTAGTCGTTGTTCAATTAGGTAATCTCAATCAAATTTTTTTCCTAGGAAACAATCTTAACTAGGGATGGATCGGTACGGTATACCGAAAATACCGTATACCGTACCGAAAATTTCGGTATTTATAAAAAATATACCGATACCGTACCGAATACCGTACCGATTTTTCGGTATTAAAAAAATTCATACCGCATACCGTACCGATTTTTCGGTATACCTTACCGTACCGTCCATACCGAATCATACCGACTATACCGATTATACCGTCCACACCGAATCATACCGATTTACCGTTCATACCGAACAATTAATTAAAAAAAATTATTATTGTACATTTCTTTATTATATTATTTAAATTATAAACAAATTAATTAAATAATTATTTTAAAGAAATATTTACGGTATACGGTATATACCGAAATACCAAAAATTTTAAAATTCTATACCGATACCGTACCGAAAATTTTGGTACGGTAACCATACCGTACCGAAAATTTCGGTATACCGCAAATTCGGTATTTTTCGGTATTTTTCGGCACGGTAACGTCGGTATATCGGTATTTTCGGTATTTCCTCCATCCCTAATCTTATCTGCCTATGTAAATTAAATAAATATGTAATATGTAATTAATAATACACAAGTTGAAGAGCTAATATATAGTACAAACTCTAAATGATATCTCAGCGTATTACGTGATATGTTCATTAAATAAATTTTATAATATAATGTATTATATATATATAATAATAATAATATATAAATTTTCATTAAATAATAATATATATAGAAATAATATATAATACGGTATTTTGTAACGGCCCAAATAAATGTGGTCTAAATAAGCTCAATCCTTTCTTCTAGGCTCGAGCTTGGTAAGAAGGGGCGCGATAGATTCGAGGGGCTGTTTATAAGTAAGGCCCAAACTTAGGCCGGTGAGGACTCGGTCATGCGGTCCAATAAGATAACATAGGGAAAAGGAACTATGGGCCTGCGAGAAGTAAAGCCCACCTGCAGAAGGTCCAAGGAATATTCTTTATTCCTTGGACTCTAACCGAAATCAGAGAGGATTGGGGGACAAGTTTCAGCTCTCTACCCCAACGATGGATCCATCCACGTCGGTAAGTGAAGGAATCGGCGGTTGAGAAGGGGATGGCATGATATGTGACAACGTGTGAATTGCAGGAGTACTAGTAAGTATCAAGTATAAATATCATATTTTATCCAAGAAAAGGTACACAATCTCTACACACTAAGGAGCCGTTTGGTAGCCCTGAAAAGGGTCTGAAAAAAAAGGTTTCAGGGGTTTTTTGGTGTTTGGTAGGACAGTAACCATTTCTTGACGGCCCGAGAAAAGGTTCGGCCCGTGTAATCTTTTCTTGAAAAACACTGTAGCCCTTTAGAAGCCCCATCTGATGCTCCCCCTCCGATACATTTTCATTGATAAACAGTGATTTAGAAAAGCTTTGGCTAAAATCGAAAATACCCTCACTCAACAATACTAGTCGCAAACGCACCAAGAGTTCTCGCAAACCCTAGTTTTTTCGGGATTCGTCTCCATCTTTTTCACCACTCTACGACGGCGACGGCGAATCGATGGTCGTTGGGTCGATTGCAGCATTCGTGGGTTAATTATTACAGTGGTCGTTGGTAGGAGTGCTCACCACCAATGCAGAGAATCAAATCAGTAACTCCGATAACTCAATAAATGAAAGAAATGAGCGGCGGCGGCGGAGCGCAGCAGTGGGCGCACTCCTTCAGGGTGATGTGGTTATGCCATCCAGCTCTCCACGTCTTCGCCTCTCAAATTCGACCCATGAGATCTCCTTTTCGGCGAAGACCTCTTCGATGATCCAATCGCGGCTTCCAAACTAAATCGTCTTCTTAGTAGCCAATCAAACGCTTCGGGCGTAGATCCCTCTGATCTCAGATGTAAGTTTTATGTTCTTGTTTCCCTTTGGTTGTGCTGTTCTTCCATTACACATGCCCTTAATCTTGTCCATTCATATCTTGATTAATCGCATGTGCATTAAGAAATTGTGCTTCTGACATCTCTAATATGGTTATTTATGTCTACAGTGTGGAGCAGACTCGCCATGTTTCAATGATTTCAATTACGCTGTCGACTAAAGAGCTTAACAAGAATTCTCCTGGGTAAGTTTCCTGCATGACTATACATTAGTAATCCTCGGTCTTTGAATAAATGTGGATGAGATGGTGCAATAATCTTTCAGTCTGATGCATTAGAGGTGTTGTCCGATGTCAGTTCCTTATATGGTTTTTTTAAACAGGGAGTCAGTTCCTTATATGTTGTGTGGCTTTTATTGCTTAAAATACTTGTTGCGTGTTTAATTTTCCTGTTTATCTTGTTAATCTGATTCTGACTTGGAAGGGATGGGGTTGTTGTTAGGCAACTCTGTATTTTAATCTGTTGATGTTTATTGCCTGCGTCGGTATATTTTATTCTTCGTGTGCCTGATCCAGGTATCTATGTCCATCTAATGTGGAGCAAATTAAACAGCAGTACAATTATCAGCCACAACAACATCAACCTCCTAGGCAAGCACGTGCGATTTACGACACTAGCAATGGAAGTGAAAAATAACCATTGATGATCATGATGATAGCTATTATTATTTGAATATAAACCATTGATTGTATGTGATCTGATTTTTAGATACATATGGACGAAAAGGTAGAGGCGGCGGCCGTGGCAGAGGAAGGGGACAAGGTTGGAATAGATGTGGATATTCAAATTGCCAAGGCACTTTATTCCAACCTTGTTGCGTCGTTTAGCTAACAACTAGGTTATATTTTATGCATCTAATGCTTTAATGATTATAACTTTTTATAATGATTTATTATCGTGGCCAGTATTCTCAAATTATGTTGAAGGTGAATTGATTATTTTTTATATGAGTCTCAGTACCTTGTACAAATTATGTTGAAGGTGAATTGATTATTTTTTATTCTCATTAACTACCACAATTGCTCTATATTAATTTCCATTATCATTCTCATTGAAGAATTATGAACCAAGTGCCCCGTTATAATATGAAGTTAATAATTCTTGAGCATGTGGAGTATACATGATTTTATTTACCATTTTGCTAACAGTAAGTTATGTTATCCAGGTACTTTTACTGGATGAGGTCACCGTTGATCTAGACGTAATAGCTAGGATGGATTTGCTATAATTTTTTAAGGAAGAGTGTGAGCAGGTATTCTTACTGATTTTTAAGCAATTGATACGACAATTCTG
This sequence comes from Paraleonurus japonicus, assembly GCA_030762865.1. Taxonomy (NCBI): domain Eukaryota; kingdom Viridiplantae; phylum Streptophyta; class Magnoliopsida; order Lamiales; family Lamiaceae; genus Paraleonurus; species Paraleonurus japonicus. The sequence goes on from CM061059.1 coordinate 17,895,603, forward strand.
ATCAATTTCTACACGGGAATTTTGAAAGAAAAAAAATATTCTATTTTGATTTATGTTGTAGGGAAAAAGGGAGTAGTAAGGGCAGGAAATGAAGGCTATGGAGGAGTGCATCTCGGCAAATAGTGTTGAAGGGCGGAAAAGGCAGAAGTGATGCGGCGGAGACTGATGGATCAGAGGTTTCTTCTTATGCTTTTGACAGTAAAATAGCGGGTGCTGTAGCTGCTTTGGCCAAAGCTTCCCCCAAGGATTCAAGGTGGTTAGCCGAGAATGGGCTGTTTTTTGAATTCAAACAGTTATTTGTGCTTTTCTAGTAGTTTTTTATACTTGTTTTTTGTTTCTCATACTATATTTTGAACTGATTTCTAGTTTTTGGTTTCTCATACTATATTTTGAACTGATTTCTGGCAAATCTAGAGCTATAAGTTTGAAATTATGAATTCTTACTGTGATTGTAGTTATTGATTTGCAAATTTATAGATATACAATTAAACTTGTCATGCCTAACTTGATTACTTTCTTTTGTGTTTAAGATGGGATCATGTGATCCTGTTTTATTACATTGCTGGAGTTCAAATCTCTTTATAGTAGTTGAAATACATTAAATTGTTTGAATTATTAAATGATGTATATTAGCTTGATTATAAATAATTTATCTATTAGGTGTGACTTTTAAAATTGTCAGTCATGATGAATCTGTTGTTCGTATTATTAGTACTTGAATTTTAATTGCAAAATATAAACATGATATTTGTTCGTAATATTAACACAAAATTGAACAGAAAAACAAATTCAAAATATAAACAAATACTTTGGACAATTATTATATTTCATTTATTTGTTGCAAAATATAAACATGATCATAGGACAATTATTATCCTTGATTTATTTGTTGCAAAATATAAATATGATCATTGATCAATGTTGAACACAACAACAAATTCAATATTTGAAAAGATACTAATAAATACAAAAGAGGATAGTACAAGGTTAAAATTGTCTTTTGCCATCTAATCTTATAACTTATCTTAACTATCAAACACATTTTTTGAAATTATGTAAAGAGGGTTAAAATTATCTTTTAATAACATATCTTAATTCTTATCTTACCTATCAAACACCATTATGAATTTGTGTACTTTATTTTCAGTCCTACCAAACAACAATTAAATTTTTTTTTACATCCTACCAAACATCAATAAATATTACTTATCTCACCTAAACCCTTAAAAGGTTTCTTAAGGCCCGTCTTGATCCCTTTTCTTGACAGACCTACCAAACGGGTCCTAAAACTTACATATTAATTATAATACAGTTTTCTTGGGTTTTCTCGGTATCTGACTTGAGCGTCGGAGTGCCTACACCGGAGAACCCTCCGGCGTGTTTTGCAGGTTCTTTTATTCAAGAAGGAGGCGGATTAAATCGTGCCATTCAAAATTACCCGCGTCATTTTCCAGGTGGAAAAAATAAAGGTACATTTTTTACGCATCATTTGACGCCGTTTGTGGAAAAAGGGGAGTTGAGACGTGAGCTTCTGCTTCTTTTTCTAATTTCTGGAACGTGATCACCATGGGAGGTGAACGAACATCGATGAGACCAATCACTCTAGTACCAAGACAAGGAATGTCTGCTTCCCCATCTCCACGACAAAGGGAAATAGCTCCTGTCCCTGCATCATCATCAGTCCCACCAGGTTACGAGACACCTGTCCCTATCACCTCAGGTGGGAATGAAAAACCGGCTCCTGACGAGCCCAATGCTGGAATGGGTATTGCAGCTTAAGGTGGAGGGTCTGACCTACCACCACCTCCTCCTCAGATTCCTGATGGGATCCCCTGACTGAAGCAGCTAGGAATGCTGGACGCGAGAATGTATCTATGGCAGTCCCACCTCCTGGTTTTACCAATGTGGCACCAACACCCGCTGCCACTATTACTTTAACCAGGGAACAATTGGACGAGATAGTAGTCAAAGCCGTGGAGAGAGCCATGGCAGGAAGGAATATCTCACCTACAAGGGAAGCTGAAAGGGCCGGAACTGTACGCACCCAGTCCCAGTCAGGAGGGAGCAAGCAGGAGGAACATCACGAGGAGAGAAGACGGGAATACGAGTCCAAAAACCAGAAAGATGTCCTTGGACCAGATGGACGTGAAAAGAGATTGGAAGCATCCAGAGCGAGGCCCAAAGATGAAGAAAGACCAGGTGGGAGAGGGGAAGCTACCCGCTAACAGCGAGGAGGGAGCAAAGTTGAGGACGTGGAGGAAGGAACGAGAGATACCCATTCCGAAGACATGAACAAGAAGATGAAGTCTCTTAGGAGACAGATGGACTCGATGAAGCAGTAGATGAACAACCAGGTTAGCACATTTCGACCAGTAATAGGTTGTCAGTTTGCTGGAAATATTTTCCAGGATGAATTACCTACTAATTTTAAGCCATTAAATTATGAGTACGATGGCACCACTGACCCATATGATCATTTAGTGAGATTTGAGAATTCAGCCCTCCTCCATCGATATGGGGAGGGTGTGAAGTGCAGGGTATTCTTAACTACCTTATCTAAAGCTGCGCAGCAGTGGTTCAGTCAGCTAGAACCCAATTCAATCAGATCCTTTGAGGAGTTTAGATAGCTTTTTCTCCATCAGTTTGCCAGTGTCAGACGACAACCAAGAGCCACACTGACTCTCTTCAACATGAAGCAGGGAGAAAGTGAGAGCCTCCGAGCCTTTATGAAAAGATTCAATCAAGTAGAATTGGAGGTGCCTACTGCCACACCCAAAGTCAAAATCAATGCGTTTACTAGTAACCTCCGAGATGGGGACCATTTTTCCTCCCTGACTAAAAAGCCAGTACGGACCTTCGATGAACTACTGCACCGAGCGGAGAAATATGTGACGCTGAAGAAGTTCAGAAAGACCAAGAGGGCAGAGGTGAAGCTGTCCGGATCGAAAAAGAAAAAGGAACCAGCCAGGAAGGATGCAACACTAGAAATAGATAGACCCAGCAGGGCCGAACCAAGACTGAGGTTCTAGAAATATACCCTGCTCAAATTGGAGCCGACTGAATTGTTAGAAGTCGCGGCGGACTACCCGGATATGAAATTCCCTTGGTCACGAAGCCAGAGCCCTATGAAGCCAAAATCAGATAAGTTTTGTAGATTTCATAATGAATATGGCCACGATACTAATAACTGTTTCCACTTAAGGGACGAAATTGAACGAATGATTCAGACGGGTTATTTGAAAGAATTCATCTATCGTGACCGACCTAGTGGCTCAAGGGGCAAAAGAGGAAAGATTCGGAGATGAAGTCGGAGGATAAAGGGAAGGCACCTGAGAACAGGCAGGAAGACCGACCTCCTCAGAAGAGGGGGCTAATCCAGATGATAGTAGGAGGACCAGCCGAGGGAGACTCATTCCAAGCTCGAAAGGTAGGAGAAAGAACTTTGAAGTGGGAAATAGAAGTAACGCAGCAGAAGGCTGGCAAGAAGGAGGTAGGCCAGGTAGGGATTACTCCCCGCATCCACTTCGGACCTGAAGATTGGGGGCTGACGGGAAACCCTGGCAGTGATGCACTAGTTATCACTACTGATGTAGTCGGGTACACAGTGGCCCGAATATTTGTGGATACAGGAAGTTCAACATATATTATACTGTTGGATTGCTTTAGGAAGATGAACATGAACGCCCAGCTGAAGCCAGTAGATACAGCCTTATATGGATTTACAGGAGGGGTTATTCACCCTCTAGGCTAGGTAACCCTCCAGGTGGGGCTTGGTGAAGCACCCAGGAGACGGGTAATGATGGTTGATTTTTTAGTTGTAGATGCACCTTCATCTTACAATATGATTTTTGGGAGACCTATATTAAATATGTTCCAGGCTGTTATTTCTACTTTTCATATGAAAATGAAGTTCCCAGTAGATGATGAGGTGGGTGAGATGGTGGCCAACCAATTGCAGTCAAGAAAGTGCTATGTCGAGGCTGTTAGAATGGCGGACAAAGAGTTCCATCGTGGCATGGCTAGAATCAAAGAGGGAGATCCGTAAGCCAAAAAATGTAAGATATCTGCAGAAGCTGAAGGTACCAAGATTGAGGCAGACGGGGAGCTCATGATGGTGGAGTTGTTTCCCGGAAAGACAGGCTTTACAACCAGAATCGGGGCCGAGCTGAGACCCCGCCTGACAGAAGACTTGATAGCTGCACTGAGGAGGAACACAGACGTATTTGCCTTTTCTCCCAAAGATATGATTGGGATCCCGACAGAAGTATCAATACACCACCTCAATGTGGATCCAAAAGTCAGACCAGTCAAACAGAAGCTTAGAGTGTTTGGACCAGAAAAAGATGCGATAACTAAGGAGGAGGTCTAGAAGCTGCTGGAGGTAGGACATATCAAGCGGATACAATTTCCCGCCTGGCTGGCGAATGCTGTCCTGGTAGCGAAGCCAGGCGGGAGATGGAGGATGTGTGTGGACTTCAGGGACTTAAACAAAGCTTATCCAAAGAATCACTACCCATTGTCTCAGATCGACCAATTAGTGGATTCTACTTCCAGATTTGAATTGTTAAGCATGATGGACGCGTATCAAGGCTACCACCAAATACAAATCCTCCCTGCAGATATTCCCAAAGTAAGCTTTATTGTTTCTTGTGGAACATTTTGCTATATTAGAATGCCTTTTGGACTAAAGAATGCAGGAGCCACCTATCAGCGGATGATTGATAAAATATTTTGAAACCAGCTAGGATGGAATATGGAGGTGTATGTTGATGACATACTGGTAAAGAGCATAAAAGCAGAAGGGCATGTGGCTGACCTGGAGGAAGCCTTTCAGGTGATCCGCATGAATGGAATGAAGCTGAATCCGGCGAAGTGCTCCTTTGGAGTCAAGGCAGGAAAATTCTTGGTGTACATGGTTACCCAGCGAGGAATTGAGGTGAATCCAGCAAAAGTAAAGGTGGTCCTAGACATGCAACCTCCTACAAACATTAAAGAACTCCAGAGGTTGAGTGGAAGGATAGTGGCTTTAAGCCGGTTTATAGCAAGGTCGACAAAAAAAGTTATCCTTTTTTCAGAATTTTGAGGAAGGGAACCCACTTCGAGTGGGGAAGCCAGTGTCAGCAGGCCTTTGAAGCACTCAAAGACCACCTAACCCAACTGCCCATGTTGACCAAGCCGATACCGGGGGAGATTCTCTACCTATACCTCTCTGTAGGAGAGGTCTCACTCAGTTCCATGCTGGTGAGGGAGGAGGGGTCGATGCAGAAGCCCGTCTATTATATCAACAAGCTCATTCAAGGAGCTGAAGAAAGATACTTCAAAATCGAAAAGGCAGCCCTTACCATAATGGTTACAACCAGGAGGTTACGACCCTGTTTTCTCTCGCACAAAGTTATTATCTGGACTAATTATCTCTTGAAGCAGGTAATTGGTAGAGCTGACCTCTCAGTTAGGATGGTTAAGTGGGCGGTCGAGCTGGGGGAGTACGATGTGGATTTCGAACCCAGGAAGGCCATAAAGGCACAAGCCTTATCTGACTTCATCCAGGAAGGTACCCGTCTGACTCAAGAAGAGTGGGAAGAAGAGTGGAAGGTGTACGTAGACGGATCGGTGACAATCCAGGGATGCGGAGCCGGGATAGTGATCATTGATCCAGCCGGGCAGAAGATCCAATTTGCGGTAAAATTTGAATTCCTCACCTCTAACAATGGTGCAGAATATGAAGCTTTAATCAGAGGGGTGGAGATGGTAGCTGAGTTGGGAGCACAACAAGTCATCCTGTTCTCGGATTCCCAGCTGGTGACACAACAGATCAATGGCAGGTATATAGCCAAAGATGAAAAGATGATTGCCTACCTTCAACGGGTAGCAGAACTACAAGCCTGATTCTCTTCTTTTGAAGTGAGGCATACCACGAGAAGAAAATATAAAAGCGGATAGTTTATCCAAGCTGGCCAGTTCTACCCCATTGGAGTCAGGAGGGAAGATTATCGTGGTGACAGCAGAACAAGATTCCACAACACCAACAATTGGAGTAATTGGGGCTGCAGATGATTGGAGGACGGAGATTGTTAACACATTACAAAATCCTGACTCATGCTCAGATGGGAGGAAGGCTCAAAGATGGAGGACCCAGTTCACAATGATTGAAAACAGGCTATACAAGCGAGCATTTACACAACCCTACCTGAGGTGCCTGTCTGAAATGGAAGGCAGGTACGTTCTCAAAGAAATGCATGAAGGATGTTGCGCTGACCATGCAGGTTCTAGGGCAATTGTTCGAAAAGCTCTAAGGGCCGGCTACTTCTGGCCTACGATGAGCAAGGATACTAAAGAATGGGTAAAAAATACAGAGGAGATGGGAGCCATGTACTCGCCTTGCCCGTTTGCAAAGTGGGGGATCGATCTGGTGGGACCTTTCCCTATAGCAACAGGTCAAAGAAAATTTCTGGTAGTCGCGGTGGACTACTTCAGCAAGTGGGTTGAAGGTACGCCACTAGCTAAGATTGATGAAGGTAACATTATCGGTTTTCTGTGGAAAAATATATGTTGCAGGTTTGGGATACCTCGGATTTTGGTATCAGATAATGAGACTCAATTCATGGGAGCATCGATTTGTGCCTGGTGCAACAATATGAAGATTATCCAAAGGTTCACTTCTGTGGCTCATCCCCAGGCAAATGACCAGGTGGAAGTGACAAATAGAACAATTGTGAATGAAATACACTCCCGGTTGGAGGAAGGTGGGTGGAGGAGCTGGAGTCTGTCTTATGGGCCTACCGGACAACACCTAAGGAGGCTACGGAGGAGTCCCCGTTTCATCTGGTATACGGGGCGGCAGCTGTTATCCCAGCCGAAATAGGGATGGAGACTCATCGACTGGCTCATTTTCAGGAGGACCGAAATGAGGAATTGATGCTAGAGAACTTAGATATGCTGGAAGAGGAGCGGGAAATTGCACATCTGAAAGCTGAAAAATACAAGAGCAGGATAAAGGCAGCCTATGATAAGAGGGTGATTAGCAGAAGGTTTGAGCCCGGAGATTTAGTACTTCGCCAAGCGGGTGCTTTGAAGAATGTCGGAAAGCTGGATCCGAAATGGGAAGGACCTTACAAGATAGTTAGAGTTCTGGGTGGAGGAGCATATGAGCTTCAGGATATGGAAGGAAATCGGCTGGCACGAACATGGAATGTGTGCCGCCTAAAGAAATTCTACGTTTGAGGGAATACCCCACCTCTCTACAAGTAGACGGGTTTCTCCTTTGTTTTTACATTTGGTTTTTTGATTTCAGTATTATGATGTAATTTGGTCCTACTGGTACTCTTTTTTTCCTGCCTACGGGTTTCCCACTGGGTTTTACCATAGGGAGGTTTTTTAAAGAGACCGACGTAAGTTATTTGTGACTTATGTTGATTGATTACGGTCAATAGGACAACCCTCTATTTGTCATTTAATGAAATGAGTTTTTTCATTATTTTATGAGGAATTTTCTGCTAGTTGCAAGTATATTGAATACATGATTAGAGGGTTTTTCGAAAAATCACCCTTATTTTCAAGACGTGCGTATCTTACGATAAATTGATCAAATTCAATTAGAAAAATGATAATGAAGTTAAGAGATAACTACTTATAAACTAAATCGGAGCAAGTTGAACTAAACACTTGGAAAGGATTATCGAGATAAAAAGAAGTTAAGAAAAGGATTATCGAGATAAAAAGAAGTTAAGAAATAACTTCAAAAAGCCAAGTTAAACTCGATTAGTGTAACTGACTACCCAGAGAGGGTGTTTTGAAAAAGAAGTTAAGAAATAACTTCAAAAAGCTAAGTTAAACTTGATTAGTTTAACTGACTACCCAGAGAGGGTGTTTTGAAAAAGAAGTTAAGACATAACTTCAAAAAGCTAAGTTAAACTCGATTAGTTTAACTGACTACCCAGAGAGGGCATTTTTAAGAAATAACTTCAAAAAGCTAAGTTAAACTCGATTAGTTTAACTGACTACCTGTAATGTCTCAAACTCTCTATATTACAAGATAAGAGGGAAGCTTAATTGAATTAAGAAAAACAGAGTATGCAACTACAAATATAAGGCTCTAATAACTGATACATAAGAGGGATGACGATCGATGATGGATGATGAGATTTGGCCATGGATGAGCCTGTAAGAAATAAGGACAATGAGTATGGGTTTGGAATGATTATATGTGAAATGATTTAGTAATGGACGCTCGCATGATTATATTATTAATAGTTCTCTCCTTTGATTGTGATTGTATTAAGAAAGCTTGCACCTGCAACAATGGTGAATTTGCAGATGATTAGATAAAGAAGATGAAGGGTGAAAGTTTGAAGGTGTAGAGGAATACCTCAATTCTCGACAATCCTCCCCGCTCCCTTCTGCGTGCGTATAATTTCGTTGCAAATTCGGTGTCAGAGTTGTACCAGCTGGTACGTCCATCGTCGGATTCCATATTCTCATCGTGTGGTTCTGATTATTCCATCTGATATGGGCATTCACTTCATTTGGGCCTAATTTAATTATCTATCAAGCCCAACTACCAGAGCCCAGCAAAAAAGAAAGAACAAACTAAGAAATGCGACAATACCTCCCCCTAAATTCGACTTGTCCTCAAGTCGACATATTTGGAAACTTCAATCTGACAACTTTAGCATCCTCCCAGGTGGCCGTTTCGGGCAGCCCGTTAGACCACTGTACCAGTAATTGCTCTATTGTCTTGTTGTGTTTCTTCACGGCTCGTCGCCCTAATATAGCCACAGGTACGACAACAGCTTCTCCATCTTCATTTATATCTGGCAATGCGGTCTGAAGAGAGTATTTGTTTTTTATCTGCTTTTTAAGTTGAGAAACATGGAAAACCGGATGTAATCGACATCCAAGGGGTAATATCAGTTTGTAGGGCACTGCCCCTACCTTCTTTTCTATCTGATACGGTCCAAAGTATTTGACCGTTAACTTTGTTTGCTTCCTTAGCTGATTAGGTGCATTCCTAAATGGTTGCATCCTCTAATACACTCAATCTCCTTCAACGAATTCTCTCTCAGACCTGTATATATCTGCACATTTCTTCATTCTTTCCACCGCAGATTGTAAATTCTCCTTAAGGACTTGAATCATTTTTTTCCTCTCTAGTATCATTTACCCTGCTTCAGTAGATTGAACTTTTTCCATAGGTCCGAGACCCAACTGTGATGGTTTGTAACCATATAGTGCCTCAAAAGGGCTCATACGAATAGACTAATGATAATTAGTGTTATACCACCACTCTGCCATTGACAACCAACTCACCCACTTCTTAGGCTTTAAATGAGTCATGCACCTTAGATAATTCTGTAAGCACTTGTTTACTCTTTCACTGTGACCATTGGTTTGTGGATGATGTGATGTACTCATGTGTAATTGCACCCCAGCTAGTTTGAATAATGCTTTCCAAAAAGTACTTTGGAATACTACATCTCTGTCACTTACTATGACCTCAAGGAACCCATGTAACCTATATACCTGATTAAGATATATTCCAGCCAGTCCTTCAGCAGTATATGGGTGGCTAAGTGGAATAAAATGACTGTATTTAGTCATTCTATCCACAATAACCAAAATTACACTTTTCCCTTCAGAATTAGGCAAAGCCTCTATGAAATCCATGGTCACTTGGCTCCATGGTTTCTCCGGTACAGCTAGAGGTTGTAACAGTCCAGGGTATGACACATTTTCTGTTTTACACCTTCTACACACATCACAAGCATTGATGAAATCTTGGAAATCCTTCTTCATTCCAGGCCAATAAAAATAATTTTTTGCTTTTTGATAACTAGCCTGGATCTCTGAATGCCCTCCAATTGAAGAATCATGGATTGCTTCCATGATTTTCACTCTCACCTTGTTAGAATTCCCAACCCATATTCTCCCTTTGTGCCTCAAAACACCATTCCTTACTGAATATTGGCCTTCACCTCTCTTGTCCAATAAAGCTTGAGTCATCACTTCTTGAACTGACTCATCCCCCTCATAGCTAGTTATTAGTTCTTCAACCCACTTTGGCATGATAGTAGTATTAACCACTTGTAGTGATTCCTCTTGCAACGCTGCTCCTATTTCCAAGTTCTGTTCAAACTGCCTAGATAAGGCATCAGCAGCTAAATTCTCTTTTCCCTTCTTATACTCAATAGTATAACTGTGTCCCATAAGCTTGATCAACCACTTCTGTTGTAAAACATTACTCAACCTCTGTTCCTTTAAATGTTTTAAACTAGCATGATCAGTCCTTATAATAAAATGACTTCCATTAAGATAATGACTCCATTTTGATATAACAGTCATCAATGCTAGGAGTTCTTTTTCATAGGTTGATAATGCTTGATTTCTCTCACATAATGACTGGCTGAAAAATGCAATAGGTTGTCCATTTTGCATGAGAACAACCCCAATCCCATTGCCACAAGCATCTGTTTCCAGGACAAATGGCTGAGAAAAGTCAAGCATTCTCAAAACTGGGGCCTGCACCATAAGTTATTTTAGTTTTGCAAATGCCTCCTCTGCTTCTGGATTCCATTTGAAAGCATCCTTCTTCAATAACTGAGTTAGTGGCCTTGCAATCACTCCATATCCCTTAATAAACCTTCTATAGTACCCTGTCAACCCTAAGAACCCTCTCAATGCCTTCAAGTTCTTTGGTTGTGGCCATTCCACCATACTCTTAATCTTTTCAGGATCAGTTTTCACCCATTCCCCTGAAATTATATGTCCGAGATATTCTACATGTCTTACTCCAAATGCACACTTGCTTCTCTTAGCATACAACTTATGTTTCTCCAACACTTGCATCACTTGCATTAAGTGTTCTGCATGACTTTCCAAGTCCTTGCTATAAATTAAAATATCTTAAAAAAACACTAGCACAAATTTCCTTATGAATCCAAAAAATACCTCATTCATCATGTTTTGAAATGTAGCTGGAGCATTTGTAAGTCCAAATGGCATCACCTTGAATTCAAATAATCCACAATGTGTGATGAATGCAGTTTTGTATCTATCTCTTTCCTTCAATAGTATCTGAAAATACCCTTGCCTTAGATCAATCTTAGAGAAGATTTTGGCTCCATATAATTCTGAAAGTAGATCTTCAATTACTGGCATCGGGTATTTATTTTTGATTGTGTGTTCATTCAACCTTCTATAATCCATATAAAACCTCCAGGTCAAATATTTTTTCATCACCAAAATGGTAGGGCTAGCAAAAGGGCTGGAACTGACTTGTATTTGATCCTGGTTCAACATTTCTTTAACCATCTTCTCAATTTCATCCTTGAGTGAGTGGGAGTATTTGTAAGCCCTTTGAAAAATGGGTTGTGTGCCAGGCTTCAAGTTAATTTCATGCTCAATACCCCTCTTGGGTGGCAACCCTTTTGGCTCATCAAACACTCCTGCAAACTGCTGCAAAACTTCCAATATAACTATATCTACCTCCTCTTGGTTTGTGTCTCCATTGACAGTAAACAGATGCACTATGATTCCATGAGTGCTCTTATGCAGATAGCTGTCTAAACTTTTAGCACTGATCATCTTGAGTTCATGACTTGTTACATCGCTTTGTAGTTCTATCTCAATCCCTTCTTTGAGCATAGCTAGTTTGTTTCCCTTAAGATCAAAAGTAATTGGGCTGTGCTCCCACATCCAATCAGCTCCCAAAATTAGGTCACACCCACCCAAATTGATTACTCTGAAATCATGAGTGAAAGTTACTCCTTGCATCTGCCACTTAAAATTATCACACTTGAACCTGCTTGTTGTTTTGCCTCCATCAGCTACTGTAATAATCCATGGTACAACTTCCTCAATCACACAATTTAATTCTTGTGCAGTGTTAATGTCCATAAAACTACTTGTACTACCACTATCCACCAAAACACTCAATTTCTTGCCACCTACCTTACCTGTTATTCTCAGTGTAGTACTGGACCTGTTTCCCATCAATGCATTGATAGAAATCCCCCCTTGTACTTTCTTCAGTTCTTCTTCTAATTCAACCTCTTCTTCTTTTGTAGCCTCCTCTTCCTCAACAATAATAAGATTAAATTGTTTGTTCTTACAAACATGCTCATAAGAATACTTCTTATCACAATGGAAGCATAATCCCAAAGCTCTTCTTTTCTGATACTGAGCATCACTGATTTTTTTGTTGGGTAGGGTAGCTTCAGTTCCCTCTTTCTTTTCATCCTTTTTAGTAGAACTGTATTTTCCATTTACCTTTCCATAGTTACTTGTATTGGAAAATGTGGGCCTACTGCATCCCTATTTGTTCTTCTTTCCCCAAATGTCTAGTGTAGATTCTAACATTTTAGCATTATTTAATAGCTTGATTAAGCTCAGTGGGTTTAAACAGTTGCACTGGGATCCTCAATTCCTTCTTTAGCCCTCTCAAAAAACAGGATGTCAGAAACTCTTCACTGAGGTTAGGATTCTTAACCTTGACTAGTGACTTAAGCTCATCAAATTGTTCTTGGTATATTTTCACATCAAGAGTTTGCTGAAGTTTGGTGAATTCTATCACAACATCTTTCTTCCTAGGATAAACGAACCTTTGCATCAGTAATCTCTCCCTTCTATGTATTCCATGTACCAAGTATCAGCTACCCCAGTCATATAATACCCGGCATGGTAAACCATTCTACCCTCTTCCATAGGTATCAATTGAGAAAACCTATTGGCTCTCCTAACCCAGTGTTGAGGATTTTCTCCATTAAATTCAGGAAAAGTGAGTTTAGTTACGTGATAATTAGAACCATGGTTTGTAGGAGTAGCAGGTGTGTAGTTCATGCCTCTCAATGGTGGTGGAGTGTAAATTCCACTTCTCTCCTTTGTAACTCCAGAACTTGATTCCTCCATTATACCTTTCTCCTTATTTACTCCCATAACTGCTGGTTCAGTTGCTTTCCGCATTAAGTACTCCATATTCTGACTCAGTTGAGTCAAGTTGTGGCTCACTCCTTGAAGTGTTTGATCTAGATTTTTCAGTGCCTCCTCATTTGAAACAAATTTTTGCTCATGTTGCTTGATTGATCTGTATAGATCCTTCATCCTTGTATTTTCTGCCATCTTATCAGAGTAGGGAGCGAGTTGGCTCTGGATACCACTTGTAATGTCTCAAACTCTCTATATTGCAAGATAAGGGGGAAGCTTAATTGAATTAAGAAAAACAGAGTATGCAACTACAAATATAAGGCTCTAATAATTGATGCATAAGACGGATGACGATCGATGATGGATGATGAGATTTGGCCATGGATGAGCCTGTAAGAAATAAGGACAATGAGTATGGGTTTGGAATGATTATATGTGAAATGATTTAGTAATGGACGCTCACATGATTATATTATTAATAGTTGTTGGTCCCGATTAGTTGAGTTGATTAAGAACCTTTGAGTTAACCTTCTAGGACAAAATCTAGAAGGGGGGGTTGAATAGAATTTGTAGATTTTTCAAACCTTTCAAAATCAATTCAAAGTACCAGATTAACACAGCGGAAAAATAACTTTTGAACTCAGCTTTAACAAGATCAAAAGCAATGTTAGGAAAAGAAAAAGTGTATTTAGTTTTGATGTGTTAAAAATGTAAAATAGGATGACCAGCTGAACATGTTGTATAGACAGCTGAAGTATTTCTTTATAAATAAAACTAAGTATAGAATATCAGACGAGGTCAAGATGTCAGACAAGAACGATTTCCAGATAATGAGAGAATATCAGATGAGGTCGAGATATCAGACAAGGACAACACAGAGAAGATAGTTGAGATATAATACTAAACACCTAGACAGAAAAGAAGATGAGGACAAGGTGAAGTAAACATCAGGCGATGAGGTGTTAGAGAAATATTATACGAAGATTCAAGAAGCAGTTTCAACTACTCAAGAGGAAGTTACAGAATTCAGTTATATTGTTATAACTGATCAAAACCGAATTCAAGGAAGTTACAACTACCAGGAGGAGATCTCTATAAATAGGGATAGAAATTAATTTAGAATTAACTTTTGATACTTTGCACTAATCATTATACTTTGTATTCACATGTAACAGAAATCATACACATTCACGAACGTTTTATACGTTTTCAGTTCTTAGTGTTTATAGAACACTTTTTCATTAGATCTTCAAGCCATAGATATTCAGAAATTAGGAAGAATTCATTGTAAGGCTGAAGATTCATCATTGTAAGTAAGTCAGCAAGAAGAAGAAAGTAAGTAAGTGAAGGCCCTTCTTCAAGTTTGAAGAAGGAGAGTGGATGTAGGATCGTTTGATCCGAACCACTATAAATCCTGTGTTGTTTCTTTTTACTGCTTTTACTTGTTTTCATATATTGTTTCTTGATCACAAAATTCAATATCTGATAAGCTTTAGATCCTTTCTAAATTGAGTTTAATCAACAACTGTTTCCGCTGTTAAATTGATTTTGAAGTTGATAGATTATCTAAGCTCGAAAAAGTTTTTGATTTTTGATAATCTATTCATCCCCCCCTTCTAGATTATCACTAGAGGGCATCTCTTTTTCGTGATTAACTCATTCTAAAGGGACCCAACAAGCAATCTGATATTACGATTTTAACTTTGATTCTGAAATTAATCTTTGAACAATAAATTGAAAATTGAACAGAAAAGTAAATAAAAACAGTAAAGAACACCAGATCTTATAGTGGTTCGAATTATAACAATCCTACATCCACTCTCCTTTTTCAAACCTTGAAGAAGGGTCTCTACTATCAACTTACTTACTTACTTTCAATGTACAACTTACAACTTACAGAAATCTTCAAATCTTCAAACTCCTAATCAAATCTGTGAAATCTAACTCTAAAGTAATAGAAATGTTTTTGAAGATGTATGAGAAAGTGTTCTATAAACACTTAGAAAGATCTATGAAGAAATCTTGGAAAACTATTTTGAGCTTTTTGAAAACTTGTGATTTGAGAGAATAAATTTCTGGAAAAATAACTTGTGAATTCTGTGTATTCTATGTATCCAGAATGAAGTGCCTAGATCTATTTATAAGTCTGAAAAGACAGTTAGTTTGTTAGTCAGTTCTAACAAACTGGAAACCGTTTTAACAAACTTAATCTTGAAAACTGCTCTAGACCTCGGCTGTCTTTACTCTACTCATCTGCAGCTGACTTGGTGAAGACTCGCCTTTCTTATTCTACTCAGCTTGTCTTGACCTTGTCTGAGCTCTTCATATTTGTCTCCTCCAGATGACTAGATTTAAGCTTGTCTCCAGATGACTTGTGATTCCTAGTTTTCAGCTGACTTGAACTATTCTTGACCTAGTCTGATCAGCTTAGTACTAGAACTCAGTCTCCACTGTCCTACATCGTCATCTGCTCATCTGAATTGATCTTTTAACTCATCAAAACAATCTTGATCTAACAATAGTTCTCTTCTTTGATTGTGATTGTATTAAGAAAGCTTGCACCTGCAACAATGGTGAATTTGCAGATGATTATATGAAGAAGATGAAGGGTGAAAGTTTGAAGGCTTAGAGGAATACCTCAATTCTCGACACTCCTCCCCGCTCCCTTCTGTGTGCGTATAATTCCGTTTCAAATTTGGTGTCAGAGTTGTACCAGCTGGTACGTCCATCGTCGGATTCCATATTCTCATCGTGTCGTTCAGATTATTCCATTAGATATGGGCATTCACTTCATTTGGGCCTTGTTGGATCAAGAAGTTTTGATGAGTTAAAAGAAGCAGCTCAGATGATCAGACGACCTGTAGAACAGCTGAGATTGAGACCATAAGCTAAGCTGATCAGACGGGGTTTAGAACCAATCTAGTCAGCTGAGGTCTGGAAGAGTACAAGTCATCTGGAGACGAGCTTGAGTCTAGTCATCTGCAGGAGACAAACTTGAAGAGCTCAGACGAGATCAAGACAAGCTGAGTAGAATAAGAAAGGTGAGTCTTCACCAAGTCAGCTGCAGACGAGTAGAGTAAAGTCAGCTGAGGTCTAGAGCTGTTTTCAAGATTAAGTTTGTTGAAGCAGTTTTCAGTTTGTTAGAACTGACTAACAAACTAACTGTCTTTTCAGACTTATAAATAGGTCTAGGCACTTCTTTAAAATACACACTGCATACAGGATATTCAGAATACACAGAATTCACAAGTTATTTTTCCAGAAATTTATTCTCTCAAATCACAAGTTTTCAAAAAGCTCAAAATAGTTTTCCAAGATTTCTTCATAGATTTTTCTAAGTGTTTGTAGAACACTTCATTGCACATCTTCAAATACACTTCTTTTTCTTAGAGTTAGATTTCATAAGTTTGGTTAGCATTTTGAAGAGTTGAAGATCAAGTTGTAAGTTGTAAGTTGTAAGACTGTAAAGAAAGTAAGTAAGCAGATAGTGGAGACCCTTCTTCAAGTTGAAGAAGGAGAGTGGATGTAGGATTGTTATAATCCGAACCACTATAAAATCTGGTGTTCTTTACTGCTTTATTTACTTATCTGTTCAATTTTTATTTTATCATTCAAAGGTTAATTTCAGAATCAAAGTTAAAATCTGAATATCAGTTTGCTTTTGATCTTATTAAAGTTGAGTCTAATCTTGAATTTTCGCTGTGTACATCTGGTACTTTGAATCAGTTTTGAAAGATTTGAAAAATCTACAAAATCTATTCAACCCCCCCCCCCTTCTAGATTTTGTCCTAGAAGGTTAACTCAAAGTTTCATAATCAACTCAACTAATCAGGACCAACAATTGGTATCAGAGCAGTGTTAAGCTGTTCTGATATTGATTTTAGGTCTTAACTAAGATTCTGAAATTTTATTGATTTTCTTCATCTTCTTCATTGTTACTAACTGTGCTCTACTAATAAGTTTTTGTGGAAGTATTTTTTTTCTTTATCTCATCATGTCTTCAGGAAAGAGCAAAAAATCCAGGATTCTACCTGAATTTTCTATTGAAGATTATGATTATTGGAAATTCAAGATGGAGAATCATCTTAAGGCCATCCATGATAGGATGGAGGAGGTTCTTGAAGAAGGACCTATAAAATTTTATCATGGAGGTACTAGCACTGGCGCTGAATCAGCTGAATCCAGAACCAGACAAGAGAAAAAGAGTTCTGAATTAATAAATGATGAAAGAAAGATCCACAATCTAAATCAAGTAGCTCGAACTGAAATTATTGAGACTTTAAGTAAAGACTGGATTGAGAAGGTTAAGAGATGCAAAACAACCAAAGAAATGTGGCAAACTCTGGCAAATGTTTGTGAGGGATCAGATCAAGTAAAAGAGAATAAGCTGCAGTCGGTCTTACACGCCTTTGATACATTCAAAATGAAGGAAAATGAATTTGTTGATCTGTTAGATGTAAGGTTGACGAATCTCCTCAACAAAGCAGCTGACCTTGGAAAGAACTATATAGAGAAGGAGATTAATAACAAGATACTGAGATCATTAACCAAGAGATGGAGAGAAAAATCCAATATCCTTAAAGCAACTCAAAATTTATCTTCTATTACTCATCATACCTTGTTCTCTCATCTTAAAGCTCTAGAGTATGACATTCAAATAGAAGATGAGGAGGATGAAATGGAGTCGAGCACCTCATCCAAGTCTGTTGCCTTTGTCAGCAAAGAAGACAAGATGTCAACAAAATCTGTAGTAGCTGACCTATCTTTGAAGGAGCAGATGGCTCTGTTCACCAAAAGGTATGACATATTAAGAATGAAATATAAACGAAATAAATTGAGATTTGTAGGTAAGGATAGATCAAGATCCAAATCAAGAAGAAAGGAAGATGAGTCTACAAATGATGACAAAAGCAGGAGCCAAACAAGAAGATTCAGATCACCTGTCAAAAGAAATCCTTCCAGCCCTAGATCAGACAGGAGTGACACTTGCTACACATGCAACAAGCCAGGACACTTCAGTTATGATTGTTCTCAACTGACTCCTAAAGAAAGGGAAGAGAAAAGGAAAAAGAGAGACAGGAGATTTGCAGACCAAAGAGCTTTACTGGCTGAAGAAAAGGAGTCAAAGAAATCATCATCATCATCATCTTCATCTGATTTCGGATCAGATGATGAAATCTGTCTCATGGCTAAAAAAGTAGTCTATTATTCATCTTCTGATAATGATTCATGTCAGTCTGCATCTGATTATAATCAAACTGTTATTCATGAATTATTGAGAGATTTAAAGACATCTCTAGCTGCTTATAAACAGCTAGAGATAGAAAATTTGGCTTTAAAGGATCAAATTCAAATTCTAATTAAAGGAAAGCAGGTGATGAACTATTCAGGAACTGAGGAAACATTCAAGGGGGAATGTTTTCCCCAGGCTGAGGCTAGTACATCAGCCAGCTTACCTGAAAGAATAAAAAGTGAATTAAAAACTTTAAAAGACAAATTTGAATCCATCTGTGCTGAAAATGAATTAATTAAGAAAGACAATGAGAAGCTATTCTTCAAAATAAGTCAACTTAATAATTCACAATCAGCAATAGATCATATCTTTAATACATCTAAAAAATCCCATGACAAAACAGGTCTTGGTTATGATAGAAATAGTAAATCAGATGTAAAAATCTAGGAAATTTGTAAAAGCATCTGATCAATCAAAAGAGGTTAAAATTGGTCCTTGGAAACCAATTAGTCAAGTAAGGACTGCATCTCCCAGCTTGAAAACAAAAGTTCAGCTGAGGACTCCTTATCAGACTAAGAGAAATCCAAGAACCAAAATTAGAAGAAATTCTTATTATAATCATTTTAGTGGGAGAAGCAGATGTTATCCCACATTTTCTAAGTTCAGGAAAATTACTAAATCTGAATACAACAAGTTGTCATTTAAAAATGATACAATTGTAGACAGATTTTGTAGAAAGACCAAGTCTGATTTATTATTTGGAGATGAGATTTTTATCTGGTTACCTAAAGTGATACTTGACCTTCAAGGACGCAAGATCACTAGGGTACCTTATAACTAATCTGTTTTTCAGGATTCACAGGGATCATCACTCAAGGAAGAGATTTTAGCTTCTATATGGTACATTGATAGTAGTTGTTCACAACACATGACTCATAACAAGAGGTTGTTATCAAATTTCCAAAGCATTGATGGTCCAAGGGTATTATTTGGAGACAATAATTATGGTCAGACTAAAGGAGTAGGTACTCTGATTATCAAGGATATTCAGGTATCTGAGGTATATTTTGTTGAAGGTTTGAAACATAATCTGCTATCTGTTTCCCAGCTTTGTGATAAAGGTTTTCTTGTCAAATTTTCTAAGGATAAATGTGATATCTTAGATAATTCCTCAGATAAGGTACTTTTAACTGGCTTCAGACATGGTAATGTCTATGTGGCCAGCTTTAATAGTTGCCCCAAAGATACTTGTCTGATAGCTAAGGCTGGAGAGGATATCAGCTGGCTACGGCACAAGAGGCTTAGTCATCTGAATTTCAAGACCCTTAGTAAGCTGGCTAAAAAGAACCTTGTCAAGGGATTACCT
Organism: Paraleonurus japonicus; assembly: GCA_030762865.1. Taxonomy (NCBI): domain Eukaryota; kingdom Viridiplantae; phylum Streptophyta; class Magnoliopsida; order Lamiales; family Lamiaceae; genus Paraleonurus; species Paraleonurus japonicus. Next base: position 17,915,120 of record CM061059.1, read on the forward strand.
GAGAAACTTTTATCCACTGATCTTAAATGTGATGCTTGTCGAAAGTAAAACAGCCTAGACACTCATTTAAGAGTATTAACATCTCTTCATCCGAAAGAGTTTTACAACTACTTCATCCTGGATCTGTTTGGACTGTTTCTCCTCTCGGTTTCGGTGGGAGGAAATATCTTGTTGTTGTAGTAGATGACTTTTCTAGATACACTTGGGTTATATTTCTTTTCAAGAAAAATGAGACTATAAACAAGATCCCCGATCTGTTGCATGCATTCGAGAATGAAAAGGGTGTTAATATTATTAAAATAAGAAGTGATAAGGGCACGAGAATTTTTGAATTCTGTTTATCTAACTTTTTCAATGAGTGTGGAATTATTCATGAGACATCTTCAGCAAGAACTCCTCAACAAAATTGAGTGGTTGAAAGAAGGAATAGAACCTTGAAGGAAGCAGCCGGGAGCATGTTAGCCGAGTATGAAACCCCCTCACAGGTTCGGGTGAAGCCATCAACATGACTTGCTATACCTGAACAGGTGCTTGGTTGTTAAAGACAAGGGTAAGACTCCATATGAGATTTGGAAGGGTAAGATTCCATGAATCTCATATTTTGAGCTTTTGGTTGTAAGTGTTTTATCCATAACAATGGGAAATCTAAGTTAAGAACTTTTGATGCTAAGACGGTGATGGAATATTCTTGGGATATTCCAACACTTCCAAGGCATTTAGAGTTTTTAACAAGACAACCCTTTGTGTGGAGGAAACCCCTCATGTTGTTTTTGATGAGTTGTATTCCTTCTCGAGATAAAGTGAATCAAATCTCTCGAAAGTCTAGATAAAATTGAATCGACCAAGACTAAACATAGAACCTGTCTATCTACCTTGTCTTGATTGAGAATCGATGAAGAAGAATCCCCATCGATAATCGAAGACAACTTCCGATCGACTCCATCAGAATAGACACCCTTGACGTTAGGCGATCGGCAGGGGACGGTGATGAAGAAGGGGAACGTCACCGAGGTAGAGTCGGAGGAGTTGCCTCATCGAGACTCAAGATGAGGATCCTTCTCCTCATATAGGCAAAAGGATGAGAAGCTACCATCCATCTGATCAGATTATAGGAGACCCATCTAGTAGTGTGCAAACACGAATGATGTTGGACTCTGAAAGTTTGTTCAGCTGTTATGTGTCGCTTCTTGAACCCAAGTCTATTGAGGAAGCTCTATCTGATCCAAACTGGATAACTGCCATGCAGGAGGAACTGCATCAGTTTGAAAGACAAAATGTTTGGGAATTAGTGGAAAGACCCTTACACAGAAAGATTATAGGCACGAAATGGGTGTTTAAAAACAAAACAGATGAGAACAACATTATTGTTCGAAATAAGGCAAGATTGGTTGCTCAAGGTTACTCACAGTCTGAGGGAATAGACTATGATGAAACCTATGCTCCAGTTGCCAGATTAGAAGCAATAAGGTTGTTCCTGGCATTTACTGCATATAAATATTTCAAAGTCTTTCAAATGGATGTTAAGTCTGCCTTCCTTAATGGTGTGTTGCTTGAGGAAGTCTATGTGGAGCAGCCTCCTAGGTTTAAGATCAATAACAAGGTCTATAAACTCAACAAAGCTCTATATGGACTGAAACAAGCTCCTAGAGCTTGGTATGATACCTTATCTGATTTCTTAACATCAAATGGTTTTTCAAAAGGTAAGATTGATAGGACTTTGTTTAGGAAGGAAGTAGATGGTAACATCTTATTAGTTCAAATTTATGTAGATGGCATAATCTTTGGTTCACCTAATCTGAAACTATGTGAAGAGTTTAGTATCCTCATGAAAAACAGGTTTGAAATGTCAATGATGGGTGAATTAACATACTTTCCAGGCTTACAGATTAAACAGATGAGTAAGGGTATTTTTATACATCAGTCTAAATATGCTAAGGATCTGATTGAGAAATTTGGGATGACTACTAGTAGAGAAGTTAAAATACCTATGGCAACTAACTTCTCTATGGATTCAGATGAGCAAGGGATACCCACAGATGCAACGGAGTATCGTGGACTGATTGGATCTCTTCTCTATCTCACTGCGAGTAGGCCAGACATAGCCTTTGCAGTTGGGGTATGTGCAAGATTTCAATCTAATCCCAAGAAAACTCATCTGGAGACGGCTAAGAAAATTCTTAAATATCTCAAATGAACCTTGCAAGTAGGGTTATGGTACCCAGCTGATGACAACATTGAGCTGACAGGTTATTCAGATTCAGACTTTGGAGGATGTAAGATTGATAGAAAATCCACTTCAGGAACTTGTCAATTCTTAGGCAACAAGTTAATTTCTTGGTTATCTAAGAAACAGACATCTGTTGCCACCTCCACAACTGAAGCTGAATACATGGCAGCTGGAAGTTGTTGCTCTCAACTCCTCTGGATTAATCAACAGCTTATAGATTATAATATTCAGACATCAGCTGTTCCTATTTACTGTGATGGTAATAGTGCAATAGCTATGACTTACAATCCTGTTCTGCATTCTAGATGTAAGCATATAGACATTAGGCATCATTTCATTAGAGATCATGTTGAGAAGAATGACATTAGAATTGAGAAGATAGCCACTGAATCACAAAGAGCAGACATTCTTACAAAACCATTAGCTGAGTCTAGGTTTAAAGAATTGTGCTTAGAATTAGGATTACTTGATGCATCTTTATCTGATTTTTAAATTGCTTGCATCTGTTTAATGTATTCCTTATTTCTAGTTATTTCTTTAAATCAATGTCTAGAAAGAATTATCAGACTAGATATGATTCAAAGGACAATCAGGTAGCTGATATCATTGATTTCCTTCTTAGGAATCAAGAATCAAGGATTAGTCATATTGACTTTATCTGACATGATAATTACTTATCTGACATTTGGTAAATCAGATGAGGGCACAATAGTCAGCTGATCTCCTGAAGAAACAGATGACTATCTGCACCCTATCTGATCTACCTCTAGCTACTAATGGTTTTCCTTAAATCTTTGTCTCTGCAGGAATAGGTCACAAGATCAGACTGTTCACCTCATTTTTTCCTCAATCTTTTATTCAGACACCTTTGTTTCTAAAATAAACTCCATATTTTTCACAAAATTCTTTTTGTTTAATTGATTGGAAAACCTAACTTTAGAAAATTAAGTCTGAGCCTGTTTATTTAATTATTTTTAAGATTGCTAAAAAGTTAAAACTAAGTTGTTTTTAAAATCAGACAGGTTACTTTATCAGATGACTTTACAAACCCATCTGTTTTTAAAACCCATCTGTTTTGCAAACCTTTATTCGAAGTAAGGTAACCCTAGGTTGACGTCAAATATACTTACTTCTCTGCATAAAGTAACCTACATCTATCAAATCAACAGTCTATAAAGTAACTATTTACGCATTCCAAAGGCGAGTAACATCCACGCGCTGAATCCCAATTGTTTATCTTGATTTTTAACCGTTGATTCATGCGCAGTAAAAACTTTTTAAATAAATGGCTTAGATCAATTCAAATTTTCTAAAAAGGCGGTTTCTCTTTCCAATCTTCCCTTCTATAAATACGTCTTCTTCCTCAGTCAATCTTTTTCACTCTCAAAAATTCATACATACACTCTGCAATTTTTTCAAAAACTCTCAATTTTATTTTCAAGAGTACTTCTCAAAAACCAATTGGAGTTACATCAACCATGGTGGATGTTCACAATGATACGTACAACAAGAAGATAAAATCGGAGATGTATGTTGATTTTGAGACGACTTCTGACAGTGAATCGAGGGAGATATTGGATTTATTAGAGAGGGCAGGATTGAGGACTTTGTGTTCCAAGAAATCCCCCTCCAATAAAACTTTGGACATGAGAGGGATCGAGTTCTACATTAACGGGACATTCGAGAATGGAGTATTCAAGACCAGAGTATACGACGAGGTTCTTACTGTTACTCCGGCGGAGGTGGCCCGCATTTTTTACACGAGCAGTGAGGGAGTTAACCCCCCTCATATATAAGTCCGATGAATGGGTGGAATCATTTGAGATGATTGCCCGGAATTCGATGAGGGACCGGCGATCGGAGCTGAAGAAGAAGATGCTCCGACGGAGATATCGTCTTCTGATGACGCTAGTAACAAAAGTTATACTTGGGGAACAGAGTTCCCATGATGGGCTGACCAGACCCAGGCTGTGTGTTATGAGGGCAATAATAGATGGAGTTCAAGCCAACTGGGCTGGGATGCTACTGGAGAAGTTTGAGAAGGAAAGGAAAAGGCTGGAGGTGGTAGGCGGAAAGTGGCAGGCGAGGTCAATCACCAGCCTATTCAATAAGGTGACGGTGATTCTGGAGGACCTGCTGTCAGCTGTAATAAACTGGGCTGATGGAGTCAGGCCCTACACAAAACAGAAAGGGATCCTGACTAAGGATGAGCCGCTTGGGACTCCAGCTGACTCAGATGAAGGAGGAGCTGAGGTCGGAGCCCAGGCACCAGCAACAGAGGAAGCTGAGGAGGAAGAAGAAGAGGAAAGAGAGGAAGAGCTGCCGACAGTGAGCTCAGCTGAGGCCTCACAGCCGATGAAGCTTAAGGAAAAGGCCTAGAGGAGGAGGAGGTTGGTGAAAACCTCAGAGCTAGGGGGAACATCTGCTGAACAGCCGAGTCTTCTGCCTGAAGAGGCAACGACGCTGGAGATAGCAGCCCAGGTGGTCCAAACTCTCACCCTTAGTCCAATCCAACCCACCTTACCCCAGACAACCCCTTCTTCACCACCCACTACCTCAGAAATTCCACCCCCTCCATCTTCACCCCCACCAGAAATCCCCCCTCACCCATTAGACGCCCCTACTTCATCCCACCCCTCTGAACCCCAGCCAGTGGATACCTCCAACATTTTTGGGGATATCCACATGAGCTCCCCCAGTCCAACTTCTCCCACCACCTCTTCCTCATCTGATTCAGAGGAAGAGGCTAGTCCAATCTTCGCCATCTCATCAGCCTTTGAGGATTTGCACAAGAAGATAATATTCAAAGTTCAGAGGCTGATGGAAAGAAAGACGAGGAAGGTGATTCGAGCAGTCACCGATACTATGCTCGCCAACATGCAGATTGCTGAGGTCAACATTTCACGTAACCTATCAGCCAATCTCAGCACTGTTGTTGGTTCTCGGCTGAGTGACCTGGAGGAGGAGGTCAAGGCACTTAAGCAGAAGGTGGCAGCTGACAACGAAGTCCTGGTCAACACACTTACATCTGATCAGACTGACTTCAGGGTTCGTTGTTCAGCTTTGGAAAGACAGCTCTAGACCCTCCAAGATGAAGTCAAAAAGGGGGAAGGAGCTGAAGGAAGAATGGACACCCTCACAGCTGGAGTCTTGTCACTCACAGACAAGGTAGATTCGAAGGCAGACTCAGCTGAGTTGGAGGCAGCCAAGGCAGACATCAAAATAAAATCAGACGAGCTGGCTGCCTTGCAACTGAGGGTGACCCAGATAGAGGAGGCCATCCGAGAGGATGAGGAGTAGAGGAGGAAGGGGGAGGAAGAGAAGTCTGAGGCACTGCTGGCCAAGATGAAAGAGTCAAAAAAACCCGAGGTCAAGGGCAAGGGTAAAGGCAAGGCAGTGGAAAAGTCCTCATCAGCAGAGCAGCTGATCAGCCCCAGAGCCGAGCGCAAAAGGAAAGAGCCTTACTTCTCAAACCTATCAGCTGAACAGATCAGAAGAATCCATGCTGAGAAGGAGAAGTATGAGAAGCAGGAGAAGAAGAGGCTGAAGAAGCTGGGGAAAGCAGAGCTGAAGTGGGACATGGATACTCGGAAGTGGGTATACAAAGCAGCAGATGAAGCGGACTTCCGCCCTGTCCACCGCACGTCAGCTCCTCCCAAGATGGTTTCAGGGAAATACACAAGCGAATACAAGAAGAAAACCCTGGATGCCAGATGGATGTACTACTGGTACATCTTGAAGGCATCTCCATCTGGAGCAGTTGATGAGGATATGAGCTGGCATGAATAGATGGAAAAGGAGGACGCCGAGTTATATGGGAAGCTGCTTGATGAGGCACATAATGTGTTCAACTGTGATTTAGTCGCACCAGCTTATGAGCAAGTTACCCCTAAGCTGAAAGAAGACGGCTCTCCAGATCTGGAATGGGTCAGAACCGATATAGCCAAAGCAGAAAGGGAATCCGAGCTCACAGACGAGGATGAGCTTAAACAGCTAAGAGCGAGAATTTTCAACTGGCTGAACATTCCAGAAGTCAGCAGATGGGGAATCTGATAGAACAGGATTTTCTTTTCCTTATCTTTTATTTTCTATCAGTTCATCTATCTTTAAATTTGTAAATTTGTGAATGAATATATTTGGACTTATGTGAATTACTTGTCTTATTTTATTAAAGTTTTTTTTTTGCTTTAAGAAAAACTTAAAATTTTTCTAAGTATAAATCATCTGAGAATTTTATCTCTCAGACTTAAAAACTTTTTCCTAAAAATTTATCTAAGTCTTAAGACTAAATTTTTTTTAAGTATTTCTAAAAGAGTCTAAAGGACTTAATTTTTCTTAAGTGTTTTAATGTGAATGAATCTGTTGTAATGAGAATAAGTGCTCTGATATACCTATCTGATTATCTTAACTAACTCTAGTACTAACTTCAGCTGTGAGTGTGTTTCTTCCTTATAGGTTTTAACTTCATCAAAAAGGGGGAAATTGTTGGATCAAGAAGTTTTGATGAGTTAAAAGAAGCAGCTCAGATGATCAGACGACCTGTAGAATAGCTGAGATTGAGACCATAAGTTAAGCTGATCAGACGGGGTTGAGAACCAATCTAGTCAGCTGAGGTCTGGAAGAGTACAAGTCATCTGGAGACGAGCTTGAGTCTAGTCATCTGCAGGAGACAAACTTGAAGAGCTCAGACGAGGTCAAGACAAGCTGAGTAGAATAAGAAAGGCGAGTCTTCACCAAGTCAGCTGCAGACGAGTAGAGTAAAGTCAGCTGAGGTCTAGAGCAGTTTTCAAGATTAAGTTTGTTGAAGCAGTTTTCAGTTTGTTAGAACTGACTAACAAACTAACTGTCTTTTCAGACTTATAAATAGGTCTAGGCACTTCTTTAAAATACACACTGCATACAGGATATTCAGAATACACATAATTCACAAGTTATTTTTCCAGAAATTTATTCTCTCAAATCACAAGTTTTCAAAAAGCTCAAAATAGTTTTCCAAGATTTCTTCATAGATTTTTCTAAGTGTTTGTAGAACACTTCATTGCACATCTTCAAATACACTTCTTTTTCTTAGAGTTAGATTTCATAAGTTTGGTTAGCATTTTGAAGAGTTGAAGATCAAGTTGTAAGTTGTAAGTTGTAAGTTGTAAGACTGTAAAGAAAGTAAGTAAGCAGATAGTGGAGACCCTTCTTCAAGTTGGAGAAGGAGAGTGGATGTAGGATTGTTATAATCCGAACCACTATAAAATCTGGTGTTCTTTACTGCTTTATTTACTTATCTGTTCAATTTCCATTTTATCATTCAAAGGTTAATTTCAGAATCAAAGTTAAAATCTGAATATCAGTTTGCTTTTGATCTTATTAAAGTTGAGTCTAATCTTGAATTTCCGCTGTGTACATCTGGTACTTTGAATCAGTGTTGAAAGATTTGAAAAATTTACAAAATCTATTCAACCCCCCCTTCTAGATTTTGTCCTAGAAGGTTAACTCAAAGTTTCATAATCAACTCAACTAATCGGGACCAACAGGCCTAATTTAATTAATACCCATGGCCTACTAAAAATAATCCCCCTTCTATCAAGCCCAACTACCAGAGCCCAACAAAAAAGAACAAACAAACTAAGAAACGCGACACTACCCAGAGAGGGTGTTTTGAAAAAGAAGTTAAGAAATAACTTCAAAAAGCTAAGTTAAACTCGATTAGTTTAACTGACTACCCAGAGAGGGTGTTCTGAAAAAGAAGTTAAAAAATAACTTCAAAAAGCTAAGTCAAACTCGATTAGTTTAAAAGACTACCCAAAGAGGGTGTTTTGAAAAAGAAGTTAAGAAATAACTTCAAAAAGTTAAGTTAAACTCGATTAGTTTAACTGACTTTCCAGAGAGGGTGTTCTGAAAAAGAAGTTAAAAAATAACTTCAAAAAGCTAAGTCAAACTAGATTAGTTTAACTGACTACCCAAAGAGGGTGTTTTGAAAAAGAAGTTAAGAAATAACTTCAAAAAGCTAAGTTAAACTCGATTAGTTTAACTGACTACCCAGAGAGGGTGTTTTGAAAAAGAAGTTAAAAAATAACTTCAAAAAGCTAAGTCAAACTCGATTAGTTTAAATGACTACCCAGAGAGGGTGTTTTGAAAAAGAAGTTAAGAAATAACTTCAAAAAGCTAAGTTAAACTCGATTAGTTTAACTGACTACCCAGAGAAGGTTTTTTGAAAAGAAAAGTTAAGAAATAACTTCAAAAAGCTAAGTTAAACTCGATTAGTTTAACTGACTACCCAGAGAGGGTGTTCTGAAAAAGAAGTTAAAAAATAACTTCAAAAAGCTAAGTCAAACTCGATTAGTTTAAACGACTACCCAAAGAGGGTGTTTTGAAAAAGAAGTTAAGAAATAACTTCAAAAAGTTAAGTTAAACTCGATTAGTTTAACTGACTACCCAGAGAGGGTGTTCTGAAAAAGAAGTTAGAAAATAACTTCAAAAGGCTAAGTTAAACTCGATTAGTTTACCTGACTACCTAGAGATGGTGTTTTGAAAAAGAAGTTAAGAAGTAACTTCATAAAGCTAAGTTAAACTCGATTAGTTTAGCTGACTACCTAGAGAGGGTGTTTTGAAAAAGAAGTTAAGAAATAACTTCAAAAAGCTAAGTTAAACTCGATTAGTTTAACTGACTACCCAGAGAGGGTGTTCTGAAAAAGAAGTTAAAAAATAACTTCAAAAAGCTAAGTCAAACTCGATTAGTTTAAATGACTACCCAAAGAGGGTGTTTTGAAAAAGAAGTTAAGAAATAACTTCAAAAAGTTAAGTTAAACTCGATTAGTTTAATTGACTACCCAGAGAGGGTGTTCTGAAAAAGAAGTTAAAAAATAACTTCAAAAAGCTAAGTCAAACTCGATTAGTTTAACTGACTACCCAAAGAGGGTGTTTTAAAAAAGAAGTTAAGAAATAACTTCAAAAAGTTAAGTTAAACTCGATTAGTTTAACTAACTACCTAGAGAGGGTGTTTTGAAAAAGAAGTTAAGAAATAACTTCAAAAAGCTAAGTCAAACTCGATTAGTTTAAATGACTACCCAAAGAGGGTGTTTTGAAAAAGAAGTTAAGAAATAACTTCAAAAAGTTAAGTTAAACTCGATTAGTTTAACTGACTACCCAGAGAGGGTGTTCTGAAAAAGAAGTTAAAAAATAACTTCAGAAAGCTAAGTTAAACTCGATTAGTTTATCTGACTACCTAGAGAGGGTGTTTTGAAAAAGAAGTTAAGAAGTTACTTCATAAAGCTAAGTTAAACTCGATTAGTTTAGCTGACTACCCAAAGAGGGTGTTTTAAAAAAGAAGTTAAGAAATAACTTCAAAAAGCTATGTTAAACTCGATTATTTTAGCTGATTACCCAAAGAGGGTGTTTTGAAAAAGAAGTTAAGAAATAACTTTAAAAAGCTAAGTTAAACTTGATTAGTTTAACTGACTACCCAGAGAAGGTGTTCTGAAAAAGAAGTTAAAAAATAACTTCAAAAAGCTAAGTCAAACTCGATTAGTTTAACTGACTACCCAAAGAGGGTGTTTTGAAATAGAAGTTAAGATATAACTTCAAAAAGCTAAGTCAAACTCGATTAGTTTAACTGACTACCCAGAGAGGGTGTTTTGAAAAAGAAGTTAAGAAATAACCTCAAAAAGCTAAGTTAAACTCGATTAGTTTAACTGACTACCCAGAGAGGGTGTTTTGAAAAAGAAGTTAAAACATAACTTCAAAAAGTTAAGTTAAACTCGATTAGTTTAACTAACTACCTAGAGAGGGTGTTTTGAAAAAGAAGTTAAGAAATAACTTCAAAAAGCTAAGTTAAACTCGATTAGTTTAACTGAATACCCAGAGAGGGTGTTCTGAAAAAGAAGTTAAAAAATAACTTCAAAAAGCTAAATCAAACTCGATTAGTTTAAATGACTACCCAAAGAGGGTGTTTTGAAAAAGAAGTTAAGAAATAACTTCAAAAAGTTAAGTTAAACTCGATTAGTTTAACTGACTACCCAGAGAGGGTGTTCTGAAAAAGAAGTTAAAAAATAACTTCAAAAAGCTAAGTCAAACTCGATTAGTTTAACTGACTACCCAAAGAAGGTGTTTTGAAAAAGATGTTAAGAAATAACTTCAAAAAGCTAAGTTAAACTCGATTAGTTTAACTGACTACCCAGAGAGGGTGTTTTGAAAAAGAAGTTAAGAAATAACTTATAAAAGCTAAGTTAAACAAGATTAGTTTAACTGACTACCCAGAGAGGGTGTTTTGAAAAAGAAGTTAAGAAATAACTTCAAAAAGCTAAGTTAAACTCGATTAGTTTAACTGACTACCCAGAGAGGGTGTTTTGAAAAAAAAAAGTTAAGAAATAACTTCAAAAAGCTAAGTTAAACTCGATTAGTTTACCTGACTACCTAGGGAGGGTGTTTTGAAAAAGAAGTTAAGAAGTAACTTCATAAAGCTAAGTTAAACTCGATTAGTTTAGCTGACTACCTAGAGAGGGTGTTTTAAAAAAGAAGTTAAGAAATAACTTCAAAAAGCTAAGTTAACCTCGATTATTTTAGCTGATTACCCAAAGAGGGTGTTTTGAAAAAGAAGTTAAGAAATAAATTTAAAAAGCTAAGTTAAACTTGATTAGTTTAACTGACTACCCAGAGAGGGTGTTCTGAAAAAGAAGTTAAAAAATAACTTCAAAAAGCTAAGTCAAACTCGATTAGTTTAACTGACTACCCAAAGAGGGTGTTTTGAAATAGAAGTTAAGATATAACTTCAAAAAGCTAAGTCAAACTCGATTAGTTTAACTGACTACCCAGAGAGGGTGGTATTGGTCCCGGAAAGTTGAGTTGACTAAAACCTTGAGTAAGCTTTCTAGAACAAAATCTAGAAAGGGGGGGTTTGAATAGATTTTGTAGATTTTTCAAATCTTTCAAAACCAATTCAAAATATCAGATTGAGCACAGCGGATTATGATTAACTTCTCAACTTCTTATAAGATCAAAAGCAAGGTTGATATACTGATTTTAGTTAAGATTCTGAATTTAACTCTTGATGTAACACAATTGTAAAATAAAATGTAAAACTAAAGAAAGCAAGAAATAACACAGGATTTATAGTGGTTCGGATTTTAAAAATCCTACATCCACTCTCCTTCTTCAATTTGAAGAAGGGACTCTGCTTACTGCTTACTTTCTCACTTCCAGCTTACAACTTACAACTTGTACAATTCTTCAAATCTTCAATCTCCTAGACTCTTCTTCTAGAAATCTAACTAATACAGTGTGTATCGGTTTTTGAAGATTACAGGAAAAGTGTTCTAAAAACACTTAGAACTCTTTGAGACCTCTCTAGAAATTCTTGTGAAAAGATTGTGAAATCGAGTAGTGAATTGTGTAAATCAAATATGCATAAGTGTTCTCTCTAAAAATGAAAAAAAAACCTAGACCTATATATAAGTCTGAGAAGACAGTTAGTTTGTTAGTTAGTTCTAACAAACTTGAAACTGCTTAACAAACCTAAACTGCTCTAGACCTCAGCTGATTCTTCATACTCATCTGCAGCTGACTTGGTGAAAACTTGCCTTTCTTATTCTACTCGGCTTATCTTGACCTCGTCTGAGCTCTTCATATTTGTCTCCTGCAGATGACTAGACTTGAGCTTGTCTTCAGATGACTAGCATGTTATCAGACCTCAGCTGACTAGCTTAATGCATGACCCCGTCTGACCAGCTTACATCCTCAGCTGTTCTTCAGTTTGGCTGATTAGTCTGATCTGCTCTTTAACTCATCAAAACCTCTTGATCCAACAGGTGGTTTGAAAAAGAAGTTAAGAAATAACTTCAAAAAGCTAAGTTAAACTCGATTAGTTTAACTGACTACCCAGAGAGGGTGTTTTTAAAAAGAAGTTAAGACATAACTTCAAAAAGTTAAGTTAAACTCGATTAGTTTAACTAACTACCTAGAGAGGGTGTTTTGAAAAAGAAGTTAAGAAATAACTTCAAAATGCTAAGTTAAACTCGGTTAGTTTAACTGACTACCCAGAGAGGATTTTTTGAAAAAGAAGTTAAGAAATAACTTCAAAAGGCTAAGTTAAACTCGATTATTTTAACTGACTTACCAGGGAGGGTTTAGAGAGATGAGGCCCTGATAGACAGCGACTAACCCTACTTCCAGAAAGGAAAGGTCATAAAAGCCTCGGGAAAAACCACGAAAGCATGTAAATATGCAACTGTTACTTACGTTATTCAGAGAAACACCTTCTCAAGAACTAACGTGGGACGTATATATAAGCATCCTACAGCATGCATCGTTTAATTCCTAGCAAGGGAAGGAAAAATAGAAAGCATAAAGATACAGAGAGTATAGAGCATAATAAAACATTCATCATCAAACTTTTCCAGGCTAGAAAGGAAAGACAAAAGTTCATCAAAGTTTAGTGCATAGTGCTAGCACATAAAACAGAAATTTGAAATTGTCTGGTGCCAGAAAATAAAGTATTGTTCTAGAAATTGAAAAGTACACTGAAATTAGGCAGGGGGAGTATCCGTCGCCCCGTCCATAGCAACATATTCTCCTAAGGCTCGAGCAAGGAAGGCCTCCTCCTGGGAAGTTGGACGATCAACCAGGTCGGGATATAGGGGGTCTCTCATTGGATCAAGCAAGGTCAGAGTTAGGTTTGACTTCAGCAGGGAGGAGATGGCCTGTCTGAAGACAGGAAGCCACCAAGCTTCCTCAATTGGCCGCGTGGGATCCCCGCGGAAATCTGGAGGAGGAGAAAGAGTGGCAAGAGGGCTCTCCTTATCATAAACACCTGTGAAAGCTGGGTCGGATTGCTGTTGGACGGCAGAATCGAATCCATATTCATAAAACTGGCAAATGTGGGAGCCCATGTCGCCCAAAAAACTGGAGTGTTGAAGGTAAGTCTGGTGCAGAGAGAGGCGGAGGGAGTGCAGGAAGGACTGCTCGATCTCAGATGTAAACAGGTTGTCAAGACACCGTCTGGCTACTTTAAGAAGGGCTTCCCGATGAATTTTGGACTCCTGTAGTGAGTAGTGAACTGACAGATCATTCACTTCCTTTTCGGCTAACATGCGGGCCGATTTTTCTAAGTAAAGTTCTTTCCTCAAGGAATCCATCTCGGACTCCAACCTCTTGATGCGAGCCTAAGATAAGGCGGTCTTTTTCTTCTCCGAGGCTAAAGACGCCTCCAAATCTTGGGTTTCGTGAGCAGGAAGTAGGTGGGCAGAGTTCCATAAACCTGAAAGCAGTATGCCCAGCTGGTAGGGCAGCCCAGTATGTTTATCACTCAATAAAAATATACATAGAAAATACATGCTGAAAAGATAGAAATACCTGGGCAAAGTGTTTGGCTGCCTAGTGCTTTTGCAGATCTAGGAGGAGTTGCAACAATTGGTCACACTCCTGGGAAGAGACAAACTCACTGAAGAATTTGGAGGTAGAAAATTGTGGTGGATGGGAATCTACATTGATAGGCTGGGGCGTGACACTTTGGCTCCGGCGAGTAGCTTCCTCAGGGGGTACTGATTCCTGAGTGATCGTGGCCTTGCCCTTCCCGGCTCGAGTCTTCTTCAAAGGAGGCGGGGCAGTATCTTTTTCTGCATCAGGTGGAGAGGTGGAAGATAGTGGGATAGCTTCAACAGGATCATTAGTGGTAGTCGGGGGAGCGGAGTTAGTGGACTCAGTCGGGTTCGCCATCACCTTCGTCAGCCAGGACATCTCTGCACACAGAACCACAGGCATACAAATTACTGGTTAGTAAAATCGTATCATGACAAAATTAAGGTCAGGCAAAGAAAATAAACTATTACCATCGCCTAGTTCCAAGGGTATCCTTGTGGGACTAAATTTGAAGAAGGATAAAATTCAAGGGTTGGAGCAAAGGTCAGGGAGATAAAAATGGCCAAAATCTTTAACGTGAGAATTCAAATTTCCTATCACTCGTTGGTTCACAGAGGACTGAATATGGGGTGGAGGAGCAGGAGGTAAGGGATTTTTGTAAACCCAGTTCTGATGTTCGAGTGGCCATGGACTGGGCGGAGACACGAAGAAGTAATAGTGTGGCCACACTTTGTTGATATTGGGAATACTTCCCAGAAAAGTGCAGTAACCCTTGACACAACTACACACATAGAAAAAGGGGCCAGAGGATTTACAACTAAATTGGGAGAAAAATAAATTAGTGATGGGTTTCTCACCATTCCCTTTAACTAGGGCGTAAAAAGAGATCATCATGCGAATGACATTAGGAGTAAACTGATCAAGAGGAATCTTATAAAGATTAGAGACTTGACACAAAAATTTGGGTATCGGAAACCTTAAACCCGCATCAAGGTGAGCATGCCAAAAAACCAGGCCAAAGGGAGATGGCAGATTCGGGCGATCAGTGGAATTTGGGAGAGAAAGGCGATAAGAGGTAGGGATCAAACCATCCGTATAATAGGATAGCAGGTCCTCTTGGAGAAGTCTGGAAGGACCGTGAAGGTCATCCCAAAAGAGGGTTTTGTCCCCAGGAGGAGAATTGATACCAGAGGGGTTGGAGCGAATTGGAGAGTTATCATTCGAAGAGTGAAAAGAACATTGGGGAGAGTTAGGAATCATCGAGATAGTTCGGGAAAGATCTGAAGAGGGCATAATGTGCAGATTCACTAAGAAGAAAATGAGAAAAAACGAGAGAAAGAAAAGGCTTACTTGGAGGCTTGAAGAAAGCAAAGTAGGGGGAGTCAAGAACGTGAAGACGAATCGACAGGAAGAGGATGACACTGCGGCGGTTTTGAGATGACTCCTCAGGGAATTCCAGACGAAGGCGAGCAAAAAAAACAAAGAAAAGGAGATTTTCAACGAAGAGTGAGGAGAAGTACTCATAAAGTAAGTAATGATTTGATGGGTACGGGATACGAGGGGGCGCTGCAGTTTTCAAGAATTTAAAAAGAAAGTAAGGGGCAGTGGCCCGCATAAGGGAAAAATTTCGCCCCGACAGGCTGGAGTCAGGCAGGTAATTCTCTCTCTACTCTAGCCAGCCGGGACACGGCTTGCTAAGAGTAGGGGGGAGTGGTTGATACAGTATTTTGTAACGGCCCAAATAAGTGTGGTCAAAATAAGCCCAATCCTTTCTTCTGGGCTCGAGCCCGGCAAGAGAGGGCGCGATAGATTTGAGGGGCTATTAATGAGTAAGGCCCACACTTAGGTAAGTGAGGACTCGGTCATGCGGCCCAATAAGATAACATAGGGAAAAGGAACTATGGGCCTGCGAGAAGTAAAGCCCACCTGCAGAAGGTCCAAGGAATATTCTTTATTCCTTGGACTCTAACTGAAATCAGAGAGGATTCAGCTCTCTACCCCCACGATGGATCCATCCTCGGCGGTAAGTGAAGGAATGGCCGGCGGTTGAGAAAGGGATGGCATGATATGTGACAATGTGTGAATTACAGGAGTACTAGTAAATATCAAGTATAAATATCATATTTTATCCAAGAAAAGGTACGCAATCTCTACACACTAAAACTTAGGTACTAATTATAATACAGTTTTCTTGGGTTTTCTCGGTATCTAACTTGAGCGTCGGAGTGCCTACGCCGGGGAATCCTCCAGC
Organism: Paraleonurus japonicus; assembly: GCA_030762865.1. Taxonomy (NCBI): domain Eukaryota; kingdom Viridiplantae; phylum Streptophyta; class Magnoliopsida; order Lamiales; family Lamiaceae; genus Paraleonurus; species Paraleonurus japonicus. The sequence goes on from CM061059.1 coordinate 17,930,941, forward strand.
GTGTTTTGTAGGTTCTTGTATTCAAGAAGGAGACGGATTAAATCATGTCATTCAAAATTACCCGCGTCATTTTCCAGGCAGGAAAAATAAATGTATATTTTTTACGCATCAATATATATGTATAAAATTTTCTATAAATTATAATATTAAAAATAAGTAATGATAATTGGAATCATAAATAACATATTTATATTTAATTTAATTGTACAATATTAATTCATGCTAGGTTTTAGAATTATTATAATTATGTAAAAATCTATTAAAAGATTTATTTCAAATTTATATTGTAATTAATAAAAAATGACAATTAATAGAATTTTTTTATATAATTGATGTATAAATATTAGAATAATATATATCGTATATTTGCAAATAAATATCATATATATATATATATATGATTATATTCAGTTTTATTAATAATACTACTCCCTCCGTCCCAGAAAAACTTTCATATGTAGGAGGGCACACACTTTAATAAAAAAGAGTAATAATTGAGGTTTTGAAGAGTAATTTTGAAAAAAATTATGTATAAAGTAAAAAAACTTTATTGGATTATGTGTATGTAAGAGTAAAAAGTAATAACATTTGTGTAAATTAGTGAAAATTGTGAGGGTGAAGGTTTTAAATAGTTTTTCATTTTTAAAGGTGTGAAACTTATAAAGGGACGGACGAAAAAGGAAAGTGTGAAAGCTTTTATGGGACGGAGGGAATACATATATTGAGAGTAACACTTGTGTGAACCGGGTGCATACGATGAACTCTATTTTTATTATCACTGTCATGCACATTCAGTGTCACTGTCATGCACATGCACTATCACTGTCATGCATATGTATTATTATAAGTAAATATGACAGTGACAATATATGTACATGACAGTGACAACGAATGTGCATGACAATGATAGTAAAATAGAGTTCATCGTATGCACCCGGTTCACACAAGTTTTTGTCATATATTGATTAGGATGAAATAAAGTAAATTGATTTAGCCAATCATTTTTAATTAATTTTACTCAATATGTAAATACTCTTGTATAGGAGACTAATTATACATTGATACATCATCATCATTGCTAATATATTAAACTCTTTATATTCTTGACTTACATAAATTATTTTCTAAATTAATGATACATCATCAGAGCTCACAAAAAAATAAACACATAAATATTATAAACTTCATATTAATATATAATTTGATTCACTTGTTTAATATACTCACAATTAGTATTTCATAAATATTAAATTTTCTCAACAAAATATCTAATATAGACTTTTGTAAAATAAAGTTACATATGAATTGTTTTAGTTGGTAAGCATAATAATAATTATAAGGGAGGTGACAAGTTCAAATCCGCACTATTATTTTATTTTTTTTTAAGTTTAGATTCAATTAATAGTAAGATGTCACTTCACACACAAACTAAATATATAAGTAAAATTCACCATAAATCGACGCTTTACAATAAAATAACACGTGATAGTGGAAATATAAAAATTTAATACAAACCAAATTCACCACAAATCAACACCTAAGTAAAAAAAAATAAATAAAACCCTATCAGTATATTGGGAAATTAGAAAATTGATTTTTTTTTTTAAATTGTTTATATAATAAAACATAGGGATTATTACAAGGGGATACACGGTTCTTGGGCTTATTACAAGGAGGTACAAAAAAAAAAAAAAAAAACCGGGGGCCCCATATAAACCGCTGACTTCCCAAAATTATCCTTCCCCCTTCTCGTTGCTTACTTTTTCTCTCTGTACTACGTTTCTGCACGACGTCACTTTTCTCTCTCTCCTCTTCCCCGCTCTCTCTTTCTCTCTCTCAATTTTTTGCTACAGTTTCTCTCTCCACCGGAAAATTTAATGCGGCTGAGGAAACTCGAGAATCGTTAGGATGTATACTATAAGCCTAACTTTTTGTATGAACATCTTTTTGATATGAGATTCATTATGATCAAAATACTTGGTTTTTATGATTGTTACATATATCATTGTTTTTGTCCAGATCAGTCTATACTGTAGATAATATGGTATGTGGTGTCACACAGAAGATCATGCTATCAGTTCCTTATAGATTATAAATAATGCTCACAACCAAGATGGATTTGGATAAACCATTGGAACGGTTGTGGTGTAATTTGGTATTAGTCTATCTTGACTATAAAGTTACATTAGTACATTTTGTATGTATTGAGCAGGACCATATGAGGTTGTTCAATTTGTACTGACTATATAAAAGAACAAGACCTCTGTTATTATGGATGTACGTCTTCTTAATCCCTATATAATAACGGGCACGTGTACTCAGTGTTTGTTTCTTTAATTTGCCAATGGGTGAGATTTATTAAATGAATAGGCTCGGTGAATTGGGAGATAACATTGTTTATATGGTGTGTTGTTGATTATAGAAGGAATCTGTGTCCTAATTATTTAGGAGGATGATGTCCCCTTGAGGAGCTCATACAGATTATCATGTAAAACCTATAGGTGGATTTAATCCGACATGATAATAAAGATGAGTGGTACTACTCTTGGAATTAGATGTAAATTAATTAATTTGTCAGTAACTTATTTAATTTATGGACATTCGATATCTTAAACACGGGGAAATAAACTTACACATAATAAAGGAGCTCATATTGTAATATGAGATTAGGACGGTAGTTCAATTATAACTCTTTAGTGGACCGAGTTATAAATTGATGGGCTTAAGTGGAGTGTTCGGAGTGAACACAGGACGCCTAAGCCCTTCAGGAGGCCCAACCCTAATTCCTCCTTAGGGTCCCTGTTATAGCCTATAAATAACCCTACTTCAGAGCTTCCCATATGTGTTAAAAATATAAAAAAAAGGAGGAGGCGGATTCTGATTCCCTGGAAGATCGTTGCCCACACGATGTCCAAGGGAAAGGGATAGGAATACGACAGAAGATCATGAGGTTCGAGGTTCATCCTTTGATCGGCAGTTCTAACCTTAGAACTGGTTCGTCTTCATCTATTACGGTGAATAGGTATGATTCTTTTCCGCTGTATTTTTCATACCTATGATCCCGAATCTGATAATCATATAGAGTCGGCGATCCGGTGGTTCCAACAAGAATGCCGTCCCATCATCAGTATCCTGTTTCTCTCTCTCTTAGTTTTATTTTCAAATTTTCAAATTTTTTCTTCTTTTGTATAATGTTTCTCCCTCAGTGATTTTTTTTTCGTCTTTTTTTGCCAGCGATCCTTTTCTGGAAAGCTTTCAAGAATTCTCTATATTTTGTGTTTTATTTAGTATTATTCCATCGTTGGTTTCTTTTTTGGGGTCTGATTCTAAAAATTTTGAATCCCTTGCTAAGATCCTTATTATGAGTGATCCATCCATCTCAATTTTTGCGGTCAAATTTAATGGTAGAATGAAACTGATATCACTTGGTAATACTCTGACCTTCTTCCATCTCACTCCCAAGATTATTCTTCAATGGCCAGAGTTGAAGCAAGGTGAGTTTTCTCTCTCATGCTCTATTGAGAATTTGGAAAATTGTTTATTGCATTCAGACGAAGATGTTGTCAACGTACATTATATATCCAAGAGTTGTTCTTCAAATGTTGTTGATGTTCAAATATATTTACGTGATCAGTCTGTTTTGGAGAATAATGATACTGGTTGTGCCTTATTTGATAAAGAAAATGGTGTGTGCGATGTATCTCATTTAGTTTCTAATCCAGACAATGTTCCTATTGAAGAGTTTTTTGGTTTAAGCAGTGTACCTTTCTTTGATGTAAGCTCTCCCCTTAGTAAGACTAGCTATCTATTTGATGGTTGGGTTGATCTAATGAAGGGTGGGGTTGGCACGGTTTTCCCTGGTGGTGCAATAGAATTCAGGGAGTCCTTGATTAAGTATGCAACACGTTTGGGGTTCTTGTATAAGTTTGTTAGAAATAGTGATAAGTATATCTCTGTGGTGTGCTCTCAATCAAGGTCTCTTGGTGGTTGTTGTGATTTGTTTATTAGGGCAAAAACTAACAAATTAGCAGAAGAATTTGTTATCTATAAGGCTTCCCTCACTCATAATTGTTTGGGAAATTTGGTGAATAACAAGTCCAAACGTTTTGCCCCTAGATTAATTGGCAAGCTTACAATGCAAGATGTTAAGAGTAAGCCAACAATCCGTGGTACTGATTTAATAAACCTGGTTCGCAATAATTATGGGATTGAAGTACCGTATCACAAAGCTTGGGGTGCAGCTGAAATAGCCAATGATACAATTTTTGGTAATTTTGATGAATCCTACGATCATCTTAGATGGTATGTAGAAGCTGTGCATAGAACCAATCCTGGAAGTGTTGCTTTTATTGAGTAGGATGAGTTTATTAATTGCTTTGAAAGGTTATTTATCTCTTTTAAAGCTTGCATTATTGGATTTCAATCATGCCGACCTATGTTATTTCTCGATGGAACTTTCCTGAAGGGTCGGGCTAAAGGAATTTTGTTGACAGCCACTGCGAAAGATGGTAACAATGGTACAGATTCTAATTTGTTTTCCAACTATTGTTTATTCATGTTATGATTTATTGCTTTATCTTTTTATTTATTGCACACATTAAACAAGATTTGCACAATTGTTATATTTTTTGCACAATTGTTGTATGTTTTTTATTGGAGTAGTTTTTTCGGGTAAGCGTTATTAAGACCAATCAACAAATATCAAACCCATGTGAAAAAGTATGCACATGAGGCCCTAGAAATACGAGTTCTTAGTGACTATTGATGCAACAAGGGATGGCACCAACACTACCAAACACTTGCAAAAATACAATCAAAACAAGCAAACAAATGATCGAACACTTAGAATGCGATATCAAACACAACAATAAATGGTGGGATAGAGGTGTTAGGATTAACATCCATCAATGAATCATCAATCAACAAGCTACAATTGAATCAAATTGCAAATCAACTAAGATAAAAAGCATAAAACCATCATGAAATTAATCACTCCATTAAAATCACAATGCCTAATGTGAGTATCCTTAGTCTTTCCCATCTCTCAATGTAGAAGTCCCCAATTCATACAATCATGCAAAATTGAAACCCGATCAACACCTAATTACGTTAGCTCAACTCTCGCCTATTGCTTGGGTGATCAACCATTAATCTAAAGAGACAATTTTACATAAAGCACAATTAAGAATCACAATTAGGAAACAAACTAATGTGAGTATCCTTAGTGCAACTAATCTCTCGATTCCGAAGCACCCAATCTACACATTCATACACAATTATAACCCGATTAATCCCGGATCACGTTAGCGCAGCTCTCGCTTATAGCTAGGGTGATCAAACACTAATCTAAAGAGATAAAAATGCATGAACCACAATTGAAAATCACAATTAGTAAGCAATCTACTCAATTGATCTCCAATCATCAACAATCATAACATAATCAATCAAATCATCATCAATTTCAATTAACTCAAGCACAAGAGATTTAGCCCATGGTACCACAAACAATACCCATGGGAAGAAGAGAGAATTGATCAAACACCACACAAATCACAACAATTAAGAAATTAAAGAGACAAGAGAGGAAAAATATCACCAAATGCTCTTCAATCAACAACAATAGGAATGCTTGAGTCTTCAACACCAATCTCCAAATGAATTACAAGCTTGAATTGAAGGAATAACAAGGATCTAAAGCTAATCTATGGCTAATCTACCAACAATCAATTGAAATCTAAATCTAAATATATCTCTAATCTACCTACAAGGAAGAAATGGCTTGGGGCCTGAGAAATCGCCCCAAAACCGCTCTTAACTGCTATTATGAATGTTCTATATGGAATGCTCTGCTTTAGACCTTTAAATACCAAATTTCTGAAAATCTTCCCCCTCAAGTCGAGGGTAAGGCCTCGACTCGAGGCTGCCGCTTTTTCCTATCCCTCGACTCGAGGGTCAGCCCTCGAGTCGAGGCTTCTGCCTTTTTCCGTTTTTTATCTTTTCAGCACAGCCCTCGACTCGAGGCTCTTCCTCCTCGATCAGAGCTCAAGTCCAGGGCACTTTTCTCGAGCGGGGCTTCGGCCCCGACCCCATTTTCGTCCGATATATCCGTCTCTTCATTCTAAGCCTAGTGGTACTCTCGGATCGGCAAAATTCCACTGAATTACCTGCAAATTGGACGAAAAATATCAAAATCTCAAAAATAATACTTTTTAAGCAAAAGAGTGATACTTTATACTTTTAAGCACAAAAACTAACACTCTAGCTCACTTTTTGCACTAAAATAGGCCATAAAAACATGCATCAATTCACTCCAATCAGTTTTGCACAATATTTATATGATTTACACAACTGTTATATGATTTGCATAATTGTTATATGATTTGCACAGTTGTTATATGATTTGCACAGTTGTTATATATTTTTGCACAATAACATCATCTGTATTCTATGATCCCATGTCTTTTCCCAATTGCATTTGCAATTGTCTCTGCTGAAAACACAGTTAATTGGACTTGGTTTGTTCAGAAACTTAAAGAGTTCATCAGACATAAGAAGCAAATCTTTTACATATCCGACAGACATACCATAATTCTTGCTGCCTTCAAGTCTGTCTTTGAAGAACCAGTTCATTTTTTCTGTTTGTACCACTTGTTAACAAACCTCAGGGGTCGGTTTTCTTCTGGCTGGTTGAATAATCAGCAGGCTGATCTCGGTGAGCTCTTTAAAGCATGTGCATATGCTCCCACCGAACGTTTGTTCCAGGTGAATGTTGATCATTTTATTAAGGTTAGTGGAAATATTGCAGCTGAGTGGATTGCACAATTACCTGTACAGAATTGGGCTGTTGTATTTTCTCCTCATATTATGCATTATGGAGAGATGACTTCAAATGCAGCAGAGTCGTTAAATAATTGGTTTACTTAAAGTACAATGTTTACCCATTACCAAGTTGTGTGATTAGATACGTTCCAATATTGGAAGGTGGTTTGTTGAACGTAGAAAAGAATTTGAAAAGTGGAGTACACCATTGGTGCCTCAAAAGGAGTCTTAATGGAGCATACTATGTGAGGTTGGTAAGTCTTAGCCTGTAACTAAATGTCCTGGTGGTAACTTCGAAGTTTTATCTAGATATTTCCTGTTGTGTTGACCTCACCAAAAGAGAATGATCTTGTTATATGTGGCAAACAACAGGTTTTCCATGTGCACATGCTGCTGCAGTTTTCAAAAAATATTGTAGCAGTATATATACTCACATAGATTAAAGTTATTTCACTGAAAATTATCAGCAAACCTACAAGTCACATGTCAATCCTGTTCCTCAAACACTTCGTTTTGAATGCAATGATAATGACAAGACCAAGAAGATTCTGCCTCCGTATCTAAAACGCCAACCTGGAAGGCCTAAAAAGTCCCGAATCACTTCATATGGTGAGTTTCCAAAGAAGAAAGTATGGCCCTCCACAACTTCAGCAAGTAAACTGTAGTGTTTCTACAGTTTTATTTTTGCTTTTTGACATGTAATTATTTGTGGGCAACCTATATTTTTGTGCAGAATATTTGTACATCATTTTGTATCTCATATGTAATGGATTAGATGTTGCACCACTTTTTGACATAAATGAATATATGGAATATGTATCCCATCTTTTGTATGTCATCTTGCTGTGATTTTGTTAGATTAGAAGTAGTTTTGATGAGTTAAAATTATATAGATTAGAGTCAGCTCATGTAAGTAAGATGACCAGCTGAACTTGTATAGAACAACTGATGTAATGAATTCTAGTACTAGGCTGATCAGACTAGGTAGAGCTAGAATAGTCAGCTGAAGTTATGAAAGAGAAGGTCATTTGGAGACGATCTTAATAAAGTCATCTGTTGGAGACAATAATGAAGAGCACAAGACGAGGTCAAGACCAGCTGAGTAGAATAAGAAAGGCAAGTTTTCACCAAGTCAGCAGCAGACGACTAGTTTGAGATCAGCTAAGGTCAAGACAGTTTTCAAGAATAAGTTTGTTGAATGGTTTTTAGTTTGTTACAACAAACTAACCGTTTTACAGGCTTATAAATAAGCTTAGGCACAGTTCTGAATATAACAATCAACACTCTCATTCACAAATACTTACGAATTTTCAAAGAACACTCACAAAGATTTCAAAAGTAATCTTCATAATCTTCTAAGTGTTTATAGAACACTTACTTGTACATCTTCAAAGTTTCTGCACTGTAATCTTTAAGTTTCTAGAGAGTTAGACAGATTGAAGATAGAATTGAAGAAGAGAATCTTCATATCTCTGTATTTGTAACTTTGTAAGTAAGTAAGGTAGTAAGTCAGTCGAGGCCGTTCTTCAAGTTGAAGAAGGAGAGTGGATGTAGGATATGTTCTGATTCGAACCACTATAATTCCTGGTGCTCTTTACTTCTTGTTTTACTTACTTGTTATTCATCAACTATTCAAACAAATCAATTTCAGATTCATATTTAGATTGTTTTTTGATCCTTAAAAGATTGAGTTTAAACTTGTTTCCGTTGTTTGGCTTTGATACTTTGAATAGATAATCTAATCTTCGAAAAAGAATTGAAAATATATTCAACCCCCCTTTTAGATTTTCACTAGGATGTGATCTAAGCTCTTTTTAATCACTCTATCCGTGGGCCAACAAGTGGTATCAGAGAAGTGTTAAAGCTGTTCTGAATATTTTTTTTGGTCAAAGTGATCTTTGAATTTTCTAATCTTGAAATATATTTGTTCTTGAATATACTCTGCTTATTTTCTTGTTGATTACTAACCATATCTCTAAGTAGTGACAGAAAGGTTAAAAACCTTCCTGAATTTGACATAGAAGATTATGACTATTGGAAATTTCGCATGGAGAATAATCTAAAATCGATCCATCCTCGAATGGAAGATGTCTTGTTTGATGGGCCAATACAATTCTATCATGGTGGAGTTAGTGATGGAGCGAACAGCTCAGAATCACGAACTCAGACAGTGAAGAAAGTATATGAATTAACCAACGATGAGAGGAAAGTGTACAACCTGGATCAGGTGGCAAGAAACGAGATTATTGTCACACTTAGTAGGGAATGGTACGAGAAGATTAAGAAGTGTAAAACAGCCAAAAAAATGTGGGACACCCTAGCCAACATGTGCGAAGGCACAGATCAGGTGAAGGAGAACAAGCTCCAAGCTGTTCTCCATCTTTTTGATGTCTTTAAAATGAAAGAGGGTGTAACTATTGATAAGTTGGATATGCGAATGACCAATCTGATCAGTAGAGCCACTGATCTTGGAAAGATTTACACTGAAAAAGAAATCAATAATAAAATTCTAAGATCTCTAACTAAGCATTGGAGTGAAAAAGGAAACATGATTAAAGCTGCAAAAGATCTCTCTACTATGACACATTACACTTTGTTTTCTCACTTGAAGGGTTATGAGTTTGACATACAGGTAGAAGATGAGGAAGATGAGATGGAGTCAAGCACCTCGTCTAAGAATGTTGCCTTTGTCAACAAAGAAGATAAGACTATAGCTGAGCCTAAAGGAGCTGATCTATCCTTGAAGGAACAGATGACATTGCTAACAAAGAGGTATGATCGTTTAAGGATGAAATATAAGCGTAACAAGTTAAAATTTGCAGAGAAGGACAGATCCAGATCCAACAGAAAAGATGATGAATCAACAGATGATGACAAAAGAAGAAATCAGACAAGAATGTATAAATCTCCTGTAAAGAAGAATCCTATCAGTCCTAGATCAGACCGGGGAGACACTTGTTACACCTGTAACAAGCCAGGGCACTTCAGCTATGACTATCCCCAGCTGACTCCTAAAGAAAGAGAGGAGAAAAGGAAGAAGATATATAGGTGTTTTGCAGATCAGAGAGCCCTTCTTGCTGAGGAGAAAGAATCAAGAAAATCATCATCATCATCATCATCATCATCATCATCATCATCATCATCATCTTCATCTGATTTTGGATCAGACGATGAAGTGTGTTTAATGGCCAAAGAGGTAGACTACTATTCCTTAACTGATAATGAATCTTACAAATCTGTCTCAGACAATGACCAAACTGTAATCAAGGGACATTTGAAAGATTTAAAGATGTCTCTAAGTGCTTATAAATAATTAGAGACTAAAAATTTAACTTTAAAAGACCAGGTTCAAACTCTAATCAAAGGCAAACAAGTTGTAACCTACTCTGAGTCTGAGGAAACATTCAAGGGGGAATGTTAACCCCAGGCTGAGGCTAGTACTTCAGCTAGTCTGCCTGAAAGATTAGAGAATGAATTGAAATCTTTGAACGCTAAATTTGAAGTGGTTTGTAATGAAAATGAGTCAATTAAGAAGACCAATGAGAAGCTTGTCTTCAAAATGAGCCAGCTTAATAACTCACAATCAGCCATAGACCATATCTTTAGAACTTCTAAAAAATCCCATGATAAAACAGGACTTGGTTATGATAGGAATAATAAATCAGAAGTTTCAAAACCAAGGAAATTTGTGAAAGCTGCTGAAACATCAAAAGAAATCAAAATTGAACCTTGGAAACCACAGAGTCAGATAAGGACTGCATCTCCTAATTTGAAAAATAAAATTCAGATGAGGAATCCAAAGATAAGGTTTTCATATTAGATTTTCTAAAGATAAGTGTGATATCTTAGATAATTCCTCGGGCAAGGTACTTCTAATTGGCTTCAGACATGGTAATGTCTATGTGGCTAATTTTAATAGTTGCCCCAAAGATACATGTCTTGTAGCTAAAGGTAGAGATGATCTCGGTTGGCTATGGCATAAAAGGCTTAGTCATCTGAATTTCAAAACCCTTAACAAAATATCTAAGAGGAATCTTGTCAAAGGACTACCTGAGAAGCATTGTTCAACTGATCTGAAATGTGATGCTTGTCAAAAAGGTAAACAGCCCAGGAACTCTTTTAAAAGCATTAACACATCTTCATCTGAAAGAGTTTTACAACTCCTTCATCTTGATTTGTTTGGACCTGTTTCACCACTCAGCTTTAGTGGAAGGAAGTATACCCTTGTACTTGTTGATGATAGATGTACTTGGGTAATATTTCTTTTCAAAAAGAATGAGACAGTGAACAAGATCCCTGATCTGTTCAGACAAATTCAAAATGAGAAGGGTGTTAATATTATTAAAATTAGGAGTGACAAGGGAACCAAATTCTTGAATTCTTGTTTATCTAACTATCTAAATGAGAATGATATAGTTCATGAGACCTCTTCAGCTAGAACACCACAGCAGAATGGAGTTGTGGAGAGAAGAAATATAACTCTCAAAGAAGCAGCCAGAAGCATGCTAGCTAAGTATGGAACACCTCATATGTTCTGGGTTGAGGCTATCAACACAGCCTGCTACACTCAGAACAGATGCTTACCAGTCAAGAACAAGGGTAAGACACCTTATGAGCTTTGGAAAGGTAAGGTTCTAAGAATCTCATACTTTCGTGCTTTTGGGTGTAAATGCTTCATCCATAATAATGGAAAGTCTAAGCTGAGGACTTTTGATGCTAAGGCAGCTGATGAAATATTCTTGGGATATTCCAACACTTCCAAAGCTTTCAGAGTCTTCAATAAGACAACTCTTTGTGTGGAAGAAACTCCACATGTGGTATTTGATGAATTGCATACTTTTTCAGATAAAGTGAATCAAATTACCAATGATCTAGATAAAATTGAACTAAATAAAACTAAACAAAGGACAACTTATCTGCCTAGTTTTGATTCAGATTCAGATGATGAAGAATCGCCATCTGAGAATCAGAAGGCAACTCCTCTTCAGGTTCCATCTGAGGAGACTCCTTTGACATCATCTGATCAGCCAGGGTCAGTAGATGAAGGGGGAACGTCTGCTCAGGAAGAATCAGTTGTGTTACCTACTGAGTCTACAGATGAGGGTACTCAAATAGGCAAAAGGATGAGGAGTTATCATCTGGCTGATCAGATCATTGGGGATTCATCTAGTAGTGTTCAGACACGAACGATGTTAGATTCTCAAAGTATGTTCAGCTGCTATGTTTCACTTCTCGAACCTAAGTCTATTGATGAGGCTCTATCTGACCCAAGCTGGGTAACAGCCATGCAGGAAGAACTGCATCAATTTGAAAGACAAAATGTTTGAGAACTGGTGGACATACCCTTACATAGAAAGATTATAGGCACCAAATGGGACTTTAAAAATAAAACTGACAAAAACAACGTTATTGTTCGTAACAAGACAAGATTGGTAGCACAGGATACTCACAGTCTGAGGGAATAGACTATGATGAAACCTATGCCCCAGTTGCCAGATTAGAAGCAATAAGGCTGTTTTTAGCATTTGCTGCCTATAAATGTTTCAAGGTCTTTCAGATGGATGTCAATTCTGCCTTTCTGAATGGTGTGTTACTTGAAGAGTCTATGTAGAACAGCCCCCAGGGTTTAATAAGGTCTATAAACTCCACAAGGTTCTATATGGACTAAAGCAAGCACCTAGAGCTTGGTATGATACCCTGTCTGAATTTTTGATATCAAGTGGATTCTCAAAAGGTAAGATAGATAGAACCTTGTTTAGAAAAGAAATAGATAGTAACATCTTATTAGTTCAAATTTATGTAGATGATATTATATTGGGTTCACCTAATCTGACTTTATGTGAAGAGTTCAGTGTTCTCATGAAAAACAGGTTTGAGATGTCTATGATGGGAGAATTAATATACTTTCTAGGCTTGCAAATTAAACAGACAAGTAGAGGTATCTTTATACATATGACTAAGTATGCTAAGGACCTTATAGATAAATTTGGGATGACTACTAGTAGGGAAGTTAAAATACCTATGGCAACTAACTTCTCTATGGATTCAGATGAGTAGGGGATACCCACGGATGCAACGGAGTATCGTGGATTGATTGGATCCCTGTTATATCTCACTGCAAGTAGGCCAAACATAGCCTTTGCAGTTGGGGTATGTGCAAGATTCCAATCAAATCCCAAGAAAAACTCATCTGGAGACGGCTATGAAAATCCTTAAATATCTTAAAGGGACTCTGTAGGTTGGGTTGTGGTACCCGTCTGATGGCAACTTCTAGCTTTCAAGTTATTCAGACTCAGATTTTGGAGGCTGTAAAATTGATAGGAAGTCCACATCTGGAACTTGTCAATTTTTAGGCAACAAGTTAATTTCTTGGTTATCTAAGAAATAGGCATATATTGCAACCTCCACAACTAAAGTTGAATACATGGCAGCTGGTAGTTGTTGCTCTCAGATTCTCTGGATTAGTCAGCAGCTTAGAGATTATAACATTCTCACATCATCTGTCCCTATTTACAGTGATAGTAATAGTACAATAGCTATGACATACAACCCTATCTTACATTCTAGGTGTAAGCATAAGGCATCATTTCATCAGAGATCATGTTGATAAGAATGACATTAGGATAGAAAAGATAGCAACTGAATCTCAGAGAGCAGATATACTTACAAAACCCTTAGCTGAGTCTAGATTTAAAGAGTTGTGCTTAGAGTTAGGATTACATGATGCTTCCTTAGCTGATTTATAGTCTCTTTTGCTTGTATCTTGTATTTCCTTTCTTTCTTTTTCTTTCTTTAAATCTTGTTTAGAAAAAAATGTTAGACTTGATATGTGTCAAAGGACAATCACAGAGCTGATATCATTGATCTCCCTTTTAAGGAATCAAGAATCAAGGATTACTCATATTGACCTTATCTGACTTGACAGTTGCTTATCTGACATAGAGTAAATCAGACAAGGACACAATAGTCAGCTGATTTCTTCAAAACAGATGACCAATTGCATCCTATCTGACTTACTTTGGCTACTAATGGTTTCTTGAGTTTGTGTATCTGCAGGAACAGGTAATAAATCAACATTGTTAGATTAGCATAAATCTACTAATCTGTTAAACCTCCTCATATGTTCACATCCTTCTTTGTTTTCTTCAAAGCTTGTTTTCAAAATTACTCTCACAGCTCATCTATTTCAAAACTTTTCAGATGAACTGTGTCTTTGAAAACCCAACTGAGTTTAATATTCTTATATACTAGTTATATTTGAACATAAAACTTGGCTTATTTAAAATAACGACATTAAATTAACTCTGTCTTAAAAACTTTTTGTTTTCAAACAATCAGACTCGGAGAAACTTTAAAAAATATAAGACAAGTTCATTTTTTACCAAGTCTGATAAAACCCAGTCTGAAATAGGAAACCTTTATGCAAAGTAAGGTATATTTCAGCTTACGTCAGGTATACTTACTACCTCTGCATAAAGCAACCCTATTAGCCGTCAAATCCGTAGGCTAGATGGTTACTTTTTACACATTTCAAGGCGAATTAATGCCACGCGCCGAAGGTGAAGCGACTATTCCGTATAGCTGTTGATAAACTTCACGCGCCACAGTCAATCTACGGTAAAAAATAATCCTGATTTTGCCACGTATCAATTTCTTCGTTTTCTCTCTCTCTCTCTCTTCCTGGTTTAAAAACTTACCCCTTCATTTTCAAATTCACTTTCACACATTCATTTACCAAATTTACTGCAAAATTCTCTCCCAAGTTTTCCAGTATGCTTTCTAAAATGGCCTCTTCTTCTAAAACCACAAAAACCCATAAACCCACTTATATTACAACCAATGTGTCCAAGTTCAAGATGAACGAGGAGATTTTCAAAAATAAACTCAGAGCAGAGATGTATGGATTTTGAAACAACTCAAGACAGAGAATCGGGTGAGATTCTTCGGTTGCTGAAGGGATCTCAATTGAGGGGATTTTGTTCGATGAAATCCTCTCAGAGCAAAACTCTGGATCTTCTTGGAGCAGAGTTTCTGGTAAACATGGTTGATACCCCCGATGGGTTTGATACGAAGGTAGATAGGACGATCCTGTCCTATACAAGGGAGACAATCACTCTGATTTTTGATACGTCGATGGAAGGAGTGAATCCATTGACATATAAGGAGGATTTGTGGGAGGAGTCATTCGATATGGTGTCGAGGGTGACATTCAGGGGAACTCAGAGAGAGTTGAAGAAGAACTTGCTGAGGAGAAAATATAGGCTTTTGATGACAATTGTCACAAAATCAGTATTGGGGGACCAGAGCTCCCACGATGGGATGTCGAAGCCCAGACTCTGTTGTATAAGAGCAATCATCGATGGAGCTCAGGTTAACTGGGTGGATGTGTTGATTCGGAGGCTGAAAGAGGAGAAGGGAAGGCTGACCTTCAATCCGGTGACTGGTGAATAGACTTCAACCACCACAGTTAGTCTATTCAACAAGATAACTATGCTGATTGAAGGCCTGAACAAGTTGGCTGATTGGAGGGTTGGAGCGAAAAAATTCTCTAAACAGAAGGGAATTTTGTCGAAGAATGAGAAGATTGGGGGGCCACCAGATTCAGACGATGACTTTGATGAGGCGAGGAATCAGAGGGCTGCTGCAGCTGAGGAGGCAGCTATTGCTCTTGTAGTCGAGGAGGTGGTCGCCGAACCCATAGTAGAGGAGGTAGTGGTTGTTGTTCCTGCAGTTGAGGAGACAGCTCTTGAAGAAGCTGTTGTGGTTCAAAGACCAGCTCAGAGGAGGACAAGGAGAAGACTGATTAAAGCCTCGGAAAAGAAAGCTGCTGAAGGATCATCTGCTGCTCCTTCCAAAGAGACGTATAGAGATGACGAAGAAGAAATTCAAGTTCCTCTGATAAGGAGACCTAGGAAGAGATCACAAAGTTCTGAAACTTCCACGGAAGGCTCCTCAAGAACTGAAGGGTCAGAGCAGCAGATTGAAACAACAATGCTCTTGTCAGAGGAGGTGCCAGTTCTTCAGATAGCAGCTGAGGTTGACCAACTTGAAGTGCCACCCTCTCCAACCAAGGAAGCTACTCTCTCACCTATCCCAGAAAAAGGTACAAGTCCTTCCGCTTCTTTGTCCTTATCTCCCACCCCTGGCGATGAAGAGGTGTCCAAGGCTGGCACCTCGGAGCCTCTACAATAGCCTACCTCCCAAACAGTCAAAACCGAAACACCAATCCAGCTAGGCAATGAAGAGGTATCCAAGGCTGGTACCTCAGAGCCTCTCGAACAGCCTACTCCCACACTTATCCAAATCCAAACCTCCACTTCAGCCCCAAACAGTCCAAATCACTACACCATCTGAATCCATCCCCACTCCAGCTGATCAACCCTCATATACCACCCTACTAACAGACCAACCCACAGCAACACCCACACCTCAAATACCATCCTCGTCTCCCACTCCTATTCCACAAACACAAACTACCCCTCCCCCACCAGCTAAACCAACACCTCTCCCATAAGTCCAAACTTCACCTCTTCCTACTCTATCCTACTCTCTCCTCCCAACCATCCAAACTCAGTCTCCTTCCCCCCCACCTACTAAAAAAGACTTCTCTTCCTCTTCGTCTGAATCCTCCTCGGAGGATGAGGACAGTGACCTCAGCCCTGCAACTGCCATCTCCTCGATCCTTGGAAAAATGGAGAAAAAGATAAAATCTGCCTTCAAGAGAAAAATGAAAAAGAAAACGAAGAAGATGGTGGAAGCAGTCACAGAAACAATGATCGCCAGCATGAGAGAAGTCGAGGTAACACTCTCAGATAAAATCACTTCTATGACTAACTCTATGCTAGCTGAAAAAGTAAAGGCTCTGGAGGAGGAGATGAAGTCGCTGAAAGAGGAGGTAAAAGGCTACAATCAAATGGTGGTAAACGAAATGGCAATGGACCAGTCTGATTTCAGAGTAAAATGTAACGATCTAAATATGAAGCTGACAGACTTGGCCAATGAAGTTAAAAAGGGGAAAAAGGAGGAGCAAGAAAACAGACAAGCCCTCACAGCTGTGGTCGAGGAGACCAGGAGAGAGTTAGGCATGAAGGCCAACACAGCTGACCTGGAGGCAGCCAAGGAGGATGTCAGACTTAAGTCTGATGAGCTGTTTGCTCTCCAGCTGAGGGTAAGTCAACTGGAAGAAGCTCTGAAGGAAGACAAGGAGAAGAGGAGGAAGGAGGAAGAAGAATGATCTGAAAAACTCTTGGCCAGGCTGAAGGAGTCTGAGCTGGCAGAGGCCAAGAGTAAAGGCACGAAGGTAGCAGCTGATGAGCCTAAATCAGTTGACATCTCACTCAGAGCTGCCACCAAAGGCAAAGGAAAAAGAGAAGCCGACTACTCTGATCTTTCCGAAGAGCAGATCAAGAGGATCAAATGAGAAAAGGAGTACTTCGGAAAGAAAGAGAAGAGAAGGCAAAAGAAAGAGAAGGGTGCCAATGTCTTCTGGAGCAGCACAGAAAGAAAATGGCTGGTAAAAGACCAAGGCAACGTGAACTTCAGGCCCTTTCATACAACGTATGCTCCTCCGAAGCTGGCTTGCGGAAAGTATGAGAATGAATACAAAGTCAAGAACCTGGATGTTATGTGGATGTACTTCTGGTACATTCTCAAGGCTCCAGGAACAGCTCAGCAAGATCCAGACCTAGCTTGGCACGAGTGGATGGAAAAGGTAGATGCGGATCTCCATCATCAACTGCTGGAAGAAGCAGATGTCGAGTTCAACGTCAACCTGATCTCCCCGGCCTTTGAGTACGCTCTACCTGCCAAAAAACCTGATGGATCCCTAGACCTGGACTGGGTCAAGGGAATTGTGCAAAGGGCAGAGGCTGAGTCTGGGTTTGCTCAGGAGGAAGATCTCAAGCCGCTTAGGAGGAGAGTATTCAATTGGCTGATGGTTCCAGATGAAGATCAATGGGGTGTCTGATAAGATAGATTTCTCTTTCCTTATTTTTTTCTTATCTACACCAATCTGTAAAATTTGTAATCATCTGTGAATATACTTGAGCTTATCTGAATCATCTTGTCTTATGTTTTAAGCTTTCTTTACTGCTTTCTAAGAAAACTTAAAATTTTTTCTATGTGTTAATCATCTGAGGAAACTTCCATCTCAGATTAAAAAATTTCTAAGTCCTAAGACTTAATTTTTTTTTCCTAAGTTCTTATAATCTGATATAGTCTTTAAGACTTAATCTTTTCTAAAATCTCTAAATTTTTCTAAGTATGAATTAAGTGCTCTTATGTGAATGTATCTGAACTAAATGCTGTGTTCTAATGTGTTCTAATGTGCTCATCTAATTATCTTGAATAATCTTGACTAACAGAGCTGTGAGCTTGTTTCCTTCTCACAGTTTTAACTTCATCAAAAAGGGGAATATTGTTAGGTTAGAAGTAGTTTTGATGAGTTAAAATTATATAGATTAGAGTTAGCTCATGTAAGTAAGATGACCAGCTGAACTTGTATAGAATAGCTGATGTAATGGATTCTAGTGCTAGGCTGACCAGACTAGGTAGAGCTAGAATAGTCAGCTGAAGTTATGAAAGAGAAGGTCATCTGGAGACAATCTTGATAAAGTCATCTGTTGGAGATAATAATGAAGAGCTCAAGACGAGGTCAAGACCAGCTGAGTAGAATAAGAAAGGCAAGTCTTCACCAAGTCAGCAGCAGACGACTAGCTTGAGATCGGTTGAAGTCAAGGCAGTTTTCAAGAATAAGTTTGTTGAACGGTTTTTAGTTTGTTACAACAAACTAACCGTTTCACAGACTTATAAATAAGTTTAGGCACAGTTCTGAATATAACAATCAACACTCTCATTCACAAATACTTAATATTTTTCAAAGAGCACTCACAATGCTTTCAAAAGTAATCTTCATAATCTTCTAAGTGTTTATAGAACACTTACTTGTACATCTTCAAAGTTTCTGCACTTTAATCTTCAATTTTCTAGAGAGTTAGGCAGATTGAAGATAGAATTGAAGAAGAGAATCTTCATATCTCTGTATTTGTAACTTTGTAAGTAAGTAAGGTAGTAAGTTAGTCGAGGCCCTTCTTCAAGTTGAAGAAGAAGAATGGATGTAGGATTTGTTCTGATCCGAACCACTATAACTCCTGGTGTTCTTTACTTCTTGTTTTACTTACTTGTTATTCATCAACTATTCAAACAAATCAATTTCAGATTCATATTCAGATTGCTTTTTGATCCTTAAAAGGTTGAGTTTAAACTTGTTTCCGCTGTTTGGCTTTGTACTTTGAATAGATAATCTAATCTTCGAAAAAGATTTGAAAATCTATTCAACCCATCCCCCCCTCTTCTAGATTTTCACTAGGAGGTGACCTAAGCTCTTTTTAATCACTCAATCCGTGGGCTTCTACTCAGTAGAAAGATGGATTTACTTTCTTTTCGTCCTCTAGTATGCATTCATCTCTTTTCTTTTGCCTAGGAGAAGGAATTCAGTTCTATACGAGGAAAATATACAGGCTAGAAAGGACTTCTACAGATAGGGAGGAACTCCTTCTCTTTCGGGTATGCATTCTAGTATGAAGCTAAGACACTTAAAGACTCTTTAGTTGACTATTACTAGCATATCTGGACGCCATGGATGAGAACCTTAGATTGAGAAGAAAAGAATAGAAAGAAGAAGGAGCATTGAAAGAGGTCGGATTGAGGAATAGCTGGAGAGAGTCCTCCTCCTAGACCAACTAGAAAAAGGGGAGAGAAAGAAGTGGGGATCAACAGTCAGAGCAGAAGTAGAAAGGATAAGGATTGTTCAAGTCAGAGTAGAAGCAGTAGTTAAAGTAAGAGGTTTCATCTTAGAAATAGGAATAGAAGTAGGGAGATTATAGGTCTGAAATAGTCTTCCTGATTGCGTCATAGACTGGTGAATAAAAGTATGCCTTTAAAGGTGAAGTAGAAGGCTTCCGACACAAAACTAGCAAGAGAGAGTACAGCGCAAAGGAAGAATAGCAGGGCCTCACCAAAAAAGAAGCAACCCAAAGGACAAGAGTCACCCGGTATGTAGCACGACCGTTAGAGCTTTGACTGCCTTTCCTGAGTGTAGTTCTGTACAGGATCATATGTTGTTGGGTATTCTTTCGCTCCCTCCACCCTGCCCTCACGGTGCCCAGCTCGGCAATTTGACATAGGCGGGTGCCTATGAGAAAGGTGAAAGAGGCGGGTTGACAACAACCAAAGGAACGAATCCAATGTCGCAGCCGAGGAAAAGAAGTTTCCGCGCGGGTACCTAACAAAGACTTTCGCCTCCGAAGCTTACCTTAGCGTTGTAGCCTCGAGAACTATTCCAATTCTTTTTCCTATTACACATCGTTTCCAAACTGGTTTACTTAAATGGGTATAGCACGCCCGCCGATTTAGCCCAACTGGCTGGGACTCACTAGGGTTTTTGCAGTACCATATCGCAATACCGCAGCTGCTTGGCTGGAATGAAATGGAATGGATCATTGCATACGTTATTTCGGAACCAGATCGTAACCGCCGGCTGATTGCAAAAAACTACGGGAAAGAGCGTACACCTACATCTCACCCGGCCCAGGCCCTACCGGTGTACGGTGAGTTCATTCATGGCTTAATAGGTAATGGGTAAGATTGTATGGTTTCAGTTGAAATCCTCCTGCCCGATAGGATGGTGAAATAGATAGGACCCGAGACCTCTTACCAAAGTCTCCTGCACTCTTTGAGCATATTCAAAGAATAGAAAGGTCGGATTTGAACCCTACCAAAGGAAGTAGTCAATGTCTGCCTTTATTCCGGCACCCGTACGCGTGATCAAACGTGGTCTATAATATGGATGTTTCCTAGGGCCTTTCCCACCACCTCTCCACTTCTTCTTCTTTTTTAGGGGGTTTGTTATCGTACAGCTTTGGTTTACTAGCTTTCACCCGTTCCCGGATGGCATTCAATTGCTCCTCAGTCAATCCCTTCTTCGCCGCAGCGATCTCCTGTGCAACTGTCGGTTCTTGATCTGGCTGGGCTATCTGCCACAACACAACAGATGTTGTCACATCAGCGCCTTCGCTTCTGTACTGACTTATTTGTTTGTATGGATCTTAGGGCCCTGATCTATGAATAAGTCTTGTCCTGGTTCAAAGGCTCTCATCAAGTCTCAACCAATCCATTCGGTTCGTGGATATGAGCGGAATAGGAATGGATTCACCTTTGACTTCTCATATGATAGAAGGACACCACTTGACTGGGTGGCACTCTTTCAAGACTATTCCTTAAAGGTACCGTGACTCCCTTGGGCCGCACGCCGCCATACTCGAATAAAAAAGACTAAACTATAGACCTGGACTCTGTCCTTGTATACGACTCGATTAGCCATTGAGCCTGAGTCCTTTCTTTTTTAAAGGACCTTAAACCACTACCTACGACCTCTAAGTAATGAGGCGAGATGAGGCCTTTTTTATGTGTATGGGAGTGAGTGCCCTATCCTATCTATTAAGGCAGTCACTAAGGAGCTCTTGACCGGCACGCGCCGAGTGCCACCCGCGCGAACATTGATTGGCGCTGTGCGTGAGGCCTAGATGTAAGTTCAGCTGTCGATCTCCCGATTGCCTTGCCTGCCTCAGATCTATAAAGATCGTTGGTAACTAGGCTAAAAGAAGATAGCTTTATAGCCCATTAAATTTAAGGGAAGTTTTCTGATCAGATCGACGGATTTACTCTGGTTCCCTACCTTTTTTGAGATCACCTTTCCTCTTCTCTGTCAACACTAAGATTCCGAAATTCGATGGTAATGAATAGAGGCCTGCGCACATCAGTGAAAACCGACTCCTCGGCAGACCAAGGATAGATTCCTTCCGTCTTTATCCACTCCCTTCGATATTCCCACCGGGCGGCCAGTCTTATTTGCATATGTCGGAATTCATCCTTTTAAGGAGAGTTTCCGATCCCAATAGAATAAGGTCCTACCCATGAATATAGAAGGTAGTCGTTCTTTAATAGAATATAGGCCCATGCGAATCAATTATTCAGCTCCCAAAAAGATCCCTCGATCCAGATGAACTGCCCCTCGGCTACCTAGGCTCGATACGTTCCTTACCAGTTGGTATGCAGAAACTCCAGGTACACTTCTTTAATAGAAAATCAAAATAGAATGCAGGAGATCCAAGAAGTAAGATCGAAGATCGGGAATAAGAAGAAGGCTTTTCTTTTCAATCTTTTATCGGCCATACCTCTTGCCGTACCTTTATCGAGTGTTCTCCCACCTTCTGACATGGCGTACCATGCCTTCGAACAGGAAGTCTCTCTTCCATGAAAGGTGACACTCTGACTTCGATTTATTCGAGAAAGAAAGACTTTGGTGGAGATAGAATCGCCTTTTGTATGGGTTCCATTAGCAGTCCCTGGCAGCTTGTTGGCCAGAGTTCAAGAACTGAGTTAGCATAGCCGTCATCGCCCATGACATGAGGCATGATCCTAGCACGATCCATCTATATAAGATAGTACAATCTAGGGAAATCGTAGAGTGAAAAGAAAGCCCCGAAAGGACTAGACCAAGACCCATCCTCGGACTGATCCGGGAGGGCAAACTTCGATGCAAGTAAAGAAAAAGAGCTTGCGCTCCCTAGAGTGGATGATCTTTAGCCGCGTGCGTAGGAAATAAAAAAGATGGAATCACAAAGCAAATCAGAAGGCTAGAATTTAAGCATGTAATAACTAGACGAAGGAATCCTCCCCATCGACTAGTTCTGGTAATTCTACGCAAGTCCAACCAAGTTCGCGGTCTATCCACGACCTGCCGTCGAAATCTTCTACGCATCACTCGGAGTCGGCCAACGCTGAAGTCGTCAATGTTACGACGGGTTTAACGCCTTTTGAGGCGGGAACCCTAATTCTCCAGGCCATACATCCATCGCACCAGCATGTCACAGGGGAGGGAATTCAATCAGGCTTTGCCTGTCCGTTCTTATCCCTCCTACGGCGGCAGGCGTGCCGGCGGATAACCCAGGGACAGCATAGTTTGCACAGGTTTTTTTTACAAACGACTTCACACTTGGAGCTTTGAAGAGGCACTCCAGTGCTTGAAGGAGAAAAAAGAGAAGCCCATACTGTTGGAGTGCTAGGCTAAGCCCTTTACCTAAAGAGTTCGTATGCATAACCTGTTCTTTCCTATGGCTAAGCCGTGGAAGACTATGGATAAGCAGTGGAAGTTAGATCAGTTGCTTAGGAAGGTGCCTTTAGAAGTTCCCTGCCATGCATTTACTGGACTCTGATAGCCCTGCATATGATTCTATGGCGGTCCAGGGGGAGTTCCCCGCAGCCTATATATAAAGCTATATAGTTTTCAATGGCAGTTGCCTTCGGTGCATTTTCAGTAAAAAGAATATCAAAAAAACCTAGCCAGCTTATCCAATCTCCCATACTTGCCAGTTCGAGGGGTTGTAGTTCCACCCATCCTTACTAAGCTCTTCAATTGCTAATGCCGTACTTGGGGTTTTAGAAGGAGTGGAAATTCTAGATTGAGTTCTCTTTGCTCTTCTGTCTCTCGCCCTTCCAGTCCATCGATTGTTAGTTCTCTTGAGACTTCTGTTACATCCCTTAAGTCAGTCTTAAGGGTAGATAGCGCTATAGGCTAACGATAAGATGAAAGGGCCTTCTATTTAGTCGATGCTTGTTTTTATTTTGATGGAGAAGTAGTAGTTGCTTCTCTCTTCAAGTTCAAGCGAGTTGTTGGAGTGCTTTTGTAAGAAGCCCCTCCTGTTGGCGTGCTATAAAATGGAATTTGAGTGATAGGCCAATGCTAAGTGTTCCATGTCGTTGGATAGTCGGTTCGAAGGCAAGGAAGGAAGTTATCATTTTGAAGCCTGCGAGCTAGTAATTCCTCTCCTCGATCCAATGGGCATACCTTTCTTCGAACCTTCGCTTCGTAAAGTAAACGACAATGGAAAGAGTTCAAAAAAGAGTGGAAGTTGCCCCTCCTAGGGTTCCAATTTCAGTTTGAGGTTACATTGGAGTCTCTTACTAGTCCATTTCGAATCCTTTTAAGCAAGTTTCCTTCTAGCCCATTGAAGCAGTTGTACCAATTGCAACAGTCTTAAGGCCATTAGTTGGAGTGATAAGTCCTACTTTGCAGTCGAGTTTTTTATTACATCCAGTGCTACATCTAGAGGTCCAGTCCCCTAGGTCATTTGATATCTATAGTCTGAGTTCCGTTAAACAAGCCAGTTCTGTTAGATCGCTTACAGTCCCCGTAGTGTCCAGTAGCTGTCTATTTTTCTTACCTTAACCTTAGGCAAGCGAAAGACATAGGCTTGAAATCAAAGTGAAGATATCTCCGGAGTTGCTATCCAGATAGTTCCATGGCAGTTCTACTTGCAGCCATTGAGAGTTCTCTTGCATCCGCTTTCAATCCAGCAGAGTAAGGGGCAAAAGGATCTTACGGGTTCGACAGGTCGTGCTTATCCCTTCTTATCCGGAGTTAACGATATCTCGCTTAAGGAGATATCTAGCCAAGCGATTCACCTGATCCAGACACGCCGGAAGATAGTAGAGCGTGGGCCCGGATATTCGTGGCGTGAAAGCAGAGCAAAGCGATAGGCAACCGAGCGAGCGAGCGAACCTGCTACTTATCTTGAATAGGAATGACTACAGCTACAATTCTTCTCTTGAGACATTGACTTTCGAACTTGATGATGAGCTGGGCGGTCTTTCTTTTTTAGAAAGAGTTAGCCAAAGGGCACTTCCTATACGGCTTTTTCCCGGATCACAGGGAAATGTTGGAGAATAACCAAAGTCTTACTCAGTAATTGCATGAACCCGGGAAAGTTGACCACTAGGGTTGGTAACAGAGGGGAGAACCTCTTAAGTTTTTTCATTGAAAAATGCTGGACTCTGTGCAAAAAGAATAGCCCGACGCTTCTGCTTTAATAGAAGATGGTCACCTCCGATTCTTCCTTCTTACAGCCAACCGCTCACTTTCTCTAACGAGCGAGGAAACTTCGTTCAACACTTACTACGTTCTTTCAAAAAAAACCTTATCTTCCCTGAAAGGTGTGGAATTGCCATAGCTAACAAGTAAACGAGTGAGCGTAAGTGAACGGAATACTGTTGGCATCTTCGGGCCAACCTGGAGTTCTTCTTCCAGTAAGACGCGTTGTAGTTCGTAGGGTAAGTGAACGGGGAGCTACGGCTGGTCGAAAAGCGAAGATAGGCGCATAGTTCAGTGATCTATCCACAAAAAAAAGAGGGAACTCACAGAGATAACGATCCGCTTCTTTTAAGAAGATAGGACAAGAAAACGAGAACTCAAGTTCGAGTGAGCGGCTAAGTAAGCAGAGCTCGTAACCTCGAGTTATGTATATATAACAAAAAAGAAGTCTTCTCATCTTTCATTTGAAAGCCCTAAGCCTAGATGCTTTAGCCCGAGCTCTTGACCCCTGGGGAGGTACTACTTTGACGACCTGCTACGTTTCTTTCTCTTGATGCCTTATCTGCTGACTATGGCTATGCCTCTCTGTTGGCGGCTGGTGTCTCAGTGTGCTGTCAGGAGTCCATGACAGGTCAGCTTCAGTCTGACCATCAACTACTCACTCCTTTCTTTCTAGAGCCAAGCTTTCATTGCTGGTATTGCGCTTCCTCCGCTCTATGCTCTTTCGCTACTCTCCAAACGAACCAACATGTACGCACTCCTTTGTTTCCGGCTATGAAGATCTAGTCAAAAGCTTTCACTTGCACGAGATTCGCAGATGATCAAGGATTCCTTTCTCTTTTTTCCCAATCCGCATAATCTTCTCGAACCTAATTGCTTTTCATCGATCAAAGTCAATTCCACGGAGATAATAAGTTGTTACGCCCGCTCTCTCTATATAGGCAAATAGAAAGGTAGAGCCCTAGTTTCCTAGTCAGCTTGAGACTTACCTTGACTCTATATAAGGATTTTTTCTTTATGCGTATTTCTGGTTTATGCGCCACGTGCGCGTACTTTATATATATTAATTGAGTTTACTGTATGTGTATATATTTATATATTTTATATAAGCTTTTCTTTCGCGGTGCCGATCAAGCCTAGAAGAGTTGAAGAGGAGCAAAATGGGGGGAATTCGTTGAGAACTAAGGAGCGAAGGGGAGCTAAAGTGCATTCCTTTGAATATAGGTTGCAATGCAATTGTTTTATTCGAGATGAGCATCAAAGGTGCAAGCGAGCTATATGCTCGTTCGCTCTCTTGTCGTGAGAGATGGGACTAAGGTGAACCTGCGGGGCGATCTAGGACAAGGAAGACTTCGGCCTTTCTTCATTTCTTTCCTTTCGGTTTTTCTATTGCGCGTCTGAGCTCTTTGCCCAGCTTACTTTCATATTGATCAAGCAGAGCGGCGCATTGATGAGAGTCGTCCACAGGTTTTTGTAGGCGAACAAGCAAGGGTTTTGGCGTGGTTGTGAAGGCGTCTTCTAGTTCACTAGAAAGAAAGGATCCACTATCTCCTACTCAACTGATCGCTTTAAGGCGAGGGCAGTTGTCCCACTATCTATCAGGGACAGGTACGAGACTCCCATGGTACAGGATAAGAGGACTAAGAGAGAGAGGACGAAAGTATCACTCTAGCTGCTAGCGGAATGGACTGGATGACTGACTTCGGGCTATTGCTATTGAAGGAAGAAGCTCCCAAGAAGCAAATATGAAATCAAAGCGGTTCCTTTCCGAACTAGACCTATCCTTCTCGATCTTCTTTTACCCGAAGAAGGGAATCCATAACATATGGATAGTATTATTTTATCATATAATAAAGAGTATTGTGCGCTCTCACGAATGCGTGGATGGCGGCTCTGTTTTGGATACTCTAACCGATCCGTTTTATTGTTTCTGGGCAGTACGATCCACAAAATGCTATATTTTTGTATATTTCGTCGGTAGTGGAGTAGAACAAAATGCCAGTTCAATGGATCGAGATGAATATAAAAAGGCATGCTCTATTTTATCGGTATAGCGAACGCGTTCTGATTCACTTGGATACGGCGCTGAACAAACCACATCTTTCGTATAGAGGCGGCCAAACGGTGTAGCAACTCTATTCCGCTCTAATGCCATCTTTCGGCTTCTCTGGGCAGCGCAGTCATTGGGAAGTGGTTGAGGAGGGAGAGTTTCATGGATTACAGAGGGACTTTCTAGGTTTTCTTGGAGGAAAAGAAAGGTTTGGGGGAAACAGGGATGCGAAAGCACCAACGGTAGTCTGTGGTTAACAAATGATGCCAGATCCAATATGATTGATAGCGCACGCCTACCCACGACTTTAAAGTAAACGAAGCGAGATGGGGTCATTGAGCGAGTGGTGAGATAGCGGTTTGCTAGGTGCAACGGTAATTGTGTAAGTAAGGTAGCCCGGACAAACAGAACGCAAAGCGGTGACAAAAGAGTTGATAGAGCCGCCTCTGGGCGTTGTGAGTTGCATTTTCGTCTCAGTCTTTTGAATTCAAAAGTTTTAGAATTCCTTTTATCGCCTTTTCTTATGATCTTTCTAGCCGCTTATCCGCCTAGCGCGATCTTGTTTTATCTTAATTGTCGAATGTTCATTTATTCAATCCTAGCCGATAGCTCAGAGAGCTTTACTAAACGGCTGTTACTAATGATGGTAAAGCATTCTTAGATGAATCCGCCACCGACCCGCTTTTTGAAGCATAAAAAATCACCTGTTCCTTTTATACCGGGCTAAAAAAGCGAGACCCTGTGGAAATTCCTTCTAAGGAAGGCACTATTTAATAGCTTCATTTTGAACGAGATATCTTAGTTCGTATCCCGGATTAAAAAAAGTATCGTGAAAAGGCGCCTCTTTCTGAGGAGAAATGCCATAAGAAGAAGGGGATAAATCTATGTCTCTTTTGCCTCTCGGATTCTGTTCTCTTGTCATTGCCTCTGAGGCCCCCTTAGCTGGGTCTCTTACACGGGAACCGAATACGGATAGCTCGCATCAACAATAGAAGTGCTCACGCCCAACCAAGATGAATCTTCCTCCCTCCCTATTGAGAAGAAAGGAACAACTAAGGGCTTTCTTTTTTTCCTTTCCGGTATGCAGCTCCGCGACTAAGGAGCGAAAGAACGAAGTGTGCTGTGGTGATGTCCGAATTTTCACCTATTTTTATCTATTTAGTGATCAGTTCGCTAGTTTCTTTGATCCCCCTCGGTGTTCCTTTTCCATTTTCTTCCAATAGTTCGACCTATCCAGAAAAATCACTTGAATTCCACTCTATTGGACTACACCAATGAGACCACCCATGTTGCGAATAATTATAATACAACCTACCCGGATTATTTCTCATTTTTGAAACTCTAATTGTTGCTGGAATTCTACATATAGTGCAATATGATCTTAAGTACCGTAGATAATTCGTTATTGTGTTTTGAGACATGGTTCATGCCTAAAAAATAAGTTGCGTGAATATATTTGTAAAGGTTTAGATGTATATAATGCTCTCAGGAATGTTGTAAATATAGTTTGAGTTTTTGCTACTGATTTTTGCTTTGATGTGAGAAACAGAAGAAGTATATTTATACAAAGGGAATCCCAAATTATTGTAACGGTTATATTCCAACGGTCAAATTTCAATAAGTCATTTCTCTGCATTTGCGCATAGTTTAGGGTTTTTGGGCTTTTAAAATTTTTTTTTTCTGATTGGTATTTTCGGATCCTGGGCCTTATATGTATTTTTATTCTGGGCCTGTGCAAATATCACTTTGTTGTGCACAATATTCCTTTATTTGTTTTGGGCTTTTACATATTATTTCAGGGTCTGTGCAAATATTTTTTTGCTGGGCACATATTATGTAGTTCCTGTATATATATTGACTTTGAGTCACAATTTTGGCTTTATATTAAAATTAGGCAAATTAGGGATTAAATTAATTTTACACTATGCAAAAAAATCCTATTAATTGTTCAAAAAAATTATTTTTCGGCTTGTGCAAATAAAGGTCTTTACATGTAATTTGTTTTTAGGCCTGTGCAAAAAAAATTCAATAAGTTCTCTGCATTTGCGTATAGTTAAGGTTTTTGGGCTTTTAAATTTTTTTTTAGTGATTGGTATTTTTGGATTTTGGGCCTTATATTTATTATATTCTGGGCCTGTGCAAATATCACTTTGTTGTTCACAGTATTCCTTTATTTTTTTTGGGCTTTTACATATTATTTTAGGGCCTGTGCAAATATTTTTTTGCTGGGCACATATTATGTACTTATATTGGCTTGGGTTTGAGTCACATTTTCGGCTTAATATTATTAATTGTTAAAAAAATGCTATTAATTGTCCAATAAATGCTATTAATTTTTGGCTTTGTAGTTATATTATTAACGGTCCAAAAAATGCTATTAATTGTTTAAAAAAAATATTTTTTGGCCTGTGCAAATAAAGGGCTTTACATGTAATTTGATTTTGGGCCTGTGCAAAAAAAAAAAACCTTACCCCGCTCAAAATAAATTTTAAAAGGAAAAAACCGTGTATTGGACGAATTCATTTTTGGCGGTGCAAGTTGAACAATTTTCAAGCTTCAAACGTCTAGTTTTATCGTTCCAACCAAAACGTTTAATCATGCATTTATATAAGATTGCAGGTAATCATTTCCACGCATCCATATTGTTGGTCCCACGAATTGAGTATTTTATTAAAGAACTTGAAGCAACCTTCTAGGGAAAATCTAGAAGGGGGGGGGGGGGAGGGGTTGAATAGATTTTCAAACTTTTTCAGATTAGAAAATCAACTCAAGATATCAAAGTTCACACTGCGGAAAATGAACTTAAACTCAAACTTTTACGAATCAAAAGCAATCTGATTATGAGTCTGAAATTGAATTTGATTGAAAGTTGATTAAGAACAGATAAGTAAGAAAAACAGTAAAGAACACAACGATTTATAGTGGTTTGGATCTAATTGATCCTACATCCACTCTCGTTCTTCAACTTGAAGAAGGGTCTTGACCACTTACTTACTTACTCACTTACAATCTTACAAATACAACTTTCTGAAGATGATCTTCTAATCTTCAATCCTATCTTCAACTTCTAATCTTTCTGAAATTTCTTGATTATAGTGCAATGTGTTGAAGATATACAGGATAAGTGTTCTATAAACACTTTGAACTTATGAAGAATTACTCTTAAAAACTTTTGTGAGTTCTTAGAAAACTTGTGAATCATGAATGTGAGAATGCTGAATTGTTAGTTTATTTAAAACCGTGCCTAGACCTATTTATAAGCTTGTGAGACAGTTAGTTTGTAAACTAAAACCGCCTAACAAACTTAATCTTGATAACTGCTTCTCTATCAGCTGATCTTGCTTCTAGTCGTCTGCAGCTGACTTGGTGAAGACTTGTCTTTCTTATTCTACTCAGCTTGTCTTGACCTCGTCTGAGCTCTTCATAGTTGTCTCTTGCAGATGACTTGTCTCAAACTTGTCTTCAGATGACTTCTACTTCTTCGACCTCAGCTGACTTATCCAGCTCTTCCTAGTCTGATCAGCCTAGTGCTAGAACATTACCTCAGCTGTTCTATGTAGCTAGTCATCTTTACTTTGTCTGAGTTGACTCTAGTCTGACTTCTTTTAACTCATCAAAACTTCTTCTGATCTAACAATTTCCCCCTTTTTGATGAAGTTAAAACTGCTAGAAAGAGACAAACTCATAGCTGATGTTAGTCAAAGTTATTCAGGATAAACAGATGAGCACATTAG
Source organism: Paraleonurus japonicus (assembly GCA_030762865.1). Taxonomy (NCBI): domain Eukaryota; kingdom Viridiplantae; phylum Streptophyta; class Magnoliopsida; order Lamiales; family Lamiaceae; genus Paraleonurus; species Paraleonurus japonicus. Next base: position 17,961,473 of record CM061059.1, read on the forward strand.
AGCACCTTAACACTTAATTCAGATTTATTCACATTAGAGCACTTAATTCATACTTAAAAAAAATTTGGAAAAGTTTTATAGAGATTTTTTAAGAAAAGTTTTAAGTCATAAGACTTTATCATATGATTAGTACATAGAAAAATTTTAAGTCTTAGGACTTAGAAAATTTTTGAAAGTTTTAATCTGAGATGAAAATTTCCTCAGATGATTAACACTTAGAAAATTATTAAGTTTTCTTAGAAAGAAGTAAAAAAAGCTTAAAAATAAATAAGACAAGTAGATCAGATAAGATGAGGTATATTCACATCATATTTACAGATTACAAAAATGGATGCTGATAGAAAAGAAAGATAAGAGAAAGAAAAGTCCTGAGTTTATCAGACACCCCATTGATCTTCTTCAGGGACCATAAGCCAGTTGAACACTCTTCTCCTTAGCTGCTTGAGGTCTTCCTCCTGAGCTAGTCCAGACTCTGCCTCTGCCCTTTGTACAATTCCCTTTACCCAGTCCAGGTCCAGGGATCCATCCGATTTCTTGGCAGGGATGGCATATTCAAAAGCTGGAGAGATCAGATTGACATTGAATTCCACATCTGCTTCTTCCAACAGCCGATGATATAGGTCTCTGTCCATCTTCTCCATCAACTCATGCCAAGCTAAGTCTGGATCTTGCTGAGTTGATCCTGGGGCTTTGAGAATGTACCAGTAGTACATCCACATTCCCACCAGATTTTTAACTTTGTACGCGTTCTCATACTTGCCACAAGCCAGCTTAGGAGGAGCATCCGTTGCATGAAATGGTCTGACGTTCGCGCCACTTTGATCCTTAATCAGCCACTTTCGCTCCACGTTACTCCAGAAGACATTGACCCCCTTCTCTTTCCTTTGTCTCTTCTTCTCCTTCTTTCCGAAGTACTCTTTCTCTCTTTTGATCCTTTTAATCTGTTTTTCGGAAAGATTTGAGTAATCAGCTTCTCTTTTCCCTTTACCCTTGGTAGCAGCTCTAAGAATAACATCAGCTGATCTCGGCTCATCAGTTGCTACCTTCTTACTTTTGCCCTTGGCATCCTCTGGCTCAGACTCCTTCAGTTTAGCCAAGAGCTTCTCCGTTCTTTCCTCCTCTTCCTTCCTCCGCTTCTCTTCATCCTCTTTCAGAGCTTCCTCCAACTGACTTACTCTCAGTTGGAGAGCAGTTAACTCATCAGACTTGAGTCTGAGGTCCTCCTTAGCTGCTTCCAGATTAGCTGTGTTGGCCTTTACGCCTAGCTCTTTCCTGGTCTCCTCGACCACAGCTGTGAGGGCTTGTCTCTTTTCTTGCTCTTCTCTTTCCCCCTTTTTTACTTCAGCAGCCAAGTCTGTCAGTTTAGCATTAAGATTGTTGCACTTGACTTTGAAGTCAGACTGGTCTACTGCCATCTCGTTTACCACCATTTGGTTATAGCCTTTAACCTCCTCTCTCAGTGCTTTCATCTCTTCCTCCATTGCCTTTACTTTATCAGCCAACACAAAGTTAGTCAATGATGTAATTTTATCAGATAGAGTTACCTCGACTTCTCTCATGCTGGCGATCATTGTCTCGGTCACTGCTTCCACCATTTTCTGAGTCCTCTTCTTCATTTTCCTCTTAAAGGCTGAGTTTATCTTCTTCTTCACTTTACCAAGAATAGAGGATATGGCGGATGCAGGGCTAAGGTCGCTGTCGTCATCCTCAGATGAGGAATCAGACGAGGAAGGAGATTGGTCTTTTTGAGTGGGTAGAGGGGGAAGAAAGTGTGTTTGGATAGTTGGGAGGAGGGAGTAAGAAAGGGTAGAAAGAGATGAGGTTCGGACTTGAGGGAGAGGGATTGGTTCAGTTGGTGGGGGAGAAGATAGTTGTGTTTGTGAGGTGGGGGTGGGAGATGAGGTTTGAACAACTGGTGATGGTGGTTGAGGTGTGGGTTGATCTGAAGATGGGATGATAGATGATTCTGGGATTGGGGATTGTGTTTGGACTTTTGAGGGAGTAGGCTGTTCGAGAGGCTCTGAGGTATCGACCTGGGTTACCTCTTCATTGCCTGGTTGGACTGATGGAATGGTAGGCTGTTTTAGAGGCTCCGAAGTGCCAGTCTGGGATACTTCTTCATTGCCAGGTGCAGGGGATAAAGATGGAGAAGAGGATGAGCTTATACCTTTTTCAGGAACGGGGGAGAGAACAACTTCCTTGGTTGGGGAGGGAGGAACTTCAAGTTGTCCAACCTCAGTTGCTATCTTCAACACCGGTACCTCCTCTGGTAGAAGTGTGGTGGTCTCAGTCTGCTGCTCTGACCCTTCAGTCCTGGAGGAGCCTTCAGAGCTTTGGGATACTTTTCTTGGCCTCCTTACCAGTGGGGTTTCAGCTTCTTCCTCTTCATCCGAAGTGTCCTTGACAGAAGCAGCAGATGAGCCTTCCCCCTTCTTCTTTTCAGAAGCCTTTACCAGCCTCCTCCTTTTCTTCCTCTGAGATGCTCTTGGGGCCACAGCAGCTTCTTCATGAATTGAAACCACAACTGCTTCTTCAGGTGTTGTGACCCCAGCTACAGGTACCTTAGCTACAGTTGCCTCTGCTGTGGACTCCAAAGCCACATCCTCAGCCACTGCCTCCTCCTCAGCTGCAGGCTCAGCCTCTAGCTCGGCAGCCAGTCTCCTAGCCTCCTCAGCTGCTATCGCTGTCCTCTAATCTCTGGCAGCATCTGACTCATCATCTGAGTCTGGCATTCCTCCAAGCCTTTCATTCTTCATCAGAATTCCTTTCTGCTTGGATTACTTCTTGGTACCTACTCTCCAGTCAGCTGCCCTGTTCAATCCCTCTATCAACACAGTTATCTTATTGAACAGACTGACTGTTTAGTTTGCCACCCATCCCTCAGCAAATGATTTGAAACTTAACCTTTTCTTTTCCTCATTCAATTTGTGAATCAGCAACTCCACCCAATTCACTTGAACTCCATCTAGAATGACCCTCATACAGCACAATCTGGGCTTGGATAGCCCATCATGTGAGCTTTGCTCCCCAAGCACCAATTTTGTCACCATAGTCATCAAAAGCCTAAACTTCCTTCTTAGCAGGTTCTTCTTCAAATTCCGACGAGTCCCTCTGTAGGTGACTCTCGCCATCAGGTTAAAGGATTCCTCCCACACATCCTCTTTGTACGTCAGTGGATTCACTCCTTCCATTGACGTATTGAATATCCTAGAAATGTTCTCTCTGGTGTATGAGAGAACTGTTCCGTCAATAGTTGTATCAAACCCGTCCTGGGTATCCCTCATGTTTGCCAGGAATTCTGCTCCGAGTAGATCTACGGTTTGTTTTGGGGAGACTTCATTGACAAGAATCCCCTCAATCATGAAGCTTCTAACAATCGGAGAATTTCTGCCGATTCGCAGTCTCTTGTGGTTTCGAAATCCACATACATCTCTGCCTTTAATTTGTTTTTGAAGATTTCTTCATTCATCTTAAAACCAGAACTGTTTGTGGAGATATAAGTAGGTTTGTAGGTTTTGGTGGTTTTTTATGAGGAAGCCATGGTAAATTGGTAGAAAGTTTGAGAGAATTTACAGAGAATTAGGGCTGAAATTTGTAAAAGTAATTTTCAAAATGACAAAGGTAAGTTTTTAAACCAGGAGGAGAGAGACTGGGATTCCTATTTCAGACTGGGTTTTATCAGACTTGGTCAAAGATAATCTTGTCTTATACTTTGAAAAATTCTCCGAGTCTGATTTTTGAAAAGCAAAGTATTTCCATGACTGAGTTATTTCAATGCCATTATTTTGAATAAAAGATTTTTCAAAACATAACTCGTCTGAAAATTTTTGAAATAGATGAGTTTGTGAGAATTGTTTTGAAAATACATTTTTCAAGAAAGGGGTGACAAATGAGGAGGTGTTTATCAGATTAGAAGATTCAAGCTGATCTAATAATGTTGATCTATTACCTATCCCTGCAAATACACAAACTTCAAGAAACCATTAGTAGCCAAGGTAAGTCAGATAGGATGCAGATAGTCATCTGTTTTAAAGGAATCAGCTGACTATTGTGTCCTTGTCTGATTTACCTGATGTCAGATAAGCAATTATCAAGTCAGATAATGTCAATATGACTAATCCTTGATTCTTGATTCCTAAGAAGGAGATCAATGATATCAGCTACCTGATTGTCCTTTGACACAAATCTAGTCTGATAATTCTTTCTAGACATGATTTATAGAAAGGAAAGAAAGAAGGAAAACGCATATGAGATACAAATAATAGCAATTTAAAAATCAGCTAAAGATGCATCAAGTAATCCTAATTCTAAACACAATTTTTTAAATATAGATTCTGCTAAGGGTTTTGTAAGTAGATCTGCTCTCTGCGATTCTGTGGCTATCTTTTCTATCCTAATATCATTCTTTTCTACATGATCTCTAATGAAGTAATGTCTGATATCTATATGCTTACATCTAGAATGCAAAACAGGGTTGTATGTCATGGCTATTGCACTATTACTATCACAGTAAATAGGAACAAATGATGTTGGAATGTTATAATCCCTAAGCTGTTGACTAATCCAGAGGAGTTGAGAAAAATAACTACCAGCTGCCATGTATTCAGCTTCAGTTGTGGAGGTGGCAACAGACGTCTGTTTCTTAGATAACTAAGTAATTAATTTGTTGTCTAAGAATTGACAAGTTCCCGAGGTGGATTTCCTATCAATCTTACATCCTCCAAAATCTGAGTCTGAATATCCTGATAGCTCGAAGTTGTCATCAGCTGGGTACCACAACCCAACCTGCAAAGTCCCTTTAAGATATTTAAGGATTTTCTTAGCCGTCTCTAGATGAGTGTTGTTGGGATTAGATTGGAATCTTGCATATACCCCAACTACAAAGGCTATGTCTAGCCTACTTGCAGTGAGATAGAGAAGGGATCCAATCAGTCCGCGATACTTCGTTGCATCCGTGGGTATCCCCTGCTCATCTGAATCCATAGAGAAGTTAGTCGCCATAGGTATTTTAACTTCCCTACTAGTAGTCATCCCAAATTTCTCTATCAGGTCCTTAGCATACTTAGTTTGATGTATGAATATGCCCTTACTCGTCTGCCTAATCTGCAAGCCTAGAAAATATGTTAATTCACCCATCATTGACATTTCAAACCTGTTTTTCATGAGAACACTGAATTCTTCACATAAAGTCAGATTAGGTGAACCAAATATAATATCATCCACATAAATTTGAACCAACAAGATATTGCCATCTATTTCTTTTCTAAACAATGTCCGATCTATCTTACCTTTCGAGAATCCACTTGAAATCAAGAATTCAGATAGAGTATCGTACCAAGCCCTAGGTGCTTGTTTCAGTCCATATAGGGCCTTATTAAGTTTATAGACCTTATTATTGATCTTAAACCCAGGAGGCTGTTCCACATAGACTTCCTCAAGTAACACACCATTTAGGAAGGCAGATTTGACATCCATCTGAAAGACTTTGAAAGATTTATAGGCAGCAAATGCCAAAAGCAGCCTTATTGCTTCTAATCTGGCAACTGGAGTGTAGGTTTCATCATAGTCTATCCCCTCAGACTATGAGTAATCTTAAGCTACCAATCTTGCCTTATTACGAACAATAATGTCGTTTTCATCAGTTTTATTCTTAAACACCCATTTGGTGCCTATAATCTTTCTATGTAAGGGTCTGTCCACCAGTTCCCAAACATTTTGCCTTTCAAATTGATGCAGTTCTTCCTGCATGGTTATTATCCAGTTTGGATCAGATAGAGCCTCCTCAATAGACTTAGGCTCGAGAAGTGATACATAACAGCTGAATAGACTTTGGAAATCTACCATTGTTCGTGTCTGTACACTACTGTTGGTCCCGGAATGTTGAGTTGATTAAAAACCTTGAGTTAGCCTTCTAGAATAAAATCTAGAAAGGGGGGGGGGTTTGAATAGATTTTGTAGATTTTTCAAATCTTTCCAAAATCAATTCAAAGTATCAGATTAATCACAGCGGAAAACAATTTTAAGCTCAACTTTTAACAAGATCAAAAGCAACACTGATATTCAGATTTTAGCTAAGATTCTGAAATTTAATCTTGAATTAACAAATTGTAACTTGAACAGAAATTAAATGAAAGCAGTAGAGAACACCAGATTTTATAGTGGTTCGGATTATAACAATCCTACATCTACTCTCCTTCTCCAAACTTTGAAGAAGGGTCTCCACTAGCTGCTTACTCACTTACTTTACAATCTTTACAAATTACAACTTGATCTTCAACTCTTCAAAAATTCTCATCAACTTTCTGAAATCTAACTCTAAAAATAAGATGTGTTTTTGAAGATGTGAAGTGAAGCGTTCTATAAACACTTGAAAAAAAAATTCTATGAAGAAATCTTGTGATTTGAAAACTTGTGTTATGAGAAAATGACTTGTGAAATCTGTGTATATTATGTTCAGTAAAAGTGTTCTATGTATCTTAAAAAAAAATAAAGTGCCTAGACCTATTTATAAGTCTGAAAAGACAGTTAGTTTGTTAGTTAGTTCTAACAAACTAGAAACTGCTTTAACAAACTTAATCTTGAAAAACTGCCAGTCCTCAGCTGTCCTTGCTCTCCTCATCTGCAGCTGACTTGGTGAAGATTCGCCTTTCTTATTCTACTCAGCTTATCTTGACCTCGTCTGAGCTCTTCATGTTTGTCTCCTGCAGATGACTAGATCTCAGCTGACTAGATTGGTTCTAGACCTCGTCTGATCTGTTTAGCTTAACCTCAGCTGGTCTTCAGGTCGTCTGATCAACTGAGCTGCTTCTTTTTAACTCATCAAAACTTCTTGATTCAACAATTTCCCCCTTTTTGATGAAGTTAAAACCTATAAGGAAGAAACACACTCACAGCTGAAGTTAGTACTAGAATTAGTTGAAATAATCAGATAGGTATATCAGAGCACTTAATCTTATCACAACAGATTCATTCACATTCAAACACTTAAGAAAAATTAAGTCCTTTTAGACTCTTTTAGAAATACTTAAATAATTTGAGTCTTAAGACTTAGATAAATTTTTAGGAAAAAGTTTTTAAATCTGAGATATAAAATTCTCAGATGATTTATACTTAGAAAAATTTTAAGTTTTTCTTAAAACCAAAAAAAACGTTAAGAAACTGATACACGTAATTCACATAAGTCCAAATATATTCATTCACAAATTTACAGATTTACAAATAGAAGAACTAATAGAAAATAAAAGATAAGGAAAGAAAATCCTGTTCTATCAGATTCCCCATCGGCTAGCCTCTGGAATGTTCAGCCAGTTGAAAAATCCTTGCTCTTAGCTGTTTAAGCTCTTCTTCATCTATGAGCTCGGTTTCCCTTTCTGCTTTGGCTATGACCGTCTTGACCCATTCCAGATCAGGAGTGCCGTCTTCTTTTAGCTTGGGGGTAACTTGCTCATAAGCTGGTGCAACTAAGTCGCAGTTGAACACATTGTGCGCCTCATCAAGCAGCTTCCCATACAGATCAACGTCCTCCTTTTCCATCCATTCGTGCCAGCTTATGTCCTCATCGGCTGCTCCAGATGGCGATGCCTTCAAGATGTACCTGTAGTACATCCATCTGGCATCCAGGGCTAGCTTCTTGTATTCGCTTGTGTATTTCCCTGAGACCATCTTTGGAGGGGTTGAAGTTCGGTGGATGGATACCCACTTCCGGGAATCCCTGTCCCACTTCAGCTCAGCTTTCCCCAGCTTCTTCAGCTTCTTCTTCTCCTGCATCTCATACTTTTCCTTCTCAGCATGGATTCTTCTAATCTGCTCAGCTGATAGGTTTGAGAAGTCAGGCTCCTTTCTTTTGCGCTCGACTCTGGGACTGATCAGCTGCTCAGTTGATGAAGACTTCTCTGCTGCTTTGCCTTTACCCTTGCCCTTGGCCTCGGGTTTTTCTGCTTCTTTCATCTTGGCCAGCAGAGCTTCTGATTTCTCTTCCTCCTCCTTCCTCCTCTTCTCCTCATCCTCTCGGATGGCCTCCTCTATTTGGGTCACCCTCAGTTGCAAGACTGCTAGCTCATCTGATTTAACTTTCAATTCTGCCTTGGCTGCCTCCAACTCAGCTGTGTCTGCCTTAGAGTCCACCTTGTCTGTGAGTGACAAGACTCCAGCTGTGAGGGTGTCCATCCTTCCTTCGGCTCCTTCCCCCTTTTTAACTTCATTCTGGAGGGTCTGGAGCTGTCTTTCCAGAGCTGAGCAACGGACCCTGAAGTCATTCTAATTAGACGTGAGAGTGTTGACCAGAATCTCGTTGTCGGCTGCCATCTTCTGCTTCAGTGCCTTAACCTCCTTCTCCAGGTCACTCAGCCGAGATCCAACAGCAGTGCTGAGATTAGCTGATAGGTTCCTTGACATGTTGACCTCAGCAATCTGCATGTTGGCGAGCATCGTATCGGTGACTGCTCATATCACCTTCCTTGTCTTCTTTTCCATCATCCTTTGAACTTGAGATATTATTTTCTTGTGCATATCTTCAAAGGCTGATGAAATGGCAAGAATTGGACTGGCCTCCTCCTCTGATTCAGATGAGGAAGAGGTGGTGGGAGAGGTTAGACTGGGGGAGCTCATGTGGATATCCCCAAAGATATTGGAGGTATCCACTGGTTGGGGTTCGGATGGGAGAGATGAAGTGGGGGCATCTGATGGGGGAGGGGGGATTTCTGGTGGAGGGGAAGATGGTGGGGGTGGAATATGTGAAGTAGTGGGTGGGGGAGATGGGGTTGTTTGGGGTAATATGGGTTGGGTTTGGGAGGATATGGGTAAGGCTGGTGGGGAGATGGATATGGGAGTTGGGGCGAATACTGGTCATGTTAGGAAGGACAGCATCTGAGATGGGGATGGTGGGGGGGATGAAGTTTGGGTTTGGGGGAGGGTAGATGAGGTTGGAACTTGGACTATTTCGGGAGTAGGCTGTTTTAGAGGCTCTGAGGTGCCAGCCTGGGACACCTCTTCATCGCCAGAGTGGGCTGGAGAGGGGGAGGGGGAAAATTGTACCTGTCTGTGGGTGGGGAAGAGAGTCCTCTCTGAGCTTATGTCCTGGACCTCCTCTGATTGAACCACCTGTGCTGCAATCTGCAGCGTGGTTACCTCTTCGGGTAGGAGACTTGGCTGGTCAGCAGACGTCCTACCCAGCTCAGAGGTTTTAACCAATCTCCTCCTCCTTGGTGCCTTCTCCTTCAGCTTCATCGGCTGGGCAGCCTCAGCTGAGCTCACTGTCGGCAGCTCTTCCTCTCTCTCCTCTTCTTCCTCCTCCTCAGCTTCTTCAACCGCTGGTGCCTGAGCTCCTACCTCAGCTCCACCTTCGTGTGAATCAGCTGGAGCCCCAAGAGGTTCATCCTTCGTCAGAATCCCCTTTTATTTTGTATAGGGCCTGACTCCATCTGACCAGTTGATCTCAGCTGACAGCAGGTCCTCCATGATCATCGTCACCTTATTGAATAGGCTGGTGATCGACCTCGCCTGCCACTTTCCTCCTACTACCTCCAGCCTTTTTCTTTCTGTCTCTAGCTTCTCCAAGAGCATACTAGCCCAGTTAGCTTGGACCCCATCTAGTATCGTCCTCATGACACATAGTCTGGGTCTGGTCAGCCCATCATGAGAACTTTGTTCTCCCAGGATGACCTTTGTTACGATGGTCATCAGAAGTCGATACCTCCGTCGGAGCATCTTCTTCTTCAGCTCCGATCGCTGGTCCCTCATGGAATTCAGGGCAATCATCTCGAATGACTCTACCCATTCATCAGACTTATAGGTGAGGGGGTTCACTCCTTCACTACTTGTATCAAAAATCCTAGCCACCTCCGCCGGAGTAACCGTCAACACCTCTCCATATACTCTGGTTTTAAAGACTCCATTCTCGAACGTCCCATTGACGTAGAACTCGATTCCCCGCATATCCAGTGTTTTATTGGAGGGGGATTTCTTGGAACAGAATGTCCTCAATACAGCCCTCTCCAATAACTCCAAAATCTCCCTTGATTCACCATCGGAAGTCGTTTCGAAGTCAACGTACATCTCCGATTTGATCTTCTTATTATACGTCTCGTTGTGAAAATCCACCATAGTTGAAGTAACTCCTATTTGTTTCTGAGAAGTGCTCATGAAATGATCAAATAAGGGTTTTGAAAATTTTGCATAGAGTTTGTAAGGATTTCTGAGATTGAAAAAGTTTGTTTAAGGAAGACGATGTATTTATAGGGGGGAAGATTGGAAAGAGAAACCGCCATTTTAGAAAATTTGAATTAATCTGAGCCATTTATTCAAAAAGTTTTTACTGCGCATAAATCAACGGTTAAAAATTAAGATAAGCGATTAGGATTCAGCGCGTGGATGTTAATCGCCTTTGGAATGAGTAAATAGTTACTTTATAGACTGTTGATTTGACAAATGTAGGTTACTTTATGCAGGGAAGTAAGTATACTTGACGTTAGCCTAGGGTTACCTTACTTCGACTAAGGGTTTGCAAATCAGATGAGTTGGAAAAAGTCATCTGATAAAGTAACCTGTCTGATTTAAAAAAAACAGCTTAGGTTCAACTTTTTAGCAATCTTAAAGAAAATTTTAAATAAACAGACTCAGAGTTCATTTTCCAAAGATGGGATTTCCAATCAATCATTCCAAAAAGATTTTATAAGAAGAAAAAAAAATATGGAGTTTATTTTAGAAAACAAAAGTGTCTGAATAAAAGATTTGAGAACAGATGAGGTGAAATAGTATGATCTGTGATCTATTCCTGCAAAGACATAGACTCAAGGAAAACCATTAGTAGCTTGAGGTAGATCAGATAGAGTGCAGATAGTCATCTGTTTTTCAGAAAATCAGCTGACTATTGTGCCCTTGTCTGATTTACCATATGTCAGATAAGTAATTATCATGTCAGATAAGGTTAATATGACTAATCCTTGATTCTTGATTCCTAAGAAGGAAATCAATGATATCAGCTACCTGATTTTCCTTTGACTCAGATCTAGTCTGATAATTCTTTCTAGACATAATAAAACTAAATTGAGAGAGACAAGAAATAAAAATATAGAATTAGAGATTTACTAAAGAAGCATCTAATAATCCTAGTTCTACAGATAGTTCTTTAAACCTTGTCTCTGCCAATGGTTTTGTCAAGATGTCTGCTCTTTGAAAACCAGTCAAGATCTTTTCGAGTCTGGTATCTCCTTTTTCTACATGGTCTCGGATGAAGTGGTGTTTGATATCTACATGCTTGCATCTTGTATGAAGAACTGGGTTCTGAGTAATAGCTATGGCACTATTACTATCACAAAAGATAGGTACATCTTTGGTGATAATATTATAGTCCCTTAGCTGTTGACTTATCCAGATCAGCTGAGAACAATAACTTCCAGCTGCCATATACTCAGCTTCAGTTGTGGAAGTAGCTACAGAGGTTTGTTTCTTAGACAACCATGAAATCAGCTTACTTCCAAGAAATTGGCAAGTACCAGATGTAGATTTTCTATCTATCTTACACCCACCAAAATCCGAATCTGAGTATCCAGACAGCTCAAAGTTGTCATCAGCTGGATACCACAATCCAACATTTACTGTTCCTTTCAAATACTTGAGGATTTTCTTTGCTGCTTCAAGATGGCTTTTCTTAGGATTTGCTTGAAAACGAGCACAAACTCCAACTGCAAATGAAATATCAGGTCTACTAGCAGTTAAATATAATAAAGAACCAATAAGACCTCGATACTCAGTTTGATCAGTGTCTTCTCCCTTCTCGTCTGGATCCATTGAAAAATTTGTCATCATAGGTATCTTAGCTCGGCTGGTACCTATTCCATATTTTTCAATAAGATCTTTTGTATATTTGGCTTGGTTGACGAATATTCCCTTCTTTGTCTGTTTGACTTGAAGTCCAAGAAAATAAGTCATTTCTCCCATCATGGATATTTCAAATCTGCTTTTCATAAGAGAACTAAATTCTTCACACAAAGATATGTTAGTTGATCCAAATATTATATCATCAACATAAATTTGAACTAACAAAAGATCACAACCAAACTCTTTTCTAAAGAGAGTTCTATCAATTCTACCTTTAACAAAACCATTTTGAATTAAATATTCAGACAAGGTGTCATACCAAGCTCTTGGTGCTTGTTTAAGTCCATATAGAGCTTTCCTTAGTTTATAGACCTTGTCTCCTTTGACAAAACCAGGGGGTTGCTCTACATAAACTTCCTCAGCTAGGATTCCATTTAAAAATGCTGACTTAACATCCATTTGAAAAACTATGAATCTTTTAAAAGCAGCATAGGCTAAAAACAATCTTATGGCTTCCAGACGAGCTACTGGTGCAAAGGTTTCATCATAATCAATACCCACTGATTGTGAATAACCTTGAGCAACTAGTCTGGTCTTGTTTCTAACCACACTATTGTTTTCATCCTTTTTGTTTTTAAAGACCCATTTAGTTCCAATGACTTTTTGATGATGAGGCCTTTCAACAAGCTCCCACACATCTTGTCTTTGAAACTGATTTAGTTCTTCTTGCATGGCATTAATCCAGTTGGAATCAGTTAGAGCTTCTGTAATTGATTTAGGTTCAAGTAATGACACATAGCAACTGAACATACAATCTTGATTTAGTTGGGTCCTCGTCTGGACACCAGAGTCTAAATCTCCAATTATCTGCTCAGCTGGATAATATGACATTACTTTCTTACCTTTATCTTTTACAGTAGATGGTGTCTTGTCTGAACTATTTATTTCAGATGATTCTATGTTACCTTCTGATAACTCTACCTGATCAGCTGATATGTCGTTGGTCGTCTGATCAGTTGGTAGATCAGCTGTTGAGGAAGTTCTTTCAGGTTCCTTTCCTTTGTCTGATTCTTCCTCTTCATCTGAATCTGATTCTTGATTGTAGAATTTTATGGTTGATCTTTTGATAGTCATCTGATTCAGATCATCTGATATCTTTGTGATGTCCCCTGTCTTATCAAACTCAAGAGAAGATTCATCAAATACCACATGGGGTGTTTCTTCTACACACAAGGTTGTCTTATTAAAAACTCTATATGCTTTTGATATAGATGAGTATCCCAAGAATATCCCATCTGCTATCTTGGCATCAAAAGTTTTTAATTGAGACTTTTCATTGTTATGTATGAAACATTTACAACCAAATATATGAAAATATGAAATTTTGGGAGGTCTTCCCTTCCAAATTTCATAGGGAGTTTTACACTTATCCTTAACAATCAGACTTCTATTTTGAACATAGCAGGCTGTATTAACTGCTTCTGCCCAAAACCTATGAGGAGTGTTGAATTCAGATAACATTGTTCTAGCTGCCTCTTTCAAGATTCTGTTTCTTCTCTCAACAACTCCATTTTGCTGTGGAGTCCTTGCTGCAGATGTTTCCTGAGCTATGCCATTCTCAATGCAGTAGTTAGAAATCAATTTATTTAGGAATTCAATACCTTTATCACTTCTAATTTTGACAATATTTAATCCCTTTTCATTTTGAATCTTTTTAAGGAATTCTGGGATCTTAGTCATAGTCTCATTCTTTTTGTACAAGAAAATAACCCAAGTAAATCTTGAAAAGTCATCAACAATTACTAAGGTATATTTTCTTTTTGTACAAGAAAATAACCCAAACAAATCTTGAAAAGTCATCAACAATTACTAAGGTATATTTACTGGACTACTTATTGTTTTAAAAGAAGCTTTGGTCTGTTTTCCTTTTTGACAAGAAACACATACATTGTAATAACCCAAAACCAAAACCTAGAGTTTTATATTTGATTTTCTAAGTTTGATTTATTTTATTGATTGATTTAAATTCTATGTGGTTTTCTTAATTTTTCTCCAACTGACGAACGGTTTTTCAACCCGAAAATCTATCGATACTTTTCGAACTCACATCCGTAATCCGAATTTGTTTAATAATGATCAATGAGTCCTTTAAAGGTGAGAAACACTCAAGAAAACCCTAATGAAAAATGTTTGTTTTCCAATCGCGCGTTGTAATAAATTTTCGAAGCCGAAACTCGAACCGGAAAATACCGAAAATTCAACGTCGAGATCACAATACTGTATTAAATAGTGGGCTGCCAATTGACAGCCCAATTGCCCAAAAATAACCGACCATGTGGGAAGTTAGAGGGGAATAGTGCCATTGTACCTTTCTTTTGCCCAAACTCACACTCAAATAACCAACCTTGTACTATCTCTCCCAAATTCCCTCCCCATCACCCAATCAGCCGTCCCTCTCCCCCTTCCTCCCTTCTATAAATAGGTTGCTACCCTCTTTCATTTCCCACACCAAGAGGAAAGCTTTGGGGCTCTCAAGAAAGGGAAGAAACTCTCCAAGGGTAAGCCTCCTAGCCATTTCTTTTAGTCTTATGCCTTCTTAGCTTAGAAGACTTAGGAAAAAATAGTTTAGGAAGCCCTAAGAGCTTGTTTTGATATGCTTTAATCTTATATGGAGTGCTTGAGTTGGAATTATGGTGTTTGGAGTCAAAATGGTGAAGTTATACTTGAAGTATGAAACTGCCGAAGTATATGCCCTAGCTGCTGACCCGTTTTGTAAAATTCATTTGGACCCTTTCCACCCGTTTAAAAATCATGGAAAAAATTCCTAGATGTATTATTTGAAGTCTAGAACAACATGTTTAAATTTCATAATTTTCTGGTCAATGTGTAAGGAGAATAAAATCGTGGAAATATGTGTGACGTAAATGTGCATAATCTGGGAGCAGTGACTCGTTTCTGTTATTTCTCCCCTTTCTGATAGTTATAAAATTCTAGGAAAAATCTGGGATGTTCCCCTTGATGTGTTGTAAATCATAGTCAAAAATCATAATTTTTCGTTTAGTACTTTATTAGATAAAATTCGTTTCTGAGTACCTGGTCGATGTTCGACGCATAGGGCTATTCTGTGTTGCACGAATTTATTTTCCAGTTTTGCTTAAGTAATAAATTATGGAAAATTTCATGGATGTCCTAAAACCTGTTTATAACAATATTCTAAAATGTGGTGATTTTTAAACGAGTATCCAATAAGTTATGAATTTTCTCGTAAGACATGTCCAGTAACCAAGCCAAACGATGGATTGAATGTTCACAAATTTTCTGGGCAGAATCCGTACGTCAAATGGCTTGGGTCCCTGAATGAAAGTTGTTCATATTTGAGTAATGCATCACATGTTTTAATTTCATAATTTCCGGATACTTCTACAAAGAGTTATGGATTTTATAAGTTTAAGGTCACTGTTTTGCCGAGACAGAAATTTAGAGTCCTTATTTTAAAATCTGCTATAGTTCCGTAACTCGAATGAACTCGAACCCTTAATCAACTTTGCTCTACAGTGAAAGATGTACAACATACTTAAATTTCATAATTTTCCAACGGGTCTAAGTATCTTGTTCTATTTATGCATGTTTACGTGTTACTTTCTTCAATGGTAGAGTATTAGGAGCAATAGTCTACTTAACTTTTAGAAAACTAAGCATGCCTTATGTGATGTACGATTTATGTGATACTCCATGAATGTGGTATTTGGTTTCTTATAATAGAATAAAACCAACTAACCCAAATCCCGAACCTTGAACCGACAGTACACTAGAAATACCGTTAAACCAAAAGGTTTGAATCCATAAGATCGGTTAACGAAACAAGTACCTCTAAATACCAAAGTCTAGACTTAGAGAGACACGATAAGATCGAGAACCTAAGTTTCTAATGGACAAAAGGGTTGTCGAACTAAACATACGGATTGTGCTAGGTAGAGTACGGTCGGAACCGAGACTAAGATTTCGTACGAGAGGCCTAATCAATCACAAGAAGTTAAACTTTCTCTTAAAAGTTTCCAGGTGGGTGACACTATCTGTATAGCCAGTTAATGTTATATGGACTGTTGTCAGTTTTCCTGAATCAAACATAAACAGATTCCTCGAAAGATGCAAATACCAAAAGCGTGTGAATGTATAACTTAAATGTGTGATCGTCAAATGATGAGCTATATTTTACTTTTATTTATTATTTTATGAAAAGAGGGCAAGCCCTATATGTTGTGCTGAAAATTTACGGGGTCCGGATGTGATAGGAAACTATCATGTGCCCTCCCATTGATGAAAGTTTACGGGGTCCGGATGTGATAGGAAACTATCATGTGCCCTCCCATTGATGAAAGTTTACGGGGTCCGGATGTGATAGGAAACTATCATGTGCCCTCCCATTGATGAAAGTTTACGGGGTCCGGATGTGATAGGAAACTATCATGTGCCCTCCCATTGATGAAAGTTTACGGGGTCCGGATGTGATAGGAAACTATCATGTGCCCTCCCATATGATTACGGGTCTCGGACGTGTAAGCGTGCCATCCCGCAATATGCAATACAACATAAATGACTTTATGTAACACCATGTTGTAACACTTATTAGGTAACACTTATTAGGTAACACTTATTAGGTAACACTTATTAGGTAACACTTATTAAGTAACACTTATTAAGTAACACTTTATGCACAATAGGTAACAAATTTAGGGGTGTTACATAATCTAAGTTATGTTGTAGTGATGATTACGGGTCTCGGACGTGTAAACGTGCCATTCCACAATGTGATTACGGAGATCGGATGTGATAGGAAACTGCCATCTCATATGTGCTATTTTTATGTACTAACTGTTTTAAAGAAAGATGAATTTCCTAATCGAACGGAAGTTAAAGGATGAAAATTTTATAACGGAAGATTACCTAATACAAATGAACACAACGCCATAACAAGGAAGTAAATAACGAAAGATGAGAATAAAGGATAAAACATTCAACTATTTTGGGATTTCCTGTCAATCTGTATAACAGCGTACAGGTCATCCACTGAGATTTTAGTGATAGTCAAAGCAACTAAAGCTTACACTAGATATTCCAAGTGTCAAGAAAACCAAATACTCTAAAAGTTCTTTGTAGAGTTATTACAAAGATTGAAAGAGTGATTCTTAAAATATTTTTTGCTTATTAATGTTAGCAAATCCTCTCGTCAAACTTATTCCTGTAGATGTCTTGGACATCTAAGATTGAGTTTATATGGATTTGGACATGGTATGCATTGTAATTTATGTGATGCTTCACATAATAGTGTATCGATAAGTATAGATTGGCTCACTCATATGAGCAATCACCTCTGACATCAGAGTGTGTGTAGAGATGAGATTATTTGAAAATAATCGCAATAGATTTTACCACAAATCTATTTGATTTGTTCATAAGCTAAATCAATGGATTTCCTAGACTATAGTGGGAGGAAATCCAAGTTAAGTGTCCAGGATAAACTTGAATTGTGATTTATACGATGTCATATGAGAGAGAGAAAATGACTCAAAAGACACAAACTTCCATTCTGGAAGTTCAAGACATCGTAACATGTGTTTCATACCACATGTGCTAAGTTGACCATAAGGGAATGAGAAAGATATCCCTATTTTCTCATTGTATGAGGCCTTGAGGTTTAAATGAACCTCTTAGAGTACCCTTAAGACTTTCTGCTATATTTCTAAGTCTCCACTTTAGTGTTGCTACTTTAGCATGTTACCAATAGCTAGATAATTCGGTAATGTGGTACATGTCTAGGAAAGCAGCTATAGTGGGAGTCTGTAGATATTTTGTGTGAAAGGAAGGATGTTTTTATTAACACAATCTATTGTGATTTATTGACCGGTCAATCGAGTTGAGAACTTGATTATGAATACATAGATTTGATGAAAAGTTGAATATGCTCTAAGAATTTCAAGGGATTGAAAGAGATATGTCAACTTGTGTTAATTGAAAGAGTTCTGGGGTATTATGAGTTTTGGATTCTACATATAAAACTGGTTGAGTTGTTATATATCCTTAACAAGTGTATAACACAAAAACTCATATTCTCGAGGGTCACACGACTTATTTGCCTGTATGAAAAATGTATTATGTGATTGTGTAAAGAAGTGAAGTATATGAGTATAAGACTCAAACTTCATGTGTGAGTGAGAGATGAAAGTAATTAAATAAATTAATTATTATTTATTTAATAATCCACACGTGAAAGTGGATATGGATGATGGAAGTTAGTGAAACAACTTTCATATCCTATTTAATAAAAAATACATGAGTATATTTGAAAGAAGATTAATAGAATTAATCTCTGAAAATCTCTCTCTCTCTCTCTCTCTCTCTCTCTCTCTCTCTCTCTCTCTCTCTCTCTCTCTCTCTCTCTCCTCGCGTATTTTTCCCAAAGGAGAAAGATGTAGAAATACATTTAACCCTTTCTTCATACGAATCACAAAAATACTCAAATCAAAGGGCACTTAAATTGTGAAAAATGAATACATTTCAAACGTATATGTATTTCGGACTTTGAGGATCACAGTGTACGTAGAATTCCAATCGGCTCGATTATTCCGCTGCAGATAGGTTAGTGATTTCTAACAATTGAATTTCCAACAAATCCCACCATTCCTCTGGCTGAGCTGATCTTCGCCAACTCCAAGCATGCTTTACGAACATAACAGCTAGAGGAAAATTCACCACAGACTAGTGCTCAAGTCCCTTTAGCTCCATGAGTTTCTGTATCAAACTTAACATTTGTGAAAATTTATAAATGAAGATATATATACATTATATACAAATTACAATCATAAATTTTGTATACCACCAACCTTATCTTTGATGTTCCACCAGGCATTTTTTGGAATGATTGGCTCAGCGTTTCCCAATCCTTTCCCATTTTCAACGTTTGAGTGAGAGCTCTAGGTTTTTTAGAGAGAGATGAGAGTCTAAGAGAGAAGGGTGGACGGTGGGCGGTTGATTTCAAGCAAAAGTGATGCGGTGGGCGGTGAGCCCTTGTTCCATCAGAGTGATGCGGTGGCGGCTTTGGCCTTTCATGTCGAACCACCGACGGCAAAGCAATGAGCAGCGATTTCCGTCATCGGCGCAGGGGTACTGCGGGCTTCTCATCGGGTGTGGTGACATGAGCGTTGGGAGCCAGCAGAGGCTGCGCTAGGCGCGTTGGAGAGAGACCGGTAATGGCGGTGTCGTGATTCCAATGGAGAGAGATTTATTTTTGTAGGATTTTGAGGTAGACATTTGAAATTGTGTGGAGAAGATATGAGAATAAAGGGGAGTGGGATATGATATTTTATTTTATTAACATAATTTGAAAATGAGAAAGATGATATATGAGCTCAGCGAGAAGAAATGGAAACAGTGTCAAATTAAGGGCAGCTAGGACAATTCAAGTGGCATTTTGTAGTGGAGAGAAATGATGACTTTTGATAGGAGTAAAACACAACTTCTTTTCACACACTTGTACCACTGATAGTTGCCTCATATTTATTTAGTTTTACAGATTGTTTGGATGTTTATTTTGAATTGATGTTTTTATATAATTATATTTTAATATTTCTTTGATTTTGTATAATATTTTTCAGATGTTATTTAGTTTATTATATTTTTTTAATATTTTTCATATTTTATTTAATTTTCAGATTTTTCGATTATTATTTAATTGATTTTTTAAATATTTTTTTAAAATATTTTGTAATTTTTAATTAGATTTTTAAATTATTTTTTCATATATAAATTTTTTAATAAAAATGCCACATCATCTTAGTGCCGACAAAAAATGATGTAATTTTGAAATTTTTTAAACATAAATGACTAGTTTCAAAATTAAAATTCAGAGGATTAAAATTAAAGTTAACAAAATTTAAAGAACATTTATATTTTTATGAGGGTAACTTAGTCATTTTTAATATATCTATTTAACTATTTTTGTATTTTAAAATATGGGGTGTGTTCAGAGAATTTTAGGGTGTGAGTAGTGGTACTCTATAGTTTTTATTAAATAATATGTATACGATTATAAAATAATGTTATACTCCTTCCATCCCAAAGTTATCTTCACGTGTGAAGAGGCACGCTCATTAAGAAAACTTAAATTAGTGTAGGAGAGAGAAGTGTAAGGGTATTTTGGGTGGTTGTATGAGATAAAGTGTGAGAGAGAATAAAGTAGAATAAAGTAAGAGTGACATTTTTTAAATTTAAATGATATTGTGAGGGTGTAGTTTATGGAGGGTATTCCATTTTAGGGGTGTGAAGTTAATTGTGGGATGTCCCGAAAAGGAAAATGTGAAGTTAATTGCGAGACGGAGGGAGCAGTATTTTTTATATATTTTGGTGTATTACACGTATAAAAATATTAAGATATTTCTTTGTAAGTATAGTAATATTATTTGATAAGTGATAAAATACTTATAAATTTTTTTTTAAAAAAATACATAAAATGCAATTTATACACATAAGAAGTAGTTCAACAACTTATTTCATAGTTATATTTTAGGGGTCATTACAACTAGGTACAAAGTATTACTATTTATTACAACTAGATACAAGCACAATATTTTCTTACAACTAGGTACAAAAAAGGGGTCAATTTGTTGAAAATACCCCTTGTCTGTCTGCCTTCTCTGCTGACAAAATTTGGCGCATTAAATGCGTTGAGAATTTGTACACATTTGGGTCCCACAAAAAAAATTGAATTTAGGCTGTCTTTTTTATCTAAAAAAGACCGCTAAAATTTCATTTGACAATTCAAAAACAAAATTCACAGAATGAGCCACTGTAGAGGAAAATTTGGGAGCGATTTTGAGCTTCCGTAGAAGAATCGAAACAAGGTTATAGAAAATCATTTCTATTATAATCTTCCATTATTGTGTTGCTTATTTATGTTTTCTTTTGAAGGTTTATTCGGCTGATATATGGTACGTGCTAGGCGAAAGAAATTGTATGATGAGGAAGACGAAACAGAAAGTAGTGATAGACCAAATAGAAAAAAAAAGTACATTGAAGAGAGAGAAAAAGAAAAGAGAGATAAGGAGTTTCCAGATTTTTCTAAAATTTTGTAATATAAAAGGATTTTGAATTTGTTTCGTGTTTTGAAGGTTTAAGTAGAAGAAATTCGGTCGATGGAGCGAGCAAAAAGAAAGGTTTGATAGTTTTGATATACTTTGTTTGAACGAATTAGTTATGAAAACTAATATTATTCTGATGTTAACTGATTTTCTCAAGAAAAAGAGTCGTGATATACGTTTATAGTTCCACTGTAACAGGTATTTTGGGAATATAATGAGCACAATATTGAAAGTTTGTCTCACAAATTTTATTTGTTTTTATGGCAAAAACTGATAGTGATACCGTTATTGTTGAACGAATCCGATGGCGAAAGAGTAAACATCATAAAAAGAACAGTAGTTCAGAATTTGAAGGTATCAAGACGATGTTATATTATATGTTTATAATTGATTTAGAATTAATATTGTTGTTTATACCTTGTTTATATTACACTTTACAGATGTAAAAAAAGGGGGGGGGGGGGGGAAAGAAAATCTTGAAGAATGTTATGTATGATACGTCGTCAGATTGCAGTTTAGATAGCCGCAAGTGAAAAGGGGAAAGGTCATCAGACCAAGAAACTACTTTGGTGATGTTCTCTTTGCAAAGTAGAATTCTTGTGTAAGTTTGTGTGTGGCTATGCAAGATATAATTTTAATATGCAAAGTTGAACGTGATTGTGCAAAGTTTTCTGACATTGTGCAAATTTTCTTGACATTGTGCAAATATTTCTGTAGTTGTGCAAATGTTCCTGACATTACATGTTCAAAATATTTTGTGTAACTCAATATATTTGAAATATGTATTGGGTTAATTGAAAGTTTGTTGTTTAATTCAATATAAAATGCTATTGACTAAAGTTATATTATGTGAATTTTTTTTTTAGTTTCTGTCAAAGTGGTTAAAAACGAGATATATTATAGATCAAATCTACAAACTGCAGTTAAAGAATTGAACAGTGTTGAGTTTAGGGATAAACATATTAGTATATTGAAGTTAACACCTTACTGGTTGTTGTTTGATGCAATATATACTAATGAACATGAGAAATTGATGAAGAGATGTCACAAATTCGAAGAGGATATAAGGCAAATAGTTAGTACTTTTGATTTTGACAACAAGTGTTTTGTTATTGGAGGTGAGGAAATACCATTGTTGAATAGGGAAGCATAACTAATATTTAGGATTACTGGAGGTACTGAGATGATAGAGATTAAGGGTGAGGAATATAGAGTTACACCTTGGATAAAGAGGTGTTTTAAAAGAGAGATTGAGAGTACAGAATCTGCATTTGTGATGTACAGAGAGGTTTTATTCCAGAAAATAAAGACACTTATCGATAGTAATGATGTTGCGGATATAGATGATGTTGCTAGGTTAGTCCACTGTTATTTTATGGTGTGTGTCCTGTCTCTATTTCAGAATGGATCATGTTTGTTCCACTTATCTGTTTACGTGGAAGATCTAGAAAAAATATGCAATTACGACTGGAGCACGTAGTTGATATGTTCAAAAATCAATGTTAGATCAGAAGAAGTTTTGATAAGTTAAAATTAGACAGATTAGAGTCAACCCGTGTAAAGTAAGATGACCAGCTGATTGTATAGAACAGCTGAGGTAAAGAATTCTAGTACTAGGCTGACCAGACTAGGTAAAGCTAGAATACTCAACCGAGGTCGAGAAAGAGGAGGTCATCTGAAGACGAGCTTGAGATAGTCATCTGTTGGAGACAATAATGAAGAGCTCAAGACGAGGTCAAGACAAGCGTTGGAGGGAAAAAGGAAATTTGATTAAAGCTACTCAAGATCTCTCTACTATGACTCATTACAATTTGTTCTCACACTTGAAGGGTTATGAGTTTGACATACAGGTAAAAGATGAGGAAGATGAGATGAAGTCAAGCACCTCATTTAAGACTGTTGCCTTTGTCAACAAAAAAGACAAGACTGTAGCTGAGCCTAAAGGAGTTGATCTATCCTTGAAGGAACAGGTGGCTTTGCTAACAAAAAGGTATGATCGATTAAGGATGAAATATAAGCGTAACAAGTTGAAGTTTGCAGAGAAGGACAGATCCAGATCTAGATTCAAGAGAAAAGATGATGAATCAACAGATGATGACAAAAGAAGAAATCAGACAAGAAGATATAAATCTCCTATCAGAAAGAATCCTATCAGTCCTAAATCAGACCGGGGAGATACTTGTTACACCTGTAACAAGCCAGGGCACTTCAGCTATGACTGTCCCCAGCTGACTCCTAAAGAAAGAGAGGAGAAAAGGAAGAAGAGAGAAAGGCGTTTCGCAGATCAGAGAGCTCTTCTTGCTGAGGAGAAAGAATCAAGAAAATCATCATCATCTTCATCTGATTTTGGATCAGACGATGAAGTTTGTCTGATGGCCAAAGAGGTAGACTACTATTCCTCAACTGATAATGAATCTTACAAATCTGTCTCAGACAATGACCAAACTGTGATCAAAGGACTTTTGAAATATTTAAAGATGTCTCTAAGTGTTTATAAACAATTAGAGACTGAAAATTGAACTTTAAAAGATCAGATTCAAACACTAATTAAGGGCAAACAAGTTATAAACTATTCTGAGTCTGAGAAAACATTCAAGGGGGAATGTTTACCCCAGGCTGAGGCTAGTACATCAGCTAGTCTGCCTGAAAGATTAGAAAATGAATTGAAATATTTGAAAGCTAAATTTGAAGTGGTCTGTAATGTAAATGAGTCAATTAAGAAGGCCAATGAGAAGCTTGTCTTCAAAAAGAGCCAACTTAATAACTCACAATCAGCCATAGACCATATCTATAGAACTTCTCAAAAATCCCATGATAAAACAGGACTTGGTTATGATAGGAATAATAAATCAGAATATTTAAAACCAAGGAAATTTGTGAAGGCTGCTGAAACATCAAAAGAAGTCAAAATTGGACCTTGGAAACCACAGAGTCAGATGAGGACTGCATCTCCTAATCTGAAAAAAAAAAATCAGATGAGGAATCCAAATCTGACAAAGAGGGTTCCAAAAACCAAGAATAAGAGGAATTCTTAGTATAGTTCATTTAATGGGAGAAGCAGATGCTATTCCTTTTTTCCAAAGTTTAAGAAAGTCACCAAATCTGACTTCAATAAATTCTCATTTAAATGTGATGTATTTGTGGACAGATTTGGTAGACAACTTCAATCTTATTTGTTATTAAAGAATGAGATGTTTGTCTGGATACCTAAAGTGATTGTTGACCTAAAAGGACCCAAGATCACTAGGGTACCTCATACTTAATCTGTCTTGCAGGAATCCCAGGGACTATCATTAAAAGAGGAGATTCTAGCTTTCATCTGGTACATAAACAGTGGTTGTTCACAGCACATGACTTGTGATAAGAAGCTATTATCAAAATTTTTAGAATATTGATGGTCCTAGAGTCTTGTTTGGAGATAATAATTGTGGACAGACTAAGGGAGTTGGTACATTAATTATAAGGGATGTCCAGGTATCTGAGGTTTATTTTGTAGAAGGTTTAAAGCATAATTTGTTGTCTATTTCCCAACTCTGTGATAAAGGTTTTCTTGTTAAATTTTGTAAAGATAAGTGTGATATCTTAGATAGTTCCTCAGACAAGGTACTCTTAACTGGCTTCAGACATGGTAATGTTTATGTGGCTAATTTTTATAGTTGCCCCAAAGACACATGTCTTGTAGCTAAAGGTGGAGATGATCTCAGTTGGCTATGGCATAAAAGACTTAGTCATCTGAATTTCAAAACCCTTAGCAAGTTAGCTAAGAAGAATCTTATCAAAGAACTACCTGAGAAGCTTTGTTCAACTGATTAGAAATGTGATGCTTGTCAAAAAGGTAAACAGCCCAGGCACTCTTTTAAAAGTATTAACACATCCTCATCTGAAAGTGTTTTACAACTCCTTCATCTTGATTTGTTTGGACCTGTTTCACCACTCAGCTTTAGTGGAAGGAAGTATACCCTTGTTGTTGTTGATGATTTTTCTAGATACACTTGGGTAATATTTCTTTTAAAAAAGAATGAGACTATGAACAAGATCCCTGATCTGTTCAGACAAATTCAAAATGAGAAGCGTGTTAATATTATTAAAATTAGGAGTGATAAGGGAACCGGATTCTTGAATTCTTGTTTATCTAACTATCTGAATGAGAATGGTATAGTTCATGAGACTTCTTCAGCAAGAACACCACAGCAGAATAGAGTTGTGGAAAGAAAAAATAGGACTCTCAAAGAAGCAGCCAGAAGCATGCTAGCTGAGTATGGAACACCTCATAGATTCTGGGCTGAGGCTATCAACACTGCTTGCTACACTCAGAACAGATGCTTACTAGTCAAGAGCAAGGGTAAGACACCTTATGAGCTTTGGAAAGGTAAGGTTCCTAGAATCTCATATTTTCGTGCTTTTGGATGTAAATGCTTCATCCATAACAATGGGAAGTCTAAGCTGAGGACTTTTGATGTTAAGGTAGCTGATGGGATATTCCAACACTTCCAAAGCTTTCAGAGTCTTCAATAAGACAACTCTTTGTGTGGAGGAAACTCCTCATGTGGTATTTGATGAATTGCATACTTTTTCAGATAAAGTGAATCAAATTACAAATGATCTAGATAAAATTGAACTGACTAAAATTAAACAAAGGACAATTTATATGTCTAGTTTTGATTCAGATTCAGATGATGAAGAATCCTCATCTGAGAATCAGAAGGCAACTCCTCTTCAAGTTCCATCTGAGGAGACACCCTTGATATCATCTGATCAGCCAGGGTCAGTAGATGAAGGGGGAACGTCTTCTCAGGAAGAATCAATTAAGTTACCTACTGAGTCTACAAATGAGGATACTTCAACTCAAGTAGGTAAAAGGATGAGAAGTTAGCATCCTGTTGATCAGGTCATTGGGGATCCATCTAGTAGTGTTCAGACACGAACGATGTCAGATTCTCAAAGTATGTTTAGCTGCTATGTTTCACTTCTCGAATCTAAGTCTATTGAGGAGGCTCTATTTGATCCAAACTGGATAACAACCATGCAGGAAGAACTGCATCAGTTTGAAAGGCAAAATATTCGGGAACTAGTGGATAGACCCTTGCATAGAAAGATTATAGGCACCAAATGGGTGTTTAAGAATAAAACTGATGAAAAAGACATTATTGTTCGTAATAAGGCAAGATTGGTAGCACAGGGTTACTCACAGTCTGAGGGGATAGACTATGATGAAACCTATGCTCCAGTTGCCATATTAGAAGCAATAAGACTGTTTTTAGCATTTGCTGCCTTTAAATCTTTCAAGGTCTTTCAAACGGATGTCAAGTTTGCCTTTCTGAATGGTGTGTTACTTGAAGAGGTCTATGTATTACAGCCCCCAGGGTTTAGGATCAATAATAAGGTCTATAAACTCCATAAGGCTCTATATGGACTAAAGCAAGCACCTGGGGCTTGGTATGATACCTTGTCTGAATTTTTGATATTAAGTGGTTTCTCAAAAGGTAAGATAGACAAAACCTTGTTTAGAAAAGAAATAGATGGTAACATCTTATTAGTTCAAATTTATGTAGATGATATCATATTTGGTTCACCTAATCTGACCTTGTGTGAAGAGTTTAGTGTACTCATGAAAAACAGGTTTGAGATGTCTATGATGGGAGAATTAACATACTTTCTAGGCTTGCAAATAAAACAGACGAGAAGAGGCATATTTATTCATCAGACTAAGTATGTTAAGGACCTTATAGATAAATTTGGGATGACTACTAGCAGAGAAGTTAAAATACATATGTCAACTAACTTCTCTATGGATTCAGATGAGCAGGGGATATCTATAGATGCAACGGAGTATCGTGGATTGATTGGATCCCTGTTATATCTCACCGCAAGTAGGCCAGACATAGCCTTTGCAGTTGGGGTATGTGCAAGATTCCAATCAAATCCCAAGAAAACTCATCTGGAGACAGCTAAAAAAATCCTTAAATATCTTAAAGGAACTTTGCAGGTTGGGTTGTGGTACCCATTTCATGATAACTTCGAGCTTTCAGGTTATTCAGACTCAGATTTTGGAGGCTGTAAAATTGATAGGAAATCCACTTCTGGAACTTGTCAATTTTTAGGCAACAAATTAATTTCTTGGTTATCTAAGAAACAGACATCTATTGCAACCTCCACAACTGAAGCTGAATACATGGCAGCTGGTAGTTGTTGCTCTCAACTCCTCTAGATTAATCAGCAGCTTAGAGATTATAATATTCTAACATTATCTGTTCCTATTTACTGTGATAGTAATAGTGCAATAGCTATGACATACAACCCTGTCTTGCATTCTAGGTGTAAGCATATAGATATAAGGCATCATTTCATCAGAGATCATGTTGAGAATAATGAAATTAGAATAGAAAAGATAGCAACTGAATCTCAGAAAACAAATATACTTACAAAACCCTTAGCTGAATCTAGATTTAAGGAATTGTGTTTAGAGTTAGGATTACTTGATGCATCCTTAGCTGATTTATAATTTCTATTGTTTGTATCTTGTATTTCATTTCTTTCTTTTCCTTTCTTTAAATCTTGTCTAGAAAGAATTGTCAGACTTGATATGTGTCAAAGGACAATCACAGAGCTGATATCATTGATCTCCTCCTTAGGAATCAAGAATAAAGGATTAGTCATATTGACCTTATCTGACTTGACAATTGCTTATCTGACATCAAGTAAATCAGACAAGGACACAATAGTCAGCTGATTTCCTAAAAACAGATGACTAATTGAATCCTTTCTGACTTACTTTGGCTACTAATGGTTTCTTGAGTTTGTGTATCTACAGGAACAGCTAATAAATCAACATTGTTATATCAACTTGAATCTTCTAAACTGATAAACCTCCTCATCTGTTCACATCCTTCCTTGTTTTCTTCAAAACTTGTTTTCAAAATTATTCTCACAACTTATCTATTTCAAAATATTTCAGAGGAGTTGTGTCTTTGAGAACTCTTTTATTTAAAATAATGACATTAAATTAACTCTGTCTTAAAAAGGTTTTTGTTTCCAAAATAATCAGACTCGGAGAAATTTTCAAAAGGCTAAGACGAGGTCGTTTTTTACCAAGTCTGATAAAACCCACCCAGTCTGAAATAGGAAACCTTTATGCAAAGAAAGGTATATTTCAGGTATACTTATGATTGGAGTAGTTTTTCGGGTAAGTGTTATTAAGACCAATCAACAAAATCTCGAACCCATGGGAAAAAGTATGCACATGAGGCCCTAGAAATACGAGTTCTTAGTGACTATTGATGCAACAAAGGATGGCACTAACACTACCAAACACTTGCAAAATACAAACTAAAACAAGCAAACAAATGATCGAACACTTAGAGTGCGATAATAAAAACAACAATAAATGGTGGAATAGAGGTGCTAGGATTAACATCCATCAATGAATCATCAATCAACAAGCTACAATTGAATCAAATTGCAAAGCAACTAAGATAGAAAGCATAAAACCATCATGAAATTAATCACTCCATTAAAATCACAATGCCTAATGTGAGTATTCTTAGTCTTTCCCATCTCTCAATGTAGAAATCTCCAATTCATACAATCATGCAAAATTGAAACTCGATTAACACCTAATCACGTTAGCTCAACTCTCGCCTATTGCTAGGGTGATTAACCATTAATCTAAAGAGACAATTTTACACAAAGCACAATTAAGAATCACAATTAGGAAACAAACTAATGTGAGTATCCTTAGTGCAACTAATCTCTCAATTCCGAAGCACCCAATCCACACATTCATACATAATTATAACCCGATTAATCCCAGATCACGTTAGCGCAACTCTCGTCTATAGCTAGGGTGATCAAACACTAATCTAAAGAGATAATTATGCATGAAGCACAATTGAGAATCACAATTAGTAAGCAATCTACTCAATTGATCTCCAATCATCAACAATTATAGCATAGTCAATCAATCATCATCAATTTCAATTAACCCAAGCACAAAAGAGTTAGCCCATGGTACCACAAATAATACCCATGGGAAGAAGATAGAATTGATCAAACACTAAGCAAATCCCAACAATTAAGAAATTAAAGAGACAAAAGAGGAAAAACATCACCAATTGATCTTCAATCAACAAAAATAGGAATGCTTGAGTCTTCAACACCAATCTCCAAATGAATTACAAGCTTGAATTGAATGGAATAAAAAGATCTAAGCTAATATATGGCTAATCTAGCAACAATCAATTGAAATCTAATCCTAAATCTAACTTCTACTTTAACTACAAGGAAAATTTGGCTTGGGCCTGAGAAATCTCCCCAAAACCGCTACTAACTGCTATTATCCAAGTTTTTTTCTGAAATGCCCTGCTTCTCCTCTTTAAATAACGAATTTCTGAAAAACCACCCCCTCGAGTCGAGGGTCAGGCCTCGACTCGAGGCCTTTGCAAAACTCCACTCCCTCGACTCGAGGGTCAGACCTTGAGTCGAGGCTTCTGCCTTTCTTCCAATTTTGGTCTTCTCTACACAACCCTCGACTCGAGGCTCTTGTCCCTCGATCAGAGCTCGAGTCCAGGGCACTTTTCTCGCGTGGGGCTTCGGCCCTGACCCCCATTTTCGTCCGATATGATCGTCCCTTCATTCTAAGTCTAATGATACTCTCGGTTTGGCAAAATTCCACCGAATTACCTGCAAAATGGACGAAAAACATCAAAATCTCACAAATAGTATTTTTTAAGCAAAAGAGTGATACTTTTCCCATTTAGGAACAAAAACTAACACCTTAGCTCACTTTTTGCACTAAAATAGGCCCTAAAAACATTCATCAATTCACTCCAATCATACCCCCAAACTTGAATTGTTGCTCGTCCTCGAGCAACGTAGGAACTAAGAACAAAGGAGTGAATTGATTGCAATTATGTCACATGGCACTATAGACGAAGTATAAGACAATCGAACTCATCAATGAGCATAAGTATCAATGCAACTATCCACTAGCAAACAAGATGAATCATGCTCAAATAAATGCTCAATCAAACACTTAACACATTGCTCCTTCCATGGAGTGTTTCACTCTTCACTCAAGTGTATAAAGGTATAAAGCACTCAATCATCAAATTCATGAATAAGTACACCATATGCTTGCCACAAGACTTAATCTCAATCAAAATCATTTATGATCAATCAAGAATCAAAGAGGTCTTTCTTCTAGGTTGTAATGTAGGCTCTTTGGAAAGGTGGGATGTATATGGATAAGAGTGACTAAGTAGTAGAGACTTAAATGGAAGCTAATCAATACAAATCACATTTCTTCTCTTTTCATCAAGCACACTCTTCCTTTTGAACTCAATGATCACTCCACCATTCACTTTGAGCTTTCTTTTTCTTAAGCTCACAAATTGAATCTTTCTTTCACTTCATTTTCACATACTTGTCTTCACAATTCAATTTTTTTCACAACCTTTTTCTTCTTTCAATATTCATCACTTAGCTCATCATTTTTCACCACACTTAGCAATCAAATCACCATCATTAGCCAACATTTTAAGCTCTACTATGCATAGGACAATAAAGGCTCATAAAAATAGGCTAATGGTTTCAATTTCACTTAGCTTGCCAAAGAATAAAGATAATAGGTTCAACATGGCTTGCTAAGGAAATCAAATGTATTTGGTGGGGAAAAATTTGGCAAAGTGACTAATCATATCAAACATGGCCTCTTATCACTTTCAATACATCACACATAGATCAATATCAACAAGTCTAGTGGCAAGTTCTAGCATACAACTCCATGAATGATGCACTCACAAAGAAATTGTATCAACCGTATAAGATGTACGATTATTAAGGCACAAAAGCTCACGGGATTAAATTGAGCAATGAATCAAGCATCATCAATCACATTCATCTTCACATAATAAATCAAGAATGCTAGGTTCAAGCTACACATCAACTCATGATCAAATCAAAATCCAACAAATCTTGCAAATCAAGCACAAGTGCTCATGTACATAAATCCAAGCATACTCACTATGTCAAAAATGATACTCAAAGATAGGACACTAAATCCACAATTAAGCTCGAAATCATAGAATAAGGAATCAAAAGAATAAGGAATCCAAAGGATCATCAAATCACAATCATCAATAGACAATAAGCTCAAATAGAATCAAGAGAATCATAGCATCAAGAAAATCATCAAACCATCAAAATCCAAATCATCACATCATCAAGTTCACCAAGAGTACAATCACCACAATAGTATAAATCATCAAGACGATAAGCATCTAAAAACTAAGGAGAGGGAATGAGGAATAGTGGATAGCCCTAATAGTCGGACGGTGGCGGCGGAGGAGGATAGTGTCCTGGCCCGAAATTCCACGAGCTCATCTGCTGTAAGAGGGTGTACATATCTTGTTGAGTCTTACGCGTCCCCTCTATCATCCGATACATCTCATCCTGGCGAGTCAGACTCTCAATATGCATCCTCTGACTCTCCGCCCACATCTGCTCAGTCAACACCCACGACCTCTGAGATTAGCTCCCTGCCTCATAATCTCGACTCCTCATCTCGTCCTGCCAGTACATATTAATCTCTGGCTGGTAATCCTCGTCCATCTGTATTGGCGGCTCCTCCTGCTCCGGCTCCTCATACTCCTCGTCCTCATCATCTCCTACCTCTGCCTCTGCTCCCTCTGCATCACCCTCACCCTCATCATCATCAGATCCTGATTGCTGGCCCCCATCATCATCATCATCGTCCTCATCTCGGAGAACATCTCCATGTTCTCTAGTGTAGGCGTCTATCCCCTCAGTGTGGCGCTGTGACCACATACGCAGATTGATGGTCACAAAGGCAGCAGGTCCAAATACCGTCGTCAACCTCTTATTCGGAAGAGGGAATCGGCCACCATGATGCTGCTGGAGACACCAAGTCCTACCGATGTGGTCGAGCATCCTCATGCGCCACATGATATTGGTAGTAAGATCGGGGCCCGCTAAAGCTCAGAGGTTGTGAGTGGGGATCCTGAGGTGCTCGGCTATTAATGTAATCATCCCTCCAAAATTAATCTTCTTGAATTTCGTACTAATGGCTCTCTCCAACAGATAACAGAGGTACGCGGCCGCGTTGAATCGAACCCCATGCAAGATACACCATATGACATATAACTCCTCGGAAACCACGGCTCCTCCCTCTAATCTCGCGAATATAGTGCTCGCGAGAATCTTGTCCAAGTATCGGACTACCGGGTTCCGAATGTGGGTGCTCTTCGACTTCCCCGGAATGAACTCAGGCTGACTCGGTGCCCCTGAATCTGAAATCCGCCTCCAAAACTTCTTGGCGTTGTACTCTTTTCTCATATTAAGCAGTGATCGATCGGGATCGGTGGGTGCTCCAATTATCTCGTTAATCTCGTCCACCGTCAACGAATACTCTCGTCCCATCAGCTCAAAGGTGATACCCCTGGGAAATTTGGCCCTCCTAGCCTTATCAATCTTGACAGTGCAGAGGAACTCTAGGGTGAGTCCGAGATAAGTCTGAGGCCTCTGCATCAGGAAGCCTCCCATGCCGATCTGCTCAAATAACCGAGGAATATCCTCCTCGATACCCATCGACTCCATACAATCCTGGTCCACCAAACGGGTCTTGACCACTCTGTTATATAACTCAGCGTAGAGACCAATGTGCGTCCTCCACTGATGGTCATCCCACTGAATCCCAAGTTCGGCGGGCATACGGTGAGCGAATCTGATGGCCTCTTCTCTCTGACGGATCTCTGCATCCGAGAGATTGTGTCCATCTCTTCCCCTAAATATTGTGCCTGCAAAAATAATCTCAAGAGCAAAATCAATCTCCCACATAGAATACAAGCTCAGAAAAATATCAAGCATACCATGAACGAGTCAACAAGCAAGAATATCTCAAATAAACAAAATCCCTAGTGTCTAACCAACAAAACCTCAACAATGGTCAATGAGTCAACAAAGCAAGTATAACCAATAGAAGTGTTCAATTAATCCCCAAAAATATGTATACTTAACTACATGGCCTCAACAATTACCACCACCAATAAGCTCACCAAAAATCATGCAATTAAGCTCAATAAAATCCCAAAATTCATAGGCCAACTAGCAAGTAATTAAACAAATATGCATCATCAATTAATGCACTTCTATCAACAACATGACTCAACCTTAACCAATTTACCAACAATTTTGCACAAGGAATTCCTAAAAATGCCATAATTCACAATTCCAAGCCAAATCCACGAATAAACGAGCAAGATATCTCATTCAATTCTACACATGCTCCTAAACTCATACATCAATCCAAATATACTCAATAAAGGCTCCAATTCATCCACATAAATCATGCATATAAGGTGTTTGAATACATGCCTAAAAGGGAATTTCCAATTCAAAGATTTAAAGCACAAATCATCACACCCATGCAAATACCCAATATAACTATGAAATTGAGAGCCTAATAAGTACGAATTACATACCTTGTGTGAGATTTTGGCCGGAAAACGTTCAATTGGAAAGACCCACGCATTCTCACACAAAAGCCCCAAATTGGAATTCAAAAACCCTTAAAATCTATTCTTGATGCAATGTATGATGAATGATTATGAAAATATGATGAAGTGATCGGTGAATGAGAGTGTGGTGTTCGGAATTTGACGTTGGGAGCGAGGGGTATTAAAACTGCAGAAACCCTCGACTCGTGCTGCGCTATTTATAAAAGACACCAGCCTCGAGTCGAGGGTCAGGCCTCGACTCGAGGAAACCTGCAAATTCAAAATCCTCGACTCGAGGTTCCTCCCTCGAGTCGAGGGATGTGCCATTTTCAGAATTTTTCTAAGTGTGAATGCCTCGACTCGGGGCTGTGCAGCCTCGACCCTAGGTCGAGTCCAAGGAATTTTTTACGATTCCCGGGCCCGACCCGACCCCCAAAACTCCTAAAAATGACCTCTACGCCCCTAACGAACCCAAATATGCAAGAAATTACCGTTTTGGTCCCTCGATTTAAGCCCGGTCGCTCATTCGATCGAGGAGACCGGGTTCTCTTCCTTTATGCTCATTTTCACCAACTTTTAAGCTTTCCTTTCTTCTCAATTCCTTGATCCTTTTACAAGTTCGATCCTTTTTCAACCCATGTAGTGAGTATACCTACAACGACAAACAACTTCATCAACCATAATCATCACTAAGAGATGCATTTCTACCCTAAATGACACACACCCCCAAACTTGAATGAAGATATGAATTCAAGTTTGGCTCAAAATATATGCAACTCATAATGATATCAACAAGTAAGCTCAACATTATTATCTATACCCAAAGCAAAGAGCATAATTTCCTAAGAACGAGCAATTAAGTAGCAAGCCAAATCTCCCAAAAATAAAACAAAAACACTAATCTAATAACAAGCACACAAGAAAAGAAATAAAAAGGATGGGTTGCCTCCCATCAAGCGCTATTTTTATTGTCCTATGCCGGACTTATTCTTCACTTCCACGTCCTTCATCGGAATGGCCAAGGGTAGCGATCTTCCTCCCCATTATATCTCAATCTTTGTGCTTCAAGGTCTAGGAGGTTCACCGAATAGATAGGACAACCACTTATAGATATGGAAAGTGTCCATGGTTGCCCCCCTTTTTCTCTTGCCATCCTTCTCTTCCATTCTTTTTCTTCAAGGATGCCCAAACGTTTCATCAACTCTTCCCTATAGTCAAAATTCACAAAAGGCATAATCAAATCATTAGAAGCATCATTATCAATAAAATCACAAATTGAAGAGTTAGAGGGTATAGAAATGTTCATTTCGATCTTCAAAGTTTCCTTAGGTGCTTCTAGATTTGCTTGTTCATTATAGCTCATGTCCATCAATGGACATTCCTTTTCCTCACTTTTGACAAGGGAATTTTTCCTTTTATCTTCCATGCTTGGACCCTTTTCTACATCATTTCTTTCACTTTCTTCCTCCCCTTCTTCTTCTTGATTCTCCATGATAGTCATGTTCTTTACTTGGCGTAGGATATTTTTGAGTTGACTCTTTATAAACATGAAATGAACTCCGGTGATCTCCATGTTCCCCTCTATCCATGAATTAACCTTTTCTTTGGTCTCATACATTTCTTCATACAAGGGAAGCATTTGATCACATCTAGCATCATCTTCCTCAAATTTTTCCAACAAAAATCCAAGCATCTCTTGCAATATAGCTCTCATATCATGGAGTTCCCATTCTTCAAATTGAGGAGAAGCTTGTGGCCTATCATCATAGTAATCACCTCCCGATGCTCCTTGACACTCAAATCCAAGACATGGATCAAATGTTTGATCATAAGGCTCATAGTATGGAAACATCTCTTGAGGTTGGGGCGGAATTTCATTATATCTCCAATCTTCATAATTGGATGGAACTTGTTGCAATTGAGAATTATCTTCAAAGCTCATCCAATTATTGCATCCAAAATCTTCAAAATGTCGAGGATACACCATGCTCTCTTGATAATGATATTGATTCCAAACTAATGTGAGTATCCTTAGTGCAACTAATCTCTCGATTCCGAAGCACCCAATCCACACATTCATACATAATTATAACCCAATTAATCCCGGATCACGTTAGCGCAACTCTCGTCTATAGCTAGGGTGATCAAACACTAATCTAAAGAGATAATTATGCATGAAGCACAAATGAGAATCACAATTAGTAAGCAATCTACTCAATTGATCTCCAATCATCAACAATTATAGCATAGTCAATCAAATCATCATTAATTTCAATTAACTCAAGCACAAAAGAGTTAGCCCATGGTACCACAAACAATACCCATGGGAAGAAGATAGAATTGATCAAACACTAAGCAAATCACAATAATTAAGAAATTAAAGAGACAAAAGAGGAAAAACATCACCAATTGATCTTCAATCAACAAAAATAGGAATGCTTGAGTCTTCAACACCAATCTCCAAATGAATTACAAGCTTGAATTGAATGGAATAACAAGATCTAAGCTAATCTATGGCTAATCTAGCAACAATCAATTGAAATTTAATCCTAAATCTAACTTCTACTCTAACTACAAGGAAAATTTGGATTGGGGCCTGAGAAATCGCCCCAAAACCACTACTAACTGCTATTATCCAAGTTTTTTTCTGAAATGCCCTGCTTCTCCTCTTTAAATAACGAATTTCTGAAAAACCACCCCCTCGAGTCGAGGGTCAGCCTCGACTCGAGGCCCTTGCAAAACTCCACTCCCTCGACTCGAGGGTCAGACCTCGAGTCGAGGCTTCTGTCTTTCTTCCAATTTTGGTCTTCTCTGCATAGCCCTCGACTCGAGGCTCTTGTCCCTCGATCAGAGCTCGAGTCCAGAGCACTTTTCTCGCGCGGGGCTTCGGCCCCGACCCCCATTTTCGTCCGATATGATCGTCTCTTCATTCTAAGTCTAATGGTACTCTTAGTTTGGCAAAATTCCACCGAATTACCTGCAAAATGGACGAAAAACATCAAAATCTCACAAATAGTACTTTTTAAGCAAAAGAGTGATACTTTTCACATTTAGGAACAAAAACTAACACTTTAGCTCATTTTTTGCACTAAAATAGGCCCTAAAAACATGCATCAATTCACTCCAATCAACTTACTACCTCTGCATAAAGCAACCCTATTAACCATCAAATACGTAGGCTAGACGGTTACTTTTTACAAATTTTAAGACGAGTTAATGCCACACGCCGGAGGTGAAGCGACTATTCTGTATAGCCGTTGATATACTCCACGCGCTACAGTCAATTAACGGTAAAAAATGATTCTAATTTTGCCACGTATCATCTTCTCCGATTTTCTCTCTCTCTCTCCTCTTGATTTAAAAACTTACCCTCTTCGTTTCAAAATTCACTTTTACAAAATTCTAGCCTTAATTTACTGCAATCTCTCTCAATTTTTTTTACTACCAGTTCATACAATGGCTTCCTCTTCAAAAACCACTAAACGTCACAAACCTATCTACTTATCCACTTCTATATCCAACTTCAAGATGAATGAAGAAATCTTCAAAAACAAACTGAAGGCAGAAATGTACGTTGACTTCGAGACAACGAGAGGCAGAGAATCTTCTGAGATTCTCCAACTATTGGAAAGATCTGGTTTGAGAGGTTTATGTTCGATGAAGTCACCCCAGAACAAAACCATAGATTTATTGGGAGCAAAATTTCTGACAAACATGGCGGATACTCCAGAGGGATTCGACACAAAGGTAGATGGCATAATACTTTCTTATCCCAGAGAAACCATCGCCCGAATCTTTGATACATCAATGGAGGGAGTAAATCCATTGATGTACAAGAAAGATGAATGCGAAGAGTCCTTTGACTTGATGGCCAGAGTCACATACAGAGGGACACGAAGAGAATTGAAAAAGAATTTACTAAGGAGAAAATATAGGTTGTTGATGACGATAGTGACAAAGTCAGTTCTGGGTGACTAGAGTTCTCATAATGGGCTATCTAAGCCCAGGTTGTGTTGTATGTGAGCAATCATAGATGGTGTTCAAGCAAATTGGGTGCAGCTGTTGATAAATAGACTGAATGAAAAAAAGAAGAGGCTGACTTTCAAATCAATCACTGAAGGATGGACCTCGGGCACCTCAGTAAGCCTGTTTAACAAAATTATTGTGTTGATCGAAGGGTTGAACAAGACAGCTGACTAGAGAGTGGGAGCTAAGAAGTTCTCAAAACAGAAGGGTATCCTGACCAAGAATGAGAGACTTGGGGGAGTGCCAGACTCTGATGATGAATCAGATGCTGCAAATGAACAGAGAGCAGCAGCAGCAGTAGAAGAAGCAAGGAGATAGGCTGCTGAACCAGAGATTATTCCTGCAGCTGAGGAGATACCAGCTGATCCTCCTGCAGCTGTAGTGGTGTCCGCTGAGGAGGCGGTGGTAGGTGCAAGTTCTCCTCAGAGGAGAACAAGAAGGAGGTTGGTCAAGACCTCGGAAAAGAAAGCAGCAGAGGAGTCCTCAGCTGCCCCTTCCAGCCAACCTTTAGATGAGGAATCCGACGAAGATACTCTATTTCTTCTTCAGAAGAGACCTCGAATCAAACCTCAGGCCTCTGAGTCGTCTGAAAGCTCGGGACAGCAGATTAAATCCTCTACTCTGCTACCTGAAGAAGTTCCTGTGTTCCAGATAGCAGCCGAGGTCGGCCAAACTGAAGTTCCTCCTTTGCCGATCAAAGAAGCTGCTTTATCTCCCATTCAGAAAGAAGGTACTAATTTTTCCTTGTCTCTCTCTCTATCTCCTTCTGGCAATGAAGAGGTGTGCCCGGCTGGCACCTCAGAGCCTCTGAAACAGCCACAGTTGCCCCAAACTCCTACCTCACTCCAAACAGTCCAAACCACAACCCCATCTGAATTCGTCCCCACTCCAGCTGAACAAACCATACCAGTCACAACTCACTCAGAACAACCATCATCATCCCCCATCCCTCTTCCCAAAACTCAATCCTCTCTCCCTCCTCAAACACAAACAACCTCTCTTCCTGAAATCGAAACCTCTTCTTACTCATTCCTGGAGGACATCTGAATGCGTTCTCCTTCCCCCATACCTCCTTCAATAGAACCCCAAACCCCCTCCTCCTCGTCTGAATCCTCATCTGAGGACGACGACAGTGACCTTAGCCCAGCAACTGTCATTTCTTCGATCGTGTCTAAAATGGAAAAGAAGATGAAGAGTGCCTTCTCTAAAAAGATGAAGAAAAAGACGAAGAACATGGTCGAAGCTGTAACGGAGACATTGATAGCGAGCATGAGGGAAGTCGAGGTAAATCTAATTGATAAGATTACTACTTTGACTAACTCTGTCTTGGCTGAAAAGGTTAAGGCACTGGAGGAGGAGGTGCTCGAATTGAAAAATCAGGTGAAGGAGTATAATGCAATAGTAGTAGACGCGTTGGCCATGGACCAATCAGACTTTAGGGTAAAATGCAATAATCTCGAAAAGAAGCTGACAGACCTGGCTGACGAAGTTAAAACGGGGGAAAGGGCGGAGCAAGAAAGAAGACAAGCCCTCTCAACTGCCATTGAAGAGACAAAGAAAGAAGTGGGCACGAAGGCCAGTACAACAGAGCTGGAAGCAGTTAAGGAGGATGTCAGACTCAAATCCGATGAGTTGGCTGCTCTCCAGCTGAGGGTAAGTCAGCTTGAAGATGCCCTTAGAGAAGATGAGTTGAGAAGGAAAAAGGAAGAAGAAGAAGAAGAAAAGTCTGCCCAGCTGATGGCAAGCATGAAAGAATCTGAGAAGCCAGCTGAGGTTAGAAGCAAGGGTAAGGGAAAGATGTCTGAAGAATCCCCAGCCGAGGTATTAATTATTAAATCAACCCAGGCTGAGAAGAGGAAAAGGGAGCCCGATTACTCGAACTTATCTGAGGAACAGATAAGGAGAATAAGGCAAGAAAAGGCCTGGTACGGGGAAAGGGAGAGGAAGAGAATGAAGAAGAAAAATAAGGGGCTGCAGATGGAGTGGAGCAGGGATATAAGAAAGTGGGTCATGAAGTCAGCAGACGAGGAGCAGTTTCGTCCTAATCATCGATCAGCCAACCCGCCAAAAGTGGTCGCATGCCAATACTCGAAGGAATATAAAGAAAAGAATCTGGATACCAGATGGATGTACTTCTGGTATATCCTGAAAGGTTCCGGATAATCGGCTGAAGTAGAAGACCTAAGATGACATGAGTGGGTAGAAAAAGAAGATGCCAATCTCTACCATCGACTGATTGATGAGACATACAAGATTTTTAACGCTGATCTTTGTGCCCCAGCTTATGAGATAGCCAGACCCAAGACCAATGTTGATGGAACCATTGACTTCGACTGGGTCAAAGGCATCGTCACCAAAGCCGAAGTTGAGTCAAGACTCAAAAGTGAAGAAGAATTGAAGCTGTTACGAAAACGAGTCTTCACTTGGCTGGCTGTTCCAGAAGCAAACCAATGGGGTGTCTGATAAGACAGGATTTTCTTTTCCTTATTTTTCTCTTATCTGCACCACTGTGTAAATCTGTAAATCGTATGTGAATACACTTGATCTTATCTGATTCAACTTGTCTTATATTTTTTAAGCTTTCTTTATTGCTTTCGAAGAAAACTTAAAAATTTTCTAAGTGTTAATCATCTGAGAAAATTTTCATCTCAGATTAAAAGTTTCTAAAAATTTTCTAAGTCCTAAGACTTAAAATTTTTCTAAGTACTAATCATCTGATAAAGTCTTAGGACTTAAATATTTTTTTAAAACGTTTCCAAAAATTTTTCTAAGTATGAATTAAGTGCTCTTATGTGAATAAATCTGAACTAAATGCTTATGTGTTTTAATGTGCTCATCTATTTATCTTGAATAACCTTGACTAACACCAGTTGTGAACTTGTTTCTTTCTTGCAGTTTTAACTTCATCAAAAAGGGGGAAATTGTTATATCAGAAGAAGTTTTGATAAGTTAAAATTAGACAGATTAGAGTCAACCCGTGTAAAGTAAGATGACCAGTTGATTGTATAGAACAGCTGAGGTAAAGAATTCTAGTACTAGGCTGACCAGACTAGGTAAAGCTAGAATAGTCAGCTGAGGTCGAGAAAGAGGAGGTCATTTGAAGACGAGCTTTAGATAGTCATCTGTTGGAGACAATAATGAAGAGCTCAAGACGAGGTCAAGACAAGCTGAATAGAATAAGAAAGGCAAGTCTTCACCAAGTCAGCTGCAGACGACTAGACCAAGATCAGCTGAAGTCAAGACAGTTTTCAAGAATAAGTTTATTAAATGGTTTTTAGTTTGTTACAACAAACTAACCATTTCTCAGGCTTATAAATAAGTTTAGGCACAGTTCTAAAAATAATTAATCCAGCACTCCCATATACACATTACTCACGGTTTTCAAAAGAGCATTAAAAAGTCTTCAAAGTAATATTCAATAGTTCTAAGTATTTGTAGAACACTTATTTGTATATCTTCAACACTTCTACATTGTAATCTTCAAGTTTCCAGAGAAATAGGCAGATTGAAGATAGGATCGAAGATAAGAATCTTCACAGTTTGTAATTGTAACTTTGTAAGTGAGTAAGATAGTAAGTAGTCGAGGCCCTTCTTCAAGTTGAAGAAGGGGAGTGGATGTAGGATCTGTTTGATCCGAACCACTATAATTTCTGGTGTTCTTTACTACTTATTTTTCTTATCTTGTTATTCGTCAAACATTTAAAACAAATTCAATTTCAGATTCTTATTCAGATTGCTTTTTGATCCTTTAAAGATTGAGTTAAAATCTGGCTTCCGCTGCATAGCTTTGATACTTTGAATAGATAATCTAGTCTTTGAAAAAGGATTTGAAAATTTATTCAACCCCCCCCCCCTTCTAGATTTTCACTAGAAGGTTGTCTAAGCTCTTTAATATTCACTCAATCCGTGGGCCAACAATCAATTGCTTGGTATCCTAAAAATGAAAGCTGGTGGTTGTGCAATTATACTTCCTGTAAGAGACTAATATTTATACAACATTTGAATTTTTTATTGTCTAAAATATAAAATGAGCCTTGTATAATTCGAATGTTGTGTTTTGCAGTATTGGTTGTGTGAGCACACATACTTAGTTGAGAAGGTACATGATGCATCATTGCCTCGTTTTATAAACTGGACATGAATCAGATTCGCAAGAATATTCATTGTGTCAAGCTGTCAAAAAAAGATCATGTAAGTAAAAATCTATTTTCCATGAATTAAGGGAAAACTTTTTGTTAATGTGTGTCATTGTTTCAGCAAGTAAAGGTTATGTTGAAGGCAACAAAGACTGAGAAACAGATTATGGGTGTGTTGTCGGATTATAGAAAGAGTGTTTTTGATAAGGAAACAAAATACGATGAAACTGATTATTTAAAAGAGAAAAAAGATTGCATGGATACTAATGGTGATTAAATTGGCCGTCAAGATGGGGTGGTTGAAGAATCTAGTGATGACAAGTATGTTGAGGCAACCTGTGAGGTTCCTGCAGATGAAAGGAAGAATCCTGATGATGTTGTGATTACAATGGAAGAGGATATTTCAATTAAGAACTCAACGTTCATGGAGATGGGGGATTCCACTTCGAAGTTTGTTGATGGTGCAGCATCTGATGATAGGATATCACCAAGAAAAAGTGAAATGATGAATTCGAATGGAGAAACAAGATCTGATTCTATTGATATACCTAACCTAACATTCAGTCTTAATCTTACGCAGGATTTGGGCTGTGAAATATCCCCAACAAAAACTGTAAAAAAATGGCCTTAAGGAGTTAAATGCTGAGGATAAAACAGTCAGAAATGTCTTAAATGAGTTAAATGATGAGGATGACGGTGGTTTCTACGAAATTGAAGTACAAGGCACGAAAGAAGATGAGAGATATGAGGAAGATGAGAACCTAAATTCAGTTGTTAAAAGAATGGGTCGGGAAATTGAGAGGCTTGAAAATGATAACAAGGAATTGAAATTGAAATATGAGGCGGATATTTAAAGGCTGGGAAATGCAAACAAGGAGTTGAAGGCAAAATTGGAAGAAGCATCTGTACCAACAGCTACACAATTATACGAGAATCCAATGAACTTAGCACATTTGGATGCAATAGAAAAATTACACATTGCACAACATGAAGTGGAGAAGCTAAGAAAGGAAATTTTTAGAGTTGTCTGATCGTAAGTTTAATTGTGACGGGTGTGCAGGACATGAGAGAACACCATTGGACAAGGGGAAACAAGTAAAAAATTATCCTTCGCCAAGCACAATGATACGTAGAGTTAAAGGTGGAACAGAGAAAGAAGATAGGAAGCAAGTGGTCATTACACCACAACCAAGTACTCAGGAGCTTATTCTTTTTGGTGAGAGTGAAGAAAAAAACAAACATGAAGATGGAATAAACATGGAGATACCAATGCAGAAGAAGAGATTCAACTAGATGAAAATTGTATTGCTTTAAAGAAGTCTGATAACAGTACAAAGGAACAGATACATTACCTGGTTGAGAACGATGGCGATGGGTAATTTTTATTCAATGTACTTATATAAATTATTGATATTTTACGTATTAAACAATCTTAAATGACATAGACTATTATGAAATGTGCAGGGCTACTGTATGGGTAGGACTGAAGCCATTCTCTCAAGTAACTGTAAAAGATTTGGTTGTTATTATGCAACATGACATGATTTCAAGTTAGGTATAAATTTCAATAAATTTAATAATAAATATTAATATTATATATATAATTTATCCAAATTAATAATAATCGGATTTATTGTTAAAAAAGGTAATTGATTCATGGGCAAAGATAATGCATTTGATATACGACCAACAGAAGCCGGGAGCAAAAAATGTTTTGGTTTTCACTAGCCACTGTTGGGTAAGTATGATTTTCAATATT
Source organism: Paraleonurus japonicus (assembly GCA_030762865.1). Lineage (NCBI taxonomy): Eukaryota > Viridiplantae > Streptophyta > Magnoliopsida > Lamiales > Lamiaceae > Paraleonurus > Paraleonurus japonicus. The sequence continues at coordinate 18,004,857 of CM061059.1, forward strand.
CCATATATATTAAATATTATTATTACAGGCAAATTCTGATTATTTATAATAGCTCTTGATTATTTATAATGTGTAAATGTAGTCCTTGATTAAGGCAAATTCAAAAAATCCAAAAGGGGCATTAGTGAATTTGATTGACAAAGTTATTGAGGGAACGATGGATATGGACTATTTGTTATTTCCTATACTAGCTGGATCTTCAAGTAATCCAGCTAGAGGACTGGGTGACCATTGGACACTTCTAAAACTTAATATGCGAAAAAATGAATGGAGGTTTTTTAATTCAATGCGTCCAAGGCATCGCGGAGGTGTAGACCATCATTTGACGCAGTCTATGTTGGTGGTATTATTCCTTGATTTACTTAGCTGACTTTTTTTTGGGCAGTAAATGTGATAAAAAAGATTGTTGTATTAATTGTAACAGGTAAAATATGTCAATCACAAATTGCGAGAGGTTTTTTCAAACATAGACCAGCACAGTCATTCCTTAGAAAGAAGTTGATAGAACCAGTTTCCGAAGAAAGCTTGCAACAGGCTGCAGATTCAGTGGATTGCGGGGTTATAGTATGCAACTTGATAGAGACATTTGTGTCACAAAAATCTAGCAGAAAAGGAGAGTACAGTAATGCATTAGCTGAAAATTACAGATATAAAATGGTGAAGTTATTCCTGGACGAAAACAGTGTTATTTTTGAATGAATTGTTACCTAAATATTTTGCTTAACTACTTGGAATGTGTAAAACCTTAAATTGTGTACACAACTTTTGGATGTCTGTTATGGATTATGTAAACAACTTTTTATGTTACTACTGCTTTATGAAATGACTGTGCAATGTCTCGCAGACTGTACAAAAATTTGAAGTTTTATTGAGCAATATTATTTGAGTTGTGCAAAAATTGTTTATTGGAATGTGCAAAATTGTTTTAAGAAAGGCTTTGGTTTTTTTGTCATGGAAATTTTAGAAAAATAATTTTTTAGCAAAAATGTAAATGGGCTGACCAGTTTGAAAATTTTAATGTAACATAAAGAAAAATTTGATCAGTCACTACTAACAAAAATGAATAATAAAAAATAATTGGAAATGTTAAAAAATACAGCCAGTGTTTAAGAATGAATAATGATATTAAATTTTTTGTTAAAAACAACTAATAACAATATACAAGCTTTGTTAATATACTGCCTGAGTACTTAGCATACGTATATAAGCCTAAACAACTGATGAATTTGGACAGGTTAGAAAAAATAATATACTTTAACAAACAAACAAAAAAACAAAGGTAAAAATGAAGAGAAAGACACAAAATGTGTAAAAATCATATAGTGTAAGTGTATAAGTAGTACAACAATAGTGACCAAAAAATTTCCCGATGTGCAAAAATAAAGATATTGTGCAAGACGCAGAATAATAAAAAAGATACTGTGCAAAAACATACTCCCTCCGTCCCAGAAGAATTTGCACAGTTGACTTTTTCAACGATTTTTGTGTGAGAGTTATTTCATAGTTAATAAGATCAACTAGCATATCATTCATATGAAACAACTTTTGTAAACATATTACTATGAAATAACTCTCACACCAAAACTGTTGAAAAAGTCAACTGTGCGAATTCCTCTGGGACGGAGGGAGTATAATATAATATCTGATGACTTAGGACTTAGCACATTTACAAAATTTTACAGATTGTATTAACATCATACAAGGCACGTACAGTAATTTTTTCAGGCCCAAATTCAACCATTTTAAAAAATCAAAATTTTGAAAAAATACAGATTCACATGATTTTTGTACAATTACATGCATAACATATACAGAAATTATCATACGAATGCATCTAACATATGAACATACATAGAGAATCATATTCACGTACGAGAATCCAACACATTGGCTCTGATACCAATGTTGGAAATTCAATGGTTAGAAATCACTAACCTATTTGCAGCGGAATAATCGAGCCGGTTGGAATTCTACGTACACTGTGATCCTCAAAGTCTGAAATATATTTATTTATGAAATGTATTCATTGTTCACAATTTAAGTGCCCTTTGATTTGAATATTTTTGTGATTCCTATGAAGAAAGGGCTAAACGTATTTCTACGTCTTTCTCCTTTGGGAAATATACGCTAGGAGAGAGAGATTTTCAGAGATTAATTCGTTTAGTCTTCTTTAAAAAATACGCATGTATTTTTTATTAAATAGGGTATGAAAGTTATTTCACTAACTTCCATCATCCATATCCAATTTCATGTGTGATTATTAAATAAATAATATTTAATTTATTTAATTACTTTCAGGATTTAATTCCTTTTTCTTTGACAATATCCATTGCATTATGGTTCTTATGTTTCTCAGGTCATAAGTCCTCCATTATGCGTTCTTGAAGAAAATCCGAAGCATAAAAAGAGTTTGAGCATTGTACTTGGATGGGTGTATTTAGTCATTTGTGAAAGCTATTCTGCCCAAAAAGTGTTGAGTTGGAGATGATGCAATGTTTACAAGTTGTATTTGCAACGTATTTGGCCTATTGACATCTACAGATCTGTAGATATGTGATTTTTGTTCGTTTTAGCAAGAAATTCCTTTTTCTTCCATCAGTTTATTCTGGTTTTGTTTGGTTCTCCTGGGCATATATTAGTTCTATTATTATTTTGAAAATTTGAAGCAGTTTCTGTTTAGAAAATCCATCGATTTTGTGAAATGTGGGATGATGATTGACGCACACCAACTGTTTGAGGATATACCTGAAAGGAACGTGGTGTATTGCAGCAAAGAGTTATTTGAAAATTGGTTTAAAAGATGAAGCTACTATGACAATAACAAAGAAATTGGAGAAGCAATTTAAATAATAGATGCATTGGAACAAATTAATTTTAAGCTAGTTCAATTTTTTTTTTTTAATTGATACAATATTTTAGCTGGTTCAAATTATTTTTGATGTAAATTTTGAGCTAGATCAAATTATTTTTTTTAATTCACCCATGAGTACAGTAAAAGGTGAAGCCCAAACCACCTTCATTATAAACCTTATTAAGACTATAAAGCAATTTGTTAACAGGGGAACTGTGTCACTATGGTAATTAAGAATTTGAATTCAATCTGATGATAAAAATAGTAAAAAAAAAAAAAAAAAATGTAATCGAATAATAAAAAGGCAATCTTACAGAGGAGCGAAGAAACCCTCTAAATATATCCTCGTCGTCATCACTGGCGGCAGAGTCTTCCTCGTCGGCCATCTCTAATCGTCCTGTTTTAGCCGACCGCAACTCTCTCTCTCTCTCATTTGTATTTTCTGGAATGCCTGGAGTTGAATTTGAGAAGACAAGAAAAAAATCGTAAGCAGGAGCAAATAAAAAGAGCAATTTTAAATAGGGCAAAAACTGGATAGAAAACGAAGAAAAAATTCATTCAATTCAAAATTTAAATTTTGAAATAAGATAGTATTTGCAGCTTGTAGGGATGATGGATTAGATATGTGAGTAGGAAATTGTGAAAGGAAGTCAGTATTATTTTATTAATATAATTTAAAAGGGCTGAAAAGTGGTGTGAGAATATTTGTAGTGGATAGTAATATTACATAGGAAAAATTACAATTCCCTACAAATTACTGTATACTTTTACAAAAAAGTCAAAACACTATTTGAAACTTACTCTCAGCTACAAGTTTCTGAGTGCTTTGTTCAATTTGTCCCTACAAAGATTTTACTTTCAGATACAAAATGTACAGTAACATTAACATTTACTCTTAGACTATTTGCTGACAACTCCAGAGATTGCTCTTCCCCCAAAATCTATCATTTCAAATTTCATTTCTTTTTTACCTTATTTACATTTAAGGTTTTAATTTGAAAAAGGCGCTGGGTAGAGATGGAAATTGAATGGCGACGGCGATGGTGAATCGCGCACGGAGGCGGTGCTGAAAAATGGAGAGTCGATGGTGGTGGCACTGGAAAGTGTCGCGCATGAGATTTGGCCGACGGCGGTGGCACACGACTGTGCGATGTCGGTGATGATGTTTCCCGTGATGATGAAGGGCGACACGGTGGTGAGAAGGGCGATGGGGCTATGCGATGATGGTGGTGGCTACGGCTGTGGGAGGCGCGACGATGGTGATGGGGTCGCGCGATGGTGGTGGGTGGATGGAAAGTCGGCGACGAAGGGTTGCCTTTAATGGCTGTTGCAGGTTGGGGAGGCGCGATGGGGGTGCAAATCTGTGAAGGAGACGGTGGGTGCACTTATCGCTATGTGGGTGTACTCACCAATCTGATGGGTGTATCTCGTCCATGTACATATATGTCTGTCTATGTACATATGTGCAAGAGAATGTGCTAATGTTGAAATATATATATATATATATATATATATATATATATATATATATATATATATATATATATATGTTTGTCCATGTAAAAATGTGCAAGAAAATGTGCAAATGTTTAAGAGAAATGTACAAATATGACCGGTACGACGACGAGAGTGACCAGAGCTAGCTGCCATACGGCGTCGGTGTTAATGGCGAAAACGACCTTGGATGTTTGGACCTCTGTATCGAAGAACTCAAGTTAATTATTTACAGAAAGTGAAATTTAAAAAGTGAGAAACAATGATGAGGTGATGATGTGAGCCTGCCGTTCTGACAATGAACAGTACAAATCAGTCGCATAGGAACAATGCACAACATTTTCCAATTTAAGGGGTATAATGAGAACTTATTTTGGTGTTTTGTAGCTGAGAGTAATCCCAAACAGTGTTTTGTATCATACTGAAAGTATGAACAACATTTTGTACCCAATAGCAGCCCTCCCTATTACATAAAGGGCAAAAAAGGAAGTTTTGTAGTGGAAATAAATTTTAAATAGTAACTTTATACTTTAAAGCAATTTTCTCAATAAATTTAAAAGATATTTGAAAAATCAACTAAATCTGTTAAATAATTAAATTAAAACAATCAAATTTCATTTAAAGTTAAATAAAAATAAAAATTTAATTATTTTTTAAAGTCAATTTTTAAATATTTCTCAAATTTTTTTTAACTTAAATTGAATTATAGAGATATTATATTATTTTGTTTGATTTTTTAAATTTTTTATTTTAAAATATTTAGTTGGATTTTTTTATACATTTTTTTAGTTTTTTTAGTTTTGAAATTTTATTGGGATGTTCATGGAAGATTTTGGGGGTGTAGTTAGTGATACTCAAACTTAATTTTGTGTTTGAAGGGAAAGGGTAGAATAGTAATAAAATAGGGTGTACTTAGTAATACAATTTAATTTTGACAAAAACTTGTATGAAATTGTCTCATGCATGAGACCTAATCACTTTTTAATAAATTGTTGTCACTTTTTTAAAAAAATGATATAAATTAGTATAAAAGTGATAACAAATTGAAAAGTGATAACAAAATGAAAAGTGATAACAATTTATGAGAAAATGACTCTGTCTCATGTCTGTTTCATACATGAGATGATATCATAAAAGAGTACCCCTTTAATTTTTTCATTTTAATGGTGTGTGTATAATAAATGCGGTGCAAATTAAAAATAATTGCAGTGCATTGGTTCAGTCCTATTCCTGTGTTTTGAGAGAATTTTTAATATTACATATTCATTCATCCCTACTGTAAAATAGATAGGGTGGAACACTATTTTTGCTTGGAATGTAGTATCATTTGGCATTGATTGAGGGTTAAATAGCGGGCAAATTTTAAACCCTCTGTTCACTCATTCGAAAACCCCACGCTACGCAATCCAGAAAATACCACTTTATCTATATTTTGATGTTTAAATTTCATGTTTACTGCTTTCAAATTGCAGGTATTAGCAATGGCGGTCGTTTGGATGTTGAGAGCCGGGTGGATTGTAGGGACCCTGCCGATTGTTGTAGCCCCCAGAATCGCTGTCGTTCACAAATTATTGCTTTGGCTCGGAGGCCTCGGCAAGATTGTGAAATCGCCCTCTAAAGTAAGTAGGTTTATCTAGGGTCTATCAATCAATCAATCAATAGATATAAAAGAAGTTGTTTGTTTCTCTCTCAAGTTCAGTTAGTATTTAGATTTTTGTGCTAATTCATGCTAACATGGATATCACTGATCACAGGACCTATTCCCATTGATTCATTGTATTTTGGGGGATATTTTAACAGTTGTTATTAAATTAAGTCTAGCTAATTAGATAATATGTGCTTAAAATGTGAATTGTTATGTCAAACAAGATTTCTTGGTAGGCTGCTCTGAGTTTGTTGTTTGATTTGTATGATAGAAATCTAACCGGAAGAATATACATTCTGTAAGCGGAATCTGTAACTTCATCATGTATCATACTGTCATATGAAATTAACCCATACAATAATACGGATAACCATTCAATCAATTCGTTTGTATTCTGAATGATCTTGTCATGCTGTTTCAGTAAATAAGTTCTGCTCTGACCTTTCTAACTTAATTTTGAGCAACATGCAGTTGTGCTTAGAGTATTTCGTTGCTGCATAATATCGAACTCAAAGATTCTTTTCTTTTCGTACCCTGTTCCATTCCCTTAAATATATCCCATTGAAGTTGATTTGGTAGTTAACATAGGAGCGACATTTGTGCCTCCTTGTTTTGCAGAAACTCAGTGTCCCCAAGAAACTCTTTTGTCACTTTTACGTGCTGGGGTTTATTTGGACAACTCTTCTACTTGTTCCTACTTGGTTCTATGCCTACAAGAGAGCTCCAATAATTTCCGAGTCAGTGCTATATTCGAGTATAGCTAGCCATTTGACTGTAGTTTCACATGTGTTTTCCTTGCATAAATCCCATTCATCAGTGGGAAAATACAAATATGATATTTGGAATTCTGTGTTTCTGCTTTTGTTGATGGAAGCTCAAGTCCTGAGACGCCTTTTTGAGAGTATATATATTTTCAAGTATAGTCCCTCAGCTAGGATGCATATTGTTGACTATCTCACAGGCCTCTTGTAAGTTTACATCTTTAAAATGTACCAAGTCTTTGTCATCATCTTAATATTTGTAGGACTTCAAAGTTGATCTATCACAATGCTTTACATCTGTAGTACGTAATTATGTCAAAACATTTCATACAATCCTAACCAATATCAGATAAAGTCGTATTTTACCCCACGGCTTTAGCTAAAAAAAAAAGAAAAATACAACAAAATTTATCCGCTCTGATCACTTTTCTTTCTGATATTAGTTTCTACACGGCAGCGCCCTTATCCCTCTGTTGCACACACTCTTCGGAGGTGTTCAAATATATGGCAAATTGGTCTGCAGAGTTTATTGTTAAAGGGAAAGATAGAATGCAAATCGATGAATTTGATCTGTGGGGTTATGTGAATCCTCTTCTGCTCCTCAAATGGTATGCGTGGATTGGTGCAGCTGTTTTCTTCTGGGGTTGGATTCATCAAGAGCGTTGTCACGCTATTCTTGTGAGTTTTATGTGCATTTGTTTTATGTTCTAGTTGGTTGCAATATTTAAAAAATTCTCTAACTTAACTGTTGAAATTACTATCAAAAGGATATTTAAGTTAATGTATATTAAAGTAGGTGGCTACCAAGCCTTGTGTCCTTTTAAAAGAATTTATTCAAACTGTGAAGTGTCATTTGTAACTATTTTAAATCTTGAAAAGTGACATAGTTTTACTGAGGTCAATATGAATATATGATTGTGTGATTTTCTTTATTCAAATGAACCTTATGAACAATATGATTCATGAAAAATCATATTGTTCTATACAATAATAGGAACATCAAAAGTGCTGGCATAAGCTTTGAACCCTCCAAAGATTTGGAATTCCCTTTTTGCGAGGCATAAAAGAACAAAACCAAGCATGTATATATTTTTATAAGAATAGTAATATTACTCTAAATCTAATCAGCTTTCGAGCACTGACAAACTTGGTTGAAAAAAACTAATAACTGAATATATATACAAGCTCAAGAAACATATGGGCTCTAACCATAATCCAAAAAACTGATGCTAAATTAAATCAGTTTTCTCGGAATAGATAATACATTCATATTGATTCATAATGGTTTATGTAACATCATATTAGTAATAAAGGTGAGTAGTAGTTAATATATACTCCCTCCATCCTTCTGTAAACTACCTATTTCAAAATGACACAGGTTTTAAGAAAAAATATTATTATTGTGCAGTGGGTATTAGGATGTGATGATAAAGACAAAAAGTGGAGAGAGATAAATGTACATATATATATATATATATAGAGAGAGAGAGAGAGAGAGAGAGAGAGAGAGAGGGAGAGAGAGAGAGAGATGGGGAATAATTTGCCAAAAAAAGAAATGGATAACTTATGTTGGGATGCCCGTTTTGGCAAAATGGGTAGCTTGCAGAGGGATGGAGGGAGTATCATGTTCAGCTTGTTCTATGTAAGTTAGTAGACCACTTGTTTATCAAGATATACTTCATCTCGTTCCAGATTTATCTTAATTTCCACCCAACTCTTCTGCTTTCTGTTTCTGAAAAAACTCAGGGCTCTTTGAGGGAAGATGATCAAATGGTTGATCACTATGCAATTCCTCATGGCGACTGGTTTGAGTACGTTTCGTCTCCGCATTATCTTGCAGAAATTGTAAGTCCATTTTCTTTGAATGGAAGGAACCTTCATTGTGTCTCCTTTCTAGAGAAATTTTGCTTGGTTCTAAGATCTTATTCTTCCCCATTTCCATTTTCTTGTGAAGGTTATGTATGGTGGATTTGTTATTGCAAGCGGATTTTCTGATGTCACGATTTGGCTACTATTTGCATTTGTGGTACATATTAATTTTGTTGAACATTGAGCAAAGAATGTAGAATTTCCTTCATCCACATATATAATAATGAGACAATCTCTTGTAAGACCGTCTCATCATATGCATCAATTAGTCAGAAAGAAAAATTAAGCGGGAACATATGTTTAATGGGACACTCTTGTATGAGACCGTCTCATGCATGAGACGGACATGAGACGGAGTCACGTTTTTATAAATTGTTATCATTTTTTTATAAATTGTTATTCCTTTTCAATTTGTTATCACTTTTATACTAATTTGTATCACTTTTTTAAAAGTGATAACAATTTATTAAAAAGTGACTCGGTCTCATGCATTAGATTGTCTCATGCGAGTTTTTGCTATGTTTAATACACTATACCATTTCACACGATAATTTGTTTATAAGAAAAGCTGTTTTTCCACTGTTGAATAGTTGTACTAATTGCAGGCGGCAAATCTTGTATTTGCGGCTGTTGAAACACACAAGTGGTACCTTGGTAAGTTTGACACCTATCCCAGAAATCGCTATGCAATCATTCCTTTTGTTTGCTAATGTTAGGCAAAATTTATAGCCTGCTTATGTACATATGTAGTCTCAAATTTGTTGAATTACTTATCTTATTTGAATAAAGAGTTGGGTCTTCTGTGAATGTTTACAACTATCATTCAAAATCGATACCTTATAAGTACAAACAAATACTTTATAATGAAACAACTAATACTCTTTAAGTCCGTATCATGGTGAAACTTTGTCTAAATATCAAGTTTTATATGAAAACAGTTCATGATAAACTTATAATTAAACTGTTATGAAGAAATTAAAGTATAAAATATTTGATCATGAGTATTAAGAATTTTATCAGTATATCAAGAATTATTATTAGTGGTATCATACTATTGTTTTGGAGTATCAACAACCATTAATTGTTTACTATTTAAATTATTATAATTAATATAAATAAACATTATAATATTTAAGTTTGACAAAAATTTATATACAATATTTCACGTATCTAGGATCCGTAAAATTATTCAAATAAAAAAATTTTGGGGATCCTAAGTGGGTCGGGTTAGTGCAGTGGATATTTCCATAAAAATTTGCGCAAGGGCAAACGTAAAATTTTCGTCCCAGATGCTCCCATGGGTGTTATTATTAGATTAAACATGTGTTATTATAACTATAAATATGTGTTACTGTGAAATAAATAATACATATTTGTCTGAAATACTCGCCTAAATGCAAAAATAAAAATAAAAAATGGTCAAATAAATTTGTAATATAATATGTGTGGATCAAATAGGTCTCTAATTTTCGACAATTATACTGTCACTAATAGAATTTGATTCTATTAAGATGATGTTCCACTTTTTATCAACACATAAATTAAATTCCTGCAAGCGTACGGTTTTCAAATTATAGTGCGATAAGTAAGAGTATCGATCCTCAAGGAGGGGTACTAGCGTAAGAGTAATGCCAAGCGGTTTAATCAAGTCTAGAGAATCAATTAAAAAGGGTGTTGCTAATTTAAGACTAAACTTATCTAATTTCTACCAAGTGTCACTAATAAGAAAATTAGAACGGAAAGCCACAACAATTAACACTAGATTAAAGCAAGCAATCAAAGAAGAGCGAAATCAACAATTAAAAGAATAGTCCTAGGGATATGCTTCACTTAAATCTCCATCTATGGTAGCAAATTCAAGTCTATAGGGTAATGTGATGATTATGCAAAGTGAATCACTAAGCCAGAATTGAAAGTAATTTTCTATCCAATCAATCCAAAGGAAAATCAACATTAACATGTATCTCTACCCTATTAATATGATAAACCCAATAAACACCTTGGATTCCTAAAACTTTCCCACTAATTAATCTCTTTCTCAAGTGATAATCAAATGGGTCATGCATTAGAAGTCAATTGATGGATTTTAATTTCTCAATCTTAAACCCAAGCACTAATAATTAGAGCAATCATCATGGCCAATAATAATAAACTCTTAAATCATGATAATTCCAATATATGAGTCATAATCAACAACACATACCAAATAAACAAAAATTTAAACCATAGATTTCAAAATAAGATCCACAAATCCCTAGAACAAGTGGTTTAGCTAACTACAAGCATCATCTATGCTAATACAAAAGATGAATGACTAAAACTAAAATAAAAGAGAAGGAAAAGAAGGCTTAGTCTCTTGTAGATGAAATGCTATGAAATTCCCAGCTCAAAACATCCTTTTTTACTCCCAAATGATGAAGAAATAAAAAATATATTCCCAATACCTCTAAGTGTGTGTGAGTGTGTGTAAAAATGGCTGTTGCTATGGTGTGTACGTGTCTTGCTGCTGCTCCCTCTTCTTTTTCTTCCTTTCCAAGTTTCCTTCAAATTCCCTAACAACCCTTAAGTCTCATATGGCTTCTTTCTCTCAAAAATCCAATTTTCCTTCAGTCTTTCCATATTTTCGTCGAATATGCCAAACAGAGCTTTAAAATCAAGCTCGCTCGACTCGAGTCGCGTGGCTCGACCGGTCGAGCGGCTTTTAAAAACGTGTAGCAACTCTTTCTTGTTCTCGCTCGAGTCGAGTGGCACAGCTCGACTGGTCGAGCGGGGTCCTGTTCCAGCAATTGCCTGATCATTCACCTCACTCGATCGAGTCGCTCCACTCGGCTGGTCGAGTGAGGTCTTCTTTCCAGCAACAATATGATTTTTCACCCCCACTCGACCACTCGAGTGAGGTGACTCCAGTCCAGCGACATTTGTGAGTTTTTGCAAATCATCTAGCACTTTAAACATCTCACTAGAGTCTAGTCGTCCCGCTAGACCGGTCTAGTGAGCCGCACAGCAGTCTTCTTTGTGCTTTTCGATCGTTCTTGTCCCGACTTTCCCACGAGCATCTTCATACCCTCCGAAAGGCCTTGTTTACCTACCAAATCACATATTTTCCTTTTCCACCAAATAAACTCAACTTTGCCCAAATCATGGATGTTAGCGCATGAAATTATATCGAAATGATCAATAAAACACAAAAATATCATGCATTTCACACACAAATCACCCCCCAAACTTAAAGTGTTGCTCGTCCCCGAGCAACAAAAGAAAATGGCACAGAGGGAGGGAAGCTATGAAACTCATTCCTAATCATCCATACTTAATCGAGTGATTCAACATGTGATTCAACACATAAGCTTAATAGGTTCCAACAAGAGAGTGAGACATGTCGTGGCAAGTAGTGCAATTTACAAGTGTTTAATTCACCTTCTTACAAGGGGAAGTGTTTCTCTTAACACTCATAGTGAAAATAAGGTTATGTAACACTCATCAATCAACTCATGCAAAGTAATCACCATATGCTTGCCTAGCATCTACTTTCTCTCCACAACTACAAAGTGTGCAACAAAGGAATCAATAGGACTTCTCAATGAATGTAATGTTGGCTTTTTGGACAAGGTGGGATGATTTTTGGGCAAAATGACTAACTCGACTTGTGAACATCAAGAGTTTATACAATCAAGCATTCTACTTTTAATTTCACTCTTTTTCTTTTCTTCACTTCTTTACCCTTTGATTTCTTTTCCGCCCACAATATCTTTCAAACACTTTTACATCAATTTTTCCTTGTTTTCATTTTCCTCTATTTTCTCTTTTCTTTTTCTCACAAGGTAATTGTTTTCTTCATTTTTCGTACCCCTCATGGGTCTATATATTTTTTTTCTTTTATTTTCCACAAGTTGCTTAAGATCCAAACTTATCCTTTTCTTTTCTCTCCACACTACTTACCCTCATTGAAGCTCACAAATCGAATAGGGACAATATAAAGCTCAAAGACATGTAGGGCTTGTGGTTACATTTTGTAGTTGCCAAAGAAATGGTAGAATTGGCTCAAAGGGGCTAACTACGGAAATGCATCTCAAGGTAGGGTCCATTTGGCCAAGTGACTTGCAATACGAAAAATGGCCTAAATCATATTCCAATGAAGCACACAAAGGTCGTCTCAAGCAAGACTCTAGGCAAATTCTAGAATTATTCACAATGAGTGATCCCCTCAAAATTAACAATAACTGTCATAATGACACAGTTAAAAGCTCAAATCTCTCTAGCTATCAATATGATCAAACACCATTCAAAAGACTTCCTACCACAACTAGCCACAACTCTCAATATCAAAACCATCAAACATCATGTTTAACACACGTGAACATCTCAAACTAAGCAAGATTCAAAAGAAAGAATTCCACAACATCCAAGTTCAAAACAACAAATCAAGTTAAAGTAAAAAGTTCATAACAAGACAATAAAAAGCACAAATCTACCCCAATAATCTAAAAGTAAGCATAAAGCTACATCAACACTCAAGGTAGAAATTGTGTAAACCTTCCTAGCTCAATCCTCCGGAGGTGGTGGTGGTGGGTAGTGTCCTTGTCTGATGTGATATTGATCGATTTGGTCAAGAACGCCGAACACACGCTCCTCAAACCCGTCAAATCGGACATTCAAGTTATCCACTCGTGTCACTAGCCTATTCCACTCTCGTTGGGTGAGGTGCCACATCGGACCCGGTACTCCTCCTTGCTCTTCTTCCACAGCAAACTCTTGTCCAGCTCCTCCAACTTCCTCCTCCTGAGCTCCAGGGGCATCCTCTTCCATATCACCGGGCACATCCTCTTCCTGGGGTTCTACCATCCCTGCTCTCTTAGCTGCTCTTCTGTTTTCTCTCACAAACTCCCGTACAATCGCAGCGTGAGCAGGTCCACTCAAATTCAAGTTCCGTCTCCTTCCGAATACAGTGGTGGCTTCATGGTTTTGCAGGGGAAAGTAGGACCCACCGTTTTGCTTCAAGCACCAAGTTCCTCCAATCCATTCAACCACTCTCATCCTTTGTAGAGCCCTCATGTTCAAGTCAATGTCACTTCCTATAGGTACTGGCTCCCATCTCTGAACATCAATCCCGTGATGAAGGACGATCTGTGTGATGAGCCCTCCTATCACCACTCTTTGCACTCTATGATACTGGAGGCGTTCACACTGAATAATGAATGTGGCGGCCACATCGAACTGTACTCTCTCCAATAGGCACCACATGATGTACAACTCTTCCTTTGTCACTGACCCCCCTCTGAACGACCCAACAATGAGCGACTCAGAATCTTGTCAATGTATCGCATAGTAGGGTTCCGGAGGCACGTAGGCTTGGCAATGCTAGGATTGTAGGGCTCCATCACGATGGCCTCGGTGGCTGTGAGGTCCTGCCAAAACTGTTTCGGCTCGTATGAGGCTCGAATACTAAAAAGTGTCCCATTCCTTCCCCTCGGGGTACCAAAGACCTCATTCAACTGATGAGTGGTGAGCCTGTAGTCAGTGTTGTTGAGCCTGTACTTGATGCTCTTGGGGTATGAGTTTCCTTGATCTCTTTGCACCGAAAGGGTAGACAAGAACTCCAATGTAAACTTCTTATAAGTGGGATGCCTTCTCTCGAAGAAGTTCCACACCCTAACTCGCTGAAAGAGCTGTCTCACATCTTCGTCAACACCCATTCCTTGCATCCCATCTTCATCCCAATATCTAGTCCTCCGAATTTTTGGCTCCAACCGACTATAGATCTCAATTGCCTTTTCCTCTTCATCCCCAAATTCAATCCTATATTTATCGGGCAACTCCCCTCTTATGGCAAGATCATTGCGAATCACGACCACATTAATTTCCTCCATTTCTTTTCACCTACAAAAGCCATAATTAACATCACAAAATGTTAGTAGGAATATCATCTCCTTATGCTCAAGTAATCTCTCATGCAACAATTCAATACTTCACCTTCACAAATGTACTTAAAGTAGACTATGAATTTGCATAACTACTACAAGTATAGCCTAAGTAATTTCCTAATCAACAAGCATGCAAGAGAGTATCACTCTACTACCTTCAACAATTTGTTCTTCACATTACACTCAATACTCATATGGCCCCTAGGGTTTTTCAAATTGGCATTATTCAACACATAATTCACTGTAAATCTTCAATTAAAAGCTCCATTGCAAAATAACATGCCAATAATTCACAATTGCAAGCCCTAAGTCTAGCATGCCATGTGTTTGAACAAATGCCTCAATGAAGTCATGCTTTTCAAACTCAAATTCAAGAACAAATTCAACTACCCATGCATAATCATCAACAACTAATATCAATAAAAGTGTAAATGAGAAGTTTCATACCTTTGTTCTCCAAGAATTTGAAAAGGAGTTGCAAATGGGTTTTGTCCCTTCTCCACTAATTACTCACGAAAATATGCCCAAAGGAACCCCCAAAATACAAAATATGTAACCCTTGTGATGAAATATGGTGGATTTCGTGTGAAATTGCAGAAAAAAATGCTAGGGTGATGGGGATAGGGTTTACTTGCGTCGTGTGGGAAGAAAAAGAGAGAAATAAGAGAGAAAAGGGGGAAAAACGCAGATTTGAATCTGCAAGTCGTCCCACTCGAGTCCAGTGAGCTGGCTCGACTGGTCGAGCGGGACGTCTAATGTGCTGAGCGATTTTAAGACACTCGCTCGAGTCGAGTGGCATCACTCGATTGGTCGAGCAAGACATAAATCGTGAAAGCATTCTACCCCGTGTTGCTCGAGTCGAGTCGCTCCACACGACCAATCGAGCGGCACCTAAAAACGAAGCATACTGACCTGTTGGTCACTCGACTCGAGTCAGGTCACTCGGGCGGTCGAGTGACCCTATCTCTTCCAGAATTTTCTGCCCCTCACATGCCCACTCGACCGGACACTCGAGCCGTGTGACTCGGATGGTCGAGTGGGGCTCCTTTTCAGCTTTAAAACCTGTTTTCAACCCAACTTTTGAAGGCTCAGCCATGAATAATTATTTCACCCTTCATCTAGCAATTTTACCAAGTAATGCATTCAACAATTAACTCAACACACTCCATAAATACACACTCATCAACAATTAAGCCCATACATCACTCATATGCATAAGCTATTAACGCAATTAAGCCCAACTTTCAACCAAGATTCAACTAACACTTAAACATTCAAGAATTAAGCATAAGGCTCCAAGTGATCACAAATTAACACAACAAAAATAGATCGTGCGCCGGTGCAAAAATAGCAAAAGTAGCATGAAAAAGACAAATAAACAAATAAACCCCCCAAACTTAGAATTTCACTATGAGTGAAAATTCTAAGTTTGGGGCATCAACAAGCTACCTCTCTCCTTGCACATCCTAAGCATCTTCATCGGAAATCACAATTGTTCTCCTCCTTCAAGTCCACTAGAGCTCTCATATGAATCATCCACCTACAAAAATGCTAAGCAAAATCAAACACTAACACTAGAAAGCAATAAAGAAAGCAATAAAAACCTTGGGTTGCCTCCCAAAAAGCGCTATTTTTAACGTCCTATGCCGGACGGACTTTCCTTTCTCTAGGCTTCATTCAAGTAGAGTATCTCAATCATCCGGACTTTCTCATTTCCATAGTAGTGCTTCACTCTTTGAGCATTTACCACGAACGTTTCTCCATCATGCCCTATGAGTTCCACATTTCCCATGGGTGTGACATTTTTTATCATGAACGGTCCCGACCACTTGGTCTTGAGCTTCCCCGGAAATATCCTTAGCCTTGAGTTATATAGCAACACTTGCTCTCCAACCTTGAATTCTCTCGCCTCTATCATATTATCATGATATCTTTTTGCTCTTTCTTTGAACAACTTGGATTTCTCATAAGCTTCACTTCGAAACTCGTCAAGCTCATTCAACATCTTCTTTCTCCTTTCCCCGGCGGTCTTGAGGTCAAGATTTAGCTCCTTGATAGCCCAATAAGCTTGATGCTCCACTTCCACGGGCAAATGACACGACTTACCATAAACAAGTTGGTACGGAGATGTACCCAATGGGGTTTTGTATGCGGTCCTATAGGCCCAAAGAGCGTCATCAAGCTTGATGGCCCAATCCTTTCTTCTCACTCCCACGGTCTTCTCCAAAATTTATTTCACTTCCCTATTTGCGAGCTCCGTTTGACCGTTTGCTTGAGGCTGATAAGGAGTCGTCACCCTATGCTTCACTCCATACTTCACTAGAAGTTGATCCAACCATCTATTACAAAAATGAGATCCTACATCACTCACTAAGGCTCGAGGGGTACCAAATCTTGTGAAGATGTTCTTCCTTAGAAATTTTAGAACAACCTTGGCATCATTAGTGGCCGTTGGGATGGCCTCAATCCACCTTAAGACATAGTCAATGGCAAAGAGAATGTAGGAGTTCCCATGAGAGATTGGGAAGGGTCCCATAAAGTCAATACCCCAAACGTCAAAGAGCTCCACTTCAATCACATTCTTCATTGGCATCTCTTGCTTCTTGGAGATGTTCCCCATCCGTTGGCATCTATCACACTTCTTCACAAAGTCTTGACAATCCCTAAAGATAGAGGGCCAATAAAATCCACTTTGAAGAATTTTGTGAGCTGTACGGTTGGCACCAAAGTGGCCTCCATAAGGTGAAGAGTGACAATCTTCCATGAATTTCTCCCATTCAATTTTCGGTAAGCACCTCCGAATAGCCATGTCCGAGCATCTTCTAAAAAGATATGGATCCTCCCAAATATAGAATTTCACATCATGATAGAACTTCTTCTTTTGATGAGAGGTGAGATTTGATGGTGATGTCCCGGTGGCAAGAAAATTGACCAAATCAGCGAACCATGGGCACCCATCCTTGATGGTTAAGAGTTGTTCATCCGGAAAACTTTCTTTAATTGGAACTTGCATATCCTTCTCTTCAATGTTTTCAAGTCTTGAAAGGTGATCGGCCACCACATTTTCACATCCCTTTCTATCCCGAATCTCCACATCAAATTCTTGTAATAAGAGAATCCACCTAATGAGGCGTGGTTTGACATCTTTCTTGTCGAACAAATACTTAATGGCCGCATGATCCGTAAACACTATGGTCTTGGCTCCAACTAAGTATGCTCGAAATTTGTCAAAACTATAAACAACCGCCAACATCTCTTTTTCGGTTGTAGTATAGTTCCTTTGTGTGGGATTCAAGGTCTTGCTTGCATAGTAAATGACCCTAAAGAGCTTGTCCTTCTTTTGCCCCAAGGCTACTCCAACGGCATGGTCACTAGCATCACACATGATATCAAATGGTTGACTCCAATCGGGTTTTATCAACACGGGAGCTTTGATCAATGCATCCTTCAAGATCTCAAATGCCTTTACACATTCATCACTAAAATGGAATTCGGCATACTTCTCCAACAAGGCACACATAGGCTTGGCTATCTTAGAAAAATCCTTGATGAACCTCCGATAAAATCCGGCATGCCCCAAGAAGCTTCTAACGGCCTTTTCATTGGAAGGTGGAGGCAATCTTTCTATAGCCACAATTTTTGTTCTATCAACCTCAAGTCCTCTAGAAGACACCTTGTGCCCTAGCACAATTCCCTCTCGTACCATAAAGTGGCACTTCTCCTAATTTAACACCAAGTTGGTGTCAATGCAACGCTGCAAAACACAAGAGAGATTATATAAACAATGATCAAATGAAGAGCCAAAAACTGAAAAATTATCCATGAAGACTTTCATTATCTTTTCTATCATGCCATGAAAGATAGCCATCATGCACCTTTGAAAGGTGGCGGGTGCATTACACAATCCGAATGACATCCTTCGAAATGCAAAAGTGCCATAAGGAGTTGTGAATGTAGATTTCTCTTGGTCTTTAGGATCAATCAAGATTTGATTGTATCCCGAATAACCATCGAGAAAGCAATAAAACTCAAATCCCGCCAACCTATCAAGCATTTGATCAATAAAAGGGAGGGCAAAATGGTCTTTCCTAGTAGCCGCATTTAACAAACGATAATCAATGCAAACTCTCCATCCTACAATAGTTCTAGTAGCAAGCACCTCTAAGCTATCCGTGGTCACAATCGTCATACCTCCTTTCTTAGGAACCACTTGAGTTGGACTCACCCACTTACTATCACTAATAGGAAAGATTATTGCATTGTCTAACCATTTAAGCACTTTTTTTCTCACAACCTCTTGCATAATCGGATTTAGCCTTCTTTGACCTTGAACCTTAGGTTTGGCCGACTCTTCTAAACAAATCTTATGCATACATATGGAAGGTGGAATGCCTTTCAAATCAGAAATATCCCATCCTATGGCCGACTTATACTCCCTAAGGACTATAAGCAATTTATCAAGCTCACACTCACTCAAATAAGAAGAAACTATAACTGGAAATAGGTCACCTGATTCAAGGAGAGCGTATTTTAAATGTTCGGGAAGTGGTTTCAAGTCCAATTTCTTCCTTTTTTCTTGCATGTTCTCTTCTTGTTTGCACTCATCTTTCTTTGTCTCCACCTTGAAGCATGAGGGCCACTCCTCAATGTTAGTATGTGGAAATCTCAAGTGCTCCTCAAGAAGCACCCCCCCAAACTTTGTCTCCTTGTGTAGCTCCAAAAACTTTTCTTCTTCTTTGACCGGCAAAACCTGCAAAACATCAAGAGAACGAATATAGTCAAACAATTCCACCTCATCTAAATCTTCAAAATTTAATTCAAATGGAAGAGTAGAAGGTGAAGAGATAGAGTTTCTTATGCAAAGGTCAAGAGTGTCTCCCTAGTTCCTCATATCTACTTGCTTTTCCACACAAGCTTTCACAATATCCACCATACGACACTCATATTGGTCCTCCTCAACATCATGACACTTGATTGCTTTGTAGATGTCAAACATTACATGCTCATCATTGACATTCAAAGCTAACTTGCCTTTCTTCACATCAATCACAGCTCCACCGGTTGCTAAAAATGGCCTTCCCAAGATCAAGGGGATTGCCCTATCCTCTACCATGTCAAGCACCACGAAATCCACGGGAAAAGTGAATTTATCAACTTTCACCAACACGTCTTCAATAATCCCACTTGGATATGCCATGGACCTATCCGCCAATTGAAGATTGATGGTGGTAGGCTTCAAATCTCCCAAAATCACACAAAGCTCTAAATGTGCCTCCATTACCAATCTTGCATGGAAGTGTGAATGAACCGGGATCCTTCAACTTTTGGGGAAGCTTGGATTGGATGATGGCACTACACTCCTCGGTGAGGTTAACGGTCTCATAATCGGCCATCCTTCTCTTGTTAGACATGATGTCTTTTGAGAACTTGGTGTAGTGAGGCATTTGCTCCAATGCTTCCGCAATAGGTATGTTGATGTGAATCTTTTTGAATACCTCCAAGAACTTGGCAAACTTGACATCTAAGTTCTTCTTCTTTAGTCTTTGTGGATAAGGGACAGATGTTGCTTGCTTCCCTTTGTCATTGAGAGGAATAGGAATGTCCACCTCTTGCTCACCCTTCTCTTCACTTGACTTTTTCACTCCTTCTCTTTCAACTACACTCTCTTGTTGATCTTCTTCTTCTTGCACTATCTCTTCTTCAATAATCTCGGTGCTCTCTTTTCTTTCTTCTTCAACCGGCATCTTTGGCCCCTCATAGCTTGTGTCACTTCTCAACTTTATAGCCTTGCAATGTTCTTTGGGGTTCAACTCCATGTTAGATGGAAATTAACCCGGTTTGTGTTGACTACCCAACATGTTGGCGATTTGACCAACTTGCACTTCAATGGACTTCATGTTATCTTTGATCCCTCCAATTTCACGAGAGATGTGATCAAACTTCTCATCGTGTTGTGCAAATTTTTGCTTTGTTTCTTGCATGAAATTTTTGGTTACTCCCATAAATGATGTGAACATCTCCTCCATGGATAAACCCTTTGAAGGTTCTTCGATCACCCCTTTATTCACTTTGAAATCCGCCGGCGGTTGAAGAGCATTCCTTGGATTTGCATAGGAAAAGTTCTCATGGTTTCTTAACCCCGGATGATAATGATTTGGGTTGTGATGAGGAGGATTCCCTCGGTATTGCCTTTCTCCATAATTGCGGTCTCTTGGATAGCCCATGTAATGAGCCTCTTCATGTTGAACTTCCGCTATAGGCTCTTTGAGAGTTTGTTTGGTCACCATGGAGGTTAGATTGTCAACCTTGGATGCTAGCTTGGCTAAAAGCTCTGAATCTTGAGTCGAAGTGACTCTTCTATGTTGTCTCCTTTTATATGGCCATTGATTGCCATTCTTTGCCATTTCTTCAAGCAATTCATAACCTTCTTCGGTTGTTCTTCCCAACAAAGATCCTCCGGCCGAGGCATCTACCATGCCTCTTGTGCGATGGTCCATCCCATTGTAGAAGTAGCAAATTCTTTGGTCTCTAGAAAAACCATGTTGTGGACAACTTCGGATTAAATCTTTGAATCGGTCCCATGCTTCGGCCAATGATTCATCTTCTCCTTGCATAAAAGAAGATATTTCCCCCCTAATTTGAATGGTTTTTCTTGGAGGAAAATACTTCATCAAAAATGCATCCACCAAATCATTCCATGTGGTAATGGTATTCATATCAAGAGAGATATACAATTGCTTTGCTCGATCTCTAAGAGAGAATGGGAACAATTGCCTCCGGATGTAATCTTGAGGTACCCGATTTATCTTCACCGTCCCACTTATCTCAAGGAATTGAGATAGATGTAAATTAGAGTCCTCTCTTGCTAAGCCTCCGAATTGATTGTTTTGCACCATCAAGATGAGTGCCGGTTTGAGCTCAAAGTTATGAGCATCCACGGGCTCCATTCCGGCTCCTCCATAAGGTCTTGGTATTGGACGAAAGTGATCTCTCAATACCCTTTGTTGTACCCTTTCATCATTTCGAGCATTTTCTCGTGGTGCCACAAAATTTGGACCTCCATTGTCTCCCTCTTGAGGATCAAATGGGACTCCTCCCCCATCATCTACTACATGATTATCACCGTTCATGTCTTCTACTACTCTCCTTCTTCTTCTTTCCGCGTTTTGGAGTCTATAAATAGCTTCAATTTCCAATCCCAAAGGATGAAAATCTTGTCTATTTCCTCTTGCTCTAGTGTTCATGCACCAATCTATAAGAAATACCAATAATTAGAAGAATAGCAAAATAAACCAACAAAAACAATAACTCACTATTTTTGTAATTTTCCACAACTAAAAGAAAGCAAGTAAAATCTAGTGCAAAATCTAACCACTTATCACTCCTAGAACTAATAAACGCCCCTCCCCGGCAACGGCGCCATTAACTTGTTCCACTTTTTATCAACACATAAATTAAATTCCCGCAAGCGTACGGTTTTCAAATTATAGTGCGATAAGTAAGAGTATCGATCCTCAAGGAGGGGTACTAGCGTAAGAGTAATGCCAAGCGGTTTAATCAAGTCTAGAGAATCAATTAAAAAGGGTGTTGCTAATTTAAGACTAAACTTATCTAATTTCTACCAAGTGTCACCAATAAGAAAATTAGAACGGAAATCCACAACAATTAACACTAGATTAAAGCAAGCAATCAAAGAAGAGCGAAATCAACAATTAAAGGAATAATCCTAGGGATATGCTTCACTTAAATCTCCATCTATGGTAGCAAATTCAAGTCTATAAGGTAATGTGATGATTATGCAAAGTGAATCACTAAGCAAGAATTGAAAGTAATTTTCTATCCAATCAATCCAAAGGAAAATCAACATTAACATGTATCTCTACCCTATTAATATGATCAACCCAATAAACACCTTGGATTCCTAAAACTTTCCCACTAATTAATCCCTTTCTCAAGTGATAATCAAATGGGTCATGCATTAAAAGTCAATTGATGGATTTTAATTTCTCAATCTTAAACCCAAGCACTAATAATTAGAGCAATCATCATGGCCAATAATAATAAACTCTTAAATCATGATAATTCTAATACATGAGTCATAATCAACAACACATACCAAATAAATAAAAATTTAAACCATAGATTTCAAAATAAGATCCACAAATCCCTAGAACAAGTGGTTTAGCTAACTACAAGCATCATCTATGCTAATACAAAAGATAAATGACTAAAACTAAAATAAAAGAGAAGGAAAAGAAGGCTTAGTCTCTTGTAGATGAAATGCTATGAAATTCCCAGCTCAAAACATCCTTTTTTACTCCCAAATGATGAAGAAATGAAAAATATATTCCCAATACCTCTAAGTGTGTGTGAGTGTGTGTAAAAATGGCTGCTGCTATGGTGTGTACGTGTCTTGCTGCTGCTCCCTTTTCTTTTCCTTCCTTTCCAAGTTTCCTTCAAATTCCCTAACAACCCTTAAGTCTCATTTGGCTTCTTTCTCTCAAAAATCCAATTTTCCTTCAGTCTTTCCACATTTTCGTCGAATATGCCAAACAGAGCTTTAAAATCAAGCTCGCTCGACTCGAGTCGCGTGGCTCGA
Organism: Paraleonurus japonicus; assembly: GCA_030762865.1. NCBI lineage: Eukaryota > Viridiplantae > Streptophyta > Magnoliopsida > Lamiales > Lamiaceae > Paraleonurus > Paraleonurus japonicus. The sequence goes on from CM061059.1 coordinate 18,027,997, forward strand.
CCGGTCGAGCGGCTTTTAAAAACGTGTAGCAACTCTTTCTCGTTCTCACTCGAGTCGAGTGGCACAGCTCGACTGGTCGAGCGGGGTCCTGTTCCAGCAATTATCTGATCATTCACCTCACTCGATCGAGTCGCTCCACTCGGCTGGTCGAGTGAGGTCTTCTTTCCAGCAACAATCTGATTTTCACCCCCACTCGACCACTCGAGTGAGGTGACTCCAGTCCAGCGGCATTTGTGCGTTTTTGCAAATCATCTAGCACTTTAAACATCTCACTAGAGTCTAGTCGTCCCGCTAGACCGGTCTAGTGAGCCGCACAACAGTCTTCTTTGTGCTTTTCGATCGTTCTTGTCCCGACTTTCCCATGAGCATCTTCATACCCTCCGAAAGGCCTTGTTTACCTACCAAATCACATATTTTTCTTTTCCACCAAATAAACTCAACTTTGCCCAAATCATGGATGTTAGCGCATGAAATTATATCGAAATGATCAATAAAACACAAAAATATCATGCATTTCACACACAAATTAGATGAAGAACTTAAATATATGTTATTGTAAAGATAAAATATATACTAAACTCGCACAAAGGTAAAAATAAAATTTTACTCTGAAGTTGTGTTATTATAAGATCAAACACGTGTTAGTGTATAGAGAAAAATATGTTACTTTATGAACAAATCTAGTACAACACATAGACAAATATTTTACTTTTTTAAGGATTAGTAACATGTACTTGCCCTTATAATAACACATATTTTTGACCTTATAGTAACACATACATATATTAACACACTCGAGAGCAAAATTTTATTGTTGTTTTGCGCGAGATTTTTTTTTTGAATTTATTACTATTAGATACCATTTTTTTAACTTTTATTACTATCCAATACAACTCAAAAGTCAAAATACTCTCCAATACAAATCAACTTTTTCAATACCAATTTTACCCTCAATTGTGCAGCTGTCATCTAATAGGCACGTCCCTTTCAATTCTCTCATTTTTAGCTTCTCACACCTCTCTCTCTTCTCTCTCTCTCTCTGTTGAACATCTCCGATCGCTATCGTCGGCATAGGGATGGAAAGAAGATCGGTGAAGCTGCCGCCATGTATGCCTTCCGATCCGTCGTGGATGGACGCGACGCGCGACGGCGGTGCTGGGAAGAAGAGCGGCGATGGCGGGGCTGAGACGAGTGAATCGACGGCGGTGCTGGAAAGAAGAGCGGCGATGGGGGCTGAGAGTCTGAGACGAGTGAATTGACAGCGAAATCGGAGGCGAGCTTTGCACCCAACCACCGCGTCTATCGATCCAGAGCCAGTCGCGGCGGTGAAGTCCACCGACGAAGATGAAGGCGGCGTCGGCCGGATCTGTGTGCGTCGGCGCTTCGCGGATCTGTCCAGCTTGCGATCAAAGAATCAGAAGCCATCTTCTGAAAGATTTGTAAATCAACAAAAAAAATTCAAAATGAGAATACTACCAATGGATCTGGTAGGAAAGAGTCGGATAAGTCTTCTTCTCCTATCTCTACTCCTTTTTCATGGATTTGATTTTCTTGATATATGGATATATGATCAACATTTTGTAAACTTTCTGGTTTGTAAATTTTTTCAACACATATTCCTGCACATGTGCAACATTAAGCGGCGAATTAGATTTCGATATATATGTGCAGATTGAAAATTTAAGCGGAATGAAGGAAATTTTAATCTTACCACATACGAGGATCAGATCTGTGTTTGTTTTTTTTTTTGGGCGGCGCCTTGATTCTTCTTTTTGATGCACTGGAATTCTTTTACATTTTGGTAATTAATAAGGTATACCTTTTCTATTATGTTCATGAAATTGATTTCTTCACCTTAGGAAATGCTTTTTCTATTGTTCTTTGTTCTCTCTCGATTTTTGGTCATGCGCAGCTGTATATGTTTGTAAGGTTTGCTTATTTGATTAATGGGTCAATGGTTTTATAAGTTTGTATGGTTTTTACATAAATTTCTTCTACACATATTTTTGCACATGTGCAACATAATTGTACCTGTGCAGTCTTTTTGCACATGTGCAGTTTTATTTAGGTACGAAAATAACAAGAATATTGATATGGGTATGAAAAGCATACTAACAAATAAAATAATAAAACAAAAAAAATGATCAGAAAATAATTGAATATGGTACACAATATTTTTACCACATAAACATACATTTGTAAAAGAACTGATAATTGTATATAAACAATTTATTAGACAGCCCAATTAAAAAATAGGTATTTTTACCAAAATTAATTTTTTTGGAACGAAAGCATATAGGAAAGCTGCATCTACTGCTTTGAGAAGTCAAAATAAAACCACATCAATGAACAGTGCATTGCATGTGTTTTAATTTGCTGAAAAAGGAACAATAATAAAGGGAGGGGTATTCCTGGTCTTTCTCCTATTTTTTTGTAGTGCAGAGCAATTACAAAAGTAATTGTACCTAGTAGTATCAAGGGGTGTAATATTGTACCTATTGGTAATCCACCTTTAAAAAAAAAAAAAAAAGAGGTGTTACTATATGAAACAACATGTTACTGTATAGAGTAAGATGTGTTACAATATGAAAACAAAAAATAGAGTAACACTTGTGAATTGCGATATTAATTCTAGTTTAAACAGAAATATAAATTTATCATCAAAAGTTCACATCACTGTTTAAATTTTCTCCACCACTGTTTTCATCAATCGGATCATCCAACACTTGATTATCTGAAAATTTTTCAAAAAAAAAAATATCATCCATATTTTCTTCTTTTTTTTTTTATATATTTTTTGCGTATTTCTCTTCAATTTGATGTCATCATTGAATTTCGCTATTATTTTCACCAGAGTTTGCTGTTAAATCGCCTCATAATTGACGGTGTCTATGTGTTGTTTGTTCTCTGCCACGATCTATGATTAATTGTGCACTACAATCTATTTTTGACTCGTTTTGAATGTTGACTCGCAAAATTTTTGGATTTTTTATTTTTAGCGCATATTTCAGGGTGAAATTTTTCACAAGAGACTTCTTCTTTAGAGTGTGTCTCCTATAAACAAGTTTCATAGTATGAAACTTGTATTTGACCAATTTCTCTGTCCATTAAACTTGACCCTAAACCTAACCCATTAACCCTTACCCACAAAATCAGAATCAAAACAAGCAAAAGAAGTTTCATGGTATGAAATTTCTTCACATAAGAATTTGCCTCTTCTTTAAGTTAAGTTTCAAGTTAAAAAAAAATTTAAAATATTAAGTATTTGATTAAGAGTATTATATGTTTAATGAAGAGTATAAAAAAAATGATTCATATCATTTAGAGAAAAAAAAATTTTGGTCGCATAACGTATTGGGTCTCCATTTTTGGTCCACAATAATTGGCTGTTCAATTTGGTCTCATAACTTTTTAATTTTTCCAATTTTTATCTCATTTTTGCTGGAAAATAAAAAACAACGTCGTTTTTTATCACGTGACATGCATGTTCTGGCAAAAGTTGAGAATTTTCGATCTGAAAGGTGACATGGACACTTAAACATAATATGAATCAAGAAAACCTGCTCTATTTTTTTCCAAACGGCATACCACTATCATATACTCAAAACATAACCTGTTCACATTCATATCAGTTCTTAACAAACCCTACTCCACAACATACACCAGTACATGCTTGTTTATACTGTACATAGCCAAAATAGACATAAAATACAACCGCAGAAGCAAAATAAGCCACGGTCCTGCCCAACAGGTCGTCATCTATGTACACAGCTACTCAAAACCCTACAAGAGCGCCACGGCTTGTCCAGTAACCTCATCAGTAATCATCAGGATTACCCACAATGCATAAACTAGGTGAGATATAAATCTCAGTAAGCAGAAATTATGCATGATGCGGTGTTTAGTTCGAAAACCTCCCAATGCACAATGCACTCTCTTTAAAATCATCAATTTATTTATGAAACACTCGTTAGGGCCCCTGACTCACTACTATGCACCGGAACACGAGCACTAAGCTCAATTCATTTATATTTAAGTGGCCACTATATGTATGACCTCGACGTGAGGCCCATCCTCTTGTGGCCATCGAAGGTCCCCCCCATCGCGCCCCTCATGACCACCAAGAAGTTACCCCTCCACGCCGACCCACACTGGTGAAGATCCTACCCTCTAACGGCCTAGCGAGGTCCATCACCAAACCTGACCCCCTGTCCGTTTAAAAGTCCCCTCTAAAAATATGCACACAACATAACATATGAAACGGTGGCCTACTCTAGGTAGCATACGCCAGGATCTGCCTGGTCGCCTTAACTCCTAGGTCGCCCTTGTCGTCCTCGGTGCATAAGCAGTGGTCAAACACACCATTTGATAAAATATTTTTATGTTAATGCATGATATGCTTGATGCAATGTAGTATATACACACAATAAAACCTCATGCTCAAAACACCCTTTTTATTTCAGCAATAATCATGGAATTCACCAATTCATTTCACGATAATCACTGAACTCACAGGTTCATTCCACTTCAGATATGGAGCTCACAGACTCCTTTCACTATAATAATTGAATATCAATCAAATATCACAATTAACAAAATATTCACATATCACCAATTAAGCATAAATACTTCATCAAACACTATATTTATGCATTGTAGGTGCAAATGAATTTCTACTTACCTCAATTCCGCAAAACGTCGCTAAATCAAACCCTTAAACCCTTCTATCACCTTTTCACTATCAAATAAGAACAAATATTAACGATTTGAGTGTAGGGTTTATCTCTACTCGTTGCGAGCTTCAAAACGGTATAAAATTTGTCAATTGACGGAAGTCGAATACTTACCAAAACGCTTCAGAATCTCGCACGACTCCAACCTTCTCTCTCTCCCTCTCTCTCTCTTGCGTGAATGAATAAGCCGGTCTTTTCTTTCTTTTATTTTCGGCCTCTCTCCCTCTTTAACATATATATCCAATGGTTGATTTAAGAAAAGTCTTTCCACCGCCTTAGCTAAAGCTTCTTAGGTAAGCTTTCTAAGTTTCTTTATTTTATTAAAAGAAAACTATTAATACTAATGCTATCCTTATCAAGTTACCATATTAATATAACTTAGTACTTATATATTATACATATATGTATACACACGGTTACTCCTATGGAAACCTATATACATATTATATATACATATACATATATATATATATATAATAATTAACATGATCTTCTGTGTGACACCATACACCATATTATCTACAATATAGACTAATCTGGACAAAAATAATGATATATGTAACAATCATAAAAAGCAAGTATTTTGATCATAATGAATCTTATATCAAAAGGATGTTCATACAAAAACCTAGGCTTATAGTATACATTCTAACAACACTACCACTGTTATATTTACTAATAACAGCGCATGTGTATGACAGTAATAGTAAATGTGCATGCCAGTGATAGTAAAAATAAAGTTCATCGTATGCACCCGGTTCACACAAGTGTTACTCAAGAATGAAAGGGGTTGTGTAGCAGCTGTGAAAAGAGGAGAGAGAAAATTAGGGTTTATTAAAGAGGGGTAAAAATAATATTTTGGGATCGTTGTCCCTATCCAAGAATACTCTCTCTAGGGTTCTCATAAGGCTCTCTCGCTGCCTTGAGCGTGTGATCTTCTGGCTGTTTAGCGGCATAATCTTCCTTGATCACATGAGATTCTGCCATTGATCTGTAACAATTTCTTATTATCTACAATTTTTTGTTACAATATCAGGATGTAATGAAGGAGAATATTGGGAATATGATTTTGGGGGATAATATCTTTCTATATAGCCTTGTTGCTCCTCACCAGTCTCCATTGCTCATCCATGGCGGTGGATGGTCTGAATGGACTATGGGGCAAATTAACACTCTCTGAGATTGAGATTGACAACTTGACTTTGCCTAAACCAGTTAGTGTGCTTGTTCTCAAAAGAATGATTAGGGCGAATGAATTGGGGATTGCAATGAAACCAATTTGAAAACCTCCTCTGAAAGTTTCTTCGGTAGGGGAGAGACTCTTAGTGTTCGAATTCGGGGACACAAATATCTGTAGTAAAATCCTACATTATCAGCCTTGAAATTTTAATAGAGCGCTGCTAATTTTCAGTCAATTGGAAGGTGATGAGAGACTAACAACATAAACAAAAGCAGCTCATTCTTATTATACATGCTCTGGAAGGGATGTTACATGATTTTCCTTCCAAAGGGCAACCAAGCTGTGTTCCTTGAACTATTTGAGGGGCTTAGTTTCGATATTGATGTCACTATTACACGGCTAATAGGTACACGAGATAATAACTATTGATAGGCCGACAAGAAATACAGACTAAGGTGTTGATCTATATCAATGTCTCAGCCGAATGAGAATCCAGCAGAGGAAGCTAACAAGGGAAAACCTAAGCTGGCCCCCAGGCTCTGGGTCCAAGAAAGGAAGCAATGATACTACTAGCTAGCAAGATATCATCATTCGGGAAAAAGAGAAGCCTTTCCAACTTAATCGATGAGGATGGTCCTTCAAAAAAAGGTGCATAGTTCCGATATGGAGCTAGAGGTGGAGAATATTGTATCCATAACTCATGAGGGGGCGACTGAGACTCTGCAACGGGATTAGGTAATCACCATGCATTGTCCTTGCGGTGCTTGGTGGCTGCTCATAAACTTTTTGTTTATTTTCGAGTCTAAATTTTTGAGTCGTGTAGGTGTTTTTTGAAAGTCTTATTTATATTTACTGGTTTTGTTGGTGTTTATGTGGTAGAGAGTTGTGGGGTCTTCTTTTTTGGATGATTCAATAAATATTTTTATTACAATTGTAGTCTTTGGGTGTAACGACCTCAATTTTTTTTAAACGTTCGAAAAGTAAGGTGATTGTCACCAAAACCTTAAAATAGTGAAAAACTAGTGGCAGCGGAAATAAATTAGTAAGTAGGGTTCACAAAGTTATCCCTACAATTAACAGATCAATTTGAAAGAGGTAACAAAAGCTGCAAGTTCAAAAACAAAATTTTTAAATATGACTGCACAGTGGAGATCGAGGGCTCACATCCATCTTCATTCCTCCTGTGCGTTATTACCTGAAAGGGGAAGGGGTGAGTGCCGGAAAAACACTCTTTGAGTTCACTCAAATACCCACTCAAACATCACACAAAATATTGTATTAAAGATCAACTACTTGAAATCATTTATATATTGAACATAACAAACGAGAGACATATTAATCTCAAGCACAACATTTAAAAATCACATAATAACAACTCATATTGCATTCTTTAAGTTTCAACAATCAGTTAACAATCAAGGGACATGCTCAACATCATGTAATGTGATAATACATAGATAATGTATACATAGTAGGTAATACACATAAGAGCACATCAATCTTGTTGGGGCACGCTTTACCCCGCTCGAGCATCTTGTTCGGGAGCTACCCGAAAGTGATCTTTCGATCAAATCTTGTACGAATTTACCCGTGATCTTAGCATAGCTATTGCTGTATTATCCGCATAAAATACACCTTGTATGGTCTTAATCATGTATCATGCATCTTGTAATTTGAATGTGTATATATATATATGTATATATATATATATATATATATATATATATATATATATATATATATATAAGCATTCAAGTACACATAAATCATACATCTTCACAATTGACCATGCACGCATGTAAATATTCTTGTATCCATAATCATACTTCTTTATAATGGAACATGCACACATGCAAAGAAAACTGTATCTATATTCATACATTTTTACATTTAAAAGAGTATGCATATTTTCGAACTCATCACATATTCATAAAGCATGCACTTAACATTTTAGCATGCATATATATATATATATATATATCATATACACCAATTCACGTAGGACTATTCATACAATAAATTATATGATTTAAGTAGGCAACAAGAAAGTTCAACGAGAGTTACCTCACCTAGTAGTTTGCACGAATAAAGCGGTATTGTTTCCTCCTAGTTCCAAGCCTTCTCCTACTTCACCTTCCTCTAGTCCTACAACAACAAAAATTCTACCTCTTAGTTCTTACTAATAATCTAATCTAAATGATGGTCAATGTGTGTGATTGAAAGATGCATTATAAGAAGGAGGATAAGTGACTCAAAAGTAAATCTTATAATCAATTAAAAAGATGCATTTTCTTAGGAGTTTAAAGGTTAACACAAATTATAAAAAAATCTGGATATTTAAGTAGTTTGATGAAAACTGCCATTTCTGAAATTCTTGGCATTTTGCCACTGATTTCGCTAAAAACGGATAAGAAACGAACATTTTACGTCCATTTGAAGTTCTAGTAGCACCGTTGCAATTTTATTAAAAACTGGGTTGCATTTTCGTAAATGAGGCAGTGGTAATATTGTAAGTATATAAATATATATATATATATATATATATATATATATATATATATATATATATATATCATTGACCAGCTAAAAAGAATAGTTGATTGGGGGTTAAAATGAAAAATTAAAAAATTATAAATTTGACCCCCAACTTAAAACTAATTCAAAAAATAACTCAAAAGTATTTATCACTTCCACCTCTCCTCTCATTCCACCACCATCACCAGCTGGGACTCCGGTGACACGTCCTACCACCACCCACAGCGGCATAGTGGCAGCAGTGACCGGAAAACGGGAGGGAGACAAAGGGTGCAATGGAAGGAGAGAGAAAATAGATCTAAAAAAATTAATTCAAAACTTTGACCAAGCATAACTGGAGTTCTATAAGTCTGCTTTAAAATAAGAAAACTGTTCTGGAAAGGCCTCCTCACCTGCTTTCAAACGAGACCAGAATCGAAAGATTTCGATACTTGAGCGAAACAATATAACCTGTAGAAGTTGGTCCGCCTATAAGGGCATCCCTCCAACTTTGACTGAGCATAGCTGTAGATCCAGAACTCCAATTTGAAAACGGAAAAATGTTCTGGAAATCTCTTGACAATAGCTTTCTATCAAGACAAGAATCAAAATATTTTGATATTTTAGCAAAAAGATATGAACTATAGAATTTGGTCCGCCTATAAGAGCATCCCTCCAACTTTGACTGAGCACAGATGGAGATCCAAAACTCCGATTTGAAAACGAGAAAATTTTCTGGAAATATCTTGACAACAACTTTCTATCAAGATAAGAATCAAAATATTTCGATATTTGAGCAAAAAGATATGAACTATAGAAGTTGGTCCGCCTATAAGGGCATCCCTCCAACTTTGACTGAGTATAGATTGGAATCCAAAACTCCGATATGAAAATGGAAAATTTTTTTGGAAATATCTTGACAACAGCTTTCTAACAAGATAAGAATCTAAATATTTCGATATTTGAGCAAAAAGATATGAACTATAGAAGTTGGTTCGCCTATAAGGGCATCTCTCCAACTTTGACTGAGCATAGATGGAGATCCAAAACTCTGATTTAAAAACAGGAAAATGTTCTGGAAAGCTCTTGACAACAGATTTCAGATGGCCCTGGCCGATCGATCATCGGACATCAGGTCACCGGCCGAAAACTGGGAAGAAACCGTAGTGGTGTGTGTGTGTGAGAGAGGTGTGCAAGACTTGTGTTTACCTTAGGGTGGAGTGCCAAAAATGTGCACAAAGGTTGCAACCTCCTATATATACTGCTCTACAAAAACTAGGGTTCCTCTAAAATGGGCCTTAAAGGGCCCTTATCTTATCATTTGGGTTGGGTCACTCTCCCACATACTTAGAGCTTATTTTCCAACTCAAGCCCATAATATTTGTTATTCTTTTATGAGTTTTATTACATAATAAATAATTCAAGGAGGATAATATCATATATCATGCATTTGTATATCTTATTAATATTTCAGATAATTATGTATACATATAATAATAATGCTAATAATAATAATAAAATAATTTTTAAAAAAAGAAATTCTTGTGTGTTGTTACACCCTACTCCCCTAAAAAAAAAATTCGTCCTCGAATTTGATAACATACCATTTTGCGATAAATTGGGGTACTTTGCAAGAACTTCGCTCTCGAGTTCCCAAGTGGATTTGCCTTTGTCATGATTGCTCCATTGAATCTTAACTAGGTGAATTTCACGATTACGAAGATTTTTTATCTTGCGCTCTAGTATAGCGATGGACAATTCCTTGTAGGATAGATCCTCCTTGACTTCAAGTCCTTCATGATGGATTACATGGCTCAAATCAAACACATATTTCCTCAGCATGGAAATGTGGAAGACATTATGCACTCCGGATAGATCCGGTGGCAGTGCAACACGATAAGCAACTTCCCCGACACGTTCTAAGATTTTGTACAGTCTAATTGCGCATCCCTCGAGTCGAGGGCTGAGCCTCGACTCGAGGCAGGAGGATTTTTGAGAAAATCGTGTTAGCGACTCTTGGGCCTCGACTCGAGGGCCCCAAGCTCGATTCGAGGGGGCCTTAAAATCGAAAAATTCTGGTTTTAAGCTACTTGGATCCAAAAACAGAGCATACTCTTCCCATATCAGTTTAGAGCAGTTTCTAGGTAGTTTCCTGAGTGATATTCTCATTTCCTAGCTTAATTCTACTTGTAATTGCATTAGATATATAGATTTTGATTAGATCCAAGCTTGTAATCATTAGATTAGCATTTTGATCTATTAGATTTTGAGTTTCAAGTTGTAATTGAAGAGTAGAGAATTAATTTCCAAGCATTGTGGAGGATTGAAACATTCTTATTTTTGCTAATTGAAGACCAATTGGTGACGTTCTTCTACTTTTCTCTCTTTAATTCCTTGTTTGTGTTGATTAGCTTGTTGATTGCTTTCCTAGATTTTTCACCCATGGCTTTTGCACTTAGCACCATGGGCTAATAACTTTGTGCTTGGGATAATTGAAATTGGGGATGATGTGATTGCCTCATGCTATAATTGTTGATAATTGTGATAAATTGAATTAGATTGCTTCCTAATTGTGATTCTTAATTGTCCTTCATGTAAAATTGTCTCTTTAGATTAATGGTTGATCACCCTAGCAATAGGCGAGAGTTGAGCTAACGTGATTAGGTGTTGATCGGGTTACAATTTTGCATGATTGTATGAATTGGAGACTTCTACATTGAGAGATGGGAAGGACTAAGAATACTCACATTAGGCATTGTGATTTTAATGGAGAGATCAATTTCATGATGGTTTATGCTCTCTAATTTAATTGATTTGCAATTGGATACAATTATAGCTTGTTAATCATGGATTCCTTGATGGAGATTGTCCCTTGCACCCCATTCCCCCATTTGTTCTAGCTTATTTGATATTGCATCTTATGTGTTTGATCAATTGCTTGCACTTGTTTAAGATTTTAATTCTTGCCATATTTTTGTAGAATTTAGTCCTTAATCCATTCTTGCAACACTAGTCACTTAGAACTTGTATCCTTAGGGCCTCACTTGCATACTTACTCCTTTGGGTTCGATATTTGCGATTGGTCTTAATACCGCTTACCCGAAAATACTACTCCAATCAAATAGCGCCGTTGCCGGGGAGTTAGTTTTTGCGCCTATAAGTGAGACTTAGGGATTGTTTGACATGACTACTTGTTATTTTTTTAAGTGAGACTTAGGGATTGTTTGACGTGGCTACTTGTTATTTTTATTTTTGTTTTTGTTTGTTTGCTTTTGTTGGACTTGCTACTTTGATTGGTGGTATTGTAGGTGTATGATAACAAGGTCAAGTGGTATACCACCCTTGCCACTCAATCCGGAGATAGAAGCTACGCTGAGAAGGAATCGTGGTAGACGAAGAAGGGAAGCTATGGAAGGAGAAGATTTAAGGAATGAGGAGAGAGTGGTTGGTGAACCACAAGTTGAGGAGTTGCATGGTAATGGAGAGGGAAGAGTAGAAAATGGAGGTCAAGGGAACAATTTCAATGCTCAAGTTGGCCCTTTCCCTCAAGGGATGCCACCACAACACTTTCCCTACCAAAATCCTTACCCCTACCCTGCACAAGCTCACTAATTCCCATATTATCCACCTCATCCACAATAATTTCCACCATACTACCCTCAAATGCCATACAATCAAGAGCCACGATACCATGAGCCACCACACATTCTAAATCCTCAACCACAACCCATGAATGAGCCACCACCACAAGGGAGGCCATTGAGAGAGTTTTTTGAGCCACAACTTAGAGAGCACTATGATGAGATAGCAAGACCGAGGATAGAAGCCAATAATTTTGAGATAAGTCCCGCTCTAGTGAGGATGCTTAGGGAGAAGCAATTCGAAGGCAAGGATGAAGATGAGTGCCCACATCAACATATGTCACAATTTCTTGAGATTTCCGACACAACCAAGTACAACGGGGTACCCGAAGATGCAAAGAAGTTGAGGCTTTTTGCCTTTACACTCAAAGGGAGAGCTAAAACATGACTTAATTCATTACCTCCCCGGACCGTACGTACATGGGAGGATTTGTCCAAGAGATTCCTAATGAAGTTCTACCCACCATCCAAAACCGTGCAAGCTAAGGAGGCTATCTCCCACTTCCGCCAAAAGAATGGAGAAACAATACCGGAGGCTTAGGAGAGGTATGGTATGTTACTTGTGAATTGTCCTCAACACGGTTTTCCAGAGGAACAAACCATTATGTACTTTTACAATGGTTTGATGGATGGGGATAGATCGTTTTTGAATGATTGTGCTAATGGATCTATTTGATCGAAGACCGTTGGGCAAATGAACGAGATAATGGAGAACATAGCCCAAGATTTGTTTCAAGTGTCAGTTAATCGGGAAGCACACCATAGGGTGTCACATGTTGAGGAGATAGAGTCTATGAAGAGCATGATGATGACTATGATGGACCGATTGAGAACTCTTACTTCTTCACAAAGCCAAGCAAGTGTGAGTCCATCCGTTCCTCATGTTGATATGTGTGCAAGTCCTATGCTGGTGGAAGAAGTTAGCTACATGGGTAGGCCTCCATTCCAAGGAGGCTATCAAGGAGGAAGTTACCAAGGGAATTTTCAAGGAGGAAGGCTTTACCAAATGCCCTACCAAAACAGGCAGCACATGGAGGAGGCATGAAAACTTTTCTTATGCCAACCCTAGAGCCGCTGTCCAATTTCCTCCCGGATTCGATCCGGGTGCCAAAGCACCTAACAATGAAGGAAAGGCCACTACGGAGGAGCTCTTGGGGATGATAGTGAAGAGGTTGGAGGCTAGTAATTTAAGGATTGATGACATAGGAAAGCAAATGGATACCCATTTCAAGACGATAGAGCATCAAGTGGGGCAACTAGCTACTACGGTTGGTAAACTTTCTTCTATGGTGGACCACTTGCAAAACAAGGGGAAGTATCCATCCACTACCGAGCCTAATCCTAAAGAGTTTTGTAGTGCTATCCAACTTAGAAGTGGTTCTAGCTATGAAGGCCCAAAAATGCCTAAGGAAGTGGATCATGAGAAAGAAGTTGTGAAAGAGGAAGAAGCTAGTGGAGAGATTGTGGTTGTGGAAAAGAAGGCAAGTGAAAAGGTGAAAGAAGAAGAAGAGTCTAAGAAAGATGCATGGGGAGTTCCTATGAAGGCCAATCCGGTTCCATTTCCTCAAAGACTTGGGAGGAAAAAGCTTGATGAGGAATTTGGTAAGTTTTTAGAAGTTTTCATGAACTTGCATGTTGATATCCTACTCTTAGATGCCCTTGAACAAATTCCCCACTACAAGAAGTTCTTGAGAGAGATAATGTCTAAGAAGAGGAGTTGGGATGAAAAGGGTATGCTTAAGCTAGTGGAGGAGTGCAAGGAGATCTTGGAGAGACACTTACCACAAAAGAGAAAGGGTCCGGGGAGCTTCATTATTCCAGGTGAGATAGGAGAAAATGTGAACATTCAAGGCTTGTGTGACTTAGGAGCAAGTATAAATGTCATGCCTTTGTCCGTGTTTGAGAAATTGGAGCTAGGAGAGGTGATTCCTACAAATATCAATCTTCAATTAGCGGATCAATCATATGCTCATCCATTTGGGATCATTGAAGATGTATTGGTAGGGGTTGGCAAGCTCATATTCTCGGTTCACTTCATTGTTCTTGACATGAAGGAGGAGCTTGAGGCACCGATCATACTTGGTCGACCTTTCCTTGCGACGGGCAAAGCGATGATTAATGTTGAGAAAGGGGAGCTTAAGTTGAGCTCAAATGGAGAGGAAGTGACATTTACAAGAGTTCATGAGGAAGGGGTTGCTCAAAGCAAAATGGAGAAGAAGACTTGTGGATACATAGAGATTATTGACTTATGCCCTTCCATTGAAAGGGAAGTTTCCACATCCATTACTTCTTCTATTCCTTTAGTTAATTAGCATTTTCTTCCCTCTTGTAAAATCATTGCTAACAAGTCTTGTGTTTCTTTAGATGCTTCTAGGAAGGAGAAAACAATTTTGGAGCCTTTGCTTGACCCCGGTGATAAAGAGAAGGAAGAAGTTGAGAAGAATGTGACCAAACTTGTGCCAAGCTCAAGTTTGGGGGTGTTAGTGGAGAAGAGGACACCACTTGAGAGGAAGGAAGCAAACTTTGAAATAAGAGATCAAGTGGTGTGGAGTGTGTCCGATTGGAGCCGTCTCCTTGGTGTTGAAAGGCTCAAAGAAGTGCTAACCGTGAAGGAAATAAAGGAAGGAGGAAAGCTACTCCTAGAAGACAAGTGGGGATGTTGCCTCTTTGCAAAAGACCATCTAGTGAGGCACAAGGATGATCTCCATTTTGCCGATGAAAGGGAAGTATGAACTCTTTGAGCTCCATCCGGCAAAGGACGTTAAACCTAGCGCTAGATGGGAGACAACCCATCCTTTTATTGCTTTGGTGTGTTGCTTTTGTGTTTTTGTTTTTGGTCATTTCTTGGGATTTTGCTATGGATTTGGTATTGTTCATGCTTAGGAAATTATGCTCTTTGCTTTGGGGAATAGTTGTTGTGTTGAGCTTATTTGTGATATCATTTGGAGTTGCATATTTGTATCACTCTCATTCCAAACTCTGAATTCATATCATCATTCAAGTTTGGGGGTGTTGATTATTTATGGTAGAAACACATCACTTAGTGATGATTATTTGATGATTATTTTTGCTCAATTGTAGGTATACTCACTTTGTTGATTGGAAAAGAGATCGAATTTGCAAGGGAATTCAAGAATTGAGAAGGATGGAGAGCTTAAAAGTTGGTGAAAAATGAGCAAAAAGGAAGAGAACCCGGTCTCCTCGATCGAATGAGCAACCGGGCTTAAATCGAAGGACCAAAACGGTAAATTCTTGCATATTTGGGTTCGTTGGGGTCGTATAGGTTATTTTTAGGAGTTTCGGGGGTTGGGTCGGGCCCGAAAATCCCCAAAAATTCCATGGCCTCGACCCCAGGTCGAGATGATCCATCCCCCGGGTCGAGGGGTCAACACTTAGTTAAATTTCTGAAATCTGCATTTCCCTCGAGTCGAGGGTGGAACCTCGAGTCGAGGAGGTCATTTTTTTCGCATTCCTCGAGTCGAGGGTGAGACCTCGAGTCGAGGCCTTTAATTTATGGGATCTCGACTCGAGGCTGGCATTTTTTTTAAATATCGCGATGCAGAAATCAGACATCCCGACTCGAGGGTTTCTCAGCGGTTTTCGATCCCTTTTCGCCCAAACCATATTTTCCGGCCATTTGCTCATAAAATCACCGATCATATTCCATTATATTCACATCATTTCACTCCACATTGCATCAAGGTTCAATTTTGAGGGTTTTTGTGAGTGAATTTGGGGTTTTCTTATGAAATTACGTGGGTATCTTCCAATTCCATTTCTAGGCCGATTCTATCACACAAGGTATGTAATTCCAACTCCATTGGTGTTCAATTTCGTTTTTATGGTTGAATATTGCATGGGTGTTGAGGATTATGCTAGATTTTCATTAAATTTGAGTTTCATTTGGGCATTTCTTCAAGCACCTTATATGCATGATTATTGTGACGAATTGGGAGCCTGTTGAGTAATTATTTTGAATTGTGTGATGAGATAGGAGCATGCCTAGGATCGATTGAGATGTATTGCCTATATATGTGTGAATTTTGGCTTAGAATTGAATTATGCATAAGTGTGAGAATTCCTAGTGATGCATGTTTGTTAATATGGTCATGTTTGAGTATTATTGATAGAAGTGTATTATTATTGATGATAATTTGTGTAAGTACTTGCTAGATGGCTTATGAATTTTGGAAATATTATTGAGCTTAATTGCATGATTTTTTGTGAGCATTTTTGTCATTGTTAATTGTTGAGGCTATTCTAGTTAAGTATGCATATTGTTGAGATTTATTGGAGCACTTCTATTGATTTCATTACATAGTTGGCTATTTGACCATGTGTTGGGGATTTTTGCTTAGTCACTAGGAGTGTATTGATTGGATATGTTGATGATGATTGACTCGTTCATGGTATGCTTGATGTCATTTTCTTTGCTCGTTTGCATTCGTGGTGATTAATGTTTACCTTTTGGAATTTTTGCAGGAAAATGTTTAGGGGAGTTGATGGCCGTAATTATTCAGATGAGGAGATCCAAAGACAAGAGAGGGATATTCGGTTTGCTCACAAGATGCCTGCGGACTTCGGTATTCCATGAGATGATTTGAAGTGGAGGAAGCACATTATTTTGTATGCTGAGCTCTACAACAAGGTGGTCAAGACCTGTCTTGTTGATCATGACTGCATGACATCCATGGGGATAGATGAGGACATTCCTCGCCTTTTCGAGCAGATTGGGATGGGGGGCTTCTTGATGAAGAGGCCGAGGACGTATCCTGGACTTACTCTGGAGTTCCTCTGCACCATTAGATTTGATAAGGCCAAGAAGGCCAAATTCCCTCGGGCCGTCACTTTCGAGCTCATGGGTAACGAGTACACGTTGACCGTGGACGAGGTCAACGAGATTATTGGAGCACCCACTGACCCTAATAGATCACTCCTCAACATCAGAAAGGAGTACAATGCAAAGAAGTTCTGGAGAAGAATCTCAGACTCAGGGGCACCGAATCAGCCCCAATTTATTCCGTGCAAATCGAAGAGCACCTACATCCGGAACCTGGTGGTTCGATACTTGGAGAAGATCCTCGCGAGCACGATATTCGCAAGATTAGAGGGTGGAGCCGTGGTTTCGGAGGAGTTGTATGTTATTTAGTGCTTTCTGCATGGGGTCCGTTTTAATGCCGCAGCTTATCTCTGTTACTTGTTTGAGCGGGTTACGAGCACGAAGTTTAAGAAGATTCACTTCGGGGGCATGATTACTTTGATTGCTGAGCACCTCGGTATTTCGACTCACAACCTTAGAGTAATGGAGGGCCCCGATCTCACTACAGATACCATGCGGCGTATGAGGACACTCGACCGCATCGGTAGGACTTGGTGCTTCTAGCAGCACCACGGTGGCCGATTCCCTCTTCCGAATAAGAGGTTGACGATGGTATTCGGTGCTCAGGCCTTTTTTACCATCAACCTCCGCATGTGGTCATAGCGTCACACAGAGGCGATCGATGCTTATATCCGCGAGCATGGAGATGTTCTCCAGGACGACGATGATGATGAGGAGGGACATCAGCCTGGGTCTGATGAGGATAAGGCTGAGAGAGCTGATGCAGACGATGATGATGAGGAGGATGACGAGGAGGAGCAGGCTCAGAAGGATGAGCCAGTATAGATGGATGAGGATTACAGACCGGAGATTAATATGTACTGGCAGGATGAGATGAGGAGTCGAGAGTACGAGGCAGGGAGCTCATCACAGAGGCCGTGGACTCTGACAGAGGAGATGTGGGCTGACAGCCAGCGCATGCAGCTCGAGTGCCTGGCTCGCCAGGATGAGTGTTACAAGATGATGGAGGAGTCTCGACGGATGCATGAGGAGACTCTCAAGACGCAGCAGGATATGTATTCCCTCCTCCAACAGTTCAGCTCCTGGAACTTCGGGCAGGGCCCCTATCCTCCTCTGCCGCCGTCCGACTATTAGGGCTATTCCCTACTTTCTCATCCCTCTCCTCTAGTTCTTAGTCTTATCTCCTTAGTGCTTTGTACTTCTGATTTGATTGGTGATTGTACTTTATGAGTTGGATTTGATGTGATGATGTTTGGGATTTATGATAATTTTATGGATGATTATGATGCTTTGATCTTATTGAGTATTATCTTATGTTGATTACATTCTCTTGATCTCTTGGATTCCTATATTTTTGGGCTAGTCTTATCATGAGCTTAATTGTGGATTTATTGTTTATCTTTTAGTATCATCTTGATGTAGTGAGTATGCTTGGACTTATGTACATGTGCATTTGTGCTTGATTGGTAAGATTTATTGGATTTTGAAATGATCATGAGTTGATTTGTAGCTTGAAGCTAGCATTCTTGATTAATTGTGTAAAGATAAATGTGATTGATGATGCTTGATTCATTGCTCAATTTTAAGCCCATGAGCTTTTGAGCCGTTATAATCGTACATCTTATACGGTTGATATGATTTCTTTGTGAGTGCATCATTCATAGATTTGTATGCGAGAACTTGCCACTAGACTTGTTGAGATTGATGTGTAATTTCATTAAAGTGATAAGAGGCCATGTTTGTTATGATTAGTCACTTAACCAAATTTTCCCCACCAAATACATTTGATTTCCTTAGTGAGCCATGTTGAGCTTATGATCCTTATTCTTTGGCAAGCTAAGTGAAATTGAAGCCATTTGCCTTTTTATATGAGCCATTTTGTCCTATGCTTAGTAGAGCTTGATTGTTGTCTAATGATGGTGATTTGATTGCTAAGTGTGGTGGAAAATAATGTGTTAAGTGATGAAGAGAAGAAAAGTTGTGAAGAAAAATTGAATGGTGAAAAATGTTGCAAATGAAAAGAAGAGAAAAATTCAATTTGTGAGCTTAAAAAGAAAGAAAGCTCAAGTGAATGGTGGTGATTGAACTTTGAAAAGAATGAGAAAGAGTGTTGATTGATGAAGATTGAAGAGATGTGTATTGTATTGATTAGCTTTCATTCAAGTCTCTACTACTTAGTCACTCTTATCCAAATACATCCCACCTTTCCAAAGAGTCTACATTACAACCTAAAAGAAAGACCTCTTTGATTCTTGATTGATCACAATTGATTTTGATTGAGATTAAGTCTTTTGGCAAGCATTTGGTGTACTTATTTGTGAATTTGATGATTGAGTGCATGATACCTTTATACACTTAAGTGAAGAGTGAAACACTCCATGGAAGGAGCAATGTATTAAGTGTTTGATTGAGCATTTGTTTGAGCATGATCTATCTTAATTGCTAGTGGATAGTTTGCATTGAAGCTTATGTTCATTGACGAGTTCGATTGTCTTCTATTTCATCTATGGTGCCATGTGACATAATTGCAATCAATTCACCCCTTTGTGCTTAGTTTCTACATTGCTCGAGGACGAGCAACACTTTAAGTTTGGGGGTATTATGATTGGAGTGAATTGATGCATGTTTTTAGGGCTTATTTGAGTGCAAAAAGTGATCAAATTGTTAGATTTTGTGCATAAATGTGTAGAGTATCACTTATTTGCCTGAAAAGTATTACTTGATGAGTATTTGATGTTTTTCGTCCATTTTTCAGGTAAAACGGTGGAATTTTGCCAAACTGAGAGTACCGGCATGCTTAGAATGAAGAGACGGACAAGACGGACGAATACAGGGGTCGGAGCCGGAGTTCCGCCCGAAAAATGCCCTGGGCTCGACCTTTGGTCGAGGGCCCAAGGCCTCGAGTCGAGGGATTTGATGGAGGGAAGATAATTTCAAAATTGCAGCTGCCTCGACTCGAGGGAGGAGCCTCGAGTCGAGGGATTGAGAAATTGCGCATCCCTCGAGTCGAGGGCTGAGCCTCGACTCGAGGCAGGAGGATTTTTTAGAAAATCGTGTTAGCGACTCTTGGGCATCGACTCGAGGGCCCCAAGCTCGAGTCGAGGGGGCCCTAAAACCGAAAAATTCTAGTTTTAAGCTACTTGGATCCAAAAACAGAGCATACTCTTCCCATATCAGTTTAGAGCAATTTCTAGGTAGTTTCTTGAGCGAATTTCTCATTTTCTAGCTTAATTCTACTTGTAATTGCATTAGATAGATAGATTTTGATTATATTCAAGCTTGTAATCATTAGATTAGCATTTTGATCCATTAGATTTTGAGTTTCAAGTTGTAATTGAAGAGTAGAGAATTGATTTCCAAGCATTGTGGAGAATTGAAGCATTCTTATTTTTGTTAATTGAAGACCAATTGGTGATGTTCGTCTACTTTTCTCTCTTTAATTCCTTGTTTGTGTTGATTAGCTTGTTGATTGCTTTCCTAGATTTTTTACCCATGACTTTTGCACTTAGCACCATGGGCTAATAGCTTTGTGCTTGGGATAATTGAAATTAGGGATGATGTGATTGCCTCATGGTATAATTGTTGATATTTGTGATCAATTGAATTAGATTGCTTCCTAATTGTGATTCTTAATTGTGCTTCATGTAAAATTATCTCTTTAGATTAATGGTTGATCACCCTAGCAATAAGCGAGAGTTGAGCTAACGTGATTAGGTGTTGATCAGGTTACAATTTTGCATGATTGAATGAATTGGGGACTTCTACATTAAGAGATGGGAAGGACTAAGAATACTCACATTAGGCATTGTGATTTTAATGGAGAGATTAATTTCATGATGGTTTATGCTCTCTAATTTGATTGATTTGCAATTGGATACAATTATAGTTTGTTAATCATGGATTCCTTGATGGAGATTGTCCCTTGCACCCCATTCCCCCATTTGTTCTAGCTTATTTGATATTGCATCTTATGTGTTTGATCAATTGCTTGCACTTGTTTTAGATTTTAATTCTTGCCATATTTTTGTAGAATTTAGTCCTTAATCCATTTTTGCAACACTAGTCACTTAGAACTTGTATCCTCAGGGCCTCGCTTTTATACTAACTCCTTTGGGTTTGATATTTGCGATTGGTCTTAATACCGCTTACCCGGAAATACTACTCCAATCACAAGGGTGTTGCAATCTTTGAAAAATTTTCAATGAACCTTCGATAGTACCCAGTCAAACTAAGGAAACTACGAACTTTGCTTACATTAGTCGGTGTCCCCCAATTACTAACCGCATCCACCTTGGTTGGATCTACTTCAATACCTTTTGCTGACACAATATGACCAAGAAAAACCACTTTGTCCAACCAAAATTTGCACTTCTTGAATTTGGCAAAAAGTCTCTCTTTCTGAAGAGTCTCCAATGTAATTCGTAAGTGTTCCTCATGTTGCCTCCTATCACGAGAGTAGACTAGTATATCGTCAATGAAAACAATTACAAACCTGTCAAGGAACGGATGGAAGACTCGATTCATGAGATCCATAAAAATTGTGGGTGCATTACTAAGCCCGAAGGGCATAACCACAAACTCATAATGCCCATATCGTGTTCTAAAAGCAGTTTTAGGTATATCTTCCTCCTTGATTTTCACTTGGTGGTAACCCGAACGCAAGTCGATCTTAGAGAACACACTTGGACCTCTTAATTGGTCGAAAAGGTCTTCGATTCGTGGGAGCGGGTACTTGTTCTTTATTATGAGTTTGTTTAGCTCACAGTAGTCAATGCACATTCGAAATGTTCCATTCTTCTTCTTGACAAACAAGACTGGGGCTCCCCAAGGGGATACACTAGGTCGTACAAAACCTTTGTCAAGAAGCTCTTGTACAACTCTTGAAGTTCCTTGGGAGCCATTCTATAAGGTACCTTCGAGACGGGTGCAGCTCCAGGAAAGAGATCAATTGTAAACTCCACTTGGCAGTTTGGAGGTAAACCTGGCAAGTCTTCGGGGAAAACATCCTTATACTCCCTCACAATTGGAACATCTTCCAGTGTTAGCTCAGGTGGCTTGGTGCCTGTCACATGCACCAGGTAAGCTTGGACGCCTTCTCTTCTTATCAATTTAGCTGCATTGCAGATATAATTTGGGGTATAAATGCAGATTTCACCCCAAGGAAAGTAAACTCTTCCTTCCCATGTATCAGAAAAGATACTTCTTTCTCGTGACACTTGATGGTGGCGTGGTTGGTTTGGAGCCAGTCCATGCCCAAAATTACATCAAAATCTTTCATTTCAATGACGTGCAGGTTAGCCCATAAGACTCTAACTCCGAAATCAATTTTGACATTCTAACACAATTTATCAGTTATGATAACCTTACCAGAAGGTATACTAACTTCTAAACTAGCATCTATAACAATGAGGTCTTTATCTTTCAAACACTCATATAATTTAGCAGATATAGAAGAATGTGTGGCACCGGTATCAAAGAGCGTAAGAATCATAATCAGATTACTCGGTTGACTTGACTAGTGATCTTCCTCGGGGTCCTGCTCAGGGTCCTCCTCAGGATCCTCCTTGATAGGATCATCCTCGTGATCCTCACCATCTTCATCATCATCAGGAATCCATGCCGGTTCTGGCACAGCCTCTCTAGGGTCCTGCACAAAAGCTCACTCCCGATGTGGGATGGAGGTGAACTCGGGATAACTGATGATCGATGAGTCATCCGTGATATCATAACGAACAATTTCAGAATAAAGATTTTTCGCTCGTACACGCCAATCCTCGGGTAAGGTCTCAATGAGGCGCAAACAAGCTTTACTATCAGAAAACTAAGTGACAGACGTTGGACCTCTCTCCATATATCCATCATGCGAGATATGTGAGTACCAACTGAATCCCCCTCCACCCTAGGGTAGTTACTGTATCTCCTCATAGCACCTACTCTAGCCGCT
Source organism: Paraleonurus japonicus (assembly GCA_030762865.1). NCBI lineage: Eukaryota > Viridiplantae > Streptophyta > Magnoliopsida > Lamiales > Lamiaceae > Paraleonurus > Paraleonurus japonicus. The sequence continues at coordinate 18,050,849 of CM061059.1, forward strand.
AATCGTCCACTCATGGACTTGCGAGCTGTGTGTCTCATACGCGCCATCGATTAATCCTATGAGTAAGAACTCAATCTAGCCTTAGAATCACCCCAAATCCCAACTACAAAGTTACTCACACAAAACCAGAACATGTTTACATCAAATATAACATCACAACTAATACACGCACAGACAAACGTACCGAGTTGGAGCGGCGGACTGAAGTTGGTTGTGAGTCTCGTCTCAAAGTGCATTTAAGTAAGAACTTTCAGAAGAAATCTTATGAAAACATTAGTGAGCAAGTCTTCAGAATTGTAGACCCGCTCTGATACCACATTGTAACTACCTCAATTTTTTTTAAACATTCAAAAATTAAGATGATCGTCTCCAAAACCTCAAAATAGTGAAAAACTAGTGGCAGCGGAAATAAATTAGTAAGTAGGGTTCACAAAGTTATTCCCACAATTAACAAGTCAATTTGAAAGAGGTAACAAAAGCTGCAAGTTCAAAAACAAAATTTTTAAATATGACTGCACAGTGGAGATCGAGGGCTCACATCCATCTTCATTCCTCCTGTGCATTATTAGCTGAAAGGGGAAGGGGTGAGTGCTGGAAAAACACTCCATAGGTTCACTCAAATACCCACTCAAACATCACACAAAATATTGTATTAAAGATCAACTACTTGAAATAATGTATGTCTTGAACATAACAAATGAGAGACATATTAATCTCAAGCACAACATTTAAAAATCTCATAATAACAACTCATATTGCATTCTTAAGTTTCAACAATTAGTTAACAATCAAGGGACATGCTCAACATCATGTAATGTGATAATACATAGATAATGTATACATAGTAGGTAATACACATAAGAGCACATCAATCTTGTTGGGGCACGCTTTACCCCGCTCGAGCATCTTGTTCGGGAGCTACCCGAAAGTGATCTTTCGATCAAATCTTGTACGGATTTACCCGTGATCTTAGCATAGCTATTGCGGTATTATCCACATAAAATACACCTTGTATGATCTTAACCATGTATCATGCATCTTGTAATTTGAACGTGTATATATACATATATATATGTATGTATATATACATAAATATATATAAGCATTCAAGTACACATAAATCATACATCTTCACAATTGACCATGCACACATGTAAATATTCTTGTATCCATGCACAGATGCACACAAACTTGTATCCATATTCATATATTTTTACATTTAAAAGAGTATGCATATTTTCGAACTCATCACATATTCATAAAGCATACACTTCACATTTTAGCATGCATATATATATATATATATATATATATATATATATATATATATATATATCATATATACCATATCATATATAGGAATATTAGGAATATTCATACAATAAATCATATGATTTAAGTAGGCAACAAGAAAGTTCAACGAGAGTTACCCCACCTAATAGTTTGCACGAATTAAGCGGTATTGTTTCCTCCTAGTTCCAAGCCTTCTCCTACTTCACCTTCCTCTAGTCCTACAACAACAAAAATTCTATCTCTACTAATAATCTAATCTAAATGATGGTTAATGTGTGTGATTGAAAGATGCATTATAAGAAGGAGGATAAGTGACTCAATAGTAAAACTTATAATCAATTAAAAAGATGCATTTTCTTAGGAGTTTAAAGGCTAACAAAAATTATAAAAAAATCTGGATATTTAATTAGTTTGATGAAAACTGTCATTTCTGAAATTCTTGGCATTTTGCCACTGATTTCGCTAAAAACAGATAAGAAACGAACATTTTACGTCCATTTGAAGTTCTAGTAGCACCGTTGCAATTTTATTAAAAACTGGGTTGCATTTTCGTAAATGAGACAGTGGTAATATTGTAGGTATATATATATATGTATATATATATATATATATATATATATATATCATTGACCAGCTAAAAAGAATAGTTGATTGGGGGTTAAAATGAAAAATTAAAAAATTACAAATTTGACCCCTATCTTAAAACTAATTCAAAAATATAACTCAAAAGTATTTTTCACTTTCACCTCTCCTCTCATTCCACCACCTCCACCAGCTGGGATTCCGGTGATACGTCCTACCACCACCCACAGCGGCACAGTGGCAGCAGTGACCGGAAAACGGGAGGGAGACAAAGGGTGCAATGGAAGGAGAGAGAAAATAGATCTAAAAAAATTATTTCAAAACTTTTACCAAGCATAACTGGAGTTCTATAAGTCCAATTTAAAAAAAAAAAAAGAAAGCTGTTCTGAAAAGGTCTCGTCACCAGCTTTCCAACGAGACTAGAATCGAAAGATTTCGATACTTGAGCGAAAAGATATAAGCTGTAGAAGTTGGTCCGCCTATAAGGGCATCCCTCCAACTTTGACTGAGCATAGCTGTAGACCCATAACTCAGATTTGAAAATGAGAAAATGTTCTGGAAAGCTCTTGACAATAGCTTTCTATCAAGACAAGAATCAAAATATTTCGATATTTGAGCAAAAAGATATGAACTATAGAATTTGGTCTGGCTATAAGGGCATCCCTCCAACTTTGACTGAGCATAGATAAAGATCCAAAACTCCGATTTGAAAAAGAGAAACTTTTCTGGAAAGACTTTGACAACAACTTTCTAACAAGATAAGAATCAAAATATTTCAATATTTGAGCAAAAAGATATGAACTATAGAAGTTGGTCTGCCTATAAGGGCATCCCTCCAACTTTGACTAAGCATAGATGGAGATCCAAAACTCCGATTTGAAAATGGGAAAATTTTCTGGAAATATCTTGACAACAACTTTCTAATAAGATAAGAATCAAAATATTTTGATATTTGAGCAAAAAGATATGAACTATAGAAGTTGGTCCGCCTATAAGGGCATCCCTCCAACTTTGACTGAGCATAGATGGAGATCCAAAACTCCGATTTAAAAACAGAAAAATGTTCTGGAAAGCTCTTGACAACAACTTTCAGATGGCACCAGACAAATTGATCATCGGACATCAGGTCGCCGGCCAGAAACTGGGCAGAAGCTGTAGTGGTGTGTGTGTGAGAGAGTGGTGTGCAAGGCTTGTGCTTACCTTAAGGTGGAGTGCCAAAAATGTGCACAAAGGCTGCAACCTCCTATATATACTGCCCTACAAAAACTAGGGTTCCTCTAAAATGGGCCTTAAAGGGCCCTTATCTTATCATTTTTCACTCTCCCACATACTTAGAGCTTATTTTCCAACCCAAGCCCATAATATTTGTTATTCTTTTAGGAGTTTTATTACATAAATAATTATTCAAGGAGGATAATATCATATATCATGCATTTGCACATCTTATTAATATTTCACATAATTATGTATACATATAATAATAATGCTAATAATAATAATAATAAAATAATTTTAAAAAAATGAAATTCTTGTGTGTTGTTACACCGGGCCATATTGACTGTTTAGTTTCTTCTGATAGATTTAGATGACACTTTACCGGCTTTTACGATAACCCTTATATTCATCATATGAAGTTTTTGTGAGAACTTTTGTGTTACTTAATTCTAAAACTATACCTAGTTTTATTGCCTCACTTATTAGGGGTGATTTTTTATGAGAGTGAATGATTGCATGAATTTTGAGGTGATTAATTGTAAAAAGTGATGAAAAGTGTTAGTATTTGTGCTTTAACGTGTAGAGTATCACTCTTTTGCATGAAAGGTATTACTATGTGTAAACTAATGGATTTTCGAAGTGTTTCATCTCATTTTTAGGGTTTTTGAAGGAATTAAACCGAACCGAGAGTACCGAAATTCATATGACAATGAGACGAACACGTGAGATGAAAACGGGGGTCAGAAGCAAAAGTTGGGAGCCAAAAAATTCCTGGACTCGACCTAAGGTCGAGCCATAGGGAGCTCGACTTGAGCCATGTGTCAACGAAGGAAGAAGCGTGGCATGAGCATCAAGCTCGACTCGAGGCATCTCTAAGTTAGGCAAAAAAACGTGTTTTCGACATCAAGCTCGAGTCGAGCTCTCAGCCCTCGACTCAAGGCGCCCGTTTTTCCCAAAAATCATAATTTAAACACCTTGGACGTGAAAAACAGAGCATAGACGGTTTCCAGCAGTTACTTTACGATTTTTAAGCGATTTCTTCAATTTTTAGCTAAAATTTCACTTCCTAGATTCATAGATTCAAGTTCCTAGTTAGATTTCAATGTTAATTAGATTAGAGATTTATCCACTAGATTAGTCATTTGAAGATTGCAAATGAAGAAGAATTTACATTTGTGAAGATCAAACATTCAATTCATAGTTCATTTGGCCAAATTGGTGATGTTCTCTCTATTTCTCTATCTCTATTGCTTAATTGTATTGATTATCATGTTGATCATGCTATTTGTTTGCTTACCCATGGGAATTTCTCTTTGCACCATGGACTAATTCTCTTGTGCTTGGGATAATTGAAATCAGAGATGATTTGATTGTTCTTGCTATAATTGTTGAAGATTGTTGTTTAATTGAGATAATTAATTCTCTAATTGTTGATGCTTATTGTGCTTCATACATGTTTATCTCTTTTTGATTGGTGTTTGATCACCCTAACAACAAACGAGAGTGAGCTAACGTGATTAGGGATTAATCGAGTGATAATTGTGTATGATTGTATGAGTTAGACTGCATTGCAATTGAGAAATTCCTTGCATGTTGAACCTCACAATTAGGCATTGTGTGATTAATGGAGACATTATTGCATGATGTTCATACTTTCTATCTTGATTGAATGGTAATTTAAGGCAATTATAGTGGTGATCATTGATTCCTTAGTGGAGATTATTCCTAGCACCCATTCCCCATTTGAATTACTTGAAAGTTAGTGTAGCTTGTTTCATTGATTCTAGCTAAATTCGTAGCTTAATTGTTGTTTGATAGTCATTCTTGCATTTTAGTAGATATTAGAATCAAAACCAAGCTTGCATCAATAGTCATTGAAAACTTATATCATAGGGCCTCATTGCATATCATATCTCATGGGTTCGATAACTTGATTGGGTCATAACAATACTTGCACGATAAATACTACAATCAATTTTAATGAAATTCTTTACGAAATTGAAAAGAGATGTGGCTCTACAAGATCTTCCTCTCAAATGTGGGAATTTCGATCAGTGGAGGATCCAACTCAGGCAAGGGCGGATCTTAGTGTGGGCTAGGGTGGGCTGTAACCCCCTGTTTTTTGTTTTAATAAAAAAAATTAAAGCACTATATTAAAAAAAAAAAAAAAGAAGGTTTTTAGCCGACCTTTAATATTGAACCTGTGATCTTTAGAATAGGAAAGAAACACAGAAACACTTTGCCACCAAACTACTTTCACTTTTGTTAAATAATACACAAAATATGTGTATTTAATTCTTTAAATGAACTAAGGCTCCATTTGGATGAAGTCATTGAAATAAAGGGATTTGAGGATAATATACCGTACATTTACAAATCAAAATGGAGAAAAACTAAATGAATGGATTTGGTTCACACAAATATTACTTATGAGTGGGAGGATTTCAAATACCCAACAAAATCTAGTCATTTGAAATTCTTTCACTTCTCCCACTTGTGCTTAATATTTGAGTGAATCAAATCCATTCATTTAACTTTTCTTCATTTTAGTTTGTGTGAATGCATGTATATTATCCTCAAATCCCTTGATTTCAAATCCACTCCATCCAAATGGAGCCTAAGATTTCAATTAAATTATAAATCTAAATTAAATCCCCAATTCAAACTTCCATCCTTAAAAACAAAAATTTCATGCGCGACCCTACCCGCCTCCGTCCTAACTTCTTTATTCATTGGCTGCCTCTATTTTGAGTTGTATGTTACTGAGTTTGTGCTAGTAGGTTCGTTTCCTACATGTTTTGGCATTTTTTTAGAATACATTAGGTGGTTTTTTAGTGTATTTTGATAGCAAAATGGAGAAAATATCACAAATTATCCAAATTCAATTTTAATCTTTTTTCCTTTTACTTTATCATCAATTTTGATCATTTTGATGTTTATTTTGATTATTTTCTTCGGAAAATTTCAATTTTGGTCAGAAAATTACCCTAATATATTTCTTGTCACGTCAACATTCGAGTCTAGTCTCATTTTGAATTGTTTCTCATCTTAGGAAACAAAACCCTCAATAAATTTAAAGTTTCAATTATACCACCCTCGTGAATCTTGACTTCAAAATCATAAATTTCATCAATTCGCGTCCCTAATTCCGAGTGATTTACAACTAGGATAGGATTAAGACCTATAATTTCTCCTTTTCTTGTCAAGCCCGTCAATTTGGTACATATTCGTGCCATTTTGTATGCTAAAACATATTTCGGTCATTTTTCGATAATTTTTCTATCCAAAATTTAAAAGAACTTGTTTTGATATTAAAAGAACCAAAGTAATTGATAAAATAATAAGAAAAAGGACCAAATTTGAATTATGATAGAGTTACAGGACCATTTTGTGAAATTTTCTTGAAAAAATGGTTATTTAGGAATGAAGTGGTTGAAATTTTGTGGCGCTTTTTCATTTCACTTTGTACCTCGTCAACTCTTTTGAGTTGAGTATTTTTTATCGTAATAAATATACCTTTTAGCACTAAAAAATTTTAACTTTTTATGAATTCTACTCTATTTATTCTATAGCCCACCCTATTTCTTAATCCTTACTATGCCATTGAACTCAGGGGCCAAAGTTTACTTGGCTTAATAAAGGGACTGGTAATTGATGAAACAATCTTAGAAAAAACTTGACAAATTTTTGGCCATGGAAGATTGGTTTAATCTTTTCCCTCATTGTAAAGCTATAAATCTTTGCTCAGATCAATGCCTATTTAAGATTCAGCTTCACATGCTTTATTACGAGTTCCTAAATATCATTTCATGTTTGAAAATAAGTGGCTCTCGAAGAAGGACTATAATGAGGTGATAGAGCGTATCTGAAATATATTCGACTACAATTGCATATGATCTGACAACGCGTCTTAAAAATAGTAGTGACCAATTGGTTACAACCCCTATAAATCCCCATTTTTTTATACTCCCTCCGCCCCAATAATATGCATACTTTGTCTGGCGCGTAGATTAAGAAAAATTACTTTTTGGTGTGAATAGTTAATGACAGAGAATAAAGTGTAGGAGTATTTTTGGTGGTTGTGTTGGATAAAATGTAGGAGAGAGAATAAAGTAAGGTAAAAGATGAGTGACATTTTTGAAATTAAAGTGATATTTTGAGGGTTTTAATATTTTGTGGGCTTTTCTTATTTGGGTGTGCAGATTATGTTGGGACGTCCAAATAAGGAAAGTGTGCAGATTATGTTGGGACGGAGAGAGTATTAATTATAAATATTTGTGTGACACCGTCTCACGGATTCAATTTTTAATAAAATTTTATCACTTTTTTATTAAATTGTATCACTTTTTTAAATTTGTATGTAAAATATACATTTAAGTTAAATATTGAAAAGTGACTGATTGGAGTGTATAGTGTAAGAGTTATTAAGACCAATCAACAAAAATATCGAACCCAAGGGAGAAAGTATGCAAATGAAATTCAAGGATAAGAGTTCTAAATGGCTAGAGTTGCAACAAGCTCTTGAACTAAATCACTACAAATTGCAAGAATTTAAATGGCTAGATTATGCAAACAATTTATCAAACACCTAGAATGCAAGATCAAATAGACTAAAATTAATGAGGGAATAGGGTGCAAGGGATAATCTCCATCAAGGAATCCATGATTAACAAGCTATAATTGTATCCAAATGCAAATCAATCAAATTAGGAAGCATAAACCATCATGAAATTAATCACTCCATTAATATCACAATGCCTAATGTGAGTATCCTTAGTTCTTCCCATCTCTCAATGTAGAAGTCCCCAATTCATACAATCATGCAAAATTGAAACCCGATTAACACCTAATCACGTTAGCTCAACTCTCGCCTATTGCTAGGGTGATCAACCATTAATCAAAAGAGACAATTTTTCATGAAGCACAATTAAGAATCACAATTAGGAAGCAATCTAATTCAATTGATCACAATTGTCAACAATCATAGCATGAGGCAATCACTTCATCCCTAATTTCAATTATCCCAAGCACAAGGCTATTAGCCCATGGTGCTACAAGCAAAAACCATGGCTAGAAAATCTAAGAAAGCAATTGAAAAGCTAATCACTACAAGCAATGAATTAAAAAGATCAAAGGTTAAGAACATCACCAATTAAGCTTCAATAGGCAAAAATAAGAATGATTAATCTTGTACAATGCTTCAATTCAACTTCACTTCTTCTCAATTCTCAGCTGCAAACTTCAATTACAATCACCAATCTACTAATCTAATGATCTAAATGTAGAATCTATCTAAATTCTAACAATCTAGTGCAACTACAAGTAAATTCAAGCTACAAAATGTAAAATTCGCTCAAATGAACTCCTAGAAACCGCTCCGAATTGCTAGAATCAACTCTCCCTCTGTTTTGGCTTTCCATGGCTTAAAAACTGAATTTTTCGGTTTTGGGCACTCCTCGAGTCGAGGTTCAGGCCCTCGAGTCGAGGCCTAAAGTCGCTAACACGTTTCTTTAAATTTCTCTCCAGCCTCGAGTCGAGGCCTCGCCCTCGAGTCGAGCTTCCTGCACTTTCCGTCCCCCTCGACTCGAGGCTCCTCCCTCGAGTCGAGCTTGCCAATTTTTTTAAAATGATTTCCCTCCAAAGATGAACCTCGAGTCGAGGTCTGTGCACCCTCGACTCGAACTCGAGTTTCGGGAATTTTTATCGAGAAGGGCTCGGGCCCGACCCCGTTTCGTCCCGTATGTTCGTCTTTTCATTCTAAGAATCCCGGTACTCTCGGTTTGGCAAAATTCCACCGATTTTCCTGCAAAACGGGCGAAATACATCAAAACCTCACAAATAATACTTTTTAGGCAAAAGAGTGATACTTTTCACATTTAGACACAAAAACTAACACTTTAGCTCACTTTTTGCACTAAAAATAGCCCTAAAAACATGTATCAATTCACTCCAATCATACCCCCAAACTTGAATTGTTGCTCGTCCTCGAGCAACGAGAAACTAAGAACAAAGGAGTGAATTGATTGCAATTATGTCACATGGCATTATAGACGAAAAATAAGACAATTGAACTCATCAATGATCTCAAGTATCAATGCAACTATCCACTAGCCATCAAGACAAATCATGCTCAAACAAATGCTCAATCAAATACTCAACACATTGCTCCTTCCATGGAGTGTTTCACTCTTCACTCAAGTGTATCAAGGTTTAAAGCACTCAATCATCAAATTCACAAATAAGTACACTATATGCTTGCCACAAGACTTAATCTCAATCAAAATCATTTGTGATCAATCAAGAATCAAAGAGGTCTTTCTTCTAGGTTGTAATGTTGGCTCTTTGGAAAGGTGGGATATTTATGGATAAGAGTGACTAATTAGTAGAGACTTGAATGAAAGCTAATCAATACAATACACATCTCTTCACTTTCATCTAGCAACACTCTTACTATTGAACTTCAATGATCATTCCACCATTCACTTGAGCTTTCTCTTTTTAAGCTCACAAATTGAATCATTTCATTTTTTCATTTCACTTTTCTTCACAATTCAATTTTTCTTCACAACCTTTCTTCTCTTTTATGTTTCATTCATCACTTAGCTCATCATCTTCCCACACTTCGCAATCAAATCACCATTATTAGCCAACATTCAAGCTCAACTAATCATAGGACAAGAAAGGCTAATCAAAATAGGCTAAATGGTTTCAATTTCACTTGGCTTGCCAAAGAATATGGATCATAGGCTCAACATGGCTCACTAAGGAAATTAAATGTATTTGGTAGGAAAGTATTTGGCAAAGTGACTCATCATTCCAAACATGGCCTCTTCTCATTTTCAAAACATCACACAAAGATCAATATCCACAAGTCAAGTGGCAAGTTCTAGCATACAACTCATGAATGATGCACTCACAAAGGATTCAAATCAACCGTATAAGATGTACGATTATGAAGGCACAACACTCACGGGCTTAACTTGAGCAATGAATCAAGCATTTTCAATCACATTCCTCTTCACATAATTAATCAAGCCACTAGCATCAAGCTACACATCTACTAATGATCATATCAAAATCCAATAATCTTACAACTCAAGCACAAATGCTCATGTACATAACCTCAAACATACTCACTATCTCAAAATGATACTCAAAAATATGTCAATTAATCCACTATTAGGCTCAAAATCAAATGAAGCTCAAACACAATATATCAAGGAAATCATAGCATCACTTAAATCATCATTAAGCAATAAGCTCATACAACCCCAAAATCATAGAAGAGCACAAAAGAATTAGAGAAAGGAAGAGAAACACCTCCCCCAAACTTAGACAAGTCTAAGTTTGAAAGGAAATGTTGTACCAATAAGCCTTTAAACTTCAATTTTTTTTTTTCTTCAAACATGCATAGAGCTCCTCAAGTTCCAAGCGAATCTCACAACCTACAAGGATCAAAAGACCCAATTATTCAAAGCAACAAAATGAAACAAACACACAAAAGCAAGAAAATGATGGGTTGCCTCCCATCTAGCGCTAGGTTTAACGTCCTTTGCCGGACGGAACTCTAAGAGTTCATACTTCCCTTTCATCTACAAGAATGTTAGGCACTTCTTTTGGGGTAGAAGAGTCCTTGTGCCTAACCAAAATCTCCCTTGTCATTAGACAACATCCCATTTCATCTTCCACTAAGAGTTTTCCTTCTTCCTTTATCTCTTTCACTTTCAACACCTCTTTGAGTCTTTTTACTCCTAGTAGTCTCATCCAATCCGATTCCTTCCATACTACTTGGTCTCCAACTACAAAGGTTTCCACCTTCTTTTCAATCGGTTGATTCCTTTCTTCTAACACCCCCAAACTTGAGCATTGCTCAAGTTTGGTCACTTCCTTTTTTACCTTCTTTTTCAAGCTTCTCATCACCAAAATCAAGCAAAGTATCAATGACGGCTTCCTTCTTCCTACAATCATCCAAAGAAACACAAGACTTATTAGCCATCACATTACAAGAAGGAATAAAATGCTCCTTAATTAAAGAGTTAGAAGAAGAAAAAGGTAAAGAATCATCCCTATCAATGGAAGAACATGAATTGATAATCTCTATATAGCCACACTTCTTCTTCTCCATCTTGCTTTGTGCAACTTCTTCCAATGGAGCTCTCGAAAATGTCATCTCTTTTCCATTGTAGCTCAATGTGAGCTCCCCTCTCTCAACATCGATAATGGCTTTTCCCGTAGCAAGGAAAGGTCGACCAAGTATGATCGGTGCCTCAAGCTCCTCCTTCATATCAAGAACAATGAAATCAACCGGAAATAGGAACTTGCCAACTCCTACCAATACATCTTCAATGATCCCGTATGGACGTGCAAATGATTGATCCGCCAATTGAAGGTTGATATTAGTAGGAGTCACCTCTCCTAGCTTCAATTTCTCAAAAATTGCCAAAGGCATTACATTTATACTAGCTCCCAAGTCACACAAACCTTGAATGTTCACATTCTCACCTATCTTGCATGGTATAATGAAGCTCCCCGGATCCTTCTTTTTTTGTGGTAAATCTCTCTCCGATATCTCTTTGCACTCCTCCACGAGCTTAAGTATACCCTTTTCATCCCAACTCCTCCTCTTAGACATAATATCTCTCAAAAACTTATTATAGTGGGGTATTTGTTCAAGGGCATCCATTAGTGGAATTTCAACATGCAAGCTCTTTAAGACTTTCAAAAACTTACCAAACTCCTCCTCTAGCTTTTTCTTCACTACTCTTTGAGGATAGGGAACCGACTTAGCTTTCATAGGCACTCCCCATGCATCTTTCTTGGACTTCTCTCCTTCTTTCTTAGACTCTCTTCTTGCTTGCTCTTCACTTGACTCTTCTTTTTCCACAACCACATTTTCTTCAATAACTTCTTCTTCTTGCACCACTTCTTCTTCAACATCCCCATCTCTAAGCCTCTTTGGACCTTCATAGCTAATACCACTCCTTAGCTTGATGGCACTACAAAATTCTTTAGGATTAGGCTCGGTAGTAGATGGATACTTTCCTTTGTTTTGAAGGTGGTCCACCGTAGACGAGAGCTTCCCAACCGTAGTAGCAAGTTGCCCTACTTGATGCTCGATCGTCTTGAAACGAGTATCCATTTGTTTCCCTAAATCATCAAGCCTTGAATCATTTGCTTCCAACTTCTTCACAATCAACCCCAAGATCTCCTCCGTAGTTGCCTTTCCTTCATTGTTTGGAGCCTTTGCACCCGGATCAAATCCGGGAGGAAATTGAACGGCGGCTCTAGGATTGGCATATGAAAAATTCTCATGTCTCCTCCATGTATTCCCATTGAATGGAGCTTGTGGTTGAGGTTGATAACTTCCTTGTGGCCTATTTTGGTAAGGCATTTGATAAGGCCTTCCTCCTTGATAGTTCCCTTGATAATTTCCTCCTTGATAGCCTCCTTGGAATGGAGGCCTACCCATATAACTCACCTCTTCCACCGGCAATGAACTTGGCCCAACATCAACATGAGGAATGGATGGACTAACACTTGCTTGGCTTTGTGAAGTCGTAAGAGCTCCCAATCGGTCCATCATAGTCATCATCATACTCTTCATACTCTCTAGCTCATCAACTTGTGACACTCTATGATGTGCTCCTCTATTAACCGACACTTGGAATGAGTCTTGAGCTATGTTCTCCATAATTTCATTCATTTGCCCCACGGTTTTCGACCAAATCGATCCATTAGCACAAGCATTCAAAAATGACCTATCCCCATCCGTCAACCCATTGCAAAAGTACATAATAGTTTGCTCTTCCGGGAAACCATGTTGAGGGCAATTAATAAGTAACATGCCATACCTCTCCCATGCCTCCGGTATCGTCTCCCCATTCTTTTGTCGGAAATGGGAAATAGCTTCCTTTGCTTGCACGGTCTTTGATGGTGGGTAAAATTTCATCAAGAATTTCTTTGACATCTCCTCCCATGTCCGTACGGTCCCGGGCGGTAATGAATTCAACCATGCTTTTGCTCTTCCTTTCAATGTAAAGGCAAATAGCCTCAACTTCTTAGCATCTTCGGGCACCCCATGATATTTTGTAGTATCGGCTATCTCAAGAAATTGTGCCATATGTTGATGTGGACACTCATTTTCATCTCTACCCTCAAATTGCTTCTCCCTAAGCATTCTCACCAAAGCGGGACTTATCTCGAAGTTATTGGCATCTATCCTCGGCCTTGCTATCCCATCATAATACTCCCTAAGTTGTGGTTCAAAGAACTCTCTCAAAGGCCTTCCATGAGGTGGTGGCTCATTTACATGTTGTGGTTGTGGTTGTGGTTGTGGCTCATGGTATCGTGGCTCTTGATTATACGGCATATTGGGATAATATGGTGGAAATTGTTGAGGATGAGGTGGATAGTAGGGATATTGATGAGCTTGAGGTGGATAAGGGTAGGGATTTTGGTAGGGATAATTTTGTGGTGGCATCCCTTGAGGAAAGGGGCCAACTTGAGCATGGTAGTGATTCCCATTACCTCCATTTTCTCCTCCTCCTACTCCTTGTCCATGTACCTCCTCTTCTTGAGGATCACCCACTAATCTCTCCTCATGCCTTTGCTCTTCTCCTTCCATAGCTTCCCTTCTTCTCTTCTCACACGATTTCTCCGCAATGTAGCCTCAATCTCCGGATTAAGTGGCAAGGGTGGAACACCACTAGATCTTGTTAGCATACACCTACAATGCCACAAATCCAAGAATCAAATTCTCACCAATAAAAAAAAACAAGAATAAAAAACAACAAATAGCCACTTCAAACTATCCTCTAATCTCACTTATTAGCGCAAAAACTAACTCCCAAGCAACGGCGCCATTTGATTGGAGTGTATAGTGTAAGAGTTATTAAGACCAATCAACAAAAATATCGAACCCAAGGGAGAAAGTATGCAAATGAAATTCAAGGATAAGAGTTCTAAATGGCTAGAGTTGCAACAAGCTCTTGAACTAAATCACTACAAATTGCAAGAATTTAAATGGCTAGATTATGCAAACAATTTATCAAACACCTAGAATGCAAGATCAAATAGACTAAAATTAATGAGGGAATAGGGTGCAAGGGATAATCTCCATCAAGGAATCCATGATTAACAAGCTATAATTGTATCCAAATGCAAATCAATCAAATTAGGAAGCATAAACCATCATGAAATTAATCACTCCATTAATATCACAATGCCTAATGTGAGTATCCTTAGTTCTTCCCATCTCTCAATGTAGAAGTCCCCAATTCATACAATCATGCAAAATTGAAACCCGATTAACACCTAATCACGTTAGCTCAACTCTCGCCTATTGCTAGGGTGATCAACCATTAATCAAAAGAGACAATTTTTCATGAAGCACAATTAAGAATCACAATTAGGAAGCAATCTAATTCAATTGATCACAATTGTCAACAATCATAGCATGAGGCAATCACTTCATCCCTAATTTCAATTATCCCAAGCACAAGGCTATTAGCCCATGGTGCTACAAGCAAAAACCATGGCTAGAAAATCTAAGAAAGCAATTGAAAAGCTAATCACTACAAGCAATGAATTAAAAAGATCAAAGGTTAAGAACATCACCAATTAAGCTTCAATAGGCAAAAATAAGAATGATTAATCTTGTACAATGCTTCAATTCAACTTCACTTCTTCTCAATTCTCAGCTGCAAACTTCAATTACAATCACCAATCTACTAATCTAATGATCTAAATGTAGAATCTATCTAAATTCTAACAATCTAGTGCAACTACAAGTAAATTCAAGCTACAAAATGTAAAATTCGCTCAAATGAACTCCTAGAAACTGCTCTGAACTGCTAGAATCAACTCTCCCTCTGTTTTGGCTTTCCATGGCTTAAAAACTGAATTTTTCGGTTTTGGGCACTCCTCGAGTCGAGGTTCAGGCCCTCGAGTCGAGGCCTAAAGTCGCTAACACGTTTCTTTAAATTTCTCTCCAGCCTCGAGTCGAGGCCTCGCCCTCGAGTCGAGCTTCCTGCACTTTCCGTCCCCCTCGACTCGAGGCTCCTCCCTCGAGTCGAGCTTGCCAATTTTTTAAAATGATTTCCCTCCAGCATGAACCTCGAGTCGAGGTCTGTGCACCCTCGACTCGAACTCGAGTTCAGGGAATTTTTATCGAGAAGGGCTCCGGGCCCGACCCCCGTTTTCGTCCCGTATGTTCGTCTTTTCATTCTAAGAATCCCGGTACTCTCGGTTTGGCAAAATTCCACCGATTTTCCTGCAAAACGGGCGAAATACATCAAAACCTCACAAATAATACTTTTTAGGCAAAAGAGTGATACTTTTCACATTTAGACACAAAAACTAACACTTTAGCTCACTTTTTGCACTAAAAATAGCCCTAAAAACATGTATCAATTCACTCCAATCAGTGACACACTTTGTATTAAATAAATTGTACTCCCTCCGTCCAATTTTAATTAGGCAAATATATTGAGCACAAGTTTTAAGAAATATTAGTTGTTTATGTACAATAGATGTCCTTGGCTGCTTATAAACAGCTAGAGTTAGAAAATTTGACTTTAAAAGATGAAATTCAGATTTTAATTAAAGGCAAGAAGGTGGTGAACTACCCAGAATCTGAGGAAACATTCAAGGGGGAATGTTTACCCCAGGCTGAGGCTAGTACATCAGCCAACTTGTCTGAAAGATTAGAAAATGAGTTGAAATCTTTAAAAGATAAAATTGAAACAATCTATGCTGAAAATGAATTAATTAAGAAAGACAATGAGAAGCTTGTCTTCAAAATAAGTCAACTTAATAATTCACAATCAGCAATAGATCACATCTTTAATACTTCTCAAAAATCCCATGACAAAACAGGTCTTGGTTATGATAGGAATAGTAAATCAGATGTTCAGAAATCTAGGAAATTTGTGAAAACATCTGAAAACCCAAAAGAGATTAGAATTGGTCCTTGAAAACCACTTAGTCAAATAAGGACTGCATCTCCCAACTTGAAAACAAAAATTCAGCTGAGGAGTCCTTATAAGACTAAGAGAACTTCAAGAACCAAGATAAGAAGAAATTCTTATTATAGTCCTTTTGATGGGAGAAGTAGATGCTATCCCACTTTTCCTAAGTTCAAGAAAATTACTAAATCTGAATACAACAAATTATCATTTAAAAATGATATAATTGTAGACAGATTTGGTAGAGAGATCTTGTCTGATTTATTATTAGGGAATGAGATATTTGCCTGGTTACCTAAAGTGATGTTTGTTCCTCGAGGACCCAAGATCACTAGGGTACCTTATAACTAATCTGTTTTTCAGGATTCACAGGGATCATCACTCAAGGAAGAGATCTTAGCTTCTATATGGTACATAGACAGTGGTGGTTCACAACACATGACTTACAACAAGAAGATACTATCAAATTTCCAGAATATTGATGGTCCTAGAGTATTATTTGGAGACAACAATTGTGGACAAACTAAAGGAGTAGGTACTCTGATTATCAAGGATATTCAGGTATCTGAGGTATACTTTGTTGAAGGTTTAAAACATAATCTGCTATCTGTTTTCCAACTTTGTGATAAAAGTTTTCTTGTAAAATTTTCTAAAGATAAATGTGATATCTTAGATAGTTCCTCAGACAAGGTACTTCTAACTGGCTTCAGACATGGTAATGTCTATGTGGCCAACTTTAATAGTTGTCCTAGAGATACTTGTCTGTTAGCTAAGGGTGGAGATGACCTCAGCTGACTATGGCACAAGAGGCTTAGTCATCTGAACTTCAAGACTCTTAGTAAGCTGGCTAGAAAGAATCTTGTTAAGGGATTACCTGAGAAACTTTATTCTACTGATCTGAAGTGTGATGCTTGTCAAAAAGGTAAACGGTCTAGACACTCATTTAAGAGTATTAACACCTCATCATCTGAAAGAGTTTTACAACTACTTCATCTTGATCTGTTTGGACCTGTTTCTCCTCTCAGTTTTAGTAGAAGGAAATATACTCTTGTTGTGTTAGATGATTTTTCTAAATACACTTGGGTTATATTTCTTTTCAAGAAAAATAAGACTATGAACAAGATCCCTGATCTGTTCAGACAGATTCAAAATAAGAAGGGTGTTAATATTATTAAAATAAGAAGTGATAAGGGCACTAAATTTTTAAATTCTTGTTTATCTAACTTTTTCAATGAGTTTGGAATTATTCATGAGACATCATCAGCAAGGACTCCACAACAAAATGGAGTGGTTGAAAGAAGGAATAGAACCTTGAAGGAGGCAGCCAGGAGCATGTTAGCAGAGTATGAGACTCCTCACAGCATCTGGGCTGAAGCCATCAATACAGCTTGTTATACCCATAACAGGTGCTTGGTTGTTAAAGACAAGGGTAAGACTCCATTTGAGATTTGGAAGGGTAAGATTCCAAAAATCTCATATTTTAGAGCTTTTGGTTGTAAATGTTTCATCCATAACAACGGGAAATCTAAGTTGAAAACTTTTGATGCTAAGGCAGCTGATGGAATATTCTTGGGATATTCCAACACTTCCAAGGCATTTAAAGTTTTTAACAAGACAACTCTTTGTGTGGAGGAAACTCCTCATGTGGTTTTTGATGAATTATATTCCTTCTCAGATAAAGTGAATCAAATTTCTAATGGTCTAGATAAGATTGAACTAACCAAAACTAAACATAGAACAGTCTATCTACCTAGTCTTGATTCAGATTCAGATGAAGAATCCCCATCTGATAGTCAGAAGACAACTTCTAATCAGACCCCATCTGAGGAGACACCCTTGACATCGGCTGATCAGCTGGGGTCAGCAGATGAAGGGGGAACGTCAGCTCAGGTAGAGTCAGATGAGTTGCCTGCTGAGTCTCAAGATGAGGACACTTCTACTCAAATAGGCAAGAGGATGAGAAGTTATCATCCATCTGACCAGATTATTGGAGATCCATCGAGTAGTGTGCAGACACGAATGATGCTGGACTCTGAGAGTCTGTTTAGTTGTTATGTATCACTTCTCGAACCTAAGTCTATTGAGGAAGCTCTATCAGATCCAAACTGGATAACAGCCATGCAGGAAGAACTGCATCAGTTTGAAAGACAAAATGTTTGGGAATTAGTGGAAAGACCCTTACATAGAAATATTATAGGCACCAAATGGGTGTTTAAAAATAAAATAGATGACAACAACATTATTGTTCGTAATAAGACAAGATTGGTAGCTCAAGGTTACTCACAATCTGAAGGGATAGATTATGATGAAACCTATGCTTCAGTTGCCAGATTAGAAGCAATAAGGCTGTTCTTGGCATTTGCTGCTTATAAATCTTTTAAAGTCTTTCAAATGGATGTTAAGTGTGCTTTCCTTAATGGTGTGTTACTTGAGGAAGTCTATGTGGAGCAACCTCCTGAGTTTAAGATCAATAACAAGGTCTATAAACTCAATAAGACTATATATGGACTGAAACAAGCTCCCAGAGCTTGGTATGATACCTTATCTGATTTCTTGATGTCAAATGGATTTTCAAAAGGTAAGATAGATAGGACTCTGTTTAGAAAGGAAGTAGATGGAAACATCTTGATAGTTCAAATTTATGTGGATGATATTATTTTTGGTTCACCTAATCTGAACTTATGTGAAGATTTTAGTATTCTCATGAAAAATAGTTTTGAAATGTCAATGATAGGCGAATTAACATATTTTCTAGGCTTACAGATTAAACAGATGAGTAAGTGTATTTTTATACATCAGACTAAATATGCTAAGGACCTAATTGAGAAATTTGGGATGACTACTAGTAGAGAAGTTAAAATACCTATGGCAACTAACTTCTCTATGGATTCAGATGAGCAGGGGATACCCACGGATGCAACGGAGTATCGTGGACTGATTGGATCCCTTCTCTATCTCACTGCAAGTAGGCCAGACATAGCCTTTGCAGTTGGGGTATGTGCAAGATTCCAATCTAATCCCAAGAAAACTCATCTGGAGTCTGCAAAGAAAATCCTTAAATATCTCAAAGGAACTTTGCAAGTAGGGTTATGGTACCCAGCTGATGACAACTTTGAGCTGACAGGTTTTTCAGACTCAGATTTTGGAGGTTGCAAGATTGATAGGAAATCCACTTCAGGAACTTGTCAATTCTGTTGCCACCTCCACAACTGAGGCTGACATGGCAGCTGGAAGTTGTTGCTCTCAACTTCTCTGGATTAGTTAGCAGCTTAGAGATTATAACATTCAAACATCATCTGTTCCTATTTACTGTGATAGTAATAGTGCAATAGCCATGACTTACAATCCTGTTTTGTATTCTAGGTGTAAGCATATAGACATTAGACATCATTTCATTAAGATCATGTAGAGAAAAATGACATTAGAATTGAAAAGATAGCCACTGAATTACAAAGAGCAGATATTCTTACAAAACCATTAGCTGAGTCTAGATTTAAAGAATTGTGTTTAGAATTAGGGTTACTTGATGCATCATTGGCTGATTTTTGAGTAATCATTGCATGCATCTGTTAATTGTTTTCCTTATTTCTTTCTTTCTTTTCTTTAAATTAATGTCTAGAAAGAATTATCAGACTAGATATAAGTCAAAGGACAATCAGGTAGCTGATATCATTGATCTCCTATCTTGAAATCAAGAATCAAGGATTAGTCATATTGACCTTATCTGACTTGATAATTACTTATTAGACATTCGGTAAATCAGATTAGGGCACAATAGTCAGCTGATTTCTTGAAAAACAGATGACTATCTGCACCCTATCTGATCTACCTCAGCTACTAATGGTTTTCTTCAAGTTCATGTCTTTGCAGGAACAGGTCACAGACTAGAATTAATAAATCAGAGTGTTTCACCTCATCTGTTATAAACCTTCTCATCTAGACACCTTTGCTTCTGAATACTCTCCATATATTGTGTTTCTCGATAAAACTCTTCCCAAATTATTGGATGGAAAAATAAACTTTAGAAAATTTAATCTGTGCCTGTTTATTTGAAATAAAATATTTTCTTAACTAGTCTTTAAGTCTGCTAAAAGATAAAACTAGATTGTTTTTAAAATCCAGACGAGGTAATTTACTGATTATCTTCAGGACCTTGTCTGTTTTAGAAAACCTTTATGCAAAGAAAGGTAACCCTAGGCTGACGTCAGGATTACTTACTTCTCTGCATAAAGTAACCCTACTTCGGTCAAATCAACAGTCTACAAAGTAACTTTTTACGCAATTCAAAGATTAGTGAACTACACGCGCTGAATCTCAATCGTTTATCCAAGTTTTTAACCGTTGATTCAGCACAGTAAATCATTTCAAATAAACGGCTTAGATTAAGATTAAATTTTCAAAGCGGTTTATCTTTCCATCTTTCCCTCCTATAAATACACCTTCTTCCTCTTGTAAACATTTTCCACTTTCAGAAAACCTGCAAATACTCTAAAACCTTCTCAATCTCATAAAATTCACCATGGCCTCTTCTTCCAAAACTACCAAAACCCACAAGCCTACATATATTTACACAAACATTTCTCATTTCAAAATGAATGAGGAGTTCTTCAAAAACCGTTTGAAAGCAGAAATGTATGTGGATTTTGAAACCACTCGAGATTCAGAATCTACAGAGATTCTCCGATTATTAGAAGCGTCGAGGTTAAGGGGATTTCTATCAATGAAATCTCCCCAGAATAGAACAGCTGATTTACTGGGGGCAGAATTCTTGGCGAATATGAGAGATACCCAGGATGGGTTCGACACAACCGTGGATGGAACGATGCTAAGCTACTCCAGAAACAACATTGCCAGAATCTTTGACACGTCAATGGAGGGAGTCAATCCATTGACGTACAAAGAGGATGAATGGGGGAGTCTTTCGACTTGATGGCAAGGGTTACATACAGAGGAACCCGTAGGGATTTAAAGAAAAATTTGCTGAGAAGAAAGTACAGATTGTTGATGACAGTGGTTACCAAATCAGTATTGGGTGAGCAGAGCTCACATGATGGGTTAACCAAACTTAGACTGTGTGTGATGCGAGCCATTTTGGATGGGGTACAAGTAGATTGGGTAGATATGTTGATTCATAAGCTGAAGGAGGAGAAGAAACGACTTACTTTCTAGTCGTCTGCTGAGGGTTGGATACCTAATTCAATAGTCAGCCTTTTCAACAAAATAACTGTGTTGGTCGAAGGGATGAACAGAGAGGCTGACTGGAGAGTGGGTACAAAGAAGTACTCCAAGCAGAAGGGGATCCTCACTAAGGATGATAGGCTTGGAGGAAACCCAGACTCAGACGATGAGTCAGATGCTGCCAGAAATCAAAGGCTGGAGGCAGCAACTGCAGTAGCTTAAAGACCAGCAGCTGAACCTGAGGCAGCTCCTTCAGCTGAGGTAGAAGCAGAGGAACCTGAGGAGGCAGCAGCTGGGGTCGCTACACAAGAGGAAGCAGTTGTGCTTCCAATCCAGGAGACAGCTGCGGCAGTGTTGGTCCCGATTAGTTGAGCAGATTGGATAACACTCGTATCAGCCTTCTAGGAAAAATCTAGAAGGGGGGTTGAATAGATTTTTCAGATTTTTACAAATCTTTCAAAATTTATTCAAATCACCAAAGTGACACAGCGGAAATTCAATGTTAATCTCAACTTTGTTAAGATCAAAAGCAAACTGATATTTTGGTTTTAACTTTGATTCTGAAATTAATCTTCAATTAATAAGCTGAAAATTGAAATAACAAGCAAGTAAAAGAAAGCAATAAAGAACACCAGATTTATAGTGGTTCGGATTATAACAATCCTACATCCACTCTCCTTCTCCAACTTGAAGAAGGGTCTCTACTATCTGCTTACTTACTTACTTTACAATCGTACAACTTACAAATTACAATCTGATCTTTAACTCTTCAAAATCCTAACCAAATCTGTGAAATCTAACTCTAAGATAAAGAAGTGTGTATGAAGATGTGCAAGGAAGTGTTCTATAAACACTTAGAAAAATCTATGAAGAAAACTTTTGAAAACTGTTTTGTGCTTTTTGAAAACTTGTGATTTGAGAGAATATCTTGCTGAATTGATAACTCGTGTGTTCTGTGTTTTTTAATGAAGTGACTAGACCTATTTATAAATCTGAAAAGACAGTTAGTTTGTTAGTCAGTTCTAACAAACTGAAAACTGTTTTAACAAACTTAATCTTGAAAACTGCTCTAGACCTCAGCTGATTTTACTCTACTCGTCTGCAGCTGACTTGGTGAAGACTCGCCTTTCTTACTCTACTCAGCTTGTCTTGACCTCGTTTGAGCTCTTCATATTTATCTCCTGCAGATGACTAGACTTGAACTCATCTTCAGATGACTTGTAATCTTCCAGACCTCAACTGACTAGTTTAGTTCTCAACCGTGTCTGATCAGCATAGCTTAAGATCTTAATCTCAATTGTTCTTCAGGTCGTCTGATCATCTGAGCTGCTTCTTTTAACTCATCAAAGTTTCTTGATCTAGCAATTTTCCCCTTTTTGATGAAGTTAAAACCTACAAGGAAGAAACACACTCACAGCTGAAGTTAGTACTAGAGTTAGTTAAGATAATCAGATAGGTATATCAGAGCACTTTTTCACATTACAACATATTCATTCACATTAAAGCACTTAAGAAAAATCACGACCTTTAGACTCTTTAGAAATACTTAGAAAAAAATTTTGAGTCTTAGGACTTAGATAAATTTTTAGAAAATTTTTAAGTCTGAGAGATAAAATTCTCAGATGATTTATACTTAGAAATTTTTTTAAGTTTTTCTTAAAGCAGAGAAAAAAAACTTTAAGAAAATAAGACAAGTATTTCACATAAGTCCAAGTATATTCATTCACAAATTTACAATCTACAGATAGATGAACTGATAGAAAATAAAAGATAAGGAAAAGAAAATCCTATCTATCAGATTCACCATCGGCTTGCTTCTGGAATGTTCAGCCTATTGAAAATCCTCGCTCTAAGCCGTTTGAGTTCATCCTCGTCTGTGAGCTCGGATTCTCTTTCGGCTTTGATTATGACTGATCTGACCCATTCCATATCTGGAGATCCATCTTCTTTCAGCTTGGGGGTAACTTGCTCATAGGCTGGTGCGACCAGATCGCAGTTGAACACATTGTGTGTAATAACCCAAAACCCAATTATAGGATTTTATATTTAATTTTCTATGTTTAGGGATCATTTTATTTTATTCCAATTTCATATGTGGTTTTCTTAATTTTTCTCTAACTGACGAACGATTTTTCGACCCGAAAATCTACTAATACTTTTCGAACTCACATCCGTAATCCAGATTTGTTTAATAATGATTAATTACCAATAGTCCTTTAAAGGTGAGAAACACTCAAGAAAACCCTAAGAAAAAATGTTTGTTCTCCCGTCGCGCGTTTTAATAAACTTTCGGAGCTGAAACTCGAATCGAAAAATACCGAAAATTCAACGTCGAGATTACAATACTGTTTTAAAGAGAGGGCTGCCAAAATGACAGCCCAAATTTTCCCAAAACAACCGGCCATGTGGGAGGTTAAAGGGGGAATAGTGCAAATGGTACTTTTTTTTATCCATAACAACACTCTAATGCCATACCTTTTGTAAAACCTTTCCCTAATTCCCTCCCCACCACCCAAACTGCCGTCCCTCTCCCCCTTCCTCCCTTCTATAAATAGGTTGCTGCCCTCTTTATCTTCCACACAACAAAAAGCTTTGGGGCTCTCAAGAAAAGGAGGAAAATTCTCCAAGGGTAAGTCCCTAAACCCCCTCTTAAGTCTTATGTTTTCTCTTAGCTTAGGAATTCAGGAAAAATATTATATGAGGCCCTAAGAACTCCTTTTTACATGATATGATCTTATATGGAGTGCTTGAGTTGGAATTTTGGTGTTTGGAGTCAAAATGGTGAAGTTATACTTGAAACATGAAGCTGCCAAAACCATGCCCTACCCACTAACCCGTTTTTGTAAAATTTATTCGGACCCTTTCCACCCATTTAAAAATCATGAAAAAATTCCTAGATGTATTATTTGAAGTATAGAATAACATACTAAAATTTCTTGGCCACTGGATGTTTGTATACTTAGAATAAAATCATGAAAGATTATGTGTCGGAAGTGATCCGAAACTGGAAGCAGTGACTCATTTCTTTTATTTCTTCCCTTTCTGATAGTTATAAAATTCTAGGAAAAATCTGGGATGTTCCCCTTGATGTGTTGTAAATCATAGTCAAAAATCATAATATTTCGTTTGGTACTTTATGAGATAAAATTCGTTTTCTGAGTACCTGGTCGATGTTCGACGCATAGGGTTATTCTGTGTTGCACGAATTTATTTTTCAAGTTAGACTATTGTATAAATCATGGAAAAATTTATGGATTACCTACAACCAGTTTATAACAAGATCCGTAAATGTGGTGATTTTTAAACAAGTATCCAATAAGTTATGAATTTTCTCGTAAGACATGTCCAGTAACCAAGCCAAACGATAGATTGAATGTTCACGATTTTTCTGGACAGAATCCGTAACTAAACTGGCTTGGGCCTCTGAATGAAAGTTGTTTATACTTGAGTGCTGCATCACATGTTTAAATTTCATAATTATTGGATGTATCTGCAGAGAGTTATGGATTTTATAATTTAAGGTCACTGTTTTTGTCGAAATAGAAATTTAGAGTCCTTATTACAAAATCTGTTATAGTTTCGTAACTCAAATGAACTCGGACCCTTAATAAACTTTTTTCTACACTGAAATATGTACAACATACTAATATTTCATAATTTTCCAATGAGTCTAAGTATTTTATTTCATTTATGCATGTATAGGTATTGTTTCTTCATTGACTGGTACTTGATTAAATTAAATGGCCAAAACTTTTAATGAAGTGCATGTTTGAATATTGAATGTTATACATGATACTTTATGAATGCATATACTTGAGTGTCTTACGTGTTTTCTTGAAAATGAACGGAACCGAAAGTCCCAAATTCGTGACCCACAAACTGTAGTACACTAACAAAAGCCGTTAGACATAGGATTTAATCCATAGAAGTTTTTGATAAAATAAAGTACCCCTTCTTCGTTCAAAACCTTGCACAATAAGATCAAGAACCTAAGTTTCTAATGGATAAAAAAGTTGTCGAACTAAACATACGAATTGTGCTAGGTAGAGTACGGTTGGAACTAGAGACCGAGACTTTCGTACGAGAAGCCTATGCAATCAAGAAGTTAGACTTTTCTCTTAAAAGTTCTCCAGGTGGGTGACGCTATCTGTATAGCTGGTTAATGTTATATGGACTGTTGTCAGTTTTCCTGAATCAAACATAAACAGTTCTTCCGAAAGACGCAAACAACTCAAAAGCATGCAAATGCACAAGAATATGTTACATACGAGAATAAGTTTCTTTTACTTTGATTATTTGTTTTTATATGTTACATACGAGAGTTAGTATCTCTATTGATCTATTGATCTGCAGAGGGCGAAGCCCTATATAAATGGGAGAAATAAGGTTGGAAGAGGGTTTGGATTGTGTGCAGAAATGCCACTAGTGCCACCTCACGGGAGCAATAAGGATGGTAGAGGGTTTGGATTGTGTGCAGAAATGCCACTAGTGCCACCTCATTTGGGACGGAGAATTACGGGTCTCGGACGTATTAACGTGTCATTCCACAATGTGATTATGGGGATCGGACGCACTAGCGTGCCATATCAAATGTGCTATATATATATATATACTAACTGTCGCAAAGAAAGATGAATCTCTTAATCGAATAAAGTTGAAGGATGAAAATCTTATAACTGAAGATTACCTTGTACAAATGGGTTAAATGCCGCAACGCATAACTAAAGATAAGAGAAGAATAAAAGATTCAATTATTTTGGGTTTTCCTGTCAATCTGTGTAACAGCATACAGGTTACCCACTGAGATTCCTATCTCAATCTCCCAAACTTAATATTTTCAGGTTGCGAGAATGAGGTCTGGGAGCTGCAGTAGACGACCGCTTCCCACTCCCTCTTAATAAATAAATAAATCGTCTTAGTAACTTTCAACCTTTTGTAACGAATACTTTACTAATTTTATGTTATTATCTCCCCCTGGGAGTTGTACTCGCCAGATGGTATGATCAAAGTAGATACTGACCCTTTATATTAAAAGAGTTTCTCTTCACCAAGTAAAGTGTTTCAGAAATTTTTCCGCTGCAACTTATTCGTTTATTATTCAAAAGAAATTTTCTAGCTCAATTTTTATATTTCACTAAGTGACGACTCGGGTTTAGGACGTCAGACCCCGAAGGTCGACTTTCTGAAATCCGGGGCGTTACAGGTGGTATCAGAGCCTATGTTAAAACCTTCGGACCAAAATGATTATTTACTTATTAATTTCAAAATTTTACTTAGGAAACATATAAATTTCAATCCTTATAAATTTTGAACCTTAGAAAGTGTTATTTGTGGGAGGTTGTCTACAACATGCAAACCGGGAACAAGCCTCAAGGTATGCGACGTCTTGCAAGATATTGAATAATAAAACCGTTACAAATGAATAATAACCAAGAAGGAACATGAAATCTCAAACAATTAACTACAGAAAAGAAATACGCTGCCTTGACTGACTTTACTTGCGCATGAACGTGAAATCTACATGTTTACTTATGCTTTCTTGTATTTTGATTTTAAGCGAGCACTCATTATCTTTCGCTTTATACGCTATCACTATTTTCTTCTTTTTCGCTTCTGACGTTAGTCCTTTCTTTCTTTTCGATTGGGGTTTATTAGGTTGGTAGCTATGCCGATTAGACACCGCGTTCTTAGTATTCAACAGTTTGAGGGGGAGTCTATTTTCGACTTTGTTGCATGATTTGTGGACTATCGGAGACGGGCTACCAGCGAGGGCCTCGAGCTCTCTGATCAGGCGGCTGCTGCCCTACTCAGAGATGTCGTTCAGCCCAGGTGGTTAGACCGTGCTCGGGAGGTTTTTGACTCTCGTTGGGATTTCGATTGCCGCACTAGAGGCCAGATCTGCCTGACCTCTTTCATGGACGATCTAGTCGACTGCATCGACTTCGCTGCTAGGGTCGTAGAGCATTCTAAGGTTGAGTTTGCCCACGCCACTTTTCATAACGCTGTGGCCGATGTCCTCCGCACTGAGCGACGTGCAGCTGGGCACGAGATTGTAGTGTTAGCAGCTCGGAGGAGAGAGCTCGACGATAGGACTGCTGAGCTTCAGGGGGAGGTCACCCGCCTTACGGAGTGTGAGGAGGCGAGGAGGGTGACGGCGAGGACTCATCGCTCTTATGGAGTGGAGTTTTGGGAGGAGACAGGGCTTATCGGAGGACCCTTTGAGTCTGATCCGGTTGACGACTACCTTGATTTGGAGCGATATGACGATACTACAGAGGATGTTTGGTCCCCTGTTCATCTCGGGATGAATGACGATGAGGCCGGGCCCAGCTGTGTTGGTGCATCATCCTCCTCTGATTGATCTAGACAGTAGGAGTAGATTAGCAGTAGGATAGTTTCCCGGTGGTAGCCGGATGATCCTAGTTTTTGTTAGCGGTCGACGTAGTTCGAACCCTTTTGACCAAGCGAACCGTAGCTTTTTTGTAAACGGTTTCGCGAAACCTGTGTAGTTGACCTTTTGCCATATGTATATTATGTTCTTACTTTAATGATATTACTTTGTTTTAAAGCCTCGCATCTTTAAATTTTCGTTGGAGCCTCTTTGTCTCTCCATTTAAACTTTGAGAACTTGTCTTTCTCACTTCATCTATGTATGTGTATGTGTTGTCTCATGTAGCTTGTGGGATATTCTATTCTACCCGTTATTTTTATCTTAACGTTTGGGACATGTGTTACTTACTCTCTAACATGCAACGACACAGCCCAATAACCGTGCTGCTGGTGATGATCAGTATGTTCCGGTTTTACCGTGTGCTCTCATGCATGATTGACTTAGTACCATGCTGTTAAATGTTTGGATTCTCTTGATTTGAATTTAAAATCATACCTATGTATCATAATTATATTATTTTCCTTTCAGACCCTACCCTAGGATGCCACCGAAGCGAAAGACCACGCTAATCGAGAACCATCTGAGGGTTCTGTAGGACGCGAAGCTCCACCCGCTGCATCCGGAGCCGAGATGGCACGGGAATTCTTCAATTCCCTGCAAAATTTCATGCAGCAGCAAACACCACCACCTGCCCATGCGCTACCCCACCAGCCCCATGCAAACTCGATTGTCGAACAGTTCCGCCGACTACAACCACCCAGACTTAAGGGTAATGAAGGACCAATGGGAACAGAGGAGTGGATCTCTGAGATGGAACGAATTTTCCGCCATATGACATTGACTGAAGCACAAAAAGTTTCGTGTGCCCAGTTTCAATTGGCTGAGGATGCCGCTCAGTGGTGGGAAGCCCATGAGCGTATTATGATTACTAGTGAAAGAGAAGCTTTTACTTGGGGAGATTTCAAACAAGCTGTTATGAGGAGGTATTTTCCCCAGGCCCTACGGGACCAGAAGGAGGTTGAGTTTGTGAACCTCAAACAGGGAACCCTTTCCGTGACTGAGTACGAAAAGCGGTTTAACAAACTATCTCGCTATGCTCCACACCTGGTAGAGGCAGATGAGAGGAAAGCGAGGAGATTCGAAAGAGGCTTGAGACCAGAGATCGGAGGAGTCGTAGCTAGTTTGAAACTCTCGACCTATGGTGAAGTTTTTGATCGTGTCTTGATTGTATCCATCGGTCTAGGGCTTGAGTTCAAACAGACTCCACCTGCACTTTCGGTGAACAGGAATGGACCACCGAACTTCAAAAGAAACAATGGTCCGCTTCAAGGAGGAAGCAGCTTCGGACCAAGACCCCCACCGTTTTATTCTAACTGCAGAAGGCCACACGCGGGACCATGCTCAAGGGGGGCTGGCACGTGCTTCAAGTGCCACCAACCAGGGCATAAGGCCTATGAATGCCCCCAGGCAATGAATGGACCGCCGCCAGCCTTAATAAACCAAGTGCGTCCACCGGCCAACAACTACCGTTTGCCGGGACCACCCGGTGGAAATTTCCGTCTTCCTGGGCCACCAAGAGGAAATATCCCCGCTCAGGGATAAAGGGGGCGTGCCCAGGTGAACGCCATTATGGATGGGGAATGTTTGGAGGACCCAGCTCTCCATGAGACCATGACAGGTACATTGCTAGTACTTGGTTTACCTGCTCATGTTTTGTTTGATACCGGAACTTCACACTCTATGTCAGAAAGGTTTAAGAAAAACCTTAATTTGGAAAGTGTTGACGGAGAACCCTTGAATGTCAGTATCCCATCAGGGGATGTACTAAGCATTCAAGAACAAGTGAGGGGAGTGAGTATAAATTTGGGTGAACATGAAGTAAAAATTGATCTTCACATCCTAAGGATGAAGGATTTCGATATAATCCTAGGGATAGATTGGTTAAGGAAGAATAAGGCTGTCATAAGATGTTCAGAAAGGGAGATAGACTTTGAAACAATGAGTGGCCAGCGTTTCACCTTTAATGGGACGAAAGCCAGAACCGGTGTAAGGGTGATCTCTGCAATGAAAGCGGCAAAGCTACTACGCAGAGAGACAAACCAGGGATACTTAGTCAGCATATCAACAACGGCTAAGGATACGAACTCGCCTGCAGAAGTGCAAATCGTAAGAGAATACCCTGACATTTTTCCCGAAGAGTTATCTGGATTACCACCAGATTGCCAAGTAGAATTTACCATCGACTTAACACCCGGTGCTACACCCGTGTCGAAGTCACCATATAGAATGGCACCTAAAGAATTGTAGGAGCTAAAGGAGCAACTGCAAGAATTAGTGGATAAAAAGTACATCCGCCCAAGCGTGTCACCTTGGGGAGCACCTGTACTTTTTGTGAAGAAGAAGGATGGGTCACTCAGGATGTGTATCGATTATAGAGGGTTAAACCAATTAACCATCAAGAACAAATATCCTCTCCCAAGAATTGAGGACTTGTTCGACCAGCTGAAACACGCAGTAGTGTTCTCAAAAATCGATCTGAAGTCGGGCTATCACCAACTGAAAGTTAAAGAAAGTGATATCCCAAAGACAGCTTTCAGGACAAGGTATGGACATTATGAGTTTACTGTCATGCCTTTTGGAGTGACGAATGCCCCCGCAGTCTTCATGAATTTGATGAATCGAGTATTCCATCAGTACTTGGACAAGTTCGTCATTGTCTTCATCGACGACATACTGGTGTACTCGAAGAACGAAAGCAACACGAAGAACACCTCAGGACTGTATTGGAGACACTAAGACGTGAGAAACTGTACGCTAAGTTCAACAAGTGCGAATTCTGGATTGATCGAGTCATGTTTCTAGGTCATATAATCTCAGCAAAGGGGATTGAGATGGATCCTGCAAAGTTGGAGGCCATAATGGACTAGAAGACTTCAACTAATGTCAACGAAATACGGAGTTTCCTTGGCTTGGCAGGATACTACCGAAGATTTATCCAGGATTTCTCACGCATTGCAAAGCCTTTGACACATTTGACAAAGAAGAGTGAAAAGTTTGTCTGGACGCCTACCTGTGAGGAAAGCTTTCAGGAATTGAAGAAGAAATTAACTTCCTCGCCGGTGTTGACCATTCCCGACGGATCCGAGGGATTTGTCATCTATACAGATGCGTCCTTATCAGGATTAGGATGTGTCCTTATGCAGAATGGAAAGGTCATTGCATATGCGTCCCGTCAACTAAAGACTCACGAACAAAACTATCCCACACATGACTTGGAATTAGTAGCCGTGGTTCACGCGCTAAAGATATGGAGACACTACCTGTATGGTAGTAAGTGCGAGATCTATACAGACCACAAGAGCCTGAAATACTTCTTTACGCAAAAGGAACTAAATATGCGTCAAAGAAGGTGGCTCGAACTGGTAAAAGATTACGATTGCACTATCCATTACCATCCTGGAAAAGCGAACGTTGTGGCCGATGCACTGAGTAGAAAGGAAAGTGCGACGCTCAGCGCCATGCCAACTGAACAAGAGTCGCTGATCAGGGATTTTTCCGAATGAAGTTAGAATTCTCTAATCACTGTTGCGCAAAGGAGATGATTTTCGCGCTCACTGTGCAACCGACCTTAAGAGAAAGAATCAAAGAGGCGCAGCAGAGTGATAAATTCCTCGAAGGAATGAAAGAACGGGCACAAAAAGGGACTATTCAGGGTTTCATCGTAAGTCCCGACGGAACCCTGATGTTTGGAAATAGAATCTATGTGCCAAGAAAGGAGCAATTGACGAATGAGATCATGAGAGAAGCCCACAACACACCATACACCGTACACCCTGGAGAGACGAAGATGTACCGGGAGCTACGGGAAAACTTTTGGTGGAGAGCCATGAAGAGGTCAATAGCTCATTTCGTAAGGAAATGTCTGACCTGTCAGCAGATTAAGGCAGACCACCAGCGACCATCGGGATTGCTGAACCCATTAGAGATACCGGAATGGAAATGGGAGAATATCACCATGGATTTTGTCACTGGTTTTCCCAAGACGATGAAAAATCACGATGCGATATGGGTTGTAGTGGATAGACTCACTAAATCGGCTCATTTCATTCCCATCCGTATGACCTATTCAATGGATAAGCTTGCTCAATTGTACGTAGCCGAAGTAGTCAGGTTGCAAGGTGTGCCAGTCTCGATCGTTTCAGATAGAGACCCTCGTTTCACCTCAAACTTTTGAAGAAGTTCGAAGTAAGCCTTAGGGACGAAGCTAAATTTCAGCACAGCATATCATCCTCAGACAGATGGTCAATCGGAAAGGACAAATTCAAACCTTGGAGGACATGTTGAGAGCTTGTGCTCTAGATTTCGAAGGAAGTTGGGAAGCTAACCTCCCTTTGGTGGAATTTGCTTATAATAACAGCTACCAATCAACAATACAGATGGCGCCATATGAAGCACTTTATGGAAAAAGTGTAGATCGCCTATTTGTTGGGACGAAGTTGGAGTCCGGAAAATCTTAGGACCCGAATTAGTGGAGAAATCGGTGGAGACCATTTCACGGATCAGGGAAAAGATCCGGATAGCACAAGACCGCCAGAAGTCGTATGCTGACATACGGAGAAAGGATTTGCACTTTGAAGTCGGGGACAAGGTATTCTTAAGAGTTGCGCCAATGAAGGGTTTAGTTCGTTTTGGAAAGAGGGGTAAGTTGAAGCCTCGCTTCATAGGACCATTTGACATTTTGGACAAGGTCGGAAGCGTAGCTTACCGAGTAGCGCTGCTACCAGAACTGTCCTAAGTGCACAATGTGTTCCACGTATCCACACTCAGGAAGTACGTGAGCGACCCAGACCATGTTGTCGATTTTAAGGATCTGAGCCCAAATCGCAACCTAACTTACGAAGAAGTGCCTGTGGCTATCTTGGAAAGAAAGGTTCATACCCTAAGGAACCGGGAAGTTCCTCTAGTACTGGTTCAATGGAGCAGACATGGGAAGGAAGGAGCTACCTGGGAAAAAGAAGATGAAATCTTAGCTAAGTACCCGCGTGTGTCTTTAATTTAAGTGAGTAAATTTCGGGGATGAAATTTCTCTTAAGGGGTGTAGGATGTAATAACCTAAAACCCAATAATAGGATTTTATATTTAATTTTCTAAGTTTAGGGATCATTTTATTTTATTCCAATTTCATATGTGGTTTTCTTAATTTTTCTCCAACTGACGAACGATTTTTCGACCCAAAAATCTACTGATACTTTTCGAACTCACATCCGTAATCCGGATTTGTTTAATAATGATTAATTACCAATAGTCCTTTGAAGGTGAGAAACACTCAAGAAAACCCTAAGAAAAAAATGTTTGTTCTCCCGTCGCGCGTTTTAATAAACTTTCGGAGCTGAAACTCGAACCGAAAAATACCAAAAATTCAACATCGAGATTACAATACTGTTTTAAAGAGAGGGCTGCCAAAATGACAGCCCAAATTTTCCCAAAACAACCGGCCATGTGGGAGGTTAAAGGGGGAATAGTGCAAATGGTACTTTATTTTATCCATAACAACAATCTAATGCCATACCTTGTGTACCACCTTTCCCTAATTCCCTCCCCACCACCCAAACTGCCGTCCCTCTCCCCCTTCCTCCCTTCTATAAATAGGTTGCTGCCCTCTTTATCTTCCACACAACAAAAAGCTTTGAGGCTCTCAAGAAAAGGAGGAAAATTCTCCAAGGGTAAGTCCCTAAACCCCCTCTTAAGTCTTATGTTTCCTCTTAGCTTAGGAATTCAGGAAAAATATTATATGAGGCCCTAAGAACTCCTTTTTACATGATATGATCTTATATGAAGTGCTTGAGTTGGAATTTTGGTGTTTGGAGTCAAAATGGTGAAGTTATACTTGAAACATGAAGCTGCCAAAACCATGCCCTACCCACTGACCCGTTTTGTAAAATTTATTCGGACCCTTTCCACCCATTTAAAAATCATGAAAAAATTCCTAGATATATTATTTGAAGTTTAGAATAACATACTAAAATTTCGTGGCCACTGGATTTTTGTATACTTAGAATAAAATCATGAAAGATTATGTGTCGGAAGTGATCCGAAACTGGGAGCAGTGACTCATTTCTTTTATTTCTTCCCTTTCTGATAGTTATAAAATTCTAGGAAAAATCTGGGATGTTCCCCTTGATGTGTTGTAAATCATAGTAAAAAATCATAATATTTCGTTTAGTACTTTATGAGATAAAATTCGTTTTCTGAGTACCTGGTCGATGTTCGACGCATAGGGTTATTCTGTGTTGCACGAATTTATTTTTCAAGTTAGACTATTGTATAAATCATGGAAAAATTCATGGATGACCTATAACCAGTTTATAACAAGATCCTTAAATGTGGTGATTTTTAAACAAGTATCCAATAAGTTATGAATTTTCTCGTAAGACATGTCCAGTAACCAAGCCAAACGATAGATTGAATGTTCACGATTTTTCTGGACAGATCCGTAAGTTAAATGGCTTAGGCCCCTGAATGAAAGTTGTTCATAATTTAGTGCTGCATCAAATGTTTCTGCAGAGAGTTATGGATTTTATAAGTTAAGGTCACTGTTTTTGCCAAAACAGAAATTTAGAGTCCTTATTACGAAATCTGCTATAGTTTCGTAACTCAAATGAACTCGGACCCTTAATAAACTTTGTTTTACACTGAAAGATGTACAACATACTAAAATTTTATAATTTTCCAATGAGTCTAAGTATTTTATTTCATTTATGCATGTATAGGTATTGTTTCTTCATTGACTGGTACTTGATTAAATTAAATGGCCAAAACTTTTAATGAAGTACATGTTTGAATATCGAATGTTATGATGGAACATGCCGGTGAAAGCGGTCCGATCCCAAGATCGTTGTTGGGTGCCAAACATATAAAACAGAGAACATAAATAAATAAATAAAACATAAACATGCATCTAAAGCAAATGTTAGATTCGTTACCCTTGAAGATCAAGGCTTTGATTCCACAATAGACCTTCTAGTCTGTCTCCCAACCTCGTTCGAACACCGGGTGGACGGCGAGCTATCGAATCATGGTGAAAAGGGCTGCTGCAGCGTTTTTCTTTTTTTTCCACTTGTTTTAAACGAACTGAAGCCCCTTTTTATATACACTCATTAGATTTTTTCATGGGCCAGACTAGGGATCCATTAGAAGGTATAGGGTTTGGGCTTCTTTCAAGTCCAAACGTTCTTATGTTCAGTGATTGGAGTGTATAGTGTAAGAGTTATTAAGACCAATCAACAAAAATATCGAACCCAAGGGAGAAAGTATGCAAATGAAATTCAAGGATAAGAGTTCTAAATGGCTAGAGTTGCAACAAGCTCTTGAACTAAATCACTACAAATTGCAAGAATTTAAATGGCTAGATTATGCAAACAATTTATCAAACACCTAGAATGCAAGATCAAATAGACTAAAATTAATGAGGGAATAGGGTGCAAGGGATAATCTCCATCAAGGAATCCATGATTAACAAGCTATAATTGTATCCAAATGCAAATCAATCAAATTAGGAAGCATAAACCATCATGAAATTAATCACTCCATTAATATCACAATGCCTAATGTGAGTATCCTTAGTTCTTCCCATCTCTCAATGTAGAAGTCCCCAATTCATACAATCATGCAAAATTGAAACCCGATTAACACCTAATCACGTTAGCTCAACTCTCGCCTATTGCTAGGGTGATCAACCATTAATCAAAAGAGACAATTTTTCATGAAGCACAATTAAGAATCACAATTAGGAAGCAATCTAATTCAATTGATCACAATTGTCAACAATCATAGCATGAGGCAATCACTTCATCCCTAATTTCAATTATCCCAAGCACAAGGCTATTAGCCCATGGTGCTACAAGCAAAAACCATGGCTAGAAAATCTAAGAAAGCAATTGAAAAGCTAATCACTACAAGCAATGAATTAAAAAGATCAAAGGTTAAGAACATCACCAATTAAGCTTCAATATGCAAAAATAAGAATGATTAATCTTGTACAATGCTTCAATTCAACTTCACTTCTTCTCAATTCTCAGCTGCAAACTTCAATTACAATCACCAATCTACTAATCTAATGATCTAAATGTAGAATCTATCTAAATTCTAACAATCTAGTGCAACTACAAGTAAATTCAAGCTACAAAATGTAAAATTCGCTCAAATGAACTCCTAGAAACCGCGCTCCGAATCGCTAGAATCAACTCCCCCTCTGTTTTGGCTTTCCATGGCTTAAAAACTGAATTTTTCGGTTTTGGGCACTCCTCGAGTCGAGGTTCAGGCCCTCGAGTCGAGGCCTAAAGTCGCTAACACGTTTCTTTAAATTTCTCTCCAGCCTCGAGTCGAGGCCTCGCCCTCGAGTCGAGCTTCCGCACTTTCCGTCCCCCTCGACTCGAGGCTCCTCCCTCGAGTCGAGCTTGCCAATTTTTTAAAATGATTTCCCTCCAAAGATGAACCTCGAGTCGAGGTCTGTGCACCTCGACTCGAACTCGAGTTCAGGAATTTTTATCGAGAAGGGCTCCGGGCCCGACCCGTTTTTCGTCCCGTATGTTCGTCTTTTCATTCTAAGAATCCCGGTACTCTCGGTTTGGCAAAATTCCACCGATTTTCCTGCAAAACGGGCGAAATACATCAAAACCTCACAAATAATACTTTTTAGGCAAAAGAGTGATACTTTTCACATTTAGACACAAAAACTAACACTTTAGCTCACTTTTTGCACTAAAAATAGCCCTAAAAACATGTATCAATTCACTCCAATCATACCCCCAAACTTGAATTGTTGCTCGTCCTCGAGCAACGAGAAACTAAGAACAAAGGAGTGAATTGATTGCAATTATGTCACATGGCATTATAGATTTAAAAATAAGACAATTGAACTCATCAATGATCTCAAGTATCAATGCAACTATCCACTAGCCATCAAGACAAATCATGCTCAAACAAATGCTCAATCAAATACTCAACACATTGCTCCTTCCATGGAGTGTTTCACTCTTCACTCAAGTGTATCAAGGTTTAAAGCACTCAATCATCAAATTCACAAATAAGTACACTATATGCTTGCCACAAGACTTAATCTCAATCAAAATCATTTGTGATCAATCAAGAATCAAAGAGGTCTTTCTTCTAGGTTGTAATGTTGGCTCTTTGGAAAGGTGGGATATTTATGGATAAGAGTGACTAATTAGTAGAGACTTGAATGAAAGCTAATCAATACAATACACATCTCTTCACTTTCATCTAGCAACACTCTTACTATTGAACTTCAATGATCATTCCACCATTCACTTGAGCTTTCTCTTTTAAGCTCACAAATTGAATCATTTCATTTTTTCATTTCACTTTTCTTCACAATTCAATTTTTCTTCACAACCTTTCTTCTCTTTTATGTTTCATTCATCACTTAGCTCATCATCTTCCCACACTTCGCAATCAAATCACCATTATTAGCCAACATTCAAGCTCAACTAATCATAGGACAAGAAAGGCTAATCAAAATAGGCTAAATGGTTTCAATTTCACTTGGCTTGCCAAAGAATATGGATCATAGGCTCAACATGGCTCACTAAGGAAATTAAATGTATTTGGTAGGAAAGTATTTGGCAAAGTGACTCATCATTCCAAACATGGCCTCTTCTCATTTTCAAAACATCACACAAAGATCAATATCCACAAGTCAAGTGGCAAGTTCTAGCATACAACTCATGAATGATGCACTCACAAAGGATTCAAATCAACCGTATAAGATGTACGATTATGAAGGCACAACACTCACGGGCTTAACTTGAGCAATGAATCAAGCATTTTCAATCACATTCATCTTCACATAATTAATCAAGCCACTAGCATCAAGCTACACATCTACTAATGATCATATCAAAATCCAATAATCTTACAACTCAAGCACAAATGCTCATGTACATAACCTCAAACATACTCACTATCTCAAAATGATACTCAAAAATATGTCAATTAATCCACTATTAGGCTCAAAATCAAATGAAGCTCA
The DNA here is from genome assembly GCA_030762865.1 of Paraleonurus japonicus. NCBI lineage: Eukaryota > Viridiplantae > Streptophyta > Magnoliopsida > Lamiales > Lamiaceae > Paraleonurus > Paraleonurus japonicus. The sequence goes on from CM061059.1 coordinate 18,088,524, forward strand.
AACACAATATATCAAGGAAATCATAGCATCACTTAAATCATCATTAAGCAATAAGCTCATACAACCCCAAAATCATAGAAGAGCACAAAAGAATTAGAGAAAGGAAGAGAAACACCTCCCCCAAACTTAGACAAGTCTAAGTTTGAAAGAAAATGTTGTACCAATAAGCCTTTAAACTTCAATTTTTTTTTTTTCTTCAAACATGCATAGAGCTCCTCAAGTTCCAAGCGAATCTCACAACCTACAAGGATCAAAAGACCCAATTATTCAAAGCAACAAAATGAAACAAACACACAAAAGCAAGAAAATGATGGGTTGCCTCCCATCTAGCGCTAGGTTTAACGTCCTTTGCCGGACGGAACTCTAAGAGTTCAAACTTCCCTCTCACTTCCTAAGTAAGGCACATCCTTTAGATCAAGAGCATCTAAAACCTCTTTTTTTGAGTGAACATGGTAAAGCTTCAACCGGTGTCCATTCACTATGAATCTTTCATCCTTGTCATTCATCACTTCAAAGTATCCATTAGGAAAAACCTTCACAACATGGAAAGGTCCACTCCACCTTGATTTGAGTTTACCGGGAAAAAGCTTCAACCTTGAGTTGAATAGTAACACTTGATCTCCTTCTTTAAACTCCTTCCTTCTAAGCCTTGCATCATGCCACTTCTTGGTCTTTTCCTTAAAAAGCTTTGAACTCTCATAAGCTCTCATCCTAAACTCATCCAACTCATGTAATTGTAAAGCCCTTTTTTCTCCCACACGTTCTTCGTCAAAATTCAACTTTTTAAGAGCCCAAAATGCTTTATACTCCAACTCCACCGGAAGATGACAAGCTTTTCCATACACTAATTGATAAGGAGACATGTCAAGGGGTGTCTTAAAGGCGGTTCGATATGCCCACAATGTATCATCAAGCTTTGTTGCCCAATCCTTTCTACTTGTCCTCACCGTCTTCTCCAAAATACCTTTAATCAAGCGATTTGACACCTCGGCTAAGCCATTCGTTTGTGGATGGTAAGGAGTAGCAACCTTGTGTTTAACATCATACCTTAACAAAAGCTTCTCCATGGCTTTGTTAACAAAATGGCTACCACCATCACTTATCAAAATCCTTGGAACCCCAAACCGTGTGAAGATTCTCTTCAAGAATGATATCACCACTTTAGAATCATTGCTTTTGGTTGGAATGGCTTCTATCCATTTAGTAACATAGTCAACCCCTACGAGGATATATTGATATCCCTCCGACGGTGGAAATGGCCCCATAAAGTCAACTCCCCATACATCAAAAATTTCCACTTCTAAGATATTGCTCAATGGCATCTCGTCCTTCTTGTTAAGGTTCCCTATCCGTCAACCCATTGCAAAAGTACATAATAGTTTGCTCTTCCGGGAAACCATGTTGAGGGCAATTAATAAGTAACATGCCATACCTCTCCCATGCCTCCGGTATCGTCTCCCCATTCTTTTGTCGGAAATGGGAAATAGCTTCCTTTGCTTGCACGGTCTTTGATGGTGGGTAAAATTTCATCAAGAATTTCTTTGACAACTCCTCCCATGTCCGTACGGTCCCGGGCGGTAATGAATTCAACCATGCTTTTGCTCTTCCTTTCAATGTAAAGGCAAATAGCCTCAACTTCTTGGCATCTTCGGGCACCCCATGATATTTTGTAGTATCGGCTATCTCAAGAAATTGTGCCATATGTTGATGTGGACACTCATTTTCATCTCTACCCTCAAATTGCTTCTCCCTAAGCATTCTCACCAAAGCGGGACTTATCTCGAAGTTATTGGCATCTATCCTCGGCCTTGCTATCCCATCATAATACTCCCTAAGTTGTGGTTCAAAGAACTCTCTCAAAGGCCTTCCATGAGGTGGTGGCTCATTTACATGTTGTGGTTGTGGTTGTGGTTGTGGCTCATGGTATCGTGGCTCTTGATTATACGGCATATTGGGATAATATGGTGGAAATTGTTGAGGATGAGGTGGATAGTAGGGATATTGATGAGCTTGAGGTGGATAAGGGTAGGGATTTTGGTAGGGATAATTTTGTGGTGGCATCCCTCGAGGAAAGGGGCCAACTTGAGCATGGTAGTGATTCCCATTACCTCCATTTTCTCCTCCTCCTACTCCTTGTCCATGTACCTCCTCTTCTTGAGGATCACCCACTAATCTCTCCTCATGCCTTTGCTCTTCTCCTTCCATAGCTTCCCTTCTTCTTCTCACACGATTTCTCCGCAATGTAGCCTCAATCTCCGGATTAAGTGGCAAGGGTGGAACACCACTAGATCTTGTTAGCATACACCTACAATGCCACAAATCCAAGAATCAAATTCTCACCAATAAAAAAACAAGAATAAAAAACAACAAATAGCCACTTCAAACTATCCTCTAATCTCACTTATTAGCGCAAAAACTAACTCCCCAAGAACGGCGCCATTTGATTGGAGTGTATAGTGTAAGAGTTATTAAGACCAATCAACAAAAATATCGAACCCAAGGGAGAAAGTATGCAAATGAAATTCAAGGATAAGAGTTCTAAATGGCTAGAGTTGCAACAAGCTCTTGAACTAAATCACTACAAATTGCAAGAATTTAAATGGCTAGATTATGCAAACAATTTATCAAACACCTAGAATGCAAGATCAAATAGACTAAAATTAATGAGGGAATAGGGTGCAAGGGATAATCTCCATCAAGGAATCCATGATTAACAAGCTATAATTGTATCCAAATGCAAATCAATCAAATTAGGAAGCATAAACCATCATGAAATTAATCACTCCATTAATATCACAATGCCTAATGTGAGTATCCTTAGTTCTTCCCATCTCTCAATGTAGAAGTCCCCAATTCATACAATCATGCAAAATTGAAACCCGATTAACACCTAATCACGTTAGCTCAACTCTCGCCTATTGCTAGGGTGATCAACCATTAATCAAAAGAGACAATTTTTCATGAAGCACAATTAAGAATCACAATTAGGAAGCAATCTAATTCAATTGATCACAATTGTCAACAATCATAGCATGAGGCAATCACTTCATCCCTAATTTCAATTATCCCAAGCACAAGGCTATTAGCCCATGGTGCTACAAGCAAAAACCATGGCTAGAAAATCTAAGAAAGCAATTGAAAAGCTAATCACTACAAGCAATGAATTAAAAAGATCAAAGGTTAAGAACATCACCAATTAAGCTTCAATAGGCAAAAATAAGAATGATTAATCTTGTACAATGCTTCAATTCAACTTCACTTCTTCTCAATTCTCAGCTGCAAACTTCAATTACAATCACCAATCTACTAATCTAATGATCTAAATGTAGAATCTATCTAAATTCTAACAATCTAGTGCAACTACAAGTAAATTCAAGCTACAAAATGTAAAATTCGCTCAAATGAACTCCTAGAAACCGCTCTCCGAATCGCTAGAATCAACTCCCCCTCTGTTTTGGCTTTCCATGGCTTAAAAACTGAATTTTTCGGTTTTGGGCACTCCTCGAGTCGAGGTTCAGGCCCTCGAGTCGAGGCCTAAAGTCGCTAACACGTTTCTTTAAATTTCTCTCCAGCCTCGAGTTGAGGCCTCGCCCTCGAGTCGAGCTTCCGCACTTTCCGTCCCCCTCGACTCGAGGCTCCTCCCTCGAGTCGAGCTTGCCAATTTTTTTTAAAATGATTTCCCTCAAAGATGAACCTCGAGTCGAGGTCTGTGCACCCTCGACTCGAACTCGAGTTCGGGAATTTTTATCGAGAAGGGGCTCGGGCCCGACCCCGTTTTCGTCCCGTATGTTCGTCTTTTCATTCTAAGAATCCCGGTACTCTCGGTTTGGCAAAATTCCACCGATTTTCCTGCAAAACGGGCGAAATACATCAAAACCTCACAAATAATACTTTTTAGGCAAAAGAGTGATACTTTTCACATTTAGACACAAAAACTAACACTTTAGCTCACTTTTTGCACTAAAAATAGCCCTAAAAACATGTATCAATTCACTCCAATCATGGTGAAAAGGGCTGCTGCAGCGTTTTTCTTTTTTTTCCACTTGTTTTAAACGAACTGAAGCCCCTTTTTATATACACTCATTAGATTTTTTCATGGGCCAGACTAGGGATCCATTAGAAGGTATAGGGTTTGGGCTTCTTTCAAGTCCAAACGTTCTTATGTTCAGCCCAGAACATTATTTGGCCCGAAAACATTAATTCATTCCACTAGAGAATTAATGTTGCACTCCCGTCCTATCCCGAACCGAATCAGGACTTCTATTAGACTCTATAACTCCCCGTGTTAAAGATATCGCACGTCCATTAATTATTAAAGTTTCTGACTACTTTAATTAATTAATATCTATTATTCCTTGAGTAGTACCACTCAACCTTGTTGTCGCATTGCGGATTAAATCCACCCGCAGGGGTTTAATACGACAATCCTTTATGAGATCCTCAAGAGGACGTCATCACCTGGATGACCAGGACACAGTGCCCTAATGCCAATAAATTGACATCATGCGAGTGATATCACTACCCAAAATACAAAGTATGTTAAATCTAATAAGATTCTCACCCATGATAAATCAAAGTAGTGAATAAGCACTCCACACACCTAAATATCACACTTAGGGTTAAGAATTATAAGAGTCACCAAGACCTCTAGTCTTCATGATGATCGAGAATAGAAGAACATGTCTTATCTGTGATCCATTCAATACGACACAGTCGTATTAGTATAAACTAATGACCAAGACAAGCCACCAACAAGTTCATACTACAACTTAAACCAATAGTTATGTCCAGAACTATCTCAGTTGTGAATACTGTTTATATCTTATAAGGAACCGACAATGTTATCTTTTGTGTGACTACAAACCCACCACATTGTCTACAATATAAGATAAATAGACATACAAACAATCACTATTGAAAGAAAGCAATAATGTGAAAAATATTTATTTCAGATAATAAGGAAATTAAATATACATCCACAAAGCCCAACAAAAGTTTGCTTTACAGTATACTCCAACATGTTATACCTGATACTTTATGAATGCATATACTTGAGTGTCTTACGTGTTTTCTTGAAAATGAACGGAACCAAAAGTCCCAAATTCGTGACCCACAAACTGTAGTACACTAACAAAAGCCGTTAGACATAGGATTTAACCCATAGAAGCTTTTGATAAAATAAAGTACCCCTTCTTCGTTCAAAGCCTTGCACAATAAGATCAAGAACCTAAGTTTCTAATGGACAAAAAAGGTGTCGAACTAAACATACGAATTGTGCTAGGTAGAGTACGGTCGGAACCAGAGACCGAGACTTTCGTATGAGAAGCCTAAGCAATCAAGAAGTTAGACTTTTCTCTTAAAAGTTCTCCAGGTGGGTGACGCTATCTGTATAGCTAGTTAATGTTATATGGACTGTTGTCAGTTTTCCTGAATCAAACATAAACAGTTCTTCCGAAAGACGCAAACAACTCAAAAGTATGCAAATGCACAACTCCTAACTATAAGAATATACGAGAACAAGTTTCTTTTACTTTGATTATTTGTTTTTATATGTTACATACGAGAGTTAGTATCTCTATTGATCTATTGATCTGCAGAGGGCGAAGCCCTATATAAACGGGAGAAATAAGGTTGGAAGAGGGTTTGGATTGTGTGCAGAAATGCCACTAGTGCCACCTCACGGGAGCAATAAGGATGGTAGAGGGTTTGGATTGTGTGCAGAAATGCCACTAGTGCCACCTCATTTGGGACGGAGAATTACGGGTCTCGGACGTATTAACGTGCCATTCCACAATGTGATTACGGGGATCGGACGCACTAGCGTGCCATCTCAAATGTTCTATATATATACTAACTGTCGCAAAGAAAGATGAATCTCTTAATCGAATAAAGTTGAAGGATGAAAATCTTATAACTGAAGATTACCTTGTACAAATGGGCTAAATGCCGCAACGTATAACTAAAGATAAGAGAAGAATAAAAGATTCAATTATTTCGGGTTTTCCTGTCAATCTGTGTAACAGCATACAGGTTACCCACTGAGATTCCTATCTCACTCTCCCAAACTTAATATTTTCAGGTTACGAGAATGAGGTCCGGGAGCTACAGTAGACGACCGCTTCCCACTCCCTCTTAATAAATAAATAAATCATCTTAGTAACTTTCAACCTTTTGTAATGAATACTTTACTAATTTTATGTTATTATCTCCCCCTGGGAGTTGTACTCACCAGATGGTATGATCAAAGTAGATACTCGCCCTTTATATTAAAAGAGTTTCTCTTCACCAAGTAAAGTGTTTCAGAAATTTTTCCGTTGCAACTTATTCGTTTGTTATTCAAAAGAAATTTTCTGGCTCAGTTTTTATGTTTCACTAAGTGACAACTCGGGTTTAGGACGTCAGACCCCGAAGGTCGACTTTCTGAAATCCGGGGTGTTACATTGTGTGCCTCATCGGTGGACAGGGCGGAAGTCTGCTTCATCGGCTGCCTTAGATACCTACTTCCGAGTATCCCTGTCCCACTTCAGCTCCGCCTCCCCTAGCTTTTTTAGCCTCTTTTTCTCCTGCTTCTCATACTTCTCCTTCTCAGCGTGGATTCTTCTAATCTGTTCAGCTGAGAGGTTTGAGTAGTCAGGCGCTTTCCTTTTTCGCTCGGCTGTTGGTCTGGGGCTTATCAGCTGCTCAGCTGATGAAGACTTCTCTACTGCCTTGCCTTTACCCTTGCCCCTGGCCTCGGGTTTTTCAGACTCTTTCATCCTAGCCAGTAGCTTCTCAGACTTTTCTTCCTCCTCCTTCCTCCTCTTCTCCTCATCCTCTCGGATGGCCTCCTCAATTTGGGTCACCCTCAGTTGCAAAGCAGCCGGCTCGTTTGATATGATTTTGAAGTCAGCTTTGGCTGCCTCCAACTCAGCTGAGTCTGCCTTTGAGTCTACCTTGTCTGCGAGTGACAAGACTCCAGCTGTGAGGGTGTCCATTCTTCCTTCAGCTCCTTCCCCCTTTTTAACTTCATCCAAAAGGGTCTGGAGCTGTCTTTTCAAGGCTGAACAACGAACCCCGAAGTCAGTCTGATCAGAAATAAGCGCGTTGACCAGGACTTCGTTGTCTGCCGCCACCTTCTGCTTGAGCACCTTGACCTCCTCCTCCAGGTTACTCAGCCGGGTACCAACAACAGTGCCGAGGTTGGCTGATAGGTTACTAGTGATGTTGACCTCAACTATCTGCATGTTGGCGAGCATTGTGTCGGTGACTGCTAGAATCACCTTCCTCGTCTTCCTCTCCATCAGCCTCTGAATTTTGGTAATGATCTGTTTGTGTAAGTCCTCAAAGGCTGAGGAGATGGCGAAGATTGGACTGGTCTCTTCCTCTGAATCAGATGAGGAAGAGGGGGTGGTAGAAGTTGGACTGGGGGAGCTCATGTGGATATCTCCAAAAATGTTGGAGGTATCCACTGGTTGGGGGTCAGAAGGTTGGGAAGAAGTAGGGGCGTCTGATGGTGGAGGGGGAATTTCTGGTGGGGGTGAAGAAGGAAGGGGTGGGATTTCAGAAGTAGTGGGTGGTGGGAAGGGGTTGGCTGAGGTATGGTGGGTTGGATTGGGCTGTGGGGAAGAGTTGGAGAAGATGTGAGTAAGGCTGGTGGGGAGATGGTAGATATGGGGGTAGGGGAGTATACTGGTCCTGTGAGGAAGGACAGCATCTCAGATGGGGAGGGTGGAGGGGATGATGTTTGGGTTTGGGGAAGAGAAGATGAGGTTGTGGCTTGGACTGTTGTGGGAGTAGACTGTTTTAGAGGCTCGGAGGTGCCAGCCTGGGTCACCTCTTCATCGCCAAAGTGGGCTGGAGAGGGGGAGGGGGAGAGTTGTACCTGTCTGTGAGTGGGGGAAGGGGTCCTTTCAGAGCTTATGTCTTGAACTTCCTCTGATTGGACCACCTTGGCTGCTATCTCCAGCGTCAGTGCCTCTTCAGCCAATAGGCTAGGCTGATCAGCAGAAGTCCCCCCCAGCTCTGAGGTTTTCACCAACCTTCTCCTTCTCTTGGCCTTCTCCTTCAGCTTCATTGGTTGTGAAGCCTCAGCTGAGCTCACTGTTGGCTAATCCTCCCTTTCCTCTTCTTCTTCTTCTTCTTCTTCTTCTTCAGCCTCCTCAGCTGATGGATCCTGAGCTCCGACCTCAGCTGCTCCCTCATCTGAGTCGGCTGGAGCCCCGAGTGGCTCATCCTTAGTCAGCAGCCCTTTCTATTTTGTGTAGGCTCTGACTCCATCAGCTCAGTTTATCTCAGCTGTCAGCAAGTCCTCAAGTATCACCGTCACCTTATTGAATAGGCTGGTGATTGACCTCGCCTGCCATTTTCCACCAACAACCTCCAGCCTCTTCCTCTCCGTCTCAAATCTACCAAAAGCATCCCAACCCAGTTGGCTTAAACCCCGTCAATAATTGCTCTCATGCAACACAGCCTGGGTCTGGTCAGCCCATCATGGGAGTTCTGCTCCCCAAGAATGACCTTCGTCAATATCGTCATTAGAAGACGATATCTCCGTCCGAGCATTTTCTTCTTCAGTTCCGATCGACAATTCTTCATCAAATTCCGGGCAATCATCTCAAATGATTCTACCCAGTCATCTGATTTGTATGTGAGGGGGTTAACTCCTTCACTGCTGGTGTCAAAAATACGGGCCACCTCCGCCGGAGTTACAGTCAAAACCTCGCCGTAGACTCGAGTTTTGAAAACTCCATTCTCAAACGTCCCATTGACGTAGAATTCAATCCCCCTCATATCCAGAGTTTTATTGAAGGTGGATTTCTTGGAACAAAACATCCTCAATCCCGACCTCTCCAATAATCCAAGTATCTCCCTCGATTCACCATCAGTTGTTGTATCAAAGTCGACATACATCTCCGACTTTATCTTCTTGTTATACGTTTCATTGTGTACTTCCACCATGGTTGATGTCACTCCTATTTGTTTTTGAGAGGTGCTCATGAAAAAATCGACTAGGAGTTTTTGAAAAATTGCAGAGTGAAGGTATAAATTTCTGAAAGTGATTAAGGAAGAAGATGTATTTATAGGAGGGAAAATTGGAAAGAGAAACCGCTTTTAGAAAATCTGAATTGATCTAAGCCATTTATTTAAAAAGTTTTACTGCGCATGAATCAACGGTTAAAAATCAGGATAAACGATTGGGATTCAGCGCGTGGATGCTACTCGCCTTTGGAATGCGTAAATAGTTACTTTATAGACTGTTGATTTGACAGATGTAGGTTACTTTATGCAGAGAAGTAAGTATACCTGACGTCAGCCTAGGGTTTCCTTACTTCGTATAAGGGTTTTCAAAAACAGAGGGGTTTGTAAAGTCATCTGATAAAGTAACCTGTCTGATTTTTAAAACAGCTTAGTTTTAACTTTTAGCAAACTTTTAAAAATTTAAATAAACAGGCTCAGATTTAATTTCTTAAAGTTAGGTTTTCCAACCAATCATTCCAATGAGAGTTTTATGTAAAAAAAAATTGAGTTTATTTAAAAACAAATGTGTCTGAATAAGAAGGTTTATGACAGATGAGGTGAAACAGTATGATCTGTGACCTATTCCTACAAAGACATAGACTTAAGGAAAACCATTAGTAACTTGAGGTAGATTAGATAGGGTGCAGATAGTCATCTGTTTCTCAGGAAATCAGCTGACTATTGTGCCCTTGTCTGATTCACCGAATGTCAGATAAGTAATTATCATGTCAGATAAGGTCAATATGACTATTCCTTGATTCTTGATTCCTAAGAAGGAAATCAATGATATTAGCTACCTGATTGTCCTTTGACTCATATCTAGTCTGATAATTCTTTCTAGACATTGATTTAAAGAACATAAATAACCAGAAATAAGGAATACATTACTCAGATGCAATTAATTTAGAAATCAGCTAAAGATGCATCAAGTAATCCTAATTCTAAGCATAATTCTTTAAATTTAGACTCTGCTAATGGTTTTGTAAGAATGTCTGCTCTTTGTGACTCAGTGGCTATCTTCTCAATTCTAATGTCATTCTTTTCCACATGATCTCTAATGAAATGATGCCTAATGTATATATGCTTACATCTAGAATGCAGAATAGGATTGTAAGTCATAGCTATTGCACTATTACTATCACAGTAAATAGGAACAAATGATGTTTGAATGTTATAATCTCTAAGCTGTTGACTAATCCAGAGGAGTTGAGAGCAACAACTTCCAGCTGCCATGTATTCAGCCTCAGTTGTGGAGGTGGCAACAAATGTCTGTTTCTTAGATAACCAAGAAATTAATTTGTTGCTTAAGAATTGACAAGTTCCTGAAGTGGATTTCCTATCAATCTTACATCCCCCAAAGTCTGAATCTGAATAACCTGTCAGCTCAAAGTTGTCATCAGCTGGGTACCATAACCCTACTTGCAAGGTTCCTTTGAGATATTTAAGGATTTTCTTAGCTGTCTCCAGATGAGTTTTCTTGGGATTAGATTGGAATCTTGCACATACCCCAACTGCAAAGGCTATGTCTGGCCTACTTGCAGTGAGATATGTTGGTCCCGATTAGTTGAGTAGATTCGGTAAAAGAAGTATCAGCCTTGTAGGAAAAATCTAGAAGGGGGGGTTGAATAGATTTTTCAGATTTTTCAAATATTTCAAAATATGTTCAAAGTACCAGATGTACACAGCGGAATTCAATATTAATCTCAACTTTTAATAAGATCAAAAGCAACACTGATATTCAGATCTTAACTTTAATTCTAAAATTAATCTTTGAACGATAAATTGTAAATTGAACAAAAAGATAAATGAAAGCAGTAAAGAACACCATATTTTATAGTGGTTCGGATTATAACAATCCTACATCCACTCTCCTTCTCCAAACTTTGAAGAAGGGTCTCCACTAGCTGCTTACTGACTTACTTTACAATCTTTACAACTTACAACTTGATCTTCAACTCTTCAAAAATGCTAATCAAACTTCTGAAATCTAATTCTAGGAATAAGAAGTGTATTTGAAGATGTGAAGTGAAGTGTTCTATAAACACTTAGAAAACTCTATGAAGAAATCTTGTGTTTTGAAAACTTGTGATTTGAGAGAATAAATTTCTGGAAAAGTAACTGATTGGAGTGAATTGATACATGTTTTTAGGGCCTATTTTAGTGCAAAAAGTGAGCTAAAGTGTTAGTTTTTGTGCCTAAATGTGAAAAGTATCACTCTTTTGCTGAAAAAGTATTATTTGTGAGATTTTGATGTTTTTCGTCCATTTTGCAGGTAATTCGGTGGATTTTTGCCAAACCAAGAGTACCATTAGGCTTAGAATGAAGAGACGATCATACGGGACGAAAACGGGTGTAGGGGCCGAAGCCCCGCGCGAGAAAAGTGCCCTGGACTCGAGCTCTGGTCGAGGACCATGAGCCTCGAATCGAGGGCTATGCGTAAAAGGACTAAATTGGAAAAAGGCAGAAGCCTCGACTGAGGCATGACCCTCGAGTCGAGGGCGAGGTATTTTGCAGAGGCCTCGAGTCGAGGCCTGACCTCGACTCGAGGGGGCGGTTTTCAGTAAATTCGGTATTTAAAGAGTTAAAGCAGAGCAATCCATAACATCTTTCATATAGTAGCAGATTAGTAGCGGTTTTGGGGCAATTTCTCAGGCCCCAAGCCAAATTCCTTCCTTAGATTAGAGTAGAAGTTAGAATTAGATTAGATTTCAATTGATTGTTGCTAGATTAGCCATAGATTAGCATTTGATCCTTGTAATTCATTCAATTCAAGCTTGTAATTCATTTGGAGATTGTTGTTGAAGACTCAAGCATTCCTATTTTGGTTAATTGAAGATCATTTGGTGATGTTTTTCCTCTTTTGTCTCTTTAATTTCTTAAGTGTTGTGATTTTCTTTGTGTTTGATCAATTCTATCTTCTTCCCATGGATTTCACCATGGGCTAACTCTTTTGTGCTTGGGTTAATTGAAATTGATGATGAATTGATTGATGATGCTATAATTGTTGATGATTGGAGATCAATTGAGTAGATTGCTTACTAATTGTGATTCTCATTTGTGCTTTATTCATAATTATCTCTTTAGATTAGTGTTTGATCACCCTAGCTATAGACGAGAGTTGCGCTAACGTGATCCGGGATTAATCGGGTGATAATTGTGTATGAATGTGTGGATTGGGTGCTTCGGAATCGAGAGATTAGTTGCACTAAGGATGCTCACATTAGTTTGTTTCCTAATTGTGATTCTTCATTGTGCTTTGTGTAAGATTGTCTCTTTAGATTAATGGTTAATCACCCTAGCAATAGGCGAGAGTTGAGCTAACGTGATTAGGTGTTAATCGAGTTTCAATTTTGCATGATTGTATGAATTGGGGATTTCTACATTGAGAGATGGGAAAGACTAAGGATACTCACATTAGGCATTGTGATTTTAATGGAGTGATTAAATTCATGATGGTTTATGCTTTCTATCTTAGTTGATTTGCAATTTGATTCAATTGTAGCTTGTTGATTGATGATTCATTGACGGATGTTAATCCTAGCACCTCTCTCCCACCATTTAGTGTTGTTTTTGTTATCGCATTCTAAGTGTTCGATCTATTGCTTGCTTGTTGTTTAATTGTATTCTTGCTTGTGTTTTGTTGTTTTTGTACCAAACCATTGTTGTAACTCTAGTCACTAATAACTTGTATTTCTAGGACCTCATGTGCATACTTTTTCCCTTGGGTTCGATATTTTTGTTGATTGGTCTTAATAACTCTTACCCTATACCCTCCAATCAAATGGCGCCGTTACCGGGGAATTAGTTTTTGCGCCTTAAGTGAGACTTAGGAATTGTTTGAAGTGACTATTTGTTGCCTTTGTGTTTGTGTTTGTTTTGTTATTTTTGTTTGAATTTGATACTTTGAAATCTTGTCTAGATGGAAGGATACAACTCATACTTGTGGAATCAAGAATATTATCAAGATAGTAGGGTGTATTCTCCACACTTTGAAGAATTGAGCTACAATGATTGGAGAAACTATGAAGATAATTCTCAATGGCAACAATTTCCATCCAATTATGAAGTTTGGATAAGTGAAGAAATTTCTCCCCCACCTCAAGAGATGTTCCCATACTATGAGCCTTATGATCAAGCATTCAATCAATATTGTGGATTCGAATTTCAAGGGGCATCGGAAGAGGAAGATTATTATGATGATAGGAGGAGCTATGAGAATGACTATCCAATGCCACAAGCTTCTCCTAAATTTGAAGAATGGGGACTCCATGGTGTGAGAGCTAACTTGGAAGAGATGCTTGGAGTATTGTTGGAAAGAATTGAGGAAAATGACACTAGGTGTGATGAAATGCTTCCCTTGTATGAGGAAATCTATGAGACCAAAGCAATGGTCAATTCATGGATCGAGGGGACTATGGAGATCACCGAAGTCCACTTCATGTTTATAAAGTGTCAAGTCAAAAATTTCCTACGCCAAGTAAAGAACATGACCATCATGGAGAATCAAGAAGAAGGGGAGGAAGAAAATACAATTGAAGAAGATGTGGTAGAGGGTCCAAGCGATGAGGATGAAAATGAAGATTTCCTTATCAAGAGTGATGAAGAGGAATGTCCATTGATGGACATGAGCAATAATGAACAAGCAAATCTAGAAGCACCAAATAAGGAATTGAAGATTGAAATGAGCATTTCTATACCTTCTAACTCTTCAATTTGTGATTTAATTGAAATTGATGCTTCTAATGATTTGATTTTACCTCTTGAGAACTTTGATTATAGGAAAGAATTAAAGAAGTGCTTGGGCATCCTTGGAGAAAAGAAAGGGAGAAGGATGTTGGTGAGAAAGCAAGGAGGACAACCATCATCAAAGTGTAAGGATGTGGATGATGGGTCTATCCTACATATGAACCTCCAAAATTTCGAAGCTCAAAGGTTGAGATACAATGGCAAGGAGGATCGCTATCCTTGACCATTTCGATGAAGGAAGATGGAAGTGAAAGAATAAGTCCGGCATAGGACAATAAAAATAGCGCTTGATGGGAGGCAACCCATCCTTTTTATTTCTTTTCTTGTGTTCTTTTGGTAGTTTAGTGTTTTTGTTTTATTTTTGGGAGATTTGGCTAGCTACTTAATTGCTCATGCTTAGGAGTGTGCTCTATACTTTGGGATTCATATAGTGTTGAGCTTAATTGTTGATATCATTTAGGAGTTGCATATTTTTCTCACTCTTATTCAAACTTGAATTCATATCTTCATTCAAGTTTGGGGGTGTTTGTCATTTATGGTATAATTGCATCTCTTGGTGATGGTTATTTTGATGAATTATTTTGCCCGTTTGTAGGATACTCACTACTTGGATGGAAAAGCAAATGGAATTGCAAGATCAAGAAGGAAAGAGCTAGAAAGCATGATGAGCCCTAAATGTTTGAAGGAAGAAGTAGTTTAAAGGCTTATTGGTACAACACTTCCTTTCAAACTTAGACTTGTCTAAGTTTGGGGGAGGTGTTTTTTCTTACTTTGCCTATCTTTTGTGCTATTCTATGATTATGAGGTTGGATGAGCTTATTGCTTAATGATGATGATGCTATAATCGTGTCTTGGTTTCCTTGTATATTTTAGCTTGATTTATTTTGAGCTTCGTTGTGGATTTATTGATATATCTTTGAGTATCATTCATGTGGTAGTGAGTGTGCTTGAGATTATGTACATGTGCACTTGTGTTTGATTTGCAAGATTAATTGGATTTTGATTTGATCATTAGTAGATTTGTAACTTGAAGCTAGCTTGCTTGATTTATTGTGTGAAGATGAATGTGATTGATGATACTTGATTCATTGCTCAAGTTAAGCCCGTGAGCTTTTGTGCCTAATAATCGTACATCTTATACGGTTGATAGTAATTCTTTGTGAGTGCATCATTCATGATTTGTATACAAGAACTTGCCACTAGACTTGTTGATATTGATCTTTGTATGATGTCTTGAAAATGATAAGAGGTCATGTTTGATATGTTAAGTCACTTTGCCAAAATATTTTCCCCACCAAATACATTTGATTTCCTTAGTGAGCCATTTTGAGCCTATTATTCTTATTCTTTGGCAAGCCAAGTGAAATTGAAGCCATTAGCCTATTTTTATGAGCCTTCTTGTCCTATGCTTAGTAGAGCTTGATTGTTGGTTATAGATGGTGATTTACATTGTTAAGTGTGGGAGAAAGAAGAGCTAAGAGATGAAAGCTTGAAAGAAGAAAGAAAGGTTGTGAAGAAAAATTGAATTGTGAAGAAAAGTGAAATGAAAAAAAATGAAATGATTCAATTTGTGAGCTTAAAGATAGAAAGCTCAAGTGAATGGTGGATTGATCCTTGAAGTTCAATAGAAAGAGTGTGCTTGATGAAAAGTGAAGAGATTGTGCATTTGTATTGATTAGCTTACATTCAAGTCTCTACTACTTAGTCACTCTTACCCAAATTATCTCACCTATTCCAAAGAGCTTACATTACAACCTAGAGAAAGACCTCTTTGATTCTTGATTGATCACAAGTGATTTTGATAGAGATTAAGTCTTTTGGCAAGCATATGGTGTGCAAGTTGTGAATTTGATGATTGAGTGCATCATACCTTTATACACTTGAGTGAAGAGTGAAACACTCCATGGAAGGAGCAATGTGTTGAGTATTTGATTGAGCATTTATTTGGAGCATGATTCATTTTGCTTGCTAGTGGATAGTTGCATCGATACTTATGTTCATTGATGAGTTCGATTGTCTTTTATTTCGTCTATAGTGTCATGTGACATAATTGCAATCAATTCACTTCTTTGTTCTTAGTTTTTTTCTACGTTGCTCGAGGACGAGCAACAATTCAAGTTTGGGGGTATGATTGGAGTGAATTGATACATGTTTTTAGGGCCTATTTTAGTGCAAAAAGTGAGCTAAAGTGTTAGTTTTTGTGCCTAAATGTGAAAAGTATCACTCTTTTGCTGAAAAAGTATTATTTGTGAGATTTTGATGTTTTTCGTCCATTTTGCAGGTAATTCGGTGGATTTTTGCCAAACCAAGAGTACCATTAGGCTTAGAATGAAGAGACGATCATACGGGACGAAAACGGGTGTAGGGGCCGAAGCCCCGCGCGAGAAAAGTGCCCTGGACTCGAGCTCTGGTCGAGGACCATGAGCCTCGAATCGAGGGCTATGCAGAAAAGGACTAAATTGGAAAAAAGGCAGAAGCCTCGACTCGAGGCATGACCCTCGAGTCGAGGGCGAGGTATTTTGCAGAGGCCTCGAGTCGAGGCCTGACCCTCGACTCGAGGGGCGATTTTTTCGTAAATTCGGTATTTAAAGAGTTAAAGCGAGCAATCCATAACATCTTTCATAGCTTGATTAGTAGCGGTTTTGGGGCAATTTCTCAGGCCCCAAGCCAAATTCCTTCCTTAGATTAGAGTAGAAGTTAGAATTAGATTAGATTTCAATTGATTGTTGCTAGATTAGCCATAGATTAGCATTTGATCCTTGTAATTCATTCAATTCAAGCTTGTAATTCATTTGGAGATTGTTGTTGAAGACTCAATCATTCCAATTTTGGTTAATTGAAGATCATTTGGTGATGTTTTTCCTCTTTTGTCTCTTTAATTTCTTAAGTGTTATGATTTTCTTTGTGTTTGATCAATTCTATCTTCTTCCCATGGATTTCACCATGGGCTAACTCTTTTGTGCTTGGGTTAATTGAAATTGATGATGAATTGATTGATGATGCTATAATTGTTGATGATTGGAGATCAATTGAGTAGATTGCTTACTAATTGTGATTCTCATTTGTGCTTTATGCATAATTATCTCTTTAGATTAGTGTTTGATCACCCTAGCTATAGACGAGAGTTGCGCTAACGTGATCCGGGATTAATCGGGTGATAATTGTGTATGAATGTGTGGATTGGGTGCTTCGGAATCGAGAGTTTAGTTGCACTAAGGATGCTCACATTAGTTTGTTTCCTAATTGTGATTCTTCATTGTGCTTTGTGTAAGATTGTCTCTTTAGATTAATGGTTAATCACCCTAGCAATAGGCGAGAGTTGAGCTAACGTGATTAGGTGTTAATCGAGTTTCAATTTTGCATGATTGTATGAATTGGGGATTTCTACATTGAGAGATGGGAAAGACTAAGGATACTCACATTAGGCATTGTGATTTTAATGGAGTGATTAAATTCATGATGGTTTATGCTTTCTATCTTAGTTGATTTGCAATTTGATTCAATTGTAGCTTGTTGATTGATGATTCATTGATGGATGTTAATCCTAGCACCTCTCTCCCACCATTTAGTGTTGTTTTTGTTATCGCATTCTAAGTGTTCGATCTATTGCTTGCTTGTTTTTTAATTGTATTCTTGCTTGTGTTTTGTTGTTTTTGTACCAAACCATTGTTGTAACTCTAGTCACTAATCTGGCAACTGGAGCATAGGTTTCATCATAGTCTATCCCCTCAGATTGTGAGTAACCTTGAGCTACCAATCTTGCCTTATTACGAACAATAATGTTGTTCTTATCTGTTTTGTTTTCGAACACCCATTTGGTGCTTATAATCTTTCTATGTAAGGGTCTTTCCACTAATTCCCAAACATTTTGCCTTTCAAACTGATGCAGTTCCTCCTGCATGGCTGTTATCCAGTTTGGATCAGATAGAGCTTCCTCAATAGACTTGGGTTCAAGAAGTGACACATAACAGCTGAACAGACTTTCAGAGTCCAGCATCATTCGTGTCTGCACACTACAAGATGGGTCTCCAATAACCTGATCAGATAGATGGTAGCTTCTCATCCTTTTGCCTATATGAGTAGAAGGATCCTCATCTTAAGACTTAGTAAGAAACTCCTCTGACTCTACCTGAGCTGACGTTTCCCCTTCATCAGCTGACCCCCGCTGATCAGCTGATGTCAAGGGTGTCTCTTCAGATGGAGTCTGATCAGAAGTTGTCTTCTGATTATCAGATGGGGATTCTTCTTCATCTGAGTCTGAATCAAGACTAGGTAGATAGACAGTTCTATGTTTAGTCTTGGTTAGTTCAATTTTATCTAGACTATTAGAAATTTGATTCACTTTATCTGAGATGGAATACAACTCATCGAAAACAACATGAGGAGTTTCCTCCACACAAAGGGTTGTCTTGTTGAAAACTCTAAATGCCTTGGAAGTGTTGGAATATCCCAAGAATATTCCATCAGCTGCCTTAGCATCAAAAGTTCTTAACTTAGATTTCCCATTGTTATGGATGAAACACTTACAACCAAAAGCTCTGAAATATGAGATTCTTGGAATCTTACCTTTCCAAATCTCATATGGAGTCTTACCCTTGTCTTTAACAACCAAGCACCTATTCTGGGTATAACAAGCTGTGTTGATGGCTTCAGCCCAGAACCTGTGAGGGGTTTCATACTCGGCTAACATACTCCTGGCTGCTTCCTTCAAGGTTCTATTCCTTCTTTCAACCACTCCATTTTGTTGAGGAGTTCTTGCTGATGATGTCTCATGAATAATTCCACACTCATTGAAAAAGTTAGATAAACAAGAATTCAAAAATTATGTGCCCTTATCACTTCTTATTTTAATAATATTAACACCCTTTTCATTTTGAATCTGTCTGAACAGATCAGGGATCTTGTTTATAGTCTCATATTTCTTGAAAAGAAATATAACCCAAGTGTATCTAGAAAAGTCATCTACTACAACAAGAGTATATTTCCTTCCACTGAAACTGAGAGGAGAAACAGGTCCAAACAGATCCAGATGAAGTAGTTGTAAAACTCTTTCAGATGAAGAGGTGTTAATACTCTTATATGAGTGTCTAGGCTGTTTACCTTTTTGACAAGCATCACATTTAAGATCAGTAGACAAAAGTTTCTCAGGTAATCCCTTAACAAGATTCTTGAAATTCAGATGACTAAGCCTCTTGTGCCATAGCCAGCTGAGATCATCTCCACCCTTAGCTATCAGACAAGTATCTTTAGGACAACTATTAAAATTGGCCACATAGACATTACCATGTCTGAAGCCAGTTAAAAGTACCTTATCTGAGGAACTATCTAAGATATCACATTTGTCCTTAGAAAATTTGACAAGAAAACCTTTATCACAAAGCTGGGAAACAGATAGCAAATTATATTTCAAACCTTCAACAAAATATACCTCAGATACCTGAATATCCTTGATAATCAGAGTACATACTCCTTTAGTCTGTCCACAATTATTGTCTCCAAATAATACTCTTGGACCATCAATGCTCTGGAAATTTGATAGCAGCCTCTTGTTATAAGTCATGTGTTATAAGCAACCACTATCAATGTACCATATGGAAGCTAAGATCTCTTCCTTGAGTGATGATCCCTGTGAATCCTGAAAAACAGATTAGTTATAAGGTACCCTAGTGATCTTGGGTCCTTGATGGTCAAGCATCACTTTAGGTAACCAGACAAAAATCTCATTTTCAAATAATAAATCAGACTTGGTCTCTCTACCAAATCTGTCTACAACTGTATCACTTTTAAATGATAATTTGTTGTATTTAGATTTAGTAATTTTCCTGAACTTAGGAAATGTGGGATAACATCTGCTTCTCCCATCAAAAGGATTGTAATAAGAATTTCTTCTTCTTATTTTGGTTCTTGGATTTCTCTTAGTCTGATAAGGAGTCCTCAGTTGAATTTTTGTTTTCTAGCTGGGAGATGCAATCCTTATTTGAGTAATTGGTTTCCAAGGACCAATTCTAACCTCTTTAGAGTGATCAGATGCTTTTACAAATTTCCTAGGTTTTTGAACATCTGATTTATTATTTGTGTCATAACCATGACCTGTTTTGTCATGAGATTTTTTAGATGTATTAAAGATGCGATCTATTACTGATTGTGAATTATTAAGTTGACTAATTTTGAAGACTAGCTTCTCATTATCTTTCTTAATTAATTCATTTTCAGCACAGATTGTTTCAAATTTATCTTTTAAAGTTTTCAATTCACTTTCAAATCTTTCAGATAAGCTGGCTGATGTACTAGCCTCAGCCTGGGGAAAACATTCTCCCTTGAATGTTTCCTCAGTTTCTGGATAGTTCATCACCTACTTTCCTTTAATTAGAATTTGAATTTGATCCTTTAAAGTCAAATTCTCTGTCTCTAGTTGTTTATAAGCAGCCAGAGATGTCTTTAAGTCTCTCAATAATTCATGAATAACAGTTTGATCATTATCAGAGACAGATTTACAGGAATCATTATCAGAAGATGAATAATAGACTACCTCTTTAGCCATGAGACAGACTTCATCATCTGATCCAAAATCAGATGAGGATGATGATGATGATTTTCTTGACTCCTTTTCTTCAGCTAGAAGAGCCCTTTGATCTACAAATCTCCTGTCTCTCTTTTTCCTTTTCTCTTCCCTTTCTTTAGGAGTCAGCTGAGGACAATCATAGCTGAAGTGTCCTGGCTTGTTGCACGTATAGCAAGTGTCACTCCTATCTGATTTAGGGCTGGATGGATTTCTTTTGACAGGTGATCTGAATCTTCTTGTCTGGCTCCTATTCTTGTCATCATCTGTAGACTCATCTTCCTTTCTTCTTGATTTGGATCTAGATCTATCCTTACCTGCAAACCTCAATTTATTACGTTTATACTTCATTCTTAATCTTTCATACCTTTTGGTGAGCAGAGCCATCTGCTCCTTCAGAGATAGGTCAGCTCCTACAGATTCAGTTGACATCTTGTCTTCTTTGCTGACAAAGGCAACAAACTTGGATGAGGTGCTTGACTCCATCTCATCTTCTTCATCTTCTATTTGAATGTCATACTCTAAAGCTTTAAGATGAGAGAATAAGGTATGGTGAGTAATAGAAGATAAATTTTGAGTTGCTTTAAGGATATTGGATTTTTCTCTCCATCTCTTGGTTAATGATCTCAATATCTTGTTATTAATCTCCTTCTCTGTATAGGTCTTTCCCAGATCAGCTGCTTTGTTAAGGAGATTCGTTAACCTTACATCTAGCTGATCCACAGTTTCATTTTCCTTCATCTTGAAGGTATCAAAGGCGTGTAATACAGACTGCAGCTTATTCTCTTTTACTTGGTCTGATCATTCACAAACATTTGTCAAAGTCTGCCACATCTCTTTGGCTGATTTGCATCTTCTGACCTTCTCAATCCAGTCTTTACTCAGAGTCTCAATGATTTCAGTTCGAGCTACTTGATATAGGTTGTGGATTTTCCTTTCATCATTTGTCAGTTCAGAACTCTTTTTCTCTTGTCTGACTCTCGATTCAGCTAATTCAGTACCATTGCTAGTGCCTCCATGATAAAATTTTATAGGTCCTTCTTCAAGAACCTCCTCCATCCTATCATGGATAGCCTTGAGATGATTTTCCATCCTGAATTTCCAATAATCATACTCTTCAATTGAAAATTCAGGTAAATTCCTGGATTTCTTGCTTTTGCCTGAAGACATGATGAGAAAAAAAAAACACTCCACAAACTTGTTAGTAGTACAGTTAGTAACAATAAAGAAGATGAAGAAAATCAAGAAAATTTCAGAATCTTAGTTAAGACCTAATATCAATATCAGAACAGCTTAACACTGCTCTGATACCACTTGTTGGTCCCGATTAGTTGAGCAGATTGGATAACACTCGTATCAACCTTCTAGGAAAAATCTAGAAGGGGGGTTGAATAGATTTTTCAGATTTTTACAAATCTTTCAAAATTTATTCAAATCACCAAAGTGACACAGTGGAAATTCAATGTTAATTTGAACTTTGTTAAGATCAAAAGCAAACTGATATTTTGGTTTTAACTTTGATTCTGAAATTAATCTTCAATTAATAAGTTGAAAATTGAAATAACAAGCAAGTAAAAGAAAGCAATAAAGAACACCAGATTTATAGTGGTTCGGATTATAACAATCCTACATCCACTCTCCTTCTCCAACTTGAAGAAGGGTCTCTACTATCTGCTTACTTACTTACTTTACAATCGTACAACTTACAAATTACAATCTGATCTTCAACTCTTCAAAATCCCAACCAAATCTGTGAAATCTAACTCTAAGATAATGAAGTGTGTATGAAGATGTGCAAGGAAATGTTCTATAAACACTTAGAAAAATCTATGAAGAAAACTTTTGAAAATTGTTTTGTGCTTTTTGAAAACTTGTGATTTGAGAGAATATCTTGCTGAATTGATAACTCGTGTGTTCTGTGTTTTTTAATGAAGTGCCTAGACCTATTTATAATTCTGAAAAGACAGTTAGTTTGTTAGTAAGTTCTAACAAATTGAAAACTGCTTTAACAAACTTAATCTTGAAAACTGCTCTAGACCTCAGCTGATTTTACTCTACTCGTCTGCAGCTGACTTGGTGAAGACTCGCCTTTCTTATTCTACTCAGCTTGTCTTGACCTCGTCTGAGCTCTTCATATTTATCTCCTGCAGATGACTAGACTTGAACTCATCTTCAGATGACTTGTAATCTTCCAGACCTCAGCTGACTAGTTTAGTTCTCAACCCTGTCTGATCAGCTTAGCTTAAGATCTTAATCTCAGCTGTTCTTTAGGTCGTCTGATCATCTGAGCTGCTTCTTTTAACTCATCAAAATTTCTTGATCTAACATACAGTCCCAAGGGTCTCCCAGAGGAGAAAGAAGAGACGGCTGGTGAAAGCCGCTGAGAAAAGGAAAGGGGAAAGTTCATCTGTTGTTCCCACCAAAGAAGCCTCGGAAGAAGAAGAGGTAGAGGAAGCTGATATTCCATTGGTAAGGAGGCCCAGACGAGCAACTCTAAGCTCTGAAGGCTCCACCAAATCTGGAGGGTCTGAGCAACAGATGAACACAGCAACCTTGCTATCTGAGGAGGTTCCTGTACTGAAGATAGCAGCTGAGGTTGGTCAGCTTGAGGTTCCTCCCTCCCCAACCAAGGAAGCTGCTCTTCCCCCAATCCCTGAATCAGGTACAAGCCTATCTTCATCTCCTTCTTTATCACCTGCACCTGGCAATGAAGAAGTACCCCAGGCTGGCACTTCTGAGCCTCAAATTCAGCCTGAAATCCCATCTGTCCAAACAGGCAATGAAGAGGTATCCCAGGCTGGTACCTCAGAGCCTCTCCAACAGCCTACTCCCTTAACAGTCCATACTCAAACCCCACCCACAGAAACTGAACACATCTCAACTCAACCACCAACACCCCTCTTACAAACCTCATCTCCCAATCCCACCCCCATTATACAAACTCAACCATCACCTCCCCCATCAACTGAACCATTCCTTCTCCCAACAGTTCAAGCCTCACCTTCTCCCATTATATCTTACTCCTCTCTCCCAGCTATCCAAACACATCCTACCCCTCTCCCACCTACTAAAAAAGAACCTACCCCTTCTTCGTCCGATTTCTCATCTGAGGAAGACGATAGTGACCAATGCCCTGCCTCCACCATCTCCTCAATCCTCACCCTTGTGGAGAAAAAGATCAACTTAACTTTTAGAAGAAAAATGAAGAGGAGGACAAGGAGGATGGTCGAAGCAGTAACTGACACGATGCTGGCCAGCATGAGAGAAGTAGAGGTAACCTTATCTGATAAAATCATATCTGTTACTAACTTTATGCTGGCTGATAAAGTAAAAGCAATGGAGGATGAGCTGAGGGCACTGAAAGAAGAGGTGAAGGGGTACAACCAGATGGTGGTGAATGAAATGGCTGTAGACCAGTCAGGTTTCAGAGTCAAGTGTAATGATCTTGATATAAAACTGACGAACTTGGCTGCTGAAGTTAAAAAGGGGAAAAAGGCGAGCAAGAAAAGAAACAAGCCCTCACAGTTGTGGTTGAGGAGACTAGAAAAGAGGTAGGCACAAAGGCCAACATAGCTTATCTGGAGGCAGCTAAGGAAGACTTGAAACTCAAGTCTGATGAGCTAGCTGCTCTCCAGCTGAGGGTGAGTCAATTAGAGGAGGCGCTGGAGGAGGATGAGGAGAAAAGGAGAAAGGAGGAGGAGGAGAGAACTAAGAAACTCTTGGCTAAGCTTAAAGAGTCTGAAGCTGAAGAAGCCAAGGGGAAGGGCAAGGAAGTAGCAGCCAGTGAGCCGAGATCAGCTGATATTCATTCCAGAGCTGCTGCTAAGGGAAAAGGAAAGAGGGAGGCTGGTTATTCTAATCTCTCAGAAGAACAGATCAAGAGAATAAAGAGAGAGATGGAATTTTATGGAAAGAAAATAGAAAAGACAGAAGAAAAGGAAGGATGCAAACGTCTTCTGGAGCACTGCTGAGCGTAAATGGCTTATCAAAGATCAAGGCAGCGGAAAATTCAGACCATTTCATACAACGTCTGCTCCTCCTAAGCTGGCTTGTGGAAA
This sequence comes from Paraleonurus japonicus, assembly GCA_030762865.1. Classification (NCBI taxonomy): domain Eukaryota; kingdom Viridiplantae; phylum Streptophyta; class Magnoliopsida; order Lamiales; family Lamiaceae; genus Paraleonurus; species Paraleonurus japonicus. The sequence continues at coordinate 18,112,884 of CM061059.1, forward strand.
GTATGCAGCTGAGTACAAAGAAAAGAATCTGGAGGGTATGTGGTTATACTTCTGGTATATTCTCAAAGGCCCCGGAGCAACTCAGAAAGACCCTGACTTGGCTTGGCACGAATGGATTGAAAAGGTAGACGCGGACTTCTATGCTCGGTTGTGGAATTCAACGTCAACCTGATCTCTCCAGCTTTCGAATATGCCATCCCTGCAAAGAAACCTGATGGTACCCTGGACCTAGACTGGGTTAAGGGAATTATAAAGAAGGCAGAGGCTGAGTCTGGACTTGTTCAGGAGGAAGAAATCAAGCAGCTTAGAAGGAGGGTATTCAACTGGCTGATGATTTCAGACGAAGACCAGTGGGGAGTCTAATAGAAACAGGACTTTACTTTTCCTTACTCTTCTTTTCTATTAGTCTTCCTTTGTAAATCTTTGTAAATCCAATATGAATATACTTTGACTGATGTGATTTACTTGTCTTATTTCTTAATGTTTTTTTACTGCTTTAAGAAATCTTAAAAAAAAAAATTTTTAAGTATTAATCATCTGAGAAAATTATCATCTCAGAATTAAAATTTTCTATAAATTTCCTAAGTCTAAAATTTTCTAAGTTCTAAGACTTAAAATTTTTTTTCTTAAGTCTAAATATTTTGAAAGAGTCTACTTAAAAATTTTTCCTTTGTGAATTAAGTGCTTTAATTTGGATGAATCTGTTTTAATGTGAGAATGTGCTCTGATATACCTATCTGATAATCTTGATTAACTCTAAACTAACTTCAGCTGTGAGTATGTCTCTTTCTTGTAGGTTTTAACTTCATCAAAAAGGGGAAAATTGTTAGATCAAGAAAGTTTTGATGAGTTAAAAGAAGCAGTTCGAATGATCAGACGACCCTGAAGAACAGCTGAGATCAAGTCCTTATACTAAGTTGATCAGACGAGGTCGAGGACCGAACTAGTCAGCTGAAGACTAGGAGTTACAAGTCGTCTGGAGACAAGCTCAAGACTAGTCTTCTGCAGGAGACAATTATGAAGAGCTCAGACAAGGTCAAGACAAGCTGAGTAGAATAAGAAAGACCAGTCTTCACCAAGTCAGCTGCAGATGAGAAGAGTAAAATCAGCTGAGGTTTAGAGCAGTTTTCAAGAAAAAGTTTGTTGAGCAGTTTCTAGTTTGTTAAAACTAATTAACAAACTAACTGTCTTTTCAAACTTATAAATAGGTCTAGGCACTTCATTAAAATACACATCTATCACACGAGCTATCAATTCAGCGTTCTATTCTCACAAATCACAAGTTTTCAAAAAGCACAAAATTGTTTTCAAGAATTTTTCCATAAATCTTTCTAAGTGTTTATAGAACACTTCCTTATACATCTTCAAATACACTTCTATCACTATAGAGTTAGATTTTCCAGAATAGTTTAAGTAGTTTGAAGATTTGAAGATCTTTGTATGTTGTAAGTTGTACGATTGGAAAGTGAGTAAGTAAGCTAGTAGAAGAGACCCTTCTTCAAAGTTTGAAGAAGGAGAGTGGATGTAGGATTGTTCATAATCCGAACCACTATAAATCTGGTGTTCTTTATTGCTTTTGTTTACGTACCTGTTTCTTTCAAATTCCAGTTACCAAATCAAAGATTAATTTCAGAATTGAAGTTAAACTAAAATATCAGTTTGCTTTTGATCTTAGTAAAGTTGAGATTAAAATTAAATTTCCGCTGTGTTACTATGGTGTTTTGAATAAGTTTTTAAAAGATTTGAAAAATCGATAAAATCTATTCAACCCCCCCTTCTAGATTTTATCCTAGAAGGCTAACTCAAGTTTCCTTAATTAACTCTACTAATCGGGACCAACACCTATCCAGCTAGTTGATCTTCCCAGATAATTTCTGTTCAACTCTCAATAATTGCATCTCAAGAGATTGTTGGTTTTGAGTAGAACTTTGTACCTTATCCAGGATTTGAGACACCTTTGAGTCAATGGTTTGTAGAGAGAGATTTTGTGCTCTGGCATTTTGTGTATGCCAGTTTAGGACCTCTTCACCTTAGTTTAGAGGTTTTTGCTGTCCAGCTGCATCAATGAATGTGCTTTGGACGTAAGGCCTCGTCACAATCTTGTTCTGCTTATCTTCATGTCTTTCCAGAGGTGGAAAGTTGTCTTCATAAGATTGGAACATGAGGCAAGAGTGAGTTGGCGGTGGTGGCGGCTCATCTCCTTCGTCATCATCACTATCCGAATAGCGATCAGCATCATCCGAACATCGCTCAGCATCATCTTCATCATCAGAGTCAAGATATCTACAACTACATCTTTGATCACACATGTCTGGATTAACATCCCATATAAAATAACCGTTGATGTGGGACATGTATAGATGACTGCCGTCTGGCATGAATGAATCGACCAGAAGGTGATCCCTGTCTTTGTAGACTGGAACCATCATGAGCTGGAACATAAGAGTACTGGGCCCCTCTTCAGATTTTATGTTGTAGATGGTCTTGACTTTTCCATCGTTCATCCTTTGAAATCTGAAGTCAACAGCTCGAACTGGCTCAATGTCTTGATGAAGGGATTCATAGTTGGTTATCTATTCAGTTGGGACCAGCCTTTCTAGATCTTTTCTACAGATTTGACGTGGTATCTGGATAATAGTTGGAACTTCTGATCCGGACTCAGCGAGGACCATCAAAGCTTCTTTTATGCCTTGATTTTTTAGATCAAGGGCATGATTCTGCAACCTGTACACAATTTGATGGTGTAGCGTCGCCATGATAGATGAGGGGATTCGTTCTGCTCCAGCTATCTGGACTTGCACTTTGAGAGCTTCTGCTAGAGATAGATCTTGTAAAGATAGAGCAAAGTTGGGAAAGAAAGTGAGTACCACACTTCCAGCGTTGAGAGTGGTAAGAACAGTCCCAACAACAACATGCTCGTACTTTCGGTATCGGGTATCAAGCAGAGCAATCCTAGTAGATACAGGGAGTCCTTTTCTTCCATGGTAGGACAGGACAAGTCTGACAGCTCCAAGATGAAGGTGAGTGAAACCTTCTCTCTTCCAAGCTTCAATATATTCTGGTGGTATGGACAGAGTAATATATTGCTCTTGGGAAGTAGCTGGGAGACTGCAGTGATCCATCTTCGTGGATTGGACATACTCCTTCGTGAGAGAATCTTTGCCTGAGATGTAGGCCCGAATATCCTTGATTCTCTTGGGAAGGCTTCCATATTTCCTGTAAAGATGATACGGACTAACAAGAGGGGGAACAGATTGTTCAACTATAGCGTTATCAGGAATAGTGGAGTATTCTACAAGGTGTTCTATTTTACTAGTAGAGTGACGGGGTAAAGAAAGAAACGAAGATTGCGATAAAATCTGTGAGGTAATAACACTAGAGGATTTCATGGGGGTAGACGTATCCTCCCTACTTACCTCTTGGGGGTTCGCCCAACCTAACATCACCACAATTCTTCCCCGGGGACGAGCGAGACAGCACTGGCTCTGATACTAAAATGGGGTCGGGAGCCTTGCTAGCCACACCCTCAGGCGGATGGAGTGGAGTTACCCATACCCTCAGGCAGGGGAATGACCATACCCATGCACACGAGCATCTCCTGCACCGGCACACTCTAAACGGCCACCTTGCCTAACGAGCTTTAGGATGAAGACCATGGAACGAGGATAGTATAATCCTTCCTGGGTTGCCGTATGGATAATCCACCGTTTGGATTGCCGTATGGATAGCAGGGACCGTAACAATAACCAGGCTATTTCATAGGATACGGGGTAGAATTGCTTCGATATAGGAGGCTAACACAAGGGTTTTCGAGAGGATAATAAGAAATTTAGAACATTGGAAAGTATATGCAAAAGGAAGTTTTATTTGATCGTAGGGAAATTCTGAAAGTAGATTTTGAAGATTACAAGACAACCTAGGTCCTTATTTATAATAGGGAAATTATACAACAGTCATCTTCGGTTTTCCTCCATCGTCTGCCAAGTGTCCTTCGGCTAAGCATTCTTCGTTGCGTGCCATGTGTCCTTTCGGTTAAGCATCCTTCGTCGTCTTGCCAAGTGTCCTTACGGCTAAGGACTCTTCATTTTATCCCATTCCTAATATGGCCGAAATGCCTAATAAGGCCAAAATCTTTTTTAAATGCCTAATAGGATAATTTCTTTAATTGCCTAATAGGACGAACTTTACTAATAATAGTAAATTACTAAAATATAGTAATTTACTAAATATAGCAGATCCTTATCTTATGGCAGCTTTGTGGCGGATAAGAGTGGCCGGGATACGTAGCTTTCTTTGCCGATGGGTTTGTTGATTTTCCGACTAAGGATAGCGCCCGTTGACTTTCTTCGTCTGGCTGACTTGTTGACTTCTTGACTAGAAAACAAGAAAAGAAAAGTGCTCACTAATTGAGCACAATCCTATTACAAGTGTATCTAGTGTCACTTTATTTTGCACTCATAATTTACGCAGATATTACATATCTTGACTCCATAGTTTTAGACTTAAGCTGGGGGCTAAAGGATGGCCGGATCATACTCAGTGTCTGATTCATCTGGGTCGGATTCTGTTTTGCTTTGACTGCAACTAGCTTCTTTTGCCGATTCATCTTTTTTATCAGAAATGACCAACGAAGTATACGTTAGAGGCTCTTTTGTTGTAATTGGAGTAGACTTGTTGGCGTAGCACATATAGACGTACAGTTGATGAATTTCCCATTTGTCAAGTCTGATCGGACCGCTAATTGTCTTCCACTTATAGTATAGAGGAAAAGGACGTGGAGCTCCTTTCAACATTGTTGAGTAAGGCCTATGGCATAAGATAATGGTGTGAGGATCAGCCAGGTCTCCTCCATTAAGGTATTCTTGTTGGAGAAGACTTATCCATTCTTCTGGAGTTGCGTACCACGAATGATATGCCCATTGAAGAGTAGTATCATTTTTAGTGTTGGAGAAAAAGCTGAGCATTCCTTCAATAGCCATGTCAATGGCATGAAAATATAGAATGGACATGCACCATAAGTACCACATAATATTCTCAGTTATCTTCGTATCTTGATGGATAGGCAGAATAACTGTGAATGGTCTTTCAATGCTGAAACAGGCTTCTTCATAAGGAAGTTGTGCTGCAGTGATGTGCTTGGAGAGAAACTTGAACATACTGCTGACTGCGAACTTACGTATCACTTCAAGTGTTGAGAATGGTCCAGCATTTGGAGGGAAAATGTACTCTGGATGGACGAGACGTTCCAGTAGATCTGGAAATACCTCAGAGGGGGAGATAGACTTCCTCTTTCCTGTCATCAGAATAACAGGAAGAATTCTTTTTCCAGAGATGAAATATACCTGAGGTTTCCTTGAGAGATAATTTGGAACAATGTTGGATTTCCCTTTTATGTGTTGGACTTCAAACTGGTATTTTGAGAACCAATCCTTGAGTCGTAGGAGCTGCTTTTCAGGAACACACTTGTTCTTTAATTCCATGATGGCAGGAAATGAGGTGTTGTCAAGTTGAATCACGAATTGGTGCCCCACCAAATGGAACTCGAACTTCTTGATGCCATTCTTGACTGCTAAGATTTCCTTATACACTGCATGGTAGTGTTGTTCGGATTCTTTGAATTGTCCACTAGCATGGCCGCAGTAATGAATGACATTGTCGACCTTTTTAAGTAGTATGGCTCCCCAAAAGTCATTACTGGCATCAGTCTAGAGAATGCGTTGTCCATTAGCTGGAATTCTGAGGGAAGGAAGTTTCTGACATATCTCCTTCAGATGCTTGACTGCTGCTGTTTGAGAGCTGCTCCACGGAGGAGGATCTTTCCTTAAGAGTTTTGAGAGTTTGCTGGTGAAATTCAAACAGTTTGGAATAAATTCTTTGAGATAGTTGATTATCCCAAGGAATTGCTGGATCTCTTTTACTGACATCTGTTCGTCGGGGAATTTCAGCAGTTCTTGAGAGATATGAGTACCGGGTTCATATTTTCCATCTGAAATCTTCATACCTAGGAACTCGATACTCTTTTGACCAATAATACTCTTTTTCTCAGAAAGCATTATGCTAAATTTCTGGACAAGGTCTACAAACTGTTTGAGCAATTGGTCATGATCTCTTTTTGTTTGGGAGTATAGAAGGATATCGTTTATGTAGACGAGAGTACTATGCATGATGGGCTCAAATATTTGGGTCATGGATTTTTGGAAAAGTGATGGTGCAACTTTAAGCCCAAAAGGTAGGACGGTCCATTGGTATTGGGCCGTGGGTATACAAAAGGCTGTTTTGTACCTATCTTTTGGATGGACACCTAATTGCCAAAAACCTGACTTCAAATCAAACTTTGAAAAGATTTGGGCTTTGGAAAGATGGGCTAATAACATTTAGGTACGAGGTAAAGGGAATTTATCATCTTGAAGGAAATGATTCAAAGGTTTGTAATCAATTTCTAACCTTTTCTTCCCTCGTTTCTGTTCAGCCCTTTTGTTGACATAAAATGCCGAACAAGCCCAGTTTGATTTGGTGGCTTCAATGTGTCCAAGACTTTGTAGCTGATGGCATTCTTCCTTGTCAAGTGTAAGCTCTTCAGGAGTCATTCCAGGATGGGTTGCTTTGGTGGCGTTGATGTCTTCGTTCATCTTGAAAGGTAACTAAACGAAGAAAGCTTCATTCTTCCATAGTGGGGATGGATGGGGGAACTCTGAATGAGAATCTACATAGCAACCTCTCAAGTTGTTGAGGATAGGGCGTAGACTCCCTAGATCTTCTTCTAGTGAGAACAACTTCTGGACTGGAGTGTATGGTAAGAACATCCGCTTGTATTTGACTCCCTTTGGATGAATCTGCAATCTCTCAGCTTTGAAGAATAGATCAAACCCCATCAACAGATCCTGTCCATGGAGTTTTCTTCCAATGGCTTTCACCCATATGATGCATTCAGGGAATATTTGAATGCCAATGGGTTTCTTTGAGATTAGGGACGTGTGAAACGTCTGGCCATCTACTGCACAGAAATACTCATGGTGTGTCTCCCAAGCTTCTTCTGGTAGGATATCAGGATTCAACATGGTCCTTCTAGCTCTTGTGTCTAGAACTCCGATTGCTTTGATAGGCTTTGCATATTTAGACTGGAGCACTTTGACTTCAAGGTGAGGTGATGGAATTGCCTCATGAGTGATCATGTTGGTGATCAATGATGATCCTGTCATAAGCATGGGAATGCTTTCTTCTGACGAACTTTCTCCTTCTGAGGACTCGACTAGGACAAAGGCAGTGTCAGAATCTTGAACTTCTTGTTCTGAGAACAATGATTCAATATCTGCATCTCCAATGTCTTTGTCGTTGTAGTATAGAGTCTGTGAAACCAGCTTTGCTGCTTTGTTCTGCTTTTGTGGACAATTTTTTGCAAAGTGTCCTTTGGCGCCGCAAAGATAGCACCTGTCCGTCGTCTTTTTCCGGAAAGGCTTTCGTTGGAAAAACGTGTTTCTGGCAGTTCGTTGTTTCTGCTTGAGCTTCTTTTTTTCCTTCTTTGAGTTGGAGCATTTACATCCTTCCTTGCCTTTGCATCCTATCTCGAGATAGGACTTATCACATACGGACTTTGGGATGTTTCTTCTCTCCATCATCTCTTTGAACAGGTTCTTTTGCTCGCATACCTTCTCCAGTGCTGAAAGACAGATTTGATGTATCTGGCCCATGCTAAGATTGGAGAGGTCTCTTCAGGATGCTTGGAGTATCCTTGCCATTTCAGGTTGGAGTTCCTTCGGTAAGGATGCCAGATAGACATTCTTGAGATTAGGATCATTACTCCCATTCAAGAAATAGAACCTTTCTGACATTCTTTTGAAGTGTCTGTCGAGATCCTTCTTTGCAAGGGAACAACATCTCATAGCGAAATATTCTTGTGAAACAAGTTTAGAATATAAAGAGATGTCACCTATGAACTCCCGATGGATTTCTCCATGTGCTTCTCCTGGGGAGGTAGCATTGAGAATCTTAAGTTGCTTGTATTCTCCGATGCTTAGAAACCATTCCCTTAGGACACCGAGGAATCTGGATGTAAAGTCTTTCATGATGGATCTCAGATCTGCTCCTTCTTTATTGAGTTGATTATCTATCCACGCTGCAAAGGTGTGCATGGTCTCTCTCCTCTTGTGGATTGGAACGTTGTCGAAGGAAAACCAAGGACCATTTGAGGGCTTGGAGGATTGCTCATCAGTAGCGTGACTCACAAATGGCTTAGTGGGGGATAACGTAGTTGTTGGGAAATATTTTAGCCATATGCGTGATTACGGTGATAAGGCAACCTACAACATTTTCTTGTTGTTTTAACCTTACAAAATAAACTATTTTTTAACTTAATTTGTGAAAAATAAATAACCAAAAATAGATAATAAATATAGGAAAAAATAAACAAAATAAATACAAATATCAAGTACCAAAAAAAATTTAGAACAATGAACAAATAATATAAAGCAGATACCAAAAAGCAACTGGGTATCCACATAACACAATAATGTTTGTTGTTAATACCTCAAAACAACATAAAATCATCACATCGCCAAAAGTAAATACGACAAAATACATAAATAGTACATTCATAAAATTATACATTAGATCGAGTATTCTTATTTTTAGAATACTCACCAAACGACTTGTTCCTACTATTCTTCGAACGTCGTCATTTCAATTATGGAGGAAGTATCTTCTCAGATAGAGGCACCATCAAATTAAATTTTTCAGTACCAGGGATATGATGAATTTCATACATGTAGGATTGTCGATAAGTAACTGTAAGGAAGCATCTTTCAACATAATCAACAATATCTAAACCAAGATAGTGTACAACACCAATAACATGAAAACCCCAGTAATTTGCCACTGTGAGCACGTGCATATTCTGTCATCGAGACGAACAGAAGCAGATGGAGAAGATTGAACTTCAAATTCAGCAAAACTGAATTGGTTTATCTTCAGAGACCTACACAAATCCACACCATATGACCATTGACCATCTTTAACAGGACACAAAATTGAATTCCATGAGTTGCTTTCAGTCCTTCTCTTAAAATGTAATAGACTTAACTCTAAAACAAAAAAATTTCAGCACACTTGTTTTATTCCGTCGTAATTCAACAAAAAAATATGAATAACATTTCAAAAGATCATAATTGAGCATATTGAAAAATCATATATTGCATATGAAGGAATTATTTAAATAACCTGTACGAATATAGTCAATCATGTGTGTAATTGGGAGACCCCTCCCATCCTTGATCCAATTATTGAATGATTCTGCAGCATTAGAAGTCATCTCACCATAACGTTTAATGTCAGGGGAAAATGCAATAGCCCATTTTTCAAAGGGCAGTTTTGATAGCCATTCATCAACCCTACTGCCACCAAACTCCCTAAATATGGCTAACTTCTCCTGAAAAATACGCGTGTTGGGAGCATAGGCACAATCTCTAAAATGATCTACAATTTTAATCCTTTTAGGCTCCGTTTGGATGGAGTGGATTTGAAATCAAGGGATTTGAGGATAATATACATATATTCACACAAACTAAAATGGAGAAAAGCTAAATGAATGGATTTAATTCACTCAAATATTAAGCACAAGTGGGAGAAGTGGGATGATTTCAAATGACTAGGTTTTGTTGGGTATTTTAAATCCTCCTACTTATAAGTAATATTTATGTGAACCAAATTCATTCATTTAGTTTTTCTCCATTTTGATGTGTAAATGTATAGTGTATTATCCTCAAATCCCTTGATTTCAAATGACTCCATCCAAATGGAGCCTTAGTGTTTTTACGAACGCCAACAAACCGACCCTTCAAATTCAGCATTAAATGAAATAAACAAAAAAAGTGAAACAGGTCTATCGTAAACAATATGGAATGCAGACATAAGTCCACAATTCCTATCAGAAAGGAAAATTAATTGTTCGTCATGTCGGCATTCATCACGTATCTTTGACAAAAACCATGTCCAATTATTTAAATTTTCTACTGACACCATAGTCATTGCAACTGGAAACAAACCTACAAACATTCAACTGAGGATATAATATATAAAAATTTGAATAAAAATAACACACAAAAATATTAACTTTATTATGCTCTACCAATCATGAATGTACCATAAATAAATAACAGTGGACGACAGTATCTAAACCAATCAAGGCATGCTTTGAAGGCAAAAAAAAGCTCATTCAAAGTGTTTGGTGTCCTTATTGGCATCAATCTCAACAATGCTACCTACACACCAAAAGAATACATTACATAAAAAAATAGTATGAAAAACTACATACATGCGAGATTGCTGAAACTGCATACAATATGAAGACACCAAAACAAATTTAAAAAGAAAAAAAGAAAGAGGTAGCAATTATTATACTGTATATAAAAAACACACATGACATAAATACTATACAGTGAAAACTGAAAATTTAAACCTGGATTCGTGCGTTTCACTACAGCACAAAACCAACGTAATTGATCATACGATTCTGCATAACATCCACATAACTAATCTCTGGCATATTCTATTATATGCCACGCTTTGTAATATGGAATAAGGATTCCATAATGAATACGCATATGTTCAACAATATCCTTCCCCCGAATTTTATTGTTTCCATCAACTTTTTCCTCACCTAATCTAGCTATTATTTTAGGGCAGAGCCTTCTATTCTTAGTAGACAAAAACCTACTAATACATTTGATTGGAGTGAATTGATGCATGTTTTTAGGGGGTATTTTAGTGCAAAAAGTGAGTTAAAGTGTTAGTTTTTGTGCTTAAAAGTGTAAAGTATCACTCTTTTACTTAAAAAGTATTATTTGTGAGATTTTGATGTTTTCGTCCATTTTGCAGGTAATTCGGTGGAATTTTGCCAGTCCGAGAGTACCGGTGTGCTTAGAATGAAGAGACGATCATATCAGACGAAAATGGGGGTCGGGGCCGAAGCCCCGCTCTAGAAAAGTGCCCTGGACTCGAGCTCTAGTCGAGGACCATGAGCCTTGAGTCGAGGGCTATGCTGAAAAGGGCAAAAATTGGAGAAAGGCACAAGCCTCGACTCGAGGGCTGACCCTCGAGTCGAGGGAGAGGACAAAAGCAAGGGCCTCGAGACCCTCGACTCGAGGGGGAGATTTTTCAGAAAATTCATATTTAAAGGGCATGAAACAGAGCATTCGAAGAGAACTTCCAATATAGCAGTTAAGAGCGGTTTTGGGGCGATTTCTCAGGCCCCAAGCCATTTCTCCCTTGTAGGTAGATTAGAGATAGAATTAGATTTAGATTTCAATTAATGTTGATTAGATTAGCCATAGATTAGCTTTAGGTTAGTGTTGTTCATTCAATTCAAGCTTGTAATTCATTTGGAGATTTATGTTGAAGACTCAAGCATTCCTATTGTTGTTAGTTGAAGACTATTTGGTGATGTTTTTTCTCTTAGCTCTTTTTAATTTCTTAATTGTTGTGATTTGTTTTATGTTTGTGCAATTCTATCTTCTTCCCATGGGTTTTGCTTGTGGCACCATGGGCTAACTCTCTTGTGCTTGGGTTAATTGAAATTGATGATGATTTGATTGACTATGCTATGATTGTTGATGATTGGAGATCAATTGAGTAGATTGCTTACTAATTGTGATTCTCAATTGTGCTTCATGCATTTTTAACTCTTTAGATTAGTGTTTGATCACCCTAGCTATAGGCGAGAGTTGCGCTAACGTGTTCCAGGATTAATCGGATTATAATTGTGTATGAATGCATGGATTGGGTGATTCGGAATCGAATTAGTTGCACTAAGGATACTCACTTTAGTTTGTTTCCTAATTGTGATTCTTAATTATGCTTTTTGTAAATTTGTCTCTTTAGATTATTGGTTGATCACCCTAGCAATAGGCGAGAGTTGAGCTAACGTGATTAGGTGTTGATTGGGTTACAATTTTGCATGATTGTATGAATTGGGGATTTCTACATTGAGAGATGTGAAGGACTATGGATACTCACATTAGGCATTGTGATTTTAATGGAGTGATTAATTTCATGATGTTTTATGCTTTCTATCTAGTTGATTTGCAATTTGATTCAATTGTAGCTTGTTGATTGATGATTCATTGATGGATGTTAGCCCTAGCACCCCAATTCCCCCATTTATTGTTGTGTTTGTTATTGCATTCTAAGTGTTCGATCATTTGTTTGCTTGATTTTAGTTTGTATTTTGCAAGTGTTTGGTAGTGTTAGTGTCATCCCTTGTTGCATCAATAGTCACTAAGAACTCGTATTTCTAGGGCCTCATGTGCATACTTTTTCCCTTGGGTTCGATAATTTGCGATTGGTCTTATTAACTCTTACCCTATACACTTCAATCAAATGGCGCCGTTGTTGGGGAATTAGTTTTTGCGCCTATAGTGAGACTTAGGAATTGTTTGAAGTGGCTACTTGTTGTCTAGATGGAAGGATACAACTCATACTTGTGGAATCAAGAGTATTATCAAGATAGTAGGGTGTATTCTCCACACTTTGATTAATTTGGATACAATAATTGGAGGAACTATGAAGATAATTATCAAGTGCAACAAGTTCCTTCCAATTATGAAGATTGGATATGTGAAGAAATTCCTCACCCACCTCAAGAGATGTTCCCATACTATGAGCCTTATGATCGAACATTTGATCCATGTCTTGGATTTGAGTGTCAAGTAGCATCGGAAGGGGCTTACTATGAAGATGGGAGAAGCCATGAGTATGACTACCAAATGCCACAAGCTTCTCCTCAATTTGAAGAACGGGGACTCCATGATATGATAGCTATATTGTTAGAGATGCTTGGATTTTTGTTGGAAAAATTTGAAGAAGATAATGCTAGATGTGATCAAATGCTTCCCTTGTACGAAGAAATGTATGAGACCAAAGAAAAGGTTAATTCATGGATAGAGAGGAACATGGAGATCACCGAAGTTCATTACATGTTTATAAAGTGTCAAGTCAAAAATTTCCTATGCCAAGTAAAGAACATAACCATCATAGAGGATCAAGAAGAAGAAGGGGAGGAAGAAAGTGAAAGAGATGATTTAGAAAAGGGTCCAAGCAATGAGGATGAAGTAGGAAGCTTCCTTGTCAAAAATGAGGAAGAGGAGTGTCCATTGATGGACATGAGCTATAATGAGAAGGGAAATCTAGAAGCACCAAATGAACCCTTGAAGATTGAAATGAGCATTTCTATACCTTCAAACTCTTCAATTTGTACTTATATGGATAATGATGCTTCTAATGATTTAATTTTGCCACTTGTGAATTTTGACTATAGGAAAGAATTGATGAAGCGCTTGGGCATCCTCGAAGGAAAAGAATGGAAAAGAAGGATGGCAAGAGAGAAAGGGGGACAACCATGGACACTAATCATATCTATATGTGGTTGTCCTATCTTTTCGGTGAACCTCATAGACCTTGAAGCACAAAGGTTAAGATACAATGGCAAGGAGGATTATTATCCATGGCCATTCCGATGAAGGACTTGAAAGTGGAAGAAATAAGTCCGGCAAAGGACAATAAAAATAGCGATCGATGGGAGGCAACCCATCCTTTTTATTTGCTTTTGTGTGTTTGTGGTAGACTAGTGTTTTGTTTTATTTTTGGGAAAGTTGGCTAGCTACTTAATTGCTCATGCTTAGGAAATTATGCTCTATGTTTTGGGATTTATATAGTGTTTGAGCTTATTGTTGATATCATTATGAGTTGCATATATTTTGAGCCAAACTTGAATGCATGCCATCATTCAAGTTTGGGGGTGTTGTTTATTTAGGGTAGAAATGCATCTCTTAGTGATGATTAATTGATGAAGTTGTTTGCCGTTTGTAGGATACTCACTACTTGGATTGAAAAAAGGATCGAAATCGAAAAGGAATTCAAGGAATCGAGAAAGATGGAGAGCTTAAAAATTGATGAAAATAAGCAAAAAGGAAGAGAACCCGATCTCCTCGATCGAATGAGCGACCGGGCTTAAATCGAGGGACCAAAATGATAATTTCTTGTATATTTGGGTTCGTTAGGGACATAAAGGTCGTTTTTAGGAGTTTCAGGGGTCGGGCTGGGCCCGAAAATCGCAAAAATTTCCCTGGTCTCGACCCAGGGTCGAGATTGCATATCCCCCGGGTCGAGGGATTTACACTTGGCCAAAATTCCGAAATTTGCATGTTCCTCGAGTCGAGGGTGAAACCTCGAGTTGAGGGGGTCAGTTTTTCCTATCCCCCGAGTCGAGGGTGAGACCTCGAGTCGAGGCCTTTAATTTTTTGGATCCCTCGAGTCGAGGGTTGAGCCTCGACTCGAGGTTGGTGTTTTTTTATAAATACGCAGAAATAGTTTCAGAACAGCGCACGACTCGAGGGCTTAGGGCAGTGACGATCCCTTTTCACCTCCACACCATATTTTCCGGTTGTTTTGCTCGTTTCACCGATCAATAACCATTATTTCATCACATTAACATCATACATTGCATAAAGATTGGATTTTGAGGGTTTGTGAATCCAATTTGGGGATTTTGAGGATTATTGCGTGGGTCTTTCCAATTGCACATATTTTCGGCCGATTCACACACAAGGTATATAATTTCTTCTCATTTGGCTTTAATTTTCATATTGGGTGATGATTATTGCATAGGTGTTAATAATTTTGCAAGAGTTCTTTGAATTGGAATATTTCTTTTGGGCATTTTGTCAAGCACTTGGTATGCATGTTTATTTTTGATGAATTGGAGCCATTGTTGAGATTGTTTGAATTAATTGATGATTTTAGGAGCATGCTAAGGATTGTATATGATATCTTGCTCGTCTTTTTGCGGGAATTGGCTTGAAATTTGATTGTGGCATATTTTTAGAAATTTCTAGTGTAATATTGTTGGAATAATTGGTCAAGTTAAATTATGGTGTTGATAGAAGTGAATTATTTATTGATGCTTATTTGTACAAATACTTGCTAGTTGGCTCATGCTTTGAGATATAATTTTTGGAGCTTAATTGCATGATTACTATTGAGATTACTTGTGTATGAATTGTTGAGGCCATGTTAAGTATGCATATTTTGGGGATTCATTGAATGCTTCTATTGGATGTGTTGCTTAGTTGACTCATTGACCATTTGTTGAGGATTAGATGCTTAGTCACTAGGAATTTTGTTGTGATTGGAAATATTATTGCTTGTTGACTCGTCCATGGTTAGATTGATATTTTGAGCTCGTATTTTAATTGTGAAGATTGATTTTTGCTCTTGGGAATGTTTTGCAGGAACCATGTTTAGAGGAGTCGACGGTCATAACTTCTTGGATGCGGATAACTGTGAAAGAGAGGAAGCCATCCGATTTGCACATAGGATGCCTGCTGAGCTCGGTAATCAGTGGGACGACTACAAATGAAGGAAGCATATCATTCTCTACGCCGAGCTATACAAGAAGGTAGTCAAGACCCACTTGGTGGATCATGATTGTATGACATCGATGGGCATCGTGGAGGAAATTCCTCATTTGTTTGAGCAAATCAGAATGGGGGGTTTCTTGGCGAAGAGGCCTCAGACTTATCTCGGACTTACTTTGGAGTTTCTTTGTACAGTTAAGGTTGATAAGGCCAGGAGGGCCAAATTCCCGAGGGGTATTACTTTTGAGCCTATGGGACGCGAGTATTCGTTGACCGTGGACGAGGTAAACGAAATCATTGGAACACCCACCGATCCCGATCGATGACTCCTCAACATGAGGAAGGAGTACAACGCCAAGAAGTTTTGGAGGCGAATTTCAGATTCAGGGGCTCCGAATCAGCCTGAGTTCATTTCGGGGAAGTCGAAGAGCACCCACATCGGAACCCAGTGGTCAGATACTTAGAGAAGATTCTCACGAGAACTATATTCGCGAGATCGGAGGGAGGAGCTGTGGTGTCCGAGAAGTTGTATATGATATGGTGTTTCCTCCACGGAATTCGATTCAATGCTGCCGCGTACCTCTGCTATCTTTTCGAGAGAGCCATTAGTACAAAGTTCAAGAAGATTAATTTTGGAGGCGATGATCACGTTGATAGCTGAGCACCTCGACATTCCCACTCACAACCTTCGAGCTTTAGAGGGTCCTGATCTCACTACCGATACCATGCGGCGCATGAGGACACTTGACCGCATCGGTAGGACTTGGTGTCTCCAGCAGCACCATGGTGGCCGATTCCCTCTTCCGAATAAGAGGTTGATGACGGTGTTTGGATCTGCTGCCTTCGTGACCATCAATCTGCGTATGTGATCACAGCGTCATACTGAGGCGATCGACGCCTACACTAAAGAGCACGGAGATGTTCTCCGAGATGAGGACGACGATGATGATGATGAGGGCCAGTTGGGTTCCGATAATGATGAGGCTGAGGGTGCCGCAGAGGGAGCCGAGGCAGAGGCAGGAGATGATGATGAGGATGAGTATAAGGAGCCAGAGCAGGAGGAGTTGCCGGTACAGATGGGTGAAGATTATCAGTCCGAAATTAACATGTACTGGCAGGAAGAGATGAGGAGTCGAGAGTGAGGCTGGGAGCTCATCACAGAGGCCGTGGGTGTTGACCAAGGAGATGTGGGCCGATAGCCAGAGGATGCAGATTGAGTGCCTGACTCACCAGGATGAGATGTATCGGATGCTAGAGGAGATGCGTCAGACGCAACAGGACATGTATGCCCTCTTACAGCAGTTCAGCTCCTGGAACTTCGGGCTGGGCCACTATCCTCCTCCACCACCGCCGTCCGACTCTTAGGGCTATCCCCTATTCCTCATTCCCTCTCCTTAGTTTTTAGATTCTTGTCTTCTTGATGATATGTACTCTTGATGATGATTGTACATTTTTTAGGTGAACTTGATGATGTGATGATTTGGATTACTTGATGATTTTGATGTTTTCACTTCTCTTGATCTTGTGGAGCTTTATTGTATATTGATGATTATACCTTGATGATCATTTGGATTCCTTACCCTATAATATTGAGCTTAGTTGTGGGTTTATTGTCATATTTTTTAGTATCATTCGTGTGGTAGTGAGTATGCTTGAGATTATGTACATGAGCACTTGTGCTTGATTTGCAAGATATATTGAATTTTGATTTGATCATGAGTTGATTTGTGGCTTGAAGCTAGTATTCTTGATTAATTGTGTGAAGATGAATGTGATTGATGATGCTTGATTCATTGCTCAATTTAAGCCCGTGAGCTTTTGTGCCTTATAATCGTACATCTTATACGGTTGATTTGATTTCTTTGTGAGTGCATCATTCATGGATTTGTATGCTAGAACTTGCCTCTAGACTTGTTGACATTGATCTTTGTGAAATGTCATTAAACTGATAAGAGGCCATGTTTGCTATGTTGAGTCACTTAGCCAAATTTTTCCCCACAAAAAACATTTGATTTCCTTAGTGAGCCATGTTGAGCCTATTATCCTTATTCTTTGGCAAGCCAAGTGAAATTAAGAACCATTTGCCTATTTTTATTAGCCTTATTGTCCTATGTTTAGTAGAGCTTGATTGTTGACTAATGATAGTGATTTTCATGCTAAGTGTGGTGGAAAATGATGTGCTAAGTGATGATGCTTGAAAAAGAAGAAAAGGGTTGTGAAGAAGAATTGAATTGTGAAGATTGTGAATATGAAAAAGAGCAAGATTCAATTTTTGAGCTTAAGTGAAAGAGAAAGCTCAAGTTAATGGTGGATTGATCATTGAAGTTCAAAAGAAAGAGTGTTACTTGATGAAAAGTGAAGAGATGAGTTTTGTATTGATTAGTTAACATTTAAGTCTCTACTACTTAGGGGGCGCTTGTTACGAGATCTTCAATGGGAATGGGAATGAAATTAACTTTTCCTCCTATGCCCCCAAATTTATTGGAGGGAGGAATGTTTCCATGTTGGTTACATCATTGGTGTTGTGCTCCAATTTTGGAAAAAATGAGACAAAAGAAGCTTGTTATTGGTGGTGGAGGGGAATGATTGAGGAGAATTGATTGTAGATGGGGAAAAGGTTAATCATAATGGGTAATGATTACCTTATTTAGGAGGAAAAATAATGTCATTCACCATCTTTTATTCTTATTAACCACCACAATTGCCTTATATTAATCCCCATTCCCATTGTCATTGAAGAATTTCCAACCAAGCGCCCCCTTAGTCACTCTTATCCAAAAAAAAATATTCCACCTTTCCAAAGAGCCTACCTTACAACCTAGAAGAAAGACCTTTTTGATTCTTGATTGATCACAAATGATTTTGATTCAGATTAAGTCTTTTGGCAAGCATATGGTGTACTTATTTGTGAATGGATGATTGAGTGCTTTAAACCTTGATACACTTGAGTGAAGAGTGAAACACTCCACGGACGGAGCAATGTGTTAAGTGTTTGATTGAGCATTTGTTTGAGTATGATTCATCTTGGTTGCTAGTGGATAGTTTGCATTGAAGCTTATGTTCATTGATGAGTTCGATTGTCTTAATTATCTTCTATGGTGCCATGTGACATAATTGCAATCAATTCACTCATTTATGCTTAATTGCTAAGTTGCTCGAGGACGAGCAACACTTCAAGTTTGGGGGTATGATTGGAGTGAATTGATGCATGTTTTTAGGGGGTATTTTAGTGCAAAAAGTGAGTTAAAGTGTTAGTTTTTGTGCTTAAAAGTGTAAAGTATTACTCTTTTGCTTAAAAAGTATTATTTGAGAGATTTTGATGTTTTTCATCCATTTTGCAGGTAATTCGGTGAAATTTTGTCAATCCGAGAGTACTGGTGTGCTTAGAATGAAGAGACGATCATATCGGACGAAAATGGGGGTCGGGGCCGAAGCCCCGCTCGAGAAAAGTGCCCTGGACTCGAGCTCTGGTCGAGGACCATGAGCCTCAAGTCGAGGGCTATGCTGAAAAGGGCAAAAATTGGAGAAAGGCAGAAGCCTCGACTCGAGGGCTGACCCTCGAGTCGAGGGAGAAGACAAAAGCAAGGGCCTCGAGACCCTCGACTCGAGGGGGAGGTTTTTCAGAAAATTCGTATTTAAAGGGCATGAAGCAGAGCATTCGAAGAGAACTTCCAATATAGCAGTTAAGAGCGGTTTTGGGGCGATTTCTCAGGCCCCAAGCCATTTCTCCCTTGTAGGTAGATTAGAGATAGAATTAGATTTAGATTTCAATTAATGTTGATTAGATTAGCCATAGATTAGCTTTAGATTAGTGTTGTTCATTCAATTCAAGCTTGTAATTCATTTGGAAATTTATGTTGAAGACTCAAGCATTCCTATTGTTGTTAATTGAAGACTATTTGGTGATGTTTTTCCTCTTATCTCTTTTTAATTTCTTAATTGTTGTGATTTGTTTTATGTTTGTGCAATTCTATCTTCTTCCCATGGGTTTTGCTTGTGGCACCATGGGCTAACTCTCTTGTGCTTGGGTTAATTGAAATTGATGATGATTTGATTGACTATGCTATGATTGTTGATGATTGGAGATCAATTGAGTAGATTGCTTACTAATTGTGATTCTCAATTGTGCTTCATGCATTTTTATCTCTTTTGATTAGTGTTTGATCACCCTAGCTATAGGCGAGAGCTGCGCTAACGTGATCCGGGATTAATCGGGTTATAATTGTGTATGAATGCGTGGATTGGGTGCCTCGGAATCGAGAGATTAATTGCACTAAGGATACTCACGTTAGTTTGTTTCCTAATTGTGATTCTTAATTGTGCTTTATGTAAATTTGTCTCTTTAGATTAATGGTTGATCACCCTAGCAATAGGCGAGAGTTGAGCTAACGTGATTAGGTGTTGATCGGGTTATAATTTTGCATGATTGTATGAATTGGGGATTTCTACATTGAGAGATGGGAAGGACTAAGGATACTCACATTAGGCATTGTGATTTTAATGGAGTGATTAATTTCATGATGTTTTATGCTTTCTATCTAGTTGATTTGCAATTTGATTCAATTGTAGCTTGTTGATTGATGATTCATTGATGGATGTTAGCCCTAGCACCCCAATTCCCGCATTTATTGTTGTGTTTGTTATCGCATTCTAAGTATTCAATCATTTGTTTGCTTGATTTTAGTTTGTATTTTGCAAGTGTTTGGTAGTGTAAGTGTCATCCCTTGTTGCATCAATAGTCACTAAGAACTCGTATTTCTAGGGCATCATGTGCATACATTTTCCCTTGGGTTTGATAATTTGCGATTGGTCTTAATAACTCTTACCCTATACACTCCAATCACATTTATGAGTAAGATTTAACTTATATATCTCAAAAGAATCCGATGCAAGTAACCTCCTTACCTTTACAAACCAGTCGTACCCACAACTAGTCTTTTCCACACAAACCGCATGAATGTAGTCACCATCATTCCAAATATACTTAAAGAGAAACTGTTGGCACGAAGCATATTTAATAAGTTAACCCCTAAAATGGTCTGCACCACCAGAAAAAATAGTACCCACCCCCTAGCAAATATATCTCCCCACCAATCAGATAGCAATGGAGTTTTCTCAACTGATGGACAAATATCATATGTTGAGCAGTTTAACCTCACAGTGCAGTCTCGTTCTTTAAAACCGCGCGTTGAATGACTAGAATTAGAAGAGTTCGTATCAAGGAATGGAACACAAGACAGATGATGAAAATTGAACTTGTGATCAACAAAGTCAGCTAATGTAGAATAAGTATGACTACTTTTTTTTCGATTTGGTTATTGATGACGCATCAATAATTTTGTCAGGCTAATCCGGTGAGGACACAATAACTACTACCAGTCTTTAATTCAGATATATGAGAGCATAATGTAATCAAATTCAACAGATCAGCGTCAGATCCTAACATGCAACTAGAAATAGAACCTGCTGAATACCGAAAATGCAAACTTTCAACGCATAACGCCGGCCACATCTCCAGTACTTGTTTAGAAAAATCATCGAACGATGTCCGAGTATCAATTAATATTATCTTACATTCTCCATTGAACTGAACCTTCAAAATAATCTCAAAATGCGTACTCATACTGTGAACAACCACAAAAATGACTTCGTCAAGATGGGAAAACCATTACAGATGCAAAAAAATAGTTGGGCATACAAGAATAGAGAGATCAATACGAATTCAAAATTCAAATTTCAAAATTTGAAATTAACGAAGAAACAAAATCAATATTAATCGACAATTAAAAAATGTGTGGACAAAATGAACAAACATCTAATCAAATGAATAGTAACGAATTCAAAAGAATAAAAATCTGATGCATTATTATAAGTAAAAAAAAAATTCTAAATATGCAACTGCTGCAAAAATCAACATGATATGATGTAAATGTTATAAAAAACTTAAATTGAAAAGGGGAATCTCAAAGGTTATTTTTGACAAATCAACTATGCAATTGTATCGTCTTGCAAATATGAAAAGTGATTGTATGATTTAGAAATATAAATAGACTAATTTGTACTAGGGTGTAATAAATTCTAAAAAAAACTTTCAATTTTTGGATGACATATTAAAACTGGACGGACTAAAGAGATATATTGACTAATTAAAATTGGACAAAAGGAGTACAAGTTTACAAAAAAATATATGTAAAATGTATCATTTTAAGATAAAAAAAATTAAAAAGCTCTAAGTGATAATAATTTATTAAAAAATGATAATAATTTTACAACTGTCTCACGAAATGAGTTTCGTGAGATGGTCTTATAGAAGTTCTTGCCTAAAGAGAAAGACTCATGTGAAATATTTCATGGTTTTACTAAAAGACAAAAAATATAAAAAAACTCGTGGGTCAATCAAAGAAAACGGGTCAATAATGAATACACGTGAATTATATCAAAATCACGCACACAAACACGCTGTAAAAATAGAACACGACATTGAAGATGGGCGAATCAACATAAATTTCTGACGAAACTGGTAGCGACATTAATCAACATCATATTGAAGAAAAATCAGCAAACATACAGGACATGCAGAGGAAAAATAATAAGAGAACGCCGGAAAAAAATTGAATCTGGAGGATATATAACAAAAAATATCTAATCAAAACAATAACAAAATTCATCAACGACATCAGATTGAAATGTGTTGTTGTCTCGATCGTCTTTGTTACCAGTTGAATATTTTTCTCAAAATTTAGAATTAATATCGCAACTGTTATTTTGTTTCTTATTTGTTCATATAATAACACATTTTTCTCTATACAATATCACCTTTGTGTGCATATAGTTACACATATTTGACCTTATAGTAACATAACATAGTGAGATAGTAACACATATTTATCGTTGTAGTAACACACTTTTTGCTTCATACAGTAACATATTTTTTTTATATACAGTAACACGTGTTTGACCTTATAGCAACACAACATGAGAGTGTGTTTCTATTTTTAACTTTGCACGAGTTTGTACACAAATTTGTCTTTACAGTCAGTAACACATGTTTACATCTAATCTTGTATGTGAGGATCAAATAGACCCATGAATTTTTTCTCGATACATTTAGATCATTTTTCTTTAATGTTGAGATCAAATAAGCTCTCATCTTAATAAAATCACAATATATTAGTAAAACACATAATTAGAGACCTATTTGATTACATGTATAACACCCCAAAATAATTATGCATAATATTTGAATCTGCGTATATGTGTATATGCACCCACAATTTATTTTCTAAATATAAAAGAATATATCTATAGTTTCCTAGACATAAAACAATTCTAGCAAATTATATATAAGTTGATTTAAATTCTACAAGTGGGTGTATTTATTAAATTAGACACTAGTACATTCTTTAAAAAATAAATAAATATATATATATATATATATATATATATATATACATATATATACTTTTGCTTTATTTATCTTACTATATATTATGAGCGATAAGTTCATGAATTTAAAATATAATATTACTATATTAATTTCTTTATGATATAAAATCTAGCTAAATTACTACATTATATATATGATATTCAAACTGATATACATACAAAATCATGCATATATAACTTACTTCTTGCAAAGAGAATAATAAATTAAATACATTCATGTATTCCTTAATTATTTAATATATAAACATATATACAGGATATATATGCATGCATAACTAACTAAATATATATAATATATAATATTTGCATGCATGAGTGCATAATTAGCCAAATAAATATAATCGTATGCATGTATGAGCACACATTTATAAATGGATATGAATCCACCGCCCATACACATTAGTCCACGTTAAATCTGGTAATGCCAGCACTGTTACAAGTTCTTCAAGTTATATATTATTTATATAATTGAAATTTAATTTGTGCAATTATGAGGTTACTCCACCAAGTGTATTTTCACACACTTATCCCTTCCTTAAATATTTTTCAGTGCAGGAGTTCGACAAGGAGGGATGATCTGGGATGCTATGGCCAGGAAATAAAAAGGGATAATAAATTACTACTACACTATTTTTATTTATTTTCGAAGAAAAGACTTATGACTTGTAATTAATCATGGGATTAATTCATGAATTTACGTATTCTGGAATAAGATTTATTATTATTTAATATCTTCCACTGTAATTTTTATTTAATAATTATGCTCTACATATTTAATTATACTACAAGTATTTATATAAAAAAAATAGAATGTGTTTCCTATTAAATATAAATACTGAAATAGATAAATGTGATTATTTAGTAACGTCTCAACATTAATATTAATATATATTAAATTGGGGCGTTATAGCGTGGTATCAGAGCAAAAGTTTCTACAAACTTGCTCAAATTTGTGTTGTCATAATAGATTAATATATATACAATATATCACATACAAAAGATAAATAATTAGATAATAGTAATAGTAATAGATAAGAGCAAAAACCTGCAAAGCATTGAATAGAAAAGCCTGCAAGAAAAAAAAAGTGTATACATTTATCTTATTCAAGCAAATCCCTTATATATATATACTTAAAGCTAAGTAATGATTACCTTATAAAAGAAAAAATATATATATATATATGTATATATTGAAACATATTCAAGCAAACCCTGCATATATATACCTCCTCTTCAATCTTTCTTCCTCATCAGAAGGTAGAAGGTAATAAGAAAAAGGAATTAAGGCCATAGCTCTATCCGATCATCCATTCACATCGAAATCAAGTAAGTGAGTTGTAATTGTTAAATTTTGATAATCACTTAAATGTACTACAGTAGAGAAAAGAAAAAAATATAAAAAATAAAACTGATTATTTTTGTGTGTGCTTTAGATGGATTTGAGACAACGCTTAATAGCTAACCGGCTAAATAGGTGTGTAGCACTTCAGAGGAGCGAAACGGATGATTTAGGAGCCTACATTGGAGAAATAGCCGCATATTAGCGAAGTTCTCTCCAGACTGAGAACCCTCTCAGTGACCATGAAGCTCGTCTTATGTTAATCATCACATTACCGAAAAACTGGAGTCTCCATGCTTGTAGCCTATACAGGAACTTGGCCGGTCAATGTGAGAATACATGTTTTCGATGTCTCTCTGCAAGTTTGTTTTAAGATTGGATCCGAGAAGGACATTCTCCGATGCCAGAACAACCTTATCTACAAGAGGCAGCGACACCGGTGACGGTGGAGGAAGAACCCAGGGTAGTTCCCCAATACAGGGAAGATGGTTGATACTCCTCCGCAAGATCGTGTTAAGACCCATAATAGGGTCTGGACCTATCAAATTTTGCTTACGTATGACTTATCGACAGTATCTTTCCAGGATAAACCTGGACTCATTTTCTTAGGCATAGGAATGCGTGTTAATGCTTAATATCGTTGTACCCCCTAAAAGATAGGTCCCGTTCTGTATTGAAACTATGTATGCTTACAAAAAAAATTTTATGTTATGTATTAATGCAAAGACTATAAATGCTTCCAATAACAAAAAAATAGTATATTATGTGCTCGTGTATACATACATATATATCAAATAAAGTATATATACATATTTATATTAATGTGTAGTTTGTTCATCTGGATTTTAACTCCTAGTGAGTTGACTTAGTCAAGTTACAAAGCAAGATTAATGAAATTTTTAACCTGGTGAAATAGATCATGAGTCGCGGACGACCACGCCGCACACAACTTCCAGCTCAAGAAACCCCACTATTAACCAATGACGAATAGGAAATAATGTCGCGGCCATTCTTCTAGGTCTCGCACAATATTTTTCAGGTTCCCCCTCACAAACTGCACCACCTCTTCAAGCGCATCGCAACGAGATGAGTACCGTAGTTGAACAATTTAGACGCTATCGTCCGCCTACTTTTAACGATAGAGAGAGTCCCGCGGAAGCCGAAAATTGGTTAAGAGCACTTGAGAAAATATTCACACATATTGTGTGCACCGACGAGCAGAAAGTTTCATGTGCTGTCTTTCTGTTAGATCAGGACTAGTTTTGATGAGTTAAAATGCATATGATAGATGAGTTTATGTAAAGAAGGAAGATCAGCTGAGAATGTATATATCAGCTGATGTATTTGTTTCACTAGTTAGATTTTCAAACTAAGAGAGATAAGGTAGTCAGTTGAGGTCGATAGTTCGAAGGTCATCTGAAGACAATTTTGAAGAAGTTATCTGTTAGAGAGAATAATGAAGAGCTCAAGACGAAGTCAGCTGAGTAGAATAAGAAAGAAAGATTTCCACTAAGTCAATCAGACGACGTACTCAAGAAAGTCAGCTGAACTCAAGGTAGTTTTCAAGATTATTTTGTTACTACAAACTAACCGTCTTAAGAGTTTATAAATAGGGCTAAGCACAGTCCTTAGAAGGACTTTTGCATATTTTCTAAAACACACATTCTAAGTGCACTCATAGCATTCAAATCGATTTGTGATATTTTCTCAGTGTTTATAGAACACTTCTTGTAAATTCTTCTATACACATCTGCACTGTAATCTAGAATCAGGAGATAGATTTGTAGATAGAAGAAGATCTGAAGATGTAGATCGTCATCTTTGTAATCTGTAATCGAAGAAAGTGAGTAAGTAAGAAAGTAAGAAGAGACCCTTCTTCAAGGTTGAAGAAGGAGAGTGGATGTAGGATTTTCAAATCCGAACCACTATTAACCCTGTGTTCTTTACTTTCAGTCTTTATTTTCAGTCGATTATTTCTTGTTATTTCAAGTCTATCAAGTTGCTTTTAGATCCAATTTAAGAATTGAGTATAATTTGCTTTCGCTGGGTACTTTGAATAATTTGGAAGATAAGTTTGATTAGCTAGTCTGAATTTCGCAAGAAATTTTAATAATCTATTCAACCCTCCCCTCTTGATTATTTCTAGGAGATTCACTCAATCACTCAATCTCGGGACCAACAAGTGGTATCAAAGCAGTGTTAAAGCTGTTCTGGATATTTCATTTGGTCAAATCAGATTATCCACTCAATTCTTGATTTAGACCTGTTTTTGATAAATTCAGCTTGATATATTGTTGTTATCTACTAATCATGTCTTCTAGTGAAAGAAAGGTTAAAAGTCTTCTAAATTTTGAGATCGAAGACTACGACTACTGGAAATTCTAAATGGAGAACCATCTGAAGTCTATCTATCCTCGAATGGAAGATGTGCTCTTTGAAGGACCCATCAAGTTCTTTCATGGTGGAGTCAGTGATGGAGCGAGTAGCTCAGAAACTCGTGCTCAGGTAGAAAAGAAGGTATCTAAATTAACTAACGATGAAAGAAAGGTTTATAATCTAGATCAGGTGGCGAGGAATGAGATCATTGAGACCCTCAGCAGAGAATGGCACGAGAAAATCAAGAAGTGTAAAACTATTAAGCAGATGTGGGACACCTTAGCTGATATGTGCAAAGGCACTGACCAGGTAAAGGAGAACAAGCTCCAAGATGTTCTCCACTCCTTTGACACTTTTAAGATGAAAGAGGATGAAACTATTGATCAATTGGACATTAGAATGACCAATTTGATTAATAGAGCCACGGATCTGGGTAAAGTTTACACTGAAAAAGAGATAAATAACAAAATCCTTAGATCCCTAACAAAACGTTGGAGAGAAAAGGGTAATCTGATCAAAGCCACAAATGATTTATGTACTATAAATCATTATACCTTATTTTCTCACTTGAAAGGGTATGAGTTTGTTAGTCTTGATTTTGTATGTTTTGATGATGTTCCTAAAACCTAAGTGTAATAGGAACAGCTAAACCTGTTAGTCAGTGGATGATCTAGATAGGTTAGATTCTTTGTTAAGGTAACCTTGCTAGGATCTGTCCAGAAGACTTGAAGAAGCTTGAGAACTGAAGTCTAAAGACATAAGACTTGAAGGCAGAAGACTTGGTACCAGAATGCTCAGGGAACAGACAGACTAGAAGATTATAAAGGTTGCTATCAAGAAGACCCGAAAGGTTTCTTGTACCTAAAGAAGTTATCTTTGAAAAGCTAGAAGACTTGAAGATCTCTTAGAAAAAGAGATGGAAGCAATCAACAAAGATTAAGTAGTCAAGAAGACTTTGATGCGAAGGTAGAAAGGTTAGGAAGCTTGCTAAAGTGAACATGGAAGACTTAGTCGGTTCGAGATCAATCAGTATATCAATTAAGAAGTCAAGTATCAATCAGATCCATGATTAGATGATCGAATCTGCAAGAGTCAATCTATCAAGAGATAATTGATTGGAATCAAACAATCAATTATCTAAGTCAAACAAATCTTCTCAATGACTACTTACCATCTTTAAGAAGACCTGATTATCAAGCAGTCTAACGGCTAGATGATTTCAGGAAACTATAAATCAGAATGAAGGGTGATTGGAGTGAATTGATACATGTTTTTAGGGCTATTTTTAGTGCAAAAAGTGAGCTAAAGTGTTAGTTTTTGTGCCTAAATGTGAAAAGTATCACTCTTTTGCCTAAAAAGTATTATTTGTGAGATTTTGATGTTTTCCGTCCATTTTGCAGGTAATTCGGTGGATTTTTGCCAAACCGAGAGTACCATTAGGCTTAGAATGAAGAGACGGACATCCGGGATGAAAACAGGGGTCGGGGCCGAAGCCCCGTGCGAGAAAAATGCCCTGGACTCGAGCTCTGATCGAGGAGCAAGAGCCTCGAGTCGAGGGCTATGCAGAAAAGGATAAAAAACGGAAAATGACAGCAGTCTCGACTCGAGGCATGACCCTCGAGTCGAGGGAGGTGAAAAAGGCAGGGACCTCGAGTCGAGGCCTGACCCTCGACTCGAGGGGAAGGATTTTCTAAAATTCGTATTTAAAGGAGCTGAGCAGGGCAATTCAAAAAAAGAAGAGTGCATAGTAGCAGTTAGTAGCGGTTTTGGGGCGATTTCTCAAGCCCCAAGCCAATTTCCATCTTAGATTAGAGTAGAAGTTAGAATTAGATTTAGATTTCAATTGATGTTGTTAGATTAGCATTAGATTAGCTTTATGATCTTGTAATCCTTTCAATTCAAGCTTGTAATTCCGTTGGAGATTGTTGTTGAAGACTCAAGCATTCCTATTTTGGTTAATTGAAGATCATTTGGTGATGTTATTCCTCTTTTGTCTCTTTAATTTCTTAAGTGTTGTGATTTTATTTGTGTTTGATCAATTCTATCTTCTTCCCATGGATTTCACCATGGGCTAACTCTCTTGTGCTTGGGTTAATTGAAATTGATGATGAATTGATTGATGATGCTATAATTGTTGATGATTGGAGATCAATTGAGTAGATTGCTTACTAATTGTGATTCTTAATTGTGCTTTGTGTAAAATTGTTTCTTTTGATTAATGGTTGATCACCCTAGCAATAGGCGAGAGTTGAGCTAACGTGATTAGGTGTTAATCGAGTTTCAATTTTGCACAATTGTATGAATTGGGGATTTCTACATTGAGAGATGGGAAAGACTAAGGATACTCACATTAGGCATTGTGATTTTAATGGAGTGATTAATTTCATGATGGTTTATGCTTTCTATCTTAGTTGATTTGCAATTTGATTCAATTGTAGCTTGTTGATTGATGATTCATTGATGGATGTTAATCCTAGCACCTCTATCCCACCATTTAGTGTTGTTTTTGTTCTCGCATTCTAAGTGTTCGATCTATTGCTTGCTCCTTGTTGTTTTGTATTCTTGCTTGTGTTTTGTTGTTTTTGTATCAAACCATTGTTGCAACTCTAGTCACTAAGAACTTGTATTCCTAGGGCCTCATGTGCATACTTTTTCCCTTGGGTTCGATATTTTGTTGATTGGTCTTAATAACTCTTACCCTATACACTCCAATCAAAGGGTTTCAGAATCGATACGAGTTACGCGTGAGAAACTATGAGAAGTCCTATCATTCATTAAAAATACACGCATATTCATTCAAACCACGAGCACTCGTTGAATCTGAAGAATTTGATTCTGGTTAAGGAACTGTAAATCACCTTCCAATATCTCGAGTACGAGAGAAGGCTGATTATTTTATAGATCCAAGAGTTAGAATAAACTAAAGGATCATCATTTGTATTAAGGGCAGGAACTTGTAAAACTTCATGTGGTCGAATCCTCAAGGTGATTGAGAAAATAAGACCGAATGATTTGGTGGATAGTAAGGCCCCTGTGGATTAGGGGGAGTGGACGTAGGATCGTTATATCCGAACCACTATAAAATTCTCTGTGTCATTTACCGCTTTCTGCATTCATATTCTTAACTGCTCATTCATCATCGTTTTAATAAACCTGCACTAAAGCTTGCTAAGCATTTTCAAGAAGGTTTTCATTAAAAGGATTTTTCAAATACACACACGAGATTAGCTTCCGCACCATCAGAAGACTTTGACTTTCCAAAGTCTGCTGATCACACATAGCATACTCTGAGTAACTATCTGCAGAAGACTTGCAAATTTTTCTAACCTCACACTCAGCTCACGAAAATTTATAAAAAGTTTTGGGTATGGTAAAGTCTATTCAACCCCCCGTTCTAGACTTTCCACCTCTTTCATATCTCGTATGGGACCAACAAGTAGTATCAGAGCAGTGGTTCAACCGACCACTGGCTTTGGTTACCAATAGTCTTTGAGAAAAGACTGTTGTGGTAACCTGAACAGATCTTTTCGAAAAACCATTTTCATAAAACTCATTGCATTTATTGCATAGTTGTTATATTGCTAACAAGAGTTCTCATAAGAGCAGTAAAGCCAGAAAGCTACCAGAGTTCTCTATAGAAGACTATGACTACTGGAAGTTCCGCATGGAGAATCACCTTGGTGCGATACATGATAGGATGCTTGAAATTCTTGAAGTTGGACCTATTAAGTTCTACTGGTATCCAGTAAGTTCTTGAAGTAGTGAAACTGAAACCTCCACTCGTCAGAAAACTGAAAAGAAAAGAAGCGAGTTATCAATTGAGGAAAGAAAGCTCTTTAATCTCGATCAAGTTGCTCGCACATAGATCATAGAAACCTTGACTAGAGAGCTTACTGAAAAAGTGAAAACATGCAAATCTGCTAAGGAAATGTGGGAAACACTGACACTTATGTGTGAAGGATCAGAACAAATTAAAGAAAAAAAGTTGCAGTCGATTCTTCATTAATTTGATACTCTTAAGATGAAGCCAGATGAAACAATAGATCAACTGGACTTGAGGTTGACGAATATAATCAACAAAGCAAATTCTCTAGGCAAATCATACAATGAGAAAGAAATAAATAACAAAACCCTCATATCATTGACTAGCAAGTAGAGAGTCAAGATCACTGTGATCAAAGATACCAAAGATCTCAACAGAATAAGCCATCATGAGTTATTCTCTCATCTAAAAGCTCATGAGTACGATTTGAAACAAGAAAAAGATAAGGATGAAGAAAATTCAAACTCTGTAAGTAAACAGGTTGCCTTCAAAGTTGCTCCTATTACATCTACAAAGGAACAAGTAGGAGAAGACTTGAGTATGAAAGAACAAATGACACTCTTAACTAAGAAGTTTGACAAGATGAACTCAAAGTTGGGAAATATAGAAGACATTGGAAGAATACTAAAAGGACAGGTTTCTAACCTGATACAAAGTCTTCTACAAGCTCAGACAGAAGATCTAATGATTCTAAGGATGAAAGAAAATTCAAAACCCCTGAGAGAAGAGAAGGAAGTCCTAGAAGAAGAGATTTTTCACCTAGACGAGATTCCAGTCCCAGAAGATCTTTAACAAATGATAGTTGCTATATTGTTAGGATTTATACTATAAGCATAGCTTTTTGTATGAACATCTTTTTGATATGAGATTCATTATGATCAAACTACTTGCTTTTTATGATTGTTACATATATCATTGTTTTTGTCCAGATTAGTCTATATTGTAGATAATATGGTTTCTGGTGTCACACAGAAGATCATGCTATCAGTTCCTTATAGATTATAAATAATAGCTCACAACCAAGATGGATTTGGACAAACCATTGGAACGGTTGTGGTGTAATTTGGTATTAGTCTAGCTTGATTATAAAGTTACACTAGTACATTTTGTATGTATCAAGCAAGACCATATGAGATTGTTCAATTTGTACCGACTATATAAAAGAACGAGACCTATGTTATTATGGATGTACGTCTTCTTAATCCCTATATAATAATGGGCACGTGTACTCAGTGTTTGTTTCTTTAATTTGCCAATGGGTGAGATTTATTAAATCAATAGGCTCGGTGAATTGGGAAATAGCACTGTTTATATGGTGTGTTGTTGATTATAGAAGGAATTCGTGTCCTAATTATTTAGGATGATGTTGTTTATATGGATTTAATCCGACATGATAATAAAGATGAGTGGTACTACTCTTGGAATTAGATGTAAATTAATTAAGTTGTCAGTAACTTATTTAATTTATGGACATTCGATATCTTAAACACGGGAAAATAAATGTACACATAATAAAGGAGCCCATATTGTAATATGGGATTAGGACGGTAGTTCAATTATAACTCTTTAGTGGACCGAGTTATAATTGATGGGCTTAAGTGGAGTGTTCGGACTGAACACAGGACGCCTAGGCCCATCAGGAGGCCCAACCCTAATTCCTCCTTAGGATCCCTGTTGTAGCCTATAAATAAACCTTACTTCAGACCCTCCCAGACGTGTGAAAAAAACGTAAGAAAAGAGGAGGCGGATTCTGATTCCCTTGGAAGATCGTCGCCCACACGACGTCCAAGGGAAAGGGATAGGAATACGGCAGAAGATCGTGAGGTTCGTGGTTTATCTTTAATCGGCAGTTCTGTCCTTAGATTTGGTTCGTCTTCACCTATTAAGGTGAATAGGTATGATTCCTTTTCCGATGCGTGTTTCATACATGTGATCCCGAATCTGATAATCACATAAAGTTGGTGATCCAGTGGTTCCAACACTATACATGTCATAAACCTAGACATTTCAGCTACGATTGTCCAGAACTAACTCCTAGAGAAAGAGAGGAAAAGAGACTTAAGAGGAATAAAAAGTTTGCTGATAAGAGAGCTTTACTAGCCGGAGAAGAAGACTCTACATTAAGTGATTCAAAGTCTTCATTAGACTTCTCTTCAGAGAATGAGTTATGTCTCATGGCTATTGGTGATGAGGTACTTTCTGACTCTTGTTCTTAGTATGCTTCTCGCACTTCTCTAGTAAAAGAGTTTGACCATAACTTTGTTGATAAGTTAATGGGAGATCTCAAAACTGCTATAAATGCTTATAACTGTGTGGAAAAGGAAAACACTAGCTTAAGGGCTGAAATTGATCTGCTTACCCAAGAGACTTCTGGTAAGCCATCTGAGACACCGAAAAACTTTGAATAGATGACTTTTGAAGAGTTAAATACTCTTCGAAAGAAGTGTACTGAACAAGATCAACTGGTAGAAAGGTTGCTCGCTGAGAATCTTGAGAAGACTGATCAGTTGAAAATTCTACAAGCAAAGTTTGATGAACTTTTCCATCAACATGAGCGGATAAAATTGAGTGATGAACGTTTATGTTTTAGATTGTATCAACTGAACAAAGCTTCATATGTTGTTCAAACTATAGTTGATTCATCTCAAACACCTAACGTAAAGAAGGGAATTGGCTTTTCCTTTGCCCAATCCTCACAGGTTCAAACAAGTGTACATGAGAAAAGTACACATGTTAAGGGTAATGATCTGGTAGGAGAGGGTTCCAGACCTAAACCTACTGATAAGGGTAAGAAGGTTGCTGACTCAGCGAATCGGTTGAATGGGAAGAAGAGTAGTCATACTCAACAACCCAAACAATTGATGATGTATCAAAAGAAAGGGGAATCCCAACTTAAAAAACCTCAGCAAGGTCAGAAAAGTAGACATCAGCCGAAACCATCTCTGTGGAGACAGTCTCAGCTGAAGACAACACAACCTAAGCAGACTTCAAAGTTTGTTAAACAATCTACTAAGCCTTCTGTGCCTATAAGATATGAATCTTTTGATGGCTCAAGTAGAGCGTATCCTTATCATCAGAACCCAAGAACCATTGCACTACAACTAGCCACTTCATCCAGAGGACCTCAGAAAGGTCACAAGTCTTCTGGAAGAAACACAGCTGACACCCATAGACATACATCCAAGAAGGCACTTAAGGATGAAACTGTCTATATTGATATGTATGGAAGAAGGATAAGATCTTCTGAATATGATAAGAAGGATCTATTCCTGTGGATTCCTAAAAGATGTTCTAACCCTCAAGGACCCAATTCTAAAGGGTACCTAAAACTTAACTAAACGTGCAGGATACCGTGGATCAGAGAAGCAGAGTTGCTGGAAAAGTTGTCTGGTACATCGACAGTGGGTGTTCGAAGCACATGACTGGAGATAAGCAACTCTTGAGCTCGATGTGCATACAAGATGGTCCATGGGTAGTGTTTGGTGACAATAACTTTTGTATAACCAGAGGAGTTGGAACTTTACACATTGGTGATGTACGTGTTGAAGAAGTTCTCTATGTAGAAGGTTTAAAGCATAACCTGCTGTCTGTATCCCAGTTCTGCGATAATGGATATTCGGTTAAGTTTTCTAGCTCTTCTTGTGTTGTTTCTTATGGTCTAGATGATCAGATGCTTTTGACTGGCCTGAGAAAGGGCAATGTTTATGTTGTAGAATTTCAGGATTTTCCTAGCAACACCTGTCTTGTAGCAAAGAGTACTCAAGAAGCTAGCTGGTTATGGCACAAGAGACTAAGTCATCTTAATTTTAAGACGCTAAACAAGATAGCTAGAAAGTCTCTTGTAGAAGGTTTACCGAATGAAGTATTTTCAAAAGATCAAACTTGTGACTCATGCCAGAAAGGAAAGCAAACTAGAGCATCGTTCAAAGAAGTGACATCCACAACTTCGAGCAGAACTTTACAATTACTTCACATGGACTTGTTCGGATTAGTAACTCCCGTAAGTTTCAGCGGAAGGAAATATACATTAGTGGTTGTAGATGACTACTTAAGATTTACTTGGGTAATATTCTTATTCAAGAAGAATGAGAACATTTCAAAGTTACATTAGTGGTTGTAGATGACTCATGCCAGAAAGGAAAGCAAACTAGAGCATCGTTCAAAGAAGTGACATCCACAACTTCGAGCAGAACATTACAATTACTTCACATGGACTTGTTCGAATTAGTTACTCCCGTAAGTTTCCGCGGAAGGAAATATACATTAGTGGTTGTAGATGACTACTTAAGATTTACTTGGGTAATATTCTTATTCAAGAAGAATGAGACCATTTCAAAGTTACCTGAGCTGCTGAAAAGATTACAAAATGAAAAGGGAGAAAGTGTTGTAAGAATTTGAAGCGACAAAGAAACATAGTTTCTAAACACGCATATAGCAAACTATTGCAAGAAACATGGGATTCAGCATGAAACATCTGCAACTCGTACTCCACAACAAAATGAAGTGGCAGAAAGATGAAATAGAACACTCAAAGAAGCTACTAGAACAATGCTAGCAGAATTTAATGTTCCACGGGAGATTTGGGGCAGAAGCCATTAATACAACTTGCTACACTCAAAATCAAAGCTTGCTACACAAAGATCATGGAAATACACCCTATGAATTATCGAAAGGTAGACTTCCTTGTGTTTCTTTCGTTCGTATTTTTAGGTGTAGGTGTTTCATTCACGACAACGAGAAATCCAAATTAAAAACCTTTGATGCCAAGGTTGCTGATGGAATATTCTTAGGATATTCCAGCACAAGCAAGGCTTATCGTGCTTTTATTAGGAAGACTTTCTTGGTGGAAGAAACAATACACGTGGTATTTAACGAATCTTCTGTTGAGTCTAAAGCAGGATATGAGGAATCTCTAGCAAAAGGGTTGAAGAACCTAGAAGTGAAATATAAGACAAAATATGTCAAAGTTCATTTACTGATTCTGGACTTTGATCCTGAAGATGATCAGCAGAGTTCAAAGCATACTGGGAAAGATAAAGTCATCCCTGCTACTATTGAAGAAACATCTCAAAGAGAGCCTGTTGAAGAACCATCATTGCCTGGTGAAACATCTCCTAAAACTCCGATTGTTGAACTAAATAATCAAGGGGGAACATCAGAAGACAGTTCATCTAAAAATACTCCAGAAGTGTTAGGTATTTCCAAAGAAACACAAAGAAGAAACTGGATGACTGATCACTCCAGAGACTTAATCATAGGAAATCCTCTAGATGGAGTAAGGATGTAATATCTCAAAATCACTTGATGAATTATTAAGATATATATGTAATTAATTTTAATAAATAAAATATTAGAATGTGATATGCTTAATTAAAGTAGAAACATTTAGTTAATTATAGTATAAAACATAATATAATATATAAAAACATTTATAATTAGTTTTATAATATATTAATAATATATAATATAATAATATAATAATAAATAATAATAATAAATTGAAAACTTCCTTATTAAGTTTCCTTAGGCGGTCATAGATATACATACGGACATTATCAAAAAGGAATTAGAAAAGAAAGAAAAAGAAAGAAAAGAGAAGAAAGGGTGGTGCAAGAAGGAAGAGGGAGAGAGAGAGAGGAGAGAAAGAGGGAGAGAGAGAGAGGGAGAGAGAGAGAGAGAGAGAGATTGTCAGAGCATTTTGATAAGTATTTGATCTTCATTAATTGTGGTATTATATATCAAAATGCTCGTATCCACTCGTAGATTATAGAACTATAATTAGTTTGTTGATTTGACGCTCGTAGCGTCTGAAATTAGAGATTATTAAGAGTATATGTTATTTGTAGGATATGAGGAGTAACTTGAGACCTTTAAGATTGTGTCTTTTCAAGGAGTTGAGGATCATTAAGGGGGTATTGCATTGCATCATTTGTTGTAGTTACTGTTTTTAAGGTGAGGGCAATCTGCACTCTTAATCGAGTTTAACATTCAATGTTATGATGGTTATGTTAAATTGCATTATTAATCAAGACGGGTAGTAACCCGCATTATGTTCAAGCTGGGTAATGGCCCGTACTATGTTCAAGCTAGGTAATGACCCGTACTTTGTGTAGGCCGGGTAATGGGCCGTGTAATATTTTCAAGCCGAGTAATGGCCCGTAATATATATGTTCAAGATGAGTAATGACCCATATTATGTTCAAGTCGGGTAATGGCCCGTACAATGTTCAAGCTGGGCAAATGGCTCGTACTATGTGATAAAGCATTAAATGTTCTCATGAGCTTTATATTGAAAATATTATATGCGCTTACGAATGTTATTTAACTGTGCAATCATTGATGTTTTCCTCACTGGGTGTATTTTCAAACACTCATCCCCCCCACAGTTATGATTTTCTACAGGTCAAAAGAGCTCGAGCAGGGTACGAGGTGATGGTTGCATGTAATTTATTTTATGTTGTTTTCCGCTGTAATCTAATATGATTATTTTGTAGTAAATCCCATTTATTCAATTACAATTTTCTCTTTAATTGAGTTAACGGGCCAAATTGATAGCGTCTCAACTATTATGTGTTATTTTTAAATTCGGGGCGTTACAAATGGTATCAGAGTATTTCGGTTCTGTACTTGCTACTATTCATATAAAAAAATCATTTAGTTAATAATTATAAGTCAACTTCTCTTTTAAAAGATAGTTTGTAAATTACTTGCTTCCATCTTCCCTGCTTCGACAGCTTCACAAGGTATGAAATATTATTATGTTTAGTTTTATTAAAATTTTGGCTTTATATACAACTGTGGGTTTAGAAATTTTTAAAATTTATTGTAATTTTTGGTGTATCTGCACCCCATTAGATAATTATAAGTTGCTTGATATGGAATACTTAGTCGACTATAAGGTTGATTTTAGTTACTTTACTTTTGCATGATGTCATTATAGTCAATATACTTTGTGTGATCGCCGCCACTGAGCCGCTGAACCGCGGCAGCATGTGCTCGTGAACGTATGTGGTCATACTGGTACATTGATATGTAGTGCATGTGTAGTGAGTTTAAGTTTTTGTGGTTTAGATTTGAAGTAATAATTTAAGAATGAAATTTGTAGTGCATATGCAGCGACTTATGGTTTTGTAGTTTAGATTTGGAGCAAAAATTTAAGAATGAAATATGTAGTGCGTATGAAGTGACTTATGATTTTGTGGTTTAGATTTGGAGAAATAATTTAAGAATGAAATTTATTATTCTGATATTGATTTTGGATTGTGGTATAATAGTTATTATGCAAATGGGCTACCTTTTAACACTAAGTATGAGAAAAAAAAAATAGAGTGATGAATGTCATACAATCTATGCATTGTGTGATAGAAAAAAAAATAGAGTGATGAATGTCATACGATCTATGAATGTCATACCATATTATGTTCAAGTCGGGTAATAGCCCGTACTATGTGATAAAGAATTAAATGTTCACATGAGCTTTATATTGAAAATATTATATGCGCTTACGAATGTTGTTTAACTGTGCAATCATTGATATTTTCCTCACTGGGTGTATTTTCAAACACTCATCCCCCCACAGTTATGATTTTCTACAGGTCAAAGGAGCTCGAGCAGGGTACGAGGCGATGGTTGCATGTAATTTATTTTATGTTGTTTTCTGCTGTAATCTAATATGATTATTTTATAGTAAGTCCCGTTTATTCAATTATAATTTTCTCTTTAATTGAGTTAACGGGCCAATTTGGTAGCGTCTTAGCTATTATGTGTTATTTTTAAATTCGGGGCGTTACAAAGGACTAGGAGAAAAATGGATTTGGATGGACTATTTAGCTGTTATGTTTCACTTCAAAAGCTGAAAACTGTTGAAGAAGCTCTTTTGGATATAAACTAGATAGAGGCGATGCAGGAAGAGTTGAATCAGTTTGCTAGACAGGATGTTTGGGTATTAGTAGATAGACCAAGACATCAGAAGGTTATTGGAACAACATGGGTTTTCAAGAACAAGAAAAATGGGAAAGACGAAGTGACTAGAAACAAAGCAAGGCTAGTCGCGCAAGGTTATTTGCAGTCAGAAGGTATTGACTATGATGAAACCTTCGCACCTGTAGCAAGACTAGAAGCTATTTGATTATTTCTAGCATATGCAGCACATATGAAGTTTAAAGTCTATCAAATGGATGTCAAATCAACGTTCCTGAACGAAATTTTAGCAGAAGAGGTTTACGTTGAACAACCTCCAGGATTTGTTCAAGGAAACAAGGTATATCGTCTAAAGAAAGCTTTATATGGACTGAAGCAGGCTCCACGAGCGTGGAATGATACTTTATCACAATTTCTTCTTGATCATGGATTTAGTAAAGGCAGAATAGACAAAACACTTTTCAAAATTGAAGGAGATCAAGATATCTTGTTCAAATTTATGTGGACGATATAATCTTCAGATCTCCAAATAAGAAGCTTTGTGAGAAATTCAGTAAACTAATGCAAAGCAAGTTCGAAATGTCTATGATGGGATAAATGAATTATTTTCTTAGTTTACAAGTGAGGCAAACTTCTAAAGGTATCTTCATCAATCAAGCAAAATATACCAAGAATATGTTAGAAAAGTTTGGAATGCAATCCAGCAAGGATGCAAAGATTCCAATGATGACTAACTACAAGATGGATCCGGATGAAACTAGTGAAAGTGTTGATCAGACAACCTACAGAGGCTTAGTAGGTTCCTTACTATATCTAACAGCCAGCAGACCAGATATATCCTTCGTTGTAGGGTATGTGCAAGGTTCTAGGCCAATCCAAAGAAAAGTCACATGGAAGCAGCTAAGAAGATCTTAAAGTATCTAAAGGGAACAACAAACTTAGGTCTATGGTACCCTGCTGATGACAATTTGGAATTAAGTGGTTACTTAGATTCTGACTATAGTGGATGTAGAATTGATCGAAAATCAACTACTGGTACATGTCAGTTTCTAGGAAGTAAGTTGACCTTGTGGTTTTCAAAGAAGCAAACTTCAGTTGCTACTTCAACCACAGAAGCAGAGTACATGGCTGCTGGAAGTTGCTGCTCACAGTAACTTTGGATAAGTCAACAACTGAGAGACTATCACATAGAAACTAAAAAAATTCCAATCTTTTGTGATAGTACCAGTGCAATAGCGATTACTCAAAACCTGATACTTCACACTAGATGTAAGCACGTGGATATCAGGCACCATTTTATTCGAGATCACGTTGAGATAAAGAATATTCGAATGGAAAAGTATCATACTGATCATTGATTGGAGTGAATTGATACATGTTTTTAGGGCCTATTTTAGTGCAAAAAGTGAGCTAAGGTGTTGATTTTTGTGCTTAAATGTGAAAAGTATCACTCTTTTGCCTAAAAAGTATTATTTGTGAGATTTTGATTTTTTTGTCCATTTTGCAGGTAATTCGGTGGAATTTTGCCAAACCGAGAGTACCACTAGGCTTAGAATGAAGAGACGATCATACGGGACGAAAACGGGGGTCGGGCCCGAAGCCCTTCTCGATAAAAATTCCCTGGTCTCGGGCTGAAATTGAGGGTGCACAGACCTCGACTCGAGGTTCATGCTGGAGGGAAAAATTTTCAAAAAGACAGCAAGCTCGACTCGAGGCTTGAGTCGAGGGATGAGAAAATTGCAGGATCCTCAACTCAAGGGCTAAGCCTCAACTCGAGGCAGGCGATTATTTGAAGAAACGTGTTAGCGACTCGAGGGCCTCGACTCGAAGAGTGCCCAAAACCGAAAAATTCAGTTTTAAAGCCATTGGAAGCAAAAACAGAGCATATCTTCATTCTAGCAGTTCAGAACAGTTTCTAGGAGTTTCTTTGGGCGAATTTTGCATTTTGTAGCTTGAATTCACTTGTAATTGCCATAGATTGTTAGAATTAGAATAGATTCTACATTTAGTCCACTAGATTAGTATTTTGGTAGATTGTAATTGAAGTTTGCAGCTGTGATTTGGGAGAATTGAAGTTGGATTGAAGCATTGTAGAAGATTAATCATTCTTATTTTTGCCTATTGAAGTTTAATTGGTGGTGTTCTTACCCTTTGTTCTCTTTAATTAATTGCTTGTAGTGA
This sequence comes from Paraleonurus japonicus, assembly GCA_030762865.1. Taxonomy (NCBI): domain Eukaryota; kingdom Viridiplantae; phylum Streptophyta; class Magnoliopsida; order Lamiales; family Lamiaceae; genus Paraleonurus; species Paraleonurus japonicus. Next base: position 18,153,373 of record CM061059.1, read on the forward strand.
TTAGATTGTTAATTGCTTTCTTAGATTTTCTACCCATGGCTTTTGCTTGTAGCACCATGGGCTAATAGCTTTGTGCTTGGGATAATTGAAATTAGGGATGAAGTGATTGCCTCATGCTATGATTGTTGATAATTGTGATCAATTGAATTAGATTGCTTCCTAATTGTGATTCTTAATTGTGCTTCATGAAAAATTGTCTCTTTTGATTAATGGTTGATCACCCTAGCAATGGGCGAGAGTTGAGCTAACGTGATTAGGTGTTAATCGGGTTTCAATTTTGCATGATTGTATGAATTGGGAACTTCTACACTGAGAGATGGGAAGAACTAAGGATACTCACATTAGGCATTGTGATATTAATGGAGTGATTAATTTCATGATGGCTTATGCTTTCTAATTTGATTGATTTGCATTTGGATACAATCATAGCTTGTTAATCATGGATTCCTTGATAGAGATTATCCCTTGCACCCAATTCCCCCATTGATTTTAGTATATTTGATCTTGCATTCTAGGTGTTTGATAGATTGTTTGCATAATCTTGCCATTTAATTTCTTGCATTTTGTAGTGATTTAGTCCAAAAACTTGTTGCAACTTTAGCCATTTTGAACTCTTATCCTTGAATTTCGTTTGCATACTTTCTCCCTTGGGTTCGATATTTTGTTGATTGGTCTTAATAACTCTTACCCTATACACTCCAATCAAATGGCACCATTGCCGGGGAGTTAGTTTTTGCGCCTATAAGTGAGATTTGAGGATTGTTTGAAGTGGCTATTTGTTGTTGTTGTTTTTATTTTTGTTTTTGTAGATTTTGTTGGTTACAATTTGATACTTGGATTTGTGGCATCATAGGTATATGCTAACAAGATCGAGTGGTGTTCCACCCTTGCCACTAAATTCGGAAATTGAGGCTACGTTGAGAAGAAATCGTGTGAGAAGAAGAAGGGAAGCTATGGAAGGAGAAGATCAAAGGCATGAGGAGAGACTAGTGGGTGATCCTCAAGTAGAGGAGGTACATGGACAAGGAGAAGGAGAAGTAGAGAATGGAGGTAATGGGAATCATTTCCATGCTCAAGTTGGCCCTTTCCCTCAAGGGATGCCACCACAAAATTACCCTTACCAAAATCCATATCCTTATCCACCTCAAGCTCATCAATATCCCTACTATCCACCTCATCCACAACAATTTCCACCATACTATCCCCATATGCCGTATAATCAAGAGCCACGATATCATGAGCCACCTCACATACCAAATGCCCAACCACAACCCGTAAATGAGCCACCACCTCAAGGAAGGTCTTTGAGAGAATTCTTTGAACCACAACTTAGAGAGCACAATGATGGGATAGCAAGGCCGAGGATAGATGCTAATAACTTTGAGATAAGTCCCGCTTTGGTGAGAATGCTTAGGGAGAAGCAATTTGAAGGAAGAGATGAAAATGAGTGCCCACATCAACATATAGCACAATTTCTTGAGATTGTCGACACTACAAAATACCATGGGGTACCCGAAGATGCGAAGAAGTTGAGGCTCTTTGCCTTTACATTGAAAGGAAGAGCAAAAGCATGGCTTAATTCATTACCGCCCGGGACCGTACGTACATGGGAAGAGTTGTCGAAGAAATTTTTGATGAAGTTTTACCCACCGTCGAAGACCGTGCAAGCGAAGGAGGCTATTTCCCACTTCCGACAAAAGAATGGGGAGACAATACCGGAGGCGTGGGAGAGGTATGGCATGTTACTTATCAATTGTCCTTAACACGGTTTTCCGGAGGAGCAAACCATTATGTACTTTTGCAATGGTTTGACGGATGGGGATAGGTCGTTTTTGAATGCTTGTGCTAATGGATCGATTTGGTCTAAAACCGTGGGGCAAATGAATGAAATAATGGAGAACATAGCTCAAGACTCATTCCAAGTGTCGGTTAATAGGGGAGCACACCATAGGGTGTCACAAGTTGATGAAATCGAAAGTATGAAGAGTATGATGATGACTATGATGGACCGATTGGGAGCTCTTACTACTTCACAAAGCCAAGCAAGTGTGAGTCCATCTGTTCCTCATGTTGATGTTGGGCTAAGTTCATTGCCGGTTGAAGAAGTGAGTTATATGGGTAGGCCTCCATTCCAAGGAGGCTATCAAGGAGGAAACTTTCAAGGGAATTATCAAGGAGGAAGGCCTTACCAAATGCCTTACCAAAATAGGCCACAAGGAATCTATCCACCTCAACCGCAAGTGCCATTTAATGGGAATACATGGAGGAGACACGAAAATTTTTCATATGCCAATCCGAGAGCCGCCGTTCAATTTCCTCCCGGATTTGATCCGGGTGCAAAGGCTCCAAACAATGAAGGAAAGGCTACCACGGAGGAGATTTTGGGGTTGATTGTGAAGAAGTTGGAAGCTAATGATTCAAGGCTTGATGATATAGGGAAGCAAATGGACACTCGTTTCAAGACGATCGAGCATCAAGTAGGGCAACTTGCTACTATGGTTGGGAAGTTCTCGTCTACGTTGGACCATCTACAAAACAAAGGACCATCCACTACCGAGCCAAACCCTAAAGAGTTTTGTAGTGCAATCAAGCTAAGGAGTGGCACTAGCTATGAAGGTCCAAAAATGTCCAAAGAAGGGGAGTTTGAAGAAGAGGTGGTGAATGAGGAAGAAGAGAGACAAGAAAGAGTGGTTGTGGAGGAGAAGAAAAGTGAAGAAGAGGTGAAAGTGAGGGGAAATGCAAAGAAGGAAGAAAAATCGAAGAATGAATGGGGAGTTCCAATGAAGGCTAATCCGGTTCCGTTTCCAAAGAGATTAGAGAGGAAGAAACTTGATGAAGAGTTTGGTAAGTTTTTAGAGATTTTCAAGAATTTGCATGTTGATATTCCACTTTTGGAGGCCCTTGAACAAGTTCCACACTATAAGAAGTTCTTGAGAGAAATTATGTCCAAGAAAAGGAGTTGGGATGAGAAGGGGATGCTCAAGCTAGTGGAAGAATGCAAAGAAATCTTGGAGAAACACTTGCCACAAAAGAAGAAGGATCCGGGAAGCTTCATTATCCCATGCGAGATTGGAGAGAAGGTAAACATTCAAGGTTTGTGTGATCCAGGAGCAAGTATTAATGTGATGCCATTGTCCGTGTTCAAGCAATTGGATTTAGGGGAGGTGATTCCTACGAACATCAATCTTCAATTAGCGGATTAATCATATGCTCAACCATTTGGGATAATTGAAGATGTGTTAGTAGGGGTTGGTAAACTCATATTTCCGGTGGATTTTATTGTATTAGACATGAAGGAGGAACTTGAGGCACCGATCATTCTTGGTCGACCTTTTCTTGCAACGGGCAAAGCTACGATTAATGTGGAGAAAGGAGAGCTTAAGTTGAGCTCAAATGATGATGAAGTGACATTTACAAGAGTTCATGAGGAAGAGGTTGCTCAAAGTAAGGTAGAGAAGAAAATGTGTGGATATATAGAGATTGTTGATGAATGCCCTTCCATTGAAAGGGAAGTTTCTACACCTATTACTTCTACTTATCCTTTAGTTAATGAGCATTTCCTTCCCTCTTGTAAGATCATCTCTAACAAGTCTTGTGTTTCCCTTGATGATTGTAGGAAGGAGAAATCGATAGAGGATCCCTTGCTTGACCCCGGTGAACAAGAGAAAGAAGAAAGTGAGAAAGAGTTGACCAAATTTGAGCATGGCTCAAGTTTGGGGGTATTGATTGAGAAAAAGGCACTACTTGAGAAAAGGGAGGAAAAGTTTAAAGTAGGAGATCAAGTGGTGTGGTGTGAATCAAATTGGAGTCGGCTACTTGGTGTTGAAAGACCAAAAGAGGTGCTTACGGTGAATGAAATCAAAGAAGGAGGAAAGCTACTCCTAGAAGATAAGTGGGGGTGTTGCCTTTTTGCAAAGGAACACCTAGTGGAGCACAAAGCCGGTCTCTACATTAACAAAGAAAGGGAAGTATGAACTCTTTGAGTTCCGTCCGGCAAAGGACGTTAAACCTAGCGCTAGATGGGAGGCAACCCATCATTTTATTGCTTTGGTGTGTTTGTTTTGTGTTGTGTTTTGTCCTTTTTGTGGAATTGTTGCCTTGGATTCTTGGGAATTGCTCATGCTTAGGAGAAGATGTTAGTTGATGGAAAGTGCATTTGAATATTGAGCTTAATTGTTTACATCATTTAAGGGTTGCATTATTGTATCATTCTCATACTTGATTTTGAATGCATATCTTCATTCAAGTTTGGGGGTGTGTGTTATTTAGGATAGAAATGCATCCCTTATTGATGATTATTTGATGACTATTTGTGCCCGTTTGTAGGTATACTCATTACGGAGATTGACAAACAAGGGAATTGAAAAAAGGAATCAAGGAATCGAGAAGGAAAGGCGAGCTTAAAAGTTGGTGAAAATGAGCATTAAGGAAGAGAACCCGGTCTCCTCGATCGAATGAGCGACCGGGCTTAAATCGAGGGACCAACACGGTAATTTCTTGCATATTTGGGTTCATTAGGGGTGTAGAGTTCGATTTTAGGAGTTTCGGGGGTCAGGTCGGGCCCGGGAATCGTAAAAAATTCCCTGGTCTCGACCCTAGGTCGAGCTTGCATAGTCCTCGAGTCGAGGCATTGACACTTAGAAATTTTTTTGAAAACGGTATATTCCTCGACTCGAGGGATGAACCTCGAGTCGAGGGTCTTGAAAAATCGATGTTCCTCGAGTCGAGGCCTGACCCTCGACTCGAGGCTGGTGTCTGTTATAAAATCGCGATTCAGTCATAACATTCCACGACTCGAGGGTTTACTCCTATTACTGATTCCCTTCGCCGTTGCTCCATATTTTCGACATTTCCCAGCCGTTTTCACCGATTAAACATTACAATATCATCACATTATCATATCATTGCATCCAAGATTGGATTTTGAGGGTTTGTGAAACCAAAGTTGGGGTTTTTAGTGGAAGAAGCGTAAGTGTCCTATTCTTATCGTCTCAAGCCGAATTTCCTCAAAAAGGTATGTAATTTCTTCTCTTTTGGCTTTCAGTTTCATGATTGGTGAATGAGTGATGCTTGGGTGTTGATGAAATTGCATGAATTTATTTGAATTAGAATTTCATTTGGGCATTTTGTCAAACACTTGGTATGCATGATTGATGTTGATAAATTGGAGCCTCTAGGGAGAATTTTTGAGTTAATTGAGGATTGTAGGAGCATGTTTAGGATTGTAGATATTGTGTTGCTCATTTATTTGTGAATTTGGCTTGAATTGTTATTTTTGAGCATGATAGGATGTCTAGTGCAATTATGGGATATTTGGTCTATTTGAGGTGTTAATGATGATAAAAGTTGCTCGTTGTTAATGATGCTTAATTGTCTAAATGCTTGCTAGTTGGTTCATGTATTGGAGATATGATTTTTGGAGCTTAATTGCATGATTATTCGTTGAGCTTAGTTTCTTTAGTGTTTATTGTGAAGCCATCTAGATAAGTATGCATATGATGAGGATTAGTTGAGCACTTCTATTGATTTTATGTGCTTTGATTGACTCATTGACCATTCGTTGAGGATTTATTGCCTAGTCCCTAGGAACTTTGTTGAGATTGGATATAGTATTGTTAACTCGTCCATGGTAGAGTGATATTTTGAGCTCGCATTTTAATTGTTGGACTAATTTGTGTTATTTGGATTATTTGTGCATGAATCATGTTTAGGGGAGTGGATGGTCACAATTATTCGGATGCTGAGATCCGAGAGAGAGAAGAAGCAATACGTTTTGCACACCGGATGCCTGCTGAATTGGGAATTCAGTGGGATGACTATAAGTGGAGAAAGCATATCATTCTGTATGCTGAGTTGTATAAGAAGGTGGTCAAGACTCATCTAGTTGATCATAATTGCATGCTCTCTATTGGAATTGAGGATGATATCCCTCGGTTGTTCGAGCAAGTATGCATGGGAGGTTTTCTAGCTAAGAGGCCTCGGACCCATCTTGGGCTCACTCTCGAGTTCTTATGCCCAGTTAAAGTCCACAAGGCGAGGAGGAACAAATTTGCAAGGAAGATCACTTTTGAGCTTATGGGGAACGAATATGAATTGACTTTGGACGAGATCAATGAGCTACTTGGAGCGCCTACTGACCCTGATAGATCTTTTCTCAATATTAGAGAGGAGTACAATGCCAAAAAGTTCTGGAGGCGTATTTCTGATTCGGGGGCTCCGAGTCAACCCGAGTTTGTGCCAGGGAAGTCTAAAAGCACGCACATTCGGAACCCGGTGGTCCAATACTTAGAGAAGATCCTCGCGAGTACCATATTCGCGAGATCAGAAGGAAGAGCCGTGGTCTCTGAAGAGTTATATGTCTTGTGGTGCTTCTTACATGGAGTGAGGTTCAACGCGGCTGCATACCTCTGCTATTTGTTTGAGAGAGCGACGAGCACGAAATTCAAGAAGATCGATTTTGGTGGGATGATTACTCTGATAGCTGAGCATCTTGGGATCCCGACTCATAACCTTGCGGCACTAGATGGTCCAGATTTGACTACAGATACTATGAGACGCATGAGGACATTGGATCGTATCGGGAGGACGTGGTGTTTTCAGCAGCACCATGGTGGCCGATTCCCTCTTCCTAATATGAGGTTGACGACGGTTTTTTGGATCCACAGCTTTTCTGACCATTAACCTGCGTATGTGGTCGCAGCGTCACACCGATGCCATAGATGCCTACACGAGGGAGCATGGGGACGTGCTTAAAGATGAGGGAGATGACAATGATCAGGCAGGTCAGCAGTCAGGGTCAGATTCCGATTCTTCTGATGATGATGGAAATGCAATTAGAGCAGAGGTTGAGGAGGAGGTTGAGTCTGATGACGAGGATGACGAGGAGCCGGAGGAAGAAGAGCCGCCTGTCCAGATGGAAGAGGAGTATCAGCCATAGATCAATATGTACTGGCAGGATGAGATGAGGAGTAGAGAGTACGAGGCAGGGAGTTCATCTCAGAGGCCGTGGGTTTTGACTGAGGAGATGTGGGCAGACAGTCAGAGGATGCACATTGAGAGTCTGACCCGACAGGATGAGATGTACCGGATGATGGAGGAGTCTCGTAGGTTCAATGAAGAGACGAGGAGGATGCAAGAAGAATCAATGAAGACTCAAAACGATATGTATGCCCTCCTTCAACAAATGAGCTCGTGGAATTTCGGGCCGAGCTATCCTCCTCCAGTGCCGCCGTTCGACTACTAGGGCTACCCCCTATCCCTCATTCCCTCTCTTTAGTTTTAGATGCTTATGTTTTGGTGGATTGTACTCTTTTATCTTGGTGTTTGGTGATTGACTTGTTGATGATGTGATGACTTGATGATTTGATGTTTTGGATTATTTGAGCTTATTGTCTATTGATGTTTGTTATTTGATGATCTTTTGGATTTCTTTATTCCCATGATTCCATATTCTTTATTTTGAGCTTAATTGTGGATTCATTGACATATTTTTGAGTATCATTCATGTGATAGTGAGTATGCTTGAGATTATGTACATGAGCACTTGAGTTTGATTTGCAAGACTTATTGGATTTTGATTTGATCATGAGTTGATGTGTAACTTGAAGCTAGCATTCTTGATTTATTATGTGAAGATGAATGCGATTGATGATGCTTAATTCATTGCTCAATTTAAGCCCGTGAGCTTTTGTGCCTTTATAATCGTACATCTTATACGGTTGATTGATTTCTTTGAGAGTGCATCATTCATGATTTGTATGCTAGAACTTGCCACTAGACTTGTTGATATTGATCTTTGTGTGATGTCTTGAAAGTGATAAGAGGCCATGTTGGAATGATGAGTCACTTTGCCAAATATTTTCCATGCCAAATACATTTGATTTCCTTAGTGAGTCATATTGAGCCTTATGATCCTTATTCTTTGGCAAGCCATGTGAAATTGAAACCATTTAGCCTATTTTTATAAGCCTTTCTTGTCCTATATCTAATTGAGCTTGAATGTTGGCTAATGATGGTGATTTGATTGCTAAGTGTGGGAAGATGATGAGCTAAGTGATGAATATTGAAAGATGAAAAGAAAGGTTGTGAAAAAGATTGAATTGTGGAAAAATGTGAATATGAAGTGAAAGAAAAATTCAATTTGTGAGCTTAAAAAGAGAAAGCTCAAGTGAATGATGGATTGATCATTGAAATTCAAAAGCAAGAGTGTGCTTGATGAAGAGTGAAGAGATTGTGCATTTGTATTGATTAGCTTACATTCAAGTCTCTACTACTTAGTCACTCTTATCCAAAAACATCCCACCTTTCCAAAGGGCCTACATTACAACCTAGAAGAAAGACCTCTTTGATTCTTGATTGATCACAATTGATTTTGATTGAGATTAAGTCTTTTGGCAAGCATATGGTGTGCAAGTTCATGAATTTGATGATTGAGTGCTTTATACCTTGATACACTTGAGTGAAGAGTGAAACACTCCATGGAAGGAGCAATGTGTTGAGTATTTGATTAAGCATTTGTTTGAGCATGATCTATCTTGATTGCTAGTGGATAGTTGCATTGATATGTGTGATCATTGATGAGTTCGATGGTCTTATTCTTCATCTATAGTGCCATGTGACATAATTGCAATCAATTCACTCCTTTGTTCTTAGTTTCTACGTTGCTTAAGGATGAGCAACAATTCAAGTTTGGGGGTATGATTGGAGTGAATTGATACATGTTTTTAGGGCCTATTTTAGTGCAAAAAGTGAGCTAAGGTGTTGATTTTTGTGCTTAAATGTGAAAAGTATCACTCTTTTGCCTAAAAAGTATTATTTGTGAGATTTTGATGTTTTTCGTCCATTTTGCAGGTAATTCGGTGGAATTTTGCCAAACCGAGAGTACCACTAGGCTTAGAATGAAGAGACGATCATACGGGACGAAAATGGGGGTCGGGCCCGAAGCCCTTCTCGATAAAAATTCCCTGGTCTCGGGCTGAAATCGAGGGTGCACAGACCTCGACTCGAGGTTCATGCTGGAGGGAAAGATTTTCAAAAAGACAGCAAGCTCGACTCGAGGCTCGAGTCGAGGGATGAGAAAATTGCAGGATCCTCGACTCGAGGGCCTGAAGCTCGACTCGAGGAGTGCCCAAAACCGAAAAATTCAGTTTTAAAGCCATTGGAAGCAAAAACAGAGCTTATCTTCATTCTAGCAGTTCAGAACAGTTTCTAGGAGTTTCTTTGGGCGAATTTTGCATTTTGTAGCTTGAATTCACTTGTAATTGTCATAGATTGTTAGAATTAGAATAGATTCTACATTTAGTCCACTAGATTAGTATTTTGGTAGATTGTAATTGAAGTTTGCAGCTGTGATTTGGGAGAATTGAAGTTGGATTGAAGCATTGTAGAAGATTAAACATTCTTATTTTTGCCTATTGAAGTTTAATTGGTGGTGTTCTTACCCTTTGTTCTCTTTAATTCATTGCTTGTAGTGATTAGATTGTTAATTGCTTTCTTAGATTTTCTACCCATCGCTTTTGCTTGTAGCACCATGGGCTAATAGTTTTGTGCTTGGGATAATTGAAATTAGGGATGAAGTGATTGCCTCATGCTATGATTGTTGATAATTGTGATCAATTGCATTAGATTGCTTCCTAATTGTGATTCTTAATTGTGCTTCATGAAAAATTGTCTCTTTTGATTAATGGTTGATCACCCTAGCAATATGCGAGAGTTGAGCTAATGTGATTAGGTGTTAATCGGGTTTCAATTTTGCATGATTGTATGAATTGGGGACTTCTACATTGAGAGATGTGAAGAACTAAGGATACTCACATTAGGCATTGTGATATTAATGGAGTGATTAATTTCATGATGGCTTATGCTTTCTAATTTGATTGATTTGCATTTGGATACAATCATAGCTTGTTAATCATGGATTCCTTGATAGAGATTATCCCTTGCACCCAATTCCCCCATTGATTTTAGTATATTTGATCTTGCATTCTAGGTGTTTGATAGATTGTTTGCATAATCTTGCCATTTAATTTTTTGCATTTTGTAGTGATTTAGTCCAAAAACTTGTTGCAACTTTAGCCATTTTGAACTCTTATCCTTGAATTTCATTTGCATACTTTCTCCCTTGGGTTCGATATTTTGTTGATTGATCTTAATAACTCTTACCCTATACACTCCAATCAATTATCAGAGAGCAGACATTCTTACTAAACCATTGGCAGAAGCAATTTAGAGAATTGTCAGTTGAGCTTGGGTTATTGGACCCTGGAGAAAGCTTGTCAGAAAGAAACGATGAAGGGCTTTAGAAGACTCTATCCTTCACTTGTTTTATTATTTAGGCTTTCTATGTGCATATTTTTCTTGCTTTACTCTTTTCTGCAGGAGTAGAAAGCTTATAAAGAAAGATTCAAGTTCTCTATCCTAAGTTAACATCAACATAGGAGAAGGTTCCAAACCCTGCTTAGAAGGGTTGCAAAGCTTGCTTAGCAAGGTTATCAACTTTGCTGCTACAATATCTCTGACACATCTACGTGGTATCAGCTAACTACAAAGTTAGCTGACAGATAAGTCTTCTTTCTTTCCCTCTCTGTTATTTTGAAACAGTTTTGATTTAAAATATTCCATGTTATTTTCTTGATAAATCTTTCGGAATATTTTATTTCTTAAAATCATCCTCAGTGCATGGACTTATCTTTTAAATGTCAAATCAAATCTTGATTACTGCGAAAATTAAGGGTTCATAATTTTCTTTCAATATTTTATTTCTTATTTCTGTGGATCCGAAAAATCTTGTAATTTAGAAAATTTTCTTTTCGCGTCCATGAGCTGAGGTCACACACTTTTCGGAATTCAAACTGTTGCATCCATAACCGTTCGATCTGATCGTGCAACATGTCAATCAACGGTTACCTTTATTTCGCAAATTTAAAATTAGCGGTTTCCTTTCTCATTACATATAAATACTTCATCGTTCTTATTATTCTCTCTCACTTTTTCTGAAACCTAATTCTGCAAATTTCTCTCGTGATTATCCTCTGTATACTTTCTTTCCTAACTCAAATGGCACCAAAATAATCATCTTCTTCGAAGAAATCTACAGGCAAGAGCAAGGCTATGGATGTTCTACCTTTGTCTGAGAAAATGAGAAGTGAACTCTCTGTAGACTTCTGCACGAACCAACAACAAGAAGCGATGGAGATTTAGAAATTGTTGTGTGATAGAGGCCTTGCCCAATATTGCTCTGCTCATTCGGGAGAACGCAGAACTCTCGATGCATATGCTGTCCAATTCTTGATAAGGGCAAAATTTGGGAATAATGGTCTGACTACGAAGGTTCACAGACATTCTCTGACAGTTACAAGGAATGATATTCACACTGCTTTGGGCTTTTCTCTTCACGACATCAACCCAGAAACGTACATGTGTGTTAGGAAGAAAGTTGTTAGTTTTGATGAGTTAAAATGTAAAATAGGATGACCAGCTGAGTATCTTGTATAGACAGCTGAAGTAAGTAATAATATGTAAAGAAAACTAAGTACAAATGTTAGATAAGGATAGCTGAAGAAATCAGACAAGGACGAGAAATCAGACGAGGACCAGAAAACAGATGAGGATAAGATATCAGACGAAGACAGAGTGAGTAAAAAAGAAGATAATGAAGTGTTAGGAATTTTCACCCAAGTATCAAGAAGCAGTTATAACTAACCAAGAAGAAGTTACAAGATTCAGTTACACCGTTATAACTGACTAAAACAGAATTCACAAGGAAGTTACAACTACCAAAGAAGATCTCTATAAATAGGGATTGAAATCAGAATAGAATTACTTTTTGAATTTTTGCAACTTCACAGCTATTCACTCACATTCTATACAGACAGCTTTCAAATATTGTAATCACGCGCACAAATGTTTTATACATTTCCAGTTCTTAGTGTTTGTAGAATACTTTTCACAGAATATCTTCAAGCCATTGATTCTCAGAAATTAGGAAGAAATTTTTGTAAGGCTGAAGATTCACGTTGTAAGTAAGAAGAAAAAAGGAAGATAGTAAGTGAAGACCCTTCTTCAAGTTGAAGGAGGAGAGTGGACGTAGGATTGTTTGATCTGAACCACTATAAACTACTGTGTTCTTTACTGTTTTCATTTAATTATTTGTTCATATCGATTTCTGTTCATAATCAAAGTTTAGTTTCAGAATTCAAGTTAGACAAATTATCAGTGTGCTTTTGATCCGAATAAAGTTGAGATTAATAAAATATTCCGCTGTGTAACTTTGGTGTTTTGAATAAGTTTTGAAAGATTTGTAAAATCTGAAAAATCTATTCAACCCCCCCTTCTAGATTTTTCCTAGAAGGTTGATTCAAGTTTTCTTTAATCTACTCAACTAAGTGGGACCAACAAGTGGTATCAGAGCAGTGTTTAGCTGTTCTGATATTGATTTTAGGTCTTAACCAAGATTCTGACTGTGCTACTAACAAGATCGTGTAAGTTTTTGGTTTTCTATCTCAACATGTCATCTATTAAGAGCAAGAAATCAAGGAGTCTACCTGATTTCTCAATCGAAGAATATGACTACTGGAAATTTAGAATGGAGAATCATCTCAAAGCAATTCATGATAGAATGGAGGAGGTTCTTGAAGAAGGACCTATCAAATTTTATCATGGAGGAACAAGTGACGGTACTGCGGCTGCTGAAACAAGAGTTAGGCAAGAGAAGAAAAGCTCCGAACTTACAAGTGATGAAAGAGAGATACACAACTTGGATCAAGTAGCCAGAACTGAGATCATCGAAACATTGAGCAAAGACTGGAAAGAGAAAGTGAAAAGATGCAAGTCGGCCAAGGAAATGTGGGAAACTCTTTGCTGGAATCTGTGAAGGATTGGATCAGTTCAAGGAAAACAAACTGCAATCAGTATTACATATTTTTGACACTTTCAAGATGAAAGGAGAATCCATTGATCAACTAGATGTTAGACTGACTAATCTTCTAAATAATGCAGCTGATTTGGGTAAAACTTATTCAGAGAAAGAAATCAACAACAAGGTGTTGAGGTCATTAAGCAAAAGATGGAGAGAGAAGGCTAACATTCTTAAAGCCACTCAGAATCTGTCTTCAATAACACATCACACTTTATTTTCTCATCTCAAGGCATTAGAATATTACATCCAAATCGAAGACGAAGAAGATGAAGCAGAATCTTCAACATCTGGAAAGACTGTTGCGTATCTCCAAGGCATCTGATTTATCAATTAAGGAGGAGATGGCACTTTTGTTAAAACGATATGAGAGGCTTAAAATGAATTATAAAAGAAATAAGAGAGATAGATCGAGTCGAAGGAATTATAAATCAGATAAAGAAGAGAAGAATTCAGAAAATGATAGGAAAAAGGATCAGACAAGAAAGCACAAGTCACTAATTAGAAGAGGAGATAATAGCCCTAAGACAGACAGAGGAGATATTTGTTATACATGCAACCAACCTGGTCATTATAGTTATGATTGTCCTCAACTCACTCCAAGAGAGAGAGAAGAAAAGAGAAAAAATGGGGACAGAAGGTATGCTGATCAAAGAGCTCTTCTAGCTGAGAAAAAGAAGTTCATGAAACATCGTCATCCTCATCTTCATCTGATTTCGGGTCAGACGACGACATCTGTTTAATGGCAAAAGAGGTACATTACTATTCATCTTCAGATAATGACTGTGATACCTTATCTGAAACTGATCCTAGTCTTATAGATAAACTTTTGAAAGACTTGGAGACTGCTCTATCTGCATATAAACAGATAGAGACTGAAAATTTTAATTTAAAGAATCAAATTACTGATCTAATGATTGGAGTGTATAGGGCAAGAGCTTTTAAGACCAATCGCAAAATATCGAACCCAAGGGAAAAAGTATGCACATGAGGCCCTAGAAATACAAGTTTTTAATGACTAGAGTTGCAACAATGGTTTGAATCAAACACAACAAAACACAAGCAAAAATACAAAACAACAAGGAGCAAGCAAATGATCGAACGCTTAGAATGCGATAACAACAACAACAGTAAATGGTGGGATAGAGGTGCTAGGATTAACATACATCAATGAATCATCAATCAACAAGCTACAATTGAATCAAATTGCAAATCAACTAAGATAGAAAACATAAACCATCATGAAATTAATCACTTCATTAAAATCACAATGCCTAATGTGAGTATCCTTAGTCTTTCCCATCTCTCAATGTAGAAATCCCCAATTCATACAATCATGCAAAATTGAAACCCGATTAACACCTAATCACGTTAGCTCAACTCTCGCCTATTGCTAGGGTGATTAACCATTAATCTAAAGAAACAATTTTACACAAAGCACAATTAAGAATCACAATTAGGAAACAAACTAATGTGAGTATCCTTAGTGCAACTAATCTCTCGATTACGAAGCACCCAATCCACACATTCATACACAATTATCACCCGATTAATCCTGGATCACGTTAGCGCAACTCTCGTCTATAGCTAGGTTGATCAAACACTAATCTAAAGAGATAATTATGCATGAAGCACAAATGAGAATCACAATTAGTAAGCAATCTACTCAATTGATCTCCAATCATCAACAATTATAGCATCATCAATCAAATCATCATCAATTTCAATTAACCCAAGCACAAGATAGTTAGCCCATGGTACCACAAACAATACCCATGGGAAGAAGATAGAATTGATTAAACACAAAACAAATCACAACAATTAAGAAATTAAAGAGACAAAAGAGGAAAAACATCACCAAGTGATCTTCAATCAACAAAAATAGGAATGCTTGAGTTTTCAACACCAATCTCCAAATGAATTACAAGCTTGAATTGAAAGAATTACAATGATCAAAAGCTAATCTATGCTAATCTACCAACAATCAATGGAAATCTAATCCTAATTCAACCAATCTACTCTACCTAATGAAGAAATTGGCTTGGGGCCTGAGAAATCGCCCCAAAACCGCTCTCAACTGCTATTATGAACTGATTCTTGAGTGTGTCTCTGAAATGCCCTGCTTCTCCTCTTTAAATAACGAATTTCTGGAAAACCACCCCCTCGAGTCGAGGGTCAGGCCTCGACTCGAGGCTTCTGCTTTTTACCCCTCCCTCGACTCGAGGGTCATGCCTCGAGTCGAGACTGCTGCCTTTTCCCAATTTAGTCCTTTTTCGCATAGCCCTCAACTCGAGGCTCTTGTCCCTCGATCAGAGCTCGAGTCCAGGGCACTTTTTTCGTGCGGGGCTTCTGCCCCGACCCCCGTTTTCGTCCCATATGATCGTCTCTTCATTCTAACTCCAATGGTACTCTCGGTTTGGCAAAATTCCACCGAATTACCTGCAAAAAGGACGAAAAACATCAAAATCTCACAAATAATACTTTTTAGGCAAAAGAGTGCTACTTTTCACATTTAGGCACAAAAATCACACTTTAGCTCACTTTTTGCACTAAAATAGGCCCTAAAAACATGCATCAATTCACTCCAATCATACCCCCAAACTTGAATTGTTGCTCGTCCTCGAGCAACGTAGAAACTAAGAACAAAGGAGTGAATTGATTGCAATTATGTCACATGGCACTATAGACGAAAAATAAGACAATCGAACTCATCAATGAACACTCGTATCAATGCAACTATCCACTAGCCATCAAGATAAATCATGCTCAAACAAATGCTCAATCAAATACTCAACACATTGCTCCTTCCATGGAGTGTTTCACTCTTCACTCAAGTGTATCAAGGTATTAAGCACTCAATCATCAAATTCATAAATAAGTACACCATATGCTTGCCACAAGACTTAATCTCAATCAAAATCACTTGTGATCAATCAAGAATCAAAGAGGTCTTTCTCTTAGGTTGTAATGTAGGCTCTTTGGAAAGGTGAGATGTTTTTGGATAAGAGTGACTAAGTAGTAGAGACTTGAATGTAAGCTAATCAATACAAATGCACAATCTCTTCACTTTTCATCAAGCACACTCTTCCTTTTGAACTTCAATGATCAATCCACCATTCACTTGAGCTTTCTCTTTTTAAGCTAACAAATTGAATTTTTCTTCACTTCAATTTCATTTTTTTCTCTTCACAATTCAATTTTTTCTTTCACAACCTTGCTTCTTTTATGCTTTCTTCATCACTTAGCTCATCATCTTCCCACACTTAGCAATCAAATCACCATCATTAGCCAACATTCAAGCTCAACTAAACATAGGACAAGAAAGGCTCATAAAAATTGGTTAAATGGTTTCAATTTCACTTGGCTTGCCAAAGAATAAGGATCATAAGGCTCAACATGGCTCACTAAGGAAATCATATGTATTTGGTGGGGAAAATATTTGGCAAAGTGACTCATCATTAAAAAACATGGCCTCTTATCACTTTCAAGACATCACACAAAGATCAATATCAACAAGTTTAGTGGCAAGTTCTAGCATACAAATCATGAATGATGCACTCTCAACGGATATCAAATCAACCGTATAAAATGTATGATTATTAAAGCACAAAAGCTCACGGGTTTACATTGAGCAATGAATCAAGCATCATCATTCACATTCATCCTTACACATTTAATCAAGAATGCTAGCATCAAGCTACAAATCTACTCATGATCATATCAAAATACAATAATCTTGCAACTCAAACTCAAATGCTCATGTACATAATTTCAAGCATACTCACTACCACATGAATGATACTTAAAAATATATCAATGAATCCACAATTAAGCTCAAGTCAATATTAGCTCAAAATATACAAGGAAATCAAGACACAATTAGAGCATCATCATCAATAAGAAATAAGCTCATCCATCCTCAAAATCATAGAAGAGCACAAAAGATAGGCAAAGAAAGAAAAACACCTCCCCCAAACTTAGACAAGTCTAAGTTTGAAAGGAAGTGTTGTACCAATAAGCCTTTAAACTCCATCTTTCTTCAAGCATGTGTAGGACTTATTCAAGCTTTAATGCACTTTCCTTCTTGATCTTGCATTTCCTTGCAATTCCAATCGCTTTCTCAATCCAAGTAGTGAGCATACCTACAATCGGGCATAAGAATCTTCAAATAATTACCACTAAGAGATGCAAGAACCAAATAACGACCAACACCCCCCAAACATGAATGATAACATGAATTCATGCTTTAGAATGAGAGTGATAAAAATATATGCAACTCAAAATGATATCAACAATAAGCTCAACCTATATGAATCCCAAAGCATAGAGCACACTTTCCTAAGCATGAGCAATTAAGTAGCAAGCCAAATCTCCCAAAAACAAAACAAACATACTAATCTACGAAAAAGCACACAAAAGCAAAGAAATAAAAAGGATGGGTTGCCTCCCATCGAGCGCTATTTTTTGTTGTCCTTTGCTAGACTTATTCTTTCACTTCCATCTTCCTTCATCGGAATGTCCAAGGATAGCGATCCTCCTTCCCATTATATCTCAATATTTGAGCTTCATAATCTAGGAGGTCCACATAATAGATAGGCCAACCACCCATATATATCTTGAACATTATTCTTGGTGGATTCGCCTCTTGCTCTCTCACCATCCTCCTTCTCCATTCCTTTTTTCCCAAGGATGCCCAAGCAATTCCTTAATGCTTTCCTATAGTCAAAGTGCACAAGAGGTAAAATAAAATCATTAGAAGCATCATTTTCAATAAAAGTGTGAATTGAAGAGTTTGAAGGTATAGAGATGCTCATTTCAATCTTCAATTCCTCATTTGGTGCTTCGAGATTTGCTTCCTCATTATAGCTCATGTCCATTAATGGACACTCCTCTTCCTCACTTTTGATAAGGAAATTCTTCCTTTCATCCTCATTGCTTGGACCCTTATCTACATCTTCTTCTCTTGTATTTTTTTCCTCCCCTTCTTTTTCTTGATTCTCCATGATAGTCATGTTTTTTACTTGGCGTAGGGAAATTTTGAGTTGACTCTTTATAAACATGAAATGAACTTCGGTGATCTCCATGTTCCCCTCTATCCATGAATTAACCTTTTCTTTGGTCTCATACATTTCTTCATACAAGGGAAGCATTTGATCACATCTAGCATCATCTTCCTCAAATTTTTCCAACAAAAATCCAAGCATCTCTTGCAATATGGCTCTCACATCATGGAGTCCCCATTCTTCTAATTGAGGAGAAGCTTGTGGCATTGGATAATCAAACTCATGGCTTCTCCCATCTTCATAGTAAGCCCCTTCCGATGCTCCTTGACACTCAAATCCAAGACATGTATTGAATGTTTGATCATAATGCTCATAGTATGGAAACATCTCTTGAGGTGGGGGAGGAATTTCTTCAAATCTCCAATCTTCATAATTGGAAGGAACTTGCTGCAAATGAGAAGTATCTTCATAGTTCCTCCAATCATTGTATCCAAATTCTTCATAGTGTGGAGGATACACTCTACTATCTTGATAATACTCTTGATTCCACATGTATGAGTTGTATCCTTCCATCTAGACAAGATATCAAAGTATCAAATTCAAACAAAAATAACAAAACAAACACAAACACAAAGGCAACAAGTAGTCACTTCAAACAATTCCTAAGTCTCACTTAAAGCGCAAAAACTAATTCCCCGGCAACGGCGCCATTTGATTGGAGTGTACAGGGCAAGAGCTTTTAAGACCAATCGCAAAATATCGAACCCAAGGGAAAAAGTATGCACATGAGGCCCTAGAAATACAAGTTTTTAATGACTAGAGTTGCAACAATGGTTTGAATCAAAAACAACAAAACACAAGCAAAAATACAAAACAACAAGGAGCAAGCAAATGATCGAACGCTTAGAATGCGATAACAACAACAACAATAAATGGTGGGATAGAGGTGCTAGGATTAACATCCATCAATGAATCATCAATCAACAAGCTACAATTGAATCAAATTGCAAATCAACTAAGATAGAAAGCATACACCATCATGAAATTAATCACTTCATTAAAATCACAATGCCTAATGTGAGTATCCTTAGTCTTTCCCATCTCTCAATGTAGAAATCCCCAATTCATACAATCATGCAAAATTGAAACCCGATTAACATCTAATCACGTTAGCTCAACTCTCGCCTATTGCTAGGGTGATTAACCATTAATCTAAAGAAACAATTTTACACAAAGCACAATTAAGAATCACAATTAGGAAACAAACTAATGTGAGTATCCTTAGTGCAACTAATCTCTCGATTACGAAACACCCAATCCACACATTCATACACAATTATCACCCGATTAATCCCGGATCACGTTAGTGCAACTCTCGTCTATAGCTAGGTTGATCAAACACTAATCTAAAGAGATAATTATGCATGAAGCACAAATGAGAATCACAATTAGTAAGCAATCTACTCAATTGATCTCCAATCATCAACAATTATAGCATCATCAATCAAATCATCATCAATTTCAATTAACCCAAGCACAAGATAGTTAGCCCATGGTACCACAAACAATACCCATGGGAAGAAGATAGAATTGATTAAACACAAAACAAATCACAACAATTAAGAAATTAAAGAGACAAAAGAGGAAAAACATCACCAAGTGATCTTCAATCAACAAAAATAGGAATGCTTGAGTTTTCAACACCAATCTCCAAATGAATTACAAGCTTGAATTGAAAGAATTACAATGATCAAAAGCTAATCTATGCTAATCTACCAACAATCAATGGAAATCTAATCCTAATTCAACCAATCTACTCTACCTAATGAAGAAATTGGCTTGGGGCCTGAGAAATCGCCCCAAAACCGCTCTCAACTGCTATTATGAACTGATTCTTGAGTGTGTCTCTGAAATGCCCTGCTTCTCCTCTTTAAATAACGAATTTCTGGAAAACCACCCCCTCGAGTCGAGGGTCAGGCCTCGACTCGAGGCTTCTGCTTTTTACCCCTCCCTCGACTCGAGGGTCATGCCTCGAGTCGAGACTGCTGCCTTTTTCCCAATTTAGTCCTTTTCTGCATAGCCCTCAACTCGAGGCTCTTGTCCCTCGATCAGAGCTCGAGTCCAGGGCACTTTTTTCGTGCGGGGCTTCTGCCCCGACCCCCGTTTTCGTCCCATATGATCGTCTCTTCATTCTAACTCCAATGGTACTCTCGGTTTGGCAAAATTCCACCGAATTACCTGCAAAAAGGACGAAAAACATCAAAATCTCACAAATAATACTTTTTAGGCAAAAGAGTGCTACTTTTCACATTTAGGCACAAAAATCACACTTTAGCTCACTTTTTGCACTAAAATAGGCCCTAAAAACATGCATCAATTCACTCCAATCATACCCCCAAACTTGAATTGTTGCTCGTCCTCGAGCAACGTAGAAACTAAGAACAAAGGAGTGAATTGATTGCAATTATGTCACATGGCACTATAGACGAAAAATAAGACAATCGAACTCATCAATGAACACTCGTATCAATGCAACTATCCACTAGCCATCAAGATAAATCATGCTCAAACAAATGCTCAATCAAATACTCAACACATTGCTCCTTCCATGGAGTGTTTCACTCTTCACTCAAGTGTATCAAGGTATTAAGCACTCAATCATCAAATTCATAAATAAGTACACCATATGCTTGCCACAAGACTTAATCTCAATCAAAATCACTTGTGATCAATCAAGAATCAAAGAGGTCTTTCTCTTAGGTTGTAATGTAGGCTCTTTGGAAAGGTGAGATGTTTTTGGATAAGAGTGACTAAGTAGTAGAGACTTGAATGTAAGCTAATCAATACAAATGCACAATCTCTTCACTTTTCATCAAGCACACTCTTCCTTTTGAACTTCAATGATCAATCCACCATTCACTTGAGCTTTCTCTTTTTAAGCTAACAAATTGAATTTTTCTTCACTTCAATTTCATTTTTTTTTTCTCTTCACAATTCAATTTTTTCTTTCACAACCTTGCTTCTTTTATGCTTTCTTCATCACTTAGCTCATCATCTTCCCACACTTAGCAATCAAATCACCATCATTAGCCAACATTCAAGCTCAACTAAACATAGGACAAGAAAGGCTCATAAAAATTGGTTAAATGGTTTCAATTTCACTTGGCTTGCCAAAGAATAAGGATCATAAGGCTCAACATGGCTCACTAAGGAAATCATATGTATTTGGTGGGGAAAATATTTGGCAAAGTGACTCATCATTAAAAAACATGGCCTCTTATCACTTTCAAGACATCACACAAAGATCAATATCAACAAGTTTAGTGGCAAGTTCTAGCATACAAATCATGAATGATGCACTCTCAACGGATATCAAATCAACCGTATAAAATGTATGATTATTAAAGCACAAAAGCTCACGGGTTTACATTGAGCAATGAATCAAGCATCATCATTCACATTCATCCTTACACATTTAATCAAGAATGCTAGCATCAAGCTACAAATCTACTCATGATCATATCAAAATACAATAATCTTGCAACTCAAACTCAAATGCTCATGTACATAATTTCAAGCATACTCACTACCACATGAATGATACTTAAAAATATATCAATGAATCCACAATTAAGCTCAAGTCAATATTAGCTCAAAATATACAAGGAAATCAAGACACAATTAGAGCATCATCATCAATAAGAAATAAGCTCATCCATCCTCAAAATCATAGAAGAGCACAAAAGATAGGCAAAGAAAGAAAAACACCTCCCCCAAACTTAGACAAGTCTAAGTTTGAAAGGAAGTGTTGTACCAATAAGCCTTTAAACTCCATCTTTCTTCAAGCATGTGTAGGACTTATTCAAGCTTTAATGCACTTTCCTTCTTGATCTTGCATTTCCTTGCAATTCCAATCGCTTTCTCAATCCAAGTAGTGAGCATACCTACAATCGGGCATAAGAATCTTCAAATAATTACCACTAAGAGATGCAAGAACCAAATAACGACCAACACCCCCCAAACATGAATGATAACATGAATTCATGCTTTAGAATGAGAGTGATAAAAATATATGCAACTCAAAATGATATCAACAATAAGCTCAACCTATATGAATCCCAAAGCATAGAGCACACTTTCCTAAGCATGAGCAATTAAGTAGCAAGCCAAATCTCCCAAAAACAAAACAAACATACTAATCTACGAAAAAGCACACAAAAGCAAAGAAATAAAAAGGATGGGTTGCCTCCCATCGAGCGCTATTTTTGTTGTCCTTTGCTAGACTTATTCTTTCACTTCCATCTTCCTTCATCGGAATGTCCAAGGATAGCGATCCTCCTTCCCATTATATCTCAATATTTGAGCTTCATAATCTAGGAGGTCCACATAATAGATAGGCCAACCACCCATATATATCTTGAACATTATTCTTGGTGGATTCGCCTCTTGCTCTCTCACCATCCTCCTTCTCCATTCCTTTTTTCCCAAGGATGCCCAAGCAATTCCTTAATGCTTTCCTATAGTCAAAGTGCACAAGAGGTAAAATAAAATCATTAGAAGCATCATTTTCAATAAAAGTGTGAATTGAAGAGTTTGAAGGTATAGAGATGCTCATTTCAATCTTCAATTCCTCATTTGGTGCTTCGAGATTTGCTTCCTCATTATAGCTCATGTCCATTAATGGACACTCCTCTTCCTCACTTTTGATAAGGAAATTCTTCCTTTCATCCTCATTGCTTGGACCCTTATCTACATCTTCTTCTCTTGTATTTTTTTCCTCCCCTTCTTTTTCTTGATTCTCCATGATAGTCATGTTTTTTACTTGGCGTAGGAAATTTTTGAGTTGACTCTTTATAAACATGAAATGAACTTCGGTGATCTCCATGTTCCCCTCTATCCATGAATTAACCTTTTCTTTGGTCTCATACATTTCTTCATACAAGGGAAGCATTTGATCACATCTAGCATCATCTTCCTCAAATTTTTCCAACAAAAATCCAAGCATCTCTTGCAATATGGCTCTCACATCATGGAGTCCCCATTCTTCTAATTGAGGAGAAGCTTGTGGCATTGGATAATCAAACTCATGGCTTCTCCCATCTTCATAGTAAGCCCCTTCCGATGCTCCTTGACACTCAAATCCAAGACATGTATTGAATGTTTGATCATAATGCTCATAGTATGGAAACATCTCTTGAGGTGGGGGAGGAATTTCTTCAAATCTCCAATCTTCATAATTGGAAGGAACTTGCTGCAAATGAGAAGTATCTTCATAGTTCCTCCAATCATTGTATCCAAATTCTTCATAGTGTGGAGGATACACTCTACTATCTTGATAATACTCTTGATTCCACATGTATGAGTTGTATCCTTCCATCTAGACAAGATATCAAAGTATCAAATTCAAACAAAAATAACAAAACAAACACAAACACAAAGGCAACAAGTAGTCACTTCAAACAATTCCTAAGTCTCACTTAAAGCGCAAAAACTAATTCCCTAAGCAACGGCGCCATTTGATTGGAGTGTACAGGGCAAGAGCTTTTAAGACCAATCGCAAAATATCGAACCCAAGGGAAAAAGTATGCACATGAGGCCCTAGAAATACAAGTTTTTAATGACTAGAGTTGCAACAATGGTTTGAATCAAAAACAACAAAACACAAGCAAAAATACAAAACAACAAGGAGCAAGCAAATGATCGAACGCTTAGAATGCGATAACAACAACAACAATAAATGGTGGGATAGAGGTGCTAGGATTAACATCCATCAATGAATCATCAATCAACAAGCTACAATTGAATCAAATTGCAAATCAACTAAGATAGAAAGCATACACCATCATGAAATTAATCACTTCATTAAAATCACAATGCCTAATGTGAGTATCCTTAGTCTTTCCCATCTCTCAATGTAGAAATCCCCAATTCATACAATCATGCAAAATTGAAACCCGATTAACATCTAATCACGTTAGCTCAACTCTCGCCTATTGCTAGGGTGATTAACCATTAATCTAAAGAAACAATTTTACACAAAGCACAATTAAGAATCACAATTAGGAAACAAACTAATGTGAGTATCCTTAGTGCAACTAATCTCTCGATTACGAAACACCCAATCCACACATTCATACACAATTATCACCCGATTAATCCCGGATCACGTTAGTGCAACTCTCGTCTATAGCTAGGGTGATCAAACACTAATCTAAAGAGATAATTATGCATGAAGCACAAATGAGAATCACAATTAGTAAGCAATCTACTCAATTGATCTCCAATCATCAACAATTATAGCATCATCAATCAAATCATCATCAATTTCAATTAACCCAAGCACAAGATAGTTAGCCCATGGTACCACAAACAATACCCATGGGAAGAAGATAGAATTGATTAAACACAAAGAAAATCGCAACAATTAAGAAATTAAAGAGACAAAAGAGGAAAAACATCACCAAGTGATCTTCAATCAACAAAAATAGGAATGCTTGAGTCTTCAACACCAATCTCTAAATGAATTACAAGCTTGAATTGAAAGAATTACAATGATCAAAAGATAATCTATGCTAATCTACCAACAATCAATGGAAATCTAATCCTAATTCTACCAATCTACTCTACCTAATGAAGAAATTGGCTTGGGGCCTGAGAAATCGCCCCAAAACCGCTCTCAACTGCTAGTATGAACTGATTCTTGAGTGTGTCTCTGAAATGCCCTGCTTCTCCTCTTTAAATAACAAATTTTTGGAAAACCACCCCCTCGAGTCGAGGGTCAGTCCTCGACTCGAGGCTTCTACTTTTTAGCCCTCCCTCGACTCGAGGGTCATGCCTCGAGTCGAGACCGCTGCCTTTTTCCCAATTTAGTCCTTTTCTGCATAGCCCTCGACTCGAGGCTCTTGTCCCTCGATCAGAGCTCGAGTCCAGGGCACTTTTCTCGTGCGGGGCTTCGGCCCCGACCCCCATTTTCGTCCCGTATGATCGTCTCTTCATTCTAAGTCCAATGGTACTCTCAGTTTGGCAAAATTCCACCGAATTACCTGCAAAATGGACGAAAAATATCAAAATCTCACAAATAATACTTTTTAGGCAAAAGATTGCTACTTTTCACATTTAGGCACAAAAATCACACTTTACCTCACTTTTTGCACTAAAATAGGCCCTAAAAATATGCATCAATTCACTCCAATCATCTAACTAAAGTAAATCAAACAAAGGATAGTGAGAAACCAGATTGTACATTTAAGGGGGAATGTCAGACTGAGACCATCACTAGCACCTTGTCTGATAAGACAGACAAGTTAGAAAAAGAATTGAATTCTTTAAAAATAAAATTTTCAAAAATCTATTCTGAAAATGAGAATTACAAAAGAACTAACAGAGAATTAAATCTCAAGTTAGGACTTTTAAATAACTCTCAGACCAAAATAGATAAGATCTTCAATACTTCACAAAAGTCTAATGACAAGACTGGATTAGATTTTGATAGGAATAAGAAAAATGATCCAATAAAACCTAGAGTTTTTGTTAAAGCAACTAAACCAAAGATAGAAACTAGATTTAGTCCTTGGAAACCTAAGGAATTAATCACCTCATCTAATACTTCTGAAAAGAAACTACAGACGAGGAAAGTTGCTCCTAAGGTCAAACCTAAGACTAAGTCAAAGTCCTATCCTAGGTATAATGGCTTTGATGGAAGAAGTAAAACATATCTGTTAGGTAAAGGAAAATTGTATTTAGTTTTGATGTGTTAAAAGTGTAAGATAGGATGACCAGCTGAGTATCTTATATAGACAGCTGAAGTATATTTTTGTAAATAAAACTAAGTATAAATAGTCAGACTAGGTCAAGACATTAGACAGGGACAAACCTCAGATGAGGACAGGAAATCAGGTAAGAAACCAGATATCAGACAAGGACAACACAAGACTGTTAACATGCAAAACTAGAAATAATCATCAGGACAATGAATGAAGACGGAGACAAGAAGGAGCAAGTATCAGACGATGAAGTGTTAGAGAAATATTTCACAAGACTCAAGAAACAGTTTCAATCAACTAAGAGGAAGTTACAAGATTCAGTTATATTGTTATAACTGATCAAAACCGAATTCAAGGAAGTTACAACTACCAAGTGAAGATCTCTATAAATAGGGATAGAAATTAGTTTAGAATTAACTTTTGATACTTTGCACTCATCAATATACAATTTGTATTCACGAGCCACAAATATTGTACACATTCACAAACGTTTTGTACGTTTTCAGTTTTAGTGTTTGTAGAACACTTTTCTTATTAGATCTTCAAGCCATAGATATTCAGAAGTTAGGAAGAATTCATTGTAAAACTGAAGATTCACTATTGTAAGTAAGTCAGCAAGAAGGAAGAAAGTAAGTAAGTGAAGGCCCTTCTTCAAGGTTGAAGAAGGAGAGTGGATGTAGGATTGTTATAATCCGAACCACTATAAATCCTGTGTTCTTTATCTCTTTGATTTACTTATTTGTTTCTTTTCAATTCCTAGTTTATCATTTACAGATTAATCTCAGGATTAAAGTTAAACCTATAATATCAGTGTTGCTTTTGATCTTGTTGAAAGTTGAGTTTAAAATTACTTTCCGCTGTATTAATCTGATTCTTTGAATTGATTTTGAGAAGATTCGAAAAATCTACAAAATCTATTCAAACCCCCCTTTTCTAGATTTTGTTCTAGAAGGCTAACTTGAGGTTTTATTCAACTCAACATTCCGGGACCAACAAGTGGTATCAGAGCAGTGTTAAGCTGTTCTGATATTAATTTTAGGTCTTAACTGAGATCCTGAATTTTTGTTCTTGATAATCTGCAGTTTCACTAACAGTTCTACTAATTAGATCTTGTGAGTCTTGTGATTTTTGTTTCATCATGTCTTCTGTGAAAAGTAAGAAATCCAGGAGTTTGCCTGATTTTTCTATAGAAGAATATGATTACTGGAAGTTTAGAATGGAGAACCATCTTAAAGCAATTCATGACAGAATGGAGGAGGTTCTTGAGGAAGGACCTATCAAGTTTTATCATGGTGGCACAAGTGATGGTACTACTTCGGCTGAAGCAAGAGTTAGGCAGGAAAAGAAGAGTTTAGAACTCACTAGTGATGAAAGGAAGATTCACAATTTAGATCAAGTTGCAAGAACTGAAATTATTGAAACATTGAGCAAGGATTGGATTGAAAAGGTTAAAAGATGCAAGACTGCCAAGGAAATGTGGGAGACTCTTGCTGGAATTTGTGAAGGATCTGAATAGGTCAAAGAAAATAAGCTACAGTCTGTTCTACATGCATTTGACACGTTCAAAATGAAGGATGGTGAAACTGTAGATCAATTGGACGTAAGACTGACTAATCTTGTGAACAAAGCAGCCGATTTGGGTAAGACTTACACTGAGAAAGAAATTAACAACAAGATACTCAGATCTTTGAGCAAAAGATGGAGAGAGAAAGCTAATATTCTCAAGGCAACGCAGAATTTGTCATCAATATCACATCACACTCTTTTCTCTCATCTTAAAGCACTGGAATATGATATTCACATTGAAGATGAAGAAGACGAGGCAGAGTCATCTACATCTGGAAAAACAGTAGCATTTGTTCATCAAGATGAATCTGAAAAGATCTCTAAAGTATCTGATTTGTCCATAAAAGAGGAAATGGCTCTTTTGTTGAAAAGGTATGAAAGACTGAAGATGAAGTACAAAAGAAACAAAAGAGACAGATTAGGTAGAAGGACCTATAGATCAGACAGGATGAAAAGAGTTCAGATAATGATAAAAAGAAGGATCAGTCAAGAAGTCATAAGTCACCTATCAGACGAGGAGATAGTAGTCCAAAAACAGACAGAGGAGATATATGTTATACATGCAGTAAACCTGGTCACTACAACTATGATTGTCCTCAACTCACTCCCAGAGAGAGAGAAGAAAAGAGGAAGAAAAGAGATAGAAGGTATGCTGACCAGAGAGCTTTCCTAGCTGAAAAAGAAGAAGCTCGTGAGACATCATCATCCTCATCCTCATCTGATTTTAGGTCAGATGATGACATATGTCTAATGGCTAAAGAGGTACATTACTATTCATCATCAGATAATGATTGTGATATCTTATCTGAAACTGATCCCAGTCTTATTGATAAACTTTTGAAAGATTTGGAGACCGCTCTATCTGCTTATAAACAGATAGAGACTGAAAATCTTAATTTAAAGGATCAAATTTCTGATTTAACTAAAGTCAATCAGACTAAGAAAAGTGAGAAACTAGACTGTACATTCAAGGGGGAATGTCAGACTGAGATGATCACCCGTACCTTGTCTGATAAGACAGATAAATTAGAACAGGAATTGAATTCTTTAAAAGTAAAATTTTCAAATATCTATTCTGAGAATGAGAATTATAAGAGGACTAACAGAGAATTAAATCTCAAGTTAGGACTTATGAATAATTCTCAAACCACAATAGATAAAATTTTCAATTCTTCACAAAAGTCTAGTGATAAAACTGGATTAGGCTTTGATAGGAGTAAGAAGAATGATCCAATAAAACCTAGAGTTTTTGTTAAAGCAACTAAACCTAAGGTAGAAACTTTATTCAGTCCCTGGAAACCAAAGGAATTAATTACCTCATCTTATACTTCTGAAAAGAAAAACCAGACGAGGAAAGTAACTCCTAAGGCTAAACCTAAGACTAAATCAAAGATCTATCCTAGGTATAATAGCTTTGATGGAAGAAGCAAATCTTATCCATTCTTATCAAGATTCAAGAAAATTTCAAAAGATCAATTAAATAAGATTGATCTTGAAAGTCTTATCTTAGTAGATAGATATGGATGCAAGCTTCAATCTATGGTTTTAAGAAATATTGATATTTTTATCTGGATTCCTAGAAGTCAACTTAACATGAAAGGACGCAAAATACAAAGGGTACCTAAGCAATAAATTTGTGATTGCAGGAAGATAAGAAGATAGTTGATAGAGGAGACATTCTTGAGGTCATCTGGTACATTGATAGTGGCTGTTCCAAGCACATGACCTATGAAAGAAGACTTCTCTCTAACTATCAAACCATTGATGGACCGAGAGTGATGTTTGGTGATAACAACTATGGACTTACTAAAGGTTTAGGAACACTAATGATTGGAGATGTTCAAGTTCAAGAAGTTTACTACGTGGAAGGATTGAAGCACAACCTACTATCTGTTTCACAATTTTGTGATAAAGGGTTTTGTGTCAAATTTACTCATAATGCATGCTATGTTTTAGATGGTATCAATGAAAATATTCTATTGGCTGGAGTAAGACAAGGTAACATTTATGTTGCAAACTTCAAAAGCTGTCCTAAAGATACTTGTCTTGTTGCTAAGAGTTCAGATGACTTAAGTTGGCTGTGGCACAGACGACTTGGTCACTTAAACTTCAAAACTCTTAAGAAAATTGCAAGGAAATCTTTAGTTAAAGGACTCCTTGATAAAATATTTTCAAAGAACCATGTATGTGTTTTTGTCAAAAAGGAAAACAGACCAAAGCTTCTTTTAAAACAATAAGTAGTCCTTCTTCAGAGAGGATTCTGGAACTTCTTCATATGGATCTGTTTGGTCCAGTAACTCCTCTCAACTTTAGTGGAAGAAAATACACTTTAGTAATTGTTGATGACTTTTCAAGATTTACTTGGGTTATTTTCTTGTACAAAAAGAATGAGACTATGACTAAGATTCCAGAATTTCTTAAAAAGATTCAAAATGAAAAGGGATTAAATATTGTTAAAATTAGAAGTGATAAAGGTACTGAATTTCAAAATAAATTGATTTCTAACTACTGCATTGAGAATGACATAGCTCAGGAAACATCTGCAGCAAAGACACCACAACAAAATGGAGTTGTTGAGAGAAGAAACAGGACCTTGAAAGAGGCAGCTAGAACAATGTTATCTGAATTCAACACTCCTCATAGATTTTGGGCAGAAGCAATGAATACAGCCTGCTATGTTCAAAGTAGAAGTTCGATTGTCAAGGATAAGTGTAAAACTCCCTATGAAATTTGGAAGGGAAGATCTCCCAAAATTTCATATTTTCATATATTTAGTTGTAAATGTTTCATACACAACAATGGGAAATCTCAATTAAAAATCTTTGATGCCAAGATAGCAGATGGGATATTCTTAGGATACTCATCTATATCAAAGGCATATAGAGTTTTTAATAAGACAACCTTGTGTGTAGAAGAAACACCCCATGTGGTATTTGATGAATATTCTTTTGAGATTGATAAGACAGAGGACATCACAAAGATATCAGATAATCTGAATCAGATGACTATCAAAGGATCAACCATAAAATTCTACAATCAAGAATCAGATTCAGATGAAGAGGAAGAATCAGACAAAGGAAAGGAACCTGAAAGAACTTCCTCAATAGCTGATCTACCAACTAATCAGACGACCAACGACACATCAGCTGATCAGACATCAGCTGATCAGGTAGAGTTATCAGAAGGTAATATAGAATCATCTGAAATAAATAATTCAGACAAGACACCATCTATTGTAAAAGATAAAGGTAAGAAAGTAATGACATATCACCCAGCTGAGTAGATAATTGGAGATTTAGACTCTGGTGTCCAGACGAGGACTCAACTAAATCAAGATTGTATGTTCAGTTGCTATGTGTCATTACTTGAACCTAAATCAATTACAGAAGCTCTAACTGATTCCACCTGGATTAATGCCATGCAAGAAGAACTAAATCAATTTCAAAGACAAGATGTGTGGGAGCTTGTTGAAAGGCCTCATCATCAAAAAGTCATTGGAACTAAATGGGTCTTTAAAAACAAGAAGGATGAAAACAATATTGTGGTTAGAAATAAGGCCAGACTAGTTACTCAAGGTTATTCACAATCAGAGGGTATTGATTATGATGAAACCTTTGCACCAGTGGCTCGTCTGGAAGCCATAAGACTGTTTTTAGCCTATGCTGTTTTTAAAAGATTCAAAGTTTTTCAAATGGATGTTAAGTCAGCTTTCTTAAATGGAATCCTAGCTGAGGAAGTTTATGTAGAGCACCCCCTTGGCTTTGTCAAAGGATTCAAGGTTTATAAACTAAGGAAAGCTCTATATGGACTTAAACAAGCACCAAGAGATTGGTATGACACCTTGTCTGATTATTTAATTCAAAATGGTTTTGTTAAAGGTAGAATTGATAGAACTCTCTTTAGAAAAGAGTTTGGTTGTGATCTTTTGTTAGTTCAAATTTATGTTGATGATATAATTTTTGGATCAACTAACATATCTTTATGTGAAGAATTTAGTAGTCTTATGAAAAGTAGATTTGAAATGTCCATGATGGGAGAAATGACATATTTTCTTGGACTTCAAGTCAAGCAGACAAAGAAGGGAATATTCATCAACCAAGCCAAATATACAAAAGATCTTATTGAAAAATATGGAATAGGTACCAGCCGAGAAGCTAAGATACCTATGATGACAAATTTTTCAATGGATCCAGACGAGAAGGGAGAAGACACTGATCAAACTGAGTATCGAGGTCTTATTGGTTCTTTATTATATTTAACTGCTAGTAGACCTGATATTTCATTTGCAGTTGGAGTATGTGCTCGGTTTCAAGCTAATCCTAAGAAAAGCCATCTTGAAGCAGCAAAGAAAATCCTCAAGTATTTGAAAGGAACTATAAATGTTGGATTGTGGTATCCAGCTGATGACAACTTTGAGCTGTCTGGATACTCAGATTCGGATTTTGGTGGGTGTAAGATAGATAGAAAATCTACATCTGGTACTTGCCAATTTCTTGGATGTAAGCTGATTTCATGGTTGTCTAAGAAACAAACCTCTGTAGCTACTTCCACAACTGAAGCCGAGTATATGGCAGCTGGAAGTTGTTGTTCACAGCTGATCTGGATAAGTCAACAGCTAAGGGACTATAACATTATAACCAAAGAAGTACCAATCTTTTGTGATAGTAATAGTGCCATAGCTATTACCCAGAACCCAGTCCTACATACAAGATGCAAGCATGTAGATATAAGACACCATTTTATCCGAGACCATGTCGAAAAAGGAGATATCAGACTAGAGAAGATTCTTACTAATTTTCAAAGAGCAGACATCTTAACAAAGCCACTTGCAGAAACAAGGTTTAAGGAACTATCTGTAGAATTAGGATTATTAGATGCTTCTCTAGTTAATCTATAATCTAAATTCTTGTTTTTACTACTAGTCTATCTCAATTGGTTTATCATGTCTAGAAAGAATTATCAGACAAGATATGAGTCAAAGGACAATCAGGTAGCTGATATCATTGATCTCCTATCATTGGAATTAAGAATCAAGGATTAGTCATATTGACCATATCTGACTTGAAAGTTACTTGTCTGACATAGGTAAATCAGATAAGGACATAATAGTCAACTGACTTCTACAGAATCAGATGGCTATTGCACCTTATCTGATTTACCCTTGTTACTAACGATTTGTCTAAGTGTCTGTGGTTTCAGCAAGAACAAAGTTTAGTACACATCTCTAAATACAAGACAAGGTCAATTTGTCCAAGTGTTCAGGAAACAGACAGTGATGCCATCAATCCAGACGAGGTGAAAATCCAGGAAGTTTCTCCTAAATACTCTTAATTATGAATATTGAGTTCATATAATTAATATATGAATTTAATTTCATAATTCTCTTTATCATTTATTTCAATAATGAAGTTACTCAGTATAATAAAATATTTTGTTTTACAAAATAAAAGGATAAGGGTTCGAATTTGTTTTCTAAAAACTATAATATTTTATTTTATCTCTCCAATTAACTGAAAAGTAATTTCTTAAATAAGCAACTGTGTCAGGAGAGAAGTTACTACGGACCCGAAAGTTTATCAAATTAACCTTTAAAAAATGCTGAGTATACTTCACGCGCCAGAAATGGAGGCGGTTTCTGAAAAATGAACCGTCTCAATCTCACGCGCGACATATTAAATAATATTCTATGCACTTTTCAAAATAAATGTCATAATTGCATTAATGGCGATTCGAAAGCCTACATTTACACTTTTGCAGGCAATTATTATTCTAATAATTGTTTATTATTATATTTCCATATAAATAGACATTCGTGTGCATAATTCTTATTTACGCACACATAAAACTCTTCATATTTTCTCAAAACCTCTCTTTTCCCTCCTAAAACCTTCTGCATTCAACAATGGCGGATTCCAAAAAGAAATCCAAGTTCGAATATGATCTGACTTCTATTAGAGACAAAACAAAGTCAGAAATGTACGTTGATTGGGATACTGCCACTGATTCTGAAATAAGAGAAATATTAAATCTACTGGAATCAAGGGGTTTAAAGCAGTATTGTACGATAAAACCTACGAAGAATTTGACGGTGGATGATCTGTGTGCTGAGTTTTTAACCAGAGCAAAAGCTACAGATACAGGTCTAGAATCGCAAATCAGAACGAAAGAGAAGAAGAAAAGAATTGTTTTATCAATTTCTGAGATTGGTGCAATTTTTAATTTAAGCACCACCGGCGACAATCCGTTCACCTATAAATCGTCAGAATATTTGGAGAGTTTCCGACTGATGGCGAAGAGAACGTATCAGAATACAACGGCGAATTTAAAAAGGCCAATGCTGAAGAGAAAGTACAGATTGTTAATGCTGATTCTGACCAAGTGTATCTTGGGGGAACAACAAAGTCATGATGGGCTAACTAAGCCAAGGATATGCTATCTGAGGGCTATCCTAGACGGGGCGGAGATTAACTGGGCTAGGTTGGTCTACTCAAGAATTATGGAGGAGAAGAAAAATTTCACAAAGACCCCTATATCAGACGAGCTAATGAGATGGTCTCTGACCAAGATTGCAAGTATGATGGCAAGGATCACCATCATACTTGAGCATAAAGTGGGTACAGACAACCTTGATTGGAGTGTTGGGGTGAAAAAGTATACAAGACAGAAAGGACTCCTGATCAAAGATGAAAAGATTTATGGTCCTACAGATTCAGAAGGAGATGGAGATGCTCTCCAAAGAAAAAGGCTTCAAAGACCAAGTTGAAGGAGACGAAGATGGTTTTGGTGGATGAATCCTCGTCTGCTGAGACGGAGGAAGATGAGGAAGCAGAGGAGAGGACAGCTTCCCAAGGGGGAAGTGTTGCAGCTGAGGCGGAGAAAGGATCGGGACAGACGGAGACGGTAGACGTCTCGTCTGAGGATAAGACAGGAGGGGAGGAAGCCAGTTCATCATCATCTTCATCCTCATCTGAGGATGGAGTCCCTAAAACCAACTCTTCCCAACCTGGCGATGAAGGGGCAGATGAGACCGCTGCCTCTGAGCCTCTAAAACGGTCCACTCCCATAAGTCCAACATGTTAGACCAAGATTGTTTTGATGAGTTAAAAGACTGTTCCAGATGAGCAGACTATGATGAAGAACTGAAGACTAAGTTCTAGTACGAAGCTGATCAGACTAGGTCAAGATTAGTTCAAGTCAGCTGGAGACGAGGAATGACAAGTCATCTGGAGACAACCTCAATCTTAATCATCTGCAGGAGACAAATATGAAGAGCTCAGACGAGGTCAAGATAAGCTGAGTAGAATAAGAAAGGCTAATCTTCACCAAGTCAGCTGCAGACGAGTAGGAAGAATCAGCCGAGGTCTTAAACAGTTTTCAAGATTAAGTTTGTTAAGCAGTTTCAAGTTTGTTAAAACTAACTAACAAACTAACTGTCTTCTCAGGCTTATATATAGGTCTAGGTTTTTCATTTTTCATATATATAACACTTATGCATATTAGATTTACACAATTCACTACTCAGATTTCATAATCTTTTCACAAGAGTTTCTAGAGAGATTTCAAAAAGTTCTAAGTGTTTTTAGAACACTTTTCTGTAATCTTCAAAATCCAATATACACCGTATGTGATTAGATTTCTAGAAGAAGAGTCTAGGAGATTGAAGATTTGAAGAGTTGTAAGTTGTAAGTGGAAGTGAGAAAGTAAGCCAGTAAGCAGAGTCCCTTCTTCAAATTGAAGAAGGAGAGTGGATGTAGGATTTTAAAATCCGAACCACTATAAATCCTGGTGTTATTTCTTGCTTTCTTTAGTTTCTGTTTATTTTACAATTGTGTTACATCAAGAGTTAAATTCAGAATCTTAACTAAAATCAGTATATCAATCTTGCTTTTGATCTTATAAGAAGTTGAGAATTTAATCATAATCCATTTGTGCTCAATCGATATTTTGAATTGGTTTTGAAAGATTTGAAAAATCTACAAAATCTATTCAAACCCCCCCTTTCTAGATTTTGTTCTAGAAAGTTTATTCAAGGCTTAAGTCAACTCAACTTCCTGGGACCAACAAGTGGTATCAGAGCAGTGTTAAGCTGTTCTGATATTGATTTTAGGTCTTGAACAAGATTCTGGAATAATCTTGATTTTCTTCATTTTCTTTCATTTCTAACAGTGCTACTAAAAGCTTTTGTGGAGTATTTTGTCTTTGTTTTCATCATGTCATCAGGTAAAAGTAATAAGTCCAGGAATCTGCCTGAATTTTCAATTGAAGAGTATGATTATTGGAAATTTAGGATGGAAAATCATCTAAAGGCCATTCATGATAGAATGGAAGAGGTTCTTGAGGAAGGTCCTATAAAGTTTTTCCATGGAGGCACCAGAGACTGAGCAGAGGCAACTGAATCAAGAACTAGGCAAGAGAAGAAGAGTTCTGAATTGACTAATGATGAAAGGAAGGTCCACAATCTTGACCAAGTAGCTAGAACAGAAATCATAGAGACTATGAGTAAAGATTGGATAGAGAAGGTTAAAAGATGTAAAACAGCCAAAGAAATGTGGCAAACCTTAGCTAATGTTTGTGAAGGATCGACCAAGTTAAGGAGAACAAGTTACTGATCGTATTGCATACATTTGAAACATTCAAGATGAAAGAAAATGAGTCTGTGGATCAGTTTGATATGAGGTTGACAAATCTTCTCAACAAAGCAGCTGATCTTGGAAAGAATTATTCAGAAAAGGAGATTAACAACAAGATTTTGAGATCATTAACCAAGAGATGGAGGGAAAAATCCAATATCCTTAAAGCAACTCAAGATTTATCCTCTATTACTCACCATACTTTATTTTCTCATCTTAAAGCTTTAGAGTATGATATCCAGATAGAAGATGAGGAAGATGAGATGGAGTCAAGCACCTCATCCAAATCTGTTGCCTTTGTCAGTAAAGAAGACAAGGTGTCAACAGAGTCTGTAGGAGCTGATCTATCTTTGAAAGAGTAGATGGCTTTACTTACAAAAAGGTATGATAAATTGAGAATGAAGTATAAGAGAAATAAATTGAGATTTGCAGGAAGAGATAGACAAAGATCCAGATCAGATAGGAAGGTAGATAAATCTTCAGATGATGACAAAAACAAGAGCCAGACAAGAAGATACAGATCACCTGTCAGAAGAAATACTTCCAGTCCCAGATCAGATAGGAGTGACATTTGCTATACTTGCAACAAGCCAGGACATTTCAGCTATGACTGTCCTCAACTGACTCCTAAAGAAAGGGAAGAAAAGAGGAAGAAAAGAGACAGGATATTTGCAGATCAAAGAGCTTTGTTGGCTGAAGAAAAAGAGCCAAAGAAATCATCATCATCTTCATCATCCTCATCTGATTTTGGATCAGATGATGAGATCTGTCTCATGGCTAATGAGGTAATCTACTATTCATCTTCAGATAATGATTCTTGTCAGTCTGCATCTGATCATGACCAAACTATTATTCATGAGTTATTGAGAGATTCAAAGACATCTTTGAAACTGAGGAAACATTCAAGGGGGAATGTTTTCATCAGACTGAAGCTAGTACATCAGCCAGTTTACCTGAAAGGTTAGAAAATGAACTGAAAACTTTAAAAGATAAATTTGAAGTTGTCTGTGCTGAAAATGAATTAATTAAGAAAGACAATGAGAAGCTTGTCTTCAAAATTAGTCAGCTTAATAATTCACAATCAGTAATAGATCATATTTTTAATACTTCCCAGAAATCTCATGATAAGACAGGACTTGGTTATGATAGGAACAATAAATCAGATGTTCAAAAACCTAGGAAATTTGTGAAAGCATCTGTTCAATCAAAGGATATTAAAATTGGTCCATGGAAACCAACTAGTCAGATAAGGACTACAACTTCGATCTGAAACCAAGAATTCAAATTTGAAGAATTCCTATCGAGACTAGAAGGAATCCAAGAACCAAAATAAGAAGATTTTCTTATTATAATTCCTTTAATGGAAGGAGCAAATGCTATCCTACATTTCCTAAGTTTAGGAAAATTACCCAATCTGAATACAACAAGTTGTCATTTAAAAATGATATTATTGTAGACAGATTTGGTAGAAAATCGAGTCGACTTATTGTCTGCGCAGATGAGATGTTTGTTTGGATTCCTAAAGTGATTCTTGACCCAAAAGGACCCAAGATCACTAGGGTACCTCAAAACTAATCTTTTTTACAGATTCACGAGGATCATCACTTAAGGAAGAGATCTTAGCTTCAATATGGTACATTGGTGGTCGTTATTCACAACATATGACCCATAACAAGAAGTCTGTTATCAAATTTTCAAAGCATTGATGGTCCAAGAGTTGTATTTGGTGATAATAATTGTGGTCGAGACTAAAGGTGTAGGTACTTTGATTATCAAGGATATTCAGGTATCTCGAGGTATATTTTGTTGAAGGGTTGAAACATAATCATTATCATTTCTCGGCTTTGTGATAAAGGTTTTCTTGTAAAATTCTCAAGAGATAAATGTGATATTTTGGATAATTCCTCGAGATAAGGTACTATTAAGCGGCTTGAGACATGGTAATGTCTATGTGGCCAACTTTAATAGTTGTTCCCAAGATACTTGTCGATGGCTAAGGGTGGAGAAGATATCGGTGGCTATGGCATAAAAGGCTTAGTCATCTGAATTTCAAGACTCTTAGTAAGTGGCTAAGAAAAACCTTGTTAAGGGATTACGAAAAACTTTTATCAACTGATCTTAAATGTGATGCTTGTCAAAAAGGTAAACAGCCTAGACACTCATTTAAGAGTATTAACTCCTCCTCATCCGAAAGAGTGTTACAACTCCTTCATCCGGATTTGTTTGGACTGTTACACCTCTCGGCTTCGGTGGAAGGAAATATACTCTTGTTGTAGTAGATGACTTTTCTAGATACACTTGGGTCATATTTCTTTTCAAGAAAAATGAGACTATGAACAAGATTCGATCTGTTGAGACAAATTCGAGAATGAGAAGGAGTTAATATTATTAAAATCGGGAGTGATAAGGGTACAGAATTTTTGAATTCTTGTTTATCTAATTTCTTCAATGAGTTTGGAATTATTCATGAGACATCTTCAGCAAGAACTCCTCAACAAAATGGAGTGGTTGAAAGAGGGAATAGAACTTTGAAGGAAGCAGCCGGGGAGCATGTTGGTGAGTATAATACCCCTCATAGGTTCTGGGGTGAAGCTATCAACACGGCTTGCTATACCGAACAGATGCTTAGTTGTCAAAGATAAGGGTAAGACTCCTTATGAGATTTGGAAGGGTAAGATTCCAAGGATCTCATACTTTAAAGCTTTTGGTTGTAAGTGTTTCATTCATAACAATGGGAAATCTAAGTTAAGAACTTTTGATGCTAAAGCGGTGATGGAATATTCTTAGGATATTCTAATACTTCAAAGGCATTTAGAGTTTTTAACAAGACAACCCTTTGTGTGGAGGAAACTCCTCATGTTGTTTTTGATGAGTTGTATTCCTTCTCGAGATAAAGTGAATCAAATTTCTGAAAATCTAGATAAAATTGAATTATCCAAGACTAAACATAGAACTATTTATCTACCTACTCTTGATTGAGAATCAGATGAAGAAGAATCCCCATCCGATAATCAAGACAACTCACGATCGAGACTCCTTGAATCAGACACACCTTTGACATCGGTGATCAAAGACGAGTCGGTGATGAAGGGGGAACGTCAGTGAGGTTGAGTCGGATGAGTTGCCGATCGAGACTCAAGATGAGGATACTTCTCCTCATATAGGCAAAAGGATGAGAAGCTATCATCCATCCGATCAGATTATAGGAGATCCATCTAGTAGTGTGTGCGAACACGAATGATGTTAGACTCGAAAGTCTTTTCGGTTGTTATGTGTCGCTTCTTGAACCCAAGTCTATTGAGGAAGCATTATCAGACCCAAATGGATAACAGCCATGCGGGAAGAAGCGCATCGTTTGAAAGACAAAATGTATGGGATCTAGTGGAAAGACCCTTACGTAAAGATTATAGGCACCAAATGGGTGTTTAAAAATAAAACAGATGAGAACAATATTATTGTTCGAAATAAGGCAAGACTGGTTGCACAAGGTTATTCACGATCGAGGGAATAGACTATGATGAAACCTATGCTCGATTTGCGATTAGAGGCAATAAGATTGTTCTTGGCATTTCTTTGCATATAAGTCTTTCAAAGTTTTTCAAATGGATGTTAAGTCTGCTTTTCTTAATGGTGTGTTACTTGAAGAGGTCTATGTAGAGCAGCCTCCTGGGTTTAAAATCAATAACAAGGTATATAAACTCAACAAAGCTCTATATGGACTGAAACAAGCTCCCAGAGCTTGGTATGATACTCTATCTGATTTCTTGACATCAAATGGTTTCTCTAAAGGTAAGATTGATAGAACTTTGTTTAGAAAGGAAGTAGATGGCAACATCTTACTAGTTCAAATTTATGTAGATGACATAATTTTTGGTTCACCTAATCTGAAATTATGTGAAGAGTTTAGCATTCTCATGAAGAACAGGTTTGAAATGTCAATGATGGGAGAATTGACATACTTTCTAGGCTTACAAATTAAACAGATGAGTAAGGGCATATTTATACATCAGTCTAAGTATGCTAAGGATCTGATTGAGAAATTTGGAATGATTACTAGTAGAGAAGTCAAAATACCCATGGCAACTAACTTCTCAATGGATTCAGATGAGCAGGGGATACCCACTGATGCAACGGAGTATCGTGGACTGATTGGATCTCTTCTCTATCTCACTGCAAGTAGGCCAGACATAGCCTTTGCAGTTGGGGTATGTGCAAGATTCCAGTCTAATCCCAAGAAAACTCATCTGGAGACTGCTAAGAAAATTCTTAGATATCTCAAAGGAACCTTGCAAGTAGGGTTATGGTACCCAGCTGATGACAACTTTGAGCTAACAGGTTATTCAGATTCAGACTTTGGAGGATGTAAGATTGATAGAAAATCCACTTCTGGAACTTGTCAATTCTTAGGCAACAAATTAATTTCTTGGTTATCTAAGAAACAGACATCTGTTGCCACCTCCACAACTGAAGCTGAGTACATGGCAGCTGGAAGTTGTTGCTCTCAACTCCTCTGGATTAGTCAACAGCTTAGAGACTACAATATTCAAACATCAGTTGTTCCTATTTACTGTGATAGTAATAGTGCAATAGCAATGACTTACAACCCTGTTTTACATTCTAGATGCAAGCATATAGATATTAGGCATCATTTTATTAGAGATCATGTTGAAAAGAATGACATTAGAATTGAGAAAATTGCCACTGAATCACAAAAAGCTGACATTCTTACAAAACCATTAGCTGAATCTAGATTTAAAGAAATGTGCTTAGAATTAGGATTACTTGATGCATCTTTAGCTGATTTCTAAATTTGTGTGCATTTGTTTCCTCATTTCTTTTTCCATTCTTTAAATTAATGTCTAGAAAGAATTATCAGACTAGATATGTGTCAAAGGGCAATCAGGTAGCTGATATCATTGATCTCCTTTTAGGAATCAAGAATCAAGGATTAGTCATATTGACCTTATCTGAATTGATAATTACTTGTCTGACATTAAGTAAATCAGACAAAGACATAAATAGTCAGCTGAACTTCTGAAGAAAACAGATGACTATTTACATCCTATCTGATTTACCCTAAGCTTCTGATGGTTTCTTTTGAGTTTATGTTTTTGCAGGAACAGGTCACAGATAACACTGATTCATTCTTTTATACAAACTCCTTTATTCTTAATCTGATTCTGTTTTGTTTAATCTTGGTTGGAAAATTGCTAAAAAGTTACATTTAAACTGTTGGTTTTCAGGATCAGACAGGTTACTCTATCAGATGACTTTCTAAAACTTATCTGTTTTAAGCTGATCTGTTTTTCAAACTCATCTGTTTAGGAAACCTTCATTGAAGTAAGATATCACATGGGCGACGTCCAGGTATACTTACTTCTCTGAATAAAGTAACCTATATCGGTCAAATCAACGATCTATAAAGTAACTATTTACGCATTCGAAGGCGATTACAATTCACGCGCTGAATCCTAATCGTTTATCTTTGTTTTTAACCGTTGATTAATACTCAGTAAAAACTTTTTGAATAAATGGCTGAGATTAATTCATATTTTAAAAAATGGCGGTTTCTCTTTCCAATCTTCCCCCCTATAAATACATCTTCTTCTTCCCTAAATCCTTTTCTTTCCATTCTCAGAAAACCTGCATATTTTGTCAAACCCTTTACAAATTCACAAAAACTTCCAATGGCATCTTCTTCAAAAACTACCAAAACTTATAAACCCACATACATTTCCACAAATATTTCTCATTTCAAAATGAATGAGGAATACTTCAAAAACCGTTTGAAAGCAGAAATGTATGTCGATTTCGAAACCACAAATGACCCAGAATCTGAAGAAATCCTTCGTCTTCTCGAAGCTTCACGACTCAGAGGATTTCTATCACTAAAGTCTCCTCAAAATAGAACAGCGGATTTACTGGGTGCAGAATTTTTGGCGAGAATGGAGGACACTCAGGACGGTTTTGATACTTCTATCGACGGAACGACACTGAGTTATTCTCGAGAAAATATTGCCAGGATTTTTGATACGTCAATGGAGGGAGTTAATCCATTGACGTACAAAGAAGATGAGTGGGAAGAATCCTTCGATATGATGGCAAGGGTCACTTACAGGGGAACTCGCAGGGATTTAAAGAAGAACCTGTTGAGAAGGAGGTTTCGATTGCTGATGACTGTGGTTACTAAGGCAGTACTGGGTGAGCAGAGCTCACATGATGGGTTAACCAAACCCAGATTGTGCGTGATGCGAGCCATCTTGGATGGAGTGCAAGTGAATTGGGTGGATTTGCTTTTATACAAGCTCAGGGAGGAGAAGAAGCGATTGTCTTTCAAGTCATCTGCAGAGGGCTGGGTTCCTACTTCTACAGTCAGTCTCTTCAATAAAATCACTGTTTTGATTGAAGGGCTGAATAGGGAGGCTGACTGGAGAATAGGTACTAAAAAGTACTCAAAGCAGAAGGGAATCCTCACAAAGGATGACAGGCTGGGAGGAAATCCAGACTCAGATGATGAGTCTGATGCGGCCAGGGCTCAGAGGCTGGCGGCAGCAGCTGCAGAGGTTCAGGGAGCAATTGCTGAACCAGTTGAGGTGGTCCCAGTGGAGGTCGAAACAGAGGGACATGAAGTAGCAGCAGCTGAGGTCGCACCTCAAGTACAATCTGCTGAAACAGCTGCTGTGGTCCCAAGGATGTTTCAGAGGAGGAAGAGGAGGTTGGTGAAAGCTTCAGAAAAGAAGAAGGGGGAAAGCTCATCTGCTGCTCCTGCCAAGGTTGCCTCAGATGAAGAGGAAGAAGAAGAAGCAGAAATCCCCTTGGTGAGGAGGCCAAGATGAGCAGCCCAGAGCTCTGAAGGATCCACCAAATCTGGTAGCTCCGAACAGCAGATGGAACTATCAACTCTGCTACCAGAGGAGGTCCCAGTCCTTCAGATAGCAGCCGAGGTTGGTCAGCTGGAGGTTCCTCTCTCCCCAACCGATGAACCTGCTCTTTCCCCTATTCCAGAGGCAGGTACTAGTCTTTCCCCATCTCCTACCTTATCTCCCGTACTTGGCAGTGAAGAAATGCCTCAGGCTGGCATTTCTGAGCCTGTGCCTCAGCCTGAAGCTCCACAAATCCAAATTGGCAATGAAGGGATATCCCAGGCTGGTATCCCAGAGCCTCTTCAACAGCCTACCTCCCCTATAGTCCAAATCCAAACCCCACTTACAGAATCTATCCCATCCCCTTTATCCATTCCTTCTACCCAACTTCACACATCTCTTCCACCCCCATCTGAACAAATACCTCTCCCTACAGTCCAGACCTCTCCAATCCCAATAATATCTTACTCCTCTCTTCCAACTATTCAAACACAATCTATTCCTCTCCCATCTCCTCAACCAGAACAAATACTTTCCTCGTCTGACTCCTCAACTGAGGATGAAGACACTGATCTGAGCCCCACCACAGCCATATCCTCTATTCTATCCCTCGTCGAGAAGAAAGTCAATGCTACATTCCGAAGGAAAATGGAAAGAAAGACGAGGAGGATGGTCAAAGCTGTAACTGACACTATGCTAGCCAGCATGAAGGAGGTTGAGTTAACATTGTCTGATAAAATTATAGATGTCACTAACTCTGTGCTGGCTGGTAAAGTGAAATCAATGGAGGAGGAGCTGAGGGCGTTGAAGGAGGAGGTTATGGGGTACAATCAGCTGGTGGTAAATGAGTTGGCTGTAGACCACTCAGACTTCAGGGTCAAGTGCGATGCTCTGGATGCAAAACTTTCAGACTTGGCTGCTGAAGTTAAAAAGGGGGAAAAAGCTGAAGCAGAGAAAAGACGAGCCCTCACAGCTGTGGTCGAGGAGACCAGGAAAGACGTGGGCATGAAGGCCAACACAGCTGACCTGGAGGCAGCCAAGGAGGAAGCTCGGATCAAATCTGATGAGCTGGCTGCTCTCCAGCTGAGGGTGAGTCAACTGGAGGAAGCTTTGAAGGAGGATGAGGAGAAGAGAAGGAAAGATGAGGAGGAAAGGTCAGAGAAGCTCTTGGCTC
Source organism: Paraleonurus japonicus (assembly GCA_030762865.1). Taxonomy (NCBI): domain Eukaryota; kingdom Viridiplantae; phylum Streptophyta; class Magnoliopsida; order Lamiales; family Lamiaceae; genus Paraleonurus; species Paraleonurus japonicus. The sequence goes on from CM061059.1 coordinate 18,197,285, forward strand.
AGTTAAAAGAATCTGAATCTGAAGGAGCCAAGGGGAAGGGAAAAGAAGTAGCAGTCGCTGAGCCCAGATCAGCTGAACTTATTACCAGGGCTGCTGCTAAAGGAAAAGGGAAGAGGGAAGCTGATTATTCTAATCTCTCAGAAGAGCATATCAAAAGGATTAAGAGAGAGATGGAATATTTTGGCAAGAAAGAAAAGAAGAAGCAGAGGAAGAAGAAAGACTCCAACGTCTTCTGGAGCACTGCTGAGCGCAAATGGTTAATCAAAGATCAAGGCAGTGGGAAGTTCAGGCCATTTCATAATACGTCTGCCCCTCCTAAGCTGGCTTGTGGGAAATATGCAGCTGAGTACAAAGACAAAAATCTGGAGGGTATGTGGATATATTTCTGGTATATTCTCAAGGGCCCCGGAGCTTCTCAGCAAGATCCAAATTTAGCTTGGCATGAGTGGATGGAGAAGGTTGATGCGGAGTTCTATCATCGTCTGCTGGAAGAAGCCGATGTTGAGTTCAACGTCAACCTGATCTCTCCAGCTTTTGAGTATGCCATCCCTGCCAGGAAATCAGATGGATCCCTGGACCTAGACTGGGTCAAGGGTATTTTGAAGAAGGCAGAGGCTGAATCTGGACTCACTCAAGAGGAGGATATAAAGCAGCTTAGGAGGCGGGTATTCAATTGGCTGATGATACCAGATGAAGACCAGTGGGAAGATTGATAGAAACAGGATTTTTCTTTTCCTTATTTCTACTTTTCTATTATCTTCTCATCTGTAATCTTTGTAAATCCAATGTGAATATACTTTGTTTGATTCATTTTATTTGTATTAATTTCTTAAAGTTTTTTTTTTTTTTTTTTTGTCTTAAGGAAAAGCTTAAAATTTTCTTAAGTATAAGTCATCTGAGAATTTTATCTCTCAGACTTAAAAATGTTTTCAAATTTTTTAACTAAGTCTTGAAGACTCATTTGGTTTTCTAAGTTTTTTTTAAGGGAGTCTAAAAGATCTAAAGTTTTTATATGTGAATAAATCTGTTGTAATGTGAAGAATATGCTTTGATATACCTATCTATTGATCTTGATAAACTCTGAACTAACTTCAGCTGTGAGTGTGTCTATTCTTGTAGGTTTTAACTTCATCAAAAAGGGGGAAATTGTTAGACCAAGATTGTTTTGATGAGTTAAAAGACTGTTCCAGATGAGCAGACTATGATGAAGAACTGAAGACTAAGTTCTAGTACGAAGCTGATCAGACTAGGTCAAGATTAGTTCAAGTCAGCTGGAGACGAGGAATGACAAGTCATCTGGAGACAACCTCAATCTTAATCATCTGCAGGAGACAAATATGAAGAGCTCAGACGAGGTCAAGATAAGCTGAGTAGAATAAGAAAGGCTAATCTTCACCAAGTCAGCTGCAGACGAGTAGGAAGAATCAGCCGAGGTCTTAAACAGTTTTCAAGATTAAGTTTGTTAAGCAGTTTCAAGTTTGTTAAAACTAACTAACAAACTAACTGTCTTCTCAGGCTTATATATAGGTCTAGGTTTTTCATTTTTCATATATATAACACTTATGCATATTAGATTTACACAATTCACTACTCAGATTTCATAATCTTTTCACAAGAGTTTCTAGAGAGATTTCAAAAAGTTCTAAGTGTTTTTAGAACACTTTTCCTGTAATCTTCAAAATCCAATATACACTGTAACAGTTAGATTTCTAGAAGAAGAGTCTAGGAGATTGAAGATTTGAAGAGTTGTAAGTTGTAAGCTGGAAGTGAGAAAGTAAGCAGTAAGCAGAGTCCCTTCTTCAAATTGAAGAAGGAGAGTGGATGTAGGATTTTAAAATCCGAACCACTATAAATCCTGGTGTTATTTCTTGCTTTCTTTAGTTTCTGTTTATTTTACAATTGTGTTACATCAAGAGTTAAATTCAGAATCTTAACTAAAATCAGTATATCAATCTTGCTTTTGATCTTATAAGAAGTTGAGAATTTAATCATAATCCGCTGTGCTCAATCTGATATTTTGAATTGGTTTTGAAAGATTTGAAAAATCTACAAAATCTATTCAAACCCCCCCTTTCTAGATTTTGTTCTAGAAAGTTTATTCAAGGCTTAAGTCAACTCAACTTCCCGGGACCAACACAACACAAATCCAACCACCATTTGATCCATTTTCTTTCCTACCATCAACTTCATCTGAACCTGACCTATTTCTAAATTTACCCAACCCATCTGGGGAGATGGGACCAACTGAAACCTCCCTGCGGATTCTTGGGAAGAAATTTATCCTAAGACAAGAATCCACTCTTAAGGACGAGCCTGAGCTATTGAAGGAGCTGATTGATGTCTATTTATTAAGAAGACTCAGGCTGGGTTCCTTTGAAGAGACATCTATTCTGATAGCTGAAGCAGGAGGCAACAATCTAGCCATTTGAGAGAAAGAGGTCCTCAAAAAGGCAAAGCTGAAGTCATTCCAAGATATCCTAACAGAAAATACATTTTTTGATTATATTCTTCAAAGGGTATATCTTGGAGATGAGACCCCAGAGGAGGTGGAAAAAGCAGTTGAGAAGGAGGAACAAAAAAAGGATGAAGAGGCTTTGATTGAGGAGGAAAGGTTAGAAAAGGAGGTAACTGGTGGAGTTGCCGATGAGCCAGCTGAGATGGATACAGCTGAGGAGGCACAAACAGAGCAGATTGGGGAGCAAGAAACAGCTGAGGAGGAAATTGATATGCCATCTACATCGACTCATCTGGCAGATTCCCCTTCAGCTGCTGTATAGACTGAAGCTGAAATCGAGGAAATAGATCTAACTCTATTTCCTCCCTCTGAAGAGCAGAGCTTGCTCACCACATTTGCGTCTGTATCCGAAGTGGAAGCATTGAAGGTCGAAGTACAAACTCTGAAGAATGCCTGTCTGAATGCCTTCCAGCTGGTTCCAAACGTCATAACCTCTTCATTGAAGGAGAATATAGAAGCAGCAGTTCACGAAAAGATGAAAATTGATCTATATTTCTATGGAATCAGACACGAAGAGAATATGGCCAAATTGAAGCAAAAAGTGGCTGAAGAAATGAACTCTCAAGATGCTTGGGTCAAACAGTATGTAAGAGATGTTTTTCGTCAGATCAGTGACAGTGTTGAAGACCAGGTGAGAGAGTCATGGAGAGCAAAGGAGGCTTCATTTCTTCAAATTCTGTCAATGCAGCTTGCTATGGAGAAAGACAGACAGACAACCATCCTAAAGAAATTCATGGATGACGAATTCAGACGAGCTGAGGTCGGACAAAAGAAGAGATATGACCAGCTTGATCAGAAGACAGGGCTTGTCAGAGAAGAGCTCATTGGCCAAATAAATCAAGTAGCCACTATCTGTAATACCCGTTCTGCTGATGATAAAAAGGGGGAAGATAGTAAGCTCAAGAAAAGAGTTGAGCTGCAGGATGATCAGCTGATGGCCCTGAATTTAAGGATAGATAAGTTGTCTGAGGAACTGTTGAAAGCCGAAGAAGAGAAGAAGAAGGCAGCTGAGGAGAAGTCCCAAAGAGCACTAAGGAGACTGAAAAGGAGAACAGCTGAGTCGACCGAGTCTGATCCTGAACCCGATCTTCCACCCACTGCTGATTCTGCTCCCGTCTTATCAATCAAATCCCCCCATCCTCATCCAAAGCAGCTGGGAAAGCCAAGGCTTCGAGCCACGCTCAGAAAACCCAGTCTGAAACAGAAGAAGAAGCAAGGGTGTTAAAGAGGAGAAGGGAGGAGAAGGAGAAGTATAAAAGAAGGGATGCCAAGAAAAGAAGAGAACAGGAGAAAGCAGCCGGGAACTTTTAAGATAGATCTTTGAGGAGATGGGTTCAGATTGAAACAGATGAGCAAGGCAAGGATGTCTTCAGGCCAGTTCATAGAGGTGAGGCCGTTCCCAAAGAAATCCTACTCATGGCAGACCAAGTGAAGTGGAGACCCTTTGAAGTAGATTGGGTTTTCCAGTTTCATGTATGCAAGAATATCAAATGGGGTTTGGATGAGAACGCCGCATTTCACAATTGGTTGGAAGAAAGGGATCCTCAGATGTATCAGTATGTAATCGACCTTGCACATGAGGAGTTCAATGTAGACGTCATTGCACCTTCCTACTCCCAGATGGAACCTCCGCTAACAAAGGATGGCCGACCAGATTGCGAGAAGATCAAGCAGCTGATCATCAAGGCAGAGTCCATTGCTGATCTTGCAGAAGGAGGAGAGACGGTATCTTTGAAGAATAGAGTCTTTGATTGGCTAAAGATACCTGAGCAGGATAGGTGGTATGACTAGCTCTGATTCTCTCTTTTTGTGATTCTTATCTGATCTTCATGAGACATGTGCTAATCTGCGAATATATGTGAATATCAAATTGGATTTCTCACAAACTTTGGTGTTCTAACTGGTTTTTTTTAAGTTGTTCACAATGTCATAACACTAACTTATCTGAAATCTTCAAATCTTATTCTATATGTTGTCTTCGAAGTACTTGACCTTAACTTTGATCAACTACATTGCTCTGATCATCTGATTATTAAGTACATTGCTCTGATTATCTGACTATGTGACTTAGTTGTATACTTTGTATCATTTTTATCTTTTAAAGAGTACTAACAGTTTCTTTTCTTGAGCTGTGTTTTAACATCATCAAAAAGGGGGAAATTGTTAGGTAAAGGAAAATTGTATTTAGTTTTGATGTGTTAAAAGTGTAAGATAGGATGACCAGCTGAGTATCTTGTATAGACAGCTGAAGTATATCTTTGTAAATAAAACTAAGTATAGATAGTCAGACTAGGTCAAGACATCAGACAGGGACAAACCTCAGATGAGGACAGGAATCAGATAAGAAACCAGATATCAGACAAGGACAACACAAGACTGTTAACATGCAAAACTAGAAATAATCATCAAGACAAGGAATGAAGACGGAGACAAGAAGGAGCAAGTATCAGACGATGAAGTGTTAGAAAAATATTACACAAGACTCAAGAAACAGTTTCAATCAACTAAGAGGAAGTTACAAGATTCAGTTATATTATTATAACTGATCAAAACCGAATTCAAGAAAGTTACAACTACCAAGTGAAGATCTCTATAAATAGGGATAGAAATTAGTTTAGAATTAACTTTTGATACTTTGCACTCATCAATATACAATTTGTATTCACGAGCCACAAATATTGTACACATTCACAAACGTTTTGTACGTTTTCAGTTTTAGTGTTTGTAGAACACTTTTCTTATTAGATCTTCAAGCCATAGATATTCAGAAGTTAGGAAGAATTCATTGTAAGGCTGAAGATTCACTATTGTAAGTAAGTCAGCAAGAAGGAAGAAAGTAAGTAAGTGAAGGCCCTTCTTCAAGGTTGAAGAAGGAGAGTGGATGTAGGATTGTTATAATCCAAACCACTATAAATCCTGTGTTCTTTATCTCTTTGATTTACTTATTTGTTTCTTTTCAATTCCTAGTTTATCATTTACAGATTAATCTCAGGATTAAAGTTAAACCTATAATATCAGTGTTGCTTTTGATCTTGTTGAAAGTTGAGTTTAAAATTACTTTTCGCTGTATTAATCTGATTCTTTGAATTGATTTTGAGAAGATTCGAAAAATCTACAAAATCTATTCAAACCCCCCCCCCCTTTCTAGATTTTGTTCTAGAAGGCTAACTTGAGGTTTTATTCAACTCAACATTCCGGGACCAACAATATCCATTTTTACCAAGATACAAGACAATTACAAAAGATCAGTTAAACAAGATTGATCTTGAAAGTCTTATCTTAGTAGATAGATATGGATGTAAACTTCAATCTATGGTTTTAAGTAACATTGATATCTTTGTCTGGATACCTAAATGTTAACTTAACAAGAAAGGACCCAAAGTACAAAGGGTACCTAAGCATTAAATCTGTGATTGCAGGAAGACAAGAAGATAGTTGAAAGAGGAGACATTCTTGAGGTCATCTGGTACATTGACAGTGGTTGTTCCAAGCATATGACCTATGAAAGACGTCTTCTTTCTAACTATCAGTCCATAGACTGTCCAAGAGTAATGTTTGGAGATAACAATTATGGACTTACCAAAGTAGTAGGGACATTGATGATAGGTGATATTGAAGTAAATGAAGTCTATTACGTGGAAGGATTGAAGCACAACTTACTATCTGTTTCACAATTCTGTGATAAGGGGTTAAGTGTAAAATTTACTCATAATGCATGCTATGTACTGGATGGTATCAATGAAAATATATTATTAGCTGGAGTCAGACAAGGTAACATTTATGTTGCTAATTTTAAAAGTTGTCCTAAAGATACTTGTCTTGTTGCTAAGAGTTCAAATGATTTAAGTTGGCTATGGCACAAACGTCTTAGTCACTTAAACTTCAAACCTCTTAACAAAATTGCAAGGAAATCTTTAGTAAAAGGACTCCCTGATAAAGTATTTTCAAAGAACCATGTGTGTGATTCTTGTCAAAAAGGAAAACAGACTAAAGCTTCTTTTAAAACAACAAGTAGTTCTTCTTCAGAAAGAATTTTGGAACTTCTTCATATGGATTTTTTTGGTCTGGTAACACCTCTCAGCTTTAGTGGAAGAAAATATACTTTGGTAATTGTTGATGATTATTCAAGATTTACCTGGGTTATTTTCTTATACAAAAAGAATGAGACTACGATTAAGATTCCAGAATTTCTTAAGAAGGTTCAAAATGAAAAAGGACTAACTATTGTTAAGATTAGAAGTGATAAAGGTACTGAATTTGTTAATAAGATTGTTACTAACTATTCTACTAAGAATGACATAGCTCATGAAACATCTGTTGCATGGACACCACAGTAAAACGGAGTAGTTGAAAGGAGAAACGATACCTTGAAAGAAGCAGCTAGAACAATGTTATCTGAGTACAACACTCCACACAGGTTTTGGGCAGAAGATGTTAATACAGCCTGTTTTGTTCAAAATAGAAGTTTGATTGTTAAAAATAAATGCAAACTCCCTATGAAATCTGGAAAGGAAGATCCCTTAAGATTTCTTATTTTCATATATTTGGTTGTAAATATTTCATCCACAACAATGGTAAATCTCAATTAAAAACTGTTGATGCCAAGATAGCAGATGGAATATTCTTAGGATACTCATCTGTGTCAAAAGCATATAGAGTTTTTAATAAGATAACCTTGTGTGTATAAGAAACTCCACATGTTGTATTTGATGAATCTTCTTTTGAGTATAATAAGACAGATGACATCACGAAGATATCAGATTATCTGAATCAGATGACTATTAAAAGATCAACCATAAAGTTCTACAATCAAGAATCAGATTCAGATGAAGAGGAAGAACCAGATTTAAACAAAGAAAAAGAACTTGGAAGCTCTTCCTCACCAGCTGATCAGACAACCAATACCACATATGATCAGGTAGAGTCATCAGAAGGTAACATAGAATCATCTGAAATAAATAATTCAGACAAAACTTCATCCGTTGTAAAAGATAAAGGTAAGAAAGTAATGTCATATCATCCAGCTGAACAAATAATTGGAGATTTAGATTCTGGAGTCCAGACAAGGACCCAACTAAATCAAGATTGCATGTTCAGTTGTTATGTGTCATTACTTAAACCTAAATCTATTACATAAACTCTAACTAATTCCTACTGGATTAACGCCATGCAAGAAGAACTAAATCAGTTTCAAAGACAAGATGTGTGGGAGCTTGTTGAAAGGCCTCATCATCAAAAAGTCATTGGAACTAAGTGGGTCTTTAAAAACAAAAGAGATGAAATCAATATTGTGGTTAGAAATAAAGCCAGATTAGTTGCGCAAGGTTATTCACAATCAGAGGGGATTGATTATGATGAAACCTTTGCACCAGTAGCTCGTCTGGAAGCCATAAGATTGTTTTTAGCCTATGCTGATTTTAAAAGGTTGACAATTTTTCAAATGAATGTTAAGTCAGTTTTTCTCAATGGAGTCTTAGCTGAGGAAGTTTATGTTTAGTTTTAGAATTCAAGTTAGACAAATTATCAGTGTGCTTTTGATCCGAATAAAGTTGAGATTAATAAAAAATTCCGCTGTGTAACTTTGGTGTTTTGAATAAGTTTTGAAAGATTTGTAAAATCTGAAAAATCTATTCAACCCCCCCTTCTAGATTTTTCGTAGAAGGTTGATTCAAGTTTTCTTTAATCTACTCAACTAAGTGGGACCAACATCAACTGATCCTGAGACTAGAGAGATATTAAGTCTGCTTGAATCCAGAGGCTTGAAGAAGTATTGCACGACGAAACCGTCGAGAAATTTTACTCTGGATGATCTTTCTACGGAATTTCTAACAAGAACAAAATCAACTGACACTTGTTTGGAATCTCAAATTTGAACCAAAGGAAAGAACATGAAGGTGGTATTATCGATTGTTGATTTGGGAGAAATCTTCATATTGAGCACCTTCGGAGAAAACCCTTTCACGTACAAAGCTTCAGAATACTTGGAAAGTTTTCGACTAATGGCGAGAAGGACTCACCAGAATACAACGACAAATCTAAAAAGGCCAATGTTGAAGCGGAAATACAGACTATTGATGCTGATTCTGACCAAATGTATCTTCGGGAGCAGCAAAGCCACGATGGTTTGACTAAGCCCAGAATTTGTTGTACGAGGGCAATAATCGATGAAGCCAAAATAAATTGGGCGAGGATGGTTTATTCGAGGCTGATGGAGGAAAGAAAGAATTTTGTCAAAACCCCAGTCTCATCGGAGTTGATGAGATGGTCTTTGACCAAGATAACAAGTATGATGGCCAGAATCACCATCATACTTGAACATAAACTGGGGACAGATAATCTGGATTGGAAGGAGGGAGTGAAAAAATACACAAAGCAAAAGGAGCTTTTGGTCAAAGATGAGAAGATCTTTGGATCATCAGACGCGGGAGGAGACGGGGATGCTCCAGCTCCACCCCCAGCACAAAGAAAGAAGGCTTCAAAAGCCAAGATAAAGGAGGTTAAGACGGTGTTGGAGGATGAGTCCTCGTCTGCTGAGACGGAGGAAGCCGAAGATAAGGAGATAAAGACAGCTTCTCAAGGGAGAAGTGTCTCAGCCGAGGCTGCAGAAAGCTCAGGACAAGGAGAAAGGGTCGAAGTCTCATCTGGAGATGACCAAGATAAGGAGCAAGCCCAATCTTCATCTTCCTCATCTGAGGATGAAGTACCCCAACCCCAACCTGGCAATGAAGAGGTAGGTAAGACCGCTGCCTCTGAGCCTCTAAAACGGTCCACTCCCATAAGTCCAATTCAAACCCAACCTACATATGATCCCTTTTCTTTCCTACCCACTACATCATCTGAACCAAATATATTTCTCAACCTCCCTAACCCATCTGGTGTAATGGGTCCAACTGAAACCTCGCTAAGGATTCTTGGAAAGAAATTCCTTCTCAGAAAAGAATCAGCTCTTGCAGACGAGCATGAGCTTCTTAAGGAACTGATTGATGTATACCTGCTAAGAAGACTCAGATTAGGCTCATTCGAAGAGACAGCTATCTTAATATCAGCTTAGGCAATGAAGAGGGAAGAGATACCTTCTCCATCTCACTAGTAGACTCTAGTGAAATGATGTCCTCTGCCTCCTTGGACTATGAATCCTCAATCTCCAGTGCATCATCAGCTAAAGACCCCTACTGTCCAGAGACAACACGTCAGGGCAACCTTGCTCCCCTGGTCCGACTACTAACAGAACCTTGCCTGGGCACAACGAAAGTTTTTGTAGCTTTCTTCTTTGGTAGCTCAGAGATAGGGACCTGATCCTCGCTGTCAGCAGAGTCAAAGCCCAAAGCTTTCTGCACCGACTTAGCAGACTTAGAACTTGCTTCCCTTTTCTGACTGGCTGGCTTAGGAGACTTCTCTTTCTCTGATTCGCTATTAGCAAACTCCTCCTCATCACTATCATCATCCACTTCCCTTCCATCACCTTCTTCTGACTCTGCCTCATCAGCAGAAGAATCTTCCTCATCATCCGTATGAGCAACTTCTCTTTCCGGAGAAACAGCAACAGGTTCCCCCTTAGCCAAAGCCATCTGCACATCTCCTTCATCATCAGTATCCGGTGGCCCAGATAGTTCCTCATTTTTGTAGAGCATGAACTTAGCCTTGGTATAAGACTTTGTCCATCTCAGATCCCACTCAACTCCGGGTAACATCCTTTCTAACAATACTGTGATCTTGTTAGATATAGAAACATAATACTCAACAGCCCAGATTTTCACCCCCAGCATGGGCTGCATCATCAGTCAGAAAGAACCTATTCTTCTCCTTCTTCAGAATCTCCAAAAACTTAGTTACCCAGTCACATGGAACACTATCTACAATCGCCTTCAGTGCACACAATCTTCTTTGACTCAGCGAGTCCATACTTTGTCGCTCCCCGAAAATTACCTCTACCATGATGTCAAACAACAATCTGTATTTTCGTCTAAGGTAGCCCTTCTTCAAATCAGTAGCAAAGTGACGGCAAGATGTCTTTGCTAGAGAGCGAAAAGCAGCAAGATGATTGTCCCACTTAGTTGAGTAGATTAAAGAAAACTTGAATCAACCTTCTAGGAAAAATCTAGAAGGGGGGAATGAATAGATTTTTCAGATTTTACAAATCTTTCAAAACTTATTCAAAACACCAAAGTTACACAGTGGAATTTTTTATTAATCTCAACTTTATTCGGATCAAAAGCACACTGATAATTTGTCTAACTTGAATTCTGAAACTAAACTTTGATTATAAACAGAAATCGATATGAACAAATAAGTAAATGAAAACAGTAAAGAACACAGTAGTTTATAGTGGTTCGGATCAAACAATCCTACGTCCACTCTCCTCCTTCAACTTGAAGAAGGGTCTTCACTTACTATCTTCCTTCTTGCTTCTTACTCACTTACAACGTGAATCTTCAGCCTTACAACAATTTCTTCCTAATTTCTGAAAATCAATGGCTTGAAGATATTCTGTGAAAAGTGTTCTACAAACACTAAGAACTGGAAACGTAAGAACACTTGTGCGCGTGATTACAATATTTGAAAGCTGTGTGTATAGAATATGAGTGAATAGCTATGAAGTTGCAAAAATTCAAAACGTAATTCTATTCTGATTTCAATCCCTATTTATAGAGATCTTCTTTGGTAGTTGTAACTTCCTTGTGAATTCTGTTTTAGTCAGTTATAACGGTGTAACTGAATCTTGTAACTTCTTCTTGGTTAGTTATAACTACTTCTTGATACTTGGGTGAAAATTCCTAACACTTCATTGTCTTCTTTTTAACTCACTCTATCTTCGTCTTCGTTCCTTAACTTGATGATTGTTTATTGTTCTCAACCTCATTTGTCTTCTTTTCACTGTCTTCATCTGATATCTTATCCTCATCTGTTTTCTGGTCCTCGTCTAATTTCTCGTCCTTGTCTGATTTCTTCAACTATCCTTATCTAACATTTGTACTTAGTTTTCTTTACATATTATTACTTACTTCAGCTGTCTATACAAGATACTCAGCTGGTCATCCTATATTACATTTTAACTCATCAAAACTAACAACTTTCTTCCTAACAATTTCCCCCTTTTTGATGATGTTAAAACATAGCTCAAGAAAAGAAAAGTGTTAGTACTCTTAGAAGATAAGAATATTACAAAGTATACAAATAAGTCACTTAGTCAGACAATCAGATCATTACACTTCATAATCAGATGATCATAGTCAAATTGTCAAATCAACAAGATTCTTCAAGTAACATAATTGAAGTCAGATAGCCAGAAGTAAACATAAAAGATAAGATCAGAATGTTTCAGAAGATTTGGTGTTATGAATTTATAAGCAAGTTACTTATACCAAGAATTAGTTAGTCGTTTTGAGAATAAAACAAGTTAGTTAAACAATCAAGTTTATGAGAATAGTTCAACCATGTATTCTCATATATTCAAAAACTTGCACATTCTTCCACATTCATTAAGGCAGATAATCAGATGAGTAGTATAAGATAGACTTAATCGTACCACCTGTCTTTTTCTGGAATGGACAACCAGTCGAAGATGCGCTTCTTCAGACTCAATGTCTCCCCTCCTTCAGCTAGGTCTGCCATTGTTTCAGCTTGGATCAACATCTGCTTCACCTTTTCTCTATCCAGGCGACCATCTTCTGTGAGTGGGGCAGACATTGTTGAATAAGGGGGTGCAACTATGTTCACATTGATTTCCGTGTCTCTGAGGTCGATTAAATACTAGTAGAAGTTGGGATCTTTCGCCTCTAGCCATTCATGGAATGCTATGTTCTCATCTGTGCCCCAGGTAATTTTCTTGCAGACATGGAAAAGGTAAATATATTCCCCTTCATAGGCTCTCCATCTGGCTTGTTGATATAGGGGAAGCATTTCCTTTGGCACATCATCTGTTCGATGAAATGGTCTGAAGACTTCAACCCCTTGCATATCCCTACTTGTCTGAACCCACTTCCTTTGTTTCCGGTCATAAAATTTCCCTGCTGCTTTCTCCTGCTCCCTTCTCCTTTTGGCATCCCTCCTTTTGTATTTCTCCTTTTCTTCCCTCCTCCTCTTCAGAACTTTTTCTTCCTCCTCTATCTCAGCCTGGGTCTTTTGAGGTTGGCTTGAAACCTTAGCTTTCCCAGTTGCTTTGGATGAGGATGAGGGAGATTTGATTGATAAGACGGGGACAGGATCAGCAGTAGGTGGAAATTTCTTCTGTGTTTCAGGCTCGGGCTCGGATTCAGTGGATTCAGTCGTCTTCGTCCTTCTCTTCAGTCTCCTCAACACTCTCTGAGACTTTTCATCAGCTGCCTTCTTCCACTCTTCCTCTGCTTTCAACAACTCTTCAAACAACTCTTCTAGTCTGAGATTCAAGGCCAGTAGTTGATCCTCTTGCAAATCCACCCTTTTCTTGAGCTCATTATCTTCCCCCTTTTTGACATCAGCAAATCGGGTGTTGCAGATAGTGACTACTTGTGTAATCTGGCCCATGAGTTCTTCCCTTACAAAACCTGTCTTCTGTTCAAGCTGGTCATATCTTTTCTTTTGTGCAACCCCAGCTTGTCGGAACTCGCCTTCGATATAGTTCTTCAAAATATTTGTTTGTCTGTCTTTTTCCATAGCCAAGCTCATCTTGAGTATTTGCAAAAAGGATGCCTCCTGCAGTCCAGGATTCTTTGACTTGATCTTCAACAGTGTCCCTGATCTGGGAGCATGCATTTTGGACATACTGTCGGACCCACTCTCCTTGAGCCTTCTCCTCCTCAGCAATCTGCTGCTTAACCTTGGCTATGTTCTCTTCGTGTCTGATGCCAGAAAAGTAGAGATCTATCTTAGTCTTTTCGTGAATAGCCGTCTCTACATTTTCTTCGATGGATGATGTCATGACACTTGGAACAAGCTGAAAGGCGCTCAGACAAGCATTCTTCAGATTAGCAATCTCTTCTTTCAAAGCTGCCACCTCGGATACAGACGCAGATGTGGAGGGCAAGGCAGTCTCTTCAGATGGAGAAGATAGAGTTAAATCTATCTCCTCAATTGGAAAGTCAGTTACCACTGCAGCTGGAGGAGAATCTGCCCAGTGCATTGAAGTAGTTGGCACTTCTGATTCTACCTCAGCTTGTACTTGTCACGACACCTGCTCTGTTTGTGCTTCCTCAGTTGTATCCATCACAGCTGGCTCATCGGCAGCTCCACCAGTTATTCCTTTAGGTTCTTCCACCTCATCTCCTTTCTCAGTCATCTCCACCTTTTCTTGCTCCTTCTCCTTCACCTCCTCTGGTGCCTCATCTCCGAGATACACTCTTTGCAGAATGTAGTCGACAAACGTACTTTCAGTCAGAATTTCTTGGAAGGATTTGAGTTTTGCCTGTTTGAGTACCTCCTTTTCCCTGATAGATAAGTTGTTTCCTCCTGCTTCTGCTATTAAGGAAACCGGCGATGAAACCATGGGGTTGGGTGCCACGCTGGAGCCTATCACCCAGGTAGCTGAGGTGAATCCTAGCACGAAAGCTTTACCACCGAACCCTGCTTCAAGAGTTCTTGGTCTGTTTGAGAAATGTCTAATGGTAGAAGCCACATCTTGGGTTGACAGCAAGTATCCAAGGATGCTAGATCATGATGCAGAGAGGAAGCTATTACTCGACATCATTATGTGGAGAGATGCTCGATTGGGGACTGCTGATGACTTGATTTTGCTGATAGAGGAGATGGGACACAATGTTTTCTCTGACTGGGAATATAAGCTGCGGAGTAAAGCTGGAGTGGCGAAAGCCTTTGATCTGTCTTCGGATCATAAAGTTGATTAATTGGTCTCAAGGTTGCTTGGAGAGCCGGAACCTGCTGAGGAGAGTACATGACCTCATGATATTCTGTTTGCTGAGGCCAGGAAAGTTGTTAATTCTCTTCCCTCTTCTCCGCCTGATTTTCCATTTGTTCGTTTACCAAATTTTATGCCTGTCATTGTGCATGAAAATTTGTTTAAGACTTATGTTAATAAATTTGCTGAGTTGAAGAATCAGTATGCCACGATGTTTGCTATCCATGCAAAGTATGCTCCATTGGCCTCGAGTATTGAATCATCCAAGGCATACATTGATGCTGTCATTCAGATGGCTCCTGGGTTGATTCAGAAGACGGCTGCTGAAATGTTTTCTAACAACAGCAGAACATCATTGACACACTTAGTGGCATGATGTTAAATAATGTGAACGAGGTCAGGAAGCAGGTTGAGGCCATGAGGGACTTAAAGGAGAAGAGTGAGGAAAGGTGGAAACAGATAGCTGCTGAACGAGAAACTCAAATACAGATGGTTGAGGCTAAGGCGAAGAGACTGATAGATATGCAGATGCAGCAGATGCAAGGCATGCAACAAGCTTTGCGGGATGGAATTGATCAGAATGAGTCTATCCGCTTGTCATTGCAGGAGATGGGTAAGCAGTTCTCTGCTGTCATGGAGACGAACAAGACCATATCAAAATCTACTTCTGCAACCGCTGCGGAGGTTGTTGCTACTGCAAAACATTGGCTCGATGTTGAGGACAAGATTGCTAAACCGATAACTTTAGAGCTGGCTGAACTGAACAAGTTTGTGGAAAAATTTGACTCCTACCGCAAAGATTGTTGGAACCACCGATTGCTGACTCTACGAAATTATCAGATTCGGGATCGTAATCACGTAAACGCAGCGGATAGAATTGTACCTTTATTCACCGTAATAGGTGAAGTCAAACCAGTTCTAAGGATAGAACTGCGATTGAAGGATGAGCCTCGAACCTCACGGTCTTCTGCCGTATTCCTATCCCTTTCCCTTGGACGTCGAGTGGTCGATGATCCTCCAAGGAATCAGAATCCGCCTCTCTCTGATCTCACGTTTTTTCACACGCTGGAGGCTCTGATGTTAGGGTTTATTCATAGGCTACAACAGGGACCCTAAGGAGGAATTAGGGTTGGGCCTCCTGATGGGCCTAAATATCCTGTGTTCAGTCCGAACACTTTACTTAAGTCCATCAATTATAACTCAGTCCACTAAAGAGTTATAATTGAATTACCGTCCTAATCCCATATTATAATATGGGCTCCTTTATTATGTGTACGTTTTTTCCCCGTATTTAAGAATCGAATGTCCATAAATTAATTAAATTACTGACAACTTAATTAATTTATATCTAATTCCAAGAGTAGTACCACTCATCTTTATTATTATGTCGGATTAAATCCACCTGCGGGGTTTACATAATAATCTTTATGAGCTCCTCAAGGGGACATCATCATCCTAAATAATTAGGACACGGATTCCTTCTATAATCAACAGCACACCATATAAACAATGCTATCTCCCAATTCACCGAGCCTATTGATTTAATAAATCTCACCCATTGGAAAATCAAAGAAACATACATCGAGTACACGTGCCCATTATTATATAGGGATTAAGAAGACGTACATCCATAACAACAGAGGTCTTGTTCTTTTATATAGTCAGTACAAATTGAACAACCCCATATGGTCCTGCTCAATACATACAAAATGTACTAGTGTAACTTTATAGTCAAGATAGACTAATACCAAATTACACTACAACCGTTCCAATTGTTTGTCCAAATTCATCTTGGTTGTGAGCTATTATTTATAATCTATAAGGAACTGATAGCATAATCTTCTGTGTGACACCACACACCATGTTATCTACAGTATAGATTAATCCGGACAAAATAATGATATATATAACAATCATAAACAATAAGTATTTTGATCATAATGAATCTTATATTAAAAAGATGTTCATACTAAAAAAGATGTTCATACAAAAGCTAGGCTTATAGTATACATCCTAACAAAGATATCTTTGGTCGCACTCAGGCATTGGATGCCAAGTGGACACCTCTTTTGATGGATGTTAAAAAGGGGGAAGATGAGCTGAGAACTGAATTCAAAGGAAAGGAGTCGGAGCTGGCTGAAGTACAAGAAAGGTTGAGAGCAATTGAGGATTTTCTGCTGGAAAGGAGGGAAAAGACGGAGTAGAAGAAAGCCCTCAAGGAATTAGCGGCTTTTAGGGATTCAGTAGGTGTTGTTGCTACTGTTCCAACTGATTTTGTTGCTGAAGGAGAATCGTCCCAACCGAGCAAGCCAAGGAGGCTGGTGACACTTGCTGAAAAAAAAAAAAGGCTATTGCAAATGAGATCGAGGCAGTACACCAGGAAGTTTATTTGGCTGATCTTGAGGCCAGAAGGATGACTGAAGATGTGACCCAACAAGGTCTCAAATTCCTTGCACAGGAAAGCCGAGGCGCTGAACCTGGAGAAGGTATAAGGAAGAAGGTGTTTGTCTCAAGAAGGTTGTTAGGATTTGAATTTGTATGTTTTGATGATGTTCCCAAAACCTAAGTGTAATAGGACCAGCTGAATCTGTTAGTCAGATGTTGATCTAGAAAGGGTTTGTGTCTTTGTATAGTTAATCTTGCTAGGCCTAACCTGAAGCTTCATATTGGTTGAGAACTGAAGGCTGCTGATAAGAAGACTTAAAGATCTAAGAGAAATCTCAGTCGAAGTCAATTGGAAGGGCGTCACGAAGATCAAGAAGAGATGATAAGAGTTATGCAAAAAGAAGTTCTGTTAAGAAAGGTTCAAGTAAAGTTAGCAAGGTTGATATCCATGCTACAACAAACTTTAAGATGTGCTGGAGCAAGGTGTAAGGTTGCTAGAGTTGACTTCAAGAAGTTCATCAGGGTTAACTAAAGAAAGAAAGATATTTCAAAGATATCCGAAGTAAGTCAAGTGAAGATTTGATTATCAATCAAGATCAATCACAACATAATTGATTGGTATCAGACAATCAATTATCCAAAGTCAAACAAATCTTCCAACGATCACTTACCATTTCTTTGAAGACCTGATTGACAAATTAGCCTAACGGCTAGTCAAATTCAGGATCATAAAAACTGAAGTGAAGGATTTTTTGAATATACGCGTACGAGAAACATCAAGAACATCTCCTTCACTCATTGCAATACACGCTGAATTCTTCATACCAGAAATCAATCTATCACGTTGAATTTCCTAAGAGATTTATTTTTGGTCAAGGAAGTGTAAATCACCTTTCATTATCTCTGTACGAGAAAAGGTTGATTGTTTTGATCTAAGAGCTAACACTCGAGGATCATCTTGATTGTACCAAGAGCAGGAACTTGTTAAACTTCCTGTGGTCGAATCCTCAAGGAGATTAGAGGAGACAAGACCAGTTTCGGTGGATAGTAAGACCCCTGTGGGATCAGGGAGAGTGGACGTAGGATCGTTATATCCGAACCACTATAAAAATCTCTGTGTCTTTACTTGCTTTCTGCATTCATACATATATCTGCTCATTCATCGTTTTAATAAACCTGCATTAATCTTGCTGTAGAAGATTTCGAAGTTTTCTAATCTCAAGAAGGTTTTCTTTAAAAGGGTTTTTCAAATACACACGAGATTAGCTTCCGCACCATCAGAAGACTTCGAGTTTCCGAAGTCTGCTGATCTCACTTAGCACACTCTGAGTACCTTGCTGCAGAAGACTTCAAAGTCTTCTAACCTCACACTCAGCTCACGAAAAGTTGTAAAAATTTTGAGTGTGGGAAAGTCTATTCAACCCCCCCTTCTAGACTTTCCACCTCCTTGCACATCTCGTCCGGGACCAACAAGTGGTATCAGAGCAGTGGTTCAACCGACCACTGGCTTTGGTTACCAATAGTCTTTGAGGAAAGACTGTTGTGGTCATCTGAACAGATCCATTTTTGAAAAACCGTTTTCATAAAACTCATTGCATTCATTGCATAATTGTTTTTATTGCTAACATGAGTTCCCTTAAGAGCAGTAAAAGAAAGCTACGAGTTCTCTATTGAAGACTATGACTACGGAAATTCCGCATGGAAAATCATCTTGGTGCAATTCATGATAGGATGCTCGAGACACTAGAAGATGGACCGATAAAGTTTTACTTTGAACCAGTAAGTTCTGGGGAGTGGTGGAGCGAAGCATCTACTCGAGAAGATTGAAAAGAAAAGGAGTGAAATGTCAAATGATGAAAGGAAACTATTTAATCTTGATCAAGTTGCTCGGACAGAGATCATAGAGACATTAACTAGAGAACT